>CM050167.1:68499133-69953299 GCA_027410445.1 Discoglossus pictus
GTAATGGTTACATCTTTTTTTCAGCTGAAACCTTATGCTTCAGTTCCATCAATCACTCATTTAGTAAGGCAGGTAACCAAGATGAACAGGTCACAGTGGTATTTTTTTCTGAGAAGTGATATTCTATCAAGCATCTTTTAGTTACAGGCAATCATTTAAGAGAGTGGGCCATAATAAGCAGACACTAGGCTAGAGGGAAATAATGTTAAGCACTCCTGTAAGGGAAGTATTGGGATAATGTGACAGCCACTCAGAAGGGGCAGTGAAATGGGAACAATTCTAACCATGCTTTGAAAAGTCAGGAATCTTTATAAAACAAATACTAATACACTTTCTATGGTGAGCTATATCCTTCTGTCTGCTCTTAATAGCTTTCGTGCCACAAGAAGTGAGGCGCACAGAGAGTACACTAGCACATTGCCTTTTTGTAAGGTCCACCTTCTGTCAGTGGAACCCACCCTTTAAACAAGAGGTTTTGTAATACACTTCTAGCTAGCTGTCTTGACAGATCATGGTAGCTGATCCTACGTCCCTTGGCAATATGGAGAAATCAATTGGTTGCCAGAGTGCGTGTAGAGGTTTGTAAATATATTGCGCCATCCCAGAATGTACCATACTGTTAAATGTAGTACACGCTTTGGCTTCATTACAACACCAGTGTTTCACAGTATTTGATACCATTTCAGACATAATTCTATTGATATGTTAACAAGCATGCTTTTAGCAACTAATGTAGTTATGTTGTACTTGGTTATGTCAAGATCACTTGTAAGCTTCTAGAATTAGTTACAATTAATTAAATATTTTCTTTGACACAAGTAGGAGAAATTGAGCCAATATTCACTAAAGCTAGAGTAGTTAATACAGAGACCTAAATCAAGATATCTGGTACAGTCACTTACTCATCTTCACTGCGTTATGAAAAAACTTGACCTTGACTTCAATAATTTTTCTAAATAAAAAGTTTAAAAGCTAATAAAATATCTTTGTTTTAGTAAATCTCATGAGATAGATTTTTTTTTAATTATTATATATTTTAGATATATTTTAAATGTACAATGAAAATACTGCTATCTAAGATATTTGTAATATAATGTTCAAATTAATGTTGTGTTTTTTTAGAATTTTAAAAGGGTATTATCTGCGTACATCAAACCATCCTGTTTTATATTAAAACATATTTATTAAAAAAATAATAATTTAAGGAAATTATCTTATATTTAACATCCTTTTGTAAAAAAAAAAAACAGTATAGGACACCACTACATATGTTTTTCATATGACCTGTTCAATAAATTAAAGTGGTGCTTTAATCTATTTTAAAAAATAAAGCTACGCTTTATTTAAAAATTCAAAGTTCTATGAAGCAAAGTACTAAAAAACTTTCAAAGTCTTACCAAAATTTCATTAATACAGAAAACTGATCCCTCTGCAAAGAAGGCTGTAAAAGAAATATAGCCAAAGGCAATTGCTATTCCACAATGTTTGTGATCATAATTTCTTCTTTTCAGATATTTTTTGCAGCAAGATGAATGAGATCTTTGAAGAGTAAATCTTATTTAAAAAATAAATATAAATGTATATGTATTCTAATAAAATCAAATAGTGGTCACTGCAATTATGTAGAAAACGTAATAATTGTATTAAACATTATAAAAGATATATTCATGAAAAGGTCTCCAGCGTCAGTGGAACAATTATGTGTGTGCCGTGAAAGACATGCACATATTTCCAAGCTCTTCTATACACTTTCGCCAATGTGTATGAAGGGAAAGGAAGAAAATACACAAAATACCAAAAATATAAAAATGAAAAAAATCTATGTATAATGAAGCAGTAATGTTAAAAGCAAACATTTCCTTCATATGTTTGAAAGTGGTTTTGCACTTTTTGGGCAAATGCATAAACTTTTTATTATTAGGGTACTGGTTGCAATGAACACAATGGGCCGTTCAATGGCTTCTCATTCTTTGTTGTTGAGTTCAGGTAAATAATCACAAACAGGGCAGTGCTGCTGTGTCTCAACATCAAGTAGGCCTCAATTATTTAGTGCATGTAGACCTTGGTGAACCTGATGAACATTTATTGACTATCCTTGAAGATGTCTATACTATGGGTTTAAGCAAGCCAATGGAAAAACAGTAGAGTGCATACTTACAGCATAGTTGCTGATTTAAACATATACAATTGACTAATTCAAATAATTAATAAACAGGAATACAAATGACTGTCAAGTTGCGACAATGTGACCATTTTTATGAGCCACCCTTGCTTTAGACCATGACCGGTGCACATCTTTGCAGTCTTTGTTATTCTAGAGATTTAATTCTCTAAACTGAGAGGTCTCGCTATCAGAATAGCATAGGAATTCTAGTGATCTCAACCCAATAGTGTACCAGCTCTCACTTTAGGAAATATAATGCATAGTCGTTTAAAGCAATAAAATGATTGACTGAAACATCTAAGGGCATGCAAGACTTAGCACGGATTAATGACCTTCACTGTGATATTGAGAAAGTAATTGTATCTCCTTTCCCAAAGTTTAAGAAAATATAATTTGCAGGAAACAAAATTAATAACAGTGATTTAAAATATAGAGGAGAGTGGGGACATTTGTATGAGTCATAGATTGGAAATGGGCAAACCTCCCGCTCGGTGAGAGTGAAGGGAGGCTGCTTCTGCTCTTGGGAGGAATTATAAGTGTGTTGAGAATTGTAATGATGAGTGGCAGGTCCCAGATTAATGCAAACATTATCCAGAGAGCTGTCTGCAGACTGAGCAACCAGAGTGAATATCAGCTACAATACGACAGCAATGTACTACAAAATCGGCACAAAATGGCTAGAAAATGTTTTTCAGTAATATTTATGGTACAAAAAGAAAGTGAAAATTGCCTGTTAATTCACACAACAGAGCACCAAAATGATATGTTGGATAGGACCTATCGTATTTTTTCACTTGACTTTTCTGTGTCACTTTCTTATAAATGCTTTAAGGCAGCTGATCTTATACACAGAAAGCTTTAAAAAATAGAGGATAAGAAAATTGGGACTGATTCTTTGTGGTTATTAGAGGCTGCAACTGAGTTCTTTGAGTCTGCAATGGTTTTTTTCTAGTCACTTTGCCATTGACAAAAGATTCCCAAACTGTAGTCTTTAATCATTCGTGATCCAAGAGCTACATTCAACTGGTCTATGGAACTACTGGTATTACAAAACAGAATGTAACAAAAATGCATAAACACATAGTAAAGAGATGTCTACATATAACGGTATACATTTCCAAGGAGACTGGGAGCCGGGTCCCCTAAAGTTTGTACTTCTTCCTGCTAAATATTTTTCTTAAGCATAATGTGAAGGGCTTCATCTTGTCTGGCTCCTATACAATCTTCCTGACTCCTAGGGGTTTAATACTTTTGCCCACCATATATTTATAACATTTATGGCAATGTTCAGTGATCCAAAAACATTACATCATTAAATTTAACATATTTCATGCACAGAACAGTCTAGTCTACAAACAATACTGTATTTAAGTATCTTTGACATCAGTATAAATTAGTATATATAAGCAAAAAGAAGATAAAATTATAGACAATAAAAAAAAGAAAATACAAAATACAAAATCAAATATAGAAAAGAGAGGAAATTTTCAAAATGCAGACATACCTTGTCTAAATAATACTAGATTAATCTCTTTAATCTGCAGAATTTTTAAGAATCTTGATTTTGTGTTGTTTAGAAATCAATTTTAACTTCCCTATTTCAACTGCCTCATTTTTAGGAGCTTGACAAATGACCAAGCATTGTGCATTAGGTGTTATTGTAGATGTGATAAATTGCTTAACAAACACATATGGGAAAATATCCCACATAATGTTATGTAGGCACATTTCAATGGGGTGAGATACATATCTCAAAAGTCTGATTTATATCACTGGGGCATAATGTGTCACTTTAGCACAGACCACCAATCAAGATTTTAGTTACAATATTCTGGTTGAGGGAAAGGTCACACATTCAATCAAATTATGTTAGTTTAGTTTTATGTATACATGTCGTACACAGTGTTTTACAAGATTACATCACATTGAAGATAAATAAAGTAAATGATACAGTAACCAATATGTACACATATTTTGCCCACCATAAGTTCAATGATGTTGTGGTTAATAGGCTTCCCACAAATTCCATAGCATGAGATAGCTACCAGCCCACATGAGATCTGATAAGATTGAAACAGTGATGTCAGTGGGTAGATTTTCTAAATCATGCAAATCCATCCTATGCTCTACTATAATGTCAGACATGTGCTAAAAGGAGCCATGAATAAAGTGTTATTAGTTTTCCACAAGCAGTTAAACGACGATACTGGTTGAGATTCTGAGTGGGCAATATGTTGTTTTAGATGTCCAAATGTGAATACATATGTAAAATGTTTTAATATATATATATATATATATATATATATATATATATATAGATATAGATATATACATACACACACACATATGGAGAGTGGAAATGTGGTAAGAGTGTCTATCTTACAATATTGTAATGTAAACTGGACATCATGTCTAATGGCGCTTTCCATTTAATGAAACAAGAGCATGTAAACTGGCTACTAAACACAAACTCTGTGGTCAAGTGCATTTGTACTTTTTTGTTTGTAGGAATTAACAATCTACAAAAAAAAAAAAAAAATCTTTTCCACTCCATGGATACTAATTCTCTCACATTCAGACCACACATACTAGAGCTTTAAACTATCTATATAATGGAACAAACAGAGGTCATAGGAATAAACCTTCATCAAGACGGCTACGATTAGAGAACATTTTAAAATGCTATCTGTTGGCCAAGGTCTTAAAATGTCACTGGCTGTAAATAAAATACATCTAGTTATCCAGCTAAAAACATTACTGGGACAATTAACCAAATTCTCCCTTCAAATCTTATCAATATGTTCCGGGAGATTCATTTATATATTATTTTTTAATAAACTGGTCAAACTAATTTCTGAACAAACAAACACAATTCCATTGTTTTATTTACTAAACAACGCAAGATTTGCACCAGTGTTTCTTAAACTATACCATACATGGTATCCTTTCTGGGCTCCACAAGTATTTACAAAACAAAGGTTCTAGAATAAGCTCCTGTGGAACACAGAAAGCCCTCTATACTACTAGAGAGTCAAAGTAGTCTCTGAAATCCCCCAAACTCCCAACAAATCTGTACTTTTTATTCTTTACCATACTTTTATTATTTACTTTCAGCCTTTTTGGCACTGGCTGGTGATCTTCAAAATTATTCCAAATGTTTCTCATCACATTACGGAAACAGACTGAAAAGCCATCGCCATTCTAGACACTCATTTCAGAGCACTAGAAGGACATTTACGGAATTACTTTTTGGCCCCTCCCATGCTCACTGGATTGTTAGTACAATGGCATGGCAGATTTATTCTTTCCTGGACGCCAAGTATCTTAAGTTTACCCAGAAGACTCCTTCATTTAATTAACTTAGTGCTTTATTAATATAAAAATTCCGCTATTGATCATAAGAGAAGCTGACGCATGTTTGAGTCAGGCATACATCAGATCCATTTAATGGAGCTTCACTTAGAGCGGTGGCTGGCTTTAAATCACTGTGAATAGTAGGAAGTGCTCCTTGGGGATGACAAGGCTTAACTGAATCCATAATATTTTTACAGAAGCTTTTTTCTTCACCAGCAGAAAGCGTATGGAAAATAGTTATGAAAAAGGTCTCTTCTTATAGATATCAATTAAGCGTGCCAATACCTTAATTAAATTGCCCAGTTTAATAAGATTTATACCAGTGTATAACATTTATAAGCATAATAGCTTTTTTGGCTGATGTTCAAAGAACTGAAAAAAATCTACAGAAGATAAACTGAAAAAGAAGTAGCTGACATTCTGAAATTAATTCTTTAATTAATTATTTAATTTTGTGTCTGAAAAATGTATTAGCAAACGTGTTGTGTTGTTTCAAAATAAATTCCTATACACACATAAATACATATGAACACACCAACTGGTATTTTACCACTGAAATGTAGTTGACATACATGTAATACATGTATATGTTTGCAGGTAGATAAAGAGGCATATATAAGTATAAAGATAGATAGATAGATAGATAGATAGATAGATAGATAGATATTCACAATAACATGTTTGTAGTTTCTTTCTGATATTCTATTCTTTTTGACCTGCATGTCAAATCTTAGTTACACTTTCAAATTCTTATGTTTTTAATTACAATATATATATATATATATATATATATATATATACATATATATATATATATATATATATATACTACCAGAAAAGGGCCTAGTTCCCAGTATATATATATATATATATATATATATATATATATATATATATATATTTATATATTATTTTTTTTTACGTTCTTTTCTTGACCAAAAATGTGTAGTGGCAGTCTGTATCTACCCCTACATTTAGAAGGGTCTTATTTATTAGAGATTAGATTATAAAATGAATCTTCTGTTCAATTCCATGTTGCTGTACGAGGCACATTTCTTGCTATCAATTAACTATTCCTATTGAAAAGCATTGGGCATCAGTGTGTACAGAACACACAAAATACGATTTTTGGTTGCACTGAATTGTTCCAAATTAGGTAGCCAGTGGCAATATAGGATGGAGCAGAGAAAGCTAAGGGTGTACTTAGCAAACTAATTTTAACTACACAAAACCTCAAAATTATGGGCATGCATAGGAAATAACACATTCCTTAGATGACTTATATATAAAACATTTTTCTTTTTCATTTAGTTGATTCATCAAATAGTGATGATAATTATTCTTAACTACATACATTTTCTATGTTACTGTAGTTTCACTCTAAATGTTTTCATCCAAAAAAGCAGTAAGAATAGGGACTTTCTCTTGCTGGATTTGACATATTTTAGTTTATGTTATCTTATCTGAATTGCTTGCCTTGTATGAGGATTAACTCGGATCCTACACACAATAAAATAGAGTAGTCATCACTAACAAGTAAGACTAAACTCGTTGATGTAAATCAAATATATTAAAAGAAAATAGTTGACATGTCATGTACTAATCACGCAAGTCATATTCCTGTTCACGATTGCCTGAAATTGTATGTTGAGTATAGCTGATTTAATTGAAACATACTAAGCAGGGAGGGAATTATTTATATTGTGCACTGTAAGGTAAAAATATATATTTTAGTTTCCAGCTGAAATAAAATAATTTATCATGCTCCGTCAATATTTGATGAATGGAACACATAAAATTTAGTATTACCTAACCACCACTCAAAACACATGTTGAATGTCATATTATATTTATTTCTAAAATGAAACTACAATATCAATAAAAATTCTTCCGAGGTGCTTGAGTATACTTCAAAATATGTGTTTGGTTTAGAACAGACTAACAGACGTTTATAGCAAGTCTACTGTCTCAAAACTGGAAAAGAAATGCGATCATATTCCACATCAAAGTAATCAGTTAGCTTCCTAAAGGCTTATACAAGCACCTGTGATAAATTGTGCATTGTGGTATTGCTGGAAGCCTATGAGATAAAATATTTTAATAACATTCTGTGTGGTGTGTAAATCTTGTTATAACGTTCCCCGAATGTAACAAAGATAGTGTACCTCTAAATCTTCTTTTGTTATTTTGTCAACTGCTAACAGCTCTATTGTACAATTAATATTCCTGATACGTTGATGGTTATTGAAAACGATAGCACTGAAAATTAAAACCCTCTCTAATGTATGCACAAGATAAGGTATTATATTTATACACATAATAAATCTTGGTATTGTTTACGAGTTAAATTAGAATTTGCATTAATAACTTTTTAGGAGGTAAAAAAAACATTTATATTATATGGTACAAATAAGTTGATTTTATCATATAATATACCACTATGCAGTATTATACAGATATTATGTTTCCCTAGGCTGTAGAGAGATTCCAAACAATTGGCAACTTAAATATAATGTAAAATTATATAAATTTGGCAGCTGTGGTTAATTTTACTGAAAGCAGCCATAATGAATCCAGTTTTGTTTGAGCTTTGAAAATTACTGAATAAATAGCAATGAGTAAATAAATAAAGCTGCTTCTTGAAATACTCAATGAGAATGTTATTGTGTCTAATTATAAAAAAAATATTTTATACTATATTTTATATAGCTCATAAATCATCTCCAAATGATTCCTACTCGTGTAGAATTACAAAAGAATATTTTGTGTGTTGGGCCAAAGAAAATATAGGAATATCCATGGACACTACAATTTTATCCAATTTTAGTTGGGTAGAGTATTGCAATCAACTTAATTATATTAGTTTCCTAGAGCCAACAGTAAAATGTGTAGTAGTTGGTACACATTTTAAAATTATTTCTGTGGTATTTTAGCTAGATAACATCCTATTACCTTTTGAAGTGTTACTTAACATATGGTGTACAGAATAGCTGTAATCCTGGTTCAAGTTCTGCATTAACATATTTATTGCGAATTAGTACCTAATAGAATTACAGTTATTTGCATGTACTTTGTAAATAAAAAGAACTGCATAAAGTTAATAATTTAATGTATTTTGCAAAGTGAATCATTCTGTAAAGAATAGCCTGTGTAGGAAGCTGGAAGCTTTACAAATTACAATTTGTTATCTCTAATGGAAACTCAAGGTCAATGGACCACCATGAATGTCCATTCTAAATAAAATGCAAGAAGCATACGCAGCTAAAATATTATTATGTTTGCTGCGCTACATGTGTGTATGGTGTCCAAAAGCTGCTATGATAACGATTCAAAAGATGCTACTAAAGTGATATGGAAAGAAATAAATGTCTATCAGGCATTATAAAAAAAAAATACTTTAAACATTAAAAATGTTTTTCATTTGCATTAAAAATATTAAGTACAGAATAAAATCCTGCTGGTTAAAGACATGCGTTTTGTTCAACTTTAGCTTCATCAGTGAGGCAGAGCTGATCTCATGCAAATCGGGAAAATCAGAGACCCTCAATCTGAGAATGACTTGCATATTAATATTGTGATAAATATAGTTGCACCAGCCAAAAGACAATTTTGGAAAATAGATGTCCCTGCCCAGGTTCCCAGAATGCAGTGCAATATTTTCTCTGAATTCTTTGTAGGTAATAAGTGTTTTTTTAAACATATTTTATACATTAGATGTGAACACCAATGTACTATTTATTTAATGTACTACTGTACCGTGGAGGGCCTCTACCTCTCTTTTGACCACCATAAGCAAAATGATTGTTGTGGTAAACTACCTCCTCACAAAATCTAATGCACAAGACAGGTACCAGCCCACACTGATGAAATGCATTAACCTTGAATCAGTGACTGTCTGTGGGTTACCTGGCTTGTGCATAATCCATCCTAGGCTTTGCTTAAAAGGAACCATGTTTACAATGGTATTTGGATTAAAGAGTGAGGCCTTTGTTGACCCATTTGCATGTCCCTGCCCAGGTTCCCAGAATGCAGTGCAATAACTATATTTTTAGGGAATTCTTGGCAGGTAATATGTTTTTTTTACTTTTAGAGGTCCAAATGTGAACACAAATGTACTGTTTTTTTAATATATTTCTACCATAACTATACAAATGAATATGCCAGCTTTATTAAAAGTCAAAAATGTTTCTTCTTTAATATCTAGAAAGCATGATAAGCAGATACGAGCAAAGCTAATACAAGATTTTGGTACCACCCTTCTTTAAATTATAGTTAAGCCTGAAGGGTTTGTTTCTTTCCAGGATCGCTGGTTTGTTAAAAGGAAACACAGCAGACAGATGCTCAGTTGATAAAACATATACAAGCACCAAATCAAATTAATGTAGGAGGAGAAAGCATGTGGAAAGGGTTTCAAATGAAATAATGTAATGAGTTAGAGGGAGGACGATGCAAAATACTAGATTGATTGGACAGAGTTACAGCAATAGTATAGTTTTAGCAAAGTGTGCCCAATGATCAAAAAAATATATATAATATATCAATATCAATAAAACTTATAAACCTTGCTGTTATTTTTAAATAAAATATTTAATTTTACACTTTTTTTCCGGGTAGAAGCACTAACATACAAATAAAATCAGTGATCAGAAGTGTGGAAAACTTAAATTAAAATGGCAGAAAAAAAGCCTTGACACATGACTGTAAATTCAGACTACCTTGCTTTATCACTATACACTTAAATACAAAAATGATTAAGATAACACAGATTCTACAGTCAGCTGCTAAGGTTTTCATCCTCTTTTGGTCCAATTTCACTAACTTACTGAAAGGTATACTATATATATATATATTATATATATATATTATGCTTTATATGTTAAAATGCATAAAACATTTTTATTGTGTTGTCTTCACTCTCCAAAATTTTAACTTTAAGGTTTATTGAGCTTTAAATCATCATAATTTTTTAATAGAAAATAACTTTAAAAAAGTATTTTTTAAACCCACAGCAGTTCTTAAAAATGAAATCTAAATAATTATAAAATAATTTAACACAGAACAAAGAATAATACCATTACTCATTAGATTGCTTGTTTGCAAGCCTGTAAGATTTTATCATTTTCTGCATTTTATATACGTTTTAGATACTTTAATTTTCTGAAGAGGAGAATGTATAGAACATCAGATCTACTTGTTTTCTGTAAAAAAAAGACACTGTTTGGAAGGTTACAAAAAATATTATTCAGTCTATTTTCACTGCTTTTATATTTCATCTTGAGCTCCAAATACTTCCTAAAGAAAGACAGACTGTGGCTCAGACACTTAGAGAAAGTGACCCCAGGTTCACAAGCTATAAAGCATCTGCTGGCTGCATTTTTACAAGCCACTGTCATAAGACTTGTTTAATTAAAATAAGGGTGATATATGCCATAACAAAAAAAAAACTATTGTGATAAGTAGGTGAGGAATAAATGCATTATAGTTTTCAGTGAAACATTTCTTTAAGAATGGCATGTCATATATTGCACATGGGAACTCCGGTCAATTTAATATTTGGACTTTCTCTTGTCATTCAGGTGAATTGGAAAAGTCAGGAACAAACACCATAAACACAGTCTGTTTAAAGATAGGGGGAAACTAAAGAAAGCTTGTTTCAGCAGTATTGAGACACAAACTCATTACATTCTTGTACTGTGTTGCCCAGCGGTTGATCTTCTGGAGTTCTTTATGCTAGAAAATTGGTTGCAACAAGAGAAGACCAACTATGTGCTTGTGTCTATCTATCTATCTATCTGTCATGATTACATTTTCTAAGGACTGATATTGCCAGTAATTATGGATATAGCCAAGGGAGCATGACATTGTTGCACTGGGATTATGTATTATTGTGTGTGGTCATATGTTGCCTGTACATGGTTATTATGTATTCTAGTTATAACATATTATAAGAGGGAAAATGTGATATAGAACATATGTGGAAATGGTAAAAATGCTCTGCAGAGAAGTTAGCTGCAGATCATTGCACCCTCACACATACAGGCATTGAGTCAAGGCAGATAACTGCTACTTAGCAGTCCTGAGTAAACACTTGAGATTTACATCAAGGTTTTCTGCCTTAGCTAACCATAGACACCTGGCCTATCGCTTAGATATCTGATGAGTGTTATCTCAATTGTTGTAGCAACCAAGGCTACAAGGCAGATTTGTTACATCACACACATACACAAATGTACAAGGGTGTGGTATTGAAGAGTATAAATATGTTGTTTTGATAATTCAATAAAGGTTCAGTTATAGTTTCCACATATCCAAGGTGTGAGACTATTTCTGTGTTTTGTATCCTTACTTGGGGAGTGGTCTTGTCATAGGCCACTAGTAACCTGTATCCAGTATTCTCTAACTGTATCTTTGGGCCTTGCCCTCTGCAGAAGCCATATTTTGTGCCACAGACAACTAGGTTTATATCACGCCCCCTTGAAGAAGCAGATCGTGACACTGTCTATCTATCTATCTATCTAAGAATTATTGGCTTAGCCTTGATAAATAAGAGGAACATGTATTATTGGACTAACGCATTTACCCCAAATTACTATAAATATGAATCTATATTATATATACTACTAGTGAATCGCCTCCCAAGACAGCATTAATGGTCCAATAAGTTAAAAACTGGACACAGTCAAATTATATGTAGAGGTCCATGCTCCTGATAGAATACACTGAAGTGTAAGGCTTGCAAGTGATACTGTCAGCATTCTAGATCAGGTTTAAATGGACAATTAATGCATTTTTATTTCTTGCATCTGAAACAGGGCATTTCAATGGTGTGTTTCTTTTTTTTTTTATTAATCTCCTTTAGTAGAATTTACTACTGAATCTATAACTGTCTTTAGGAATTTGTCCCTGTGCAGCAATGTAGCTGTATGAGTCGTAAGTGTCTGACAATGAGACACACAAAGGGATTGCCTGCTAGTTTGCAATAAGTTTAAACAAGTTGTACTAAATATTTTTTTTCATGAAAAAGACACTTATAATATTTAAAACACACCTTTTTAATGCATGATAAAAAAAATGCATTCAGTTTCACTTTAACCAACTCAAGAGCCAGATATGGATAGATTTTCAGGAAGTTCCTGTAGGAACACGGATATGCAAATAACAATGTTTTAAATAAAACTGACTGTCTTGTACTTATAAAAGATAATATCAGCCTATGAGGACTTGAATTGGTATATTTCGGGTGAAATTTTGTATGGCCCCTGTATCCTAATATTTGTACTTCTGGCTCTTAAATATTTGTCAAAAAATATTTTTCGAATTGGATCCAAAGTGATATTTTTGTTCACTTTTGTATATATTAAATTAATGCTGCACACTATTGCTACTAATTCAATACCAACAAGCTGAGAGTTGACCAAGTCTGGCAATATCCCACTTTTATTGTAAGGGTGAAGATTAGCACATTTATCATTTGTAATTACGTAACACCTATAAAATAAATGAGCTGTAAAGCTATATTTTTACCTTATGGCTATTTGTAAAGTCCGATGAGATCTACAAGTTATGAGTGTTGGTGGTTAGTTGACTTATTGCTTTTGAACGCACACTTTATTTTAATGAGCATCTGAAATATGTGGTTGACCCTATAGGAGTTCCCCTGTATGCTTTCATTGAGTGCAGATCATGCATTATAAAATTTGATTGACTATACGTGTGACTTATTTCATACCACACTTGGTTGCAATGTAATTACAAAATTTGTTTCTTTTGCATTCATAAATGTCAGAACGGATGTTGGGTTTCAACTGATGTGGTATATGTATAACCTCACATACCCAGAATTTGGTTGTTGTAAAATAAGGCATGCAGCGTCTTAAAAACTTTTTTTAAATTGAAATAGACTGGAAAAAAAATAAATTTCAAGGAACACCAATAGTGTAGGGCAAATTCAGCACATTATGATAGTGAATCCAGTATTATTGATGGCATAAGGCCAGTCAATGCTTTTAAAGACAAGTTCGACAGGCCCTAATTTTTACAGTTAGACCACCCCAAGCCACTCTATATTCACCTTTACAAAAAGGTGAGAGTTGTAATCAGTATAAAAGTATAACACATCTGTTCTGGATGACTTCCAAAAGTGGTTCCAGAAATTAAAACCAATTCTAATGCTTCCCCACACTGCATTTCAATACATTGCCAATGTTAATAATGCCAATGTCACAGCTATTTTATGAACAGGGTTTCAAAATGTTACCAGCTGAGAAAGCTTCCAGAAACCAAAGGAAAAATAACCCACTGCTTCATTCGAACATATTTAGCATGAGATGCATTGGAATATTTTGTATTAAAGGTAATGGAGATCACTTGTAAAATGCAGGTGCATGAGCAAATAATATTTTTCTTGGAACACAATGGCTTCCATATGAAATTACATTCTATGTTTTGTGTCTACTCTTTCAGTATTAGGTTGTTGAGATTGATTTTGCATGCTTTATCATTCTTTCCTAAACATATAACATCATCATGGTAAGGCCTTTCTCAAACAAGGGGTCATATTTTGATTTATTTGATAAAGAAGTTCCAGGCCAATGGCTGAAAATAATACTTTGGCAGGATGCTACCCCATACCCCATAGCTCAGAGTAATGTTCTCATGCATGTAAATCTGTGCGTGTGTTGGACATTGTCTGATTAATATGTGAGTTGGGTGTCAAGAGCGGAGTGCATTCATACAGATACGATGTAACATTAAAAAGCATTTAAAGGAATTATTCTGCACCAGATCAGTGCTTAAAAATGACAATTGAAAAGCTGGACTGTGTTCCAAGCCTCAATCAACTGCAATCACTCAGAGCATGTGTTTATTGACAGACAAAAGTGACAGATTTCAATGATGTATAATACTACAAAAACATTCAGTTGCTAAAATTCTTGTTACTATCGAGGATTTTAAATAATACCTTATGTGGAACCTGTGCATAAAGAAATTATTGTATAATTAGAAGCATTTAACACTGGTTATGGTTAAACAAAATATAATAAACTGATTGTATTCCTCAAGGAACAGACCAAATTTCCTGCTTGAAATAAATATGTTAGCTGCACATTCTTGCTGGTGTGTGTTCAGTATTCAATAATCCTTCAAGGTCATTTTGTCATTAAGTGGTTGCAAATGATTCATACCCATATAAATTGACACCATTTTATGACCTGCTAGTTACAAAGTAGAATAGAGTAGAGTGGGTCCAATTAGCAAATTACAAAGCTATATACAAATCTTCCCTGGTGGCCCAGTGGATAGGATGCAGGTGCATTCACCACAGTATACTGGGTTTGAATCCAGCCAGGGAACCAAGAGGTCACACTGGTCAGTACTGGGATGGGAGACCACTTGGGAATACCTAGAGCTGTATGCTGTGGCCCACTGGAGAATGAACTAGTAACCCACTCCAGTATCTCTGCCATGAAAACCAAGTGGATCAGCATGGTGTGTTGTCCATGAGGTCATGGAGAGTTGGGCATGACTGAGTGACACCATTTCCATACAAAGCTAATGTAGGTAGAAATACAAGTACATGTACAGTGCAATACAAATATGAAACAAATGGGTCCGCAGACAGCTTGGTGCAATAGGAGTGAGGTGCCTATTCCAAAGAGCTTACAATCTAGAAGGTACTTAATCTTCCTGAAATATATAAAAATAGTAATAAAAAAATGTTTCTACGTTTGGAAATAGTTATTTGTGTTTCTTTTGGTAAAAAAATCAGCATAGGTTTCACGTCAGTCAGTATTAAGGGGCAATATAAATGCTTCAGTATCCTGAAGTCTACATTAAAATATAATCAAGTTGTATAATCTAGTGCTCATCAGAGAGCAAATGTAATGCCATACAGTCTCTGGGGAGTCCATATTCTGTATTGAGGTACTAGGTCTTGGAAAAACTATAGTAGTTCTGCAGCACTAGTGTGTTATGCTGCAGTGTCTTCAAGATTTCTCACCTTACTGAATCCAGACTTCAGAGAACACTGAACAAGAAGTTAAAAAGCAAGGATTACATTTGAATGTTTTGGTAAAATAGTATATCAAATGGACAACTGTAACTCAAGAAAAACTGCATGTTTATGAAGTATGTGACAGACTAGCAACAGCAGAAGCTGAGTAAGCCATGAATATAACATCATTTTTGGAGAAAGCCATACTTTTTGAAAATTCTGTTTATATATATAGAATCTTCCATTATGTCTGGTTTAAGCACTTTCTGTTATACTGTTATCTGAGCAGAGTGTTTATCTAATCTTTCAGTAGAGATGAAGAGAGGGAAGTGGGGTCTGTCATATAATTTGATCTTTTAGATTCTGATACGTACCCCCTTGCCCCGTGCATACTCATAATCAAGGAGCTTGCAGCAATATATATAGGCCTTAGCCTGCTGCAATGTAAATGCATCTCTCAAACACAAAGTTCACTAAAATTAACACAGAAGCCACCACCTATTTTTTCTTATTAAAAAAATAGTTTTAAGTGACTTTTATGCTACCTAAATGTGTTCCCGGGTTCCCTGATGGTCCAGTGGTTAGGATTCGGTTCTTTCACTGCAATAACCTGGGTATGATTCCAGTCAGGGAACCGAGAGGTCACACCACCCTGAAGCCATGCAGGGCTGGGCCTGGTCAGTATTTGCATGGGAGACCACCTAGGAATATCAGGAGCTGTATGCTGTGGCCCACTGGAGAAGGAAATGGTAACCCTCTCCAGTATCTCTGCCATGAATACCACATGGATCAGACTGGTGTGTTGCGGTCCATGAGTTCATGGAGAGTCGGCCACGACTGAGTGATGAAAACACACAACTGTGCTCCTGGTTAGGATTCAAGTTTTAACGCATATATATTTTTTACTGTACATTGCTCCTTCGAGGCTTTATTAGAAACTATTATATAAATAGTAAAATAAAAAATAGACATATTACAAATACACAACTTGGCAACTATGAACCCAAAAAATAATTACATTTGTGGAAACAAATAAAAAAATAGAATCACTTATAAAACCATTCCAAACCAATATGCATTATGACAGTAAGCAATTATTATAACTCTTACTTGTTACTTTTGACCTTAAATGTGAGCACAAGTCATATGTGTTAGAAGCAAGTTCACAACAGTGGTATTGTGTTAAAGCCAACAAGACCACAATCATGTCAGTGCCTAATCATTTCAATTACTAAGTCACTATTCCCTCGAGAGTAGCCAGACTCAGTATAATTACATTGGCACGCATGATGCTGCATCTGCTTTCTGCCCAGCTCCCTCCTGCTATTTATTAAGAGCATCAAGACATTTTATGGACAATGTGATCCTATCTTTAGTATTTATAGAATGTATGTATGTCCGGAAACACATAAGCATATATATATATATATATATATATATATATTAATATGTGCATGATCCATGCAAACATATATTCTATAGAATTTTACTCGTCTTAGTCCAGTGAGGTATAATAAAACCTTTGAAAACCTAATCATTTATTTTTAAATCATGCCAACTGATTTTTAATTGCATTGCGGAAGAAAAAACGACATATTAACTTTTAAGCATATTAAACAACAAAGCAAGATCTGTAACATGAAATATTGTACTTTCTCAGTGATACATTTTCACTGAACATCCAACTAATAGAGTAGTGTATGTTAGGCTTGGCTGATACTATGGCTTGAGTGGCTGGGTGCAAAAAAATGGTTGTTTTATTTGAAGCAAACTGTTTATGGTGAAATAAAACAGCATGTTCTTATGCGAAAATTGTACAATATACATGCATACTGCTCTATGAGAAAGTACTATAGTCCTATACTACCTTCACTAATATAGTTTGTAAAGCGTGTGTAACGCTCCAAAAACTATTTCCGTACATGCCCAGCCGCGCATGCAACGGAGTGGGGGGGGGGGGGGGGACAGAGGGGGAAAGGGGGAAATAGACACAGGGGAGGTAGGAGGGGGGAAAGAGACACAGAAGAAAGGGGGAAAGAGACACAGGGGAGGGAGCAGGGGGGGAAGAGACAGAGGGGGAAGAGATGCAGGGGAGGGGGGAAGAGATGCAGGGGAGGGATATGGGGGGAAGAGACAAAGGGGAGAGGGGAGGGAGAGGGGAATAAACAAAGGGGAGAGGGGAGGGAAGGGGAAGAGACACAGGGGAGGGAGAGGGGAGAAGAGACATAGGGGAGGAAGAGGGGAGAAGAGACACAGGGGAGGGAGAGGGGAGAAGAGACACAGGGGAGGGAGAGGGGTAAAGAGACACAGGGGAGGGAGAGGGGAGAAGAGACACAGGGGATGGAGAGGGGTAAAGAGACACGGGAGGGAGAGGGGAGAAGAGTCACAGGGGAGGAAGAGGGCAGGAAAGAGACATAGGGGAGGGAGAGGGCGGGAAAGAGACACAGGGGAGGTGGGGGGCAAAGAGTCACATGTAATATTATACCGTCATTTATGACGGGTAAACACCTAGTTGACTATAAGAACTGTGGTTGTTGCAACATTGCAGGGCTGGTCAAACGAATGGGGCCAGGTGCAATGCACCTTGATCATCGACTGCAACCCTCTCATGATTTTAAATAATTATGAAATCCTTATGCAGCCATTTATAAGCACACTGTCAGGTCTCCAATGGACCACTACTTTCAATTAGCATGATGAAGCTTTGATAACTGTTTTCAATCCCCTTCATGGCTCCAGTGAACCAATCTGCAATTCCAGTGAATTTTGTTCATTTAGAATAGTGATTACATCAAAGGAATGTGGGCGAAAACATATCCATAATGCCAAAAAGGATAAACTGGCTCCACTTCCCATACAATCCATCCCAAATTAAATATATTTGTATTTATTTCATTTTTAAAACCGTGCAATGCATTATGTTGGAAATTCACTCAGAGTATTGTATAGAATAGGTAATGTGGTTATAAAGATAATTAAATCAAACGTATTCTGTCCTTATTAATAATTCATACAGTGTTCCGTGCATCTCAATGCTAATACACAATGCATCCCCTGCCTAAATTATTTTCACTCACAGACTGTACTGATCTCTCAATACTTATCCTTCTCACTCTATTGTCCGCTTGGCATCATTGTTTTTATGATACTGTTTTTTCAACTGCTTAACATTCTTTGATAATCTTTAATAAAAACAATTTGGCAACCAGAGAGTTTGCACAAACAAGATTATTTCTTCAAGTGACATCTCATCATTACTGATGATTAAAACCTTTTTAGGATCCGATGATTTTTAACTCCTATAGTCTAGAAGAAAGATCAACTGTAGCCTAGTACATTATAACTTAAGGCATCTTTTTTTGTTTAAGACAAGTGTTTTCATAGAATTAATGATCCCATCATTCTAATAACCACAGAACAAAGATGCCTTGGGAATTGCTGCCAAAAATCCAACCATAGTTTAGATACTAAAACAATAACCAGTATTACAATTACTTATGTTTTCCTACAGTAAAGTTTCAGCCTTTCTGATTCATCCACTAATGACAGTTATTTCTCTTGCTAATGGGAGAATATTGCCAACAATTGCTAATTTCCCCTGAATCTATTATCTTAAAAGTAAAGCCAAGAGTAGGTGAAACTAATGGGCATGCTTTTAACCCTACACTAATTTTCAAGCCTACAGCAGAACAATGCAAAAATCCACAGCAGCAATGTCTGAGCTCCTCCTTGCTTCCTTGTGGTGAGGAAAAAAGATTACACATCCCATGATGCTTTGTAGAGTCTGATTTTCCATATATTGCAACCATTTTATAGCTGCCTGTGATTGGCCATTATATAATATTATTAATTTTATGCTAATTTTTCAGCAGCATTCCTTATCAAAATCAACCGCCAGAAAAGTTGAAGAAATTTGCAAATGTCAGGGTAAGTTTATTAATGTTTATTTTAGGATTTTTTCATGCAAAAAAAATGTTTTTATACACTACTGATTCTCTATATGCAAGTGAGGTGGGTTATGAATGCATCCTGTATAATGCATCATAACCCACCTAGCAAAAAATGTTTGCATGAAAAAAAAGCAAAACATTTTTGCAAAAAAAAAAAAAAAAATGTGCTGGGGTGATGTAGTCACCCTCAGCAATGGCACTACATATATCCAGTACTTTATTTAAAAAACTGTACCCGATATAAAAGTTGCTGATTGGCTAAAGGAAAGTGTCTGAAATCATGTGACTTCCCACAGTAGGGAAGACTTTGAGTGTTAACTGAGCATGCTTGAACAATCCCCAGGCCAAAATGATACAATGTATTACTTATGCTTATATTCCCTGGGAATTTCAGGGGGTGTCAACATTGAGAGAAAACAGTTTGCAAATGCAAGAAATTCAGCAAACTTCAGGCTAACTGTTTACTTTGGAATTCTTTTCAGACACTACAAATTCTTCTCTATCAGATGCATTAATAACCCAGCTCACTTGCATATGTTGAATATGCCTTTAAAAATGGTAACATAACCTGAAAAGCACTTGTAGTCTAGAAGTATTAATATTGCTAGAGAGATATTTTTTCAATGATAAGAAATGACAACCTGCATAAGTGTAACAATCCCCTGAACAAACTCATATTATCACAAACCTAATGCATAATGCCTTGTGGTGCAGTGCCTTTAATAGCTAATTCAGGTCAATTTACTTATTTCCTTAGCCTAAAATGTATCGCTGGTCCTAAGCCAACAATTCCCAATGCAACAGATTTTTTTAATGTGCTGCGTTTTGCCGAGAAATTATCTTTGTTCCAAAATGTTTGTATCCTGACTTGATCTGGAACATTTATACTAATTACCAAATGTGATTGTGGCAGCTTAAAATGGAAAATAATGCAGGCGTAAGAACATATTAATATTACATATTATATGCAGCACATGCTATCAATTTAGTGATCACAAGCTGTTCTTGAGAAGCAGAGTGTGATTTGTCAGTTGGGATCTGCCAGATTCACTTACAGGTGCCTAAATTTTATATTAAATGTTAGCACATGCTGTGAACCTCTATTAAAACACCCTCTATTCCTGTGGTGAGGGAGCTCGGAATAATACCTTGAATGAGCATGGTGGCTTTCGAAAAGTAAATATGAAACCAGGCACAAAATAGAGAAAAAAAACGAGTTGTAAATACATTATACACTGAGAAAACACATTTGTAAAATGGATTCATGTATTAATAGCACTAATGGTGCCTTTAGAAGATTTAATGCTTTGCATCATAGTCCATACACACACATTACTGAGTACATGCGAAATGCGTTGGTTGTGGCTGTTTTAATATTTTTAATATAAATGTTTATGTAGATATTGGAAATAAAGCACCTCTATTATAATCCCATAAAGCTATATAGGTCGTCATATTTGAATACAGCCAATTCTGCTATATTCAAGCATTAGTGTAAAGATACACAGTGGTACCTTGGTACTCATCATGGTGAGTGGTGAAAATGATGAGTACCAAATGATAAGGAGTTCCCATAAGGAGCAATGTAAACTGACTCATACAGGTTTTAGCAAGCGCCACGAGTGCTGAGCAAGTGTTGAGTGCTGAAGCATTTTTTCTTTATCGAAATGCGTCGAAAAACAAATTCTATGAGTTTTGAAGCTGACGAGTGTTGAGGTACAACTGTATAAGATTTATGCCAAAGTGATGATTTGCTACTGTAAGTTTTTACTTTGATACACAGTGTGTATATTATATATATATATATATATATATATATATATATATATATATATATATATATATACACACACACATTGCCTTGCAAAAGTATTCACCCCCCTTGGCAATTTTTGTGTTTTGTTGTCTCACAACCTGGAATTAACATGGATTGTTTGAGGATTTGCATCATTTAATTTACAAAACATGCCCACAACTTTGAAGATGTTTTTTTATTTTTTTTATTGTGAAGCAAACAACAAATAGCACAAAATACCAGAAAAAGTCAATATGCATAACTATTAACCCCCCTAAAGTCAATACTTTGTAGAGCCATCTTTTGCAGCAATAACAGCTCCAAGTCGTTTTGCATAAGTCTCTATGAGCTGGACATATCTTACCACTGGGATTTTTGCCCATTCCTCCTCACAAAACTGATCCAGCTCCTTCAAGTTGGATGGTTTGCGCTTGTGAACAGAAATCTTTAAGTCTGACCACAAATTTTCTATTGGATTGAGGTCTGGGCTTTGACTAGGCCATTCCAACACATTTACATGTTTCCCCTTAAACCACTCAAGTGTTGCTTTAGCAGTGTGTTTGGGGTCATTGTCCTGCTGGAAGGTGAACCTCCGTCCTAACCTCAAATCACGCACAAAGTGGTACAGGTTTTGCTCAAGAATATCCCTGTACTTAGCACCATTCATCTTTCCCTCAACTCTGACCAGTTTCCCAGTACCGGCTGCTGAAAAATGGGATGGTGTTCTTTGGGTGATGTGATTTGTTGGGTTTGCACCAGACATAAAGTTTTTTTTGATGGCCGAAAAGTTCAATTTTATTCTTATCAGACCAGAGCACCTTCCTCCATACATTTTGGGAGTCTCCCATATGCCTTTTCGCAAACTCAAAACGTTTTTTGCTGAATGTAATCGCTTTCTTCTGGCCACACTGTCATAAAGCCCAACACTATGGAGCGTACGGCTTATTGTTGTCCTATGTACAGATACTCCACTCTCTTCTGTGTAACTCTGCAGCTCCTCCAGGGTTACCTTAGGTCTCTGTGCTGCCTCTCTGATTAATGCCCTCCTTGCCCGGTCCGTGAGTTTTGGTGGGGGGCCGTCTCTTGGCAGGTTTGCTATTGTTCCATGTTCTTTCCATTTGGTTATGATAGATTTGATGGTGCTCCTGGGGATCATCAAATGTTTGGATCTTTGTTTATAACCTAACCCTGACTTGTACTTCTCAAAAACATTGTCCATTACTTGTTTGGAGAGTTCCTTGGTCTTCATGGCAGTATTTGGTTAGTGGTGCCTCTTGCTTAGGTGTTGCAGCCTCTGGGGCCTTTCAAAAAAGGTGTGTATATGTAATGACAGATCATGTGACACTTAGATTGCACACAGGTGGACATCATTTCACTAATTATGTGACTTCTGAAGGAAATTGGTTGCAACAGAGCTTTTTAGGGGCTTCATAACTTAGGGGGTGAATACATAAGCACATACCAATTTTCTGTTTTCTATTTCTAAAAAATAGTTATAGATATATATTTTTCCCATTTCACTTCACCAACTTAGACTATTGTGTTCTGATCCATCACATAAAATTCAGATTAACAAAACATTGAACGCAAGGCTGTAATGTAACAAAATAGGTAAAAAGTCAAGGGGGGTGAATTCTTTTGCAAGGCACTGTATATAAGGAATAGTAATTCAGTGTCTGAGTTGTATAAATTTGAATGGGCCTAGGACACCATAAAACCTTCTTAAGCTCGTGTGAAAATCCCAAACTTTTTCATGCAAGCCATATGCCTCTCCTAACAGCATACCTCCGTAATTTCAAGTGGCTAAAGAGGGACAATTATATACTTATAAAAACGAAAACATTAACTTGTGTTTCCATTATTCACTTAAATGAGCAAAATGGAGTTTGATAGAAACATACACTTAATATGTGCACTCTGATATCTACGCCATATATACAATACAGAACAGACATACTCCTGATCTGGTTCTTACCATGAGGAACAGGAGATAAAAGATGGGACATATTCAGGCCTGGCAGAGATGTACATGTGCTTAAAATTGGAGCTTCTGTTCAAAAGAGGGACATTTGAGCATGGGGTGGAGGAGAAGGGCCAGATGTGTTTGTCTTTAAAAAGAGGGACATTTAAGCATGGGGTGGAGGAGAATATGTTGTCCATTAATGACTGTTCACATAAAAAAAATCTCAATTTAAGTGTTGCCCATTTTTGACAACCAGTCGCCCAATTAGTAAATATTGATTTGACTTCGACCTTGACATTCAGTGCAAAGGTTACAAGAATACAGGATAATAAACCAACACAGGTCTACGATATAAAAAAATTGCATGTTATTCTGTGGGTGACTATTTATTTTTTAATATCTTCCCACTCTAGTGGCTGAATCAAGTATTGCAACTGAGCTCTACAATCAGCATGAAGTAGGGAGGTATTTCTCAAAACTGTCCTCAGGAACCCTCAACAGACATACGGCCATATTCAATAAGCTACTTGCAAATGCCTTAAACTCATGAATTTGGCTTCAGGTGTTTTTTTTATATAAATGTTTACATGCATTCTATTGACTTAAGAATTCACTAGTGCCAATAAGTAATATTTGCCGAATATGTAGCAATATTAAGTGATTTTAAGTGTGTATACACTTACAAACTGGGCAATTGAATCGGGCCCATAGTTTTGAAGATACCCTCACATAGGCACAGGTGTCTCAATCAGAATGACTACAACACTAGTTAGTACACCTTCACTCAGGCAGGGAAATCCTCAAATACCTGGCCTGTTGGGGGCACTTGAGGACAGATTTGTAAAACAATGCACTAGTGCATGCTCAAGCATTGCAAACATTCACATACTGACATTTGTAATGCATGTTCCTGGAATCTCAATTTTTAAAAAAATCCCTTTTTTCCCCTGAAACAGTGTATATCCACAAGGAAAACACGTAATTTCAAAATACAATGTCTGACGAAACATACAGTATATTACTTACCCTAGATGAAGGGTGAAAAAGGGCGGAAAGAGTTAAAGGATGGACTGAATCTCTAGATTATGGACTAATAGCCTGTGCTAGCTCCAGGCTAAAAGTTATTAGCCAGCACCTGTTCCCCACCCCCCCATACATTTACTTATAAAAAAGTGGAAATTGAATAAAATACTGTATGTATCTCATCATGTACCACTCAAGTGATAATATCTTCCAGGAAGCACACGTTCTGAGCTCCATATCCTGCTGGATGTGATTTTGAACATAAACGGGGCAGACGGATAACCTTGAAATTAGAAAGCGGGTGAAAATCCGGACTATTACGGTTTCAATTTATCATAGTGACTTTTATTACCAGAGTCTAAAAAAAATCTCCAATAATATATTTGTTCTATTTATCATCTATATATTTTGTACCATTATAAACATTTGAACAATATCAAAAATAATCTTTTTTTTTTTCTTTTTCTCGAGTGTGGATTGGTCTAAAATCCACTTACATTTATAACAAGACTTGATAAAAAACAGATTCATTCACCAAAAAGCTTTCTGTGGAAAAAAAATCCCTCTCGGAAACTAGACAAAACTCCCACTGAATGGTTACTTTGTTATACTGCGCTCTCATTCTTGAACTAATCTTTTTATAATGAACGTAATCCAGTTAGCTGCAAAGAATGGCTAAATGTCAGAGTAATTGGATAACAGCCTGAGATTCTGTAATTATTTCATTATTCAGGGAACGACTGTTTAAATGTATGCTCCTACTGCCTGACATCCCAGCAGACAATGCAGCAATTAGCGGCCGTGCCAGGGTTAGCACAAGAAGCCATTGTCTGGGCAGGGAGGATAAAGGGTGACACAACTTGCCTTTAGCTTTGTACTGAGGCACCCATACTGCATATAGCATGTGCTCTATGATAAAATGACACGGAAAGCACACTTCTATATTGCAGCAAAAATATGATAATTACAAAATAATCTGTTGTTTCTTATGAAGGTCCCATTACTGAATAAACTGCTTTGAATGTGACGGCCAATGAACAGTTATTGAAATGCGTACAGTATATTAATGAAGGGAGGGTGTTAAAAAAAGTTGAGCTAGTGTACGCCACGTCTGATTTGTATATGGGCCACGCCACGTCTGATTTGTATATGGGCCACGCCACGTCTGATTTGTATATGGGCTATGTATTAAACTTGATATATAGGTGACAACATAAGAAGTGGAGATATTTTATGTTGCAACTGCGCTTAAGTGGTCATTTACCTCACTGTAAGTGCTCTTCATGGTGTGAAATAGCACAAGATTGTATGTTAAAATGATATATTTTTTTAATTACAATCATTTAATATATGGTGGGCAAAAGAAGCGGGGAGAGACAATGGGATGGGAACTTATTTTTTTAATTACAATCATTTAATATATGGTGGGCAAAAGAAGCGGGGAGAGACAATGGTTGATAGCAGTTTTTTCCTCTAGACTTGTGTAGATTTGTATGAGGACATCTTCAAGCCCTAACATTTAGCATACTGTTATGAGCATTGACAAGATCACTTGAAAATATAGCAGAGCAAAGAAAGGTCTTAGGAGGTTCATATGGACAGAAACTATGTAGTCTAAGAGCTATTTCTTTTATTGTCTTCTTTCTTACAAGGGTTGACTAGATACACTAGATACACCCAGCCCTGGCACTTAGACTGACCCTTAAGGTCCCAAGCTTACTATCATTATTGAGAGGGCAAATAAAATGTATAGATTTTAACTGTGTGTACCAATTTCAAATTTTTTTTTGTCCAAATGCTAAAGAAACATCTCATAAACTAAAAATTACAGTTTTTAAGTTAAAAAATAAATTACTGTATTGGCCCGAATATAATCCGCACCTGTGAAATGCAAGGGAAAAAAAACAAGATAATATTGGAATTTAAGCTGCAGCTTATCAATGGTAACTTCTTTTGCAGGTTGCAGGCCGCATATCGTAGTTAGCAAAACAATACAATTGATAAATCACAAATCGCTGTTGAATTGCTACAATTTTCCAGGCACTCGGCACGGCAAATGTAAAGGAAAATCCTACGGGTTCCAAATAGGACCCGCAAGTGGATTAAATGTAGCACCGTAAATGCACTGTAAAATATGGGGAAAGCGATGAATGACATTAGAATTAATTGCGCAACAGTCTCAAGCCTGCAAATCAGCAATATTTTTTTTACGGTTGCGAATATTAACCCCATCCATAATTTCCAAGCTCGGCAATCAGAAAAAAGGTGTGGCTTATATTCGGGTCGATACGGTACTTCTTCAAAGTATTTGTATCCTGAATCTGAATATTTCCCTAGAACCTCATTTTTTTAAGGAGACTGTCCCCTCTACTGGACAGTAATGCTATACGCATCCAATGTGGTACAGTGTGACACAAGATGATAAAGGCTATAGTGATATGGCAGAATCATAGAGTAGAACATCACCGGATCTCCACAAACCATAGAAGTAATTGAAGGACATCAGTAGACATTCATTTTCTATACCAATAACCAGTTAATCTTTACTTTTCATTTCTTGGCTGATTTTAATTTCTCATGCATCCTTATAAAGCAATGAGCTTTCCATTAATTCAATGGAAAGCACTGGTATTGTCAATCTGATGATAGAAGCTTCCTGCGCATTCAAAGTCTTCTCCCACCACATAAAACAAAATGATAGATCCCACACTGGTATAAAAGGTTTATATATAAAAGGCTGTATTATTGTATCTTCCATTCAACATATTTTGCATATTTTAAATGGAAAATGGAAGATTTCTATCGAGAAAGAGGATACTTGTTAATGTAAGCCACATGGCCAACCATATAAATGTCTGAGTCATATTGGTTTGCCAGTGAGACGTACATACTACAGAATGTACTTTGTATTTCCTGTTTATTTCAAGGAAGATTAAACTGATTTTAATCTATTTTTGTAATATTTAAAACCTGCGCACTGAAATGCATAGAAAATGCACTTAATATTTATGAAAACGTATCAGGGGACAATTAATGCATGCTAATTGCTGTGTCATATAGTGCAACATGTGATGTCAGTATGGTCAAAGGCAACTAGCATATAATGTACAAGATTAAACATCTGCTATTAAGCTGTGCCAGTGTCAGATAAGCTTGTTCTCCTTCCTTGTGGCAGGCGGCATGAACTGGGCTGTCATGGTAATATTACACAGTAGGATGAATAACAAATGGCAGCCGGTTCACTGAACTCCACTAAACAAATTACACTATTCATGATTGCCCTTCACATAACAGCATAACACAAATTATACAAGAAAACTGAAGCAGACCACTTTAATAATGTTAGTTATTAACGGACCATTGTAGTTTGCGGAAAACTTCAAACAATCAACATTGGTAGATATGGAAGCCATGAACCTAAAGGCATTTGAGAGCAATTTGTGCTTCCATATTGGAGACTTAGAGCCCACACTGCCGTCTGGAACCTGAGGGGGAGGATGCTTCTACTGGGACTTTCACTTTTGTTTAATCCTACTGCCAAATTCCTCTTCAACGTGGAATTTTTTCAATACAACTGGATGAAGATGTTATCTATATCCAAGTCCCTCTCATGTGGCTGATCTTTGAGAGTTGGCTCCAGAAAAGCAAAAGTAAAGCTAATAAAGGCTGTGTTTGTTTATTTTTTAACTTTATGAAATATTTTGACCGTTATCAAATGAAGTTCAATACAAAATGGTATACTATAACTATGACTCTTCAGTGGTCCTTTATATATCAATCTGTGCATCTATCTATCTATCTATCTATCTATCTATCATTATTATTATCCTTTATTTAGTAACACGCCAAAATATTTAGCAGCACTATACAGGGGTCAAATACAAATCAAGACAGTTTTAATACATTGCAAAAAAATGGAGGGGCTTGTTATTAAGCTTAAAATCAAACATAAATAGGTCTTTCCCTAAAGCACCTACCAAGATTGAAAACTTGCAAACTTACCATCTATCTATCCATCCATCTATCTACATTTATTCCTATCCATCTACCTTTCTTTCTACATACCTTCCCATCCCACGTATACATAGTATACAAGTATTGTCTATGTAGACTAATTATCATATCTTAAAATACAATTTCACAACAGGAAAAAAATAGTAAATATTTAATAACTATGCTTGTCCTTTTTTTAAATCAAATTCTGTGTAATAACTTGAAAGTCCCTGTGTTCACTGTCTTTGAGAAATCCTGCGCTGAGCCGTCTACTTAATCTTACCACTTAGTGGCACTCATGGTCCTTGTTCGGGCAGCAAACATTGCGAGATTCCTGTAAATTTTTACTGGAATCAGAGATGCATCAAAAAGCTTTTTGAAGTGAGAAAGCCTAGAAAGATTATTTGTACATCTTACAAAGTTACATTTTTGTGTATGCAGGTTACTGTGATCTACTATTCTGTGTTAAATGCAAAAGGGGAACAGAAATAATGAAGCAGCACATCTTACAACTTTTGGTGTTGAAACAGGTACATAAAAACACAACATTGATGGATCGTCTAGTTTGGTGGTTCCCAAACTATTCCTCAAGGCTGCCCAGGCAGGCCAGGTTTTTTATTTAACAATGTGAGACAATTAGTATTCAACAGGAGCCTCTCATTTTATCACCTGTGTTCACACTGTTAAATCGAAAATCTGGCCTGTCTAGGGGAGCCTTGAGAAATAGTTTGGGAACCACTGGTCTAGTTGTCTCAAGCACCTATTAAATATATCGGCACACCGTATGTAGAGTGTTTGAAGTCATAGTAATTGTATCATTATCACACTGTCAAATGTATTTTATATAAAAGAAAACTTAGTTTCTCCCAAAAATCTCCAGAACAGAGTAGAATTTTTGTCAATGGTTCCACCAGAGTGAGTAGATGAGGGTTATATCTCAAACCACACTGGCTTCAAACTGAAGTAAAGTCACTTTAAGTCTCTCTCCTAATTCAATCCATACATTTTCTTAAAACTTTTTTATTATCGTTTATTTGGAGCGCTGTACATTGGTTAAGTTCAATGCAAAACAATATTATCACATTAGAAAGAATGGAGGTGCCTAAAATCTAGTGTGCATAGAGCTTTCCCCAAAGCACCTTGCAAGACTGAAAACTTGCAGACTTGCAAAATCTAAATCTAAAATACATTTGATACCAAACATTTAACAGATGCCTAGAGACAACGGCTGAGATGCCCTAAAAGGTGAAGTGTTGACGAATGCCTAAAGAGTCCGTCCATCCCCATGTTTTCCTGCAATGTTATATACATCTCCATAATAAGTAAATCCCAAGAATTCACCCAAAATTTCACTTTTGTGTATATATGATCCATTCTCTACTTTATATAAAGTGCTGTTTATGGGCCCACTGACTTACATATCTACAGATGAAGACAGGCTATAATTAAATATCTGATTTAACTGATGTGGGGTATCTTTGATAAATAGATCTTTGAGATCCAAATATAGGACAGGATTTCTGGATGTTTCTGCTGTGCACAAGGTGAGGCAATCAATCAGTCTGAATGGTTCCCCTATATTAACCAGTGAAGTCCTAACCTACGTTTACCACTACAGGACTGAGGTTGTCTACCCTGCTTTAAAGTTTCTGCTCAACCCTCCTCCCCTTCCAGTCATCTCCAGGGACGCTGGATCCTAAACGCACTGACAATATGCTCATGTACAGTTCTGGTATAATGACGCTGGGGTACAAATCCTCTTTTAATCCTTGTACAAACTGCATTTGCTCCTGGATTCGTTTTAGCTCTATAGGATCAGCCACAAGAGGGAGTACTCATTTTTCCACAGTCCTTCATAACTGGATTGGCACAGCGCCCTGGCACAGTCTAATTAAGAGACAGACAAAAGAAAGCTTGACTTTGTTCCAAAAGTAGTTGGTAGAGAGATTAAAAGAACATTCTCAAACTCTTGCAGCCCTCATTTACATGCAAACAAAAGTTATTGCTGTGTTTAAATCCTGCCAACTTATATGCATGGCAGCATGTTTGTAACTCCAGTGCTCCTTTACACAGCTAATTTACACTCTCAATTATCTAACACTTCCGCACACATTTCTTACAAACAATTAAACGCAAATTTTATGCACTTATATGTGATCTATTCATTTCTGCTTATGTACTTATATGTGATCTTTGTAGCCGCTTACAGTATTGTTGCCAGTTTCGCACATATGGCTTCATAAGATATGAAATAATAATATTTCCACTTTGCTCATATGTTTTCATTCAGCAGTAGTAGCTGACATTATTCTTTGGTTTGTGGAAGTAGAATTTCCATATTTGCTAATGCACGTTTGAGCTTGAAGACACATTCCATGTATATCATGGTTTTACATGTCTTATGGGATTGAGGAGCTGAAGAAAATCAAATAATACCAGCGTGAAGGAACTGATGATATCTCAATCTATTCCATAAGTGCAAATCCATCACTGAATGCTTTTCCGTTCAGACATATTTGTGCAAAGCTGGAATTGTACACATGCATAAAAACACTGACATTCTTTTACTGATGACGGTATTAGATTGAGAATAAAATAGTTTTGCAGGGTCCTACTGTCAAGATCTGTAGATACTGTGGATTCATAGCAAGAATTTCTGTAAGGATTCTGCTATAATTACAAATTATATTGAAATTAGCAAAAGTTACTGCCCTTTCAAAAAAGCACAGCAGATAGTCACAAAGGAGATAAAATAATATATACATTATATATGTGGCAACATACTCATGTTTTCATAGTACATAATGGAAAACAGGAACGCTTACAGGTTTAAACAATGGTGTACTACTCAACGGTATTTATGGTGTGTATACTCGGTTTTAGAGATACACACACTCAGTATATGTTCACTGCAACACACACATACAGAGGGCCATATACAATTTGAAGCCCACAACTCAATCGCATACAGACGAATGTCTTCGGGTGTGTTGCTGGCTCCCGTTCGTCTCCTATTGCGATGCAAGGGCGCGAGTTACGAGCCAGACCCTCAAGCCCATAAAGCCTGTTTTCACCAGTAATGTTTCCAGGTATCCGATCCGATGAAGCTCGCCAAAATCATTCAAGGCCGTAAGTTGGAAGTTGTTCAGAGCCCGCAAAAAGACGCCAATTGAATAGCAAATCAGCTTGCGACCTCACTTACGGGCTACCGGATCTCCAGAAACATCAATTGAATATGGCACAAATTGTGTAGAACTAATACCCGCTGCTTCCGTCTTTCTTATGGGAATGATAAACAGGAGAAATTGGAGAAAGATGGACATGGCCACATGTGGGGCTATCCTTTGAAAGAGGGACATTTTGCCGGTTAAGAGGGACTATTCCTGCAAATGTTCTTGCAGGGCCTATGCAATTAATTATTAAATGCCAAAATGACTATTTTATAATAGAAAATTGTCTTTCCAGTCCTTCACGGATAGACTTGAATAGAGTCTCTCACAGAAAGAGTGAATATACGCCACTATATTCAATAATGCAATATAATTAGGTTATACAATAATACAATAAAATTAGGTTATACAATATAATTGGTGAAGCACAAAATAACAGTTTTCAGACTACTTGCGGGAGTGCCTCAGATTAGGTTAATCATGCAATCTATGCCAGTTTTCACATGGACAGACCTGACGACTGCATTGTCATTACTGATCAGCCCAGGAGTAAACTACACAAATAAAGACCCAATCTGATGGGATCAGATATCTGGACCCAACTGCCAAGAAGGAGAGGGAAAACTCAATTTATAACCTCTGTTCTATTGCATAATGCCCCTCTTAATATTCCCAATATAAGGCAACTAATATTAATTTATGCCTCCTATTCCAAGCCCAGTCAAACCCCCGCTCCGTGCCGTCATTGGTTTCTTTTCTCTTCCAGGACGCACTCTAGTCTGGGTTATTTGGGCCCAGGACTCTTCTTGTCTCCTTGCTACGCCCCAATTCTAAAATGATCATATATACAGTATCTAAACAAATAGAAATATGACTGCATATAGACATTTCTGTGCACGCCGTATTTTCCAGCACAGCACCAGCAACTTGAGATGGCCTCTTGCCCTTGAAAAAGGCTGCCTTAGGCCTGGGCCATGTTGGCTGAAGCAGAAATACACCACTGACTACAGCCTATATCATACAAAGCATTTTAACACCGAAAAATATTTAGCGAAAATATTGAAAAACGCTACTCTATATAACTTCTTTTGATAAAAACTACTTCTACCATACATGTGTGTCTTTAAAAAGAAATCAGTATTACATTGATGTTGTATACAGAGTGCAACAAATACTACAAGTTGAAGAACACAGAATTGCTGGTTTAAGCTTCAAGCTAAAACTTAAATAAACCAAGTCCAATTGACTAATATAGAACTATTTGGAAAAGGCACATAATATCCTAAATTACCCCCAGATCTTTGAAATAATTTAATTTAAATGTTAGCAAACAGACACGAGCATTGAATGCTGACAGTATGTGCATGATAAAATATCCCTTCTTCAAGTAATTTAAAATACATTAAGGTATATACAAAGAAATATAAGTATTATTGGGCTTAATTTTGAATACTGAACTGAAGTTGCTAATGTTTCATGTAATAACATTTGTAAATGCTTATGTTAAAGTATTATGTAATAAACAAAATAATAATATAGATATAAATCCCAAAGATACAATTTCCACTAAACACATACTATGCAAGATAGTATGAAACCGCAGACTATTGCCCATATTCATAGAGGAGTGGAAATTAAGTTTTGTGTTTTTTCAAAAGCGAATTCATAAAAATTCCAGAAATTGTAACTGCAGTATGTCTCAATCACATTAGACCCATTAAAGGAGTAAAGGCTTAATGAGCTTTTGATAAAACGTATGTTAATTATGGTGGCTTCACATAGTCCGTGTTACAACCACTATCAAGGTGCTCCTGACAGCAGCCCCAGCAGTCCGGTTATTATTATTATCTTTATTTATATCGCGCCAACATATTCCGTAGCGCTGTACAGGGGGTAGTTAAAGGATTAACTTTAATGGGACTTATAGTTCTAGTTAATGCTTTTACATAGCCATATTGAAAATTATTAATGCATCTTCTGGTACCCACATCTGGTTTTCCAACACTAAACCCATTAGTACATCTTACCTATTAAAATCACATGGGTAATTAAAGGGCCAGTGCACAATGAAAAAAGAAAAATCAATGAAAATGCCATACTGCTATCCATGATACTTGATGGAAGTTGTATGTGTGAAGGGCGTTTACATTCTTGGAGAGTTGTGGTTGCTTTAAGACATGCAAGGTGTCTGCGTCTGAGGGAGAAGGAGTGTGGTCTCAATTTAAATGTTATCATATTAACAGATCAAGACTCTGAACTTTTCCTGGTTCCCTCTACCCTCCCCTTTTGTCGTTAACTTTTGCTGCTATGAAACATTTTGGTTTCAGCTAATCAATTTCTTAAAAGACAAGATTTTCAATGTACAGAAAGCTTAATTGGACTGAGCCAGTTAAAAGTGCCACTGATTTCAACAAGACTAATGAAAATCTCATTCGATTGCAAGGGCCCACCATCCTGAAAACCAGCAGAAAGAATAAGCTCAGAAAAGAAAATAGATCCTTGTAGTAGTTGAAAAATGCAAAGGCTGTGTTTATTTATTTATATGTTTTTGCTTTTTAACATGGTGTCCATTATCAATCTTAGTTATTGATAAGTCTGTATCGAAAAAATAGGACCACAGTGCCCCCTTACATTGAAACAAGAGTTGATACCATAAAATTAAATAAGCCCTGGAGACGTCCTACTTCAACAGTGAGAAAATGCTCATTATAGTGAATTATAGTTAATGTTCCAAGGGTAATTTAGTCTTTTTGCAAATAAAGTATGCTCTTAAAAGTATTTTTTGCAGAGCTATGACATAAACTACAAATGCACATGATTAAATATCCCACAAGGCACTTAAAGTAGTAATGTTGTATCCTGGGTGTCAATATTATACTAATGTATGAATCAATAAAGTTGCTCTCAGGACGAAAAAGGGCAGTAAACATATTACAAAGTAAATCTAATGCAGTGTCCTGTGTGTATTCTCATAAGTAAAATATTGTCTTTTCTTTTCATTATGAAATTCTAGTAACCATAAATCAGATATCAAATAGCCCTGTGCAAGCCTTGAGGATACCAAGAATAAATGCCAACATATGTTATCCGTATTTAGTATTTAGCAGAGATTAGAAGGGTGTAATGTACTGCATGTGCCTTAGGACTTTGGTATATTGATATGAGATATGATATTACCTTCTGGAAAACAACATAAAAGCAGGATCTTGCACCAAATCTAGAATGTGATAGATATTTTTTTTCAGCTTTTGAGGAATTTTAACAATTTAAATGTTATCCCCTTGAAGCAGATCCATTTCCATTTGTCAGATCGTCTTGATTTTATAATGTGGTAAAAGCATCTCAAGTGATGTATTTTCCTTAAATTGTTTTTATTACTACACAAGTGTTTTTACCCTTACAAGAATTCAGTGAGCAGAATTTGTATTATTGTGTGTAATGTCAGACTCTATTCTTCAGTTTTATTTGTAAAAATATATTTTACATACCTCAGTGTGATCCCCCTCTCAGCGGGACACTTCTATATCAGTGGGCATGAATAATATAGGAAATCAAAGGTGATAACAGCTCAAAGAAGCAATGGTTTTAGTCAGGAATGAAATGATGGCGGCCATTTTGTGTAATGTAGGAGCAAAACACTGCAGCTAAATATCTATCTCTATAGTATAGTAAATCTATAAAAAGAATTGTATATCTAGCAGAGAACCCCTTTTCTGGATTACTACCTTGACGAGGTAAAGGGGCTTGTGTACTTCAATGAAGCTGTGAGCTATACCATGTAAGGTCAGGTCATAACTGAGAGATCAGACAAATAACGGTCCTCTGCAGAAGGAATTGGCAACCCACTCCTGAATGTTTACCAAGAAGGGTTAAGCACAATCAGACACAAGATGTGCGTTCCATATGGTCACAGAGAGTCGGACATGACTGAATGACTAATCAACAACAAAATGGAGAAAAGTAAATACTTTGAAGGTACTTGCTCTTGGGTTGCTTTTGTCTCCCTGTTTCCCCTATCTATCCCTCTCGTTTCTTGGAATAAACAGCAAGCCAAATTAAATGCGGCCAAGTGCTAACAGCGAATTATCAAATGCTGTATACTGTATATACTCTGTAGTATAGATTGCAGATACAATGGACACAGGTAAAGTCTGTTAAACAACTACGATACTTGGGTTAAAATGTACACTCAATGTTTTCTTACAAGGTTAAGAAAGAACAAATACTTATCTACTTTGCATTCAAGACAACAAAGTTGCCTATTATTGATATACTATAATGCAGAAACACACGGAGAGTATGATTTAACCCATCTGTATAACAGACAGTGCTCTGAAATAGAATAATGTTAATTATAAATTTAACAAAAATCCATGCTATAAAACTTGATCATGTTGTCCAATTACTTCATGGGTAGATAATAGTCCACTTCTGTGCTAGCATAAACAAATAGTATTGGGTGGGCTTTATGGACATGAATATTACTACTACAGGATAGAAATAAGTGTTACATTTTGTAGATAAAATGGCGGAGCTTTTGAATGGAGGGACATGAATATTACTACTACAGGATAGAAATAAATATGTTACATTTTGAAGGTAAAATGGCGGAGCTTTTAAATGGAGGGACATGGTGCAAAATAATTTGAGGCTCCCCTGTAATTTCTTAATCCACCCCTTAGGGGTCAATAAGAAAGCCAAAAATATATGTAGATGTCACGAAACTCCCAAGGTAATCATATATTGTTTCTATAGTTATAAGTATTTGACTGCCACCCTCATTAAATCAATTAAAATTCCTCCTTTACATCCAATAGTAGAGACCCTACCCTGTTGTGGGCACCGGTGCTTTGCACCTGCTGCACCCCCAGTACCTCAGCCACTACATCCATGAAAAAGATGACAACAAGCTTACACTACTTCACCATCTCTTCTACTGTGTTAATTCAGTTAGCTCCTTTTCTTCTACTTTCCTTAATCCTTCTCCTCCCCATGCTATCTCTATTCTGTCATTTGATTTTTTTATCTCCTTTGTTGCACCCTCCCGTCCCCTTCTTCGTTCTCCAAAATCTGCTTACCCTTTTATTATATAAAAATATATAATTATTCTGAAATAAAACATAGCGAGTGCATCATATCTCCACAATTGCATTATAATTATTTTATTAGCGCATTTGATTTGTTTTAAAATACTGGCCGCAATATATCAAAAGTTGCAATTGTATCTCTCATGTTCCCGGATAATTTATGAAGCAGTCGCTAGACATTTCAACATATTGGTCCCATGGAACAACATATTATAATTCACCCAAAGAGTCATTTGATACACCATTGTGTGGTTACAAAAAGTTACCATTTTATAAATAAATTGCACGTCCGTCTTATGAACTGTAATCCTTTACTCCAAAAACAAGTACTTTAATTGTACATGAGTTTAGATTAATAGCTTCAAGGCTAAATTCAGACATATTACCTTGTTTTTCCATTTAAAAAAACGTTTGACAAATGGTCTTTAAAAGGATGTGGGGTTGTACAAACGTTTAAATGTTGCACCTGTGCAAAGCACCTAACAGATTTATCAATTAAACTGTCTTATTATGTACAATACGGAAAACACCGATACAAAATGAGGCCAATTATAGGAGCGAAGCAACACTTGCCAAATTAGTCCCTATGGAGAACTGCCTATTCATTCATTACCAGAAAATCTGATATGTGAAAAAAGAAGAGGTAGCAAATGAAAGGATGTTTTAATGTTATAGAATAAACTTCTATAAAGTATTGTATATGCTCCCGCCCCTTTTAAATGTTAAAATGGGTTAAAGACATACTGTCCATGTTTTCTATTTTTCCTATAGGATCAAGTAAACAACTTGTAAGTGTCCTTATTAAGGGACTTGTGTACTACTATGAAGCTGTGAGCTATACCATGTAGGGTCAACCAAGATGCTCAGGTCATAGCAGAGAGGTCAGATAAATCAGGGTTCACTGAAAAAAGGAACAAGACACCCACTCCAGTGTTATTGTCAAGCAAACCATATGGATAAGCACGACCAGAGACACAGATGGGTGTGACTGGTGTGCTACATCCATATGGTCACTCGAGTCGGTCACGACTGAAGGACTGCACAACAACAACAATGGACCCCTAAAGGGGAAAGGCACTACAAAACTATGTGGCTCAATTTAAAGTTGACCGGCTTGGGACTTGAACCTATGTATGGATCCTACTGGGGACCATTGGTCATTTGAATAATTTTTCCATGAACTGATTAATTTTCACACTAGACAATCGTAACATATAGAAGTAGCTAGCACCTGTCATATTTATGCGTGTATTTATCTGTATATATAAAAAGTCTATCTGTCTATCTATGCTTATTTATTAATTCTCCACTTTCCCATGAAAAAATAAGTGTGATTTTATTTCATTAAAATGATGCCAAGACAAACTGACTTTACATGTATAACATTTGTTAAATAACTTGGTTTGATAGCTGTCTAACACATAAGCCTTATGTAGGTTGTTAAATTAGTCTAACTTGAATACAGACAACTAACCAAATCAATTTTAGGCATCAGTGAATAATATTATACAGCAGCTAGCTGTCTCCTTAGATGATAAGAGGAATCTTTAATGGTTTAAAAACTGATAAAGTAAAAAAACTAAAATACGGAGCATATACTAAGATAATGATTATAATATAAGAATACTTTATTTCATATTTGTCTGTACACATGTTCCAGGTACGACATGTCACTGGTTGAAGAGTGATCACAATCTGTATTTCCTCTGGGACAGCTTTTTTTTTTTAAGATGAGTTTTTCTTTTCCAGTTTTCTAGAAACTTTTGCTGATTCCATGTAGATAAAATAGATAAAAAAATGTAAAAGTGAATTAACTTGTGCTAGTACACAGATGTAGTTCTTCAGAGATGAGAATAACTCTTTATGTTGGATATGCACTCCCTATCTTTGGGAAGACTGGAATGAGACCAGTCTTGTAGGAATCAGGTATTTGTACCAAAACATGTATTCAGTATCAGTAGTAGACCAGTGAACAGAAATGGGCAGATGGTCTTCAAATTCTGATATAACTAGAAATAAGCCCATCTGCCTACCAGCTATACATTTGGCAAGCATGGCACAATGGGGAAGAGGTGATCAACAATCACATCAAAAGGTAATCCAATTTTGAGCTATTCTCTCTACTCTCTCTAAGATTGCAGATAGATGCAAAAAGCACAAGCTCTTCTACCTTGGAAAGACATTCAGGCTAATAAATGCATGCCTATATTCTGCATCAATACACTATTGGATTACAATCAGTTGAGATTTTATTACGCCCCTGATTTTTTTTTAAATACACGGAGCTCATGTTTTTGTAATTTTCTGAAAGGGATTGCTTGGGTATCTGTTTTCACAGTGATAGAAAATTGGGACAGATGGCAAGCATTTGATTTCAAGCTCCACCCACTATCTTTCTGTTTCTATGCATGAGTGGTGCCAGCCAATTAGTTTCTTATACAGCTGTATTCTGATATAGAGCATGAACAGAAAATGGGAAATTAGTGGGTGGAGGTTGAATAAACAACTTACCAGACTGGTAGAATTTTAAAAAACAAACAAAACAAATATTGTAAATGTTTTCCCTATGTACAATTAAATTTAAATAGTAAAGGTATGCCATTAGTATATTAAAAAATAAAACTCTTTAAAAAAAGCTTGCTTTAAACTACAAAACAACAAAGTCAGAGGTGCTCATCAGAGAACGAACCAACCTTAATAGGTTAGTTCTATAGCCATGATAAGCCACTCTGAGAGCAACCTCTTTTAGCTCACTTGTTCCCTTCACAGGGAGAAATATCCTGTAGTATATCAGTCTGGTCGAACTCAAAAGAGTGACCCAGCCCCGAAATACCAGGCAATTCTACCCTGAACAGGAGAAACAGCAAACTACAGACGCGTTTCGGCCTTTATGGGCCTCGTCAGTGAGGTGCAGCTGAACTCCCTAAGGCACAGTGAGCAAGGGGTCCACGTCTGGAGTCCCCTATTACCCTTAGGGAGACTAAGCCCTAAAGGTAATTTGCATATACAAAACAACTAAGTCAGAAGTGCTCATCAGAGAACGAACCAATCTTAATAGGTTAGTTCTATGGCCATGATAAGCCACTCTGAGAGCAACCTCTTTTAGCTCACTTGTGCCCTCACTTGTGCTTTAAACATTACAAATATATTAGATTTTCTTTGTAAGTGGTTCTTGCTCCTTCAATAGAAGCTGGTCACATGACCATGACTAACAGTAAGAAGCTGTGTGCATTAGAAGATGTAATATGAAGATTCACTGTTTACTACCAGCCTATCTTACAATATGGCAGCCCCCTAGAGGGGATCAGAGAGCAATAAAAAATAGTAATAATCCATAGATTTATATAATTTGGGTATTTTTTATTTGATTTATACTTTTAATAGGCCATATCATATTTTACCACTACAGTGTCACTTAATTTTTGGGATTTTAGATATATCAAGCAAAAAAAAACAACAACAACATTTTTAATGTTCTTTTGCATGCCTAATATTCAATTCCTATCCATGTCCCTTTAACTGCCTTTCACAATCCCATAATTTGTATCTTCACCAAAACAGTTTTATAATTAAAAAAATAAATAATAATAAACAGGTGCAAAACAACAATTAAGATTTATTATGGAGTCTGACATGAATTTGGACTCCCAAAAAAGATATTTGTTGCACCGAGTAGTAAATGTATTTTTCCACTTTAGCCAAACATTTGACATTCTTCCCGTGAGACAGAGATAAGTACGGAGCGGAACATGTAATGCTTAGTTACACTAACACAATAGTGATTTAGGATACAAAGCAGATTTTCATAGAGCTCGGTGACAGGGGTAGGAATTAAACAAATCATCTGTCTTTACTCCTATCTGTGCGTCCATTATCTTCCATCAAACCTTCTAATTTACCATTTAATTTTTTTTCCATTTTATGAACTTCAATAGCATCATTTTAAGTTATTTCTGCTCTTTTTTTGTTTGTGCACCAAAACCTGCGGCTTCCCATTATTGTGATTTAGCTTTTTGGAAGAAATTCTGAATATTTCTGTCTGTTTCAGCAACTCTGCATCAATGCATAAAAATGATAAACAAGCTTTTTTTTTCACGGTATGGGGCTATCATTTTCCCACAGTTGTTGCAAATAACTAAGAGCGTAAACACAGCCAAACATATTTATTATTTGACACTGTCAAAGAGATAAGTCTTTTGAAAATAAGATGTGTTTAGGCTAATAGATGTTGTATGTCTTGATATTTCAAGCGATTTAAGGGATTCAGCATCTGGTGTCATGGTCGGACACTTCCCAAGGCGCCAGGCAGGGAAATATTAATAGGAGACAAACATAAACCTCTCACCTTTTTTAAGAAGGCTGATAAAATATTAATGGTACATAATACAGAAAGAGGAATATGCCCATTTAACGGCTTGTCACCTGTGAATTATTTCTTGTCAAATGCTTGCAAATTTATGGTGGTAGCTTATGTACAATATATTTAATGTTTGTATGCTGTTCACAAGCTAGTTGAGGAGGAAACATTTAGGATATGTTTTTCCAAAATATTTAGGAAGCTTTTTGCTTATTACATTACAGCATCTTTGTATGTTCTTGTGTATCTTGTCAAGTATGTGAGGACACTGGGCAGATAGATCCACCCGTAGCAAAACAGGAAATATCTCTACTTTTTGCAACAGAGATATGTCTATCTATTATCTATTATCTAAGCAGTAAGTCATCTAGCTTTTTATACTTAAATCTAAGTAGACAAGAGACTAGATGGAATCGCTATCTATAACTCCATTACTGGATGGAGTTGGGAGCCCCTTTTGTAACAGTCCCTGAGATAAAAGGAGATGTAAACCATAACAAATGTAATGGATCTTTCCTGTTGGTTGACTGCCAGTGCTGTGAGCGTGCTTAAAGGCTACCTAGTGATTGAAATGTGGTAATGTGTGGTGCTGCGTGCACCTGTATCTGGGGCATGAATGGGGAGAATGAGAGAATGAATGGAGAAAGGCTTAGGCTTGGGGGATTTGACTTGAATTTAGGGTTGGGGTTTAGAGGTTAGGGTTAAGGGATATGGGTTAGGGTTACAGTTAGGTTTTAGGGTTAGGCTTTGAATTAGGGTTGGATTTAGGTTTAGGGTTAAGGGATATAGGTTAGGGCTACAGTTAGGTTTTAGGGTTAGACTGGGTGTTAGAAGGTTGAGGGTTAGGATTAGAGCTATGGTAGGGTTAGGTTAAGGTTAGGGGTTTGGGTTACTATATTAGTTCTGTTGTTGCTGTTGTGAGAGTAGCAGCAACAGAGAACGGTGTGGCAGCCTGGTGGCGCGCTGCTCACAACCCTAATGTGTTTGGAACGGCGCAGTGACCACCCAATAGGAAAGATGCAACTTGATTTCTCTCTCAGATGAAGCTTACAAACTGAGAAAAGAAATTATAATGGAGAAGAAAATTTATTTTCTTTTGTTATTAATAAGTTTGTTGTTGATGTTACTCTTTTCTTTTAGTTGAGTTCTTTTATTTTGTTCTTTTTATTTTTGTATATATATTATACTTCTTTTATATCAATATTGCCTAAAGTGAATTTGTAAACTATAAGTTGAAATAATTTAATATGAAAAAAGAAGAAAAACTAACAGAAAATATATTTATATATCAGACAATAATGCCTTAAACTGGGTAATCTCTTATTACATTATTTTGATGCATACTTATTAATATTTAATGAATGTAAAGATAGTTTTAATTTGAAATATTTATTCTCTTTTAACAAACCAACATCTGAATTTTAGCGTTGAGCCTCCTCGCAGAGCTGCTTCTCCCAGCCCCCTATTATATACCAAGGGTATGGTAAGGCTGTCTCTACCAACAGCAGGAATCCATATATGGGATGAGAGAAGTTGCTAGAACCTGCATCAATACAATTAAAATGTAAGTTTTAACAACACTGAAATGTATTCTTCAAATAGCATTTTTTTTTGTTAATCAGTTATTAAATACCCACATGAAACCCTATTGCATGATCACTAAAGTGGTCCTTTAAAGGGACAGCAATGTTTTTTACAATCCATGGAGTAAGCAAAAGCATGTTAATATGGGCAGAAACTAGTATACTTAGCGCAACAATAATGCTTCAAATATGTTTTAAATTATTCACTTCACCCACTATAGTTTCTTTTACATGGACTTGTCAGTCAACTACAAGAGATATTGGAGAAAAAATCATCCTGGTGGTTGACATTTGTATGGTTGAGAAAACCAGCATGGGATTGGCTAAGAAAACCAGCATGGGATTGGCTAAGAAAACCAGCATGGGATTGGCTAAGAAAACCAGCATGGGATTGGCTAAGAAAACCAGCATGGGATTTTCAGTGTAAAGGAGAATCGGCAGGAGGTTGAAAAAACACTAGCATCTTTTGCTGGGCACATTTAGTGTGAAACTAAAACATCTTATAGGCATATTTGTCATTTTAAGTACAATAGTTTCTCTATATATTAGCATGCTTTTAAACAGCAATGGCTATGGTTGGTACATATAATACATAATGAACTAAAGGTTATTTTGAATTTTTCTAGAACAGATCCAAACTTATGTCCATGGACCCACCACAAGTGGTCCCATAGCTCCATTCAAGTGGTCCACATGACAAGTGAGGTTCCCAAAAAAATATGCAACAAAATTAAGAAAATAATACAAATTCATAAGAAGATGTGAAGAAGTCACTGGATACTAGATCCTATGGCCCATAAGTACATAAACTATTCCAGTGCATTATTAATGTTGAGAAGCAATAAGAAACATCATTAAGCAGTATTCAAGTGGTCAGCTTTTACGTGGTCCATTGAAAAACACTTGGGAACCAATGTTCCTGAACCGATTTTGCATTATAAATATTAGTATACTGTCCATTTTAGTCATCAAAGTATCACTGGATTTAAAAAAAGAAAAAACAACATGCAATTTATCAATCTGCTAATATGACGTAAGGATAAATGACTTGTTAAGACAAAAATATTAAAGAAAATTAAATAACACAGGGAAACACTGATGGTGGTAAATTCTCAGAGGCTTGAGTACATATCAACATATTATCAACACTATGAGCTAGTGGGATCTCTAATCTGCTGCAATCCTAATGATAAATATTAAACAGGTGCAAAATGTTGGAAACGTCTCTAAATGTTATGCCTGACAATTTATAATACACAGCGAGACAAAGTCTGGATAAATAGCCAAATAATAAGTGATCCTAACATTACGTATTTTGGTCTTGACGCTTAAAGCAGACGTCTCTGTGTGTTGTAAAACTTATTGGACTGGGAACAAAATTTGTTTTTTTTTATTACAGGAATTGCACAGATCACTCAAAGGGCCTCACCAGCAAGATTTCAGTAGCATACCTAAGTACAAATATTTTACATTTAGTGAGAAAACATACATAGAAAATCTTTCCATTTAACCTTGCTGCTCTCTTCTTATTTTTGTGATAAAAATATTGTTCACCAATCCAAGATGGCCACTAAAAATGATCAACAGTTGCATTTTGTATTGAAATTTTACAGAAACAGGTCTGTTAAAATGTACATTTAGTCTAGAACATGGTTTTTAACAGTTAGCCAGTCCCATATACAACAAGGACATTGATGAAAGGTGGAAGGAGCATTGACTTATCTTTTTATAGTGAGTGTAAAAGGTAATTTTTACTCATGAATTTTCACATTGATAAGAGTGCTACTGAAGGGCCACAAAAGTATCATATTTAAAGTATCCTCTTTTGAAGAGTTAGAATTCATAATGGAAAAGAAGAAGTAAAACAAATAAAAAGGGGTTTTAATTTATTTATGGGTAACCCTTTATGGTGTGTCCTCTCACTGATCTATAAAATGAATTGAATGCTGTGAGATTGGTTATCAATGCCAGCTAATGCCAGATAAGATCAGTATATTTATCAGTTACGTATGCTGAACTATGTCAATATCAACTGCCAATACAGGTAAAAAGAGCTATTTGCTTTTTTACACACCATAAGATTGAACAGGCAATAAAATGCTCTAACACTCTGCAATATGATGTAGCCTACAGTATGATAAAACAAGATTTCCATGTAAATTATTTTAAAAAATGTATTTTCTTAGCAGTAACTACAAGCAGTTTTCAACTTTTTATTAAATATCTTTTTTATTGTTTATGTTGTTTCGTTGTTTTTGACTCTCTATGACCTCATGGGCTATAACACACCATGCACATCTGTAGTCCATGGTCATGCTGATCCACTTGGTTTTCATGTCAGCGGGCCACAGCATAGAGCTCTTGGTATTCCAAGGTGGTCTTCCATTCAAGTACTGACCAGGCCCAACCCTGCTTGGCTTCATGGTTGTGTAAAATTTTGGTTCCCTGACTGGAATTGAACCCAGGTTGCAGTATTTAAAGCACTGAATCCTAACCACTGGACCAGGGTAGCCCTTACTACATATCTTACACATTCCCAAAGTACTTGAATACATAACATTTGTGGCATAATGTATAATAATACATTTATTAAACTATAGCACAAGTGAATCATCCAGTCAGCCGAGGGATGGCCCTATACCACCAATGTTATGAAAATTGTGTCATTTAAAATAATTTATACTGCAGGGTCGTTTAACTTATTGTACACTACAGAATACATGGAAGTGGAAATCCCTTCCAGTGTAGCAATCACTGCTTCGGTTACTCAAACAAGTGACCATAGTTGGATTTCCCAAATTGTGTTCATTTGGACCCTTGGATTCCATGACTGTTTTTAGGAGTTTATCTTAAAAAGTTCCTTCAAAAAGGTTTTACACTGTGAAAAAAGCGATGCACAGTGAGCAGGGACATTACAACTGAAATGATGGTGTCATAAAGAGGAATTTGGGGTTTTAAATAAAAAATATTGGGACCTGAAAAGCATTGGAAGAGTTTGAATGAGTTCTGGATTCCACTGGGAAAAGTTTTGGGGGTTTTGTTTGCTCTTAATACCTTTAGAGCCCTATCTATGCATTACATTTAGAAAACAATAGACAATATAGTTCTGATCTGTTATGGAATTTATTTTCACAATAGAATATTCAAAGAAAATTATAATTACGTCTATTTAGAAGAAGAAGAAGCTTATCAACTTCAGCCTTACCATGCACAAACTACATACTCTACAAAATGTGCTTACACACATAACCTACCTACAGTGTAACACACATTCACATACACTTGCATCAGCCTACTCTCTTGATCACTGCCATCTTGCATCTGTTACCCCCCCTCACTTCTGTTACCCCAAACTCTGCTGACCCATTTGTATTGTATTTGTACTGGACTGTATCTGTACCTGTATTACTACTTACCTGAGAATTTGTCTATACCTTTGTATATAATTTTCTAATTGTACTGTACTTTAATCCGCTTTGTAAATAGGGCTACGGAAAATGCTGGCGCTTTATAAATAAAGAGTAATAGTAATGATAATGTATCAAGTAACAGGAACTGATCAGAAAATAACATCAATATCCCTTCTGTCTCCTCTCGCTTAGAAATGACTGCATGTATTTGTTTCTATTGTGCAGTGATTAGAGAGGAATTATGCAGAGACCACACCATGCATACAGAGTGTAATCAATGATTAAGGCAATTAAGTATGAATCTCACAAGAAAAACACTTAGGGATATCATATGCTGCCCTCTGCTGGCCAAACACACCATCCATGTCTGTGAAGTTACAGGGAGCGTAAAATATAATGTGTCTGATTATATATATGTATATATACTCCCCCTGACTGGAATACCTATTATTTATATATAAAGTACAATTAGCTAGTACTCTTTACAGGACTAATATACAAAATGTTAATAGGAGCTTCCTCTCCCCTGATATACTGACAGCTAAATGGAATTCTAAAATATTAATCTAAAAAGCAATGCACAGCCTGAAGAAATAACTAGATAATATAAGGAAATGTATAGTAGGCCTAAATAACTAACAGAATTTTAATATAAAAAGGAAAATTAAAGCATGACCTTGTATGCTTATAAGAAAAAATATATATAATATAATACATTTGTGTTCACATTCGAACGTCTAAAACAAGTAAAAAAACAATTGTTTCCTGCTCAGAATTCCAAGAAATACAGTTATTACACTGGATTTTGGGAACCTGGGCAGAGACAAATGTGCCCACAAAGGCTTTGCTCTTGTTATCGTTATCATTTTAAACATGGCTTCCATTAAGCATATGCCTGCTGTATTACAGAGCAAATCTCAGGATGGATTATACACAAGCTAAAAATCCTACCCACGTAGATCCGTTTCAAGCTTAGTGCCTCTCATCAGTGTGGGGCTGGATCCTAGCTTTTGTAGGTTTTGTTGGGAGGTAGTTCACCACAACTATCATTTAATTTATGGTGCGCAAAAGAGCGATAGATGCCCTCCACCGTACACTAGTACAGTAAATAAATTGCACATTTGTGTTCACATCTAAAAAAACGCTAACATAGAGAGCAACATTTCAAATAGACGAAGAGGAATACTTGTATTGTTGAAAAATTATGCACCATTAGGTAGTGTAACTGCCATTGTGTATAATATGTTTTAGAGATACAACACTTAATATGTGCACATACTCCATACAGACATATATTATATATATATATATATATATATCTACTGTCAAATCTTGCTCTCCCAAGCTCCTAGTAAAAAAGAAAATATTTTGAAACTATCCCTTAAATCTGGATTACTTCTAATGCTTTATCTTGAATACATGATTTACTGTTCAGTTAATACATCCTTATTGTGCATTTAACGTATCAGTTTGCCCCTTTTCTCCCTATAAACCTAGTTTACACATTATATTCCCTAACAGCTGTAGTTAACAGAGTCTGAGTAATTGATGGTGATTTATCCTGACTGAGCACTCTAAACACTCCTGAAAAGCCAAAGTCAGAGGCCAGTTCCATTTTCATAACATGTAATCCCTCTGCATTTCCATTGTTTACACCCAGGAAAGCATGAATTTCATTTGTTTGAAGTTTCCAAAATTACAGGATTACTCTAAGGTGTGTGTGTTCATGTATTTTTTAATGCAGAGTATATGTCTTCCTGTCTAGAGTTAAGAAGAACCCTCTGAGGCTCCAAAGCTTGCAAAAGAATCCATTAAAATACTGTATATCAGATTTTGGGTTAAATTCACTAAGGTGCCAGTGAGATGTTCACAGCAAAGATATCCACTACAATGAGGTCCAAGGAGGGCCTTGAAGATTGTTGTAACTTTTCATCAACGTTCTTAGTCCTGCTCTGTAACTGACAAACATCATTTGTACAAGAACATGTGTGAACAATTCATTGTATTATTTAAAGGCATATGTAAGTGAGCCGGGTTTCAAATGTTTCCTAATCAACAGCTACTGATTAGTAGAAAAATATGTATTATATTGAAAAGTTGAATGTACTTACATATTTATATGCTAGATATCTGAATGTGCACACCCCTATGAAGCTTACATAAAGTGTACACCGCAGGGTACAGTGTGTGACCTCTAAAGGAAATGATGGTTGCTGGGGTCACAGCTGAAATTGTCCATAAGGAGGCCGGCAAACAGAATAAAAACAGACAGCAACTGCCAGATTGTGATACAAATGTTTCAGTCTTTACTTCCTCTTGATTGGCCAAAACAAATTTGCAAATTGTATACCAATTTAGCCTGGGTTTGGAGGGTGTTAACCCTCACTGGCAGAAATTAAAAGATATTTTGCTAACTTCACGGTAAGTGTTTAAATGCTTATTTTGGTATTTTTTCATGCCCCAAAAAATGTTTTCATACACTACCAATTCTCCTTCCATCAGATGCACTCATAATCCAGCTCGCTTACATATCCCTTTAAGAATTTTTCCTTTTAGCCCTGTGATTGCTATTATAATAGAAATCAAGTGATAAAAGTAATTTTACTTCTTGTCTTCTATTTTAATAAAATCAATGTGTGAATGTAGGTCAGTTGATACCAGTAAGTGCTGTAGTTTGCTGTAGCTGATAGGTTTCCTTGAAAAAATAGCTTTTTAAAGACATGTTAAATCTGTGAAAGCTATGGTGGACCTTGGTAGGGTGATGTAGGGAGTTCAGAATGGCAAGAGCAGCAAAGCAGAAGCCATATAGGCAAGAGTGGGAGAAGGCAGTTATACAGGAGAAGAGTAGTGAAGAGAGTGGTTTGGGGAATATTTGGAGATAAGAGCAGTCCTTTCAATATCAGCCCTATAAATAAAAAAAAACTCTAAATGCAAAGTGAAGGGGGGAAGCAAATGTTTGCTCAAAATTATATGCTTTTATATTATTTTGAATTAGAAAGTATCTGATTACACTACACAGCTACTTTAACGGTTTACCTTTTAGAAATTATTAAAGATCAGTAAACACAAATTTTCAATTTACTATAATTAAAAGAGTGAATATTTTGTGAGATAACTTACAATGAAGTTAGATAGTTTTCCAACTATTTTTAGACTGGAGTACCACCATCTGTTTAAGACTGGGACACAGCCAGGAGCGGACTTTTCTATAGCTGCCAATTGACTGAACAGCTTTACTGACACAGTATGGGGAAATGTGCTGCACTTCCTACTACAGTGTGAAAAGGGTAGAAGCTGTAGTCTAAAGAAAAAACTGCAGTCTTCCTTGTAAACTTTATCATAACTTATACATTGTTCTTATAAACAATATAATCTTAAAGTTTTGTTAAAGGGCCACTTTAAAATACAGTTTACTCATTAACCTCCCTGGTGGTCTGATTATGTCAGTATTTTTGACATAATAAGGTCCCCCATTCTGATCTTCTCCCTCCCCAGATCCCCATTCTGATCCCTCCCCCATGTCCCCTATTCTGATCTCCCCCGTGGTCCTTCATTCTGATCTTCTCCCTCCCCAGATCCCCATTCTGATCCCTCCCCCATGTCCCCTATTCTGATCTCCTCCCCCCCATGTCCCCCATTCTGATTTCCCCCCACCCGCCCAGGACCCCCACCACAAACCACCATGTCTCCACCCCAAGCACCACCACCCGATCCCCCACACATTGCTACAGGATTAGTAGTAGTTAATGGCTTCTGTAGTACCCTTCCCCACCTCTCTCATTGTCCTGAATTAAAAGATAGATGTAACATGTTTTTTTTTACCTTTAATACTGATATATTCTACTTAAAGGTTGTGAAAACTTGATCATTACCTTTAATGAAGTTGTGTTAAACAATGAATTGCAAAAATAGACTTTCTAATTTTAACATTTCCTCATTTGCTTACTTAACATTTTTACATGGGAAATTCCAGATTGCCTTTAATGTCAATGCAGATCTGAAAAAAAAGTAGAGGTGGGTTTTAACACTGAATGGGTCTGCAGTGTAGGATTGTGTGTCAAGGGCAGCCGGCATAATATCACCTTAGCAGAATGAAGGGCACTTTCATATCTGACATATGCATTAAACGGCCTTTCATGGTGCTTGAACCAAAGGCTGGGAACTTAAAATAAAATCTCATTAGCGTTTCCAAAAGCACCAAATTGCTCGCCCATGTAAACACCAAGAGAATATTTGTAAAGATCGTCCAAACAGTTTATACTTCCTCCCCTTAAATCTGCCCATGACTGCTCTTATATAGTGCAGTCTAAACAATGGAACCAACACTGTCACAACACAAGGGCCATGTTACAAATTCTACCGGGTAGTTGCACAATCAACATTGGGAAAATATTTAGATGAGATATATGCAATGTTACCAAGATACTCTTTCACTGCTTTTCAAAGACTTGTCCAGACAAGATTTCATTGATATTTTTTTTACATTTTGGGTTGTCTTGGTTAAAACAAACAAACACTTGTACAACTGTTTTGCTCTGTTGAATTTCTAAATCTGTGTTTATTCAAATAGTATAATAATAACCCAACCTGGTTTTTGCTAAGAACACAGTGGTTTCTGTTTAGAATATTCAACATTAGCACAGCACATTTTTTTGTATAACTTTACACAAGTTAGGTGTGTACTTTTATGTAGACATGGTAGTTTTTACTTGAATTTAAAGGGATTTTTTTTTATTGTTTTATTAATTCCAGGAGCAATTTGTAGAGCAAAGCTCCATTTGTAAAACAAAGCTCCATATTAATATTAGTAAGTCAAGATCTCTATAAAAGATGTTATAATGTGATTTACCCTTGGAGTCAATATTTAGGTGCAGTATTACTACTGTTTGGATTGCAACTTGTTGTGGTGAAGGGGCTTGTGTGCCTCAGTGAAGTATTGAGCTATACCATGTTGGGTCACCCAAGACGGGCAGGTCATAACAGAGAGGTCAGACAAATTGCAGTCCACTGGAGAAAGAACGGGCAACCCACTCCAGTAGCTTTGCCAAGGAAGCCTTATGGATAAGAAGAGCCAGAAACACAGACAGATATGTCTGGGTGCTGCGACCCTTGTGGTCACAGAGAGTCAGACACAACTGAAGGACTGAACAACAACAATTACTATGAATGTCTTTTTATATGTAGGGCTTTCTATTTTCTGACATTGACTTATACAATATATATTTATCTATATGCTATACTTAATACCTTGTTCTCTGTAGATAGGTTCCAGACAGGAGTGTTAAGCAAAACAGCTCTAAGCGGGGCAATTTAACATGGGGAAGATAGGGATAGGGGAACTCATGTAAAAAAAAAACACAATTAGCACAATTAGCAGAAATATAATCTTTACATTATTGATGTTAAAGCTTCTGGGTCATCCTGGATTCTGTTTTTTTAGGAGAAAAATTTATAGCGAGGCAGTGCTATAGAGAATCAGAGTGTTAAAAGGGGTCTGGCTGGCAAAAACAGCGTTATAGCGGGGCAGTGCTATAGAGAATCAGAGGGTTAAAAGGGGTCCGGCAGGCAAAAACATTGTTATAGCGAGGCAGTGCTATAGAGAATCAGAGCGTTAAAAGGGGTCTGGCAGGCAAAAACATTGTTATAGCGAAGCAGTGCTATAGAGAATCAAAGTGTTAAAAGGGGTCTGGCTGGCAAAAACAGCGTTATAGCGGGGCAATGCTATAGAGAATCAGAGAGTTAAAAGGGGTCCGGCAGGAAAAAACATTGTTATAGCAGGGCAATGCTATAGAGAATCAGAGCGTTAAAAGGGGCCTGGGCAGGCAAAAACAGCATTATAGCGAGTTTTAGCATTAAATCAGCGCTAAAAGGGGGAGCGTTAAACGGGGTATACCTGTACTTAAAATGACTGAACACTTTTCTTTCTGTTGTAGAAGAATAATTACCATAGCAAACAGAAGTGGTTACAATGGTCTTCCCTGTGGTGTGTCTCTCTTGATTATTGGGCAGTTTAGAGAGAATTTAAGACCAAAACAAATGTGGACCAATAACAGTAGGCATAGGGAAATACCAAATTTTAGTGAAAAGTCGGTCAATTTTGTGCAGTGGTAAAAAAAAGAAACTTAGTAATAAAGTAAAATGCGAACAATCATTATACATGTTAAAAAAATAAAACATTTTGTATCGTAGATAGCTAAACAGTTTTAATGGATTGAAATAATAAAATTAAACATTCACTGCATTTATTTTAATCTGAAGTGAGTTAACTTTTTTCTTAATCCAATAATAATACATTTGTTTCTAATCGATCTGTGCATCACATATTTTAGTATAGTTTCATCCAATTAGTGTACTGTATAATTAAATACCAATATATTTATATATACAATAAAAATTGCTTCTATGTGTACCCCATGAAGTGTTTATGTATTTATTTTCTCTCTATACTTTGCTACTAGAATGTGATTCTAGATAGTGCGGATAAATGGACAACTGAACTATATTTCATCCCACACATACAGTCTCTAACCAAATCCTGTCTTTTCCATCTAAAAAACATATCCAAATACGCCATTACCTTACACAAGACACTACTAAGATTCTAATACACTCTCTCATCATTTCTCGTCTTGACTATTGCAACTCGCTCCTTGTTGGCCTGCCCATCACTCGCCTCTCCCCACTTCAATCCATAATAAATGTCTCTGCTAGACTCATCTTCCGTACACAACGTTCAGTATCGGCAGCTCCTCTTTGCCAATCACTTCACTGGCTTCCCTTAGCCTCCAGAATAAAGTTTAAAATCTTGACCCTAACTTATAAAGCCCTCAACAACAGCTCACCCCCATACATCTCTGCTCTCATCTCCAAATACTCCCCCACACGCCCTCTTCATTCTGCTAACGACCTTCCTCTTTCTACCACTCTTGTCACCTCCTCTCACTCCCGCCTCCAGGACTTTTCTCGCGCTGCCCCTATTCTCTGGAACTCCTTGCCTTGCTTCACCAGACTATCCTCCTGTCTTAAATCCTTCCAAACATCAATAAAAACGCACCTCTTTAAAGAAGCCTATAACCTTCCTCCCTAACACACTCAGCACTAATCACTCCCTACTGTACCACATACACACTTCAACCTTTAGATTTTAAGTCTACGAGTTTCAATCCTGCAAGGTGCTTTAGGGAAAGCTCTATGGACACCGGATTCCAAGCTCAAAGACAGGGCCATCCACTCTTTGCAATGTGTGAATCTTGAACTTGTCATTGCCTTTAACTTAACTTATGTATAGCGTTACGGAATATGTTGGCGCGTTACAAATAAACGATAATAATAATAATATATTGGCTAGAATAGAAATATATAGCTTTAAGCACAAATAATAGAGCCGTATGGTAACAATATTAGCGCATATTGATCAGGAGAATTCATGAGAACGGGAACAGACCACAGTGACATCAGGTGGAGGTCAGCAGTATTCTGAACCCACAAGGGATTGAGTTATCCAGCGGTGGACGTGGTTAGTGTGCCTAAACTATACATACCTGATCTTGTTGAGGTGATTACATGTGAGTGTGATATCATTCACCATACTTTTGCTGAGATATAAGTGTATCACAAATAAGTGCATCTACATTTATATTGGTTGCGCTTCTCTCTCCCCTTCCCTTTTATTTTGTATAATTAAATACAACTGAGATTCTTTCAAGAGCCAGTTTCATCCTCATAAGACATGCATCTGCTAAAAAATAAGGGTGTTACCGAGCTGGCAAACGTGCATTACATTGATGTATAAATCCACTTAAAAGTTCAGAATACAGCACTGTTATTTTGAAGTGAGCACTGATGTTGTTGGTTTATCCCCATAGAGGCGTGAAGTTTATGAGGTGCTTGTAAATGTGAATGAGGAGAAGTGGCTGTGCTCGTGTTGACAGCTTCTCTGTGATATATAATGTGTGACTCTTGCAAACATATGTCTATCTCTGGTGAGTTAGCACTTTTGCCAACAACTTGTTCCATTAAAGTCATTTTTCTACCTTTTTACTTTTTTCTTTTTTAAATAGACTTGGTTTGACAACTAATAACACCAGTAGAGATCATCTAATAAATAATGATCTGTATAATTAATGAAAAATGCGTAGAACTTAAAAAAATTGCACAAACTTCTTTAGTCTCAACAGTTAAAGGCATATTTAAGTTTCATGGATCATGAATGCATCTGATATAGGAGAATCAGTAGTGTATGAAAACATTTTTGCATAAAAAATACCAAAATAAACATTATAAAACCTAGCCTAAAATTTACTAAATCTCTTGAGTTTGCTAGCAGTTGATTTTGAGAGTTAACACTGAAATTCCATGATAAATTATCATTAAATTTATAATTCATTTTGGCCAATCACAGGCAGCTATAACATTGTTTAAATCGGTGATGGCAGTTTGTGCAGCAAGACATCATGGAATGTGTAGTTCTGTTTCAAACCTGCACAAGGAAGCGAGAAGGAGCTCAGACATTGCTGTGTGAATCTTTGCACTGTGCTGCTGTTGGCTGAAGGTTAGTAAAGAGTTAAAAACCATACTAAAGTTCAGTGTTTCTATTGGTAGGTACACTGTGCCTATGTAATCAGCTCTGGGGGCGTGGAAACTAATTTCATTTTAAAATAACATAAATCTGGGTGTGTATAGAATGACTCAATGTAATGTGAGTTTTTGGTATAAGCAGCATATATGTGTTAGATTAGAAAAAGGTACACACAGGGAAACTTAGATATACCTTTAAGACTCTAAAACATGGTATTCCAAAATCCAGAAGCTGCATTTTAAAGGCCTTAGAAAAGCTATAATTTAAAATATAGTTTAATAGTATAGGGTGTGAAAAATATTTGAAGTTAAAATATTTAAATTGTTACTTATTTAAAAAGGTGATAACGCTTTAGCCACATTTATTGATGTAGCAATTATTTGTTAATAAAAATGTGCATGCTGAGGGGGTCTGATAAAAAAAACCTTCTACTTAGGGAAGCATGAGCAAGTTTTCTAAATATTCTGTGTATACACAGTAAGTGAATCAAAATGATTGAGCCTCTATAAATGCATTCAAACATAACCAGAAAATCTGGAATTAACACCCCTTGGCAACAGGGCCGGATCTACCTTTTTGGAGCCCCTAGACAGTGAAGTGGAGGAGCCCCTGTGAGTGAGTACGCAAGGTATGCACTGACCCATATTTGCATTTTCTGTGCATGTTAGTTCCTTTTCCTGTTGTGATTCTCTTGTTCTAGGTGGTTACCCCCTAGTAGCCAGTCTATGAACTGCAGTATTTCTTTTTATTTTAAATGGTTCCTAGGCGGCTGCTTAGTTGGGCTAATGCGTGATCCGGCCATGCTTGGCAATAGAACTTTACAATGCTATATTCAAGTGCAACTATATGACTACCAACAAACTAATTCTGAGCCTCATAATTGGTAAATGCTTGTCTATCAAATGTTGCCTCCTAGTCCCATCCTCCACTTATCAGATCAAAACACAGAATATACTAGGCAAGATGTAAAGATTCATGAGCATTAGACAAAAGGGTGGGAATCAAACACCACTAACACAGGAATATCTAGGTATTTTTGGCACATTTATTATAGTACTGTACATTTTAAACAATACAATCTATCTCAATCAAAGCCACAATTTAAAAATAAACTCATGTACTAGATACTAGACCAGTTCTAGATTAGATAGCTGGAGGCTCCAGAATGTCCGCACCATCTGTGACTTCTGCAGCCACTAGGAGGCTAAGCCTGGGTGATCCAATGTTGATTTGGAAAGGGGCTCAGGTAATGTAGTGATTGATTTTTTATATTATGAACCCTAAATCAGACATTTAAAAATGTTAGTGACACAAGAAATGTAACCAGTTATTCCCTACAGAATTCAAAGTACCACAAACCTGTATGTCAAGGTTAATAAATAATTGGATTACCAGTTATAAAACAGCAAGTCTTTTTTATTGAAACATGCACAAGTGGGTCAAAGATTAAAAGTCTTCTGTCTTTTCGTATTAGACATGGGATGTTTGATTCAATCCAGAGCACAAAAGAACATATATAAACTACACAACAGGATATGAAGTCTAATCCTAGCATACTATCCTCGGCCTAGTAATTGTACTCACTAATTAATTTATGTAGGATAGTGACATGGGAATACAAAATACAAAGTAAAAATAATATGTTTAAGGTACATTTGGAGAGCAAGAGTTTAAAGATAACTTATGGTAAAACAATTAAATACAATACAAATTCTCTACAGGAGACAAATTAATTACCAGGTCTCGTAATGTTATTATTTTTTATTAAATTTGGTTATGTCTTATTAATAATTGTGAACATATGATAAAATTGTAATAAATGATTATGGGTTAAAAAAAATCAAAAGCATACATCATGCCAAAAATATTTGGGGATATCATATGATTTGCTGTTTAATGTATTATTATTATTATGAAGATGTCATTTTGGTAAAGCATCAACATATTCCATAAGACTAAGGTTATAGGAAAACATGGTAAATATGTCATACAAGACATTTAAATATTTGTAATGATTAACACCCTTTCTGGATCGCTACCTTGTCGTGGTGAAGGGGCATGTGTACTTCAATGAAGCTGTGAGCTATACCATGTAGGGTCACGAAAGATGGGCAGGTCATAGCAGAGAGGTCAGACGGTCCACTGGAGAAGAAACTGACAACCCACTCCACTATATTTGCCATGAAAACCTTGTGGATAAGCACAACCAGACACAAGGTGTGCCTGGCCTGTTGCAGTCCATAGGATCATGGAGAGCTGGACACGACTGACTGACTATACAACAACAATGATAAAGGATGTTAAGGGCTCAGCTATTATTATTACATATGTATACTTGTTTTAAACTAAGTGCAACTATTAAAGCCCAGGCAAAAAAACATTACACTTTTTCCATAAATTAAAGGTGGTCTATCTTATGGCATATTAATAGTTTGAGTATATAAGCAACATTACATGTATATTCCAGCAACTCAAAGCACTTGAACACATTGTTGACATAGTTATGGTAGTTTACCATTCTTGTAGTATACCTGACCAAACTGACATGAATGATTGACATCAAATTAGCTAATTTAATTAAGTACACAAAAAATGGTAAATAAAATAAGTTGCTTCAAATCATGGCAAGAGTCATGGTTTAAGGAAGGTACTGAACTCATGACCTTGGGCACTCAACTGTGCAGTTATCCCCCGGAAATACTCTTCTGTATTATTTCCTATTATCCATATTAATCTGTCTGCTTTTATGTACTCCACAGAGAGTCCCATCTACTACATTCAAAATGATGTAATGATCTACAGCCTTATTAAAGTGCGATTCAGTAAATTTAAAAGGGCTCTATTTAAGCACACAGCACATTTTTTACATAAGTTTTTAATTAGTGAACTTCTATCCAAAAACTTCTGTAAATAAAATATGCTCTGTGTTTAAATAGAGCCCTTTTACATTTACCGAATCGCAATTTAATAAGGCTGCTAATATATATATGTATGCATTTGTTACTAAAGAAATATAACCCACTGGCGAATACATGCCAAAACTGGTTTATTCCAATTATTTTACTTAATTTATAATTCTATATTTTATACTATTTTACTTCATTATAATGATATTTTAGATTATAAATTTGAACTCATACTTACACTTGAATGCCCCAAGTTGCCTAACTAATTCATGGACATGCTCAGATGTATCATGCATAACTTCTGCCTTATGGGATGTAGTCTGGGTTATCTTTAGCCTATAAAAATAAAATCAGGTATTTTTAAACTAAAAAAATAAAAAATAATATTTTTTACTTAAATATGGCTGTTTAATTATTGTGATTTTCTTACATTTTGACTTAAAGCAATGTTTTTTAACATCATATGAATTAAATCATGATTCCCATTACAAACGAAATCAAGCTGATTTAAATATATAGATAATATGTATATATATATATATATATATATATATATATATATATATATACCGTATTTATTGGCGTGTAACACGCACTTTTTCTCCCGGAAGGTTGAGGAGGGGGTTGAGGATGGGGGGGTGGAGGAGGGAGGTTGAGGATGAGGAGGGGGGTTGAGGATGAGGAGGGAGGTTGAGGTGGGGGGTTGAGGTTTAGGAGGGGGGTTGAGGAAGGAGGATGAGGATGGAGGGTGGAGGAGGGGGTTGAAGATGGGGGGTTTGAGGAAGGAGGATGAGGATGGGGGGGGTGGAGGAGGGGGTTGAAGATGGGGGGTTTGAGGAGGGAGGATGAGGAGGGAGGTTGAGGAGTTTGCTTCAAAGTTCTTTATTTGAATTTTTTTCCTGAAATTTCCTTCTTAAAATGAGGTGCGTGTTATACGTCGGTGCGTGTTATATGCCGATAAATACGGTATATATATATATATATATATGTATATATATATATATATATATATATATATATATGTGTATTTGTATATAAATATCAATCTACCTATACATACACACATTATTTTTAAAACTTGGCAGCAACTTTTCTGAAAACAAATAGTAAGCTCCAAAAGGTGTTGGCAATGTATAGTAATGTGCGTCAAAAGTAAAATAAAATTAGACCACAGAAAGATGAGGTCAGCATAATTCACTGCTTCTGACAAGCCTCAGCTGGCTGACAGTCAAACTTTTTATTGATATAAAATTCTCTTCCTTTTACAAATAAACTCCGTCACACCTAGTAGAACTTCCTCCAACTTATCCAAAATGACACTCTCAGCAGCTGCCTATTTTGCCAGCAGGTTTTCCTTTTTAATGTTTGACATGTTCTGGCCCATGTAATATTTAACATATTTTGGATATATACACGTATTTCACAATTTGTAGCCTAAATAAATAATTAAGTCTATTTTTTTAAATATGATTTTTTTTTATCTTAGTGATCTTAGAGAATTATATTTTAGTTACTCATGTAAATTTGTGATAGGATTATATAGGAGTGTTAATTCCAAAATGACCAATGTTTTCATGGTATAACACAGTATCATACAAATTTTACGGCACATTTGGATATAGCTGTTTTCTTGAAATGACCTTGTATGGCTACAGTCATTGTATAGATTTTGTCACCATTGATTATCATATATTTCCTTGTTTATCTGTTCATTTGTATGGGAGTAAGCAGTAGAAAATGTTGATAACAACTACAACTAAATACAAAAAGTTAACCATGAGAAGTGTTATGAGCATAGGCATTCTGTTGGTTTGTATAATTCTTCAAGTAACTCTTAATATAATTATTTGTAATATTGGGCCCTGAAGGCTAATAATAATGGTTCTATTTGGTTATAATAATTTGGTGGTCAGCAAGTTCACCTCTAGATTGTGAACATGCAACAACAAAAAGTTTAGACACAATCACAACGCTTATAATAAATGGAAGATGCTATACTTTTAAAGGGATTTTAACACCTTAGTTATATTTTGAATCTGCTCTGATCTGGTTTTATTGAACTTATCTCCTCATTTATGGAAAGCCCTGAATTAGACACATTTTCACCTAAACTGAGCTAACTGCCACACATATAAACATGGGTAGGGAGGTATGGATGATCAGTGCTGTGGTACTAAAACAGTCCATAAATATAATTGTTGGTTCTGCAGATTAACATCTTTGGGTGTCTTGAACACACTCCCATTTCTTGAAATACATATATATATATATATCCTAACTTCTATAATGACTTGCTTCAATGGGGTAGAATACATTTTTTTTTTACTTGAGTTTCTTATTGGCTTCTTGTGTTCTAGTTTTAGTACTTAAGAATACATCAGGATAGTGAGAATAGCTTAATATCATCACCAAGTAATTGCAGTGAAGGAAACTTGGGTGCCAGTATCAAGAAACTTTAGGGCATCACTGTATGTGTCAATATGATAAATCTTCACCAAACCTTTAAGAGAAACAAATAGGTTCTTGTGTACTGTCATGTACAGTGGTGTACAAGCCAGAATAATTCTGGGGGAATACAGCTCATTGTATACACAGGCCTTAAAATACCTTACATATACATACATACAAACATAGAAAAATATGGTGGGGTTGTTCCCCCCATCCCTCCCATTTCCTAAACCCATGGTCATGTACCACATTAAATCCAAAACATTTTAAACTGCTATTTTGGAAGCTTATGAATAAATGCATGTTTTTGGTATCTTTCCGATGGAAGTGTATCAGTATGATGAGTACTAAAAGCAATTGCACAGTTATCAAATATCAGCTTGTTGGAGCACAACCACCCAATTACTCAGAATATTGACAAGGCATAGCTGAATACCTTTAATCAGCGAAGTGAGACTACAAAAATAACTGGGACAGTATTATAAATGTATCATAAACCCGTGAAAATATTGGATATAACTTTGTTGTTGTTGATTAGTCAGGTTGTGTCTGACTCTCTGTGACCTAATGAACAGCAGCACCCCATGTACATCTTGTGTCTGGCCATGTTTATCCATCCTGTCAAAGATACTGGAGTGGGTTGCCTGTTCCTTCTCCAGTGGACCGCAATTTGACTGACCTCTCTGCTATGACCTGCCCACCTTGGGTGACTCTACATTGAATAGCTCAAAGCTTCACTGAAGTACACATGTCATTTCACTACAACACCGTAGTGATCCAGGGATATAACTTAGTTTTGTCCTGTTCATGCTCCACAGTTTTACTTCTTTAACCTGATCAGCTGTGAGGCAGCATCTAACACATCCACCCAAAAATAGGACCGATCTAATGGGAAAAAGTTTAGGAAGAGAAGGAATACCTTCAATTTATAAATGTCATACATCATTAAGACTTGGATCTAGATTTAAAGTACAATATTAGTCATGATTCTCTTCAAGTTATGGATGCTAAGAGATTACTTTGTGGTAATCATAGGTTTCCCAACCTTTTCAACACTTGGATTATTTTGCGGTACCCATAGGTTTTCCGGCCTTTTCTGCACATGAAGATAAATATCATTTACTGTAAGCAGACTCAGTATAAGAAAAGGGTGCACGTGGGAAAGGTTTCCAACTATGAATTTCCAGTGCGTATTATGCTATAAGAAGTTAGACTTAAAAGTGATTTTTACTTGAAAAAAATACACAAACAGCAGCATTTGTGTAAATGTTGAAGATTTCTTGGTAAAAGATCTCTGTATGTTTGAGAAGCAGGTCATGTGAGCTACAGGAGAACGCAAAATAAATTAATTTAACTGGCATATATTATATTTACAGCTGTAGTTTCATGGAGACTTGATATTTCAACTAATCAGATTATAAATCTCTGAATTAATACAGTGACACAAATGTATTATATTACCATATTTTTCTGTGTATAAGATGCCCACATGTATAAGACGATCCCTATTTTTGAGTCCAAAATTAAGAAATAAGTATGGGGACGCCCCACCCTGAATATTCTTCCAGACCCCATTCTGCGCCCTCACCCTGAGCAGCACCCCATCCAGAGCCAGGAGCCCCCAGAAGACCCTCACCGTGTGCAGCCCCCCATCCAGAGCCAGGAGCCCCCAGAAGACCCTCACCGTGTGCAGCCCCCCATCCAGAGCCAGGAGCCCCCCCCCCAGAAGACTCTCACTGTGTGCAGCCCCCCATCCAGAGCCAGGTGCCCCCAGGAGACACTCACCCCGAGTAGCCCCCCATCCAGAGCCAGGAGCCCCCAGCAGCCCCCATGCAGAGCCAGAAGGGACCTTGTGTGCTAGACATCCGGTTATGTTCCCCCGGTCAGTGGCCACTTGCAGTTTTGCAGCATATTCCGTGTATAAGACGACCCCCTATTTTAAACGTATAAATCTGCGTAAAAAATACCGTTTTGTACACAGAAAAATACAGTACTTTTCTAATGACAAATTCCTGACTCATCATATAGGGAAGAATAGCTGGCAAATTAGAGTAGTTCAGTACCTTGTACATTCATAAATGTTTCCAAGTGAGCTTGCTATTTGTGTCTGTGGATCAGTTGCATTGATTCACCCCAACCTGATTGTAGCTAATAATGATATGCACCAAAACCTGCACCTAGAAAGCTATCACATGATCTTAGTGATTTAATCAATTGACAGACTGTGATGCTGAAGTTGAGAAATAGCTAGGCTCAAAAAGGTATACAATAGGTCTATTCAATAAGTATGCCAAAACAGGTAAAAAATCACAGGTATACAAATCTTACAAGCTGATTGAACCCTGGACTTTTAAACATTCAATTACAGACCTTGCTGACAACAGACCTTATAATCCATACTAAATTTCTAAAAACACATGGAAATATGTCAGACATTTACAAGGTTATCATGGTAAAGATACTGGAGTGGGTTACACTTCCTTCTCCAGTGGACCACAATTTGCTTGACCTCTTTGCTATGACATGCCCATCTTTGGTGACGCCCACAGCTTTATTGAAGTACACAAGCCCCTTCACCAAAACAAGGTAGTGATCCAGAAGGGGACTGTAATGGTACCAAATAGTTTTTTTTGCAGAAAGCAGAAACACGAGTGTGCAGAAATATGTATTGGCAACTCTCAGATATAAAAATGGTAATAAAGAAAACAGAAATCATATCAGCATCTTTAAGTGGTCATTTTCTAAAGATTTAGTAACACATGTGCAAGTTCATTGTCATTACATATTTGGGTAACCATGCACAGACATTTCAATAGATACGATTTAGAAGACGCAGTGGTGTACGTCAAGGTTTATGAGTATTATTCGTGCATCTGACTATTGAGTATTTGCAGTTTTCAACACATATGTGGCAACATTTTATCAAAAGATTCATTGTTCTGTACTTCATTTTTGGCAATTGTCTATAGACTTGAAGCAACAGGTTCCTATTTTGGGTGTGTGGTACAAAACAAAAGTTAATTTATATTCTCATCTTTGGTTAAGCAAGTTATTGCTGTGGGTGCTGCGTTTTAGTTGATCAACAATCAGAGATTAAACACAGTGCTTTCAACCACCACCATTTCTACTTGGAAAACCTCACAATAAACAAAATAATTAACTTGTGAGTACAGCTACATGTCTAAAACAAGCTCAAAAGCCTGTTTCTAGCTCAAAACCTCAAAATATACAATATTCCCATTACAATCTGAAAGTGGGTGGGGATATGCAAATTAGCTCACGCTTTAATGCAAAAACATTTTGACATGGCTCCTTCATAGCATTATAACACAGCTTTTGAATTTAACATAGGCTAGATATTGATAAGTCACCACACATTACATATTTCTGCAGGAACAGGGCATGCAGTTATACTTGCAAGCAGCTCGCTTCTGAGCATGTGCAGGTTAAGGAGATAGGTGTCAAATACCAAGAGCTGAAATGATTTAACCAGTCTCCGAATCCCCGTTTTATTATTCAGCCAAGTGCATGCCTTCAAAAAGTGCTCAAGTCATACAAGATGGAAACTTTCTATACACAGTGTCATCAACAATTTAGGTTTTCTTTTAATGGATAAACATATTGATGACAATTAGCTCTGTTTCCTTAAACTGTTGCAAGTCCAAATAGTTGGTATTCGTCCTGTTAAGTTTAAATGTACCATAGATCACCATCCATGCAGACACTGATGTAATGCATACACTGCGTTTTTTTTAAAATATAGTGAATTGACCGGTTTGTTTTATCTCAATTCTTGCTTACAGGAATAATGTACTTGGCTAGATCTGTACATCAGTTGCCATTATTAACATTATTTTAGAAAAATTCCACAACCCCTGTAGACATTATTTCATTATGATCTCAGCAACCGAAAAAAAAAAAGGTTTCTCATAACTGAATTTATAAAATAATTTGAGAATGTCTAGTAAAGTGTAGGCTTTATACAAAAAAGAGGTTGTATTTGGAAACACAAAATAAAATATATATGTATTGAAAACAGCTGCAGAAAATATATCTTGGGGTGATATCTTTTTTTGTGATATATTTTACTGAGAAAAACGTGTCCTACTTTTTACTATTACATAAATATTCCAGTTTAATGTTTCTCTAGTTATTCTTGAGTTTTTGTTCAAAAAATCCATATTAAGTCAATGTATACAATATATGAATTCTAACCTTAACGTACCTGTGAATTCATTTTATATCAGTATATGGATTCATTTCACTGGAGAAACCTCCCTTTACACCAGTAGGTGGCAGCTGGCTTTACAAATTGAAAAACTTGCAGATTCTAAAATCAATATTAGGATACATTTGTAGGGCACAATTAAAGGGATAGGGTATATTAAAAAGTAGAATGATTATATGTTTATATACGTTGATAAATATATATATATTTTTCATTTGCAGTTTTTTAACACTGTTGATCTATGGTGGCGACTGTAAAAGTTTAATTGCATACCTGGCACTGATAATGTTGGTGAATGCTTTGTGTTCTAATTTGTTCTGTAAAGTGAACTTACATTTACAACACATCAACTCTTCTTAAAGGGATTCTATAGGTAATTTTTCTGGTTTATATCTAGTTGGCTTGATTCATTTTATCCTCCTCAATGCAATTTTTAGATACACATTGTATTTTTATATTCCACTTCCTTGTGAGAAGACCCCAGAGTGTTCTGGAAAGTATACTTTCATCCTGTTCCCTCTCATGTAGGGTGCCAATTGTAACAGCTGTGATCTAAGGTCACACCCACAGGGGGCTTCACTCTAACACTGTAATGCTAATGGATCTTTTACTAGCCATTTGCCCATTTAAAATGACGGCAATAAAATTTGAAGTCTGGGAATGCTGTTTGCCACACAATGCAAGGCTCTCCCGCCTCTAGCTTGCAGGACTCACGATGAGAACCTTTGGCGCTCATTGCGAGCCTCTCCGACGCCTCGCAATGAGCGCCTTCGGCACTCATCACGAGCCCGGCAAAGAGAGCCTTTGGGGCTCATTGCAAGCCTCTCACCCCCCCTCTACTTTACGGGCACATTGCAGGCGTCGTCCAGCCAGCTACTTCTGGCCTTGCGATGAGCGTGCAAGCCTCTCCCCACTCTTTGACCCCTGTGTCTGTTTCCCCCCTCTCCCTTCCATGTGTCAGTTTCCCCCTCTCTCCCTCTTCTGCTGCCTCTTTACGCCCTCTCCTAGACCTTCGTTTTTTATCCCCTTAATTCCCTCTCCTGTGTCTCTCACCCCCCCCCCCCCCCCCCCCCCTTTGTCAACACTGTGTCTCTTTCTACCCTTTCCCTCCCCTGTCCCTTCCCTCGGGCGCTCATTGCACATACGCAAGCCCGTAATTTTCACTACTATATATATGATTTGTAATGTGCGAACATATTCCATAGTGTTATACATGGATTAAGTACAAGGCAAAATCAAAATGAACACATTGCAACGAATGGAGAGCCCTGTTTTTGAGTTAAAAATGAAATGTACACAGTGCTTGTGTCCAAAGCATGTCATTGTGTGATTATAGCAGCATGAGACACTGGTAGTTAAAACATTTATGTAAATAAAACAATGCTAAAAGTGACCATTTTAACAGTGAGAAGCACTTAGTCTATGTTCCCTGAATGGCATGGCAACCATAACTCTTACAAAGGTCTATTGTAAAGTCGTGAGAAGAGATCTGAATCTCTGAATATATATATATGATTTCTACATGGAATAGATCCAAAATGATAACATTAGTATCTAAAAGTTAAAATAATAGAATTCCTTTTTTTTCTGCAGGTCACTTTATACATATATAAAATATTGATGACCAGCAAGGTTAAGACATTTTGGGGGTGAAAAACAGAAACTTTAATAGCTCTTAATATATTGATACATGTTAAAAAGCAAATTCCTACTGCAATGCATAGTGAGGGTGCTAAGTGTCAACTTTAAATATTATTATCTATATGGTTTTATATGAACAATACAAATTAGATTTATAATATTGCTGTGAAAATAATACAATTTCAATGTGATTCTACAATATTTGTATTTTCATACTGAGACATGAAGAGCCCTTAAGGGGAATGAACTGTGAAGGTCAAACAAGTCTTACTAGGGTCACTTGATAAATGACTTTGTGGTCAGTGATAAATTACTTAGTGATACTAAAACCCTGGAGCACCTACATTTTATGTATAAACTAAAAAAAAAAATGTTTTCCGCAATAGTTAACTTTATCACTCATGATGAAGGCTAGCCTGATAGCAATTTATTTGTATATTTCAGAATAACTATTGGTATCATACTAAATCCATGTCTTTGCCGAAAATATATTAATTTACAAAGGAAAAAGACTTGTATTGGTACAAATAATTGTATCTTTTTTTTTTTTTTTACTCTCCCCAAAGGCACAATAAAATGAGGAATTTGTATGAAACATATCTGAATTTTACACACATGGTAAATATAATTCTTTGGATTTCTGTAATTTTTTAGTTGATCTCTGTGAGTAATGTTCATCACCAGCAATATTATTCTAGCAAAATTCATAACATTAAGTTTATACTATGATAAAGATAAAGATGTTTACCGCAGTTTGATACATTGCTGCAATAATGCTTTTTGTTTTTTCAGGTTTTTCATGTATATATATATATATATATATATATACACATGGCAGATATGGTATCTATCTATCTATCTATCTATCAATCTATATACTGTATATATATATATATATATATATATATATATATATATATATATATATATACTATTAAGATAAATAGCATCACCAAGAAAAACTGTTCACTGAAAGGTTTGATCATGAGGCTGAAGCTCAAATATTTTGGCCAGAATTCAAGATTCCCTAGAGAAGACTCTGATGCTTGGAAAGATTCAAGGCACTCGACGAAGGAGGAGGCAGAGGTGGAGATAGATAAATAAGATCATTAAAGCAATGCACATTAGCTTGATGGAGTTTAGAGGGAGAGTGGCTGGCAGATGTGCCTGGCGTGCTGCTGTCCATAAGGAGAGTCGGACACAACTGAACAGCTAAATAACATCTATCTATCTATCATCTATATTTCTTTATTCATATACATACAACCCTGCACATATATGTATATAGTTTTTTCTTGATACAAAATTTTACATTTCATTTTCTTAAAAATGTACATTTTCTGAACAATAATTGCTCCTGTTTTTCTAGACAAGTTGTGCATCACTTTCCACTCTGCTCTGTATGTTTCTAATGTGCTAGAAGATAGTTGATTGATGAAGGAGGATGAACATCCAAGACATGCAGAGAGTTAGGGAGTGTATCACTTTGATCTTTTTCCTTCTCTGGGGAGATCTGACAGATCTCATTGGTGTGCAAGTGATCTGTGCTTTGGAATTAAAGACGTTAAGACGTTCCAGCTGTAATCCCACTGAGAAAATGACTACACAGAATTATATGGTCCTAAAGAGAAACTAATTTATGGTATTGCCCATAGTATTTCTCCATTTACATTCCCTGAAGAATAGTAAAGAGAGGCATAAAGGTGTTTGTATATAAAATTCTATCTACATTCAATTCATTTGGCAGTTTAAATTATTTTAGAAATTGCCTTAGAAAAACCTCCAGTAACCAAGCCATTACTCATGGCTGTAGGTCATTACAGCTTTGTCATTAAAATATTTTTGCAAAGTAATGTGTACATTAGCACAAATCGAAGACCCAGATGTTACATCCATAATAGACCTTTACATAATAATTTTCAATTTGGGAAATATATGAGGTCTTGTATAATTTATAATCAATGAAGTTTAAAAATGCATGAGAATTGGTATATGGGTCAATGCAGATGTATTGACTAAGTAGAGATTTCTGTAGATTATTAAAAGTGTCTGGGAATGACATCAAGTCAGTTTTCTTTTAATTCGGGTACTATTATGTTTAAACTATGTTTTTGCTAATAGATTCTCATTGTGCCACATGTCTGTATTGTCATGTCTTAGGAGAACATAGTACTACACTGGAAGTCCAGTGTATCTTGCTCTTTTGGAATTACTCGAATCTTGCTACAAGAGACTTGGGCCCCCATTGAATTGAGCTTTCGGGAGATCCGGAGGCCCGTAAGTGGGGTTGCAAGCTATTTTGCTATTCAACTGGCTTCTTTTTGCGGGCTCGGATCGGCTTCCAAGTTACAAGCTTGAAAAAATGGCAATGGTTAAACTCGTATCTTACACCTCCAGAAGCCTTTGATCTTTCGCAGGGCTAAAGTCTCAAGCTCGCAAATCGAAAGGAAATAAAATTAATATTTATGTGTCATTTCGGGGTTAAACTCGGGTATCAATGAGTTAATCCATATCAGGCCACCCATATGGACTAGAACAGTATTGGCATTCATTTTCATAATTCTTTATTTTGCGGGTTTGCGAGTCTGATCGCATATCAAATCCCCGAACCTAATGGATTGACATGTAACCTCCATGTTTTACTTCCGTAATAATGACAGTCTCATTTTCTATTGGTTGAATCGAAATGGGCGGTTACGAATTTGTTGAATTGATCATGTTCCCGCCCTGAAGTGCTCCGAACCAGTGCATGGTTTACAATTTTGGCTTTGGGCCCGTAACTTGCGGCCTTGAGCAATTGAATAGCATCGCAATTTAGAGACCAACTGGAGCCCGCCACACACCCGCAGCGATCGAGTTGCGGGCTTGCAATTGAATATGGCCCTTAGGCTGGGTGGGATCAGAAGTTCCTACTTCTCATAAGATGTAAATTCCACTAAGAAACCTAAAATACTATCTCATATGAAAAAAAAAAGCTTTCACCAAATATTTATATATAGGATTATAGATAAAACCAGGCCTGTCATTGTGTCTCGAGGACTAAGGTTGGAATTCACTGTTTTTGGATCCACTGTAGATTATTTGAAAGGTGCAGATAGATCTCACAGACAGCTGCTCTGCATAGCAAATCCAGCCATTAATTCAAGGCTGGCAGGGAGTCTTCCAAAATAAATATTATTTGGATAGTGACACAATGCTGGGGCATAGTATTTACTCTTAAACATTTAAAACTAGCGAATTGCCCGTCAAAAAATGACGGCAATGAAATTGTAAGGTAGCTAAATTAGTAAATGAATATATTGTACCTATTTTGAAGCATTGTGATGAAGAGCTGGCAATCTGTGTTGATGCTGCTGCAGCATTAGTGGTGTGGAGCTGCTGTATAAGCATGCTGAATGTGTGCAGTGTAACACTGTGCGTGCGCGAGACCAAACCGTTAGCGTAGTCGTGTACTTCCGCATTGGTGTAAAATGGCGAGTAATGTGTGGTATAGGTCTGTATCGGAATATCCGTAGGTGTTTTGTGGTGTTTTGCGAGTTTCTTGTGGTGTTTTGCGAGTTTAGAGTGCTGTAGCCTTCGCGAGGGGCCTTCGGCGCTCCATGCCAGCAACTGAGGCCCTTGCCCAGTGACCTCGCTACGCGAGGGCCGCGGCTCGCTTCGCGAGCCCGCAAGCGTGAGCAACGACTCGTACGCTCACAACTATATATGTGATTAATAGATTTTTTATATACAAACATAAAAAATACACTCATGCACAATCATTTTTAAATGGTTAATGTAAATAAATGTGTAATGTATTATTTTTCTTTTTTATGAGGTTATTGTATTCAGCATTACAAAAGGATTTGTCTTTTTTCCAGCTATTTTATACCAAGTGACAAAACATAAACCACTGTATTAGGTAGCAAGCTGCTCACTGTTAAGCATTACCAATAGTGCATCATCAATTTTACAGTATCTGACAGTTTTTGCCTAAATTAATTGGCAAAACGTTTTTTGATGTAGTGCCTCGGAATATAGCTGCGGACAGAGAAAACATTTTTTGCTGGTTTTAGAGACGACTTTGTTTTAATGATTTATGTATGCTTCTTAATGGGATACTAGAAACTTGTTTTAAGAGCCAATACTTCAAATTCCTATAGTGAAGAAGCCAAACTCAGGCTATGTCAAAAACAGATAAGCGGACAATCATCATTTTGTGCAGTTTATGTCCACAGTATATTGTTGTCTTTTAATATAAGAATATACTTTAGAGCTATATGCATGATGACATGGTTGAAGTGACTAATTTGAGGTACTCAATTCCATTTGAATTGGATGTCATGGTTTGGCCAAGAAGAGCTCCTGGGATGGCACTGGGACTGTTATCTAAGTTGTAGGAGATTCTGTGTGCTTTCTTTGTATGAAGAATACCATATCTTATATATTTTATAGTATTATACTATAGTATCCCCTCACTACCTGGTCGTCGTGAAGGGGCTTGTGTACTTTAATGAAGCTCTGAGCTATACCATGTAGGATCCCTCAAGATGGAAAGGTCATAGCAGAGAGGTCAATCAAATCACGGTCCACTGGAGAAGGAACTGTCAACCCACTCCAGTATCTTTGCCAAGATAACCTTATGGATGAACACAACCAGAGACATAACAATGGTAGAGCGACTTTTGGGCGAAGTAGACTTGCGCACCGTCATGTGCGAGCTGAAAAATGCCAGACAAATGCGCGCACCCACACCAACGCGGCAGTACAGCACTCTGCACTCAACCTCTGCTCCCCCACTACTCACCCTCCTTCTACAGCTTTCCAATCCTCTCCCCAAGTAATCACCCCCCACCCCAGTATTCACCCTCTCCCCAGCTTCAAGTATTTACCCTCCCCGGTACTCACCCTCTCTCCACAGCTCTCTCTAATCCCACTACTCGCTCTGTCTCTCCCCCTAGTACCCACCCTCTAACTCCAGGTCTCTCTCCCCCTAGTACCCACCCTCTAACCCCAGGTCTCACTTCCCCAGTACCCACCCTCTAACCCCAGGTCTCTCTCCCACAGAACTCACTGGCCGCGCTGGTGTGGGTGCGTGCATTTGTAAGCGCGCACATGCTCTGTCGCCCAAAAGTTGTGTGCCCATAACAATAGATGTGCCTGGCTTGCGGTGGTCCATAGGGTCACCACTGAACAACAACGACTGAACAACAACAACAGTATAGTATATTACTTTATCTTGTTGTAGGAGTAAGGAAATTGTATTTGCAATACTTAATAAGTTATGTTTAACTTATTCATAGACAACAAAAATAGACTGTTACCTGTATGAGACTGGCAGATGCTGCATTTGCTTCTTTTTTCATTTGTCCATTAAACAATATGACTTTTGGAAAATCACATAATTAATGAAAATTTAAATGCCACTGAATATTATTAAAATACTTATTTTCTGTTGTGTTGGGGATGAGTCTTTTACAGTATATATAACTAAAAATGCTCAACATTCTTTTATATCTTCCTGGAAAATAAATCTAATAAGTAATTTTATATTTATTTCTGTTTTATCTGGCAAAAGCTTACAAGAGAACTCCCGAACGGGTTCTTGCTTGACGCTTATATCTTTATAGCTTGCTTGATTGATTTGACAGAAAAATCACAGGCCACAGTCCTACTGCCAGACAAAGCTATTCTCTTGGCAACCCACCAAGTGAATCGGCATAACCTCTCCATTGCTTGCCTGATATTTGCAGAACCACAGGTATTGCAGTGACATGTGCTGGTGCAAGGATTGCTTTTATAGGTTTCCTGAAAGAATATCAAGTGGGAAATGAGGAGAGCCAAGTATTTATATATACTCTCCATCCAGAAAGGAAGGCACTTTTACCTAGTTAGCTATATTTTTAAACTTCCTAATGTGATCATTTACTGATGATCAACTTAAGATAAAATCTCAGGATATTTTACTATACTACACATTAACAGAATATTATTTTCAGTGGTCTCAAAGCCTATTAGAAGTCCCTTGGCTACAATGTGCTAAACTCAAAAACATTCTTCTAGTTGATTGTTTTATCCAAGAGCATCGGATCATAGGACGAATAAATGTAAATTCTCCATGTGTGTGAAAGGTATATTTCTAATGCAATGGTCTAGAACAATATATAATGTTCATTACCTTTCTTTTTCCGGTGAGTGACAGGAGTTAGAATCATCAAGGTATAGGATCTTCCAGTGGATACAATTTTAATTTAAAGATAAGACTTACTAACTTGATCAATAAGACAGCATTACTAACTCTGTAGGAGGAAATATCATGAAATATGTTCAGCAGACTTGTGTATCAAAGTCATATATAACTGTTTATTTCATGGATTTCTTGGAAACGTAAGACATTTTTTGGGACTGTCTAGTGCTTATCAAAGCTTTTAACAAAATACCATAAAATGTTGTATAATATTCTTGTTGTTGTTCAGTCCTTCAGTCGTGCCTGACTCTCGGTGACCCTTATGGGCACAGCACGCCATGTACATCTATCTGCTTTTCTGGTTGTGCTTATCCACATGGTTTTCAGAGCAAAGATTCTGGAGTGGGTTGCCATTTCCCTCTCCAGTGGACTGTGATTTGTCTGACCACTCTGCTATGACCTCCCCATCTTAGGTGACCATACATGGTATAGCTCTCAGCTTCATTGAGATACACAAGCCCCTTCACCACGACAAGGTAGTGTAACTGACCTACACATAAAACAATCACTTATCATTTGGCTACAAAACTCTCTTTCCACAGTCAACACATCAAAATGTAGGAGGAGATCAGGGTGAGAAGCAATGTTCCTGTACCCAAGTATTAACTTTCAGGAGGGCACTAGGAAGGTCTTCAGTAGTTTCCTATATGTCTTATTTATTGTGTTATTGTCATATTGTGCTACATAATATGTGGTCACCTTACTAATAATGATATTAATTCTAACAACATTAATAACAATGTGTCTAAAATATAAAGTTGTTAATCAAAGTTTCTGGTATGAGTATGAAGGAATCCGCACCTCTGCTTTGCCAAAATTATGTCATGTTGCTGATCTGTTCGTAATCTAGAATCTGATTGTCAGGCAATGATTAATTACCAGGATAAAAATGTAACTTCCTGATGGTTATCAACAAAAGAGGTCATGAATTCAATTAAGTTGTGCGCCGCAGTTGAAGAGGTCCGGTTAATTATTTAGCACCCTGAAATTCATTAGATAGACAAACAGGTAAAGTGTAAATCTAGGAAATTATTAGTTAAAATTTCAAACTACGGCTCATTGACTCACATTACCAGAATCAACATATCATTCTGTCTCTTAGGCACTGTGTCAAAACTCAAAATTGTGTCTAATTTTCACTTTTGTATTCATTTAAACCATTTCCCATTTGAAAAAAATAGCAAACTAGCACAGTAAAAAAGAAATTCTACGAAAAATATATATACTGTACCTACAGCATGGTAATTCTAACCTATTAAATCAAAAGTAAGTTACTTTTATACTTATTTTGTTAATATATTGTTATAGCACTATAGATAATTTCCTATAGTACCATGATGTAGAAAGTACTGATGAAAAATAAATCATGCCAATGTTGTGTGTATATTTATTTCATGTATATTCAAATATAATATACAACATAATTGGTGGTTGACGAGACAGCTTTACTCTTAGAAAATTATTTCAGGAACCCACACTGCGAGAGTATTTGTTGGCTAAAGGCAAGGCTGGATTAACCATTAAACAAAATAAGCACGTGCTTAGGGCATCAAGGGAAGGGGGCACCATGGACCATGGACCATATGGTACAAAACTCCATAAAATAGGAATAAGAGAGGTTAGTGATATACATTTATTATTGTTTCTATTTTGAATTCTATATATATGGAGGCACCAAAATCTTTCTTAGGACCTCTAAAGGTCTTAATCCGGCCCTGGCTAAAGGGTACTTTGAATGTGTCAGTAAATGTATGTTGGAAGAAAGAGGTTCGGATGATGGAATCCAAACAATACAGACTATATTCCTTTGAAAATTCCCATTCTCTCTGTTTAAAAATGAAACTCATATTTATATGACTAAAGGGACATTGAGACCAAGGTTTATGAAGGGTTTGACATACTTTACAAGGATTAATATATAAATGTAACATTAAAGAGAGGTCAACGTTTCATAATTACAATATTTAGTGAAATTAAACTCATGGTTGACCCCTTGTGGTGATTCCCCCATATATAACATTGAAATATATTATAATGATGTAAAGGAGCTTGTCAACAGGTGGCACTAGTGAGTCATTGTTTCTGTTTTACTCAGATATAAAGATCTGAAGGACAGACATAGCTCTGTCAGGTATGTTGTATAAGGATGACAGTATATGGTGATGAGGTTATCTTATTAATTTACAATTTAATATATTTTGCTGTTCAGAAAACGTAAAAGCATTACCTTCTGTTAAGGCATTCATAAGGAAAAACAATCAGTCCCACAAGGAAGCTTTGAAAGCTTAACCTTTGTTAGATTTGTGATTCTGATGATTGGATAGTGATTTTGTTGAAAAATTTGCCCAAGGGCAATTACGTTAAGCAGAGATCCCTAACCAAGCAAGGATTTAGACAGCTTTAACAAGCAAGTTAAAATCGCCTCGTTTTACACATTTGACACCATATTCATTAAACCCAACACATTGTAATTTTTAAGGCTATTAGTTTAAAATCAATTGCTGTTGAGTGCAGATCACATTTCCCAGAAACTCAGATGAAATCCACACTTTGTCAGATGGGTTGTTTTGTTTTAATGGAAACTCACTGGATAAAGTGTGAACTCCTATAGGGTCATATAATATGTGGCAAACTCGTTTTTGGCCTCATTTGGAAGACTAAATCTCGATCTGTAGGTCGTACATAGAATATAAACTCTTTAAAATCACAATGCTATCTATGCTCTCTAACATGTTTGTCCTTCTCCAACCTGTCCTTGTGAAGTATTTGTGCATATGGAATATGTTCATACACTTATAACCATATCAATTAAACTAAGCCGTTTCTTGTCTTCCCGTGCCTAACACCAATCATTAACTGATCAAGTGGAAATCTTCAGACCAACAACTTAATATTCACTTTATTGAATTAATTATTAACAAAGCTGCACAAAATAAAAATACTATACTGTCTGTTATATATGGTCTTATACTTGTTGTGCCAACCAGTATACTTGATTTGTGGCAATACACAGAAGTCAGAAGGGGTAAGTATAGGTATAAAACGTCCTATGACCCTCCTAAGTACCTCCTGTCTGAAAGGCTCAACCTATGTACTAATGTACTGTTTGTTAAATATTGTGTTGTACTTGTTGTGCCAACCAATATACCTAATTCTCCTCTGTTTCTTTTTCCACTCTATCAAGAATAGGGACTTCAGATTTGGGGTATTAACATAGGTTGAGACTTCCAGACATGAGGTACCTCATGGAGGGCCATAAGACTTTTTCTACCTATACTTACCCCTTCTGACTTCTGTGTATCGACAAAAATACTGTATTGGTCCGAATATAAGCCGCATCTTTTTTCCGATCTTTGAGCTTGCGAGTTACGGGTGCGGCCTATATTCGCGACCGTAAAAAAAATCATTGACGATTTCCGAACTTTGCTTGTTAGGTGTGCGGCTTCTATTCGCGAACGCAAAATGACTGCCGATTTTCTCGATTGCGAGTTAAGGGTGCCGATTTTCGTGCTTGAGACTGCGGTATTGAATAGCGATTTACGGTTTTAGTGATTCTAACATCCTGTAAATCCTGTAACCTGCAAAAAAGTTACAGCGCTAATTAGAAAGCCTGTTTCTTGCAATGGCCTATTACTTTGAGAGTCTTTTTCTCTACAATTTTACGGGTGCGGCTGATATTTGAGTACTATCTTTTTTCTATTTTTTCCCCTTGAACTTTACGGGTGCGGCTTATATGCGGCTGCGGCTTATATTCGGACCAATACAGTAGATATACTGTTTGGCACAACAAGTATAAGACAATATATAACAGACAGTACAGTATTAATTGTTTATAATTAATACAATAAAGTGAACATCAAGTTGTTGGTCTGATTATTTAAGTTTTCAACTTTTTCAGTTAATGATTACACTTTTTACCAACATAATTATTCTTCATAGATGTAAAATAGTGCATTTGGTGTGCCACAGTTTTTTAATTCAAACTATAGGAAACACATTTGCTTTGAAGAGTAGATAATTTTACCATGTGGCTTTTACATTTTGCTAATCACATTCATGGTAAACAAAAAATGAAGGTTAGTGGAACATGTTTGCATGTGAGAATATCTAAACACTGGTTCATTATGATCAGTTAATGTTTTTCTTTGGTTATGTAAAACAATACTGTCTGACTTCAAAGTGTCTGTTTTCTGTTTTATTTAATCAGACATATGGAATATCTCTGAGTCATCTTTGCTAGTCGCTGGTTCATGTTAGGTCAGCATTAAATACCCATAATAATTCATTTTCATTTTTTTTAATGCAAAAAGGGTTTCCATGAACTGTTTGCAGCTTATACTTTATGTATTTTCTTAATATTACAGCCCGGCTTGTTTACCACAGTAATCCACTAGTTATGAAAGATTTCTGAAAAGCTGCCAAATACTATAACAGAGATGTATGATTTGGTTGTTTTTGAATCACCAAAAATGATATTTTCCCAGGATATACTGGTTCATAGGATGGGCCTGCAGTCCTCCTTTTATGTATGATAAATAACTCTCTTTAACGTCTCGTTTATATAAATACATTTAAGGTTAAAATGACACAGAAACCTCAAAGGGTCACTGTACAATAACATGTAATTTGTTTACTTAGTAACTGATTAACAACAAAATAAGAAAACAAAGAAACAAAAATCACTTTAGCTTTTAAACCTTACATTTGAACTTCAGCATTCCAGGAACTAACAGAATAGCTTGACTCCATCCCCTAACAAGCATCAGGCGGTGGGAGAGGATCTGCCCCCAGAAGGCTTTCCTAAAATACAGACCACTGCAGGATAGGGGGCAGATAAAGACTTTGATCTGGACAGCAACCTGGGCAGATTCTCTACCAACCCCTGCATACCTGATAGTGAGTGGAGTGAATCATATTTACTGAAGTCTGAAACACTAAAGTTGAAATGCAAAATAGTATTTGACCAATATATTTGCTTTTTTGTTTAAATGTGCCATAGAACACAGGCCATTAAAATTTTAAAGGCATCTTTAAGTTTCATGGATTATGAATGAATCCGATAGAGGAGAATCACAAGTTTATGAATTCCAAAACATTATTAAACTTACCCTACAGTTTGCTAGAGCTCTTTAGTTTGCTACCAGTTGATTATGAGAGTTAACAACCCATAAAATCCCTGCTAAAATTAGCATAACATTCATAATTTATTTTCCCCATTCAGAGTCAGATACAGCAGTCTCTGCAGCAAAGCATCATGTGATTTGTAGTCTTAGTTCCCAAAACCCCACCTCTCTCTCCTCCCATGAATGATGCAACTCACCAGTGCAGCTCTAAATTTCTGCATTGTGTCTACTGTTGGATTAAAAGATAGTATAGGCTTAAAAAATGTACTTGAATGTAGTGTTTCTATTGGTTAGTACAAGGTGCCCATGTAAGCAGCTCTGGGGGTGTGGAAACCATTTTTTTTTTTAATAAAATGAATCTGTATGTGTGTAGAATGAATCAATGTAATGTGTGTATCTGATATAAGCAGTAAGCTATTTACACATGCAGTATATAGAGGATGGAAGTGCTTTGCAACTGTTACTAATGTAATTATATATAATAATAACTAATAAATAACATTATAGAGCAAAACACCCAACAATATGTGGTAAAAGCTTTGATCAAAATGGTATATTTAATGGCATATGTTGATTCCCAGTTTGGAACCAACAGGGTTAATAAAATATTTGTAAGAATATTTTCATCTAGTAACACATGCTTAAATTAGTTCTCTAACTGCCTAATTAGTATGATCAGCAAAAGAGCTCAGTGTAATGGTTTCAGCATCTGCCAATCTTGCTTTTAAAAACATTTTAATTTTTAATGAGTTTCTTAATAAAATCAGCATATTTAGCACTGGCTCCAAGTTAATATGGCCTAGGGGCAGCTCCAGATTTTATTACACTACGGTCCCTGGTGCCCTTTTTGCAAGGTCGGGTTAATCGTAAGCAAACAATCAACTGAATCTTCCCTGGACTTTATTCCAATATATATTGAGTGCTGCAATTTAATATTGTAATACAGTATCACAAGATGTCATGCTAAAGTGGAAATAATACCTTGTTAAACACTAGCACTTTATATAACACTAGACTGTGTGTTGACATAGAGTGAATGTGTTTATATTATAATATTGCCTGTATAGTAATGCAATTTTATTACCAGGAATTAATCAAAATACACTTTAAAAAATGTTGTAATAACTAAAGGGGTCAGATCGGGCAGATATTTTGTAAAATAAATACATGAATTCCTGCCAGAGAGTATCAGCATATATTATTAAATTATTAAAGGTATATCTAAGTTTCCCGGTTTTTCCCTTTTTCTAATTTAACACATGCTGCTTATATCAGAAACCTACATTACATGGAGTCATACTATACACATACAAACCCATACCCCCAGAGCTGCTTACAATGTACCTACCAATAGAAGCCACATACAAGCCAGCAGCAGCTTAATGGTCTGGCTCCTCCTGCTTCCTTTGGGAAAGTGACTACACATCCCATGATTCCTTCCTGCACAAACTGCCATCACTGATTGTTACATTGTATTAAAATGTATAGCTGTCCGTGATTGGCCAAAACGAATTATGAATTGTATGCTAATTTTATCAGGGATTTCCAGGGGTGTTAACTAACAAAAGCAACTGCTTGCATAATCAAGAGATTTGGCAAACATCAGGGTGAGTTAATGTTTATTTTGGCATTTTTTCATTCAAAAAAATGTTTTACCGATTCTCCGCTATCAGATGCATTCATAATCCAGGAAACTTAAACATGCCTTTAAGCACACACTGATATTTATTTTTAATGGGATAACACTACTTCTACACAAAGAACCTCTGCTTATGAGCTGCAATAGATTGCAGTTTATCTCAGCTCATCAGAGCATTATTTCTCTTATTTTTCAGTAAATCAAATTACTCATGATAATGGGAATAAACACTCTGCAAGGCTTCAGGTGCTGATCAAATACAGAGAAATGCTTTAGTGAATACTGTGATGGTGATCACTCCTAGTGCTTTACGTACAACACACCTTTAAGATGCCTGAGAAAGTATATGCCAATGTGATACTGGCCTATTATACTAAATCCGCTGATCTTTGACCCAGTCTTGAGGTGGTTGAGACTGTATCTGCCTTGGACTATACTATTACTGGCAAAGTGCAACTGCAATTTGAAAGCAGCTTGTGGCTTTTTGGCATCCCAATATAAACAGCTTAGCCATATATCTATTATATGTGAGTCCTCCATCATTCCTAAATGGTGATCTACTGAAACATTAGTAATTAGCTCTTGGACACAATGATTGCACTTTATAGACTGCCAGGCTGTTATTTAATGCACAGCTGCTGAGCTAAGGCTGGGACTGTGGTAAAGATGCCAACATGCGACAGAGGGAGAAATTATTAACTTCTGGCGCAACGCTGGGAGTTGCTTATGTCTTACAGGGTGGTATTTCTGACCCTGAGGTTGTAGGGACAAAGAAAATTGTCCAAGTTTAGTATAAGTGAACACTACATTTATTGACAAGTGATTTTGCTAGTGGATATTCTTAAAAAATCAGTAGACTACATATTATTTATCCTCCCAACCCCCGGCTCTATTTTATTTAACCTATACTACAACCCGAGGGCAAGTAAAGTTTTTCATAGTGGTTTTAGCTATCAGAGATACAGACACTTGCTTAGATCACTTTGAGTATGTGCTCGCTCAGCATACCTATAGGAAGTCATAACAAATATTGTAAGTAGCAAAAATACAAAGACAGGATTAGGATCAATGGCACTGATGCATGGCTGTAACTATATCCACTGTAATAGTTTTCACCTTCTAAGTAACGACTGCGCTGCGCGTTCTCACATGTTACTCACAAGCTACTATTGTAAAGAAGGAAATTGTGCAAATTGACCAAGTTGTGCGTGCGCAGTGGCATTGTCTTTGCACCATACCAAGAGAGAGGGAGGGAAAGTGAGGGAGGGAGAGAGGGAGTGAGGGAGGGAGAGAGACTGAGTGAGGGAGGCAGAGTGAGTGAGAGAAGCAGAGAGAGAGGGAGGCAGGGAGGGAGAGAGAGACACCAGTCAGAGAGAGAGAGAGAGGAAGGGAGGCAGAGAGAGAGAGAGGGAAGCAGAAAGAGATAGGGTGGGAGGGAGGAGGAGAGAGGCAAGGCAGAGGGTGTGAGGAAGGAAAAGACACAGGGAGGGTGAGAGAGGGAAGCAGAGAGGGAGGGAGAGAGAGAAAGGGATGGAGAGAGATGGAGGGACAAAGAGAGGAGATGGAGGTGGGAGGTAGAGAGACAGCGAGCATACAGAGCACAGAGAGAGGGCACAGAGAGAAAAAGACAGCGAACAGAAAGAGAAATCGCAGAGAGACAGTGCAGAAAAATAGGGCGCACAAAGAGACAGAGAGTACAAAGAGAGAGAGAGAGGGTGCACAAAGAAAGAGATAGAGGGCACACAGAGAGAGACAGCACAGAGAGAGACAGAACTGACAACTGTACAAAACATATGATACCTCATTAATGACGGGCAAGTTACTAGTTTTTAATAATAGTGAGTCAGAAAAGTAAATGTTTCTAAGCTACCAAACTTGAACCTTCTCTGTGTTCCCTTAAATAACAGTATTTTGTCTATGTTTAATACTGAACAGAACAGGGTTGTATCCTAAACAATGAATTGTGAAATTCCGAAAACACTATATATTAACTTTAAATAGGTTTAAATATATCTGTTTTGTTTTTATAATTCAGTATATCTTTAATACACTCGTCTTTTCAGAATGGTATAAAGGTGTGATATAATACAAGTTGAATATGAATGTGAATACGCTAAATGCTCAGTAGCCTAGATATTGTAATAGCTTTTAATTTCTTATGCTCAAAAGCAGGGCCCTCCATTCTTTATAAGGTGTTAAGTTTGTTTTTTGCCATGTACTAAACCCCTGTACAGCGCTACAGAATATGTTGGCGCAATATAAAGACAATAATAATAATAATAATAATAACATAAGGATTGACCTGACAAAAAGGATGGGAAGGAGAGGGTAAATGTGGATGACTTCAGCACTGTCATATGCTTATATTCGTTGATGATTTATAACAACTGCCATTAGAATCTCTTGAAGACAGACATGGATAAGAAAAAAAAAAAATTATTGAGGAATGCCAGCTAAGAAGATATTTCAAAATGCACAATTATTTGAAAAAAAGTGAAAATAAATATTCTTTTTTCAAATCCCATTATATAATAATGCAGTCACTGATGTTAGTTTCAAGATGGCTTCCATTTATCCCTTGACTCATCAGCACAACCTTTCTTTTTTAGCCCTTAATAACAACCCAGATATTGAAATATGTACCTTGGTGTTTATTAAAGCTTCAGTCTTCCCATGGTTTTGTATTTCTTAAGACCCGACAGCTACTTGACCCCTTGCACTTAATCTGTTTCCTAGGTAAACAATCTTGCTGAATTAAACACTTGCTAAATTGTGTCCTTAGGCAGTAAGCATGAGACTATATATGGTTTATGAAATAATATATACAGAAAGACTACTCTAAAAAAAAAAAAAATATCCAAAACCAACAACAAACAAACAAAAAAAAAAAAAACCAATAACATATTTCCATTAAGAAAAATATTAAAAAGTGCAGAAAAAGTACCATGAAGGCTTTGGATTTTGGTAGAGACAAGTGAGTTATATAGACAGAGAAATTCTGAATTTTATAGGAATTACATTTATCTTTGTTACATCAATTCCTCAGAGCTGGATCATGAGGGTGTGTGTTTTTGCTAACCATGGAGGGAGGAGAAAAAGAGAGCTTTTTTGACGATAACTGAATAAGACAGAAATTGACATACTCTTTTCCCATCATCAGCCCTGAAGTAGACACCTTGCTTCAGGAAATGCAACTATAGCTCTCCTGAAATGTAAATTCCCCTCTCACACATACAACTTCCTCTAATGTATCACTGATTCCACCAGGGTCCAACAGATGAATGAAAATGTACTTATTTATTTTTTTATTAAAAACTAGATGTGACTTTTCCCTGCCTAATTATACTCTCAGATATAGAGCATTCAAACTTTTTTTTTCATTGTACTGTGATCTTTTAATAAGTCAGCCATCTAGAGGTAAGTCAAACTATATATACCCAAGGAACACATAAAAGGTTCATTATTAGGTGGCAATTCATGAAACCATAGGAGAATGACTAATATCACAATAGTTACCTAGAAAAGTGTAATATTCATATGGAACTGATCTGTATGTGTATCCCTCCAGATATATAATAAGCTCTTCCACACCTGTCAAAAAAGTGTTATCAAGAAAAAAAAAAAGTGTTATCAAGTGTTATCCTGTTTACAAGTGGATTTACCTTAAAAAGTAAAGGCTGAGAAACTGCAGAGTGCACTAATTGTGCCCAGGTGAGAGGGGTGTGGCTTGACTGTTAAACTTGTATAAAAGGTTTGTGAGCTGGTTGGGGTCTGTTTACAAGTGGATTTACCTTAAAAAGTAAAGGCTAATAAACTGCAGAGTGCACTAATTGTGCCCAGGTGAGAGGGGTGTGGCTTGACTGTTAAACTTGTATAAAAGGTTTGTGAGCTGGTTTGGGGTCTGTTTACAGTGGATTTACCTTAAAAAGTAAGGCTAATAAACTGCAGAGTGCACTAATTGTGCCCAGGTGAGAGGGGTGTGGCTTGACTGTTAAACTTGTATAAAAGGTTTGTGAGCTGGTTTGGGGCCTGTTTACAAGTGGATTTACCTTAAAAAGTAAAGGCTAATAAACTGCAGAGTGCACTAATTGTGCCCAGGTGAGAGGGGTGTGGCTTGACTGTTAAACTTGTATAAAGGTTTGTGAGCTGGTTTGGGGGCCTGTTTACAAGTGGATTTACCTTACAAGTAAAGGCTGATAAATTGCAGAGTGCACTAATTGTGCCCAGGCGAGAAGGCAGAAGTTAATAGAAACCGGAGAAGGGGAACTTGTGAGCTTGCGAACATTTTCAGTATCAAGTGCAATTCTAGTAAAAGCCTAGGAGTTTAAATAAAAGGAGGGCCTTCAAAGAAAAGGGAGGGCAGATTTATAGTGCAAAGGAGGAAAACTTTATATAAATATATTATATTATATTCTTTATTTTTCCCACTGAAATTTCGTAGACAATAATAATAATTATGAGTCAGTCCAGTGGCAACCTTATTCAGTGTACATCCTGTCAAATGTATGCACTACTGGAACATATGATCCAGGGTCCATACCTCTGTGACAGGTGTGAGCATGTTGCCTCTTTGGAAGCTCAAATTGAAGATCTGGAGAGGAGAATTGCAGCACTTAGTGATATTGCTCCACTGGAAAGGGAATTGGTGCTCACGGAGCACAGTTTAGCTGGGCCCTAGTATGGAGGGAGGAGCTGGGGCTAGGGAGGATGGCCAGGGAGGTAGCTGGGTTACAGTTACAAGGGGAAGCAGGGGGAACAGGAGGAGGCAGGCCAGTTCTGAGTTGTCAAACACCAACAGATTTGCCAGATTGAGTGAAACTGTTGGCGATGTCCATTCAGGAATGGCAATGCCAGATAGAGCTGTTCCCTCTAACCGCCGTGCGAACAGCTCTACTGGAGAAGAGGGAGGGCAGAATAGGCAGTGCAACAGACAGGTTTTGGTGGTAGGGGACTCTATTATTAGGAAGGTAGACAGGGTAATTTGTCACCCAGATCCCAGCAATCGAACAGTTTGCTGTCTCCCGGGTGCTCGGGTTCGGCATGTTGTGGATCGGGTGGATAAATTATTGGGAGGGGCTGGTAATGAACCGGCGGTCTTGGTACACATTGGTACCAATGACAAAGTTAGTGGAAGATGGAGCGTCCTAAAGAATGATTTTAGAGAATTAGGGAATAAGCTTAAAGCAAGGACCTCCAAGGTAGTATTTTCTGAGATACTACCAGTGCCACGTGCTAGCCCAGGGAGGCAGAAGGAGCTTAGGGAGGTTAATGCGTGGCTAAAAAAGTGGTGCAGTGCAGAGGGTTTTGGGTTTTTAGAGCACTGGGCTGACTTCTCACTTGGGTACAATCTCTATAGCAGGGATGGATTGCACCTTAATGATGAGGGCGCTTTTGTGCTAGGGAATAGGATGGTAGAACGGCTGGGGGAGTTTTTAAAACTTGTAGGTGGGGGGGAGGGACTATATAGAAGTATTGGGGTAAATAGGGTAGAGAGGGAAAGGGATGAATTATTTACCCATGGGGGAGGAGAAGGGGGGAGGGTTACAATAGAAAGTAGGGAGATATTAATAGGGGCCTCAAATACAGTGGCAGGCACTTCACATCAGCAGAGCCATAGCAACATAAAGTGTATGATTGCAAACGCAAGAAGTTTGCCTGGGAAAATGGATGAGCTAGAAATATTAGCAGTACAAGAAAAATGGGGCTTAATAGGCATTACGGAAACATGGTGGGATGAATCTCATGACTGGACTGTTAATCTGGATGGTTATAACCTATTTAGGAAAGATAGGGGCAATGGTAAAAGAGGAGGAGGGATCTGTCTTTATGTTAAGCCTGAATTTAAGCCTATAGTTAGAGAAGATATTTATGCTGGCACTAACGGCATCATTGAATCCTTGTGGGTTGAGCTAAATAGTGGAGGAGCTAATTCTAAATGCATATTGGTGGGAGTATGCTATAAACCCCCAAATATAGCTGAAAGTGAGGAAATACAATTATTGTTACAGATTGGAAATGCAGCTAAGCACGGGCAAGTTCTAATAATGGGAGACTTTAATTACCCTGATATAAACTGGATAAACGAGACCAGCAGCTCAGCTAAGGGGAGCAGGTTCTTGAGTACACTCAGGGATCATTATCTAGCCCAGGTAATACAAGAACCTACTAGAAATGGGGCCATCTTGGATTTAGTCATCACAAGTAATATTGATATAATATCAAATGTAAAAATAGGGGAACCCTTGGGGAACAGTGATCACAACACAGTCTCATTGAGATTGAATACAAAAAACAGAGTTGTAAGGGGCCAACAAAAACTCTAAATTTTAAAAGGGCTAACTTTAATGGGCTACGGGCAGCAATACAACATATAGACTGGGACAAAGAACTTACAGGGAAGAATACTGAAAATAAATGGACAACATTCAAATCCTTACTAAATAAACATACTCATCAGCATGTACCATGTGGAAATAAAATAAATAGGAGTAAATCACATCCCATGTGGCTTAACAATGACTTAAAGATCATGATGAGGAAAAAGAAGTATGCATTTAAATTATACAAGAAGGAGGGAACAGAGGCATCTTTATGTGACTATAAGGAAATCAACAAGGCTTGCAAAAGGGCTATTAGACTGGCTAAAATAGAAAATGAGAAGTCAGTTGCAATGGAAAGTAAGACTAACCCTAAAATATTTTATAAATATATTAATGGGAAGAAGGCCAGGAAGGAATCGATAGGACCATTACAATGTGACACGGGGCCATCTGATAATTAGTGACCAGGAAAAGGCAGATGAGCTAAATAGGTTCTTTTCTTCGGTTTACACAAGGGAGGTACCAGTGGTTGGGACACTGCAACATAATGGGGCTACACTACCTTCACTAAATAATTGGTTAACGCAGGAAGAAATACAAAAGAGGTTGGAGAAAATAAATGTTAATAAAGCCCCAGGTCCTGATGGAATACATCCAAGGGTACTAAGGGAACTGGGTTCTGTAATAGCCAAACCATTATATCTAATCTTTAAAGACTCGCTCACTACAGGGTCTCTACCAGATGACTGGAGAAAAGCAGAGGTGATACCTATATTTAAGAAGGGATCTAGAGCAAATCCGGGGAATTATAGACCAGTGAGCCTCACTTCTGTAGTTGGGAAGCTTTTAGAAGGGTTAATAAGGGACAGAATACAAGAATATGTCTATTTGAACAGGATCATAGGTAGCAGTCAACATGGATTTATGAAGGAAAGGTCGTGTCAGACCAATCTAATTAGTTTTTATGAGGAGGTTAGTAGGAACTTGGATCAGGGCAACTCAGTGGATGTAGTCTTTTTAGATTTTTCAAAGGCATTTGATACAGTGCCACATGGAAGACTAGTGAGCAAACTAAGGGATACAGGAATTGCAGTAAATATCTGCTCATGGATCGAGAGCTGGCTAAAAGACAGGAAGCAAAGGGTTGTTGTAAATGGAACATACTCCGATTGGTCTAATGTGATAAGTGGGGTTCCTCAGGGCTCAGTATTGGGTCCTCTCCTTTTTAACATATTTATTAATGACATTGAAGTAGGACTCGAATGTAGTGTCTCCATTTTTGCTGATGACACTAAGTTGTGCAAGGTAATAAAATCAGATAATGATGTACTTTCCCTACAAAAGGATTTGCATAAATTAGAGAAATGGGCGGCTAAATGGCAGATGAGATTTAATACAAATAAATGTAAGGTTATGCATTTGGGAAGGAAAAATAGCCAAGCAATCTATTAATCTTAATGGAGCAAATCTAGGGGTATCAGATATTGAAAGGGATTTGGGAGTACTAGTGGACAACCACCTAGGTAACAGCGCTCAAAGCCAAGCAGCGGCTGCAAAGGCAAATAAAATATTAGCATGTATTAGGAAGGGTATAGAAGCCAGGGAAGAAGATATAATTCTGCCACTATACAAATCTCTAGTACGCCCTCATTTGGATATGGAGTACAATTTTGGGCACCACCTCACAAAAAAGACATCTTAGAGCTGGAAAAAGTACAGAGAAGGGCTACAAAACTAATAAGGGGAATGGAGGGGCTAAGTTATGAAGAAAGACTAGCAAAATTAAACTTATTTTCGCTAGAAAAAAGGCGTCTAAGAGGAGATATGATTACGTTATTTAAATACATCCAGGGTCCATATAAGGCTTTGTCAAGTGAGCTTTTTGTAGCAAGAGATTTTCAACTGACAAGAGGACATCCGTTGAGGTTAGAGGAAAAAAGATTTCACCTTAAACAAAGAAAAGGGTTCTTCACAGTTAGGGTGGTTAAACTGTGGAATTCTCTACCAAAGGAGGTGGTGACAGCGAATTCGATAGACAACTTCAAAAAGGGGTTAGATATATTTCTGAATAAAGAGGGCATTCAAGGCTATCCTAGATAACTAGCGAAGGAATATTGATCCAGGGAGAAATTTGATCGCCAGTTTCTGGGGTCAGGAAGGAATTTTGCTTTTTTTCCCCCCTTATGAGACAATTGGCAAAGTTTCAATGGGGTTTTTTTTATGTTTGCCTTCCTCTGGATCAATTAACAATAATTAACAATTAACAATAATAATAAATAGTCCAAATTAAAAAGATCAATAGAGATCTAAAAAGGTTGAACTTGATGGACTAACTCTTTATTCATTCTCCAATACTATACTATTAATAATTATTTAATCAATAATTTAATTAATAACTAATCCGCATATTGCAGATCAGAGGAGATCTTAACAGGTTGAACTTGATGGACTGAAAGTCTTTTTTCAACCTTAATTACTATGTAACTATGTAACTATGTAAGAATCTGTGTCTGGAAACAATAGTGTATCTGGAATGTATTTAATATCCATTAGGTTTTACAATTAACCAGACATTGGTTTCGGTAGAATATAAGTAAACTGAGTGTATGTGTGTCTGATCCGTTCAGCATTAGGTGTGAACAGCAACATTGGATCCTACTCAACACAGTCTGACATTATACATGAAACAATAGCATCACCAGACACCATAATACCATTTGTCCATACAATTTAGCACAATAGTGAAAGTTGAACTGCCACATTTTGTGTTCTCTGTGATTTTTAAAGTGCATAAAATAATGGCTATTCTTGAGATACCCAAATTTTCTTAGAATTGCATGGTTAGCTGATCAGTGTTATAGCATGCTAACTCTCCAAACCTTACAATAAATAGGGTCTCTGCTGACCAAACCTGATATACCCCTATGTTATAATGTGTTTCATATAGTTAGGTCATCTCCATCAAAACAAATCAATGTATAACTAATTAGTGTACCATGCAACTAATTACTGTGTCTCAAAGAAAAAAAAAAGTGAATATCCCACTATTTAACTAATATAAAATGTGGCTAGTGCAATCTTTACATTTTTATACAACACAGTGCCTAAAATATGAGTTATTTTTAAAGATGTTTTTCTATGCATATGATGCTGCACATCTCCCTGACACCTAATCCCAAAACTTGTCCATTTGCGTAGTTCAGTTGCACTAATCTGGTGACTACTGGTTACCATCAAAATTACCTCACACACTGTATGTTAACTGCAATTATATATATTTACTATTTTTTAACTCAATAATCCATGTTCAACTGTGACTATTGGTAGTGGCATATTTAAAGTTTTAGGCTCATCCATCTTTGTTCCTGAGGACCAGCACATAAGGTTTTGGTTACCGGTAGTGGTGCTAGGACCTGCTGCTGAGAACTATTGCTATGTTTCATTTATTTTGTATTTTAATATCTATAGACAGTCAAGAAGAAAAACTACTAAAATCTCTGTATGCACAAGAGCCTAGGAACATGAGTCCCTGAAATGTTTACTTCTTGTATGTAGCTTTATGAATGGTTAACTTCCTTGAAACACAATTTCTGGGTCCTACAAAAATATACCTGGCTCCTAAGTATAATGCAGAAGTGTCTTGGGCTCAACTTTTTTGTTCTGTCCTAAATATTTTCTAATAGTATATGTATATTTATGAGTGAGCAGTAAAATGTATATATTATTACCAAATGCACACATATATATATATATATATATATATATATATATATAATAATATAATATATAATATATACCCTGTTATTATTAAAGTATAAAGTGGACAACAACAGATCTGGGGGCTTGGTGACCATTACTTGGTCATCATTACTAATGCCTCTCCTTTTACATTACAATCACAAGCTCCAAAATATCTTGGATCTTTAACAATGTCCTACAATTTGTCTCTGAAAGCTATTATGTGTTAGCGTTTAACATATCCGCCATAGTTGGAAAGCACATAACAGTCTGATATTTCAATTGCAGTTCAGTATGTGAAGAGAACTATAATTTATCTTGCTTGGCCTGCAAAGTCTTGTGGGTTCCTTTCAAAGTAGCATGTATGTGTTACTTTGTTGAAAACAAATAGGGTCTCTTTAAAGTCTTTTAGGAAAAATAGAATTTGACCGCAAATAAAAAACACTTGGCCCACCTATACTGCCCTTATACCTGTAAGCAGTCTTAAGTTCTTCCAAAAAAAAGGCTTACTTGGGAGACAAGTATTGTAAGCCAACTAAGGAGATTTTGGGGTCTATCCAATAGAGTCACTTCATTTCACTGAGACTCAAGTTACTTGAGTTGCATTTCAAAAACAAATAATGTTTCATTTATACTTCCTCGCTGCAGGCCAATTGTTCTCTGATGAGATGTTAATTTATTTTTAATCATAATTTCACTTTTTTAGTATTGGCCATTGCAAACTATGAAGCATCCAAAATTCTAATGGGTCCACCAAACAATGGAATATTTAAAAAATGATCAGTGTATATGCTAGACATACACTTTTTATCTTAGCTGTCATTTTGACTTAGGTGTTATCCTAAACCTGTATTTATTGAAGAAACACTTAATACACTAATGATTATATACAATCAGTCTCTAGAACAAAGACACTGGTATCTATTCTGAGATGTCTGTTGACAAAATGTATTCTCCTTTCATCTGCTCAGCTTTCTATAAATGTTTTCACTTTCCTTTCTCTTCCACCCATGATCTCCCATTTAACCTTATCTCTTTATTAGCTTTCTCCCTTTCTCTTCCAAATCCATGTAACTCCCTCCATCCTTTCATCTTCTTCTCCACTTCCCATTTTGCTTTTCCCTATACCATCCTTCATTCTCTTCTCCCTAAGAAGTACTTAAGACAGTGTAAAAGTTGTTCATAGGTCCACTATACATTGCAAATAAGCCTACCGTAACTCAGTCTTTTTGATTAAACTGATGTTACCAACTGGCGCCTTCTGGATCTCTACCTTGTCGTGGTGAAGGGGCTTGTGTACCTCAGTGAAGCTGTGAGCTATACCATGTAGGGTCACCCAAGATGGCCAGGTCATAGCAGAGACGTCCGACAAATCGCGGTCCACTGAAAAGGACCTGGCAACCCACTCCATTATCCAAGGAAACCATATGGATAGACAGATGTGCCTGGCTGCAATCCATATTGTCACTGAGAGTGGGACACAACTGAAGGACTGAACACACACACAACCAGCTGGGCATGGTCTTTCTGTTTATCACCCCACACAGGCAGGGTTTATTGCCAAATTTTCACTCAAAAATGTAAATTATAACCCATTGCAATTATATTTACTTATATGTGGACATTTAATTTCTGCAATATTTTTTCCTGTGTCCATTAAATAGCTAAACATCAGTGCAAACAGTTACACTTAAATAATAAATTGTTCCCTTTTGCCCAATGTTGACTGATTTCAGTAAAATTTAAGTAGGAAAATTGTTTGTTTTTTTCTAAAACACAGTATATTGTAAAGTAGTTTTTCTGGCTGAATGCTAAAGAATGTATACATTACAATATAATGCAACTGATTAAAATACCATTTCTTTTCAGACAGTACATTTTAATTGCTAGTGTATAGGTCTGTTTTTTTCATGTATTTTTATATTGTAATACATACACAAACCTCTCCATGTCTATATATTAATTTTAAATGATTTCTAACTAGTTCTAATAAAACACTTGATTAATTTGACAATTCCTTGAATTACATAGATATAGCTATAACAATGTTATTTATTTATTTCACTTTTAATAAAAAAAAACATTTAAACTTTTATTTAGCATATACAGTAAAATTAGATGGAATATTTTGTATGAAGTAGCTAATCCTACCAGACTCCAGAACTATTTGTAGATTTGGATCTCAGCTTGGATTCAGATATTTTAAGGTTGATATTTTTTATGCTCTTCAAACAGCCAGCCTGCTATTGATCCTAAGCACTGGAATATGTCCCAACAGCTCCAATTTTTACAAGCTAAACCCATGACAAAAAGCAGAGACAATTGGCTTATGCAGACAAATAATGTCTAATAAGCTGCTTGGGGACTTACTGAAAAAAGCCGACTAGTACTTGCCTGTACTCTGAGAAAGAATCAATAGTTTGTATTGCTATTATACCATTTGTGTATCAGTTTTTATACATTATGTTTAATAAAAAAAATGAAAGTTCACTTATAAATAGCATTTAATTACAATTCATTGTTGTTAATTTAGTTTCTTTTATATTAAAGCTATAGTAACAGTTATAAAACTAGCCTAGATTGACATCTATCCCACCGTTTCATTTTTGTGACTGACATTTAGAATGCTGGGCTAATTAGGTCATCAATTCAGGAGTCAGCTCAAGACCCAGTCAAACTGCAGTTCTAAACTGCAGCAGTAATATTGATGTGTTCAGCTCACATCACCTAATACACAGCGGTCTTTCATCAAGGTACGTGCTATAAGTTTTCCCCTTATATATTTGCTTCTAGAAGTGTTTAAGAGCAAAGCGTGTGTAGGTGATACTTACTCCTTCTATTCATAAAATGTCTGAAAAGGTCCTCCCTGTCTAAAAGTTTCTTTATCTAAGGTCACTAACAAACTCTATTAATGGAGGTGACAAACAAGAAGAGCATATACAGTAATCTGCTAGTGCATAAAAGCTGCCATGACAGCAACACTTCCTGCGCAACTCACGAGAAAAAGGGTATAGAGCAAGGCAACCATTGCTTGCAAGGTCTACTACATATTAGGGGGGAAATAAGTCAAACGATAAATGCTTCTCTGCATCAACCAATGAGTCAAGAAGCCCCCTTCCCTTCTCCACCGCCCCCCCCCCCCCCCCCATCATTCCTGACTTTATGACAGATGGCATAGACTATTAATAAAACTTAAACACTTTTCTTAGCTTTTAAGTTGTGAGTTTTCCCTTGAAACAGAGCTGCACATCTCCTCCTACCTGTGTCTATAAGGGGCGTGGCCAGCTATGCCTATGTGCTGGGCTATGGTGGAGCTTGGAAGCAGGCTGGGCTGAGGTTACTGACCAGGCCCCATCATTAGCTCCACCCCCACTACCTACACAGAAGTAACAGCTATATTGTAAAATTCTTGCAGCTGTCCCATAGGCCCCATCCAGTGACAGTGTATGAGCCATCATAGCCCTGGCCCTACTGAGCATGCTCAGTCTGAAGCTAGACTGATCAGACTTTAATTTTAGTCCAACAAACAGGAAGAGCTGGACATGCCCCTGATGATACAGGCTGAAGGAGAAATAGAGACAGTTTAGAAAAAAAATGTAATGTTAAAAAAAATGAGCCTTACTTGTAAATACACTACAGAGGTTCTTTAACTATATGGTTTCCTTATTCTTCATAAAAAAAATGTGTGAATGAGCTATACAGAAGTATGATTTTTCAGGTATAATACATATGTTACAAGTATTTCAAAACTGTCAATGTGGGTGTTAGCTGCCTAAGAAGTGGGGTCTCATAAATCATGCAGAAAGATGGCAGATTTCATAAGGTTGATGTTGTCAAATATAGTCATTTATACAATTTATCATGTTCTACAGGGGACGCAGAAATACAGAGTAAGCCTTTAACATTGTTAACAACGAACATTTACATTGCTAACAATGCCTAGTAATTGCTTAAAGATGTTTCCTGGTGTACATGCAGGATTTGGAGATGTCAGCCTCCAGCAAGCGCTTTCAAGAGCTGAAACATAAAATAATCAAACAATTTCCTTTCTGCTATAAAAAAAATGCACAGTTTCTGTTCACATTAAAAATCCATACAATATCATGTAAGCAAACATACTATCTGAACAAGTTGTGAATGCCCACACTTCAATTTGTATTTTAAATAGACACTTTCTTCATGTTTTCTTGCACTGATGTTGTCTTACTATGCATTTAAAAATGTAAGTTACAAGAATTCCAGTATTGAAAAAAACGTTGACAGTATCAGGTACAAAAATAATTGAAAGTAACTGATTTATCCATAAAGCTCCATAACTCAGGTGGTGCACTGCCCTGACGCAGAAGGAGGTAAGCGCTGCATTCCATAGATTTATAAGTATGCACTGAAAAATGTCTTATTGTTTAAAATCTGCTCTTTAAAACATTTTCACCCCTGGAAATCCCTGCTAAAATTAGCATAAAATTCACAATATATTTTGGCCAATCACAGGCAGCTATAACATTGTCTCAATCTGTAAATCTGTAAAGGCAGTTTGTGCACCAAAGCATCAAGGCATGTGTAGTCCTGTTTTTACCCGGGAACAGGAAGCAGGAGGAGCTCAGACATTGCTAGGTAGATCTCTGCATTATGCTGATGTTGGCTTGAAAGGTTAGTAAAGGGTTAACAACGGCACTCAAATGCAGTGTTTCTATTGGTAGATACACTGTGCCTATGTAAACAGCTCTGGGGGTGTGGAAAGTTTTATGAATCGGTATGTGTATAGAATGACTCAATGTAATGTGTGTTTATGATATAACCAGCAAGTGTTAGAGAAAGGTAAACACAGGGGGCCTTATTCAATTGCGATTTGGCCAATTGAATAGGGCTCTTTATAAGCACATAACATATTTTTTTACAGAAGTTTTTGCATAGAAGTTCACTAACTAAAAACCTCTGTAAAAAAAATATGCTATGTGCTTATATAGAGCCCTATTCAATTGGCCAAATAGCAATTGAATGAGGCCCAGGGAAACTTAGATAACCATTAATGACAATCTTAAATAACAACTCTGGCAAAATGTTTTTAGACAGCAAAACACAAATAAACTCAGTCTTCACATCTTGTAACTCATGTGCAATAATTGTGTAATGACAGTTTTGTTTTCTTGACTGCTACTCTCTCAGGATGATGCGTTATTGAAAACTTATGAGCCTCCCTTTAATTATGCTGAGATCACTGGCAGTCCTGACTGCCACATTCTCATTGTGCAGTGAGATACTTCCTCTGCATTCAATGTCTCTGAATCCAAAATTCTATACTATACAGCAGCATAAATGCATATACATATTAAATTAGGCTGTGTTATTTTTTTACTTTTTAAAAATATGTTTCCCCATAAAGCATTATCTGGGAAGCCAACATTAAAATAAAAATCTGTATTCCTATAATAATGTTATATTGTACTGGAGACCAATTAAATATAGTTTGATGATAAAGATAAGAACCTTGAAGTAGTATTTTAACTATAATTGCTTGTTATTAAAGTTTAAATTATGATTTGTGTTGCTAAAATTGGAGCTTTATATTATTAAAGTTATCACATATAACACCGTACTTGTATGCAATTTGTGTTACATTACCAAAGCAGAGACCAGGTGCAAGATATCTTGCAATTGTTTCTTTGCACTTCACACATCATTTTAAAAACTTTCCTTCATCTTTTAAGTAATACTAGACTTTATAGGGAATTATTATAGAGTGTTTGAAGAGAAAGTTAAACAGTTTGCAAAAAGGGATCAAGGATCGTTAGCTATGCCTTAGTTTCTTGGGTTCTCTCAATTAACTACAATGCAGTGCTCAAAATGTTCACTAAATATACTCCAATTATGTTTAAATGAGTGTGTAATAGCTATATTTGTACCAGTTGAATACCACCAGAACCAGAACATATATGGGAGGTAATGAACAGGATATTGTAGTCCTAAATTTGATAGATTTTGTAATTATTGTAAAAATAATTGTGTGGAAATTGTGTGGTCTATAGAGTAGAAATGTTATACTGAGCAAGTAGACATTGGTTTCTCCTCCTAGTCCTGACCTGTTACATGATAGAGAGTAGATGGTAGATTTGGGGCACATATGCACGTGCGATTGGCCGCAGTAACCTGCGATCCAGTATCTCGGGTTGTCGTGCGATTTACTAAAGGCTTTTTCCTTTGTAACGGCAAGCTGTGCGCGGGTCCTAGTGAGTTATTGTGAAAGGGTATTAATGAGCATGTTATCGTTGTTATGGACGTGTTACCTGTGTCATGCCATACAAATCCAAGTTCGCCAAATTTGCTAAGCACAAATACTACTACTAAATACCTGTGATGATGAATAGTATGTGTTTCAACCCCATGATAGCAGTATATTGTATATTTAAATAAAGTTATATTACCAATATTCAGCCATTAACATACAATGTAAGTGGCTAAATACAACAGGAAATTTACTCCAACACAACTGACGCTTACAGAAGTGTAAATGAATTCAAGTTTATGGAAATATAAATTATTAATACAAATTATTTACTTCTAACTAATTCCATTGTTTGGTGATGTTATAAATTTGCTTTGTTTGTTGATATTATATGTCAATCACGATGTCATGCCATCCACTGCATCTTTGCCAACCACTATCGCACCTTTGACAGCGCATGTGTGTAACATAGACCGTAAAACCGTGCTTTAGAGAAAACACTCTGTGCATTTGATTTTAAGCCCTATACAGCACTACAGAGTATGTTGGCGCGTTACAAATAAATGATAATAATAATAATAATGTAAACTTATCTGAATTTAGAGTTACAAGTAAAATGAAACTGTGAAATTGTATTGTTGATTTCCTTTACCTAATAACATTTTTTATTTATGCACAAATCACATTTCGGAATGTATAAAACACATTCTTTTAAATCAATTACCGTATTGGTCCGAATATAAGCTGCACCTTTTTTCCGATTTTTGAGCTTGCGAGCTACGGGTGCGGCTGATATTCACGACGGAAAAAAAATCACTACCGATTTGCGAACTTTGCTTGTTAAGTGTGCGGCTTCTATTCGCGAACGCAAAATTACTGCCGATTTGCGCGATTGCGAGTTAAGGGTGCCGTTTTTAGTACTATCTTTTTTCTATTTTTTTCCCCATGAACTTTATGGGTGCGGCTTATATTCAGACCAATACGGTATATCAAATAATTGTCCTTTTAATGCTTAATAAATACATATTACAGTAAACTCCCCATTATCCGGCACCCACAGGGACTCCCTATTGCCGGTGATAAGTGTAGTTTCCCGTTAATCTGTAGTCACCCCAAAAAGGGTCTAAATGACCCTTAACCGCCCCAAAACCCCTCAAAATGCCTTTAAAAAAGCATTAGCTCCTAAACTGGGCCACTTAGGCCCAAAAAAAAATTCTGAAAAAAAAGTAATTTTTTTTGGCAGTCTCGAACTGCTGGATAGTGGCGGTTTAGCGGGAGGTTCTGTAAAATGGGGAATTGATGCTGGTGCCGGCTGCTTGAGAATGCCGGTTGGTTAGGTGCCGGATAACCGGGATTTTACTGTATATTTTTATATCCAGTAATATATCAGTTATTTGTATTATTGAATTAAAGACGAAAACTTTATTACCACCAATGAACAAAAGAGAAAAGGATTACACCAATCTAATTCAGTAAAATAGGTACTTTGGTTTTGGCCAAAAACGGTTTGTAGCATTCTTAAATAATGTGTGAAACATATGATTATTGCTTGATAATATTTAAAATCCACAGAATCTTACCAACTCCCAATGTTTTGATCAGTTAGAGGCCCAACTATTTTAACATGAATTTTTTGGGTGAATATTTTTTTACACAAGTTTGGCTCCAGCTACAGAAGTAGATTAAAAGTATCTGACACCCAGACAAAGCTATAATTTTATATGGCAAATGCTTAACGGCTCCAGCGTAAGGATTTAATAAACACACAGGCTCATTTCTTGAGGGGGTTTCAGTGCACAGTGGTCGACATGGCAGATTCATATTAAATACTACATAATTGACCCTTATGAAACGTTACATTAAGTGGAAGTTTTCCATCTTCATTTTCTAAGCTAATTTTGCAAATGATGTTTTTTAAAGTTAACTGATTCATTCAGTTTGTCTCCGCCTTCCCTTCGGTTAGTAAATTGACCCAAAGCAGACGTGCTTGGCAATCTTCCATATGCAATAATGGATTGCAAACAGCCTTCAATTTCTTCCGTCTAAATTTGCTTTTGTTGGCTGTAAAGAGCTAAATAATATCAGCCCCTGGGCAGCATATCAGATATAAATACATTATATGTTATATAGTGGTGCTATGAAATAGTATCTGGAGTAGGGCTTGCCCAATCAGTGATGGAAGGTGTGATAAGATTTCTTAAATCAGCTGCCGGCCCCCCAAAAAATGAGTTATTAATTAATAACATAAACTATTATTTTATATTTTGTAAATGTATACTTAGATTTTCATTTCTGCATAGACTGAGTTTCATTCAGTTTAAAAGGCCATTGTAGAACAAAATTCTATCACGCAATTAAAAGATCATGTTTTAAACATTAGAAAATCTTTTTGTATCAAAATTTTGTGCTTAATAGTGCAGAATTACAATACATTGAGATTGTGTTCTCCTCTGATCTGACATGTTACATGTGATAAAACGGATTAAAAAAATCTGGACTGCTTTTGTTCCCATTCTTTTGAATGTAAAATGAGATTTAATTACATGTATGTCCCTTTTGCATATGTTCTTCACAGTCATGCAGGAGAGTAGCAGTCAGCCAGATAATAAATTGATAATGTGGCTTAAAGAGACTCTGCCAACCTAACAGGGAGTTGATTTAACTTTAAAGAGCATTACATACATTGTACTAGCAATTTTTCTATACAGAAAATAATTTGCAAAATATTTACAATTGATTTTTGCTGTTTCTTTATGCGAATATGAGGCTCAGTATGCAAATGTGCATCTTAGAGTGATTGAAAAGGGTGGGAGCCAGATAACATTGTAGGTCTTTATTTTAGTCACGCAGAGACAAACAAGCAGCCTGTAATCCTAATTAGCATATCAAAGCAGCTAACTGATATGTATTAGTCACTCATTTGCATATAAATATAGCAACAACAACATGAAATTTCGCACGATTAATTCATTTTAGGAAAAAAAAACAACATACATACTTTCTACACTTCTAAAATGAACCATTTCTAAGAGTAAAGTCACTTAAACTGCATTTAAATGCAATATTTGTGAGTCGCTCTAATGGGCAAGCAAGAACAGTAAGAAAATATATGGAGAGCGTCCTAAAACGTAATAACAATATATGTTTAGGTTATCACTCTTGGGTCCAGGATAATTGTATGTAGCTTATCATGTACTAAGTGTTGGAAAGCCCTTGCCTAAACGGGTGAAGCGTTGGGGTGCTCTTTATGAAGTCAAATCTTAGTATCTATACCTCATATGAGAACATAGGCATGAAGAGGTCCTATAACACAACACCCTTTAGTACATCTGGCCTTCTTAGAACTAAGTTAAAGAAAGACTAAATACTCTTGCTGAAGATATGTATGAAAAACAGCTGCAGCAGAGCTACCCATATCACCGGTCTATGCTCTTTAAGCTTTCTTTTTAAACACGTATTAAACACAATGAGCAAGTAAACAATATGGCTTTGAAGAACTAGTTTATATACCACTAAATACAATATGGTGGAGGGAAAACACATGCTTTTTATCAGTAAGCTCAATCATAATACACTAACCAAATTCTAAGCCTCGCTTTACTAAAGGGAATTAAACCAGTGAACAACAATTATATATACATATTGTCACCCTTTATTTGGTCTGTGCATGAATGATTGCTTGTCACGACTTCATACAATAACTTTTGTGTGGTTTTAATAATGGAAATGTAAACAAAGAAACTCGGCTAGCCTGGGATCAAAAGTTGCACATAAGTACTGTACATTAAAGTCTAGTTTTTACATGATAAGAAGCATATTGCTATATACAATTAAGAAGCACAATGTATCCACTTAAACTGGCTGAAATGTTTCAAGACGCAAGTTGCCAGTGAGTGTAAGACATGTTCCAGAACGCTAGCTGCCTTTTGCAACCGAAATGATGGATAAGAGGTTTAAGATGTTTTGTTGAAATATGTCCAACAGGCATAGAAGCCATGCAAGAAAACAGGGTCAGCTGTTCCCAGAGACCACCCTCGAACTGTGCTAATCAGTTTCTTTTATGTATGTGTTTATTATGACAGTGGGCTTATGTTTTGGGTGCATTATTTATCCCCAGGTATATTCAAACTCTGTTTCTTTGACAATCCCCTCTTGTTTTGGGTGCATTATTTATGCCCACTTATCTTTAATCATGTTACAATTCTAGGCGTTGTTCACTTTTCTCCAGTTTTTTATTATTATGTTTGAGAGTTTGAAAACCACAAGCACTGAAAAAAGTCTGTGACTTGAAATGTCTAAGATAAAAGCCTCAGCTCAGCTAAAAAATGCGCTGCCAAGAAGTGTAATTCTGTTGGATTCCTATTACAGACGTGCAAACATTTACAGGTTTTGGATTTGATTCTTACTTCTTTGCACCAGTGATGGGCTATAATATAGATGGATGAGCGCCTACCACTATTTTTATGATACAAATTACAATCCCTGTTCCATACATGAAATTGCAACTAAACTATAAACTTAGCAGAGCAGTAAAATCCCTACCAAAAGTAGGTATATTTCCTGTTTATTACACACAAGGCCATCCTGAAGGTGGTTTTAGTATAGTATAGTACCTGACAATAGCATTACTCGGTTATTTGCCTCTGTGCATTTATTTAAAAAGTAAACCAAGCTTTTGTATTACATCTATAGCATAGCGTCCCCAGTTACCTTGAGCATTTAATAGTACGGACACATAACAAGAAACTAAAATGGCATCTTTTGAACTATTGAGAACAAAATTATAACATAATCTGGAGCTATAACTAATAATTCATTTTTTCTAAGTTTTATATTCCTGTCTCTCTGCATTATTTCACTGATATCACCATGGCAACGTCCATTAGCTTACTGCAGATGCATGGCAGCAGCCATTTTAACTAACCAATGAGGCAACTAATATCTTCATAAATAACTGAGGAAGAAGGTTACAGCAGTGATAAACATCAGTCAAATGATTATCCACTGTAAAAAGATGATGTTTATTTTTATGCTTAGTAGCTCAAGCTGCTGTGTAAGCTACTAAATAAATTCATACAGTACAACCCTCCCTTTAGGCTTTGTCATCACCAGTATAGGGGAGACAGAATCTTGGATCGAGCGCTGGAAGAAGGAGTTGAAATCTTTCACAATTATTATTTTTTGTGTGTGGTTTCATGCATGTGTTCCCATTGGAGTGAGCATAAACACATCAACACATATGCAATAGTCATTTCTAAAGGGAATGAGTGAATGTGATTTTTTTTTAACCCTCGTGCAGTAAGAGACGTACTATAACAAAGAAACAAAGTGCTCAAGGCCTCACCAACACTGAAAAGCCTCAATTCTATCCATATATGGTTTTCCTGGCTAGCTGAAATGCATTGTTGTTAATTATTCACTCTATTGAAATAAAAAACCTTATTAGCGTTACTAGGAATACCAGTTGAAAGACAGTAGACTAAAGTGATGTGCTGTAATATCATTATTGTGTACGAAATGCAATGCATCATCTATAGACTAGCTACTTGCCAGCCAAAAATAATGGCAATAAAATTGTAATGCTGTTTGCCACACAATGCGAGTCTCTGGCCCCTCTGAGCACCTTTAGTGCTCATCGTAAGCCCCGCGCTGAGAGCCTCTCCTCCTGTCTACTTGACGGGCCTCGCGATGAATACCTTCGGTGCTCATTGTGAGCCCATCAATGAGTGGATTTGCTGCTCATTGCAGGCGTTGGCAATCCGCAACTTTCGTGCTTTGCAATGATGACCTTCTGCGCTCATCACCGAAGGTGAGCATTACAAAGCACGAAAGTTGCGAGTTGCAGCCTCATTGCAGCCTAAGTCCTATGAGCCTCGTGATGAGCACCTGTGGCGCTCATTGCAGCCTAGGTCCTACGGGCTTCGCGATGAGTGCCTATGGCGCTCATTGCGGATGCACAAGCCCGTAACTTTTAACATTGCATGACCAACATTTGTATGCAATGCATCATCTAGGTAGTTTGTGATTGGCTATAGCTCACATTGTTGTTGTTTAGTCGTGCAGTCATGTCCAACTCTATGTGACCTAATGGACCACAGCACGCCAGGCACATCTTATGTCAGGTTGTGCTAATCCATAAAGTTTCCATTGCATATATACTGGAGTGGGTTACCAGTTCCTTCTCCAGTGGACCAGTCTGAACTATCTGCTATGACCTGCCCATATTGGGTGTCTCGACATTTTATAGCTCACAGATTTATTTAATGTACACAAGCACCTTCACCACGACAAGGGTCAGCTCACATACCAACATATAAATGTATCAGAGGGCAATCAAGAACTTTTATTTTTTAAATCTACCTTTCACATAAAAAACAGAATGAGAGCTTTATTGGTATTGGGATGGATCCTCTCTACTTCTATGTTATGTCCAACTTTACAATGAGACCACATGGAATAACATAAGAATTAGAAAAACATCACTAGCTCTTTCCTTTGTGAACAAAACCTCTCAACTCTCACCTTATGCTCTTGTTTTCAGTGAAATCACATTCTCACAAATATGTCCAAACAACAACAAAACTGCTTTTTATAGAGAGAATTTTAACCCTTACGACACATATGTTAACGAAAAACAATAAAATTATATTTTAAACATGATCTTCTGAATAAATGATCTGCAACTTGGGAGTTCCCGGTCCCTTAAAATTGCCAAAAAATAAACTATATATATAGAAAGGCTTAATAATATCAATAAACACTGGTTGTATATAGAGCTAGACACAAAGGCACAGCAAAGAGCTCACTCTTTCCTCACTTCCCTTTCGAGCTCTGAAGGTCAGCTCTCAAAGACTTTTTTTCAGCTATGAACAGAGGATAAATAACCCCTTCCTGAACAAGGTCTCCAGTTAATAGCAGAAAATTTTCCTGTCAGTTATCCAAGAAACACAAACATAAAATTAAGTAACATGAAGCACTGTAAAAAAAAAAAAAAGCACAAATTTTGGAAATGCCGTGAAAACGATCCAACATTAAAACCCAGTTCTATTATTAAGATAAGGTAAGATTCAGATTGAAATATAATAATGTGAGAATGAATACCGTGTTACATGGGTGAACTGTACTATTTATTTGCAATTCAAAACTAATTTTAAATGTCTATTAGAGTAATGTTCAACAGAATATTGAGATGACAATTTTCTATTTTCTGTGAAGAAAAAAAACAGCATACTGTGCGTCTCCTAAATCCAATCTCTGTGTAAAACACTATATGAATCAGTGTGATGGATTTGTAGATTTGCAATGTTAGCTGTTTACATTGGTAATCTGTTCATGAATTTAAATCAGAGATAGCAGAATTTTATTCTTCGATTATATGCATTGAAGACTGGGAGACAAGGGATAAGGAGGAGAATTGTACTATTAGTTTAGTACTATGGTAATGATATGCAGAAGAGATATTTAAGTAATTAATGTTTCTCTCTCCTTTCCCCACTCTCTCTCTCTCTGTATACACACAATAAGAATGTTTTCTGTCTTTAATCCAAAAGTAATGGTACACTTGTACAACTCATGGCTGATTTTATCATTTAGATTTAAAGCACATAAGCTTGATAACCTACCCACATGCTTTAGAACTCATCAGTGTGAGGATAGTAACTACTTAATGTATATATACTTATATATATATATATATATATATATATATATTTATATATATACAGTATATATATATATATATATATATATATGTTGTGGTGAACTACCTACTTATAAGGTGCACAACAAAAGCTGGGATCCCGCTCCACGCTGATGATAGACAGTATGCTTGAAACAGCTATATGTGTATAGGATTCCCAGCTTGTGTATAATCCAACCTTGGTTTTGCATAAAATCTGTGTAATACAGCTGGCCTAAGCTTAAAGCTAGCCATGTTTAAAATGGGCTATGGATTGAAGAGCGAGGCATTTGCGGGCACATTTGCATGTCCCTGCTCAGCTTCCCAGAATGCAGTGTAATAACTGTTTTTCTCGGAATTCTGAGAATATGAACACAGATGTACTATTTATATATATATATATATATATATATATATATATATATATAGACTAGCTACTTGCCAGCCCAAAATAATGGCAATAAAATTGTAATGCTGTTTGCCACACAATGCGAGTCTCTGCCCCCTCCGAGCACCTTCGGTGCTCATCGTGAGCTCCGCGCTGAGCACCTATTGCGCTCATTGGGAGCCTCTCCTCCCGTCTACTTTACGGGCCTCGCAATGATTACCTTCGGTGCTCATTGTGAGTCCATCAATGAGCGGCTTTGCTGCTCATTGCAGGCTTTGGCAATCCGCAACTTTCGTGCTTTGCAATGATGACCTTCGGCGCTCATCACTGAAGGTGAGCATTACAAAGCACGAAAGTTGCGTGTTGCAGCCTCATTGCAGCCTAAGTCCTACGAGCCTATGGCGCTCATTGCGGATGCACAAGCCCTTAACTTTTAACATTGCATGACCAACATTCGTAACGACGACAACTATCAAATGTGATATATATATATATATATCTATATATATATATATAGAGTAAATAAATAGTACATTTTTGTTCACATTTGAATGTCTAAAACAAGTTTAAAAAAACTTGTTTCATGCCCAGAATTCCGGGAATACAATATACTTTTATATATTATGTAGGATTCTGAAGGTTTCTATACTATTAGATTTTATATATACATCTCACACATTGTGACATACAACACAAATACAAAAGCATGTGTATTGCTTTGTAGGATTTTTTATTGCAGATTTACAAATCATGGCTCTTAAATGCTCCAACTACTATACACACTTTTAATGCATAGGTTTAAAGTAAAATCTTTTTACTTTACCAAAAGGCACAATATGTGCCATTGCAATAAAATAAAATATCAATAGCTACTGTATTTAATAAACTGTGGTGTTTAGAAAATATTTTTTGGGAATGGCCTTGTAATAAATATGTATAATTAAAAGCAGGAATTAAAATTTTCAAGAACCCTGGGACCACGGCCCCTGAAATTTGCACTTCTGGCTCCTAAATATTTTTATGTTTTGATTTTAAAGTCCATTCATTTATTTGAATTTTAGGGTGAATTTTGTCCAAACTAAAGTCCCCAGGGAAGCAGGGGATGTAGTTTCTGACCCAAACTAGAACACTTTCAAAATAAAGATACTTTTGAGGTAGCAGGTTCATTCACAAATTGGCAAACCCAAAGCAGAAGATGTCCAAAAATACTGAACTACTGGACATGAGTAGACTTGCTGGTTCTGTAACTGCGTTCCCTTGAAGTGGTTCTGCATGCAGTACATCACACCAGAGCTTTGTGAAGACTTGTCTCAAGGATTACAAACAAGTGACAGATGACATACACCAGCAGTACTTATAGCAGCAATGCAATCAAGAACAGCTGCTGAAGTAATCTGCAAGTTCATCTCGCTTTGCTCTGTATCTTTACTGTTATCCAGAGAAACACCAAGGAGGATATTTCCAGATTTATGCAACTTCTCACCTTAGGTCATAAGCTTTTGACTCTGACTGGTAACTTTCATAAGAAACATGTATTTAGAACAAATCATTTATCCCGTGTTCTCAAATCTTCTTCTCTCCCATTTTGCTGTTATTTACATTTTTCATCTCCCATCTCCCCCATTATGTTTTCTGTATGTCCGTCACAACAAGCAGTATTTATGTTAATATTGTGTAATGCCCCACTGTTGGCACATATGTATACTGATTTATCTAGATCAGGGGTGGTCAAGTTTGGTCCTGGAGGGCCACACACAGGCCTGTATTTGAGACTTTCCTTTCAGTGCACAGGTGAGTCAGTAAGGATGACTGAAGAAGCAATAGTCTTGCCTGTATGCAGCAACCTCAATCCTGGCCTGTGTGCGGCTCTCCAGGACCGAACTTGTCCACCCCTGGTCTAGATGCTTTTGCTAATTCCATAAAGAGACAAGAATTACACAGTCCCTTTCAAGAAAATACAAAAATACAAAATATAACATATCGGTTTAGTTTCATTTTCACAAAATAATGCAATGGATTCACACGTGACATTCTTACATGAGAAACCGGTAAATAAAAAAATGTTATTTTTTGAAAATGGCCATTGAAGGGGACTCTATGAGTGTTATAGGTAGAGAATTCAGTAAAACTAGAGCTGCATGGCTTAAATCTCTAGCTTCAATCATACCGGGCAAACTCTTGGTACCTTTAATTGTGACTGAAGGGCCAGGGTACGAGTGTAGGGAACCAAGAGTTCTTTCAGGTAATTGGTGCCCTGATCATTTAGAGCTCTGTAGGTCAGCAAGACAATCTTGAAATAAATTTGCCATCTGACAGGTAACCAGTGCAGAGAATGAAGAATAGGTGTTATGTGACACGAGCGGGATTTGTTTGACAAAGCAGTTCTTGAGAATGCTTTCAATACGAGTCTTTGGTGGTCCTTTAAAGGATTGTTGTAATGCCATATTTAAAATACATGTTTTAGAATATAAGTAATAATAATACAGCTTCTGACTTACTACTTTTTATATACAGTTATCCCTGCAGGATCGCTACATTGCCGTGGTGAACGGCCTTGTGTATCTCAATGAAGCTGTGAACTATACTGTGTAGGTTCACTCAAGATAGGCAGGTCATAGCAGAAAGGTCAGACAAATTATGTCCACTGGAAAAGGAACTGGCAACCAACACCTGTATTTGCCATGAAAACCTTGTGGTTTAGCACCACCGGACATCGGATGTCCTGGCGTGCTGTGGACCATATGGTCACGGAGAGTCGCACACGACTGAACGACTACACAACAACAATATACAGTTATGCTGCTGTTGAAGTTATCAGTATGGATTCTTCTAATCCAACTACTTAAATTGGGAGGAAACTTAGAATGCAGAGGAAGTTGCTATCTGTACAAAGATAACTTGACAGATACAACAGCCTATGTTTTCACCAAGAGTAATATGATTCTTGGGGTTCTCTAATGGTCATGTGGTTAGGATTCAGTGCTTTCACCGCTGTGACCTGTGTTCGATCCTAACCAGGAAACCAAGATGTCACACCACCCTGAAGCCCAGCAGGGTTAGGCCTTGTCAATACTTGAATGGGAGGCCACCTAGGAATACCAGGAGCTGTATGCTGTAGCACACTGGAGAAGGAACTGGCATCCCACTCCATTATTTTTGCCATGAATACCAAGTGGGTCAGCCTAGTGGATTTCAGTTTATGAGGTCACAGAGAGTCGGACATGACTGAGCGATGCAAACACACAATATGATCCTTTTTAGGTTTATAAGAACATGTCCTTGTAGCAAAAACGGGATCATGAAACTCCATGTTAGAGAATAATTGCATATAAGATTTAAACATGTAAAAAATGTTTTTTTTTTTTTAATTCTAAAAACATGTTCATATTTTAAATAAATGATTAAAATATATATTTTGAAAATAAATTACCTCAGTGGTCTCATAAGGTCTGTTATATGATCACAATAAATCATCTGCTTCCCAGCCTTACTGATACTTGTATATAGAGAAAATTATGTTTTTTGGTTGTCTAATTATTTGTCTATTAAAGGTTTCCACTTGTATCAATTTATGAACATTATTTTCAGGAAAAAATTCTAAGAGCAACATTTCAGACATTCGTGAAATAAAGTGACATAATTACAATACTGTTGTGTTTATTGTATTAGGACACAAAAAAAAGCAAAACCATGCACAGCCATTTGTTAAAGTTGGGTCAATTTGAGGGTATAACCAAGCAGCAGATGGCTGGGGTATATCAAGTATTATGAAAATTATTTGACCTGACATAAAAATTGGGAAATAAGTAAGATGGTGAATAACAAAATCCAAGTAGTAATGCTAATATAAATATGGTGTAGCTTGTGCCAATTCTGCGTTGTGTCAATTAGTGCAGAATAGGATCTGAAAATATTCTGGGCCCTGCCGGAAAAAAATGTGCTTGGACAAATTGGGTGAAAAAGCCTTCAGATTTGTGTTTTCAGCACCATTTAATTTTACTTACTCAGTGAAAAAAAGATGATGAAGGAAAATAAGAAATAATAGGCCTTTTAACCTGCCTAATATGTTTACCCAATGAGCTTATATGACCATTGAAGTGTCATGCTTACAAAATAAATAATTAAATATAGCAATTTTATCTATTGCATTTAATTTAGCTTTAGTATATATATATATATATATATATATATATATATATATATATATATATATATATATATATATATATATATTATCTTTGTTCCTAACAGGATTAGGACCCCAGGAGGAAATGTGGATTGATTCAGAGCACTCGCAGTGAGGTACATGGCCCTTTAAGCTTGCAAACTTTCTGTGCAAGTCCTTCTCCTTCACAGGGAACTTAAACAAACAATAATGGCAGACCCACAACTGCCCATGGCCACATATAAATTAAAATTGGTAAACCATAATGCAAAAAAGATATTTATCATCTACAAACTCCACTATATACCTTGCAAATGTTCTTTTTGTCGGGACAGTTCATTGTTTAAAGGTATATCTAAGTCTCCTTGTTTTTACCTTTTTCTGAACTAACAGGTGCTGCTTATATCAGAAACAAACATTACATTGAGTTCTATACACATACAGATTATTTTTTTTTTTAAATAAAACTTGTTTTCTACACCCCCAGAGCTGCTTACATAGGCACTGTGTACCTATCAATAGAAACACTGCATTTGAGTACGGATCTTAACTCTTTACTAAACTTCAAGCCAGAAGCATCACAATGCAGAGATCTACAGAGCAGTTTCTGGCTCTTCTTGCTTACTTGTACAGAAAACTACACATCCCATGATTTCTTACTGCACAAACTGCTCTCAATGATTGATACAAAGTATTAGCTGCCTATAGTTGGCCAAAACAAATTATGAATTGTATGCTAATTTTATGAGAGAGATATCCAGGGGTGTTAATTCTGAAAATCAGCTGCTTGCAAACTCAAAAGATTTAGCAAACTTTGAGGTAAGTATAATAATGTTTATTTTGATAATTATTTTCATGTAAACAAATATTTTCAAACACTCCTGATTCTCCTCTATCAGATGCATTCATAATACATGAAACGTAAATATTCCTTTAAGAGAAAATCCTCAATCCCTCCCAAAAGTTCCTCTTTTAAAGGAATAGTCCAATAAGTAAGGAAACATTTGTCTGTTCTAGCCAGACCAGGCCCCTCTTTGGAGTATATTTGGTCTACACAGAGCAGTGTGAGCATATACATTTTTATTATTTGGACACATTACTCAAGCTCTTGTCTTTTTTAGTGAATAAAAACATCACCAGTAAATAGTGTTTCTACATATTTGTGCTTTTAAAGTGTTCCTCTTGAAATGTTAGGAGGTACATGTATATAGCCTTATTCTATTAGCTACTAGCAAATGCCGGGTGTTTTTATTATAAATGTTTATATGCATTCTATTGACTTAAGAATCCATTAGTGCCAATAAGGAATATTTGCCGAATACGTAGCAATATTAAGAGTGATTTTAAGTGTGTATAAATTTACGAATTGGGGAACTTAATCATATTCAGCAATGTGGAAGTAGTAAGCTAAACAGGGGTGTTTAGTTGTTGAGTAGCGGGTTGATTTTGTTTTACTAGTTGGGCAATTCTGTTATGATATATATAATATAATATACTTGCCACAGACCTCTGACAATTAAATCACAGTATAAAGCTTTCAGACAGTTTATTCACTTTCTAACATCCGTGGCCTCAAAGGCTAAATTGAGCCTCCCTCTTTGATGTCGAATTTCAACAATGTTAATTATGTTTAAGATAGAAACCTAGAATTTGATGGTAGATAACACTCATTTAGCCCACCTACACTGCCCATTTTCCCCCAGACTACAAAAACATTACAGACTCATTTAGATTTGTGTTTAAATTTAGAACAGCCTTCATTTTTCTTACTCATTTAATTCCAGCTCAGTACCAGCTGTACTTAGAGGCTATTCTGTACGTATCTATTATTCTTTATCTAGTCCATTCTGTAACATTTGCTTATCCGTCTATCTATCTATCTATCTATCTATCTATCTATCTATCTATCTATCTATCTATCTGTCTCTGATTGGACAAAGCAAATTATGAAAGTTATGCTAATTTTAGCAGTTTCAACTTTTAAAATCCACTGCTAGCAAACTCAAGAGACTTAGCAAACTTTATAATAAGTTTAATAATGTTTATTTTGGAAAAAAAATTGCATGCATTCCAAAGCCATGAAACTTAAATATGCCTTTAAGAATAACTTCAAAAAGACAAAATGATTTTGGGACTTAATTAATATTTCTAGAAACTTTATTTGTCACTGCCACTTTTTTTAAGTATGTATTTTTATTTGAAGAACATAACATTATACAAACAAATACAATATTGTTTTGTCTTCTGTAACATAATGTAGTTTGCCCAATTTTGGTGTCACATATACGAGTCAGTTCTGATTAAATGCTGTGTTAGTAGAAACTTTACTAATTTTGTTTTTGTTTCTATTCAATTAATATTAGTCATGTTAGCTACACTGGTATGTTTGTGAATTTGAGTCCATGTTTCAGTGGAAGCTCCCGTGTGGAATCGCTTGAGCGTCAGTGAGTATGAATCATGATGCTTGTGAATGCTAATAGCCCATGACTGCTATTTTAATATCAACCATGAGACTTTAGGGCATAGATGATAAATTGTGTGTACTGCATAGACATTGTATATTTTTATTGCAAATATGTATTATTTATGCAGCACTAAACTTATCTGTTGCATATAAAAGATACCAAGATAGCCAGAAAAAATATCTTAGGACAGTGTAAAGGGTGAGGGTTGAAGTAAAAGGAAACATCCAGAGACCAATGAAGGTTGTAGGCTTTTTGTTTTAGTAAACCATGCTCCCCTTCTGGGATATATCACTGCCGGTGGCCAGACAATCAGCAGCAGGATGGGAAAAACTGGAGCGTTCATAAATCAAGAGAGTATAATATGTTCTGCAGATATTATGTTATAGATCACTGGGGCTATATACGAGAAGTATTCTTCTGTATATTGGCATGGTGTCATCCAAAAGGACAGTCCAGTCTTTATATACCAGACCAATCACAACTGAATGTGAAAAACAGATGACAGAGCTGGTACAATGTGTGTGTGTGTGTTCAGTCATGTCTGACTCTTTGTGACCTCATGGACCGCAGAACACCATGCTGATCCATTTGAAATTCATGGCAAAGATACTGGAGTGGGTTGCTAGTTCCTTCTCCAGTGGGCCACAGCATACAGCTCCTGGTATTCCTAGGTGGTCTCCTATCCAAGGACTTACCAGGCGCATCCTTGCAAAGCTTCAGGGTGGTGTGACCTGGTTCCCAGGTCATAGCAGTCTATCCACTGGACCACCAGAGAACCTGTACAATCACACTCAACAGTTCTTTGAGTAATCACCAGTATCTGGGGTCAGGAAGGAATTTTATTTTTTCCCTTTTAAGACAATTGGCAATATTTCAATGGAGTTTTTTTTTTCTGTTTGCCTTCCCCTGGATCAAATAACAACTAATCCGCATATTGCAGATCAGTGGAGATCTAAAAAGGTCGAACTTGATGGACTACAGTCTTTTTAAACCCTGTATTACTATGTAACTATGTAACTACACACAATGAATGCTAGATATCTTTTTGTGACCTTATGGTCCCACTATGGTTTTTTCCAGTGAGTGTGGATACCATACCCTACTTATTGTGTTATGTCAAGCCATTCTTGATTTTGTTGACCATATAATTATTCTGAGATCAAATGGTGTTCTGAGTGAAAAGATCTAGGGTGCCTCCTCTCTCATATCCACTCAGTAACAACTATAAATCCTTCTTGTCGCTACGTTACCCCATGCAGCAGTAGGATGACAAACTTGAGGGTATTTTAATGTAATTGACTGGCCTTGCAATAAATTATGATTAACTTCACACTTTCGTTAGTTACTGGCGATGAAGCTGTCCCCAGTACTATGTTTTTCCAAAGCAGGTGGCCTCCTACAAAGTCTGGCAACCGAGGTAGACTCCTGGGATGACTGACTCAAAAATCATCACTAGCCAGTTATTATAATTATCTGTTAGGTACATGACCAGCTGTTAATAGAAAACATAAAAAATGTATACCAGTCACATATTGACACTGGTCTTGGCTAATATTTAAGGATTTCCATTAGAGATATGTGAACACACAAAACTAACAACACTTAGAATGATCTCATTAAATGTTGCCCTAAATATAAGTAATATTATGTGGTCTTTAATTTATTGCACCATTTCTACAAGTCAATAAACATGAAATTAAACTCTTTGTCTAAATTGGAGTCACTATAATGTGCTTACATTTTAAAATAAAGTAACTTTTTATATTGAATTAAAAACTTCAAGGCATTTCAAGGCATTAAACACTCCAAGATGCTATTCTGCACCCTTATTCATCTTGACAAAGGGTTAATTTTCCAACATACATTTGCTTTTCACAGCCAACCCAATTTTCACTTCTGTTCTAGCACACTGAGTAATTATTAAATAATTATGTATTTTTTTGGACAAGCCTAATGAAATCTCAACTAAACAGCCTGACACACTGCTGTTCAATTAAGGTTGGACATTAACATTTGGATGTCATCGATATATCTTCTTCAGCTCCTCCTATTTTTTGATAATTTCATTTCCTGTATGCTGGAAGGAAGAAAGATGAATATGATGTGCACAACATGATTGTGATTAAGTTGCCTAATGCATTCTTCATCTGGATTCCAGCTGGTGTAGCATCTCAATTACTCCTCCGTCCCTATCCCAAGGGATCCTCACTTATTGATGTATTAAGTAATACAGGATGGTGCTGGATAGAAAAAAATCTCCAAATGTTCTACCACACTTGTCTTGACCTCAATCAATTACTATCCCTTAATGAAAGCAGATGACATTAATTTGCACAACTATAAAGACCACCTTCTGTGAGTGCACAGAAACATTTCAGCAATTTTAAATATCATTTTATACAAATTAAGATAAAATCCTTTCATTTTAAAACAACAAAAATCCTGCACCAAAGACTACAGAAAGCATCATAACAATGTGTCTCTTTTAAATTAATTTTGATTAAGATAAGCAGAGATTGAGTATTTAATGTCCATTATTATTCAATTATTAATAGTGCACATCAATAAAGAGCTGATTAATCTATCAAACAGGAGTAAAAGAAGCATCAAATAGCAAAGCCATGTGTTATATCCAAATAATATCACCACTTTCATTGCTACACAGAATTTCTTGAAATAGAATTTAGAAAAAAATCATGAACATATAATATGTTGTAACAAAATTGTGGATGCAAATCAGCTTTATTAGCCTGTCACATCTGTCTTTCATTTGACATTGAGTGGAGGAGTCAATCCTTTAAGAAAAATTGATCTCATCAAAAACCTAAGTTTAATAAAGCATTACAAAACAGTAACAGTCTGAAATGTTTTAACATTTAACAATATATATATATATATATATATATATATATATATATATATATATATATATATATATATATATATATATATATTTCAGTAGTTTCTTAAAGTCATCCATTCTTCCAGTTTTCCACTTTATAACATTTCCCGTTTATATAATTTAAAAATGTTTTGTAGAACACTGGAAGATATAAAATGACAGGCTCTGTGCTTACTAGGATACATACACTTTATGTAATATTAACAGCTACGGTCCCATTGCAGATGAAAATTACACATATTAATTAATATAACTGCAAATGGTTGTTTTTATTATTCTGAGTGGAAATGTTAGGTAATTAATCTCCTTTTTCTGGGTATGGGGGATGGAATAAAATGAAGCAGTGAGAGGCAGGAGTGTTAGAGAAAGGGCTGTCCTTTAGAAATAATTTATGCTTAAAATATCAAACTTTCAAACTCAGTTATCTAACGTTGCATTTCCATTAAGTTTTAAATAATACCAAATTGCTCCCAGTTATCTCAGATTTTACACATATAAATGCAAGTCATTTTGTTGTATCTCCGATAACTGGACCATTTGCTGTGTCTAATTCTCTTGATTTGTGGAAGTTATAGTTTTTACAAACTATAACAACTACGTTATATCCAATAAAAGCAGACAAATAGCAAATTGGAAGGTAAAATGCCTCAGAAACATTTTTCAAGAATAAAAACTTGCACTGCTCAGCTCCAGCAGACAAATTGATGAAAATACAAGCGTTTGTCTTGGACTAGCTCACACATTTGTTCAAAGATGGCCAACAGTAGTGGTGGTCCTAGGGTAGAAACAGATCTCTCATCATATTTCAAGTCTACTACTGCAACTCGCTACTTGTTGGACTTCCCATCACCATCTGTCCCACTCCAATCCATAATGAACGCCTCCGTTAGACTCATCTCCCAAACTCTCAGTGTCTGCAGCACTACACTGGTTTCCCATAGACTTCAGATTACAATTGAAAATCCTGACCTTAACATAAATCTTAACAATGGTGCTCTCCCTTATATTTACTGCCCTTGTCTCAAAATACTCCCCAAATCACTCTCTTTCCTCTGCTAATCACCTTCTATTTTCCTCCTCTCTTACCACCTCCTTTTCCTCCTTATTTCAGGTCTTTTGTTGAGCTACTCCTACTTTGTGGTACTCCTTGCTTTGCTCCATCAGACTATTTCCTTGCCTCAAACTTTCAAAAATACATTAATAATGCATCTGCTAATCAACTTTAGCCTTAACAACTACAAACTGTATACTCTTCCAAATTGTTCACACACAACGTACAGTATAACACAACGCCATGTCCACTTGCATCAGCCTACTGCCTTGATCATTGCCATTCTCCATCGTTTACCCTCCTATATCACCCCCCACTCTTGCATTCTAGAATTAAGGTCTTCAGAGTAGGGACCTCAACTCGGTTGCACGAAGATGTCTGATGACTCTTCTCATATTGTATCTATACCTGTCTTTCTACTTTTCTTAGACTTTGTATATACCTTTGCAATTTGCCAGTTATACATACTGTGCTTTATTCTACTCTGTAAAAAAACACTATAGAAAATGCTTCTGCTTTATGAATAAAGAATAATAAAAATAATAACAGATAACATAAGTGTTACGCATCCTCTTAAAGACATATATGTCCCTTCCTCTAGTGGTCAATTGATAGAAAATAGCATTAGGGAAACATTAAATATTATTTATCACTTGTGGCATGACTTGTGATAATGTTTTCTGACTGTTCATTCAGTGATAACTAAATAGGTAGTTAGTCAAACCAAGGGTACATTGGGAACCCAATTTAAAAAATGTCATAATATAATGAAAAAGCTCTAGACCATAATACAATATGGATAACCAAAACAGAATTCCTAATAATTAATGTCTGTACAAGTGATAATACAGCTAATATAAAATATGGCTCCTAAATAGTAATGTGATGTAATACTACATTATATCTATCTTTTCTATCCATTAGAATTAATCATAATGGAGGTAAGCAGTTTCCTTCTAAACATATTGCTTAGGATTTTTATTTAATCTATTCAATTATTCTAAGGGTGAAAGAACTCCCCCTTTAATCTTAGTTTGTTTGTTTTGTTGCCAAATTTAAATTCTGTTGAAACTTAATAAAGACCTTTATTTGAAGTAAAATATAAACAACTGTTAAATTAAATATGGAGAATATTAAGTGAAAACTCTAGTTTAATAAAGGACAAATGTAAATAACTTTAAAATTGAAGACTGCTGTTTGCTAACCATACCACATTTAGGTCCATGTAATTTCAACTATTAGACGTATGCCTGTGATGTACAAAAGGAAATGTAAAGTGCTGTATGATTTTCAGTTTCACGGATGAGATTATAATAATAGAGCTAAATTCCTGCAGTGAATCTTGAATTCTGAGCTAATGTATTTAATGAGTCCCCAAAGAACCCAATACTTATGTCTAGAGATGTAAAGTAAAAAACGGTTGAACTTTGTTTTAAGAATATTTGACTAAAAAAAACACAAAAGTGCAGATCTATATACATTAATAAAAGGCAATGTGTCAATTGCCACCGCATTGAAATAAGATATGAATCTCCAAATGCTACAATTAGTACTTCTTGTACATAGGAGCGAGTGGCGTATTTGGTGACTGAGGAGTATACTTTATATGCAGAGAATTAGGCAGACTGGATTTCGCGATTGTTCACAATATACTTTGTACCTTCTCCTACCTACAGGTCATAGAGACATCCCACCATCCATTCCTATGTACAAGTCATAGTGAAATCTTACCACCTCTTCTACCTACAGGTCATAGAGACATTCCACCATCCATTCCTATGTACAAGTCATAGTGAAATCTTACCACCTCTTCTACCTACAGGTCATAGAGACATCCTACCATTTATTTCCATGTACAAGTCATAGTGAAATCTTACCACCCTCTTCTACCTACAGATCATAGAGACATCCCACCATCCATTTCTATGTACAAGCCATAGTGAAATCTTACCACCTCTTCTACCTACAGGTCATAGAAACATCCTACCACCCCTTTCTATGTACAAGTCATAGTGAAATCTTACCACCTCTTCTACCTACAGGTCATAGAGGCATTCCACCATCCATTCCTATGTACAAGTCATTGTGAAATCTCACCACCTCTTCTACCTACAGGTCATAGAGACGTCCCACCATCCATTCCTATGTACAAGTCATAGTGAAATCTTACCACCTCTTCTACCTACAGGTCATAGAGACATCCCACCACCCCTTTCTATGTACAAGTCATAGTGAAATCTTACCACCCTCTTCTAGCTACAGGTCATAGAGACATCCTACCACCTATTTCTATGTACAAGTCATAGTGAAATCTTACCACCCTCTTCTACCTACAGGTCATAGAAACATCCTACCACCTATTTCCATGTACAAGTCATAGTGAAATCTTACCACCTCTTCTACCTACAGGTCATAGAGACATCCCACCATCCATTCCTATGTACAAGCCATAGTGAAATCTTACCACCTTCTTCTACCTACAGGTCATAGAGACATCCCACCATCCATTCCTATGTACAAGCCATAGTGAAATCTTACCACCGTCATAGAGACATCCTACCATCCATTCCTATGTACAAGCCATAGTGAAATCTTACCACCCTCTTCTACCTACAGGTAATAGAGACATCCTATTATCAATTTCTATGTAAATATAATAGTGGAATCTTACCAACCTCTTCTACCTACATGTCATTACTTAAACCCTGTATAGCGCTGCAGAATACGTTAGGGCAATACAAATAAGGAATAACAATAATAATTGTACATTCTAAAGGGGAAAAATATACAAGCACTAGAAGTGCATTTTTCCTAAAACACACATGAAAACAATTTATAACTACTGAAAACTGCATAAACAAAACGTTGTTCATTTTTGTTTCGGATTGAAGCCCATGTTCTATTGAACACTCCTTGGTGCACTAATGGCACTTTTCAATAGCACTTCCACATTAACTGGTAAAGTTTATATAAACAACGCTGTCTTGCTAGCTGTCAGTACTGACCTATTGGGCTAGTAGAAAGAGAAACATTAAAAAGAAAGAGTGCACCAGCTCTGTTGACAGGAGTTTCTTTTTTGCATGCGTTATATAAGCATACTGGAGGATAACCGAACCGTCAAAACCGTGGCTGGTTACTAAATGACGTAAGTTTACGGTGTAGCAGCTATTTAAGCTTTATCATCAACTGTCGCATGAACACAAAAACATGAGCTTGCCACAAACCTGAGCAAAGGCTTTAAAAACCTACTAATACATCTACAGCCTTATGAAATTGCAATTTGGCAAATTCTAAAGGGCTCTATACAGGGAGTGCAGAATTATTAGGCAAATGAGTATTTTGACCACATCATCCTCTTTATGCATGTTGTCTTACTCCAAACTGTATAGGCTCGAAAGCCTACTACCAATTAAGCATATTAGGTGATGTGCATCTCTGTAATGAGAAGGGGTGTGGTCTAATGACATCAACACCCTATATCAGGTGTGCATAATTATTAGGCAACTTCCTTTCCTTTGGCAAAATGGGTCAAAAGAAGGACTTGACAGGCTCAGAAAAGTAAAAAATAGTGAGATATCTTGCAGAGGGATGCAGCACTCTTAAAATTGCTAAGCTTCTGAAGCTTGATCATCAAACAATCAAGCGTTTCATTCAAAATAGTCAACAGAGTCGCAAGAAGCGTGTGGAAAAACCAAGGCGCAAAATAACTGCCCATGAACTGAGAAAAGTCAAGCGTGCAGCTGCCACGATGGCTCTTGCCACCAGTTTGGTCATATTTCAGAGCTGCAACATCACTGGAGTGCCCAAAAGCACAAGGTGTGCAATACTCAGAGACATGGCCAAGGTAAGAAAGGCTGAAAGACGACCACCACTGAACAAGACACACAAGCTGAAACGTCAAGACTGGGCCAAGAAATATCTTTTCTAACGTTTTATGGACTGATGAAATGAGAGTGAGTCTTGATGGGCCAGATGGATGGGCCCGTGGCTGGATTGGTAAAGGGCAGAGAGCTCCAGTCCGACTCAGACGCCAGCAAGGTGGAGGTGGAGTACTGGTTTGGACTGGTATCATCAAAGATGAGCTTGTGGGGCCTTTTCGGGTTGAGGATGGAGTCAAGCTCAACTCCCAGTCCTACTGCCAGTTCCTGGAACACACCTTCTTCAAGCAGTGGTACAGGAAGAAGTCTGCATCCTTCAAGAAAAACATGATTTTCATGCAGGACAATGCTCCATCACACGCGTCCAAGTACTCCACAGCGTGGCTGGCAAGAAAGGGTATAAAAGAAGAAAATCTAATGACATGGCCTCCTTGTTCACCTGATCTGAACCCCATTGAGAACCTGTGGTCCATCATCAAATGTGAGATTTACAAGGAGGGAAAACAGTACACCTCTCTGAACAGTGTCTGGGAGGCTGTGGTTGCTGCTGCACGCAATGTTGATGGTGAACAGATCAAAACACTGACAGAATCCATGGATGGCAGGCGTTTGAGTGTCCTTGCAAAGAAAGGTGGCTATATTGGTCACTGATTTGTTTTTTTTCTGTTTTTGAATATCAGAAATGTATATTTGTGAATGTTGAGATGTTATATTGGTTTCACTGGTAAACATAAATAATTGAAATGAGTATATATTTGTTTTTTGTTAAGTTGCTTAATAATTATGCACAGTAATAGTCACCTGCACACACAGATATCCCCCTAAAATAGCTAAAACTAAAAACAAACTAAAAACTACTTCCAAAAATATTCAGCTTTGATATTAATGAGTTTTTTGGGTTCATTGAGAACATGGTTGTTGTTTAATATTAAAATTAATCCTCAAAAATACAACTTGCCTAATAATTCTGCACTCCCTGTATAAGCACATAGCATATTTTTTTACAGAAGTTTTTAGTTTGTGAAGACCTTGCTTTTGGATAGAATTTCACTAACTAAAAACTTCTGTAAAAAAAAATATGCTATGTGCTTATATAGAGTCCTATTCAATTGGCCGAATTGCAATTTAATAAGGCTGCTAATCTGCAGAGCCTATAATATAATATAATAGCATGCCCTACAAATGTCCTATCACAGGTTGTCACAAGCTAAAATCCATCTCCATCTGCTACAAAATCAGTAAGGTAACTACTATAAATAGTGACATTTATTGGCTCTACAAGTAGGAAAAGCACAGACAGTGAGACAAAAAAATAATATTTAAGCAAACTTAAATAAACTAATTTCCCAGTTTCCCATATAGCTGCATTTGATTGATGATGGAAGTATATTAATCCCTAATCTCTTTTCAGATCTTGTTATCCTTCTGCCTGCTCCTTCAAAATCTATAAATAGCATGAAATTAGTAAATTTACTATATTTGCAAAAAATGCAGTTACATTGGTATTAAATAGTTGGAACTAATTGCATGACAAATGGCCTCTTTCACATGGTTGAGATGTGTTAAAGTCTAAATAAATCTGTATGAATGTGGCTGATTCCTTCCAGAAGTGTGTTTTTAAAGATACTAGCACTTAGCTGAGAGCTATCATTACAAGACAATCTTATGCTATATTAGGAGTCACAATTATCAAGGTGGGACATAAGACTTCTTTAGCATTTTACCATTTGGTTAAGTTGTCTCAGCAAATCTTTAAATTAATCTTTCCTAGCAAAATAAAGTTTATCATTAAGAATAATTACCAAATACCAGATGTATACTTTTCTGTATTGTATAATGAATTATTATATTCATAGTGGGCAACATTTTATGAGAAAGCAAAAATTGATTACAATTAATTTTTAATGCTCAGTTCCTTTTTGTTCACATAGCTGATTCTCTACTTCTTTCTCAGGAATGTGTGCCCTAGTAAACGCATAAACTTTCCATTAGTCAAATTTAGCTGCCACATTTCCATTGTGTAGACAGAAGCTTCCTCTGCATTTAAAGTATATATATATATATATATATATATATATATATATATATATATATATACCCACTTCATGAAGTAGATCAGCATAAATCAAACTGGTAGATGCCACTGCAGCCTAATTACTAATACAAGAAAGTAAATTCAATGCTTCATTATATTTTTATATTCTAAAACCATGTTGTCAATTTTCAAGTGAAGTTCTTCAAAACAGTATATATTAAATATATGGCTACAGTGGCCCTTTATCTTATTCAGTATTTCTGGCACTGAAAGCTTTAGACTGAATTACAGTAAATTTGATCTGCCACATTGTGCTAGTATAAGATTAATTTCCTGCATATCGTTAAAACTGTCCCATCTATCGCAAGCAACATATGCTGTTGTTGAAAATATATTAATTTAGGGAAATGTGAAATGTTTTTGCCGTGTTCACTTGTTCTGCATAACTTAACACCCACTTACAGCTAACTCAACAGGGAACAATTAATGTTAAGAAACAAATTAAAAAATTCAGTAGGGTCTGTTCCTGCTCTTATAAGTACTTCAGACTGAAGTGAATTTCATATTGACATAACTGACTTGCCAAACCAAATATAGGTGTCAATGATCTGGTGTGTAAGTGCGGAAAGAGCTGTGAAATGTTGGGGTGGGAGCAATATGTTTAAGGTTCCTCAGACAACAAGGAGGGATAAATATTTGACTTTGGCATAAGTGGGTTTCCAGATGCACCACTGCGGCATAAATTCAAAATTGGCTTTCGGTGGTCCAATATAGTTAAGCAATAAAATGGAAGGTTATAAGAGCAAATTTTAGAGGGAGCTTTCATTCCAGGAAGTTAATTTCTTAGAGAACCTCCACTTTTCAGTTAGTGAAATGCGTTTCGCTTTATTGGGAGAATGCAGGATAGGAAAATATAAATGAAAAGAAAATAATAAATGAACAATTAATTCTCCACTTAGAAACCTTGCACGCCAAATAGTGTATATTTTAGCAAAAATATCTACAAAATGCATCATTTTCCAGATTTCATTTCACATGGCAAAAGTATCTACATGGGACTATGTTCCAGCAGAGTGCTTGTTTTATTAGATGTTTTTGGTTAAAGAACTGTAGACATTTCTCATTATTCATGTAGCTGGTAGTTTGTAGCAGTGAAGTGTGATTGACATAGTCAATTGAAAAAGAGAAATTCATTAAACCTTAAAGGTGCTGGATTGAACTAAAATACAACAAAATCGCTATCTCAGGGTTGTATTAGTGATTTCATGTACGTTACTAATCTATGTATCATGCCCAAGGCCTGACTGGTCTGTTTTACACAATGGCCTGAGACTGACTGGCAAGAAGTTACCTGTTTTTATTATTATGGTTATGAAATTCTTAGTCCTTATGGTTAAAATATGATTACACTGTTATACTGTATGTATCTTGGTTTATGCTCTGCATAACATTAGCTATTCTGCAGGCTATTGCATCAGCCCCCACCTAAATAAGAATAAGGCCTATTATGTTACAGTATTGTTATCTGGTGATGCACTCAGCCCCACCTAAAGAAACAAACACAGGGGGTCTTGAGCAGATTAAAAGTCTGATTGTTTACAGCAAATGGTGAGAGGTAATACAATGCAATCAACAGGATGAGACCTGATCTCATCAGAGGTACAGGTTTTTTCCAGTGGCAAGAGGTTTACTGATTGGCCAGCAAAGTGTATAAAATGTGCCAATTAATAAAGGTAAATCAGTTGTGTCTGAATTTACATAGACAAGGTGTAGGCATCATTCTGTTCATTAATCCTAATTCTAAGGGATCATATGGTGTTCCTGATATCCTAAAGCTAACTTCTGTACCAGAGGTAGTAAGAACTACACAGTCCTTCTGGGGTTGGCTTGAACTAGGTTCTTGTCAAGTCCCATTGAAGAAGCAGGTCGTGACACTATATAAAACAAAACTAACCAAAAAAACATATTTCAACATATTAAAACTCACAACTGGCTCCATTTATTTCAAAGGCAATATCTGGCCAAATGTAATGGAATTATCCCCTTCTTAAACGCGACCTTGTTGTGGTGAAGGAGTTTGTTTACATTAGTGAAGCTGTGAGCTATACCAGGTATGATCAACCAAGATGGGCTGGTCATAGGTTCAAAGTGTGGACCAATGCGGAAGGAACTGGCAATGCACTCCAGTATCTTTGCCATGCAAACCTTATGGATTAGCACAAATCAGACACAAGATGCGGTCACAGAGAATTGGACATGACTAAACAACAACAGAATTATTGCCATTATATGTTTCACAGTAATAAAATAACATTTATCATTATTAGCTATAGAATACCGAACCAATGCCAATTTATATGAGGTAGTGCTGTATAAGAATACTAACATGGCAGCCTTCTTTTTATCTGGGATTTTCCATACCCCCTCATGCATGTTTAAGGAAAAACAAAGATGGGATAAGTTATTATTTATTTATAAGGTGAAAACATTTAGTAAAACTATATAAAAGGAGGGCAGACAATACAAATACAAGGGATTTTTTATGGCAAATCTTATCACTGGAAGCTAGACCCATCTCCTCTCCCACTAAACATGAATCAAATGGATTGAAATTTATTAACTTGGTATTCTTTTATTTCTCCAAGAAAATGAGCTGTAAAGTTCATAAGTGTCCAAAAGCTTTGCTTACAACGCAACTCTGTTGAAAAAGGCAGTATGAGACTGCCATAGGGCAAAAGCACTCCTTCTTCAGGTCACACCTATCCTGCTCTGATGCTGGCGGACCTTATACCAGCAGTTAGGTTAAAACTGGCAAAAGAGCCATAAAAGTATTAACGTTAAGGCAGTTTTGGCTCGGATGCCATAGATTCACTGCTCTATGTTATTCTGCTGAGTAAACACACACAAAAAAAGACACAGTGCATTAATAAATATATGAATAAATATATTGTTGTTTATTTAACACTTGTGCATGATGGATCACAGCTTCCTATAAAAATTTTCAAACCCTGTGGATTTTCTAACTTTGTTTATCTTCTTTTTCATGTAATGCACCTTAGGCTAACCAGAAAGATTAAGATCACTTGTTTCTCTCTACAGTTGACACAATGTACTTGTCAGGAACAGTAAAATTAATTAGCTCCTTCCAAGTGTGAGGTGCTGGAGAGCAATACCTCAGAGCATCAGTGTACAAGCCTTGCAGTATTTATCCTTCAGATCAACAATGTAAAAAAAAACATAATAGCAGACTAGACATTTACAGTGTGCGCTATGATCCTGAACAAGCAATGGTTATTATTACTTATTTAAAAAATTACAGCAACTATGAAGAACTCTTTAACATTTACAAACTGAAATAGCAAATAGAGGCAAGGCTGATACATAAGATATGAAGTGCATGGTATAACTTTTATTGTGGCAACCGATTTGTATTCATGTACATATGAACCTCTACACCAGTGGTAGTCAACCAGGTCCCTACCGCCCACTAGTGGGCGATTCAAATATTCATGGTGGGCGGTGGGGTAATCGCTGGGCGGCGTCGCTCACGAATGACGTCACACTCCGGAGACCAGCAGCAGTAAGCTTGGCTGGCTGGAAAGGACCGGATGACTATCTAGTAAGTACAGGGAGATATACAGAACCGTAAACCTGACATCTAACTTTGCCCCTAATTTGGTCCATTAGCTCCTAACCATATCCATAATAACAAAAAAACTTAACTCTAAACCAAACAACACTAATATACCGTAGATGTACTGGATTATTGACATGAGCCACCAGTTCTGTCACTATTAAAACTATTATATATATATACAAATGTAAATAAATAATATAAAAAAATAATGTAATAGGTCAAACAACCATGTTTTTAACATTCTTTCTAAATGATGCTCCCCAGTAAATAATATTTAATTGGCACTCCATTGCATATTCCCTATTCCTCCTTCAGCTATTCATACTTCAAAAATAATTGTGATTTTTCTAGCTGGGTTAATCTAATAAAAACCTCCTTCTGCTCTTCTTTCTCCAATCTTCGCCTAAATCCCCATCTTTCCGCCAGTCCACTGTTGTTGACTCTTCTTCTCAAACTAAGCTTTACATAGTTCCAGTAGTGGTATCTTCTCTAGTTTCTTCCTCATTTCCCAATTTCTCTATCACTAGTCCCTTCTTTAATAATTTTACTCTCTGTCCATCACATGAGTAATAAAAATGAATGACCAATATTACATTTAACATAGAAATTATTCAACTAAAACTGAAGGCAAGGCACGAGTATGTGGCTTGATCTGCTCCCACTATTCCATTGTTGTACATACAAATCTAAATGTTGTTACATTTAGAGATATCAAATAAGTTTGTTCGTGTACAGAAAAGAGTAGATTTCCTTACTGAAGTCAGACTATTTCCTTCAGAGTTTCCTTTGACTGCTCCTGTTGAAATGTAATATCATCAACCATAATTACATTTTGCTTGACTTAAAAATCATGGCCAACATTATACAGGGCTATGGAGAAAACAACATCTTTAAAGAAAAGGGAGCCAGCTTCAAATTTCCAAATACAGATACTTTAACAACTACTTTCAACAAATACATTAACTTAAAAAAATTAAGCCTTTTGGATGAATGAGGTATCGTTCCAAAGGAGGAAATGATTACTAATGTGTATCCCTTTAGAAATGTTCCAGAAAACTCCCTGCTTTAGACAATTTTATGTTAGAAAAACAGTAATTGTCACATATTTCAAAATTCTCCCATAGCAAACACTTTACACAATTCAAAAAGTCCAAAGAAAACAATCGTCATTTCATCTTAGGAATCCAACAGGTTTTGCTGAATATTATTTAATTATCTTGGAAAATGTGACTACGCACAATTCCAAATACATGTTTCTTCAGTTTCAGCCCATGTTTCTTTTATTTAGTGGGTGGCGGAGAAATTAGTCCAATATGTTAATGTAAGCATGTTCCCATTGTGGGTTTGCCAAATAAATTAAACGGAAGAAATCTTCAGAAATAGCAAAATACCACTTGGTATCATCTACAGTTCAAGTCACACACACACACATATACATATAGATAGATAGATAGATAGATAGATAGATAGATAGATAGATAGATAGATAGAATATTCAAACTGTGGTACTTAAAGACCATAGATAATTCTCAGTAAATGTAAGTTGCTATGCTTTTTATTGCTCCATTGAGTACTAAATCTTGATACATTGAGCTCTATATAAATTTGGACTCAACATACTTGGGCTGTAGCCTTTATAGTGTTGCAGAAGAACCAATTGCTTTAGGCAATGTGATGCTTTGACCCAGCGCACTCCTAGAAATAAAGACACCGGTGAAAGTAAATGTCATCAATAAGTTTTACTCACTTTTGCCATTACATGTGCTTTATTAAAATATGGAACTAACCCCTAAGACGTTGGCATCTACATCTTGAGCGGATGTTGAATAATATATATAATGGTACATTTAAGGTTCAATCATCAATTTCTTACATTTTATCATAAGGATTACCTAAAAATAACTCTATCACTGGATGTCACCTTTATTAAATATATTTCTTTGATTTATTATGTCTATTCTTTGAAATTTTATTGCATTTACTTGCCTCCAGCTCCTTTAATTAATCTTTTTTATTCACTTGTCAAATTCAAATATCACATGATATTAAAATTTTATTGCAAAAAGAAGAGACTGGTTCATTGTTATAGGACCGTGACATGGTGTATATCCATTTTAAATTCAATACAAAATATTTCCATAATTAATATTATCACTGCAGAATATCCATATAAATAGAACTTATGCTTTTTACAGTAATTTACAGTGTACCTTTGTGTGAGTAATATAATATTAATCAAACTAATATATATATATTTTTTCATACCCACCAAAGTTTACAGACTTTGTAATCAAACTCCTAAATATACAGGGAGTGCAGAATTATTAGGCAAGTTGTATTTTTGAGGATTAATTTTATTATTAAACAACAACCATGTTCTCAATGAACCCAAAAAACTCATTAATATCAAAGCTGAATATTTTTGGAAGTAGTTTTTAGTTTGTTTTTAGTTTTAGCTATTTTAGGGGGATATCTGTGTGTGCAGGTGACTATTACTGTGCATAATTATTAGGCAACTTAACAAAAAACAAATATATACCCATTTCAATTATATATTTTTACCAGTGAAACCAATATAACATCTCAACATTCACAAATATACTTTTCTGACATTCAAAAACAAAACAAAAACAAATCAGTGACCAATATAGCCACCTTTCTTTGCAAGGACACTCAAAAGCCTGCCATCCATGGATTCTGTCAGTGTTTTGATCTGTTCACCATCAACATTGCGTGCAGCAGCAACCACAGCCTCCCAGACACTGTTCAGTGAGGTGTACTGTTTTCCCTCCTTGTAAATCTCACATTTGATGATGGACCACAGGTTCTCAATGGGGTTCAGATCAGGTGAACAAGGAGGCCATGTCATTAGATTTTCTTCTTTTATACCCTTTCTTGCCAGCCACGCTGTGGAGTACTTGGACGCGTGTGATGGAGCATTGTCCTGCATGAAAATCATGTTTTTCTTGAAGGATGCAGACTTCTTCCTGTACCACTGCTTGAAGAAGGTGTCTTCCAGGAACTGGCAGTAGGACTGGGAGTTGAGCTTGACTCTATCCTCAACCCAAAAAGGCCCCACAAGCTCATCTTTGATGATACCAGCCCAAACCAGTACTCCACCTCCACCTTGCTGGCGTCTGAGTCGGACTGGAGCTCTCTGCCCTTTACCAATCCAGCCACGGGCCCATCCATCTGGCCCATCAAGACTCACTCTCATTTCATCAGTCCATAAAACCTTAGAAAAATCAGTCTTGAGATATTTCTTGGCCCAGTCTTGACGTTTCAGCTTGTGTGTCTTGTTCAGTGGTGGTCGTCTTTCAGCCTTTCTTACTTTGGCCATGTCTCTGAGTATTGCACACCTTGTGCTTTTGGGCACTCCAGTGATGTTGCAGCTCTGAAATATGGCCAAACTGGTGGCAAGTGGCATCGTGGCAGCTGCACGCTTGACTTTTCTCAGTTCATGGGTAGTTATTTTGCGCCTTGGTTTTTCCACACGCTTCTTGCGACCCTGTTGACTATTTTGAATGAAACGCTTGATTGTTCGATGATCACGCTTCAGAAGCTTTGCAATTTTAAGAGTGCTGCATCCCTCTGCAAGATATCTCACTATTTTTGACTTTTCTGAGCCTGTCAAGTCCTTCTTTTGACCCATTTTGCCAAAGGAAAGGAAGTTGCCTAATAATTATGCACACCTGATATAGGGTGTTGATGTCATTAGACCACACCCCTTCTCATTACAGAGATGCACATCACCTAATATGCTTAATTGGTAGTAGGCTTTCGAGCCTATACAGCTTGGAGTAAGACACCATGATAAAGAGGATGATGTGGTCAAAATACTCATTTGCCTAATAATTCTGCACTCCCTGTATATATATATATATATATATATATATATATATTTTTTTTTTTTTTTCAAAAAAAAATGTTTACAGACTTTGACCACTTTTTGAATACAAATGCATGAAAAATAATTGCCTTAAAACATATAGCAAGGTTCTATGCAATGATAAGGAGGGAAACAATAATCGCTTACTGACATTCTGATATTTAGTGGATCTTTGGTGGATTTGGCCCTCTGTGTCATAAAAAAACTAAATTGGTCAAATCACCAAAAACAATATTATTCCGAATTGTTTTCTTCAAACATGAAGACAATATTTTAAATTAAACACAATTTAAACTTTAAAAAAAAAAGTTTAAAGCCACAAACTAAAATATTCAGCAACATCTATTTTCTAATTTAATATATCAGTGGTCGTAATCAATGACACCACGTCTACAGAAAATGAACATATTAAATGTTCTCACCAGTTTTCTGTTGATTTTAGTCCAGGGAATTTATAAAAAAAACTACCAATTAACTACTAATACACATTCTGCCTGAGTGCATAACAGTTCCCACATACAAAGTTCACACCAAGGCAGCGGCTTGACATTAAAGTTTCACAAGGGAGCAATTTACTACAGTTTTATGTGGGCAAAATTGAAAATTGTGCTGCTAGGCTAACTGCATCTTCTTAATTATTTTCATATTACAATGACTACTACCATTTCATTACAATTAATGTGATATTATAAACTCAGTTTTTTACAGATATTATAAACTCAATTTTTTTTCGGAGTTTAATTTTCTTTTTTTCTCCACAGTACCTGAAGATTTTAAAGTTCATTATACCCTTTGCATAAAAGGAAGCATTTTTTACAAGTCGTTCAACATTTTTTTTTAATAATAATTATTATAGTTAATTTATAAAGTGCTCATATTTTGGATCATGCAGTACAAGGAATATAGTAAATAAAGATGTAAATGACCATATATCAAAAGCACGCAATGGTACCCACAAGGACACTCGTGTATGGAGCAAAATAATTAAATCCTCTGGAGACATAGTAATATTACATTACTTTAGTCAAGGGGAGATGCTGGGACACATTTGAGGCATGAGGTGAATGAGTTGTTTGGCTTGATGTCACCAAAACTATCAAGCTGGCTCACTGTAATGTCAAATCATGATGTAATAACTTACATATATAATACAGTAACTTTTTACCCATTTTATCTTCTAGCAATTATTTAAATTTCTCTAATATTAGCTACTGGACAACGCTAATTGCATAGTCGAGTATTTTTATTATTCTTTATTTGTAGCACACTAAAATAAATATTCCATAGCGCCACAAAGGGGTTATGTAGATAGCAAAGTACAATATTAAACACATGCCAAAGGAGTGGAGGTTCCTGTCTTTGAGCTTAAAATCTTATGTAGAAAGTTCTCTTTTCTCAAAGCACCGTACAAGATTGACCACTCCCTTTGATGGGCACAAGTGAGCTAAATGAGGTTGCTCTCTGAGTAGGTAACCAGACCAATAGAGAAAACCTACTTAGGTGTTGTTCGTTCTCAGATGAACACCTCTACTCTTTTTGGAAAGACTGAAAACTAGCAAACGAGTATTCTGTGTTTAAGGACAATAATGGCAAGAAACTCATTGGAATGTGGCAATGTATCATGATATAACAGGAGCCAACCAGATTGTTGGGCTGTGTAGGATATAGGCAATTATCATCTCTACAAAATACAGTTTATGGATGATCTGAATGCTTGCTCAAGGAAATGTATATAATACAATATAGTAGACTGACAAAATATTTGTATATAAGGAATGAAATATAACGGACATAAAAAAATGACCAATTAAAAATTGCTTTGATATTACCAATCCTAGTTATTCAAAATAGAATCTCAAAAATAAAATAGTTATGTGGTCATTGAGTAGGATGGTATCTGCTTACTCAACTAGTCATATATACCCATTGTATTTTATTTACCACTTAACAAATACTTATATAAAACAGTCATCTATAGAGATGGGCTGAAACTTATTTTCCATGCTATTTATAATATATCAATGTAATAGGCTACTTTGTTGACCTGAATGGAAAGGAGAAAAAGGTTCCTAATTTTACCCAATAAGGTTTTGTGCCTAACCTGGTTCAGGCTTTTAGGATTTCTAGATGGTGCATAGGTGAAATAACCAGAATTTCTGAGGCAGCTACTGGCTCGTTTGTGCACATCAGGAAAATCCAGGACCATGTTTGATTCTCCAGGATTCGCATACGACTATGTTGTCTAAGACATACAATGTATCTGATAACATAATAATCAGAACATTATTCATTAACTAGCGACTTGCCCGTCAAAAAATTATGGCAATAAGATTGAAAGGCAGGTAATCTTGTTTGTGTGCAAAATTAATTTTGTTGGTGTTTTAAGATCCTTGGGCGCTGATTGCGAGCCTTGCGCTGAGCGCCCAATGCGTGGCTTGCAATGAGCGCAGAAGGGTCTCATTGCGAGGCTCTTGGTTGTTTGTGTGCTATGAGCAGCGTTGGTGTTTTTTTTTGGTATGGCAATGAATAATTAATGAAATACGAAATTAATATACTTTACCTATTGTGAAGTAATATATGCAGCATTGTGTTGAAGAGCTGGCAATCTGTTTTCATGTTGCTGCAGCATCAGTGCTGTGGAGCTGCTGTGTAAGCGTCATGAATGTGTGCAGTGTGTAGTGTAATAGTGTGCGTACGCGAGGCAAATCCGTTAGGGTAGCTGTGTACTTCCGGATTGTATAAGTTAGTGTTCTAAAATGGTGCCTAATGTGTGGTATGTGGCTGTGGCTGATTTTGCGTGCTTGTTTTCGGGTTGCGTACGACTTTTTCGGAAAATCCGTAGGTGTTTGGTGGTGTTTTGCGTGTTTAGGGTCCTTTAGCCTCGTTTTCGTTTTGTTCGGTGGCCATTTTTTCTCTCGCTTAGGTGATTTTCGGGTGTCTAAACTTTTTTATTTAGAGTTAAATTGAGGTGTAACTTCACTTGCAGAGGTCCTGGATACCCCCCCCCCCCCCTTGCTGTGGGTAAGCTTTGTATGTGTTTGTTGTCTGTATTTATTGTGTTTGTAATGTTTTTCGGACCACGCGGGTTCGCCCTTGTTTTTGGATCTCGTACATCTTTTTCGGAAAATCCGTAGGTGTTTGGTGGTGTTTTGCGTCATTAGAGTCCTGTAGCCTCGTTTTCGTTTTTTTCGGCGACCATTTTTTTTCTCGCTTAGGGTATTTTCGGGTGTCTACATTTTTTTATTTCGAGTTAGATTGAGGTGTAACTTTAGCTTTTTATGTATTTGTTGTGTGTATTTATTGTGTAGTTCATTTTTCATGTGCGCAGGTTTTGGCCGTTTTTTGACAGTTCGTAATGGGTCGTAACGCGTCTCGTATTTTTGTGTCGTAAGTCCGTTAATTTTGCGAGGTCCGCAGTTGCTGGCAAGAAGCGCCTTCGGCGTTAGCAACAACCCGCATGCTCACAATTATTATATGTGATCAGTTGTATGGAACTACAGTTATTAATTGCAAAACATATGAAACATAAGCAAAGAAGAAAACATATTGTATTGCATAGGTCACTTTGAATGCATTCTCCGCTTAGCATAACACTTTAGGGCTGGATGGAAGGTGTATTAAAATGAGCCAGTATATGTGGGCTGTGCAAATTAGTCACAGTTTTAAAATAGCCCTTATAGCTACTTACATAATTCACCGTGCATTTGTTATGCACCATTACTTTTCTCCTACAAATGCTCAGCATCTGAATATTAAAATATGCTAGAAAAGGTTTACTGTGGGACGCTGTGGTCATATTAAAGACCTACAATGAAGGCAGCCATCCATCTCAAACAGGAACATGCATTTCTATCAAGTTAATGACAAACAGGGACCTTGACTATAATACAGAGGGTCTTTTAAAAAGAGGTAAAGCTGTTACCAGAACTATATATTTGTAGCTTTCAGTACAAATGAGTAATATTCTTACGGTAGGATAAAAAGGGGGACACCTACTGTATGTCTTTACATCGTATTAGCCTGATTTGTGATCTCATGTACATGCTAGTCCACAGGTCAATCTTTCTTTTTGAGTTACTGGTCAATTAATCAAACCACTTGTGCTGCCCTTTATATATGTACTAATCAACTCTCTGGTTGATTCTACAAAGAAAGCCTCATTCAATTTCCAGCCCGCAGTTGCCTTCATACCGACCGCAAGTCTGAAATTTGCAACAGTTACAGAGCGATTCAATTGAACAAGCACGTAGCTACCTGGCTGAAAGCCTAAATCGTAAACCATGCACCCGTAAGTAGCATTTCAGGCCATGATCATGATCAATTAAGCAAGACCGTAACTACCGGGTTAGAAACAGCCAATAGCGTCATCATGACATCAGTATAACATGGAAGTTAAACCACAATCAATTAGCGTTTAGAGGTCCCATATGCGGTTGGACTCGCAATCCGGCAATGTACAAACTAATAAAAATGAATGACGATACTGTTCTAGTCCATGTGGGTGGCCTGATATGTATTAACTCCTTGATTCCCGAGATTAATATAACACGAAAATAAAACTTAAAAAAAAAAAAAGATTTGCGAGCTTGAGACTGTTGTGCAATTAATTCTAATGTATTTCATCACTTTCCCCGTTTTTTAAAGTGCAGTATTGATTTTTATTTTTACTTGTTGGATTTTCTTCTACATTTAATGTATAGCCATAGTACAACAATTACGTTAACAAATATAATATATTAACTCCATAATAATCTAATATTAGAGTATTTCAGGTCTTGAGTATCCAATCTTATAATAGAGTATACTTACTCATAACTGTAAGTTAAAATATTTTTTTACTATTGTCCAATTAACTTTTCTAATAGTTTATCTATAGAGTCCTGACCCTATTAACCCATCAATCAGTTATATATATATACATTTCACCATATCAAAGCAAGTCATTCTGTTTGAAACATATGATTTTAGATAGTTTTTTCTGCACACTGTGATTTAGCTGTCAAACCCTAATCATCAGAATTAGGATGCATCTGTCTTTTTAATGGCCTTATACTTTGTAGCTTCAGGGAAAATCGGTAAATAATCCCAGCAATACACCAATGAAGCTTCTAGCAGGAAAGAAAACAATTTGGGTACAACTATTAGCCTAATATACATGGCAGCACTTGGCCACCCTGTTTCTATTGCACAATATGAACACATTTATGAACACTATTATATATTTATTTAAAGTTTTCATGTGTATTTGTAGATATTTTACACAAATACAAATTAACTTCTACTAATTAAATTACAGATTAAAACATACCTAATCTATAAACCAAAAATTGATTTATGAAGAATTGGGATAAACATTTAATTTCCAATGAAGTGATTACCTGTTGATCCTACATAATATAGTCTTTGCCCCAGGTCATATCTTCCTTTTGTGACCCACCTTAGGAATTTAGAAGGTAGCCACTTTTACTGTTCCAGTAAGACAATGTGAACAAAGCACTAAGCTATATGTATGCTCTATATTGGTTAACAAGTACAACGGACACAATTTTGGGCAATTTCATTATACAGCAAAATATTTATAGTAAAGAAGGAAAACTACCATAAAAAATGTGTTAAAACTACATTTTATTGTAATATCCAGCTGTATTCCTAAATACTTCTCATAATTGTGTATACATCATCTACCATTCATTAATTTCCTACGTCGATTTTACCATTTGGCTTTGGGTTAAATAAAATGGTGTAAAGCATTGTGAAGCCCCATACGTGACTCTGCTATATATAAGGCCCTTCAAATGAAATAGGTTGGCTGTCCCTGAGCTAAACTATAACTAAGTAAGATGAAACCATAGAATGAGAGCAGATTGCATACAATATCTGCTAGGAAAGATGGATCCATTATTCTGTACACATATGGAGGGGGGTCTATGGAAGGAATCAGTAGTCTGTCCCTATGGGAAGATGTCTGGTGAATGTTCGCATGTATGTCTACTAGTGATTTATGAGGAAATGCTATAACTCCTGTAATAGTCTTGTTAGCTTTTCCCAGACATTAGTTTCAAAGAGGGTGTTCAACAATCAAGCTCTTGACTCAACTCACGTCGTTATCCATTACAATGTAATTTATGACAAATTTTCTGGGTATAAGACTTACACATTGGTATAGCAGCTAATAACTCATTGTGAGTGTTACATTGTGCTAAATCCCGTTTCTCTTCATGTATATTTCCTACAGAGAGTGGATAGAGAACATTGGCTCTTTGCATAACGTGGTTCTTGGGACACTGCTGGATGAAATGAGTTCCACCTGCAACAGCAATTGACTTGCACGGCATGCGGGAACTAGTGTGAGCCTAGTGAAAGTTTAATATGTGATGTCTGCATTGTAAATTTAAATTCCTGTCAGTGTTTAAACCTGTGAAATGTAAAGGGAATTTGAATAATGATCATGCGCCAGAAGCAGGTGGGCACTGCATTATAGAATGCTCATCCTGCTGTTAACAGCTTGCATACGTATTACTGAAACAGCTAGGAATTTGGAGCAAGAATGAGAGGTGTTAACAACTGTCACAATGTATTGCTATAAAGGAATAGATTTGCTTTGCTTTCCTTCCATATAACATTGGACAAACATCAGGGGCAATGAAAGCCGGTGTCTTTTTTTTATCTTTTATTCACAATAGCATGCACAATTAGGCTTTTTGCAATATAGGAAGTCAATTATGAAAGCTTTTTACATTGTTTAAGAAAAAGACACTTAGGTTAGGAAAGCTCTATCTAAAACCATTGTGTTGTTGTTCAGTTGCATCCGACTCTCCTTGACTCTATGGACCGCAGCACGCCAGGTACATCTCTCAGTCAGTGCCCCTCTGAGCTCCATCAAGTTCATGTTCATTACTTCAGTGACCTCATCTAGCCATCTCCGCCTCTGTCGTCCCCTTCTTGTGCCTTCAATCCCAGCATCAGAGCCTTTTCGAGGGAATTCTGCCTACTCATAATATGGCCAAAATATTTGAGCTTCAGCTTTATAATCATAGCTTCTAGTGAACGGATCATCTTGATTTCCTGAAGTACTGATTTATTGGATCTTCTTGCAGTCCAAGCTACTCAGCTTAGTTTTCGCCAACACCACAGTTCAATGGCGTCACTTCTATGGCGCTCAGACTTCTTTATGGTCCAGCTCTAACATCAGTATGTTACTACTGGGAATACATTGCGACTCGTCATTAAAACAATGAAGAGCTAGTGCTAAATGTGGAGCCAATAAGCAATTTGGTAAATGTATCAAGCATCCCAAATCAAGCACTTTGCAGTCATTGTGAACCTTAGTGGATATACCCCATTGATGTATTGTATTATAATGAACCTATATTAACAGCATGAATGATTATCATGTCATATGTAGCCATAAATCCAAATTCAATACTTTTCTGTGGAGGAAAGAAATGGCATGGATGATAAGATTTACAATTAAAGGACCATATTCATAAGTCTGTAGAGTCTACAACAAACTAACTACCATATTTTTCGCCATATAAGACGCACCTGACCATAAGACGCACCTAGTTTTTAGAGGAGGAAAACAAGAAAAAAATATTCTGAATCAAACACAAATACACTTCACACACATATACACACCTACATCACGCACAAATATATATATATATATATATATATATATATATATATATATACATACACACCACACACATTTGGAGCATTTGGGAGCCTCCAGGAGCTCATGACCCTCCCTGACCCTCCTGATCCTCCCCTTTCTTCACTTGATTCTCCCCTCTGCCCATCCATGATCATCCCTTGGCCCATCTTGATCTCACCCCATCGCACAGCGCTTCCTACCAGCACTCCTCCTGTACTGCAGCCTTCCCTTGCGTCGCGTGTGTGACGTCACTAAGATGCGCCGGCAGACGAGATGCAGTTCAGAGGCATGCTGCTGGTGCTGTAGGAAGCGCCAATGGGGGGGGATCAGGAGTGGGGTTTTGAAGGGGACCGAGGGAAGGATCAGAGGGGTCGAAATATGGTAGAATCAGGAGGGGGAGAGGATCAAGAGGGGCAGAAAGAGGACTGCGAGCAAGCACCACACAAAGTTAGGAGCAGTTTTAATGCAGGCAAAATGTGTATTTGTCATATAAGACGCACCAACTCCCCCCCCCCCCCCAGTTTTGGGGAAGAAAAAGTGAGTCTTATACGGCGAAGAATACGGTAATTAGCCTCTGTTTAAGCCATGAGCATAAAAAAACTTTAAGTAGTGAGGTAAAAAAGTGAAATATTCCACTTCCTTTGTTTTCTATAGAGCCCATTTATCAAATACAATGAAATATAACACATGCTGATAAATTTATATATTAAGTAGATTTTATCCCACACTTAACCCTACAAATTATCCCTCACACGTCTCAAAGAATATAACACAGATCTTTGATTGTTTAGTTACAAAATTGTGCTCTGAACCTGTACTATTCAACAACTTAAAAATGTGCTTATTTCTGTCAACCGTCCGCTTTCTACAAATGTGCAAGCAAATGGGCATAAGACTCTTTTTTTATGAGTTTGACATGTGGTATAATTTCCATTTAAATGGCGCTCCATAATTCTTCAGAGAAATGAAGAGATTATCATTCACTGGAAACTTGTTAGGAGGATTTCCCCAAAGAGTGATTGGATATTTATGTTTCTCCGCTCTAAATCAAACTGACAAAATGTTCAACATTGCTTCCAGTTTAATGTTGTTTTCAATTTAACGCACAAGCCGGACGCTATCATCACTCAATAATAAATCACCATTTCCAGTACAAGGAGGATTAAGACATATTAAAATGTAAATATCTTGGGGAGTATTTTCTGTCTTTTAGATCACAGGTTGACTTTGGGGTCTATGAGTCTAACAGACAGCTTAAAATATAGCAACGCCACGTTGCACCAGTACGTTCTGAATGACATACTATATATTAAGTTTTATATGCCCTAATCTGTCCTGTTTCCATATTTACTGAGATATATATTTCAATCTCATTGGTCAATGAGTGAAATCTTATTTGTTAGTGTTTTTTTACATTTATGGTTAAATACATTTAAAAAGGCAGCTTACTTAGAATATTTTGTCTCGGACCATTCCTTATTCACTTATATATATATATACAGACTGAGATATATACAGTTATCTCTACAGAATGTAGCAAGACCTTCAAAGCAATCCTCTATCATACTTAAATTAAAATCGATTCAATCTAATTTGCACTCTCTATAATATTAAATGAGTTGTGATAAATGTAACCATAAATTAACATTTTATGTGTCTTGCTTGTTTGATTGTTGAAGGATAATGTGACTGTTTTCATTTGTAGTGCATCAAAGTGTTGATTGCCTAATTAATATTGATGCCTTGTAATCAGTCACAACAGCAGAAAGAGAAAGAAAGCAATTAAATTGTACAAGCACAAACAAATAATACATGTTCATTTTATACGTAATCTCAAAAAGCTGCAATCTGTAATGTAGCGATGAGGGTTGGAGTAGCAAGTATCAGTTATACCTGTTGGATTCCATATTAAACCAGGAACAAGCGTCGATGTGCCGTCTAACAGCCTTATTAAATTGTGATTTGGCCAGTTGAATAGGGCTCTATATAAGCAGAAGTTTTTAGTTAGTGAAGATGCTATTGGATAGAAGTTCATTAAAAACTTCTGTAAAAAAAATATGCTATCTGCTTATATAGAGTCCTATTCAATTGGCCGAATCGCAATTTAATAAGGCTGTAAAAATGGATCAGGAAATTAGCTCATTTGCATGTCTCCACCGAGAATTCCCAAACTGCACTTTAACATTATATTTCTTGAGTAATTTGTGTGAAAAGTAATTTTCCTGACCTTCTTAGACATGTAGATACACATAAGTGTATTATTTGATTTCCCTATCTGAATTCAGTTGTCAAACAGTAAGAAATCAAGAGAAAATTCATACTTTTAGAGATTATTTGCTCTGGCAGTGCATACTTTGAATGTTTTGGCTTTTTCAAGATGCAAGTTCAAAAAGTTGAAACTTTTTCAGAAAAGTTGAACTTTTTGATGATGTAGTTGTTGCACGTTATAGGAGAAATTGAGTAGAGTAGTGATGGGTTATTAAGAACGTAGGCTTTGAATGTGTTAGGTAAAGACGTAGTTCAATTATAAAAAGTGGTAAAATAGGTAGAAATTCAGGTTAGTAGTACAATTGGAGCGGAGGTAGAAATATGTTAAAGTTGGAATAATTATGTTTGGTAGGAGTTTAGGTTGGGCGAATCCAGACTTAAATTCTATCAACCATAGAGGAAATAGTTATGTCATTCAAACTATTGAGATTTTTGGTTTCTCTGAAAGGAAGACTAGTGATAATGATAATAAATAATTTTAGTTATGTAGTTGCTGTGTAAGTGTAGTGGTAAACGTTAACTAGGATTAGTGTTTTGTGTTGGTTACAGTAATGTAAGGGCTAGAAGTAGGAGTATGGTAATGACAGGATTAATGCAAGGATAAAGTGGAGGTAATTTTAGAAAGAATAGAATTGGTTTGAGTCAAGAATAGTAATGGTATAATGGTTCAAGGGGCAGGTCAGAAAAAGAACGTTAAGGGGATAATTATCCATGAACAATGTTTTACTAATATTAATATGTACTTTAGTTTAACAAAGAATTAAGTGATTTTAGCTGACCTTAGCTCAATTATTTATTTGACCTCCAATACCTAATGTGAGGTCTTCTTTAAACTTGCTGTGTTCTATTCTTAATCTACATCTTAAATACACAGAATTAAAGAATAAATTGGTTTCCCAATGGTATATATATTTTATAATAGTTATTCATTTTTAAAAGTCCATCATCTTCAACTGTAATAATGCAAATTTTACTAATAGGTTGCTCCTCCCTGCCAAAAGATTGTGGAGATTATTAGGGGGTTTTAAGAGTAGGGGTATAAGAGAGATAGTGAAAAATAATATCGCCTGTATTAATAATACGATTAATAGGCCCCTATTCAATTGAGCAACTGTAAGTTACTGCAGCCTGTAAACTAATTTGCCATTCAATTTGTGTCTTTTCGCTACCTGAGAACGATTGGCAGGTTAGAAGCACAAAATCCCTGCATCCCCAGCTAAGCCTTTGATCTTTCAGGCCCGTAAATGTTACAATCGCAAATCGCTATTCAATTGATACAATTCCTCAGGCCTGGAATTGTTTTCACACCAGTAAATGGCATATAGAGAAGAAAATCCTACGAGTACCAGATAGGACTCGCAAGGGGGTTCAATACCTGATTGTAGCACTGTAAATGCAAATAAAAAATCAATACGGCACTGTAAATGACGGGGAAAGCGATGAAAGACATTAGAATTATTTGCACAACAGTCTCAAGCTCACAAATCTGCAATCAAAAATATATTTTTTATTATGTTTTATTTCCATTTTAAATTAATCTCCGGAATCAAGGAGTTAATACATGTCAGGCCACCCACATGGCCTAGAACAGTATATCCATTCATTTTTATTATTTTGTACATTGCCGGATTGCGAGTCCAATCGCATATCACACCTCTGAATGCTAATTGATTGACATCTCCATGTTTTACTGACGTAATGATGACAGTCTCCTTTACTATTGGCTGTTTCTAAATGGCCTTGCTTAATTGATCATGATCACACTCTGAAACGCTACATACTACTGCATGGTCTACGCTTTCGGCCCTTAAATTGCAAGCTTGATAAATTGAATCACTCTGAAATTGTAGCAAATCTCAAGCTCACAGATTTACGGCCGGTATAATGTAAATTGCGGACTTGCCATTGAATAGGGGCCATAGTGTTTACTTCTGAATCATATTATTAATAGAGGGGATAGCACAAATCACATTAAGAAAAAGTTAAGTAATTCAATTATTACTTTACAACAGAAAACATATTAAAAGTAGCTGAATAAATGAATTAAATAAATCTATTAATTTTTGAATTAATTAATTAATTTTTGAATTTATAATTTATAAAAGTCAAAATTACTTGTTATTTAAATCTATAATAATTAGAAGATACTTAAAATATATCATATTTATTTTATATTTAAAGTGAGCTAATATTAATAGTTGATTCCGTTTTTACATTTGATATAAGCACTAGAACAGACACTATTTAATAGAAGCGACAATATTTAATTTAAAACAACTGCTTTTTAATATAACTCAGGATTTTTTATATAAATCATTCCTTCCATTCAGTAATTGATTTAATTTTTACCTGTTTAGATGATTAATATTAACTAAGATATTGGCTTATTACTAGACCACTCATAAAACAACCATTATTTTTCCACTTGCACTGAAATGCCTGGAGCTATTCCCATCATCAGATAGCAAACTGTGCTGAAATATTTAAGAAGGATAATTATTTAGTTATAATCATTGCTGGTTGCATTTAATCACTATAATGAACTAATGCAGAAGTACTTAAACCATAGAAAGTGAGGGGGAATACATTAAAATTCTAATTAAAACAGAGCCCTAAAGAAGAGTCATGGCTTATTTATCTTTCTATTAGGCAATATAAACAGCTGAACTGTGAAGCGCGGAAATGTTCTGCAAGGAAGGTTGCTATGTGCTATTTCACATCATGATTATAAATGTGTAATAAATTACATTTTGAGGCCATTATGCCCATCTTTATAAGACGATGAGTAGTATTTTTTAATTCTGTAAGTTTGCAAAGTTAATACAACATTATGAATGTTTTATTTTTACATGGTAAAACCACATGACTCTAACCCTTGGATTTTTCATGAAGTGTAGTATGTAAATATTTAATTATTCAATTTTAAAGTATTAGAAAATCATTAATAATGTTTTGTTTGCTCAGAATATTTATTATACCATTTTATCTATTAAGATTTTTGCTATTCTCTGTGATGGATATGAAGCCAGTAAAAAAATAGGAAATAGACTGTATATAAGCAAAATATCCCCTTCTGGATCGCTACCTTGTCATGGTGAAGGGGCTTGTGTACCTCAATGAAGCTGTGAGCTACACCATGTAGGGCAGGGGTGTCCAAGTTCGGTCCTGCTGGGCCGCACACAGGCCTGGCTTTGAGGATAACCAAGCTGTACACATGAAGGAAATCCTCAAACCCAACCTGTGTGCGGCCCAGCAGGACCAAACTTGGACACCCCTGATATAGGGTCACCCAAGATGGGCAGGTCATATTGGTCAGACAAATCGTGGTCCACTGGAGAAGGAACAGGCAACCCACTCCAGTATCTGTGCCAAGAACCACCAAATGGATGAGCACAACCAGAAACACAGACCGATGTGCCTGGTGTGCTGCGTCCATATGGTCATCAAAACTTGGACACGACTGAAAGACTGAACAAATATAACATTGCCTTGCCTTAAATTGCATTGTAAACATAAATACCATAGTTCAAGGTACATAATTAGTAGATTACAATTAGAATAACATATTTGTATTATTTTCTATAGTTCAGACCACTGTAAAATAGTCCCATGATTGGTTATTTTCTGATATACATTATTTAAAATAGAAAAACCCATTAGCATACAAGTAACTTACTGATTAATTACCAGTTAGATATCCACCAATCCCAAAAATATCCCCAAAAATATGAAACATAAAGGAAAGGATGTGATATTTAGTTTTAGCCGTTTAGTGTGTGCTTTCTAATATATCAGCAGTTGCAAAGTACAAAATAATTATAAAATCAAAATTTCAAACAGCAACTATGAAGGTTTTGAAAAGCAACTATAATAAAAATAATATGGATCTGCTGGTAATTTTTACTTTAATACAAGGCAAAATTTGAATTATAACATTAGTTATAAATATGGGAATAAAAAGTTCACTAATACTTGACCAAAGACTTGAGGGCATGGGTGTAGTACATTATATATAAGCTATTTTATGGCCTGTGTATACAGTGAGCTGTATAGAATTATTCTGGCTCCTACAGCTTGAGGGTAAGCCTAGAAGGGTAAATGTTGAGTGAATAACATGAAGGGCACTTGCTCTTAAAATGCTGCAATGACAAAGACTGCAGTGGAATAAGAAGTTACTGGAAATCACATCTTAGTGAACTCCGGCAGAGATGGTGGGAGCCTGCAATGTATATTTTTGCAACATTTTGGCCCATGGCAAACTCTGGAAATGTGAACGTAGACCATCGAGATATGTATATACCGTAGCTTGATACAGAGTGAATAATTGTTTAGGAGAGTTATATTCCAACTGGTTATAGAGTTTATTACTATGAGAGGAGGTGTTGGAAGAGGTGTTAGAATTAAACTTTCTACATCAAGACCTAAATATAGAAATAATGTCTATAACTGAGAATTTGGAAGCACAATAGGAAAGTCTCAAGATCAGCTCTACAGACAAGCAAAAGGATTAGTCCATATGTATACGCACTTACCATCGTTATTGGCTTAACAGCTATAGTTTAAGCTTATTCTCCTTTAATTTGAATCAGATTTTTCTATTTCTCACTTAACTCTCAAAACACTATGCCAAATTATTCTTAGTTCCTCTATATAAATGAATAAGCAACACATAATCAAATGTAACAAAAACACGATCGCAGAACATTATGTGCACCGAGAATGGAGACGGGAAATGTATAACCGAGGTCCCTTATGCCCCCTCATTACATAAATATTTAGTCCCGTGACCTAGCCCATTAAATGCGATTTGTGATGTGATAACGAAAAATCAAGGGCAGATTTAGAATTCTCAATTATTTCTTAACTTGCAATTCTCCACTTAAAAATCTCCCAGGGACCAACACATCTGCTTTTTTTGTGTGTCTAGTACTAATAATGTGCAGTGAAAATAAATAAAATTGTCAGGATATTGAACTGCTCAGAGAAACCATGTTTTATTATGAATGATACGGCTACAGAGGCATTATTAATTACTTTGCAGGTAATACATTCAAAATCACACTGATTTAAAAATGTCCATATTATTAATTAATAATAATTAGTAGACTTCGCTATAAAGATTAATAATATGTAATAATTAGAAACACATGAGAGAAAAATAAAGAATTTAACAAGAGATGACATTCCTACCTTTTAAACAAATGTCTAGCGCTACAGAGGCAAAAAGGTTAGCGTTGGAAGGAAATTGGATTGATATAGAAGAAGTGACTCTAGAACAAAAGGTTAAAGGAAATATTTATATATAACAGAAATAATCATGACAAGGATACAGGAGAACAAGGCTGGAGAAACTGAAACATATACCTAATATATAATTCTATGCATTTCATAGGAATTTATGCTTTGACTAACATAAGTAATTAACAGCCTTATTAAATTTAGATTTGTCCAATTGAATAGGGCTCTATATAAGCACAGAGAATATTATTTTTACAGAAGCTTTTAGTTAGGGAACGTCTATCCAAAAGCAAGGTCTTCACTAACTAAAAACTTCTATTAAAAAAATATGCTATGTGCCTAACTAGAGCCCTATTCAATTGGCCGAATTGCAATTTAACAAGGCTGTAAATAAGGAAAATGCATAAGCTTGGCAGTGATGCACATTTGAAGCCATCCTCATTTATTCTACTACCCATGAATATTGGCAGATTCTTCTGTTTTTTATCATAAGCCATATATAATGTATAAATAAATACAGGCATACCCCCTATTTAACACTGTTTCATTTAGCACTTGGTCTTCTAGGAACACATCTACAGAGATAAACTGGTCAATTTTAAAATAGAATAAATCACAGGTAAACTCGATTTAAAAATTCCTTTCATGGCTCTTGGTGTTTTGGAATGATACACAAGCATCAAATCAATGTTAATCGGTGACGTTTCTGGCATAATTTGTGTTATATCCAATGGGGGATGTGTGTGCGAATCAGTGTTAAGCGAGGTCTCCCCGTAGATGCTTAATTAGCCATATATTCAATATAAAAGAAAATCAATATTAAACGTGCATTTAAAGTTCAAATGCAGCTGCTTGGCCACCGTATATGGTCAATTGGAGGAGGCAGGCATTGCTATATTTTTAGGATCAAAGTTATACATACACTATGCTCTCTACTGGCTGGAGACTGCTGTGCTAAAGTGGTTTCCCTTGGCAACAAGCTTTGGCTGTGTGAGAGACCCACATATGACTATATGTACTCTTGTATAATCAAATTATTCTTCATATCCTTTAGACATGTGTTCCCCTGGGTGAACTGATCAGGGTAGAGACAATCAACCCAACTGGATGCTGAAACTCTAATCTTTGACAGTAAAATTAATATTGAATATTGCTACATAAATCATGAAATATTAATTGTATTAACGATCAATGCATAATTAAAGCAACTAGAACTTCTTGCTAGGGCATTAGAGGGGTCCTTTAAAATCACTGTCATTGGCTATAACAAAATCTCTTTGGTACCAGTATTACTTTAGAAAATGTCAACTGCTGCCTGCTGATGCAGATGGCAAAATTCCAGTAAATCTTTAATTCATGTATACTTCCCATAATCTTCAAAACAATGTCTGCATGTAGTCAGTGACTGGGAGGGATAGAAATATGCAGTCAAATTGGAGCCAACAATGTCTAACACATGAGTTTTGCGCTATAAATTCTTTATTGTTATTATTATGGTGTGCCCTTGGAATTTCTTCAACCCACACAGCTCTAGAGCTGGCATTATTCTTTAAAAATGTAATTCACCGCCTCTTCATTTTTTTAGTGACCTTGTTCACTTCACCCTTTTGATCACTGTCTGTGCCACTTCAAAGCAGTGCCATGTTCAGCATCATTAGGGAGGTGGACCCCACACAAACAGAGATACAGAGTTGTACGGACAATTGTGTACAATATCATATTGATAGTTTATATTCACTACTACCACCAAACATCATTGCTCAGTGATATCAGATATAGTGGAAGCAGACCAATAAAAAAAATATTTCTTTAAATCTGTTGAGAAATGTATTTATACCAATGTGATATGGCTATTAAAGAAACAAGGGGAGGTGACATAATAACAAATACATTTTTATTTTTAAATCCTACCTTGGATTGTGTTTCTAAGCTTTATAAATGAACTACTATTGACTAACTAACTACTATGTCTAACTCTTCCACTGATTTGGACTAGCTAACTTGCCATGTGATAGGTTCCATCATCAATAACAGTTTGCAGGGAGGGACAAAGGAGGGAACCATTTTTTTTTATTAAAAAAAATATAGTCTGCTGAGTGACCAGATTGTAATAATAGCATTTTTTTTCTCTTAAAAATAACACAATCCCTTGTACTCCCTACCTCCCTCTTTACAGACCTCTCTTGTACTTCCTACCTCCCTACTACCCCTTTCCATAACTCCATTGTACTTCCTACCTCCCTACTAACCCATTCCAGACCTCCCTTGTACTTCCTACTTCCCTACTAACCCGTTCCAGACCTCCCTTGTACTTCCTACCTCTCTACTAACATGATCCAGACCTCCATTGTACTTCCTACCTCCCTACTAACCCGTTCCAGACGTCGCTTGTACTTCCAACCTCACTACTAACACGATCCAGACCTCCATTGTACTTCCTACCTCCCTACTAACCCGTTCCAGACCTCGCTTGTGCTTCCTACCTCCCTACTAACACGATCCAGACCTCCATTGTACTTCCTACCTCCCTACTAACCCGTTCCAGACCTCCATTGTACTTCCTACCTCCCTACTAACCTGTTCCAGACCTCCATTGTACTTCCTACCTCCCTACTAACCCATTCCAGACCTCCATTGTACTTCCTACCTCCCTACTAACCCATTCCAGACCTCCCTTGTACTTCATACCTTCCTACTACCCCTTTCCATAACTCCATTGTACTTCCTACCTCCCTACTAACCCATTCCAGACCTCACTTGTACTTCATACCTCCCTAATATCCCTTTCCATACCCCTCTTGTACGTCCACTGCCTCCATTAAAATATATACCATAACAAATATGTTAAATATTACAGCTCTGCATTATGGTAGCTATCATGGGGAAGAAAATGTACAAAAGGGGTAGGAACTAAAAGCTCATAATTTGTTACTCTGGGGGCATCTTAGAAGTGAGTGAAGTGTACATTTCATATCCTAATCACATTGAGGAAGATAAAATAATTTAAGTAACCTAGTTAAACAATGTATTTAAAACAAAAATGTTTTGGCTAAAGTGTCCCTTTAAAGATATGTGCTTAGCGGGAGCATACACTTACTATCTCAAAGTGACTGAAGCATCTACCTAAATACAGACAAATTCAAAAACCTACCCTTATTAGCTAGTAGTATAAGAAACAATTAAAAAAAAATTGTATCATGGAAGATAAACTCTTGAAAGAAATGTGACATGTCAGTTGCACCAAAGTATAAATAACTAGGGGTCACTGTACTTAAACTGTCACTTGAGAAAGTCCTCAAACAAAATATACTATGTGAAGATAACACAGGGGCAAGGGCAAAAGTTGGAGGACACATAATGGGTCATTTATTCATATAACTCATGCATTCTGTGCTGTCCTCCCACATTACAATAGAGTTCACTGTCCACTTCAATCTGATCCGTCACACTGTGTCTTCATAAGTCTGCTATGAGGAAATATAATGTATGAGTTAAAACTGATGTCGCTTTGGGATCTCTGTAATGATTATTCACAACTACTACAATTTTCTCAAACCTATTTGTGACATATGAAACAATCTAATAACGTTAGAAGCTGTGTAATCCATGGACATAACAGCATTTAACATGCACTTTATTTTAGTGCATAAAAGCTGCCATGACAGTAACATTAATAGAGCACCACAGGTTCCAAGTCACTATGTAAAGCATATTTTACTTGTTGCATCTGTAAAGGGGTGTGTTTATTTTCTAAATGAAAGTGCCAAGTGTTAAATAAACAGCCTAGGATGTATGATCTCCCTTGCGACATGTTCATGTCAGCCACTGAGCACTAGCAAAACAGTAAAAGAACCATCAGAAGTGTAGACCAATGACATAGCACAATCCTGTATGTCACTTCAACAAATTTAAACATGTTTTAGTTTTTTCAATGAAAATAATGTACAGCCTTATTAAATTGCGATTCGGCCAATTGAATAGGGCTCTATATAAGCACAGAGCATATTTTTTTTACAGAAATTTTTAGTTAGTGAAGACCTTGCTTTTGGATAGAAATTCACTAACTAAAAACTTCTGCAAAAAAATATGCTCTGTGCTTATATAGAGCCCTATTCAATGTGCCCACACGGTATATGCTAATGACGTGGCGCGCTGGCGCGCATGTGACGTCACCGAGTCAATGAGCGGAGAGGAGGCCGGAGCAGAAGCAGGTAAGTGAGGGGGAGGTATTAAGGGGGGTTTAGGTTGAGGAGGGGGGTTTAGGTTGAGGAGGAGGGGGGTTTAGGTTGAGGAGGGGGGGTTAGAATGCAGAGGGGGTTTAGAATGAGGAGGGAGGTTGAGGATGAGGAGGGGGGAGGGAATATCGGCGTATAACATGCACCAATCATTTGCCCCCTATTTTCAGGGAGAAAAAGTGCGTGTTATACGCCGATAAATACGGTATATATAATATGTGTAATGTTCATGTCTATACTCATTCTTGGGTCTTATGGGGTGAGTAATGTCACTGAAACGTAGCTCTCACAATTTGCATAGCAAGGTGATGGAAATACTCTCCCTCAATATACATTAAAGAAAAAGTATACCAACATGTCCCAAGAAGGCCAGAATTACTCAGTGAACAGTGTTCTCACTGCTACTAAGGATTCTGGGTAGTGGCACGCAAATGAGGCTCAGAGGATACAACCTTTTTGCCTCTAGTCCACATAACGTTACTTTCCTGCAGAGAAAGATCACCAACCACATACTATTTTTTCACAACCAACATATATTAGCCATAATTCATCAGAAAATAAAGAATATATTCAACACAGAAACAAGTTTCAAGGGAAGAAAATGTGTTATATTTTATTAATCATTCTTGTTAAAAAATATTTCCACCTATGCAAAATCAGAATTAATACAAAGAGACTGTATCCAAAAGTAAAATGTACTACAGGTAGTAACATGACTTTATAGTTTTCTCTTTATCCTTCAGCTACAGTGGAACCTATAACTTGCACATATACATATATAAAGAGATATAAATCTTGTCACTATGTCTGACCTGTGAACTCCAGGCTTTGTTTTAACAACTACTTGAGTAAAAGCATAGGTATTAAACCTGTTGGCCTTCATACCCAAGATTAGTAGTCTGTAGTCTGGTGTTGACTTGTTAACTGCCAAAGGGCAGAAGTAATATAAAAATGGTGTACAATGAATGGTCAAGAGAATAACAGGCTAGGGTCACCCAGGTGTTCTGTGACAGGAAACAATTGTGCACATTATCCTAGTTTTGTGACAGACAACCTTTATATTTCATTATTCAACATATTATCCATTTGTATTGTAGCAATGTCCTTCTGTATTGTGCCTTTAATATTTTGGAATACATTTTTATTTAGTTTTTAGATGTAGCCAAATGTATACCTTTATTGCTGATGGAAATGGTATGATTGCTGCTTCACCCTGGAACTGGGATTGATGTGGTGGGTGGTCCAACCCAAAGAATAGAAGGTATACTGAGAGGCACTATATACTTTTTGTATTTGCTCTGAGTAACTTATTTTGGCTAAATCTATGTATAATAGAACAATGAAAGCAGAATGTCTCATTAAATAGACATTGAATTATGATATTATAGGACTATATTAATAAAAATTTACAAAACTAGATTGTAACTAATGTATTTTGTCCTCATGTCTTCCTGTACCAATGTGTACAATGTGTGTCTGGTCTTATTAATACAGTGTTTATTGTACCCCTAGCGCTATGTTATCTACCACCAGATTAATAATATCCAAGCAGTAACAATTGTTATCAATCAAGTACATTTCTCTAAAGGCTATATTATTCACAAACTCTCTAATTAACGTGTCAAAATTACTCAGGGCTCCATGTGTAACATAGAATCGGGCTGTTTTCTCATTATACTAAACCTAGATCACTGTGGTTTAGGACTTTCAGTTTAGTTCTTGCATAGGTGGTACTTCTATATAAAGACAACTGTAATCATGGTGGGTGGTTGTCAGGAAAGAGTGAACTCGAGTTGTTATTTTTGCTTATCATCCTTTAAAGCGACAGTTTCTCTGCAATTTCTGCAGCACTTAAGGGTAAGATGTTTTGCTAAAAAGAAGATATGTTTATCATGAAAAGACTAAATTACTGCAGGCTTCTGATTGGACGTTTCTAGAGAAATGAAATTGAATCTCCCATAAAATGTAACTAGAATGAGATTAGGATGTGGGCTGAAAGGGCCCGTGCACCATCATGGCAGGGAAGTAGCATCATTGTGTGGCCCTTAAACAGCAGCTGGTAATCTGTTTCACTTTAAGGGGCTCATGTGCGGACCCTAATTCCTTAAAGTGCCTTAAAGCTCTTTTTGGTTCTCAAGGCAAAATGGTAACATCTGTAGCAAAGACATTATTTGGTAATAGATGTATAGATAATAAAGAGTACCATTATGTATTAATTGCTAGTTTAAAGAGATATAATAGACTGTGTATTTTGAATAGGGGCACACGCTCCTACTCCAGAGAACAGGTTGGGGGCCTCATATAAAAGTTCCCAAAGACCACCAGATGCCCAACACTGCCCTAAAACATGGTTGCAGGTTAAGCAGTGCTTCAATTTTGCAAAACCTAAATTAAGAAAGATAATGAATGCCTTCACACGTCTTGTGAGATTTATTTTAGAAACTTGCAGTAAAGAAGCTCTTGTAATGATCTACACTGTTTACAAATTAAAATTCGTCAGACTTCCTTCAACACAACGCTCAGTATTAAAACTGATAGTAGCAAAATAGACATTTTTGCAATTACTAGTTTGTTAAAATATGTATTTATTTTTTTACCTGCAGGGAAATGGAATTGTATTGTACCGTAATATGATTATTTATGATAACTAGATAAAAAATATATATAATATGAATTGTATAAAAAAAAAATAATAATCCCTTTGACAGAGGTATTACATTACTATTAGCTTTGGTTGGGTTGTAAGACATTTCCTAACCTTCAGGCAATAATTTTGGGAATATATATTTTTATTACTGTTTTCATAGCCATAAAACATAGGCATAACATTATTAACCTTTAGGGTAGATATACAAACATTGTTTAACTTTGCTAAGCTTTTCTTACGTTTATTTGACATCTGCAGGGTCAGGGTTGTAAGTTTCTTTCAAGGGCCATAGAAGCTTCAAATATTCTGGTGGGTACTTAAAAGAACATGTTTTTACCTAAGTTTTTTGTCTTAACTTTCATATAGTTTCTAAAAGTGCAGTTTATAACTCCACCCTCTATCAATATGACACAACGCCCGACCATCCAGGTTATAGCCCGACCAATCACATTATGTTAAATTATATTTTTTCGAAGATGTTGGTGTAATGCCAAAGCTCTACTGTGAACCCTCAGAAAAGAGGAGCTACTCTCCTTAAACTTTGCAAAGACATACTTGTAAGATCAGATAACAATTTAGAGTATTAATATTACTCCCCTTTTCAAATATGGTGTGCTGTCTTCTTCCCTCTCACACCTCTAGCCCTTCTCTTTCTTTTCCATTCCCTTGCACTTATCTTGTCTCCTTTGCCTTTCTTTTACTTCCTCTTCTCTGCAGTTACAACTCTACTCTCCTTTTGCTCTCTTGTTATCTCTTCTGCATTAATCTTCTACTTTCTGTCTTCCAATCCTTTCCTTATAATTTTTAACTTTTAGGCCATCTAATATTATAGTTGGCCCCTATGAAGTGTTGCCCTATTTGGTCATGGCGCCTCATTGTACAGTTACACAACAATACTTTATACTATCACTTTTAGCTCGTATTTGCCCTTTAACATTTAATTAGCCATGTCTATGAACCCAATATGCTGAAGTTTTCAGCATAGCATGCAGATATTAATATACTTTATATAACACAAAGGATTTATTTCAACAAGCCTGTATTTCCAGAAGGGGTTACATTCCTCTACTTACTGCTAATCCCACTGGTTAGCTGTTCCAATCCCCACATCCAGCTATTCTTTGTTAAATAATTTCCATAGAAAAGTATGTCCACAGCATGGGCTTGCATTCTCAGAGATTACTCTATGAATAACACTTTATTATCAAGTGTACCTTAATTAAAAGCATATGACCTGAGAAAACTCAATTACAACAAGTTATGCACAGCACCCACCAATGCGTGGCAGTCATATAAAAATGAGATATGTCTGTGATTATGAAGCACTGAATAAAACAATGGGATCTCATTCACTGGGTATATTAGGCAGTACTTAGCTGCAGGGTTGTCTGTATGTCTAGTGAAAAACAAGCAAAATACAACAGCTTAAGAGTTTGTGGAGTTTGGTATTAACATTCTACATAGAATACAAAGGGTCTTCATTACTTGTCTACTTCGAAACTCAGCGAATTTGGTATTTGACACATTTTGTCAAGGAAAAATACCTCGGTACTCATCATTTACCTTTGCAACTCATCACTCCTTATGGGAACTTGGTACTTGCCCTTTGCGCCACTCGTCGTGCCTTCTGGAACCAATTGATGACGAGTAGCAAGGGTCCACTGTACTTATACTAGCAGCATGTCCTTACAACATTTTGCACAGTGTGTTCAATTAAAAGGGTTAGTAAAAACGATATTGTTTGTTGCAAACACAGGCTAAAAAACCTCATTGACGTGGTAGATTTCCCCATAGGTAATAGACACCAAAGTCTTCACAGTCTTTGCAAGACATACAAAGTGCAATGCATAAAAAGTGGTAATTTTCCCTCTCATCTTTAGGCAGGAGTTTTTCCAATTTTGTATTGCTGGGGCCACATGATTCAGCGCACTTTGGGCCACATCACAATAAAGATCTCATAAAAGCATGTTGAAATACCGTTTGTATTTTTGAAATACGTGCATTTTTCACTGAGAAGTCAATAAAATACAGTCTGTGTTTACATGTGTCACTGACATGCCCTCTGCCAAACCCGCAGCTACGCTCCAGGTAGTGGGCAAAAGAAAAAAAGGGTTAACCCTCAACAAACACATCTGTGCAGAGCATGGAATGCTGGAATCACCTAAATATGTCAGTTATGGCTTAACTGGTCAGTGCAGTACTGAGTCCAGGGAAAAGCTGCTATCAATCACCACACACTCAGCTATCTGTTATTACTCATGCAACAGCCAGAAGGCAGGATACACTCTGTATGTAATCTGACTTTTTTTTTTCGAGCGGGTTACCACTTTCTTCTCCAGTAAGCCACAGCATAAAACCCCTGGTATTCCTAGGTCGTCTCCCATCCAAATAATGACCACGCCCAACCCTGCATGGCTTCATGGTGGTGTGATCGCTTGGTTCCCTGACTGGAATCTAACAGCAGTGAATGCACCAAATCCTAACCACTGGACCAGCAGGGGACCCTAGTAAAGTTTTAGTACTGATTAATACTTCTAAAGTGGCCTTTTCAGCAAGTGTGCAACTTGTAAATGGATAAATGATCTTAAAATTAAGCTCTCATGTCAGAAGCAAACCTACGTTCTTTGGACACACGCAATGTCTACATTAGGACAAGAACCACTCTGTGGCAAGAATCAAAACATGGACACGTTAGTACATTCATAGGCATGTTGTAAATAAACACTAAAACCCACAATCTGTGAATGATATGTAAATACTACAGTGTCATAAGTGACAATGCACAACAGGATATATTCAACCATTAAAAAAATTACTGCTGTAAAAGTGAGAATTAACATGAAAAGGAGTAAGAATTAAAATAAAATCTATATTTTATTATAAAGCTTGAAAATTAAAAATTATTGTCCATTTACTGGAATATATACAAATATGATTAAAGCAAAGTTGCACTGTTAATATCTTGTTTTTAACAATAGGTTTTCAAGCTTAATCTATTTTCTGTAATACTTATAGGACACTGCAGTAATGATAACTTTAGCTATAAAGTATAATAAAATAATATAGATCATGCTCTAGCGCAGGTGGTGATAAAGAGTGATTTAAGAAAAGCATTACCAAACTATTACTGTTTAGGTATGACAGACTACAATATTAAAAGGATAGTAAAGTCCCAATTTGTTGGTCATATTTTAATAAGACTGTGTGTTAATTCTTTGGAATCCAGACCTGTCATTCTGCAACCGATTTATATCTTTGCAGACTTGGGCAGTAAATGCTCCATCTTATATCTTGCTTATAAATAGGGAGTGAATTATCTTGTTGTTTAGTCCTTCAGTCGGTGACCATATGGACCACAGCACACCAGGAGCATTTGCCTGTGTGTCTGGTTGTGCTTATCCATATGGTTTTCTTGGTAGAGATACTGGAGTGGGTTGCCAGTTCCTTTTCTCTGCTATGACCTGCCTATCTTGGGTGACCCTACATGGTATAACTCATAGCTTCATTGAGGCACACAAAGCCCTTCACCATGACCAGGTAGAAATCCAGAAGGAGATCGGTTATCTATCATACACAAATATATTCAAATGCATGAAAAATGGTTGAATGGTGGAAGAAAATAATCCAGCATCTGACTGGCCGAACAGAATTCAACTGAAATTATGTTTTTTTTTTCTAAATGAGGGAGGTTGGAACCAGGCTAATGATGGATACAAGGTGAGGACACTTGGCTTATCTAACAAAAAAAACAAGTATTCTACTCAACACACAATATCTGAAAAACAAAGCGTATTGGCTTCTGATTGGCTTCTAACAATCTCTTTTAAATGCATGACCAAAAAAATGTGATGCTTTACTTTCCCTTTAAACCATATTTAATATTTAGGATTAGAATTATTCCAAGAACTGAAATAGCTGTGGTTTCATGGAGTTACTTTCCATGAGAATTGGTGACAGTACACAATACCTTGACCCTAAGCCATAGGTGTAGGAACTAGGGGGGGGGGGGGGATGAGGGGGACAGATCCCCCCCAGATTTCTCATTGTGTGTATGTATGCGTATAGAAGCTGTTAAGTGTTCTGTGTATCAAGTGAGCTGTATCCCCCCAGGATTATTTCAGTTCCTACACCCCTGCCCTAAGCCAAATATTATTTTATAAATACAATTTAAAAATTGGGCAGAACAGATAAACCAGAGGTGGTTTTCATCTGTCATCATAATCTGCTACACTTCATTAAAACTGTAATCCAGTTTAAACATTGGACACAGTTTTATATATAAGGTGGAAATGCTTTCTATAAGTAAAGTGTCTTATAACACAGATTATCCAGTGCAGTCATTGCCATGTAAAACACATAACATATGAAACATTAATTATCTGCACATCTCATTGCCAAGTGAATGCATGTGTGGGGGTCTATGCATCTTATAGGTTCAGTCATAACAAACAACTTGATCTGTAAAGACAACTTCCAGGGTATTGTGTATGCTAATCCTTGGAGTAATATCGGTCTGTACATATTTTTACACCATGTTGTGCTATTTTCCCATAGATATTTGAAAAAATTTACAGATATGAACCAAGAGGCCATCTAAACCCGCACATTGTTATATCTACCAAGTATTTGTATAAAGTGCCCTTTATTAAGGCGGCAATTGTAGTGCTCATCCAATATGGTGTCCTGTGTTTTTCGTAGCAACTGATCACTAATAATATTAGTACTTGAAGAAAATAAATTATATATATATATATATATATATATATATATATATATATATATATACATGGAATGGATTAAAAACATACATGCTCTATTTTATTACCTTTTATATGCAATTATGCTACTTGTAGATTCTACTATTGATTTCTGCAGAATTACTTGCTGAGGTAGAAGGAGACTTCTATCTACACTATGGAAATGTGGCATATAAAACTATCAGTGTTTTCAATCACAGTCATAGAAAACTCATTTTACAAGTACATAGCCTGTTCAGAAAATAACCAATATAAAAATATAAAATCTTCTTCAAATATAATCAGCTGAGAAAAGAAATGGAGCACTGGAGTAAAGAATAATTGCAAATATAAGTTACAGAATTAAAGTCTGGGTTTATTTTTTTGCTCTCTAAAATCCCTTTGCCATTTTCAAGCTTAGTAATATATATATATATATATATATATATATATATATATATATATATATATATTGACCAGAGCAGTGTTTTAAGTTTAAATTCATTTGTTGGGCAAAAGCCATCATTCAGAATTCTGTACCCACATTAGCCCTCTCTATGATTAGACCTCCTACCTTTCCAAGGCTACTGACACTTTGAATCCATTGAAGAAAAAGCAAATCAATATCTATGATGTAATAGGTTCTTGACATGAGAAATGAGTTGACTACAGGACAAATTGGACAAGGCTTGTTTTCTTAACTTCTTTCCGTTCTCCATTGTTTATGGCCCCACAGGGGTCTGGATTGTACTGGGATTATGAAGTGACAATCATTCCTCTCATAGTTTCCAAGACATTCATAGAAAGTCTTAGGTAAAAGATTTCTCTGCTGTTCGAGGTCTGACAGCTTAGTGATCTTAACAAATTGCCTTCAGCCTCATGGTTTATATGGAACATTTCATCCGACACTAGGTTAGATTAGAGACTAGTTTTATTTTGTCTGTTATTTGAAAGCTGCCAACTGGCTACCTTCCATGAACGTCATCTTTTCGGAAATCGAGCTTGTCTCTGGCAACGTTTTTTTTTTTTAAATTGAAACAAATCAGTTGTTTTTATTTATAGCACCTAAATCCCACTTTATTTAGAGAAGAGCTACACATTTTTATTTGCTTAACATTCCAGCTTACAAATGTGACTTAATACATTTTTATGTTATAAAAAAAACATAAGGCGTGTAATTTTTATTGGTGTTCTAGCAAGTCTTGCCAAAAGAAACAAAAGAATTGAAGTTACCTAAATCATCTAGATAAAACATATTCCTCTCCTAGAATAGATTGCTTATACAAAGCAACAGCTTCCCTTTGCATTATAATATTTTCACAATATATTACATATTTCCTTGAAAGATGCTCCTATATATCTGTCAAAACTGCTATATCAAGATACCTTTGGCGCCAGTTACATTTGTATTAATAAGCTCCGTATGGTGTCAAAATGTAAACAACCAGTTTTACAAATTGAAGACTGGTCATTGCTACTGACCAAACATTATTGTAAAAATATAATTCATTAAACATAATTAACAAATTTTATCTCTTTATTTGGAAAATTAGGTTAGCAAATCACTAAACATATGTGTATAAATTATCTGTTAGCTCTACATCAACAGGGCCCTCACTTGCAACCATGTCAATGGGCATGTACAAATGTAATGTCTCAGCTTATTTACTAAATGAATCTTCACAATGTACGTACTATATATTACATGTATTAATTGCTAGCACTATTACAGAATATACTGGCACTCTAAGTATAGAATGTCCTAATAATGTTTTCTCTAGTTTACTATTCTAAGGAATATATACATTTATTTTTTAGTAATTTAGTAAAGAGACATAAGGAAGAAGAAAGAGTAGAGAGAAAAAAGAAAAAGAAACAAAAGCAAGTAGGAAAAATAAAAAGGGAAGTAAAGAGAAAGAATAGAAGACTAGTGAAAAGGAAAGAAGGATACAGAGGTAACAAGAAAGCACTAAAATGCAAAATAAGGAAGGATGGAATAGAAAGAGGATGAAAATGAAAGGTAATATGCCAATGAAAAGTTTCCTGGGTTTCAAATGTTTCCTAAAAAACAGTAACTGATTAGTAGAAAAATATGTATTATATTAAAAAGTTTGAATGTACTCGCATATTTATATGCTGGGTATTGCTATCTGGAATTGCACACCCCTGGAAAGCTTACATTGCAGTGGGCACAGGTTGCACAGCAACTGGGTACAGATTGTTACTTTGAGGAGTAGATGCTGCCAGTCACATGGTTGCTGGGGTCACAGTTTATTTCTCCCTGCCTGTCTCCTTGTGGGAAATTTAGACGCCAGCAGCAGTGATGCAGGAGAACAACTGCAGGTGTAATCTACTGTGAATGTGCTGCACAGATTGGCACATGTTAGAAAGTACTGTTTATTTTCATATGAATCTGACTACATTTCCCAGGCTACTTTACAGCACAGACAGCAACCTCAAATGTTTCAGCCTCTGCTTCCCCCTGATTGGCCAAAACTATTTTTGAAATGAATGCTTATTTAGCTTGGGTTTTGAGAGGGTTTTAACCCTGTTTTTCAACTGTCAGAAATTACAAGATATTTTGATAACCTAAAGGTAAGTGTTTAAATGTTTATTTTGGTATTTTGTTATGCAAAAAAAAAAATGTTTGCATACACTATCTCCTCTATCAGATGCACTCATAATCCAGCTCACTTAGATATGCCTTTAAAAAAAGATCTGACATTTGAGTAGCCCGTAAGGACACAAATTGTTCTACTCCAGTTCATTCAATATAATATCAAAATTAAAAATGGTATTTTGCTTTTATGAATACACCATTTTTGATTACATAAATTACTGAATATTAAGAATTATATAGAGATTTTTAACTAAAGGCAAATATGCACATTAACAATTATTCTGTAAAATAACAGAGTTTTCTAACTAATTGACTGTAGATGCCATTACCTTGCCTAATGTGTGAAAATAAGCTCAATTATTAAGCGCACAGAAGAGCTGAATAAAAAATGTTAATTAAAGTCCAGTTTGACTAGACAGGCTTTCACGTCCTAATTTATGATTGAGCACATATAACCTTTCCACTGTAGTACATGGAACTCTGCTGATTAAATCTCCCAAGTAATGCAGGACATGTACACCTGCCTTATTTCCCCCTTGGCTGTACAGACCTTGAATGTTATGTTAACAGCCTGTAACAAAGGTTATATTGTGTGGCCTTTCACACCTATTCCTCAAGCACGTAATCACTATTTTCTGTTCAAAAGGGTCAAAGGGTAAGTACTCCCAAAACAAAAATATTTACTATTATAAATTAGGTATAAAAATCAATACAAATAATATCCTTCCACAGTTTAAACTCAAGACTAAATCTTAAAACCATATGTAGGTTATTATCAATGTAATGTTGGCACATGGAACAGACAATTATCCTATTGTCACCAATTCTGGCAAACCACCTGCAGCAAAATGAAGGCATGGCAACATACAACATTTTTAAAAATAATAAACAATACAAGAAAATTAAGAAAACAAGCAAACAGAAAGGGATGGCCGACTATCAGCTACATTAAATTTAAAGCTTGTATGTGGAAAGTGAGATCCACATGGCTGTGAGCTTGACATTTTGCGGATTTACGGTGCTATTAAATAAGAACATGCTGCGAGTTACGGACTTGAGAGGCAAACCCGTAAAACAGTTTTCGCTCGTTGGATATGAAGTGAACATGATCAATTAGTCAAACTCGGAGTTACGAGATGAGATGGAGCCAATGGAAATAGAGATTGTCAGAATTACGTCACTGAAAAATGAAGGTGGAATTTTCAAAGTCTTACGGGATTCAATTAAGAGTTACGATCAGACCCACATTCCAATATACAGTATAATGCAATATTCATAAAGCCTTAAATATGATATTCTATTACATATGTATTAACACAGTGATTGCCGGGATCGATATAACACGGAAAATAAACATTTTATTTGGCCGATTTGCGAGCTTGCGAATTTGGGCTATTAATTCTAAGACCTAACATCACTTTCCCGTTTATTGAAAGTACAGTAGTGTGTGTATATGTGCATTTACAGTGCTATGGATTGGACTTTACCCTCCTTGCGGGTCCTCTATAGCATTCGTTGGCTTCTTGGCTCCATTTGCGAGTTACGTGGTTGAACACCAGTGATTTTGATGCAATTTAATAGCGCAATTGGAACATATCAGTTACGGGCTTGACAGATCAAAGGATTTGTGAGCTTGCAAGTCGAATTCTTACGTCTCGTAGGGTATTCTCACTCCTACCCCACAGATCATTGGCGGGCTGGTTTAAGAGGTCAATTTAATAGCTGTAAGTCTTGCAAGCTACATTATGAGCTGCGAGTTTAGACGTTAGGGGAATTTAATGTGGCTGTAAGTGTAAAGCAAAAATCTTACAGGCAGTTGAAAGAATAAAAGTTTGGCTAAGAAGACTCATAACTTTCAATATTTTCACATCCCACCCAAGTAGTGTAAAATTCCAAGTAAGAAATGACATTTGGATTAAATTTAAACATACAAGTGGAATTTTGTGCAAAAAAAAAAAAAGAGAACAAAAGTAATTATTTATTAGATTCTTTCATAGTTTAATGTAAATTTTCCGGTGTTATGATATACTATTTTCCAATCAACGATCTACAGAGGTATTTGAGGCATGATCCAATTCATACTAGAGCTGCACCTGTACACTGTGTTTATAGAAATTTATTTTAAGTGCATTGTGGGAGAGAGACCAAAACCGCTCTAGACAGTATGCTATCAGAATTGCATGGCGTTATCTGCATTCCAGAAGACCTTGCACTTGCCTGCCAAGAATCATTTGTTGTCTTGTATTCATAGACTAAATCACATAGAGCAATAGAGAAATATTTAATAAAACTGATAATCACAGATAATAAAGGTTACTATTATACTATACTATTATTATTATTATAATGAAAGACAACTATATAATGCATGTTTGTCCAGTGGCATCCATGGGTCTTGGATCCAAGCCACATTCTCAGGATATCCCTGTGTCAGCAAAAGTATATAAAGCAAAAATGTTGTGTTACTGATTGATGCACCAGTACTCGGACAAAATATCCTGAACATGTTTCTTTGATACAGTCCCAGAGTTTAATGTAAAGTCAACAAGGTAGGAAGAGGAGTTCAAAGGTCTACAGCCATACACATGTCCAGTCTTTGAGATAAGGAGGTGATAGCAAAGGAAAAATGGCTTTAAAAGGAAAGCCCTCACTAATTCAATGCATCTAATGAAACTTTATCAGTATCCAAATCCCCCCTCCACTGGACAAGCAAGCTAAACAAAAACATTATTGGGGGCTCCCAATACAGTAGGCAATAGTTGGGGTGTTGGGGAAGCAAACAATTTAGGGTTGTGCTCTTGTGGAGGTGTGGTGCTTGCCCACTAATGGTGGTGTCATACTCATGGGGCACAGGGTTCCATTGAATTTCAGTGTATGGGGTGGGCAAGCACCACTTGCTATATTTCATTAAAAAATTATTATTGTGTGTTAATCAAGTGGTTAATAAAGAAGCTGTGGCCATTTAAGTCCCAAAATATAAGCGTACATATCTTTATTCTGTGTGCATTTATGGGTAATCAATATAGACTATACACCGGTGAAGTGAACAAGGTAGGAGAAGGAATTCAAAGGTCTAGAGCCATGCACATGTCCAGTCTATGAGTTAATGAACTGATAGCAAAAGAAAAATAGCTTAATAATTGAATGCAAATAAAGAAACTTTATCGGTATCCAAATTCCCCTTCCAACGTAAACAAGAGCATTAATGGTGGCTCCCAGTACAGCACGCAATAGTAAAAAAAAAAAAAAAAGAATGAAAGCCAATAAGGGTTTACTTTCTATATAATTGAATACCTTCTAATTCTAAGATAAGACCCAGTATAAAACATATTTTAAATTCATGTCTGCATTTTCTTGAGAAGTTGTATTCTTTTCATGATTAATAAGTAGTATAGTAATTATTAATGTATGTATTTTATTATACAACATGCTTAACAAGGTCCACCAGTCAATGAAGCTTGCTGCCTTAATCCATCACCTGCTCTGGCCGGATGCTTGTGTGAAACTTTAACTTTGTGTGTGAAATTGATTTAACAGCAAGATAGATTTAAACGTGTACAAAACTGTTGGCATTCCTTGTAAACAGCAATTCACACAAAGCATTGTGGGGTGCAGAGTGCTCTTTCACTGCAGTACAACAATTCTAATTTAAGATATTTGTTCAAATGATGAAAAACAGATGTTTTGGATTTATAAATAAAACAAACAAAAAACTTCAACTACATATCAACATAAAACATTTTATACTGTTAACATTCTAGTAAAATCAAAATAATACAGAAGGGGTTACACTGGATGCGGATTCATTATTATTATTAGATTAACAGTTTGTTATGTATACTTTTGTATACCAAATGGAGCCTTAAGTAAAAGAAAAATGGTGCATGGTTCCAGTATTTGATTTATTTACTAATATGTGACACTTTGTGAACATTTCCGGGGTACTAGTTGGGGCCTCCATTGTATTAAAAGACAAGGCCAAAGCCACCTACTTGCCCCCTTGGAAGGAGACTAAAAACATTTGAATGTCTCCCGGCTGCACAGACTGAAAGGCAAAGCCCTGGTTAAGCAGCTGACATGACAACTGGCAGCCCCTCTCTGCTGGCACACTTTAAAAGAAAAAGAACATGGCGGTTTGCCATACAAATTCTCCCAAATTGGAAGTTTGAGAAACATTATCCATGCTGAGATATAGTTGATGAAATGGATGTTTTCTTCCTACTCTAGATTACACTTTTAATTAATGCCATCTATTTTGGCTTGTACAGTATAAAGTACATGGCCCACACTGCCCAATCTAGCGCAATGTAAAGTTGTAAAGGACCTCTGTAGTTCAGGAAAAACATTGCAGCTTCGTCAAATATGTAACAAACTAACATCATTAACATTTGCGTAAGCAATGAGGATAAACACAATTTAGATTAAAAAAAATTCTGAAAACTGTTGATAGAACTTTCCATCTTAACTGACCTTAACACTCCCTACTAGCTTGGAACCTAAGGGGCTATGGTTATCTTGGAAGAGGAAGATGGAGGGAGAGAGGACATGGATTTGTTATCAGTGAAACTTTTTAGAATTTGACATCTGTCCCCTTTTCTACTACACATGCTGCAATGCAAGAAGCTTTCTTATATAACTGCAAGCTTGATCATGCAGAAATTTAAACGCCCCTCTCACATAACGTTCACCAAAGCATTATAGATTTTTTTTTCTATTTAAAAACTAGTTAAATGACATTTTACCCACCTAACTATACTCTCTATGAGGCTCAGATATTTAAACATATATTTGTTTTCCATCATGTAGTGGTACTTTAAAACATGCTTCTTTTAAGGTCACATTGTAGGCCCAATTAATTTTCAAATGCCATTCTAGATCTGCCTCCAGTACCAATTAAAAATAAGTTGGTTCTATAGAGCACTTCTCTTAAACAGTTAACAAGGCAGCAGTGATACAAATAGTCTATTAATCTCAGTCAAGGACAAATATAATGATGTCATGGGGTCCTGACCAAACCTCCAAAAGGAAATGTTGACATGTATAGCTTTTACAACACAGGTCAGTAAAATATTAAAGTTCATCCTATGTGCATGTTGTTTGCATTTGTTGAAACTATATCCGGAGGGAGTATCATGACATGAAGCAAACTGCAGGTTCTTCCTTGAGCGATGAAAGCTTAATGTGATTCTACCAAGTACATCTGAAGAATCCATCTAAACGTAAAACTGAATTTCCTCTCACTGATTCATTCAAATGTTGTGCTTTCTGGTTGATGCACAGAAATGTGTGCTAAAATAAAATTATACATCTAAATAATATATGGAGAACTGAACACACTCATTGTTATCATATTAAAGGATCACTGTAGACCCATGTCTACACTATACACTCTACATTTCATCATGGGCATAATGTCTCAGTCTGATTTACATAGTCAAAATAGACTAACTCCAAAGAGAAAAAGTAGTAATCACCAAAATAAAAAAAGGAATGGAGAACTTTATTCAAATTCCTGTTAGAATATTAAAAACACAGCAAACTAGATGGCACTCAAAAAGCATCATCTTTAAAAAGGTATGAGGTAGATAATATATTTGACCTATGGAAACCTTTCATTGGAACATAAAAGATACATGCAGCCACACCAGGCCAATGTCCACTTTTGGGGAGCCTCCTAACCCAAAGGATATTTGATCCCAAATTTACTATGCTGTATTCCCTCAGTAAATTATGCAACACCGCAGTGTGCTATTCACACCATAAAAACAATCACTAAACAAACTGGTGACCCAATACATGTTTAGCAAAAAGCTAATTTAGAAAGTTAAAGGAAAACCCTAGATGGGTATATTCAAAATATGCATTTAAAGCTCCTGATGGACCGTCTCGCTGAACTACATGTCAGCTATATCAAAGGCTTGGTATGAGGGGAGGCACTGTTACAGGTCCGAGGTATTTTTTGTTACAAGTAAAGTTTTCCACAAGTCAAACATATTATCTACCTCATACCTTTTTGAAGACTATACCCTTGTATATATTTTTTGAGAGTGCCATCTAGTTTGTGTAGTTTTTAATATTTTAGCAAGAATTAAAATACATTTCCCCATTCCTTTTTTTTTCATTTGGTATCTGTCTGATTTACATAAAAAAAAAAAAAATTGATGGCAGATAAGAATCAAAAGGCCCGTCCATTATATCTACCACAAATGTTTAGCTTATATAATCTTTAGGATGGCCTTATGATGATCCCAGGAATTTTTGTTCCTGTACTTCTTAGAGCAACTCTATAGCAGTCCAGCTTTCAAGTTGAAAAAAAAACATCTGTATAATGAGCTTATTAATAGACTGTGATTTAAAGAAGTTGCTATATTGTGAGAGAAATAATCATTTTTCTCTTCATCCTTATGCTGGAACTCCACCCGTCTTTTACAAACCATCTACATTTAGGGACAAAGTATAATTTACCATGATTGTGCTACACTATGCAACAATGACACAGATGTAGGGAAGTACCAGTGTACTCTGCCAATAATGCACAAAATGTGAGAAGCTGTAGTCTAAAGATGAGCAGAAAACCAGCTATTTTAAATTAAAACATTTTCCAGTAGTGATCTGCTGACTGATACTGATGTTTAATGGAAGCTTTTAACTGAGATTAAAGTTTGGTTCTCCCATCTGATTTGTGTGATAAAAGTTTATCGGACAGTTAAATTGCTTTTTAAAGCCCCAAAACAAGTTTAAAAAAATAATGTTATGCATATTACATTATTATTGCATATTGTTATTATGTAATAATATACATGGCCTTATAATGTTATCATCACTGTCCCTTCAAATTACTGTATAGTATCATTCCTAATATTACTAGGCATGAAGCTCCTTAGTGGCTTGTACAAAATAACTCAACTTGATGGCACTGTGACTGCTCTGAATTTTCAACAAATCTACCACTTGAATAATTCACATATTTTCTACTCCTCCAAGCACACTTGGCAAACGCTTCCATATCAGACTCAAAAATATATTTCCCTGCCAGATTAGTTATTTTGCATTCAACGAGTAGAGCTGGGCAAAGTTGTTTTCCAAAGGGAAATGTGTTTTAATATCTCTTTGTGAATAAATAGCAGTGCGCATCCACATGGCGCTCACTATCAGACAGATTCCTCATTTTGCATTAAAAGTAAATCCATAATAAAGAAGTATAAAATCTATGAGCGCACAGGCATGCTGGCAAATGGTAGTAAAATGTTAGGAGCAACCATTATAATAAGCTAGTTTAATATAACATCACTGCTGAACAGTAATGTTAAAAAGGAGCAAACCGTCTGTTTAAAATTACATTCAACTTGCACACTTTACCAGCATGCATTTGAAAGAGCATTTTTTTGCATGAAAATCAAATACTATAAGGTAAATGCAGCTTTGCAGCCATATTATGATCTTCCATTAAAGGTATATCAAAGTTTTCCTGTTCTTACCTTTTTCTAATCTAACGCCTGCTGCTTATATCAGAAACACACATTACATTAAGTCATTCTATACACATACAGATTTATTTTGTTTAAAAAAAGAAACTTGTTTTCCACACCCCCAGAGCTGCTTCTATAGGCACAATGTACCTACCAATAAAAACACTACATTTGGGTAGGGATTTTAACCCTATACTAACCTTTCAACCAAAAGCAGCACAATGCAGCAATGTCTCACTCAACTTGCTTCCTTGTGTAGGGGACTACACATCCCATGATGCCTTCCTGAACAAACTGCCATCACTGATTGATACAATGTATTAGCTACCTGTGATTGGCCAAAACAAAGAATACATTTTATGCTAAATTTAGCAGGTAAACTCAAGAGATTTAGCAAACTTTAGGGTAAGTATAACAATGTTTATTTTGGTATTTTTTCATGCAAAAAATATTTTCATACACTACTGATTCTCCTCATCTCAAATGCATTCATAATCCATAAAACTTAAATATGCTTTTAAAACGTCTAATTTTGGCACATCCATTCAGTCTAGAGGGAGTAAACTAATGCTCCATAGAGTAATCGTAATAAGCAATAAGGAATTTTAAAAACAGATTAGGCGATAAGGAAAGAGTTGATAAAACTCCTGTTCAGCCAAAGCTAACAGATCCTCTAGTAATGTTGCAATACCTATAAATACTGCCAAAGAGAAACACAAATTCTTTAGGCATACAGAGGCACTTCCTGTTACTCTTAAGGATGTTTAAACAAGTTTTATTTAATATTTTTAATGAAAAGAGAACTTTTGTACTCTTTTAAATATATAATAAAGAAAAATATGCCCCACAACCCTTTAAAGGCATAAATAAGTTTCATGGTTTATAAATGCACCTAACAGAGGAGAATCAATAGTGTATGAAAAAATGTTTCTGCATGAAACAAAGATCACAAAATAAACATTAACAAACTACCCCTAGAGTTTGCAAACTTTGTCCAGTTTTCTGGCAGTTGATTTTAAGAAGAAATGACCTTGGAAATTCAAGCTGCATTAGCCTAAAAATCATTATTCATTGTGGCCAATCATAGGCAGCAACAATATTGTAGCAGGATGGGAATTCAATATCTGCAGCAAAGCATCATGGGATTTGTAGCCTTTTTTTCTTATCACACATCTCTCTCACCTCCCTTGAATGATGCAACATGCAGTCCTGCTCTGGATCTATGTGCTGTGCTGCTACTTGCCGGAAGGTTAGTATAGGGTTAAAAAAACATACTTGAATGCAGTATTTTTATTGGTTAGTACGTGGTGAATATGTAGGCAGCTCTGGCGGGGTGGAAACCATTTTTTTACATAAAATAAATCTGTATGTGTATAGAATGAATCAATGTAATGTGTGTTTCTGTATAAGCAGAGGTTTTTAGATCAGAAAAAGGTAAAAACAGGGAAACTTACATAAAATACATTTACAGTAATCCTATATAGTGCTGCAATGTAAAGCAATGTGTAAAACGCCCCAACAGTTCGAGAAAGGTTAAAGTTCTACCTCAAATATGTTAAAAACCATGTTCTATTTCTTAATGGTTAAGGCAAAGTTGTTCTCTGCCAATACTGGGAAAGATGTATATTTATCTTTAGTCATGCTTGGATTATAGCTACAAAATGTATTGCTACTGTATCTAGGTAATTAGTGGTTTATCTCCCATAGATACCCGATGTCCAGTCCATCCCAATTTTCAGTTCCAGTTCTGGTTTTCTGATTAAGTTAGAGATTACTTTCCCAAAGAAAACCTGCTTGGATAGAATTTTTTTTGGACATGCGGTTATTTATTTTCATATACGAGAATTCTTGCAAATAGAACAGAAAATAGAGGTTCTTAGAAGTATAATTTTATTTTTGCGTACAATCGGATTCTGTTACATGACTGCATTCTACACAAGCTGAGTTCTCTGACCACAGTCTTGCATGCTGAACTCACAGTGCCTATTTTGCTGGTCTATGAACTGTTATTATTCCAACCTCTGAAATTAAAACAAGGCAGAGTAAGCTAGAGAGCTTGTTGGAGTATTTTTAGAAAGTAGAAGACTTACAGACTGAATCCAGGGCCGGATTAAGACCTTTAGAGGCCCTAAGGCACCTTAAAGATGTTAGTGCCTCTATATATATATAATTCAAAATATAAACACTAATAAACCATTAACAGATTCTAATGTTGTTGTAGTTCCAAGATGAATGTATACGATTAACATCAATTATTATTTTATTATTGTAAAATATTGTATTCTTTTATTTATTGTGGGAGCCCCTTTTTGTGGGACCTGGTTCAGCTGCACCATATGGTCCATGGTACATTTCTGTGGTGCTGCCTTCCCTTGATGCCCTAAGCAAGTGCTTATTCTGCTTAATGGTTAATTCAGCCATGGCTGAATCACTCAGCTTTGTTCTAGCAAATGTGAGCAGTTGTAATGAGATGCAACATATTGTCAAGCTACCAAAAAGTTACGAATAACTATCAGCAAAATCATAAATATTACAATGTTATTATTATATTGAGAATAGTGTATGATTTCTTTAAAGGAACCCTAATTACTTTAGATAACTTGTTAAAAGAATTTGTGTCAGATTAGGGTAAAGTTTTAAGGTACTCTTAATGAACAACTCAATTTCTACACGATCTAATGGGGCACAAATAAAGTATAAATGTCTCCAATAGTTGCCTGAAAAATCTGATGTTTAGTACAGAGAGAAGGGCTCAGTATACCCAAAATAACATCTAAGTTATTGTTCTAAAATGGCGGCTAATGTGTGGTATGCGGCTGTGGCTGATTAGGGTTTTTCGTTTTCTATGTCGTACGACTTTTTCGGAATATCCGTAGCTGTTTGGTGGAGTTTTGCGTGTTTGTGGTGGTGTCTTGCGTGCATAGGGTCCTTTAGCCTCGTTTTCGTTTTGTTCGGTGGCCATTTTTTCTCTCGCTTAGGTGATTTTCGAGTGTCTGTTTTTGGGGTCGGGCGGATTGCGTCCTTGTTTTTTAATCTCGTAGGTGTTTTTCGGCAATTACGTAGGTGTTTGGTGGTGTTTTGCGTCTTTAGACTGCTGTAGCATCGTTTTCAAGTTTTTCGGCGGCCATTTTTTCCTCGCTTAGAGAATTTTTCAGTGTCTAAACTCTTTTATTTTGAGTTAAATTGAGGTGTAACTTCAGTTTTTGAGGTCCTGGATGCCCCCTCTTCCTGTAGGTAAGCTTTTTATGTATGTGTTGTGTGTATTTACGCGAGCCCCCAAGCATTAGCAACAACTTGCATGCTCACAACTATATATGTAATAGATTTATTCCTTCAAGTTCAACCTTTTGCGATCTCATCTGATCCTTTTGTTATGTGAATTTTGAATTGATATAGAGAAAGACAAACAGAAACCATTCCACGCAACAGAAAACAGTAAATGAGCTGTATTTGTAATATACATTTGGAATATTGATACCGAAACTATGGCTTCATATTATTATCAATAATACACATTACGTGTTTTAACAAGTCCTTAGGTGCTGGTAGTGTCCTTGACTAATTAATGTATAGCACTGAATTCATAATGAAGAAAACCCTTGTGTAAGAGGTCAAGCATTAATAGAAAAGGTTGTTAATGGAGCTGTGAGAAATATTTCACGTTATGTCATACAAGAACTTGACAAGATATTGTTGGCAAACTAGCAAAGACTTTATAGTTTAGTATTTCTTCCAGGAACCCCATATTAATTAGCAGGGTAATTATGTAAGCACTTTATTTCATACAGACTAAATTCCTTATCCAAGACTTCACAGCTGCAACACACTAAAGAGAAGTCTGTTGATGGCATTAAAAATTAAACAAAACCCAATTTTTTGGTAAGAGCTGCATGACATGCATAACGATACAGTGATACGAGAGCTGAGGGCATTCTTTCCATACCTCTCAGTCAACTGGCGTAATTAGGCTAAGCCAGCATTCAACATTATCTAAACATACTACATACTTTTTTGACAAACATAAGGGCCAGTAGAATAAATTATATTTTCTAAAAATTAAAAGATAGCCACATACTTCTTAAATATATATATATATGTTCTTAAATCTAAATATATTATTATAATTATCCTTTATTTAAGCGCCAACATATATCATAGCGATAGTGAGGACATAATGCAAACGTGACAAACTTATACTCGTACACAATATATAGAGGACCATGCTATTGAAAGAGCTAAGTGAATCAAGAGTATTAGACACAAATGGAACTATAAATATATATATATATATGTATGTGTAGGTGTGAACAAGTTTTCAACACATTTTGTAGACTACAACAACTAATCTTAGTAAAAAGTGGGGTAAGTGGGAAAAACATGGATGAGCTGGGTTAAAACAAAATTTCTCCAATTCCTGCATTTTCTAGTGAAGTAATTAGCTAAGTAATTAGCTTAACTAGCCTAGTTACATGACATGATCTGGGCATGCTCAATCTTTTCCGTATCAAATGGCTTTACAATCATTGTTGACAAAAATAATCCCTTAGAAAGAGATATTTATACTTAATGGGTGGGTAACAAGGGTTGATTGACAGGTAAGACTGTATACTTGAACACATATTTAGAGTAAGAACTTTTTTTAAGTAACTTTTAATTAATAATAAGTGACATTGATTTAAATAATAGCATATTTGGGACCTCAGCTGTGTCTCTTTAACATCAGTGTTTAACATGTTTGAAAACTAAACTCCATAATGCTTCTGTGTTTGTAACGTCCCTATTAAATACCCAGTCTTCATATTCATGTGTATAAAAACATCAATGGAAATCGGAGCCATTTGTCATCATTATCCATGAAATCAGCCTGCCGTACAGCGCTGTCTTTTGCAAGAGTGGACAACATCTCCCAGAAAATGTAATTACTGAGAGTCTCAAATGACAGCATCAAGAAGCCTGTGTCATGTAAGATCACACTAATCCTTTTGTGACAAAAGAAAGGCTATTATTTGGAGACATCGTATGTGGAAATTAACCCTTAATTGCAAAACCACGGAAAAATGAAAAGCAAACATAGGCTCATTTAAGCCCATGGCCAAACATTGTATTTTATCGCTTGAATTCTCTAGATAGTCGCCATGCAGAATTTAATTAAATGTGTAACATAGCACTACGTGTATTACTAAATACAGCAAGTAAAATTTTCAGTGCAAAGTGTATTTTTTCATAGGTTTCTTCAAGGCTCTGTTTGAAGTTCCTAGCAATGTGGGTGGTATATTGGTATTCGGACCGTGTTACACTCAGGGCCAGCTTGTTACCAAAGGATGTTAAAATGACACTTATGTAAGAAATGGGCAATTTCAGGTCGTTTGGGAACACAAGCTTGTAACAAGGCAGCAGAGCCCATAAAACACCTCTCTTCCAATACACACCTCCGTTATTCCCTTGCACATGGTGGAAGTACCAACTTTTTCATTTTGCTGACAGCCCACAGTGTGCAGTAGTGAACTGGACTGGAAATTATGCTCCAAAAATAACGAAGTGATTACATGTTTTATACTCACTAAGTACTACTGTATATCTTGACCTTTTAGAAATGTAATACTGGCATTTACATTAACGGCATATAGCAAAATCAGAGAGAAAAGTTGTTGAATTAAGAAATTAAGAGATTGAATAGATTCTAAAAATAAATGGAAAGTAATTTGGGCAATTTACTAAGCATCTCATGTTGTCTCCTGATTTAAAGCCTCATTCAATTGCTGCGATTTTAAGATCCGGGCTCGCAAATGGAGGTCGCAAGCTACTTTTCTATTCAATTACCTTCTGTTTGGAGGCTCCGATGGAGTTACTTGCTACAAGCTGTGATTCCCGGCGATTTGTTAAATCGCAAGTTACTTCCCTCAAAGCCTATGAACTTTCACGGGCGCAAGGCTAAACTCGTAAACCGCTATACAATTGCTCCAATTTTTCCACGCTAACCACTCCGTCAAGCCCGCAAATGGCAAAAATCGAACCACAGGTTACTGGTACCAAGGAGGTCTCGCAATCAATACAGCACTGTAAATGATGGGGAACACAATGGTTGATATTAAAATTATAATAAAAAAGCACAACATTCTCAAGCTCGCACATCGCCAAAGCCCGTAGGACTTAGAAAAAAATGGAGGTTGGATTCCAAAGTCCTACGAGCTTGAATAACGAGTTATGGGCTTGAAGGTCATTCAAGCCCGTAGGACTTTGGACGGAAATTAAACATGAAATAAAGTATTATACTTTGGCGATGTTCAAGCACGCAAATGCTACTGCCGAGAGCATAGTTTCCGATTTTCGTGACCAGCGCCTAACTTTCGGGCTCAGCCAATTGACTAGCAAAATAAAAGAATACCTACTTAAACCCGCAAGTCAGTCGCGGAAAATCGGCTACTTGTGAATAGAATGAGGCTGTTACTATGTACTATTTCCTATAAGGAAAAACAGCCCTTCTCACCTTATCTCAGGTCTTCTCATCTCAGATGAGAAAGTGCTTGTTAATCTCTCTCTATTATCTCAGTAGTTACCAGTTGATGCATATGACAACTTTTCTATATGACAGATCTGGGGTGAGCATTTCTCATTTTGATGCTCACTGCTGTCAATCCATATTTTCACAAAATTACAATAAAATAAAAATAGGATCAGAATTGAGATCAAATAAAATAATCCCACTAAATAATCCCACTACACAAGAAGCTATAAAATCTAAGAAGGCAAACCTTATTGTAAATTATTCTGAACCAATTGTATTTTGTGACCTATCAGTTACCATTACTCAAAAGCTAAATAGTTTCAATAATAGCTTTCAAATATATAAAAATGTTAAAAAAAGAAACATTTTTGAATATGAATAACATAAAGACAAATAACCCCCTAACTTAACAAAAGAGTCCTACATTCGTATGGGGTTGAAATATATTTTTTCATTTAATTCTTTTCATCATTTAGTTGACAAATATATAGAAATAAAACCTCAAATTAAAACAAAACATTTAAGAACCAGTGATTTTTTTTAAGTACATACAAAAGACAAGCAATAGAATTTGCAATTAAGTCGTAAGAAATTAACCATACTGCAAATCTTAAAAAAAACATAAGAACCATTGAGTTTATGTTGTTTAACCTTTAATAATTATGCCAAAATTAATATTTCTTTCTTTTGTCCTGTTCTTAGTTTATTAAGTTTTTTTCATGCATGTCCACCAAGACTGAAACCTCATTTGCAACCTATTACCAGCAGTAATTTGTTTCTGATTATTTGTGTAAGATGCCTGATTGGCAAGAACCATATCATCATTTGAAAAAGATGTAGACGTTAAAATAAACAAAAATGCCATACAGGTTTTAGTGACATTTCTATGAATTGTAATTCAAATTGATTCAGATTACTTGTCTAGACAGACATAAAAATAGTGATTGTCATAATGTCAAAATACAAGATCTTGATTCTTCTATCAATGAAAAAATAGACATCAATATATCATGCTACTAATATACAGCTTTCTTTAAAAATGTTATGGTTTGTTTCCAGTGTTTTTCACTAGATACCAGTAGCGAATTACACATTTGTATGTTCTCAGCTAGAAAGTGATTGAGCATCCTCGTACTTAGTATGCCATATCTGGTCTGACATTACAGACAAGTCCAAATTCATTAGAAAGAAAAATAGGCATATGCCTAGGGGGCACATAAGCACATACATATTTTGTCCACAAATGCTATTGTTTCTCTACCGATATTTAACTAACTGCAACTGCACATGAATTATCTTGGAGTATGTGATCTTGTATAGGATTTCCTGGAGATGGACTGGATCCTAAATAATTGTACAAATTGTATCAGGAACCTGGAAAGTCTAGGTGCCTCCTAGTTTTATATAACTAGAGAGAAAGAGATAGACAGATAGATAGATAGATAGATAGATAGATAGATAGATAGATAGATAGATAAATAGATAGACAGACAGAAACACATATCGACAGATAGATAGATAGATAGATAGATAGATAGATAGATAGATAGAAAGAAAGACAGACAGACAGACAGACAGACAGATAGATAGATAGATAGATAGATAGATAGATAGATAGATAGATAGAGACATTATTAAATAGACCCTGTAGACCCACAGCAAACAATGTTCCATTGGGATTTTAAGCAAGTTTTAACCAATCGTCGGCTAAAAAAAGGAACCATTGAATTAGATGACAGTGACACTTGTCTAAAGCTTGTCTGATGTATTTTAAAAACTAACATACAACACCAGTCCTTCACTGAAGTATGGAGACACCATTATCTTTATTTTATTTTTTATATAGTCAATTTTTATTTGTTTTCAAACGAACATGACGAAAAGTAAAAAAATAAATAACAGGACAAAAGTGTACAAAGTAAATCGCATCTTAACAACTTAATAAAATTGCTGACATATTTTTTAAGAACAAGATGCCAAGAACATACCACAAACCATTAAATACAACAATAGGAAAGAAAGGAAAGAAGAGGAAAAAAAAAATAATCTTTATCTTTTAAGTCAAACTAACAGTATATTGGTCTCATAGGTGCCAGTTTAGTGCTACTATATTTTTTTTAGGGATTAAATCAGTATTCCCCCTCATTATTTCTCTGCTAATATCGCTCGAGTATTTGACTTCATACCAAGATGGGATAGTAGATGTTTTCCAATATTTTACTATAAGATACCATTATCTCTTGAACAATGTTGTGGTTTTACTATGACGCCACAACATTTTTCACTCTTTTTCAAATTTTTCACTCTCGGAGAGATGTGAATGAACAACTTCACTAAATGTAAACTGTGATAACTCCCTAATTCATTAGTGTTAACCGCACAACTCAATCACTCATTTCACCATGTTCTCTGTCACTATTACGCACAGTAACTGTGAATTCAATATCAACAATAAGTATCTGACATACAGATGTTGAATCTGTTACTGTGCCAAGAGTTTACTTTTAACACATGAAAAAATTGATGGAGAATAGAGAAGACAAAACAAACAATGACAGATGCATGTAGTGATATTTGTATAATGTGTTTCTTTGTGGTAAAAAAATTGCAATGATGTGGGATTGATCTACTTTGTCTACCCGTATAGTAATTATCTTGCCTTTAAAATCCAATAGTAATTACTACATAATAGATTGTGTGTAGAAACTATCTTTTCATGTGTAAATCCAGTTCCTGGATGGTCTGAATCTTGTATCAGCTTATTTAAATGTACACATTTCATTTAACAGAGTAGAACCAAACAGTGCAATTCTGTTTGCTCTGACATTTCTTATGTTTGTTTAAAGGCAAATTTAAGTTTCCTGGATTTTGAATACATCTGATAAATAAGAATCAGTAGTGTATGAAAACATTTTTGCATGGAAAAATGCCAAAATAAACATTATTAAACTTACCCTAAAGTTTTCTAAATCTCTTGAATTTGCAAGCAATTGGTTTTGAGAGTTAGTACCCCTGGAAATGACTGATAAAATTAGCATAAAATTCATAATTTGCAGGCAGCTATAACACTGTTTCAATCTATGATGGCAGTTTGTGCAGCGAGGCACCATGGTTATGTAGTTTCCTGCACAAGGAAATAAGGAGGAGGCCAGACATTGCTCGGATAATCTTTGCATTGTGCTTCTTTTCTCTTGGAGGTTAGTATAAGTTTAAAAAAAATACCCAAATGCAGTGTTTCTATTGGTAGGTACACTGTGCCTATGTAAGCAGCTCTGGGGGTGTGGAAAACAAATTTTATTTTTAAATAAAATAAATCTGTATGTGTCTAGAATGAATCAATGTAATGCGTGTTTCTGATATAAGCAGCACGTGTTAGATTAGAAAAAGGGAAAAACAGGGAAACTTAGATATACCTTTAATGATTTTTTTAAATATGTACTTGTTCAACCAATACATAACAAGCTAACAGGGCCACAGTTTGGTAACCGTCGCAAAGAGTGCAGATTAGTAAGGTTACTTCTTACACGTTCAAGTATAAGCGAGTACATTATAACTGATTAATGCATATTAACAAAACTGAACATATGACCAAATATGAATTTGAATACATTGTTTGAGGTAATGTATGCTTCAAATATTATTTTTCAAGATCAATTATCCAACATTTCACAGCAACCAACTGCAATTCTATTTATTTAAATGTGTACTTTCCATTTCTTTGCGGTGTCCCTTAAATTATAGAATGTATTAGTTATAAGGAAACTATTATTAAAGCAAATGAGTAAAGCTCATATCTGATCATGGAAATACAATTATTTTTTTATAATTTTTCAATGGAAGTCATAAATTTAGGTTAAACTGACAACACCCAACTAATTTACAACTACGGTTGGTATGTTGTTTGTGATGTAATGACACAGATATGAAGGGATGCAATCTTCATTCCCAGTTATATCCAGTTTAATACCCTACTTCCCATGAGCCAGCATGCCTGCCCCTCCCACATAAGACAAGCATTCCAAGTGATCACAGAAGGCAGCATTGTCAAAGTGGGGACCTGGGCCAAAAAAATCCAAATCCTGCATATGGACGAACTCTCCTCCAGCTGTTCTGATACTTGACACAAATGAAACTCGTGAATCCCCTTAAAAGCTATTTAAGTCATGTTTTTGCTACAATCAATATCTTCTGACATTTTTCAATAACATATTTCACTTAATCGCATTGCCAAGGCATTCCTCAGATACCTTAAATCTATAGGAAGCAGTGTTTGCTTTAAGTACATAACAAGGCTCTCATGAAGAATACATTTAACTCTCATTAGTTCCAACATCCACGTTTGCCCCATTTTCCACACATAATTTGTTGTGTGTCAAAGAACTCAAAATAAATGACTTAAACATATGGAATTGGAAGCAAAGATAACTTAATCAATCAAAAATATTTGTAATTAAAAAAAATGTAATATGTCCAATGCATTCAAACATGTTAAAAAAATCTTGAAAATGTAAAGTGAGAAAAACTATTAAAAAAAGAAAGGTTTCATAAATAAAACTGAAAAGTGTTGTTTTCCCAGTGTTTATATGATGTTAAAGGAGCATAACAGAGGTTCCAATTAAAACAATAAAAGTAAAACTATAATTAATAATAAGTACTTAACAATTGAATGTTCTCATAAATGTAATTTTCATAGAGTAAACTGGCTGGAATTTTTACCTGTCAGTCAGCCTTTCTGTTCCATATAGCAAGCATAGTATGTTATCTTTTTCTTATATACAGTAGACTCTCAGTTACCCAACACCCATAGGGATTGATAGATGCTGGATAAATGTAGTTTCTGGTTGCTTGAGAGTTACTATTAAAAGAGGCCTAGATTAGCTGCACATAGGATGCTCTGCTAAGTATATTTGTCAGTGAGGGCAGTTCTAGCAGCAGCAGCTTTCACTCCTCACTTATACACAGGTACGTTCGGCTGGAGGGTGCAGTGCTGACCCCGGGGAATGTAATATCAGCACTGCACTGGCTCAGTCACTCATGCCTGTCTGCTTTCAGGTAAAACTGAATTGCAGAGACATACAGTGGATGAAATCTCGGTGCCTGTAAGCATTTTGTAGCATGACAACCTGGCTCCTGGTATTTGTTGAGCCCTGTAAATTGTCATTTCTTTTTAAAGTACAGTATTTTCTGGTTGCTTGAGTTCTGGTTAACTGAGAGTCTACTACATAAGCATTGCTAGAGGGTAACAAGACTTACAGCCAGGGCATCGTTAGCAATTATTGGCAATACTCACCCATAAGAAAGAGAGTTTCTTGCAAAATAAGATTTCAATTAGCCCTAATGTTAGCACAGGCACGTAAGATTGCCACATTAAATCCTCTGTATATTCAAAGTCTCATTCCTCCCATGGAAATATATTAGCTGAAACAAAATAGTTTTTTCATGCTGCAGCATTATTGATCTCATAGATAATAATTCAAAAACTATATTATTTTTTTACATTCTAAAAAGCTATCTCCCCTTTATTAAGGGTATTGCTTCAATTAACCATATTATAAATACAGGACTACACTACTTTTATATGTTGTCACATATATAAAGGGACATTTAATTGAATTACCATTAATAATAACACTCAACCCCAGCAAAGCTAATATAAAATAACCTTTTTCAAAAACAAATTTTAAATATGAACCTTCTTTCAGAATCTGTATTATAAACCATAATGAACTTTCATTGAAGCTTTATACTACTGGGTACCAAACTTTATCAGGATAAGTACATGGCAAAGTGCTTATTAAAATAACAATACAATCCTATGTATTTTAACAGATATGTCCCCATGGATTATTTGCAGATGTAGAACATATTCACTGAAATATTCATTGGTATTGTACCTTGTTTGGACAAGGCTGCAAAAACAGCTTATAGAAGAGGCTATGCTAGTATTAGCTGCCAGAAAGCACTAAGTAGGAGCCTAGGATTCTGGTTAGTATATTCAGCTGCAGAGCTCAAATCCCTGCTTAGAGAAAGTGGCTAAATATTTGATTTCTATTTTCTCCCTCAAAAAGAAATCAGATTTGGGCTGAGGAGGGGAAGTGATGCCTGTGTGCATAAGATTCCTGCCGCTGACAAACCCACCTACATAGACTTAATACCAAAACAATATAAGATTTTTGTAGAGACTGCATTTTTTAAACGTTGTGTAAAAAGTTATTTTATGCTAAAAAAAACATATGGAACTAAATGGTCTAGAACCACGGGTGTAGGAACTGGGGGGATGTGTGTATGTATGTGTATAGAAGCTTATCTGTGTATCAAGTGAGCTGTATCCCCCCAAATTATTCTGCTTCCTACACCCCTGTCTAGAACTGTAATTCCAAACATTTGCTCCCATGGATCACTTAGAAGCAAACCAGGGCCTTTGTGGACCTTTCTAATAAAGTTAAGGGGCTTAGAGGACTACTACTCTACCAGGATCTGTTTAGGAGCCTCTTGGCAAAGAAGTGACTTAGAAGTTAACCAGGGCCCTTGTGGGCCTTATTAATAAAGTTGAGGGGCTTAGAGGACCACTACTCTACCAGGATCTGTTTAGGAGCCACTTGGCAAAGAAGTGACTTAGAAGTTAACCAGGGCCTTTGTGGACCTTATTAATAAAGTTGAGGGGCTTAAAGGACCACTACTCTACCAGGATCTATTTGGGAGCCTCTTGGCAAAGAAGTGACTTAGAAGTTAACCAGGGCCTTTGTGGACCTTATTTATAAAGTTAAGGGCTTAGAGGACCACTACTCTACCAGGATCTGTTTGGGAGCCTCTTGGCAAGGAAGTGATAGATCAGTAAAACCTGGGTCCCCCAAACACTGAACCCGCTCATATTTTTTTTACTTTGTATCCAAAACTTGGGATGACGGGCCACATGAAACAGCTCCTTGGCTTATCTATGCAACCTCTTGTGGGGGGCTTCAAAGGCTACAGAAATTGCACGATTTCCAATTATTTAACTGAAGACAGTTTTGATGAGTACCATGTTCTGTTAAAGGGATATGGAAGGTTCAGTATTTTTAATATTAAAATAAATAACCTGTTTGCACATCTAAACATCATTTTATTAACAAGTGCATAAAAGCTGTGTTTTTACTCACTGAAACCTTCCAAGTAGTCTGTCCCCAGAAACTCATGTGCACAACGTTTCTATTGATGTACTATATACATGTACAAGCCACTTACAGACATTTCAACAACATATTTTAAAACACGGCTGAGAGTCAATGTGCGATTGGTTAGTATATCTACCACTACAGGGACACTGTGTTACTGGGGGATAGGCCTTTGTTGGGACTATTTGGAAGGTTTCAGTGAGCACTTGTTAATAAAATGATGTTTAGGTATGGAAACAAACACGTAGATCTTTTATTTTAACATTAAAAGCAGGGAAATTTCCATATACCTTTATGTTGGAGGGAACTATTATAGCTCCTCAAGATTTCACAAGATTCTAAAAGCTGTCAGCCATTGGGAAAGGGAAGGATTTTTTGGAAAGAAAGTGTGGAGGGCATTAATGCAGACTTCTTTTTATGTCACATTTCTACAAGGCCTAGTTTGGTTGAAATTTTTGTGCTATTTCTTCCATTTATTTGACTCACAAATTATGTCATTAACATGTCTGGTTCTAAGTAGCACTAGTGCATCTTAATGCTAAATGTGTTATTGTTATACTTGAGTAAGGCCAGACTAACATGTCTGCCACCTACAGAGTATTCTCCACTAAAATCCAAGCCAGATGTATCACTTTTACATACACCCATTATGTTCTAGAGGAGCAGTCTCTGATACATATCCCCAGTTATAAGTTTAGTACAAGACAGAGGGGATGGCAAAGCTATCATCCAAGCACCCCTACGAGTTAATGGTATGCTCCAGTCTCTCCTATTATATTGGGCACAAATACTGTATTGGTCCGATTAGAAGCCGCACCCGCATATACGCCGCACCTGTAAAATTCAAGGGGAAAAAATAGAAAAAAGATATTACTCAAATATAAGCCACACCCTTAAAATTGGAGAGAAAAAGACTCTCTCCAAGTGATCAGCCATTGCAAGAACAGGCTTTCTAATTAGTACTGTAAATTGGGAGGGTGAAAAGGGGGTGGAAGGAATAGATAAATATAGGGAGGGAGAAGATAAACAGGGCTGGAGAGAAAGAAGCAAAGGGTAAATAGAGTAAGAAAAAAGAGAGACGATGAGGGAGAAGATTAAGGGAAGGGAAAAAAGAAGCAGTAAAAGAGGAGAAAAAATACAGGAGGAAAAAGATGGATGGGGAGGAAGGGGGACAGTGAGGAGGGAGGGAAAAGGATGAAGGGGGATAGAGAAAGGGATGAGGAGGAAGAAGAGATGGAGAGAAGATGATGGAGCAATGAGAAAGAAAAGGAAATATGGAAAGACAGGGGAAATAAAGAGAAGAAGAACAAAGAAATGAAAGAGGAAGAAGAGGAAGGAAAGAGAGGAAGAGATAGAAAAGAAAGACAAGGAGAAGAAAGAGTGAGAAAATGGAGGAAGGGAAGAAAGAGTAACAAGATAACAGATGTGTGTATATATATATTTTTATATATATATATATATATATATATAAATATATATACATACATACACGTACGTGTGTGTGTAATAATATATTTATATGTTCGATATGTATATGTAGTTTTTTATATATGTGTATAAGTGTGTGTAATTTTGTCATTTTTTACAAACTTAATGGGAAAAGTATTAGAAAATGAAAAATGTAATTCTTCATTATTAGACATGAGTGGTGGCGGCTGCATTCTCTTAAACAGCAGAAAACCTAAACACACCACTGCACTACATCTATAAAAAAAAAAAATAAGAATAAGAATATATTAATTCACATATTGCCATTAAGCCAGATATTCAAGGTTAAACTAAATATTTTTTTATTTTGTATATAAAGATGTGTTTAGAACATCTGACATTTGTGCTGTGTGCTCACGGTGCCTATTACCTGCTGATTGAAGGCAGTGTTGTGATGAATCTGTCATATGAGAATGACTTTAATCATGGCTAAATGTTACCATGTTCACAATGTCGATGAGCACAATGTGAGGGATATATACCCAATTCCCTTTGGAACCAGAAATCCGCAAATCAATACCACACACGTTTTAAAGGAAGTAAATGAACAATGGTATGTAATTTATGCTAAAAAAGGAGTACATTATAATTTATTATCCAGATGGAATACTGCAAATGCCAAGCAAATTGGACAATGTGTAGCACAAGCTGTTAGAACTTGCTTCTTGGTTTCCAAAGTCGAAAGCATAATGTTTCACTAATGATACAGTCAATTTAGCACCATACTGAACGTCTGTTAGAATGCCTGTATGTTTTAGGGATGTGCAGTCTCATTATATTATGCTCATTATGTGTGTTTACAAGAAATGTATGCATATGAAATATTTCTTCTCAAATAAAGATATATATATGTGTAGACACACACACACATATATATATATATATATATATATATATATATATATATATATATATATATATATATATATATATATATATATATATAAAATATTTGTAACTGGCCAAACTGTATATATAAAGGGTTGAACTAAAATATCAAACATTTACGCCTGGGAGGAAAACCTTCATAAAGATTTATTGTACTAGGAGTCTGTCTGTCTGTCTGTCTGTCTGTCTGTCTGTCTGTCTATCTATCTATCTATCTATCTATCTATCTATCTATGGCACCAATTAGCAAGCAAACATAGTGCTGTGTAGTTTAGCAAACCGAACCTATGCTATTCTGAAAATATGGGTTATAATGGCAGGCATATGCTATAAAGGGGCTATATTAAAAAAAAAAAATGGCGGGGGGGGGTTCTCAACTACATTCTTCAATTGCAATGTGAACATTGTATATCTTGGGGGGGTTAGTTTGCTTAGTATATATATATATATATATATATATATATATATATAATGCTTAAATGCAGTATATTCATTGGTATATGTGTGTATAAAGCATAACACAACTGTAAACTAATTTACGGTATTTCCTATATAATTATTTGTGGCTCAGACATTGCTGACTTTGATTGCGTTGAAACGTTTCTGTGAAATATAGAAGCACTTGTCCATCGTATGTCAATGTATGCTGTTTACCTATGCTTTTAATTATCTCACATGCCAATCTGTTACTATTAGCCAGTTTCATTTTCATTGCTAAATCCCAATCCAATCCTTTATAGATCTCTTGACTTATTATACTGGGGCTATGAGAAACAAATTTGGTACCCAACATATCTGTGATGGTGAAAAATGAAACAAAGTCGTCAGTGAGCACTGATGATGGAACACTATAGGGAATCTTAAATAAATATAAAATATTATAGAATTGGTGCTTGACACACTCATTTATCAGTCTGGAGAGAAGCAGATTGGTCTAAACCCGCAATACTAAAGTTTAAAGGTAAGGTTTAAAGGCTACACTGAACTTATTTTGGCTTAATTCTATTTTCTCCTATATATGCATATTAAGACAGCTAAAATACATGAAATGTTATGACAAGTACAAAATAGATTATTTTATAATGGTAAATAATGTTTAAGTAGTATCAACTGTATTAATGTTACTATTACATCTTACTCTCTTTTTATTTCCTTTAAAATAGATCAATTTGTAACCAATGCCAGATCAGTACACTACCTACCATTCTTTTGAAAAATATACTAGGGTGTTTCAAAAAAGTAATTTAACTATGGTGTAAATATCTCTCAAATTAACATATTTATACACATAATAAGAACAGAAATATCCTCAAAGGAAAATGGTTTATTGTGTTGGTATTTTGCTGACAACAAAATTTTATTTTTCATCTTGGATTCAGATTATGTTTTCATTATAAAATAAAGAAAGTCAACTGCATTTTAGCATGTTTATAGTTGTTGTAATGCAATCTGCATTAAAACTCATTTAAAACTGTGTATACTACTTCAATAAAAATCTTTCATATTGTTCCATTCTTACACTCACTATGTTGCAATGAACGTTTGCAGTGATTACAATGGTAGGTAACATAACAGAATGGAAATAAACCAGATAAATATGTTTCTTGCAGAGTCCACAAACTTCAATAACTTTGCAAATGTATGCCGTAAATAATAAATTCCCAAGACACTTTGGCACTGAAAAGGAAAGTTTTAGGTGGGAGCTTGATTGAAAAATAAAAATTGATTGACTATTTTTGTTATTTTAAGGCATTTACATTCAGTTATCTTAGACCAAACTTTTAAAATAAATGAACTATAGCATAGATTTGTTTAAAAAACCTCCTGATACAGCACAATTTGGACCACATCACTGTGCTGATCTCCTAAAAGCATGTTGAAATACTTTTTGAAAATGTGCATTTTTCACTGAGAAATAAAATAAAATATAATCAGTATTTATATGTGGAATAGACATTACCACAGCCAATCAGATTGCAGGGATGTGTGTCCCACATGGTAAGAAATGTTTACATTTCCAGTTAGAAACTAACAGACCTTGTAAATTCTTAGTGCACAAAAAACTCAGGTTTCTTCCACATCATGAAAAGCACTTTTTATTTTTTGCATCATTCAGTGGTTTCCGACTTTCCTTGACCTCATGGGCTGTAACACACCAAGAGGTGGTCTCCCCGGCACGTACTGACCAGGCCCAAATCTGCTTGGCTTCAGGGTGGTGTGACCTCTTGGTCCCCTGACTGGATTTGAACCCAGCTTGCACCAGTGAAAGCACCGAATCCTAACCATTGAGCCACCAGGGAACCCACAGAGCAGTTACAGTGGGGTAAATTACTCTTTAGGGGGAAGGTCTGTGAGCACAGGATTGGTGTCCTTATAATGTAATCCTTAGACTATTTTTTTTTTTCAACTTCACTAACATTTCCTTTTAAAAAGAAGGAGCAAAGATTCTCGTCTATCTCCAATTACATAAAATGGTATGTTTAATTCCTAAGTTAAATCATGTTGATACACATGATTTACATTATAATAGAAAACAAAGTTTAACTTAGAATATGTATAATTATTTTTTTCTTATTATACTACTGATTAGACATGTTCTAAGTTAACTCAGTGATTCTATTAAAATGAAAATAATAACATATGTCAGGTAGAATGCGAAGGGGATCCATATAAAGTAGAAAACTTATTGTGTTATTGGAAATTCAGTACTAGAATTCTCAGACAATCTGAATACTTTCTTGATCTGCGTAAAAGGTACTTTTGTTTTGCTATTTACATCCACCCTTAAATCATTCTAGGAGCAAAAAATGACTTTATAAAAATAAACCAAGCAACATTTTCTTGACCGTTTTGTAGCTCTGTGGAATGAATACAGTCTTTGAGCCAGACTCTCCTTGCTTGTCCTTCTCCAAGTCAGCCTGGACATCATTTAGACTTTAGTTCTAATCATAAAAACTGTATATGGCATAAAATATTTACTGCCTAAATATCACTTTTACTTTAGTTTACTGTTTGATTTAGAGCTATTTCATCATTGTCAGTTTATGAAAACATTAAAAAAAGAACGGCAAATACATTTTATTGCTAATCAATCAAGAATTGCCCTCAGTCAATTTTTATGTGATGCTTTGTAATGACTACTCAGACTTTATCAAATCGTTTCTCCTATAAATAGCCAGAAGAGACAGATAAAGAATTTTAGCGTAGATAAGTTATGTAGTATTATTTTACTGGTGTACAATAGCAGAGAAATTCATATTTTTATGCAGTCCACTTACTTTTAGTCAACTCTACCATATTCCTCATTTACAATAGTACAGCAGAAGTAGTAAATATGGTATCATTTAAAACTATAGTTAATAAATAACAACTGCTTTTTGAATTTTACATTTTAGTTGGCTTTTCTGATCCACTCACCAAACAAATAGTGAAATCTATATTGCATTAAATATCATTGCCAATAACATCTAGTTGGGGCTTGGAGCTCTGAATATATTGTTTTCAGTGTACAGGCATGTGGAAATGAAACCACTGAGCAAGCTCAGGTCCAGGGCATAATGACCCTAATCAGTTATGCTCTGGAGTCTGAGCATGCAAATTCCAAATACTTCTACTTCTTTACAAATAATTCCATACATAAAGTATTTTAATAAAATGAAAGGGATACTTAAGTTTGCTGGATTATGAATGCATCTTATAGAGGAGGATCAGTAGTGTATGAAAACATGTTTTTGCATGAGCAAATCCCCAAATAAACATTTAAACACTTACCTTGAAGTTAGGAAAATGTCTTATTGAAAATTAGGGTTAACACCCTCCAAACCCGGGCTAAATTAGCATAAAATGTAAAATAATTTGTTTTGGTCAATCAGGTCAGCTGACACATTTGAATTAACTCTGGCGTTCCTGTTTCTGCTGCAAAGCAGCCTGGAATATGTGGTGTATAACTATGTCATCAGCAGCACATAGAACACATCACAGGCAGGAAGCTGCAAGGAGATTGACTGAGCAAGCAACAGCAGGTAAATAATGGGTTAATATTGCTCCCCTGATGCTTCATTCTGATTGGGGGGGGGGAAGTCATGATCTGCTACTTCAATTGGACTTGGTAAGAACCTGGTTCAAACCTATCCAGCAGAATCGTGTGGTTCTTGTACACCTCTTATAGCAGAAGATGGACCAAACACCAGTACCACGCCCAGGAGCTTGCTTCACCAGACCAGGATAATAGGAACACCATATAATCCCTTAGAATTAGGATTGATGCACAGAATGACACGTACACCTTGTTTTATGTAAGTCCAGAAACAACTGTTATATCTTTATTAATTGTCACATTTTATAAAATTTTCTGGCACACAGGCTGGCCAATCACAGTAAGCCCATCCCTAAATAATAGGCTACCCCTGCTTACTGGGAAACCTTTACATTTGATGAGGTCACGCCTTAATCTTATCCTGGGTATTATATTTAAGTGGGGCTGAGTGAGTTATCACCAGATAACAACACTGTAACATTATAGGCTGCCCCTGCTTACTGGGAACCCCGCACATCTGATGAGCTCAGGCTCCTAATCTCATCCTGGTGATTGTATTAATGATAACCATTTGCTGTAATCTTGAAGCGTATGTACAAGGATTATCTATGAGACTATAGTCTTGGGTGTTTGGCCGATGCAATAGCCTGCAGAACATCTAATATGTTTTTTTACAACAATTCCTATACATTAGACATAATACATAAACCAACATACACACAGAATAACAGTGTAATCATATTTTAACCATAAGCACTAAGAAATACATAACCATAATAATAAAAACAGGGTAACTCTGGCCAGTTAGGCCCCGGCCATGACAGGGGGGATCAGATGCCTGTGTAGAAACTCCCTGAGGGTGTCAACATAATCATTAGAGAGATTTTTAGATATTAATAAAAATAAAATGTTTTATGAAATGCGCTGCATACAAATGGGCTGCTTTTTGCCTAATTTGTGCAGAAATGTATTAATCCATGAAACTTTCATATCCCTTTAAGGTATGGTAAGATATTTATACCACCACACACACACAGACACACACACATTGATTAAGCTTTGTTGAGACTATAATCGAATTTCCTCAATTCAAAATATTAATTACAGTCTTCATTAAAGCACATTACAGCCCTTTGGAAGCTAAGAGATTATAGGGAGGTGCATTTATTTGACTCAGTATTTTGGGTAACCCACATACATAAAACTACTCCAGGGTTATCAAATAAAATATATTTTTCCATTTATTTTCAATATCTTCTAAAACTTGGACAAAAAAATTGGCTCTAGTACATGATACAATATTATTCAATAATATTATTCAACAGTCTATTAAAACCGTGTCATAACAAAATGAACAATCAATTAATTTCACTTCTTATTTATTATTTTTGACAACTGCTTAATAAAGAAAACAAAACAGAAGGGTAGCAATATTTTCTGCTTGACCTAAAATAAGTGACTTATACCAAGCAATGCTAGAGGGGATTATAAGTGCTCCACCCCAGCACACAAGGATTTAAAGAGACCATAAATCATCTCATCTGGGAGGTCTGTATAAACGACATGAATTATGACAGAGTGATTCAAAATGAACATTCTGCAAACATCAAAACTAAATAATCAAGGGTTAGCATGCATCCGCTTATACTCTGGATTCGGCCCGTGCCAAGTATTTTGCTAGGCAAATATTGATATTTTAACCACAGCTCAAGCACTCTGAGTGCAGTAAATATGCCTTGTAATAAACTGTTATTCCTGGACTCCTGCCATTGCAGGCGTTGCCCCTTATTAATGGTGAAAATGGGACATAGCCACATTAAGAAGCTGTTACACATGGCAAATATGTTGTGTTTTGATGTCTATATTCAACTAAAAAAGTTGAAAAAGTAACTTGCTCCATTCTGGATTTTGCCTAGCATAAGAGTGTACTTTTAATATATATGATTATTGAGACAAATAAATAATTGTAAAATTAAAAGATGTAAGTAGTGAGTCATGGGTTCTTACTGTACACAGAGAATTATGAGGAGGGGAAGACAATGGGCCGTAGGAGATGCGTCGCCGCAAGGAATAGCCGCAAGCTACTTCCCTATTCTATTACCTTGCGGCCGAGGGCTCTGGCCAGCTTGCGGCGCCCTGTTATCCCTTGTGGCAACCCCCCGCCGCAGGGAAAACCTTTGATCTTACGCGTCCGCAAGAGTTGCGGCCGCAACCAGACCCATATCGTTATTCAAATGCTACGCGAACCCCCCGTCAAGTCTGTAATTCGCTAAAACCGAGCCGCAGTTTACTTACACCAAAAAGGTCCCGCAAGGCTCTTACTTACAGATCGTAGCACCAATAAAGCACATAAAAAAAACACCCTGTACTTTAATGAGACGTGAAATTGATTGTAGGTGTTAGAATTCATAGCACAACATTCCCCTACACTCAAATCTGCAAATCATTTTTTTTGTAATTCATGTTCAATTTCCGTGTCCAAGTCTCACGGGCTTGGAGCACATCAGACCCGCAACGGCTGCAGGATTAGCCTCCGTCAAGTCCGTAAATGGGTAAAATAGACCCACAGGTTACTTGGGCCACGGAGGTGTCGAAAAGGGCTTACTTACAAATTGTAGCACTAATTAGGCAAATAGAAAAGCCATCCTGTACTTCTATTAAAAGTGAAAGTGATGTTTGGTCTTAGAATTAATAGCACAACACACCCCTACTCTCAAATCTGCAAATAAAGAAATGTAATTTCATGTTCAATCTTCGTGTTCTATCTATCATGCAAGTCCCACGGGCTTGGAAGTCAATCACCCTCCAAACCCGCACAGGCTCGAATAACGAGCTACGGGCTTGGAGGTCATTGAAGCCTGTGGGACTTTGGGCGGAAAATAAACCTGAAATAAAATATTGGATTTGGGCGATGTGCAAGCTTGAGAGGGTGTTATAATCCTCATGTTACCCATTATGTTGCCTATCATTTACAGTGCTTTACAGTGCTGTCTTAAATTTATATTTGCATTTACAGTTTTCCGACTTTGCTGCCTTGAAACACGAATTATGGGCGCGCAGGAAATGCTTGTGGCCGATTGCATAGATTGCGACTGGCCATAAGGGGGACCTCCTTGCAGCGCCGTCCATTTAAATAGCAGCGTAGCCGTATCGCTACGCAGGGCCGTAAGTTGGCCGCAAGAAATCTCAGTTTTGCGGCCATTTTACAGCCCTTAATAGAATGAGGCCCTAAATGTTTAGACTTCCTTGTTCATATACACGCATATTCTAGAGGTAATAAACACAAACTGTGTTCCATTTTGCAAGAAGATTATTCCAAATATGTTCATCTCTATCACAAGCTTTGTGGTGTTCCCATGAGTTTTGGAGTTCCATTGAGGCAATTATGGTGCCTTGGGGATCTGTCAATAATGACACAGCCCCAAAATGGTTAACTGGCTGAATAAGTATGAGAAACACTGCACCAGTTGACATGTTTCTCAATAACGGTTCAGTCCTATTCCATTCCTTTCTCTGTCTTATACATTGAAATACCAATTCAAAACAGGCTTTCAATTTCGATCAGTTTGATATTATTTAGCCTGATTATCGTTCTTGATCCTTTCTGACAGAGCCCAATATAACTCAAGATTAGTAAACACTCTCTATATTGCTAGTCACATACCTTAATTTTGCTAAATCAGATTTAAATTGCTTCATTAGCTTAAAAGGTCACCGACAGCACCAAGAGACACAGCACTTAGTTTTAAACTAAGTCACGGACTTCATTCCTCACCGTACATATTATCTATTTAATAACTGTGATTTAGATGAGGAATGCACAGTGCATTGAGCGGCATGTCATTCAATCATGGTCACCAAGGCCTGGGAAATATAACTGTATGTAGGTTCAATGAGGATATTTAAAAAACAGGTACTTTGTAGACAATCTTATGTACAATAAATAATTGTAATGTTGTAGATTGATATATGGGATAAATAGCTAGCTTATAATAGGACTGCAAAGGCTAAAGAAACCCATGTCCAGTCACTTAGAAGGTCAACTTTAGATGACCAATATGGTCATATGTGTTCTATATCGTCATTTGAATAACTAAACAACATACTGTGAAAAAATCAGAAATCAGAAACATAACGCAGCCTTTAATTCTTTATATGTAACTAGTTGTTTACCCGTCATAAATGACGGTATAATATTACATATGTCTCCCCCCTCACTCCCCTGTGTCTCTTTTTCCCCTCCTCTCTCCCCTGTGTCTCTTCCCTCCCTCCTCCTTCCAGTGTCTCTTTCCCCTATTCCCTGTGTCTCTTTCCCCCCTTCTCCCTCCCCTGTGTCCCTTTCCCCCTTTCGACTGTGTCTCTTTCCCCTGTGTCCCTTTCCCTTCTGTCTCTTCCCCCCCCTCCTCCCTCCCGTATGTCTCTTTCACCCTTTCCTCCTCTCTCTCTTTCCACCTGTCCCGAGTCTCTTTCCCCCTCCTCCCTCCCCTATGTCTATTTCCCCCTCTGTCTCTTTCCGCCCCTCCTCCCTCCCAGTGTCTCTTCCCCCCTCCTCCCTCCCCTGTGTCTCTTCTCCCCTGTCTCTTTCCCCTTTCCTCTGTCTCTTGCCCCCCTCCTCCCTACCCTGTGTCTCTTCCCCCTTTCCCCCTCTGTGTCTTTCCCCCTTTCTGTCCCTTTCCCCCCCTCTGTTCCATGTGCAGCGCCCTTTGCGCATGCGCAACTAGCTCCGCAAGGTGCGCACTCAGGCATGTACTGGAATACATACTAATAGTTTCTGGAGGATTACACATGCTTTAGAACCTATATTAGTGATTATTATTTACTGTCAGGTTCCATTTTCTTTACTGAGCTAATCCTGTCTACTTTCTCAAAAGAGTATGTCATTATAAGCTAATGAGATTTGAATTGTTTCTGTAAAACACTGGCAGTTGTAGCTGTCATAATCACATTGTCACATTCTCTGCATTCAGTGTTCCCTTCTATCTTTGATGAACAGGAACCAAAATGGTAGTTTCCACCACTGCATAATTTCATAAAAAGGAAACAAATTAGAGAGTGTATTCTTTTTTTTTCTAACAACCTCATGTTGATTTTCAAATTTAGTTCTTCAAAAGTGTATATTTTAAATATTGTACTACAGTGGTTTGTGAATAATGTATATATTACTTCCAATAAGTGGATATAATTTGTGATCATGTTAATCTGACCCAGTGTGGAAACTAGCTCACAAATTGCAATCCCCAAGGAGGATAGTGACCCACACTCTTCTTAATAATCACACAACCAAACAAATAAGACATTGACTTGGCATTTCTTTTATATTATAATGTGATTTCTTATCCATTTAATCCATTTTATAATGTAATTACTTATCCATTTAAGACAATAGATTGTTTGAAACCAATGGCTACTTTACACACAGTGCACTCAGCAAGTATTCAAGCTAAGAAGGTAGCAGGATGAACCTGATTTGTATCATACCCTACCCTTACCACACCGGTGTGTGAGTGGCATCACAATTATACACATCCTTATTTTCACAAGACAGAAACAATTTACAAGCAAACCTGTTATTTAGCACTTGTAAGAAGCATTAGGCTTATTGTAACCAGATAATCGAGGAAGAAACAGAGTTTAAGTTGGTCACTAAAGTAACTAGTAAAACTTTGTTTATTTTTCAAGCTCAATCCATTCACTAGTACATCAAACACCAGGCCAGATAACCTGCCAACTATATGTATCTGCTAATAAGGAACATATTTTGTTGTATTCATTTTTTTGGTATGTTATGCAGATGAAGTCAATATTAGGTGATATAAATAATATTTTTATTATGGGAGATGACAGATATTCTGATTATATAGACCATATCTGGATAATGCTAGAATTATTCCTAGTGTCTCTTTAATGGGCCTTAATATTAAATAACCACTGTAGTACAAGAAAAAAGACACTTCTTTGTTGTCAATTATGTACCAACATAACAATATAAGCACCTGTGTAAGCCATTGACATAACACCTTTTTGGGAAAATCAGATTTTTTTTAAAAACTCTGTTTATGAATGCATTTTGTGTTTGTTATATCACATCCTAAAAGCTAGATCATGATGGTGTTTGTTTGTAGTTATCAGTAGAGGGAGGGTGGGGAAGAAGGGAATAGGCAGAAAGCCAGAAGTTTTGGAAATAGGATGAAATTGGAACTGATACCACACCACTTCTGTCTCACTTGTCCAGAAGCAGATGCCATGTATACATTCAATGCAACCACAGGTCCCCGGGAATGTTAATGCTCCTCTCACACACACAACTTCCACCAATGTATCATGGAACCCTCAAGAGTCCCGAAGAGGCATCAACATGTATGTTGTTTAACTAAAAACTAGCTGATTGACATTTTTCCAGTTTAATTATGCTCTTAGGCTTAATGTTTTCCAACATATTTTTTTCATTGTATGGTGGTCCTTTTAGATAACCTTTCCAGTTTTATGTTATCCTATTGGGCAGTAGGACATCTTGCCCTGGAAGTCTTTGCTAAGCTGAGATTATCCGGGCAAAACCTTGAGTACAGTATTGACATTATCCGTTTTTGGCTGCTGTAAATAATGTTAACATTACCGCATTCAACACAATCTAACCCACGCAACACCCAATAAAACGAAATAGTAATTTTGCAGTAAATCTTGTTATCTTTTCTTTACATGGTTCTATCTGATGAACTCAAGGAGTGTACTCAATAGACTTTAAATGATTAGGTTAAATTGCAGTCTTTTGTCCTTAGGTTATAATTATCACTGTTCCTCTGTGAATTCTATACTTAATTACTCTTAATGAAAATGTCCTGCAATTAGGAAGTCTGGATCTAGTCTGTTTGGCTAGCGCACAGCAATCACGCACCCGAGCGTGTTATGGACGTGCGCGTCACAGCGGCACCAAGTGGCCGGAGTATGGATTGCAATGTTCTTTACAATGTGCAGACAGCCTCCATCTCTCCATGTCCCGCCCTGTTCTATACTGTCCCTGGCTCACCCAGAGATGGAGGCTGTCTGCATGATATACATTGTACAAAACATTGCAATCCATACACCGGGCACTAGGTGCCGCTGTGACGCGCACGTCCATAACACGCTCGGGCGCATGATTGCTGTACGCGCACACGTCATGCACTAGCCAAACGGGCAAGATCCGAAAGTCTGGACAGAAAGGCAATATTAATGTTAATGTAGTATGTAGGAGTGTGCACACCTTGACAGATGCAAATTTCATAGCAATAAATATTTATTGTGGATGTCTTTTATGAATGATATTTGTAATTTGCCTGCAATGTGTTTTGAAAATCAGTGTAAACGTATGGATGGATTACATCTTACTTTACTGTATCATGATATCTTATTTCTCTACATGTACTAAGCTTTGATGTTGGTGTGAAGTATTTCACTAAGATAATTTCACATGACAATTTCCAATAGCAAACAGACATCACTGCAAAGCCTAGTGATTCTAGGGGATGTGACACCATTGGCTTGAATGGAAGGAGGTACGTTTTTGCGTACTTAACCCAGTAGGATATACAAGTGTAAATAAATAATTATTTCAAAGCATAATAAATGTTAACTCCTATTGTGTCTTTTTTTCAATCACTGTTAAGATCAGTTCCATTTTATTTGCTTCCCAAAACTGACCAAATGTTGGTTGCATGAATTAATAATCTTACTGACTTCTAACCTTCATCTTGAATTCTTCTTCAAGATATTGGCCTCCTGAACTGTATTAATATATTTGATGGTATCATGCCTCTCCTAGCATAGTATACTGTCAAATGGCGGTCCTTCTTGGGCATAAACAACATTACCGCTTTTCATAATAGTTAAAGGTTAAAGCAACTATTAAAAGCAGGCTATTATACCTGTAATGTTTATAAAATAGAATACATATGGAGTTATACCAAGCACCTCGACTTCGGCCAACTAGGAGAAGAGCTCTGTCACTTTCCCGTTAACCATTATAAGATATAACTCTTTCCAAATATGCATGTCCACCAGCGTTCTGAATAAGGCCTTACATGGCATGTTGTAGTGTAGGTTGGATATGAGAGTGGTATTAGTACCTATCTTTTTCTGGTGCTAATTCCTTTTTCACTACAACAAGGTACAAAACCAAATGCACAAAAAGTAAAGGCAAAACTAAATCACTGAAAATACGACTTAAAACTTAGAAATAAACACAGGCATAACATTCCACCACAGACAACTTCTAAACACATAACGGCTTAGTGTAATCACCATGGGACATTTACATGCCAATTTAGGAATGTGGTGTTGAACATCAAATGTAAAATATGCCTAAACAATGGCTCTGTGGGACAAATCAAACAAACATTGTGTAACTAGATGAACATGTGTATACACACTGTACAAACACACACAATCACGACAGACACATTTCAGATCCAAGCCATTCAAAATTGAACCTGATATTATATTTCAAAAAAGAAAATCTCACTAAAACCCTAAATACCCAAATCTCATTAAATTATCACCATGCTAAAGAATTTAATATTATGTCAGTTATGTCTTCACATACATACAGAGAGTATATACATGTGAGTTTATATACATTCCGTGCCTGTGCATCATACAAAAATGTACCAAGAGAAATACATGTGTTTGGAAGCGCCCCACTGAGTTCTTGCTTTGACTCCAATAAGTCTGAGATGTAATTGCTAAATAATGTGAATTTTTCTTTACTCTTTATTTACACACCAAACTGGTATCAACAATCATGACTGTGAAAGTTGTGAATCGTTGTACTTTAAGAGATATAATATTTGACACAGCTGATTGATTATTTTGGTTTTGGTTTACATATTGAATATTTTTAATTTTTTGTTTATTGCATTTTTTATCTTAAAAATTCAAAGGAGAGTAGTACACCTATGTGCATTCCAATTTACTGCAATATTATTGGCATATGTTATAGATTGTGATGGCATTTTTGTATATATCCTTTAAAATATGATTGTTTCATCTGTACTCTTTTATTCCCTTATTTGTTTGGATTATTTTATTGAAAGGATGAATGAAAATTAGGATGCAATGTTTAATTCTGTAATGTCATTTCTAATTTAAAAAAATGCATTGTTTATTCACTGAATGTTTGGGGTACACATTGTATACCATTTATTTTGTAATGTTTATGTTTGACAGGGTTTACTTCAGCAGTAACACATACAGAATGGAATTGTAAATTTGAAGCATAGATAATAATGAATTTAAGTAGCTGTAAAGAATGCAATGCAACAAAAATATACTCTATGTGGGCACCTAAATATCCTCAATGCAATATTTCCCATTAACTTCTTACATTTTTGTGAGCCATATCCATGGGGTCATGTTGGAGGTGCGTTGTAAATAAAACACTGGACGTGGTCCTCTGTATGGAATTCACTAAGCATTTTTCATTACAGAAACTCACTACCAAAGTGGTGTCTACTTTGCCATTGATATAAAAATGTAGTGCCTATTCCCATAATTATAACAGTAGATTGATATACTTGCTACATATTTTAATACAATCTATCAGTCAATGCATATCATATAAATCTATTAGCAAATGCATATTAAATATATGTATTGGCTATTTGACCTGTGATTTCTATAATAATAGAAATTGAGAAGTAAATATATTTTTATCTTTACAAATATAATATTGCATGGAGTATCACAAAAATAATGTGATATGCTTTTACACCAGTTCTTTTTTTATATATATAGTGAAAGTGCAGGTCTACTGTAATCAAAGGTATTAAACATCACGCACAAGTATTGGCTACTACCCTTTGCGGACCTTATAATGAGACATTCTTAGTAAATACAGTAATGGTTGTGGCCATGAGGCACCGCAAACTGCGGTCCCAGGGTTACTGACAAGATGCATTCCTGAACACGTCTTTAGTTTGGATTCGTATGTAACTTGGCTCATACGTGGTAATAATAATATAGTGTAATACTGTAATAATAATAATAATAATGTTACCCCTGTACTGTAATAATAGGTTACATAAACTTTTGTCGTCTGTAACCAGAGCACCTCCTGTATTGTGGTTCTTCATTGAGAAGTTAACTGAATATAGCCCCACAACTGTGACATTGAAATGGAAGTGGAAAATAATATATTTTATATTTTTATTTTTAATATCTTAAATGAGAAGAATAACTAAAAAAGTATGAGTCATAACTGCCATAAATTGAAAAATGTCAAGTTTCTTCACGTATACATAGTGTTGGCATATTCCTTTACCTATATAAAACCACAAAACTTGTTGCAGTTTAATATAAATCCTAAGTAAATCAGGCATATTATAAAATCCTTCCGTTCTTCCTTTTAAAGGATTGTTGTGATACAAGTCTTAAATCAACATAACCTACCGCATACTGGGATATATAAAAAAAATACGCAATTTGTATGCCAAGCTTCAATCTTTAGCTAAACACTACTCATGGTTTTATAGCCTGCAGCATGCAAACGCTGAATATGTCCCTGGAAGCATTATATCCAGTCAATTGTTTATTTAAACACTTCATTCAAATATAAAAAAAATGTCAGCACATATCTATTGGCAAGTGTCAATTATGCAGTCAGGGTTCAACATGATGGTTACGGAGTCAGAAACACATGACGGCAAAGTACCCTCCTGATATAAATTAAAGGTCACTGTAGTGCCAAATGTTCTACCTTGTATTTCAGATGTTTTAATTAGGCATTGGTCATTAAGAAAATTCCTATTCAACGATTTAAAAATAAATCAATGTTTTAGATTAAATATGCTTTCAAAGATTTGATTCAATTGCTACAGATCTGTACCCACCATAAAGTAATATGGAGGAGGAAGCTGTAACTGTCAGGAAGTGCTATATTATCAGGCACAAGATTATAAGCCTTGCCTTTGAGAAAGGTGCTTATATGTGACGAAACGACCGTTAGGCTCAAGCTTAAGTCTATGGTTAAAGAAATATACATGGCATTTTAACCCTAATTTAAAATTAAGTGGAAATGTGCAGGACTATTATTGAGAGAATGTAGAGGGTTGACATTTGAAGACATATAAGACATATCTGTGTTTAACTTGTGTGTTGGCTTTTAACTAATCTATAGCACCAGATAATATGAGAAATCTGACACGTACCTATTGAGGTAACCACATAATCACACAATTGGAAAGTGGTAAACAACCAAAAAGAAAATATTTTCTGGTAAAGTACACTACTAGGTTCTCACACCTTTGTTTCTCTTCTAAAATGCTTTATAGGGATTTTATAAAGCGTTGGGGCCTTAGATTAGCTATATCTTCCAGGTAGAAGGATCTCATTGAGGATCACAGGCTTTTCTCTACCTATATCTATCTCCCTTGCCTACTGTTGTTTTGATATGTTTTTTTTTAAAGCGCCATGTTTAAAAGAATTATATAAAGATTCCTTATTTTATAATAATAATATACCAAGATTATAACAACACAATGTGATTCAGTGACTAGAGACTTGATGTGTTAAAGCGGTTTCCAATGGCTACATTTTCCTATGACTGGCTATGTAGCTAAAGTTAGCTAAACCACATTGTTATCCAAGCTCTTTAGGTCTAGTCAGTCCTTCCCCCACCCTTGATGACCTTGTAAGGGTGGAGATCAACAGCAACACTGTAGGCTAATATTGTAATCATTGAAAGAATGTTTAATATAAAAAAAATGCTTTTAAATATATATATATATTATTAATGTTCAATGCATAATCAAAACAGCTGACTATTCTTGCTGCGGCACTACAAGAGAATGTGCTAGCAACTTCAAAATCATTTCAGAAAAAAAATATTACATTAAGAAAAGAAACACTTTTGAAGTAAAAGCAAACTTGAGAGAAACTTTTCAAGTGCTTGTTAAACCACATTTCCGAGTTTGCTTAGTTGTAAAATTGTAATAACGTCTAATCAATGTGAATAAACATCAGATTTCCAAAGCTTCTTTAGACTCTGTATAATATAAGACGAGGAGGAGAAAACCTTAATCTTTCGTACAATAAAAAAACTAATGTATATTAGAACATTTTGAAGTAGCAACAATAAAACGGAGGTGCTTTTAAGAAATTGAACATTATTTCTGTTCTCTATTGCATGCGCCTAATATAAAGTAATTGTAAGACGTACATGTAGGCTCATTAAATATAAAGTAGAGCCTATGTATAATGAAATCCTCTGCTTTCCAGAAAATATACAGAAGTTCAAAGGTCGTAAAGCAGATGATCTGCTATAATATATGTCTCTAAAAACAGTTTTGTTACATATGAAAGCTTTTGTGTAGTTGCCTTTTCCTCTTCAACAAAATAACATACTTGACAACTTGGAATTATAAACTATAACACATGGAAAACCATGTCAAATTAAGACTGTCATTATTCACCTTGGGGGATTCTGAGACATCACAGAGCACCCCCCATGGGGAATAATTGCATCCCTTATTCTACAATTTTTCTATATATTATTCATTTTAATTGTATCTCATAAGCTTCTTTGGAGGCTCCTAATATCACCTGAGGGCTAATTAAATTTGCTTTGAAGCAAGGGCGATTTTTGAGAATGAAGAAGATTAGACCCGTGTTACATGGTGTGATGGCGTGTCCAAACCCATTATGGCTAAAACCTACTATTTTAAACATTGAGATCAGGATGATGGGGTAGTGAGAAAGGAAGCCTACCATTCACATTGTATTAATGCTACATACAACCTGCATCACGTGCAATGTTTTCCAATGAAAAAGCTAATTTAAGACAAAGGTGTTTAAAAATGTAAAATATCATCTTTTGAAGAACTACATTTGAAACTATGCAACATGTTTTTAGAATATAAAAAACAAATACAGCCTCTAATTTATTACTTTTATTTGTAATTTAGGTTTTTTGTGGAAACTTGTTTTAGTTTCCAGTGACCTGCTGGGAAAGTTTGTATCTCCACAACCACAATGGTATTGTGGCAGCTACATTTGCAGGTTTAATGGAAAAGTTGCAAGAAGCAGAATGAGTAATGAAAATGAAAACATGAAGTTGAATGAAAAAGGTAAATAAAAATAGTATTAAGTACTGCAAATGAAAAATATGAATGCATAAAGACCCCCTGTTTAATGGATGTTGTAGGATAACCAGAATGATTTGTATCCACATTACATTCAGTATAAAATACTGTGCATTGGAGTAGCTAGCACTTTACAAATGAACTAATTAGAGTTTAACACATAAGTTCTATATAAAAGAACATTATCTGTGCTATGTCTCTACTCGAGTTCATCTCATTATTTTCTTAATTTAGCTGGGTCTATCACATATTCCTTCTTTATTCAAGTTCTGTAGTTTAAATTGTACTCCTGAAAAGGAACAATTTGTGTCATTTATTCTGCAGAGAAATCAACATTATTTTCTGCCTACAATACATTTTCTTACTCATCCAACTTTCCACCCATTTTATCTTGCCATATGCATATTAATGTATTTATTTTGCATCTAATCAAAATATTTCGGCAACTAAGAAACACTCATTTCTCTTTGTGGCCAGAATGTGCATCTTCACCATTACCTTGTACAGAAATATACTTTTGTATTGCAAGGCAGGAACATGTGCTTGATAGATGATACAATCAGTGGCGTAGCTAGAGGGTTTGCCTCCTGGGGCTACCCCTGAGTGTGATGCCCCAACCCCCACCATGCCGTCAAACTCAGGGGCAGCACCGGGCGGCAAAAGCCAACACACAGACATACACACAGAGACAGAGACTCACAGACACACACACTCACAGACAGACAGACACACATTCACACAGACACACATTCACACAGGCACACACACACGCATGCATGCGCGGGGGCAGCATCAGCAGCAACTGACTCAGCTGGTGCCGCCCCCAAGGAGGTTACGCCCATGTTAGTCCGCCCACCTCCCCACCCCTTACTACGCCAATGGTTCCAATACATTGCTATTATAGTTAGAGGTTCCTAATTGATATTACATAATTTGATTAATAAGACATGATAATGGATCCAAATGATTTGTTAGTATCTGATTATCTCTTTTAGCGTATCAATGTTTTATATCCCATCCACACTGCCAAAGCAGATAATCAGACTCTGAAATGGTAGCTTCCTTCTCAGTTCAAATGTATATCATATTTAATAAATAAATGGCCCCTTTATGAAATTGAGGTATTAAAAAAACATAAATATACACCAAACCATTTTATAAATTAAAATAAATATTGAACATTCCTATCCATAACAATGTGTTTACATGTCTTGTCAAGAAGGGGGGGGGGGGGGACTTGGATACTGATAACTGATGCAATTACGTCATTCAAAATCTTGAGGACCTTCCTGTTAGGTTTCAATAGTAGTGATTGATTCAATAAAGAACATCCAAGGTCCACCCTCTCTTGAGGAGACAGGTAAACAAATACATATTTACTTTCTGAACATTTTGCCCTGTCTAGTCCTTCAAAAGAGCATTCTAGGGTCCATTTAAGTGTTACAAATCCAAAGTGAGTAGGGGGAGCTGAGATGCTATTGTCTGAGATTTGCATTTGACTCGAAGACTACAGTACAAATAAACATTCAGATTAGTAAGAAACAACTCCTAGCAACTATTTATCAGTAAACAATCTTGCACTTAAGCCTTACAGCAACTGTTTTGAAACTGTCCTTTTCAATATATTATTAAGTTTTTGAGTATATTTGTATACTTGTAAAGCAGTTAAGACCACGTTGATCTTTTGTGTAGAACTTAGTTGCACATCAATCAATTTTAAACAGATGGTGGGGATAAACAATTCATAGTTGATTTAGAGAAAAGGCCAATAGTCTGCAAATATTTAATTATGACTTTCATTGCAGCATTGTGATGATTTTTCAGATGTTCAGTTTAATTACAGAAATGCTATGAAGTAGTTATATATTTATACAGCCAAACAGACATAATTGAGGGCTGACTTACATTCATATGAAGTGCAGTTTTCACTTATAACTTTGGCTATGAAATTGAATCCAGACACTATGCGGTTTATTTATAGCAATTTTAAATTTGAGTTTGTGCTCATGGCTTAAGTAAATTAAGAGCCGCAATTAAGCTCTGACATTTGTAAAAGCTTGCAGTACAAAACAATCGAAATCCACAAAAAAACAATTAGTTAGAAGTTGTTAAAATTAAGTTAGGGTCTATCAGGGTTTTCAAATAAAAAATGGGGCTTAAAGTTACAAAGGAAAGTTATTAAATTGATGCTATCGAAAACTTGCACTACAGTTAAATTTAAGCTTGTAATTTTTGTTTTTAAACCTTCCCTTTAGTTCTGCTTTTCATCTTAAGGTTCATCATTGCTAATAACTCTGGTGGGCTGCACATGCTCAAAATGACTAAAGAAACTGCCACTGAACCGTGGTATTTACTTGTTTGAATCAATCTGAGCATGTGCAAATCTAACAGGGAGTAATTAGTAATGACTAGAAGCAGAAATAAAAGGGAAGACACAAATGACAAACGTCAATGTTAGTGCAATAAGATACATTTATTTAAACACTCAATTGATAAAGCACTAATTACTACAAATAATATAAAATTATACAATATTTGGAACCATTTTCATATACCTTTTTTAAATACTTTATTTAGATATTTATAACAGATAATGCAGAATGACAGTTTCATAAACATATAAGAGATTTGCGGAACAACAAGCAAATACATTTATCATGACATATTGTTGTTATAATCAATTGCAATGTTTGCCATAAAGTAATTAATATGCACCTTCTGATATCCCAGAATGTATTGTACTGGGGGATTTGGTAGCAAATGAGTAGGGAGATAGAAGCTGGATAGTGTTATGAGTGAATGAGACATTTAAAATGTGGTAAGAAATCAAAAGAGAGGGATTGTTGGGCTAAATAGGAAACTTAGAGACCATAATCAAGATGAAATATGAAGGCACAGTAAAGAATAAAGAAACACAAGACAAAGAAGCTAGGATCTCAAGACACAGTCCAGAAGTCTGGGGTGTAGATATATTGAATCAATATGGAACGGGTAATGGAGGGTCTTGAGGGCCATGTAAAGATTATTTAACTGGCTAACAGGTGACCGGATGCCTTTTTTAGACTACAACTAACAAGTACAAAGAGGAACGTCTCTGGTTTAAAGCTGACTGCACCTGACATCTGTATATATATTTCCATCATTTAGCATGAAACCCCGTTGAGACTGACACACTGATGATTTAAAATCTGTTGACTGCTGTATCTCAAGAAGAGCTTAATCTGACATCTGGTTTTAGCACTGCTATGCAGTATTACAGGGATGAGTATCTGAGGTGCAATGGTATACTCTTCCAGTAGAGTTCTGGAAACACAGAGTAAGACATACAGTGAGAGGACTAGAGATTAAAGGAGTCATGCTCAGAAGCTTGTCATTACAAGATCAAATCACTATCACTTTTACCATCATTTGAGTAATTATAAATTATTTCAAGATGTATCCCAGTCATGAAGAGATGCCCTGATGGATTGCTTTCATCCACTGATATTTGAATAGAATAAACAGAGAAATGGTGGCCCTATTTAATTTCTCTTGTTAGAGAAAATTAAACCCATTAGTAGAAAATAAGAAATGCCAACATATTTAATACATTTATGAATTATGCTTAATTTGTAGAAAAACAAAGAGAAAGAGAGAGTGATATGACAACAGAGGGAACTGAAGAGTGAGAGAGAGAGAAGAGTAAGAAAAACAGAGAAGGTAAAAAGGGAGAGAAAAAGATGTGAGTATAATAGAGAGAGATAGAAAGAACTGATGAGTGAAATGGAGAAACAACTTTTTTTATTGTGCCTTCAACCCCCTATTAGGGGTCTTAATATAAAAAAGGGAGAGTTAGTTTTTTTGTGGAGAAAATCTCTCATTTATGTTGATGTTCATAAATCGAAAGCAATTGCTTTTGGGTTTCTAAATCTAGAAACAGACCAAGGGACAAATATCACATTGGAAATTGAATATAGTGGGAGTACAAAAAATGCACATAAATTTATATTATCACCATAATCTTAAACATTTAAGTTACGCACAAAGAGGAAGTAAAAAAACGGAAATATTTTAGACATAAATTTCCACCCTTTGAAGACCCATCTTGAAGTTCAGCTTGTGCTATTGTGGAGAGATAAGTGCTTGCGATTATGTCACAACTCATGCAGTTATTTTCCCAATTTTTTGACGAAAAAGATGAGTGCTATGAAGAATTGGTAAGAAGTCAATATCTGTATTTGTGACAAAATTGTAGTCAACAGAGCTTCCACCAGGGACAAAAGTGTACGGGTGTTAAGACTTCCAAACTACCAAAACCAACAGAAAAACATAGAATTGCTAAGATTGCAGATAACCGGCTGCTAAAATCAAATTATATTAATCTACAAATGGGATATAAATATTTGTTTTACTTATTTTTTATACTTTTTCCTACATATGCCATTCTACTTTTGCTCTATTGAAGAAATAATCCACATGGTACAGTTCATAGAGATATGACATTTGATTATCATGCACATATAATCATGAGTTTCCAATCACTGATGGGTATTTTAGTAGAAAATTGTGCTATATAAAAAGAACATCCAATTTAAAAGGAAGGTTAATACCAGAAAGTAATACCACTTATTCCAATTTCCAGTTAGATCAACTTTTCTGAAAATGATCAGAACATATCTTCTGTTATTCATAAACTCAATAAACATTAAAATGATTTTTTAAACTGATGTGAGGCATGTGGATTGTGTTTTAGACCAACCAATTTAATAGCTTCAGCACCAAAATTCCCACTTGTGCCAAAGCTTATCAAATTACACACTTTGCATGCCATCCATCATTTTTCTACAGCTTAATTTCTTAAAATTGCCCAAAAATAGATACTAATTGATCTGTCCATACAAAAATAAATTAAATAAACACTGCTCTAAATTACCATTAACAGATATAGAACTTTAGACATTAAACTAACAACTGACGATGGATGAGAACTTTTCTTGTCAGATTCCAGCTGACAAAAGGTCACCCCTTGAGAAGAAAAAAGATTTCACCTTAAAGAGAGAAAAAGATACTTCACAGTCCGACTGTGGAACACAGTACCAAAGAAGATTGTGTTGGTAGACTCAATAGATAATTTAAAATACATTTTATATATTTTTGAATAAAAAGAGCATTTAAGATTTTGTCAGATTACAAAATAGGAAGGATATTGATTAAGAGAATAATAGAATTGGTAGTTTTTGTGCTCAGGGAGAGATTTTTGTTCCCTTATTAGAACACATGGCAATGTTTCAATGGGATTTTTTTTGCCATTATTTGGATAAAGTAATACATTCACATAAAACAAAGATCGAAGGAGATCTAAAAAGATTGAACAATAGTTTATTTGGAACCTCAGTTCTGTTTTACTTGAAAAGAATACATGTACAGTGCCTTGCAAAAGTATTCACCCACCTTGACTTTTTACCCATTTTGTTACATTACAGCCTTAAATTCAATATGTTCAATGTTTTGTTAATCTGAACCTTATGTGATGGATCAGAACACAATAGTCTAAGTTGGTGAAGTGAAATGAGAAAAATATATACATAAAACTATTTTTTAGAAATAGAAAACAGAAAATTGGCATGTGCGTATGTATTCACCGCCTTTGTTATGAAAGCTCTGGTGCAACCAATTACCTTCAGGAGTCACATAATTAGTGAAATGATGTCCACCTGTGTGCAATCTAAGTGTCACATGATCTGTCATTACATATACACAGATTTTTTTAAAGGCCCCAGAGACTGCAACACCTAAGCAAGAGGCACCACTAACCAAACACTGCCATGATGACCAAGAAACTCTCCAAACGAGTAAGGGACAATGTTGTTGAGAAGTACAAGTCAGGGTTAGGTTATAAAAAAATATCCAAATATTTGATGATCCCCAGGAGCACCATAAAATCTATCATAACCAAATGTAAGGAACATGGCACAACAGCAAACCTGCCAAGAGACGGTCGCCCACCAAAACTCACGGACCGGGCAAGGAGGGCATTAATCAGAGAGGCAGCACAGAGACCTAAGGTAAACCTGGAGGAGCTGCAGAGTTCCACAGTAGAGACTGGAGTATCTGTATATAGAACGACAATAAGCCAGACGCTCCATAGAGTTGGGCTTTATGGCACAGTGGCAAGAAGAAAGACATTATTTACAGAAAAAAAACTAAATGGCACATTTTGAGTTTGTGAAAAGGCATGTGGGAGACTCCCAAAATGTATGGAGGAAGGTGCTCTGGTCTGATGAGGCTAAAATTTAAATTTTCGGCCATCAAAGAAAACACTATGTCTGGCACAAACCCAAAACATCACATCACCCAAAGAACACCACCCCCACAGTGAAACATGGTGGCGGCAGCATTATGCTGTGGGGATGTTTTTCACCAGCCGGGACTGGGAAACTGGTCAGAGTTGAGGGAAAGATGAATGGGATATTCTTGAGCAAAAACTATACCACTGTGTGCGTGATTTGAGGCTAGGATGGAGGTTCACCTTCCAGCAGGACAATCACCTCAAACACACTGCTAAAGCAACACTTGAGTGGTTTAAGTGGAAACATGTAAATGTGTTGGAATGGCAGAGTCAAAGCCCAGACCTCAATCCAATAGAAAATCTGTGGTTAGAGACTTAAAGATTGCTGTTCCCAAGAGCAAACCATCCAACTTGAAGGAGCTGAAGCAGTTTTGTAAGGAGGAATAGGTAAAAATCCCAGTGGTAAGAGGTGGCAAGCTCATAGAGACTTATCCAAAGCGACTTTAGTGCTGTGATTGCCGCAAAAGGTGGCTCTACAAAGTATCGACTTTAGAGCGGTGAATAGCTAAGCACATTGACTTTTTCTGTTATTTTGTCCTATTTGTTGTCTGCTTCACAATAAAAAAAAAACATCTTCAAAGTTGTGGGCATGTTCTGTAAATTAAATGATGCAAATCCTCAAACAATCCATGTTAACTCCAGGTTGTGAGGCAACAAAACACAAAAAATGCCAAGGGGGGTGAATACTTTTGCAAGGCACTGTAATCTTGATCCAACAAAATTATGTTTTTACTGAACCTTAGTTGAACTTGAAGAGAATAAAGTGATGGTAAGTGTTTTTTGAATAAGTGAGCTGCAGCTAATGAATCAATGTTAGAAGAGAAAATATCCAATTTAACTTAAAAGGTAAAATATTATAGGTCTCATTGTATTCATAATTAGAATGTTATGTTAAAGATCAATAGACAGCAATTAAAAAGTCTGGTCTTTTGAGAACAATGAAATATGGCAACAATTTGGCATACTACCAAAGGTTTGCCCTCCTGAACCCTGGCATTGACCCAGGGGATTTGCACTCTGCTGCTAATCAAACTGTTGGCCATGGCCATTTCCCATGACATAGCTGAAATTCTCCCACTGCTCACCCTCTTGGCTTTAGTTACCAAGTCAGACTGAAACTATTTGCTCCTTCTCTAACCTGTCAATCAACTGCACCTTTCTTGGAGACACTCCTCTGCAACCAGCCTTCTCATAAATGCCACCATGGGGGTCTTAGAGGCCCCGGATACTTTTATTACTGACCCAGAGCTAGCAGTGAAAACTCCCACAGATAAATGGTTTGTTCAAGGGAACTTTCTGATGAAACCGATAAGATGCAATGAAAACTGAGGAATTATCTCCATCAGATGCAATAGACTGTAGATTTATGCTCTGAAGCATAAAATCTAAGTAATCACATATCTGAATACCATAAAACATTATTCAGAAAGCTTATTTCTGAGACAAGCTCCATTTTAACCAGGTCACTATCATCCATCTTACTGGAATTGAATATGAAGCTTACAAGTGACACAAAATTGATATAACTACAAAATGAAAGGCTGCAGTAAAATTAGATGTTATATAAATGGTAGATGTTATATACAAATGGTAACGACAATGGAAAATTAGCACTGGGGATTGCTGTATAGTTTGTTCCAAGACTCACCTCCTTAATACACCTCCTTAATACCATAGAAAAAAATGAGTCTTATATTGCAATGTGTCTTATAATTGATTACTGTAGCATGCTATATGTGTATATTATGTGTTGTTGTAGTGTCGTTCAATCGTGTCCGACTCTGAACCTATGGACCACAGCACGACAATCACTATGCCTCTGGTCGTGCTTACCCATAAGGCTATCTTGGCAAAGTTACTGGAGTGCGTTGCCAGGACCTTCTCCAGTGGTCTGACCTCTCTGCTATGACCTGCCCATATTGGGTGAACCTGCATGGTAAAGCTCATGGCTTCATTAAGATTCACAAGCCCCATCACCATGCCAAATATGTACATAGTTTTATAATGGAATCAGCACATATTTATTACATAAGGATTAAGTGTATTTTACATGAAACATATATCTTTCTGTTAATAAGTGTTTACAATCTATTTATATGGAGGAAACACTAACAAGCACCTGGGGGAAACTGGGTAAGTCTATATGGAAGGGAGATGATGTCTCAAAAGCCACATATGGCTCAATACACATGAACAAATGGCTCTTTTGTCATCCATCCTCAAGTATGATTACAGCTGTGATATCATACAGTATTAGTTTGCTTCTTTTGCATTCTCTCTGAAACACAATCAGCTGTCTATTGTAAAACACAACCGTAGACATTATAGGCAATATAATTTTGTATATGTTTAGTTATGCGTGTGGCTGGCCTTGTTCTGAAGTTTGGTGCCGTTTTGCTCTTTAGCTTTAAAAGGTTGTAGACCACTGTTCTAAGTGTTTGCAAGTGCACGCACTAAACCAGCTATTGGAAGATGTGACATTTGAAATGAGCCTTGAAATTGGTGATAGTAGTGACCTGAATATTTTGTAAGTGCATTCCAGATAGAGAGACTGCTAAGTGGAATGTAAGAGACAGAAAGGGGTACAGAAAGATATGAGATGTGAATTACAGGCACATTTACAGCCACTGATTATATATATATATATATATATATATATATATATATATATATATATATATATAGTGGAGTAGCTGTGATTGTTCAGTAATCCAGATGAATAATCAGAGTATTGCAGTACAAGTGATACCTCATTTATTGGACATTTGTCCAATGAAAAAAGTTACTACAATACTAGCCCTATTAAATTCCCTCAACGTGTAAAACCGTAGCCTGTAATGTAGCACACAAGACTCGCGGCTATTAAATTGGCCCCGTAAAGCAACCCGCCAACGACTTGCGGGGTAAGGGCGAGAAAAGGCTACGGAATGTGGAAATTTGAACTGCACGCCGCAAATCCTTTGATCTGTCATGCCCATAACTGTTACGTTCCAATAACGCTATTAAATTTCAACAAATCCACTGGTGTTCAAGCCTGTATCCCGCAAATGTAGCCAAGAAGCCAATGGGTACTAGAGAGCACTGTAAATGCAAATACACACACACTACTGTACTTATAGGTAAAGGGAAAGTGATGCTTGGTGTTTAAATTAATAGCACAACATTCTCAAGCTCACAAATCTCCAATATAAAATACTTTATTTTCAGTGTAGTTTCCGTGTTATATCGATCCCGGCAATCAATGGGTTAATACATATAAGTGAACGTGCATGGACTAGAATATCATATTTACGGCTTTATCAACATTGCATTATGTCTGGAGTGTGGGTCCGATCAAAACTCGTAATTGAAACCAAGAAGGCTTTGAAATCTAACCTCCATTTTTTTCAGTGATGTAATGATGACAATCTTTGTTGCCATTGGCTCATTCTAAACCCATAACTACGGGTTGGATTAATTGATCATGTTCATGGCCGCACATCTAACATGCAACAAATGGTTTACGGGTTTGCATCTTAAGCCCGTAACTTGTGCCATGGTCTAATCCCGCAGCCGTTGCAGGTCTCACGTTGCCACTACGTGCTTGGAATTTAATAGGGCTGTATATGTATGTATATATATATATATATATATATATATATATATAATCATTGCAGTATAAAGTTTTCAAAGAGAAGAAGATAACAGATAAGGAAGCCTGATGCTATTAAAGTAAAAAGAAAAACGAAAGCGTGTTCGACTCAAATTTCTTGGTGATTTATTATGTATTTACAGAAGTCACTCTACTGACATTGGTGATAAGTGACTTATTTGTGGAAATATGAACCCCAACTATGCTTCAAATTCCCCATCCTTGATGAAACATCATCAGTTTGTCATTGGTATAAACATCTAGGATATTTGTCTCACCCTTGTTACATTCTTAGTTGCTTACTCAGCTCAAAGAATAACCAACACCAAATAACCAAAACACACAAAGGCCGTTTTTTGGCCAGTGACAATAATATGTGTTTTTTTCACTTATACATCCCTAAGGCATGCATGGAATGTCCCATTTATCTATCACCAGGAAAACTGCCAAAGGAAACAGGCTTATCAACAATTAGAAACAAATTGAAGTCATCAAGTGGGAGAATGTTTCAGCTACTTCACAATGAAAGTACTTCTTCATGTATAAGATAAAAGAGACAGTGTGCAAGGGCAGCACAATATTTATATTTACATACCCTATTATTTGGCTCTTAGTTCAGCCTGATTGTCCAGTCCTTCTGACCTACACTTTCATCAAGCAATCCTATAACTCTCTGAAGCTACCAGCTTCAATAACGTATGTTATCTAATATATATTTGTCTTAAATGACCACTGAAATGTCATATTGATAGTATTCTTGCATGAAGATCTTCCTAATTTAGTTGAATAGCTGAAAATACAATCATCAAAACAGCTGAACAATATATTTAACTTTATTTATTGTTGTGTATAAAAACACCTTAACAGAGGAACTCTTTTATGGACACAAAACGGACTGAAGGGCCCGTAGGCCACCTCAGGCTTGCCAATTTCCACCAGTTTGCCCCCAGCTAGCCATGGGAGCAGATGGCTAGCTGGGAGCAAACTGGTGGAAATTGGCGCCAAAAGCCTATCATGGCTCCACCTCCCCCAGCTAGCCACCTCCTGCCCCTCCCAGGTCCTGCCAGGTCAGGTGGTCCCTTCTTCCAACCCCAGGCAAGCCTGAGGTGGCCTACGGGCCCTTCATAATATGGAAAATATTTTTTATGAAAAAAACAAGATAAAGATATCATTTAAAGATATCAATAATTAAAGAGAGACAGGAAAATATAGGGAGAGAAAAATAAAAGGGAGAGAAGGTAAATAAAATACATAAAATTAAGAGGTTGGGCCGAGGTTTTTAAAGGAAGTCCGAAGAAACTTGTAAGGATCCCTAGCCATCCTATGTGTGTAATTTATAGTTAAAAAAACACAATATGGCATATTATGTCCAACTGAGTCATTAATCTCAGCAATTTAGAACACCCTTACTCATAGGATTTAGCATTTACTAAGGATTTAACGACACAATTCAAAGTTGTACAATTAGACTTAATATTTGGCATCAGGTGAAGAAAGCTTTCCAGTTCATTGAATATCACTTAAAATGACTTCTTGATTCAGTCAGAGTCATTTCTCAACAAGTAGAAAGGCTTCTCCCTGGGATACTTCCCCTTCTCAGTGGACACATGAATAAGTGCATGTGTTATCGTGTGTATACTTGCATTGACCCTTCGAGGCACAGTGCGCCTTCTTCCTGCAGTGCTAAAGTATTTGCAAGCTTGGCTACTGGAGAAGAGGCACCGCACTTCTAAAAAAACAATTTCCTCTTTTTACGAGCAGTTTAAACCAGCAGTGCATAGTTAAGCCAGCTCACATAGAGAGCAGCATACATTTATTAACTGGATTTCATGAAACATGTTCAAGGGTTTTTTCCACTCAAACTCTACTTGTCCGTCTTTCTTGGATGTTTGCCAGTGGGATTAGAGTCTCTTGCATGCTGTCTCCAGCTATGACTTTGCTATCCATGCTAGGAGTGGGAAGTGTATGTACAAAACAATGCACAGACTACATTCTTATTTATTTGTCAAGTCTACAGAGAATGCCTGATTACTTCAGACCAAAGTAATCAATCACTGCTGCTAAAGCATACAACTGGCTCGCTATGTCGAAGGTTCCAACAATTTACTGGAAGATGCGAATTTCCTAGTCATACATAGTGGAAAGACATAGATTTGTTAAATTGCAACACTTTTAATAGACATTGTTTTTTCAAAGATGACAGTGGATTTACATCTATTATTTTTTAATTCGGTTTGAAATGGTTCATTTTACAACCATCCACAACGACAACGGTTTTGAAACCAGAAGGCCAAAAATAGCAACAAAAAAAACTAACTTAAAGCATATGCAACTATAAATGGTGGATGTAAAGAAACAGCTCAGCTGATAAGATATGGGAACTGTCCTCAGCTACGCTCTAAACCAGGGGTGAGCAATTAATTTCCTAAAGGGGGCACATGAGAAACTTGGAACGTTGTGGTGAACCAAACCATAGGCTGAACTTAATTCTGCTCAATATTAATTTTATAGCTTTATTTTATTTTATTTTCTCAGTGCCAGGAGCAGTATCTATAGAATGCTATCCATCCCAGTTAGTCACAACACTGCTGCTCACAAATTGCCCCCTTTTACAATTGGCACTGTTTTTTTGACCAGGACACAAATTTGTATCCCACTGTAGGCCACTGTAGCGGGCCAGACAGGTACAGCCAAAGGGCTGCTCTACGCCCAGGTCTGCTCTACGCCAATCAGGGATAAAGGCTACCTGTAATAGAAAGTATTTTTAATCATATAATACATGTAAACTGGCTTAATGGGAAAGATAAAGGACCACTGACCACTTCTGGACAGCTACCTTGTGTCTAATTGGGTTTATCCATAAGGTTTTCATAGAGTGGGTTGCCTGTTCTTTCTCCAGTGGTTTAGCTCAAAGCTTCATTGAGGTACACAAGCCCCTACACTGCGACAAGGTAGCGATCCAAAAGTGTATATATAAAGACAGCGTGAACCCCAGTGTTGTCAATGTTGTAGTAATATGGCCATTATCATCAAATCATTAGAAGCAATTTCTTTGTATGAGACTACAGAGAAGAGCTGAGATGATGGGATCCTAGAAATGGCATCTCCTTGGACAACAGCTTTATAAAAAAAAGTAAAGAGTATGAAGGAAATAAATAATTATATATTGATCTAGTTTAATATACCTATTCTTAACATTGCTCCTAAGACTTATAGACACAATTAGTAAACTACATAAAATGAATATGTAATATGCCTGTAAATGCTCAGTATTTCTTCAGCTAATATTAATTATTGCAATCTACCATTAGATTCGTGGGAATGAATTAGACATATCCAGTTAGAAAATATTATATTACAAGTAACACCCTTCATTCTTCAAACCTCTGTACATGACCTAATTTCGCTAAGCTGTGTTTGACAATTTGTGCATGTCCCTGTTTAATATGGAGGTTAAAATGTGCAAATTTAATACACAGGTGTTATAAAACATATAAAAGCTTCCAAATTTCACATGTGGACTCCCTATTAGCCAATAGTGTTAAATAAAAACACATATTAAATTACTGCAGAGAACAAGGAAACGAGAATTGCACCAGAAACCAGCAATAACAAAAACAGCCATGGAGGAAATGTAATCCCTATCTCATGAAATATTTATATAAAACATTGCACATTAAAAACAGATTTAGCCAAACCAAGCCTCTTTTTAGCCAACACTGTCTTACTGTGAGAAGATACAGATTTGTGTATATTAAGAGACAAGACTAGGCTCTCGGCATCTGTATGTTTTCATGTGTTTGGATTCTCTAAATATCACAAGGAATGAATATATTATTTCTGGGAAAAAAAATTATATATAAAATATACCACATAACAGAACTCAACTAAGCTTGATAACAGACAAAATATTTTTTGAAAGAAAAAAAAAAAAGAAAAAAATGAACTTGTAAATTTTTTACTTTTAAAATCGTACTTTAATGTGGGGTTCGATTTCCTTTTCTGACCTGATTCTATCTACTGCTTTCTCGGGAGGGTCTATCCTTATAAACTAATTACCTTTCCGTTTTTTCCTGTTTAAATACTGCCATTTGTAGCTGTCATATTCTCATTGTGCAGAGCGTAGTTTTCTTGGCATTCAAAGCAGACACCAAAACGGTACACTCCACAGCAGCATAATTAGATATAAATATCAATAAATTATTTGTTTATAGTCTAAACATGTTACCTATTTTTAAGTGTAGTTATTCAAATAGTATATTTGATATGTAGGACAGGAATCCCGCGGCAGTACAGAGTTAAGCAGAGTGGGAGTTTGATCGGGTTTGGAATAGGAGGGGTTAATCAGTTTTATATAGTTATTATAAGTTCTCAATAAGTCCTCTGGATCGCTACCTTGTCATGGTGAAGGGTCTTGCATACTTCAATGAAGCTGTGAGCAATACCATGTAGAGTCACCCAAAATGAGCAGGTCAGACAAATCGCTGGAGAAGGAACTGGCAACCCAGTATCTTTGCCATGAAACCTTATGAATTAGCACACTCAGATACAAGTTGTGCCTGGCGTGCTGTGGTCTATAGGGTCACGAGAGTCAGACATGACTCATTGACTGAACAACAATAACAATATGAGCCACATTCAATTGAGCTTTCGGGAGATCCGGTAGCCCGTAAGTGAGGTCGCAATCGGTTTTGCTATTGAATTGGCGTCTTTTTGCGGGCTATGAACGGCTTCCGAGTTATGAGCTTGAAAAAATGGCAATGGTTAAACTCCTAACTTACAGCCTCCAGAAGCCTTTGATCTTTCACTTTTGCAAGGCTAAAATCGCAAATCGCTATTCAATTGCTCAATTTCCTCAAGCCCGCAAATATTCACACCCGTAAACGGCAAATGAAGGAGAAAATCCAACAAGTGCTAGAGAGAACCCGCAAGGGGGTTAAACACCTATTCATAGCACTGTAAATGCAAATAAGAAAACACTACTGCACTGTAAATAACGGGGAAAGTGATGATGGACATTAGAATTAATTGCATAACAGTCCCAAGCTCGCAAATCGACAGGAAATAAGATTTTATTTTATGTGTCATTTCACGGTTAAATCGATCTTGGGTATCAATGAGTTAATACATACCAGGCCACCCATATGGACTAGAACAGTATTGGCGTTCATTTTCATAATTCTGTATTTTGGGGGTTTGCAAGTCTGATCACATATTGGACCCCTGAACCTAATTGATTGACATGTAACCTCCATGTTTTACTTCCGTAATAATGACTCATCTCATTTTCTATTGAATGATTTGAAATGGGAGGTTACGGTCTTGCTTAATTGATCATGTTCCCACCCTGAACTGATCCGAATCAGTGTATGGTTTACGGTTTTGGCTTGGGGCCCGTAACTTGCTGCCTTGAGCAATTGAATAGCATCGCAAGTGGAGATGAACGGGAGCCTGCAACACAACCGACTGTCTGCGATCATCGAGTTGCGGGCTCTGAATTGAATATGGCCCTATGTCCTTAACAGGTGGTGTTAATTGATGGGCAGTGGCCTTTTAAATGAATTTGTAAATGAAATGTCCACATTTCAGTCAATATGTAGGGTGTTTTATACAAACCACAAAAAAATATATGTTTAATCCCAACACCACAAATCTCTACAGGACAAAAATACAAATACAAACAGGTCCCATATAAAAAAATACAATATAATATGTTTTAATAGAATTTTTTATAAGTGAGGGAAACATGCAGGTGTTGATGGATTGTATAATGTCAGCCCCTTGTTCAGAATAAAAGGATCTCATTGGGTATATTAAAATGCACCTGTATTATATAGTTATTAATATGTTATATTACGTTATAGTTAGTAATAGGTGCAGTTACGTATGATACTAATGGTTCTCTGTATATTCAGCACCAGTTTTCTAAAATGAGTTTTAATACAAGTTATTTTTCTTATAGTAAATTAAAATAATGGGCTAAATGATTTTAAAAAGCACAATAAATTAGACTTTAGTTACCTAGGTTTTTTAAGTTTTAAGGTTCATCATTCTCCGTGTCTGTCTCCACCCCAGTTGTTTGATTGAGCTTTTTAATTTCTATGCTATTCTATAGAGCCTATTCACTTAAAGGGAAATGGAAAGCATTTTTTCATTGATACGTCTGAATATCTGATATTTGATAATGCAGAACATTGTGATTTATTTTTAAATCATCTGAGGGCTTGCCCCTGTCATCCAATTAGCAGTAATACTGATATATGACTCATACTTGTCTACCAATGTCTATGTATACTCTGTGAACATCATCCTGTAGGTTTCAAGAAGTTTAAACATGTTTTACTTCATATTTTTTCAAGCAAAACAAAACAGCTTTGGTCATGTTTAAAGCATACTTCTTTAAATGCATGAAAACCAAATAGGTATGTGTCCCTTTAATGAGCATAGAGGAGGTTCTAAATATTGCATACACACATATATATATATATATATATATATATATATATATATATATATATATATATATATATATATATATAAATATATATATATATATATAAATATATAAATATATATATATATAAATATATAAATATATATATATATATATATATATATATATATAAATATATATATATATATATATAAATATATATATATATATATATATATATATAAATATATATATATATATATATATATATATATATATATATATATATCATAAATATACTAAACCATTGAATTTCCCTGCAGTAAACAGAGATTGAAGTTTGCCCATTCTACCTATCCTCCACCATTAAAGGGCCATTTACCGCACTGTAAGTGCTCTTTATGGTGTGAATGAGCACAAGATTGTTAACATTATCTGTTTTTTTATCACACTAATAAGATACAAAATGTAAAGTTTTAAGTCTGTTCACAAAAGTATATTCCGCCTACTGGCGGTTGCATGAGTAATAACAGATAGCTAAGCGCAGAGTGAAGACAGTGATTTATAGCTGTTTTGTCCATGAACTCAGGACTGCACTTACCAATTAACCCATAACTGATCTATTTAGCGGATTCCAGAATTCCATGCTCGGCACAGATTGGTTTGTTAAGAGTTAACTCTTTTTTTTCTTTTCTTCACAGTTGTAGCTGTGGGTCTGGCAGTGAGGGAAGGAAAAAAAGAAGCACAACTTCTCATGGTGTGGGTCTGCCTGAGGGCAGTCAGTGACAAATGTAAACACAGATTTTACTTTATTTGATTTCTCAGTGAAAAATGCACGTATTTCAAAAATTCTAAAAGTATTTAAACATGCTTTTAGGAGATCTTCTATTGTGCTGTGATCCTAACTGTGGTGAATTGAGGGGCCCTTTAAGGACAGACTGAATCTGAGCAAGCCCAGTTGTTTCTGTAGAATAGCATAAAAATTAAATAGGTCTTACCTTACTAGTGGGAAACCTCTCACATTTCACTGTCCTGTATCTAAACAGGAGCCCACACAAGTGTACCAATAGGTAAGGCCTTGAATAAGTTGCTAGCTTCTATGATTAAAAAGGGAAACATATTTACGACCACATGTATCCCTTTCAACCAAAAATTCCAAAAAACTATTACTCTGAGGCTCTTCCGCCAAGAACCCATAATCACAATATCCTGTGGCCATCAACATGCCAATGTAGAAATGCAGAGGAGTCAAAATCTCAAGCAAAATAAAATAATGTCCAGAACCTCTAACCCAAGCACGTTAACTTCCAAATTCAACACCGCATCAAAAAAACCTTTATTTTAATAACTGTTAAAATAATCTCATTTTTCTGAAAGTGGCTGCAGTTTCCCAATACTCAAACTGAGTTGCAAATATTCCAGTTTAGTTTCAGGGTCAGAGATCATAAAAAACTGCTTAAATTACCTGCTATCAAGATAACTGTAAACAAAATGCAAAGAAACAATGAAAATTCAATAAATATATGGCAAATTATTTGAAGGCATGTTTAAGTTCCCTGGATTATGAATGCATCTGATAGTGGAGAATCAGTAGTCTACGGAAACATTTTTTTTTAAATCATGAAAAAAATTCCAAATGAAACATTAACAGGGTTTGCTAAATCTCTTGAGATTGCAAGCAGCAGCTTTTGTGAGATGACACCCCTGAAAATCAGTGCTAAAATTAGCATAAAATTCATAATTTGTTTTGGCCAATCAAGGCAGCTAATACATGTTAATACAATGTAACAGTCAATGATGGCAGATTGTGCCGGAAGGAATCATGGGATGTGTAGTCTCCCTATAGAACGAAGTAGGAGAAGAGTGATCTGCAGATCCCTGCATTGAGCTGCTGCTGGCTTGAAGGTTAGTAAAGGGTTAAAATCTGTACCCAAATGTAGTGTTTATATTGGGAGGTTCACTGTGCCTAGGTAGGCGGCTCTGGGGTGTGGAAAACAAGTTTTTTTTCTAAATAAAATATGTCTGTATGTGTATAGAATGGCTCTGTATCTGATATACCGTATTTTTCGCCGTATAAGACGCACTTTTTCTTCCCCAAAACTGGGGGAGGAAAGTTGGTGCGTCTTATACGGCGAATATACCTTTTCAAACTGCCTCTGTCCTCTTGATCTCACCCCAGCGCTTCCTACCAGCATCGCGTCGGCCGGTGCGTCCTAGTGACGTCACACACGCAACGCTGCAGTACACGAGGAGTGCTGGTAGGAAGCGCTGGGGTGAGATCAAGATGGCAGAGATCAGAAGGAAGGTGAGGATCAGGAGGGTCAGGGAGGGTCAAGGGCTCCCAAATGCTCCCAAATGCTGCAGTATATGTATGTATGTATGTGTATGTATGTGTATGTGTGCATGTATGTGTGTGCATGTATGTGTGTGCATGTATGTGTGTGCATGTATGTGTATGTATGTATGTATGTGTATGTGTGTGTGTGTATGTGTGCATGTATGTATGTGTGTGTATGTATGTGTATGTATATTTATGTGTGTATGTATATGTATATATATATATATATATATATATATATATATATTTATGTGTGTATGTATATGTATGTATGTGTATCTATATATATATATATATATATATATATATATATATATATATTTGTGTGTAATGTAGGTGTGTATCTGTGTGTAAAGTGTATTTGTGTTTGATTCAGATTTTTTTTCTTTTCTTGTTTTCCTACTCTAAAAACTAGGTGCGTCTTATCTGCCGGTGCATCTTATAGGGCGAAAAATACGGTAAGCGGAAACCCTAGATATACCTTTAAGAGCAATAAGTAAAGTAGTGCATGTATGAGAATTACAGATTCAAAAATCAGACTATTTTCCAATATATATTTTTTAAACAACATCAAAATATAGTAGGTTTTATTAAATGTTGTACTGCGTGATGTTTCTTACCGATGTTGTAAAAAAAAAAAAACGATATGTATAATGGTAAACACATGGAATATTCTAATATAAATGCACAAAGAAAAAAAATCTGAACATTTAATTACGCAAGGAAACCATAATTCCCCAGGGCATCTTTTCCTTGTGCAGTATGATTTTATTATTTCACAAACACAAGAAAAGAAAAACATTTATGGGCTGATATTTCTCCCATAAACTGGTTTTACTGAATTACTGTTTTAATAATTATATGACTTCATATAATTGACTGTTATGTCCAGAATTTGGGGTAACCACAATGAACAGTTTTCCACTCTTAAGCGGGCTGGAAATCTGACTTCACGTGTTACGGGGAAGAATCTTACATTTGAGCATCTGCTGTTTATCTGTGGTGGTTGCAGGAATGTTATGAATCTTGGAGCTTAGCGTTGGAGAACGTATCCACTGGCCACTGGAAAGCACAAGTGTAATTTACAGTCATAATCCATCTGGGACAGTTCTGTTCCTGAAATGTGGAGTCCAACCCTTGTGGAATAAAATTTACACTCAATGCTTTTATGCGTTAATCATCTAATAGGAACAGAATGGTGTACACTGGGAGTATATTTTGTATGTGACTAACCAGAATCCTCTGCTGCACTGGAATCAGGATCAGATTTGACCACTTCAGATGACACAGTAATTCAAAACCTTCTATAACTCTTTTTAAAAGAAGAGGATTTGTTTTCTCCTGATCTTGTCTTGACATTTTAAATAAAATAGATGGGCAGGGAGCATTGTAAATCTATGGACAGTCATGTCATCTTGCTTTATACTTCATTTCCACAATTATATCGACTCTTTTGAGTGTGAAATTTTACAGCTTTGCAAAGGACCCCTCCGCATTGAGAAATGTACGGCATATTTACGTTTTATCTATTATGAATGCATCTGATAGAGGTGAATTAGTAGTGTATGAAAACATTTTTTTGCGTGATATACCAAAATAAACCTCTTGAGTTTACAAGCAATTGGTTTTGAGAGTTAACACCCCAGTAAATCCCTGATAAAATTTGCATAACATTAATAATTAATTTTGGCTAATCACAGGCAGCTATAACATTGTTTCATTCTATGATGGCAGTTTGTGCAGAAGAGCTTTGTGGAATGTGTTGTCTTGTTTTTCCCCTGTACAAGGAAGCAAGAAGAATTTCAGACATTTGCCCTTTATCAAGCTGACTTCTTAAAAAAAAACAGCATATGGGGTTTCAGTGGACCTTCAAATATAAATAAGCCTTTAAGGCATGGCATGACATGACAATGTGCAAATACAAATTTGTTACACCAATTGTCTGTAGCAATGCCCATAGGAAACCTTTAATATGGATGACAGACACGCAGACATGTTTAGAACTGTCTGGCTAGGTAGGAAGCGCCAATGGGATTGTTTCTCAAGTAGTGTCAATAATGTGATATAAGTCACAAGTAGCTGCCAGCTTCTGTACCAAATTGCTGTGCCAGGAATAATGCAACCACTGACAGTCACGTACTAACCACAACACCCTGTGAAAAAATGTGAATTGCTCAGAATGACAGCGTAACATTCTTTATACTTACGGAAAACTAATCGATTCAGTAGAACCTTTTATTTTGCCAACATTAGTCGAATGCACAATGCTGGATCACTAAACATTCTTTGCCTAATAATTGAAATAACATGTGGAATGTGGATATTCTTTTATTCTAAAACATCAAAGAAGAACTCAATAAAAGGGAACTGAGATTCCAGAGGTGATCTCAAATGTGTCTAATACATTATATTGGATATCACAGTAAGACTAACGGTAATATTTTTTGCTATGCTTTGTTTTATGGGGTTTAAAAGGACATTAAAGCCCCAAATTATTGTCATGCTTTTAAAAGCCCAGGTTTCATATATCAGAATATATATTAATGTGTGTGTGTGTTTGCAAAAGGTTGATTTTATCCAGCCAATCAGAATCTGTAATTTATTTTGCAGCCGATAATAAAGATGTTAAAGCCTTTTGTGTGAATGGAGAGGTGGAACAATCAGATGTTGTAATACATGCTTGGGTTACTGGATAGAAATTTACTTTAGAGGACTTCAGACTGATTTTCAATATGAAAAAGTGGTTCTTTGAAAATCATTGCAAAAAGTTGAGACTTCTTTCTGTATGGAAGATATATATCATTTAAGGAACATTAAACACAGTTTTTTTCTTTGTTGCCTCTACAAGATCGTATGAAGAAATTGTATGTAGGAAGAATGTTGGTATGTTGAAGGAATTGTATGTAGGTCTGAAGCAGGGGCGTCGGAAGTGTGTGTGTGGATGGGGGGACTAATCCCCCCCAGATTAAATGAATAGAGGACACAAAAAACAACAAAACTTAATCATGCATTACCATGCATTATGTCTTTCCCATGAAAGCTTTGACCCATAAGTTATCTTGTGTATATATAAATATTTATTTTTTTATTATATTGTGGTGCAGGAGCATTGAGCATTTAAACAAAGAATTAAAAAAAAGTTTTTGAGGGGCACTGCAGCAATGGGTCCCAGTGCATTGCACCACGTACACTGGCGATCCGCCCCTGCTTCTTGCCTGGGATTAGAAATGAATTATCCCCCCCAGATTTTTTGGGGCTCCTACTCCCATGGTCTGAAGGAAGAATTGTTACTGTCAACCAGTGAACAGTAATAGAATTGTTTGAATCATTGATTTCAGCCAATGATATAACATAAAGCTGTAGTACTATGCATTTTGTTTTTACGTTTTCAAAGAATTTTAAACATATAAACTGTAGAATTTTATATTAAAACTATGGGGTTATCAAATAAACAATGAAACCATCAGCTACAAAGATTCTATTTACACTGTAGAGAAATATTAACGGAAACCATACTGACCTTATAAAGAAACGGCGAAAAGGCCAACTTTAAATTACAAAGTGAAAGGTTTTTATTGTATGAACAATATGTTTATTTATCCTTGCTGATATTGTGACCTATAAGTTATACTGACACCGAGGTTATTTCTGAAAATTAAAATATCTAAAAATACTGCAATTCCCATATATATATATAGGCTCACACAACTTTCTGGACACTTTGCAAGCTATCGTCTTAGGATAACACCAGTTACCAGGCTGTTATCTTGTCTATGCCATTTATGTGTCTTGTCAATTGTTATTGCTAGCTTACACACTAGTCTTCTTGGTCCTACATTAAAATTTCTTTTCACAGCCCCGAGAACGAACATTTGATGCTAATGACTTAGTGATTATCAAATTGAGTCTGGTTATACATAACCAATGACCTAGAGGTGACAGACCAAATTGCTCTTTGGCTGCTGGGAGGCCTAGTGACAATTGCACAGCTGGTTCACTTCAACTTGAACCAATCATGACTTCCACACATCTGCTAACTCTTTGGAGGCAAGATAAATATTACAAATTGTGTCTTTAGTCGGGTTCAGAAGAATCAAAGTTAATAATAAATAAATAAATTTCAAATAATAACCACTAAATGATGTTGGAAATAAATAAAATGGGGGAAAAAAAGAAAAAAAAAATGTGCAAGGTGCAGTTATTGGTGAAAAATAGTTGTCTGTAGATGGTAATGACTTTTAATAAAACAACACATTAGTAAATGTTATTAAATATTTGTTAAGGGACATTATCAACAACACTATATACAAAGTGGACAGTAAATACATGATATTGTGGAATACATCGGTTTAAACTGAGTTGCGGTCCCTGGTCTTGAGAAGTCACTGAAAGATGAATGTGTACGACGAAAGAAAGAAGCATGATAGAAAGCAGTATAGTAATTCTGCAAGATCCATTGATTAAGATGGCTGCGTCATTGTAAGAAATGAAATAATGCATAATTGTTGCTTGTATGATGTCTCAATTGAAAATATTAATGAGGTTGGGGATAGGATTATGTGAGATTTAAGAAAGATGTGAGAAAGATAAGACAGCGTCTGACAATGAGACAAAATTTCATGGAGAAGGTACAGAACTCGAAAAGTCCAACAGCAGGAGGGAAAATAGCTAATGATAGAAGAAAATAGTAGGTCATATACAAAGGGGCAGCCATATAAATACTTGAAGACACTGGTTGAAATAGTATATTGGAAATATAAGGTGGTGCGGTTTTAAGATATTTTTATGTTGAAGTCAAGATCTAAACTTTATTGCAGAGGATATGAGGAGCAGATGGAATGGATTGAGAGTGTGGGATAGATGTATAGAAAAGATTAAAATATTTAAGTAGGAGTTTATGATGCTTTGAAACTGTTGATTGACACACAAAAACTGCAAACTTCAATATAAGTTTACTCTACAAAAACCCTTATTTTAGAAACATTTGCTAACTGAAATACACTGTCTTTGTCATGGCATATCATTATTTATACCATTTTTGAAATAATTGTTGCTTTAATTTAAATGGAGGTGTACTCTGAAACCGGGATATAAACAGGGGTACTCAGAAGGACAATAGTCCCATTGGATGATGCTATGCGACACTATCTTGTATTTCAGTCTACAAATATTTTTACAGGTAATCCATTTTTTTTTTATCAATGAATTAAAAAACAAAAACTAAACTAAAAGCGGAATAAATATGATGTGAGCCTTTCAATAATGAGTTTCAGCAAGAGCAAAAGCTAATTCACTGACCTCAGTGCTCCTTAATCCGGAATCAAATTATATCCCAGTAAAGATAGATTAATGGACGCTCTCCTGCCGAGTTAAATAATCAGAGGCTGCACTAAGAGTACAGTTACCTTAATTAGCAGAGCAGTTTTCTAGTCTAAATTGAAGCCCTGCTAATTAGTATTAGGTGGGCAGCCAATTAATTAGCAGAGTGACAAAGTGTACTAAAACATCACCTTTTTTTAATTTACCCAAAAGTGTTATTTTAATGACTGAATGGATTCAGTCACTGGATTGTTATTTGTTGTGTAAAAAAAAAAAGCCTGAAGAAGAAAGAATTAGAAACATTTGTCTATTAAACACTTAAATGTTTATAAAACAAGGATATTTCAGTAGGTATACCAGGCTAATTCACAGTGTGAATATTCAGAAATGCAAAGTTACAGCAATGAGTATGGTGAAACATAGATGATTTGAAATAATCCAATCAATTTCAGCCCTGGGTCACCTGGGTTCAAATAATTATATAGGTAGGTCATGAAATGTGCAAGTTTAAAAGAAAAAGTCTATCTGATGATTTTATACAGCCTTTGACAAAATTATATATGTATTATATATTTTTATTATATATATTTATTATATATTTAATATAAAAACAAAATGTTATATTAGTATATATCACAGTACCACAGTTTTCCAAAAGTCCTACAAGGATAAGGCCTAGGGTGACAAGAAATCAAGGAAGAAAATGGATTCCATACTTTAATCTCTCACTTTCCTTTCCAAGATCTCTTTATGACCTATACTCTCTATATCCCCAATTCTTTTTATCATATTTCTATTATGCTCTGTCTGACACTTTTCCTTTTTGTTGTGTCCAACTATCTATGACCCTATGGACCACAGCACCCCAGGCACAATTATCGTTATGTCTCTGATTTTGCTTAGCCATAAGGTTATCTTGGCAAAGATACTGGAGTGGGTTGCCAGTTCCTTCACCAGTGGACTGTGATTTGTCTGACCTCTATGCTATGACCTGTCCATCTTGGGTGAACCTACATGGATTACCACCACGGCAACATAGTGATCCAGAAGGGGATTTTCCTTTTACAATCCACCAATTTAATAAGCTCTTATCCATTTTTACCTTTGTTCATCCTTTGGTCTATGGCAGGATAGCTTTTAAATCTGGTTATAAATGTACCAAACTCCACAGGACCAACAAGAGCCTAAAACAGATTGTGACATCACCAATCTCATTTGCATTTCACTACCCATGATCCCTAGGTGTAGTGAAAACAAACTATACTTAGAAAACTTTCAGAAAACATATATCCTGGTGTGGGATCGCTGCATGTACCTAAGAGGGAAAATACAACAATATTGCATTCTGGAAAACAAAAAAACAATTTTGGAACCACAAATAGATAATTCCTCAATGTTGTAATTTAATCATTAAAGCTATTAAGTTAAATTGGTATAACTAAAACCATAAAGCTCACTTATGACAGCCCATAAAAATATATTTTTCATAATTATATCCCATTACTTTTTATAGCTGTTTCAGTGAAATTCCAAAACAAAGACATAATAAAATTAAGTTACCAAAACTGAAATTTAAATACTCTATGTTGATGTCCAAGACAATGCTTATTAAAAATTAAATAAAGTATATTTTGAACATTTTCTAATAAATACTCAAATGGCAGTGTTAGTAACCAGAAGAACAGAAGAAAATCAATTTTTTCTCAAAGTATACACATTTTTGTAACATTAACATTTTTATTATTGCAATAAATGCTTATGTCAGAAATTTTAATAATCTGTATTTTTTGTATAATGGTGTCCCACAAAGTATCATTTTCCTTTCATATTGGCAATGGCTTTGTTTGTTTTCATCACAGACACATACTTCAAGTCAACTACTAAAGTACAGTTAATTCATACAAATTATTCTGTGGGATCTCTTAATGGAGTTTGGTTTAATCCACTACATGTTATGATGAGTGCGATCTTGTGCTATCTACAAAACCACTTAAAAAATCCATACGAAGCAACAAAGAGCTATTGTATCGCTATGCCTGGTGACTCTCATACACTAATCCAAACACTGTGACTGGAGGGACACCATTAAACATTGCAATAATTTTTAGCATAAAAAATTACTGATCTGAATAATTTATTAAAAATATCCATCTACAAATCAAAACAGCAGAAGAGATTAAAAGAAAACCCCTTCTTGAGTTAATTTTGTCTGGTAATGCACAATAGGTTCAATGCAACAGCGAGTCCCCAACTTGGCAAACAGAATTAGTGTCACTCAAATGTCTACGTTGGAAATGACTGATCTAATGTTGGGTGTAAATATCTCACTGGTGATCAATGTGCATTTGTTGGAAATGTTTACTGTCTTTTGCTAACATTATAAAGTGCACATTCAGTATCCATGTGTTAAGAAACCATGGCAATTCCCCAAGAGTAGAGTCATCTTATTCTGAGAAGTGATCCTGAGCAAGGTTTAAACTCACATTTGTTTCTCAAATTCCTAATACACAGTAGACTCTGAGTTAACCAGAACTCTCAAGCAACCAGAAAAAATTTAATACAGTACTAAATAAAAATGAAAATTGTTAGCTCAACAAATGCTAGGAGCCAGATTGTAATGACACAAAATACTAACAGGCACCTGGATTGCATCCACTGTATGTGTTCAATGTTATCTGGAAGAAGACAGGCGAACCTACCTGTGTGTAAGTGAGGAGTGAAAGCTGCTGCTGCTAGAACAGCCCTCACTGACAAATATACTTAGCAGAGAATCCTATGTGCAGCTAATCTAGGCCTCTTTTAATAGCAACTCTCAAGCAACCAGAAACTACATTTATCCGGCATCTACAAATCCCTCTGGGTGCCGACTGAGAGTCTACTGTATTGATGCTGTAAACACTATAAAAAGTTGCTTTAACCCTAGATAGATCAATTATTTGAAACTCTGAACCTCCCTTCAATAATATAAAATACTGATCAAGAGTATTGAAGGGGAGACCAATCACCGTCATAAAATGCAGATACCGGTATATGCATTCTGTTCATACGGAGCACAACAAATCGTTTCATTGCATGATTCACTTAATGAAAAAATAAAATAATTTTTCAGTGCACAAACTGTAAAATGTATATTTAATTTTAAATCAAAGAATGGAATATATCAACTATGGAATGTTAATAAGTTATCCCTTCAATTAATATTTTTCCTTTTAATATACAATGAAGTCAAACGGGTTATCTCTGTTGCTTGTAGGGATACTTTTAATAGGTGACACTGGAGTTGTTAGTGTCATAAAAGTGAAAAATGAAAACCATATGGCAGGATGCTGGGCTGGCAATGGACATATAAACTACAGATTGGCAGTAAAAACCAGCCTAGGGCACCACCATATGAAGTCATTGACTTGATTAACTTAAATCAGAGGTGTTGTGTTCTAGCTACCCAACTTAAGAAGTCTTTTTGTGACACTGGGCACTTGTTTGGCTGCAAAAACAACGGCAACATGCGTTTCTTTCTCTCTCTCTCAAAATACAATTAAAACTTACATTGGAATTTATCTCAATTCTGTCTGAAAATCTATAATAATTTATCATTTTACTAAACAGTTATTGAATAATTTATTTTTCAGTCAAAATTAATACATAGTGCATATGGCAACAGATTATTTAAAATCACATAACTCTGTCATAAAATAAAAAGCAAATATTACCCAAACATTCACTTTTAACATATAAATAGCCTGAAAACATGTTAACATAATACATCCTGCACAAGTAGTTTATTGTATTCACTCATTTTGATCATTTAGGTCATATAGTAATATTTTATATCCTGAGAGAAAACGCCTCTAAATCCTACATATTTTAGAGGGTGACCAAATAGTTTAACCAAATAACTAGACTGACAGAAAACAGGATTTAGTTATTTTGTATTTTTGTGTGAGGTAAAATACATAATTTTATATTATAATACAGTGCACATTTTTAATATAAAACTGCAACTCTTACTTATACTAATATTAACAATGAAAAAAATAATTAATTATAATGAAATTCACTTTTACAATTACCAATTGTAATGTACATTCGGTTCACATTGGCATGTCACTACTCTGATTTAATCTGTGAAGACACACCGCACATTTCTGAGACACATATTAGTAAATATAACAGAGCATACAAAAGTATGTGAGAGGAAAATCAAAATGGCTGCTAGGCTCATGTGTTTTTCTTTCCTCATTACATACCTGCGAACGAAGACACATTCTAGTCAGCCTTAACTTTCTTTAAATACCAAATTATATGTATTTTATTTTAGTTTGATATCTAAGCACTTGTGTACTTTAAATAATGTGCAAACATTAAAAAAATTACCTCATGTTATGTTTAAATATGTTAACATAAAGAAAAAGTTATGTTTATCTGATATAGAAAATTCCACCTCAAGTTCAACAATCTCTTGTTAAGATTCTAGTCATTTAGAGGGAGGTAAGAATTTTAGCTAAGACACAAATCTCCAGATGTGAATGTTTGCAAATGGTTAAGTTCCTCCACACTCACTCAAGTTATTGTTGTAAGATTTTTTGTAAACTAGCCAGAAAACTGCTACAGCATCTGTTTTTTCTTCATCCTTTTAAGTGTGGTTTTGCCACTTGTTACCAGTGTTACAGTTCAGTCGAAGCAGAAACTGTTGAATGAACTGACAAATCATAAGTCAAGAGTCAATGATATGTTAAGGAAACAATGCAAAGCAATTTTGTGGTAAAACATACATTTACAGAACTTTACAGATGTCTTTAATAGCGAGTCAATGAAGAAGAGCGTGAACATGGCATGGGAAGGGAGTTTGACATGTATGTGTCTGTTTTGTAGAGTATGCGTGTGTCAGTAGAGGCCAAAGTAGTAGAGTAGGGGTGCAGTTAATACATATGGCTGACTTAGTAGTAGACAGTATGGGGCACTTGTAGAGGGCAATAGCCTACGTTGCATTGAGGCAGCCACAGTCTTATGACATATCAGAACGTCCCCTTGTAAAAATCTGGGAGATGAGATGTTCCCATCCACCTAAAGTTTACATTTCAAAGCCCTGAAACTCTCATAAGCAGTCATGAAGATTAACAACAGCTAAATCATTGTGGCCCAGTTTAAAAATAAATATTGCGAATGGTAAAATTAGTAATAAAGTTTTTTACATTTTGGTTCTGTATAAGATTTTCCCTTTGAGCCAAATGTGTATTTAATATGAACTAGAAGACGTTAACATAAAATGCAGTCTTATCATTAAATTTGGATATTGGATTAGATAAAAACATTGGGTAAATTTGATATGCAGATATAAATCATATCACCACTTTTAAATAATATATGGACAAGAAACCAAGCAGAAAGATAAGAAGTGTTTACTGCTCAGAATGTATGTTTTATCATCATGTTATATCAATAAACATTGTTTCCATGGTAATTGCTGGAATTTGGAATCCAAACTGACCAATTTTGCTCTATATTAAATCTATCAGGGAAATTCATACAGTTACAGAGAGGTTATTATGTATTATAGTGTTTATTTTTCTACAGGATTTAGAACTATCATCTTTCTTATAAACAACGTAATATTGACATTTTGAAATATCAGTTCATCAGTAGATGTATTTAATACTTATCAATAATTGCATTTAATTAATATAATGATGCAACACCTGATCAAATCTCACCACACTACAACACCTTTAGCTCTACATCTATGCCATAAATTCCAGTACAAAAGACCTGTTTTTCCCATTGGCAGTATTTCTGCTGTCGCTGCCAATTCAGTGTAGTGACATCCATAGGCCTCTGACCCGCTAACATGGGTATCCATTTATGACTATGAGCCCTGCTCTCAGGCAGGCTTATGAACATAGCCATTGATTAGGGTACAGTGCCAGAAACCACTCACAGACTTTTTTTGCCTCAGGCCCACTAAAATGAGCATCCATGGTACATTTTGAGCCTTATTTGCATGTCACTGCCCAGAATCCTTAGCGGCAGTGGAAATAATGTTTGCTGGTAGGACAAACAGGCATATTTTAAACAGATATAGTACAGTGTGTGTGTGAGGCGCTCAATCACCTTTCTACCAACCATAAAATAATGTGTGTCTGGACAACTTCCAGTGAAAGTATGCGCAATAATGGAAATGTGAACAGGAACTAAACATTACCCACATAATTCTTTTGCACGTGTTCAAAAAAAAGGTTCATAACAAATATATAAAGTAACATCTGTAATGACTTTCTCTACTGTATTAATTAATTTGTCATTAAATAAAATTACTATTCACCACCATATTTTTATACTATCACCGCCATTATTTTGAAGCTTAGGCTCATCAAGCCAATACGCAAATGCCCTTAATACTTGTAGATGCACATACTCCGAATGGAAACCCAAGTTATATGGGCTAGAAGAACAAAAGTGATACTTATTGAGCCTTCTTTGCATATCACTCCCTAGGATTTTTAATGGAAATAAAAAGACTATTAAATAAGTAAATTTGTGAGGACATATATCTCCACAACTGCTTGGGGTATGCAGGTGTACACTGATTGGCTTTTTCCTTTCTCACCTTACATACAGGAGAAGGTATTTAAATTACCTTTATACCCATCATAACATATTTTGTAACTGAATAATTATGAAATAATGGGCTTCTCTTGACTAATAACTAATAAGAAACTACCCTTCTCTTCAACAGTCATTTTAATATATGAAAATCACACATACAATATATAATAACACTACGAATAGCAGATTTACATAGGAATATTGCTGGTGTGAATGTACGATATAAATCCATTTTGGACACTGTGTTGGGAACATTCAACACGAATTGGCTTAAGTTAATGGAAACATGAGTCAAAACTCACTTGACCTGATTTTTCAAATAGGCAATCCCAAGACTCCTGATTAAGCCAGATTGCCCATAGACAGCTGCAAGGTGGTCTGGATCTCACACAGGAAAACTGAGCTGAGCCAACCGTAAGGAGGAGAAAATCTTAACTTTAATACAAACTGGTTTCCTCACCCCTAACAGAAATTAAAACAAATGTTTTAAACAGTTTCCAACTATAGTGTGTAACTGTGCATTTTAATTATAGCTGCCAACAATTCCATGGGTCCATTCTGTTGTCATGATTTCCACATTTGCAGTATACAAGTGGTGAATGTCACTATACAAAATAATTATCTTACTAATATTTAGTTGCTGCTTAACCCGTTTGTCCAAGTTCTTTGATAATGAAAAAATAATGTCAGCCTAATGGCTTATAAAAGCAAATCACACTATTCGATTCCAGGAACTGAGCTAGAATATCTTTTAATCTCTGATTTAATAACCTTTAAATCCAAATAATTAAGAATTGCTTTCTCCTGACAAAACTGAATTAGATGTAGAAAAACACATGCATTATACTCACAAGAGAATATGAAGAGGAGGTACAATGAATCCTAATGTGAACGGCACTTCTTTATGCATTTATAATTATGATTTAATTCCTGTCTACACTATTGATGCAATAAAGATTATTATGTGGAGTGCTATGTCATGTTAATTAAGTAAAATAAAAACTAATATGTTATGATACTGCTTGTGTAGTACAGTCATTGTATTTCAGACCACGGAATCGAAAAATGCAGATTAACGTATACTTGACAAATTTGAAATTCATTGTATTATTTTTCTAATTATTAAATAATACAAAACATAATTTTGGTTACATTAGGATTAGTAAATAACAATATATATTGATTCCTTGGGAAGATGGTAATTTGTCACCAGGCAAAATTGTAATGAAAATCTTTAAATGACTCCAACTCATACTCATTCTACATGACCTAGCAAAGCTTGGTCAATATGAATCTTATGGTGTACCAGTGAATATACATTGGACTTCTGAGCACAAGACAATGGGCCAAATTGCACGCCCTGATAAATGTATTGAAAGGAACAATGACGTCAAACCTTTTCTCTATTTTTGGACCCTGTATCTATCTACTTTTGCTTCTATCCGAACCAATCACAACAGCAATAACATTTTATATATAAAAAACAATATACGATATCCTATATTAAATTAAAACAAAAAAGGTAATTTAGAAATATCTTGAATTTTGGATATGTAAATTTAAATACACTGAAAAATATACAAAAAACAACAGTGCTACCCATACATAGCAGATTTAGATTAGAACATTTGTCAACTTTAACAACATTAAATATGCCAGTGCTCTTTTAAACACAAAGAAATATATATTAAAAAATTATAAAATAAATGAGAGAAACCGCACTAGATTTTCAAAATGTCTTCAAAGGAAAAAAATATTCAAAAGAGATTTTATATCTGGAAAAACAGGCATACAGGAAACTAACTGGTGAATTCCATTGTAGGTAATGGAATTGAGGATCAGAACCTTCTTGATTAGATTACATCAGGTCATGATGATTTATTTAATACTACTGATGTTCTGGACATAATACCATTATTCCTTGTACTATTTCCATGACGAACTTAGTCAACATTATAGGATGCAAATATTGCAATATACATTGGTTAAGCACTAACATATGAGTACTTAGTAATACCTTTTGGATAAATGACATCACATGTCACATAAATCAATACAAATGTCTGATTCACACAGGAAGAATTTATGACAATACAGGAAGCTAAGTTGTAATTCCAAGAAACTTCCTACAAGGAGACTTCTTTTCATCTCTCTTACATGTCAGTGAGACTATGATTCATCTTTTTGTTAGTCAGAAATAAAAACTTGCATCCTTACGACATATATTGTACAAATTAAATGGATATTCAACAAAGCTATTTTCTAATAAAAATAAATGCAAATTGACTTATTCAATAAGCTGACAAAATTGTCATCTAGGTAAAAGTGTCTAATAGGCACTATAAAAGCATTTCTATTAAGTACAACCTTATATCCACCAGTCTGACTCAATCAGTCTTGTTCAAAAAAATAATTGCATTATTAAAACAATTAATGTAGGGTAAAATAGCATTTTAAGAAGAAGGCCCAAAAGTAGAAGCCTTAAAATCAATAGGTACTCACAGTCGGGTTAATTTTGCCGTATTTTGGAAGAGCAATTCTGGAAGAACCTGTAGCTTGTTCTTGTTGAGACGCCTGTTTTGGAACAGAAAAAAATAAGTTTAATGAGAAGGCCATGCAACCAGTTTGTGAATGCATTATGTATTCAGGTAATATGTCATGATGATAGTAAGCTCATTGGACCAGAAAATTAATGTATACTATATTGTTGTATGCTGTACTATTCCATATTTAATTGCATTATGAGCTGAAAAAGAAATGCATCCATAGCAAACCCGATGAATAAAAAGTAGATAATAAAATAAACAGGCTATTTTTTCATGTTCATACAGCTTTAGTCTATAATCATCAATTAAATAGCAAGTAATCCTCCAAGGGAAGGAAAGTAAGTGCATCCCGAGGGACATTATTTAACAGATAATGACCTTGTGTGTCAAGCAATTGCCCAATCACTGTATGTTACGCAACTCTGTGTTGATTACTCTGATCTGCCTCAGCTATGAGTCTTTCAAAGGCACTTAGCACAAGCAAAGAATTTTAACTTTTTCCAGACAGTAGATCCTGGTACCTTTTAACATTACCACACTCTCAGACCCTACTGGAGGCAAGATCCTACACAATCTTACACGGACAGCCTATATAACATGCATCTACAACACTGAATGCAGAGCCTTGCCAGAAAGTACTGCATTATCAGATCAAAGTTCTTGTAACTGTATTGATCCTGTAGCAGAACAGATTCAGGCAGCAAATCTTTTTAATGGGCCAACTAGAGAGCAATACAACATTGAATAGCAGAATAAAGGGCTTTTCAAAAAGTATCTGGAGCATTTGGATTCACAAAAATCATTCCATATATACAGTATAATCAATGTATTATTATTATTATTATTATTATTATTAATAGCTTCTTAAAATATTATAAAACTGTAAAATAAGGAAAATGTGCATAAAGAACATAATATTATATTAAAATTATATTTTAAGTCATGCTATCTTCATACAAAATATGTTCCACAAAATGTTAATATTACATTTTTATATTTAATACATTAATATAAAAATATTTTATCACTGCACATATATAATACCAAACATAATACTGAAATAATTTTTAAGATTTTGAAATTGTATAAACCAAATGATTTAAAAATTATGTGAATTTCAGATTGCAGTGGACGTCCAGATTTTATGTCAGTGGTTAATAAGATTGGAACTGCAGATATATATCACTATATGTATTAACCTGCTATTATTTGTCCCAGCAATGATTTCATCAAGAAGGAAAAATAATTTGCTTTAGATATATGAAAAACATCAACAACAAAAAAAACACAGAGACACTGATGACTCCATATGGTTTGCATTGGTTTGTCTTCCGTGCTTTAAAGAATTTGTTCCACAAAATATCTGTTTTTCATCATTCCTTCACAGCATGGAGGGAATGACCAACAGTGGACCTCGGGACTTAAACATCCTGGAACAATTTTCTGCATGTACAGATATGTGGGAGCTTGGGTGCTTATATATAGTTACAAGGGGTATGCACATTCTTAATATCATTAAGGAAAATGCTCTGAATTAGTCTCTGAAGACAGATGCTGTTGGCTCCTTTGAATGTAGTATGGGACATTGATGTATTCATCAGATAGGTACAAGTCATGGGAATTGCCTTCACTGATAGTGTTTAAGTCCAAATTATATTTTATTTGTTCATTTTGGGTGAGAACGGGTCAAAGCTAAGGGGTCTACCCACAGAATCCAACAACAATATACAACAGGCATGTTAAATGTCATTACCAAAACTGTCAGGTGTCAGAAAACCTGAGATAGGGCTAGTGAATGCACTGATAGAGAGTGCATTATAGTGTGACAAAATCAATTGATAAGATTAGGTTATGTTCCGGCTTTAAGGTAACACAAAGTTCAGCAAATCTATATATCTCTATATACATACAACTTTCTCTGGCTTCATACCAACCTGTCTGGCTAACAAATTTGGAATAAATTTGACAGGATTTACAATATAAAGCTGGTATTTATTTTGCTTCTTGCAAATTGTAAGTTTGTCAAACCCAGCGGTACACAAGAAAGTACAATTAGTGCAAATAGTACAAATTAGTTATTTTGTTATTATATGTGAATTTTTTTCCCATATCTCTCAGTCTGAGGGCCATATATAAAAGGGTAAAGTCTTGAAGATGTTAAAGTTTACGCAGAGCCCCCAGAGGTTAATGCAGGAATGGAGAGGTTCTCCAACACTTTATCATTCGTACAAATATGTTTAATCCATTGGTATTTAATGCTATACATATACCCAATATTGTACTGATCATTTGATGTTGAGTGCATAAACAGATACACCCCAAAAGACAGTGGTGGGTAAGCTTTATAAGAGCCAGCATGGTAGATGGTATCTTTCATGTACCACACAGTATTGTGTTATAAATAGATCTAGATGCTAGACCAAGGGTAACCACCAATTAAATTATTATTATTATTATTATTAATGTAATGTGCAATCATATTTCATATTGCTATACAGGGTTTACGTACAAAGGGAAAAAAACACTGTTACACACATGGCAAAAAGTGGAGGGCCCTGTCCTTGAATTTAAAATTTTAGATACATGGTGCTTTTTTCCCAAATGAAACTAAATGTGGAGTAATTAAAAAGAAGAAATAAGAACCTGGGGTTCCCTGGTGGTCCAGTGGTTAGGATTCAGTGCTTTCACCACTGCAACCTGTGTTCGATTCCAGTCAGGGAACCAAGAGGTCACACCACAGTGAAGCCATGCAAGGTTGGGCCTGGTCAGTACTTGGATGAGAGACCACCTAGGAATACCAAGAGCTGTGGACCACTGGAGAAGGAACTGGCAACCCACTCCAATATCCCTGCAATGAATACCAAGTGTATCAGCATGAACATGGACATAAAGATGTACTGGTATGTTATGGTCCATTAGATCATGGAGAGTGATAGTGCTAATCCTGCACTATAGATTAACACAAATAATAAATGGGTAGGTGTGGACAGGTAAGTAGAAGGGAATATTATATGAGCTAAGAGGCAGAAGAAACCAAGGTGAATGGAACTAGGAAAAATGTCAGTTGGTGAGTTCTTCATCTCAGGTGGATGGGAGGCCCAGTGACATTTGCAGAGCCTCTTGCATAGGTGACTACTCAGTCCCAATGGTAAATGGAACTGGGAAAATATCAGTTGGTGAGGGCAGATTATCACATTTTGTATTATTTTACCCATATATAAAGAAAAGCATAAGACTTACTATCTTAGTTGCCCTAACACTTTCACTACAGGTTATCTATTCTGGTTCTCTCACACCTCTCCCTCATAACAATATAATACCTATCCATCAATCAGTCGATCACTTTATGTCTGTAACAACCAAATTACCTTTTAGATTGTAAACTCACAGGAGAGCAGGGCCCACATTTCCCCCTGTATCGATATATATCAAAACATATGGTGTATTGTCTTATTTATACTATCCTCAAATGTATGTACAAATATTATCCAGTGTTTATTGCACCTTAGCCCTACGGAATATGCTGGTGCTCTGCAAATATAATATAATACTAAAATGAATTTTCTGACAGCTAAGTATTATAAACTTGCTTCCTTTGCCAAGATGCCCCAATGCAAACAGTAGGTTCCAATAGAATCATTTTACCATGGCAACTATACTTTTTTAACTAAAATTTGCAGGCATTTCAGTAGATTTATTCAGTTAAATAAATGTTAAAAAATAAATGAAAAAAGTACGGTAAAGCCAATTAAACTTTGTAGTTCTCAGTTCCCCAATTTAACCAATTTTAATACTCCTGCAATTTTGTAATTTACCTTTATTAGCATATTTTTTGTACAATAGTTGTATAGCAGTGTGTTATTGTCAACTGCCGTCACAGATCGTCTGGCTGCACGCTTGCCTCTATATAGCTTGTTTCTCAATGTATAAACTATGCTCATTAGAGAAACCGGCTCTCCCTAATCTCTGAGTGAGAGTTTGACAATTACTCATTACAGTTTAATGAAAGGGTCCGTGCACCAGACAGCAGATGAAAAGGAATGCTATGGAAGAGCTCCATGTTTTCATAAAAATGAATTTTGCCCTTTTTACTAAGTTGGCCTCAGGCCTGGAAGCAAATTACAGTCCTTTAGAGGATGGCACATGCATGATTGCTCTCAATTACTATTCTGCCAATATTTACTTAGTAAGATGTGCAAAATCACTGTCCTTTTGTTCCCACCTCCTTCTCAAAGAAATACATAATAATATTACAGACAGCATAGGGTCTAATAGGGAATCAATGAATAAAGAGCCTGTATAGAAACAGAAAATGGTCTTAGGTGTAAAAAAAATCTCAATGATCCCTTTCCTAAAATCAGCTTTATGAATGGAATAATACAGGTACAGCAATTGTTGCTGACATTTCTGATGCTGATTATACAGCTAAGCTCCCGTCAGCACCATTTAACTTCCACTTCTACACCAATAACCTCCTTATTAAGAAGTCCTTAGAGACTGACCAAGGTGGAAGAATTAATAAATCTCATAACAGCTTAAATAGAAAGATTCCAAAGGTAACATTTGTGCATTAGATTTGTTTCTGACTAAATACTGACTGAATTGTAAATTTACTTTGCCTTGTAGTGTACTTTACTGCGTCAATGTTGACATGTCCTTATAAAGCAAAGCTGCCACCAATTAAATAATACACCATGTATATATCAATAACCCATTTATCTATGTGTGTATTTGTCTTGACAAGGTAGTAGGCATGTTAGAAATGTAAACGGACTTATACTTCATTTAAAGGAATTGCTCCATAGGCGGCTTGCTTACCTAAACTGCTTGAAAGAGTACTAGTTTGATCAATGACCGCAGCAGATTGAGCTTTTCCCCCTTCACACATTTTAACAGTATTTTTATGATCTGCAGGTATAAAATAATATAAAATAATAAAGTATAAGATTAAAAAAAATCTACATTGAGTTTAGCTACTTAGTAAAACTGTTTTCCTTTGAGTTGAAAAAAATATATATATTTTTTCAGTAGTCATTATTCTTACACTATATAATATAGATATTTAGTATTATGATAATAAATATCCTTATTTTAAAAAATATATTGCTTCTGATCCAGCTAGATTATTTGTTATCCGGAATAATTTTATAACATTTTTGGAAATAACCAACACATTCTTTTGAGCTGCAAACAAGATCTTTAAAGTTTTATTCTGTGCCAAGAGATTGCATGTCACCATTAAGTACAATTAGTTGAGTGTCCTCACTATTCAACTACTGTCTGTAAATGCCCTGCTTCAGAGAAGGGGTTAAGGAAACTATCCAGTTACAAGTCCCAAGAGTTCTCCTCCAGGAAACCGTTCTTCTTTTTTACGACAGCCAAATGTAGTTTAAAAAGTTTCGAAATCTCCCCTTTGCGCCAGTTGCCAATCTCCCTGAGCGGATGGGCAATTAGCATAGTAAATATACCAGCCTAAATGCCTCAAGCTTTGATGATTTATCATGTTGGGAGAAAAAAAATAATGTTCCCCACAAACAAAACATTAAATTAGAAACGCTCTTCAAGTACACACTTGGGGAGCAGCTGAATTCAATTAGAGAAAATCCATACAGACTGGAATAGTGTTAAGTCTGCTGGTGGCTTCTATCTGTGACAGCATGTCGCATCTCTAGATCCTGCTGCCACAAAGCAATTAGGTGACAAGAGAGATAGTGTTAATGGACAATTCCAGTAAGCAAACATTGGCAGGACAGTGTCACTGATGAGTCTGGCTCCTGTGTGTTTGTTCTTATTGCTTGCTTTAGTTACAAGCACGCACAGCGGCACACTGCAGTCTACCTCCCCACCTTAGCATTTTATTTTATCGTTTTTGGCTTTGTACATTGAGAGACTCAGCAGATGTGGTGACAACTGTATTTGGCAAAATGTATTGGGACTCACTTTGTTGACTTTTGTGTATTTGTTGTCAATGCATTCCACAACAAGACTCAAAAATGCTTCCAATTGTTGCTGTGCCATAAACCACAAGCTTAAAGGACAAAAGCACACAAAAATATTTGTTTGAAAATGTTGAGTCTGACTAAGGGCATAATTAAGCAGTAAAAATGAATATAGCTAGTTTTAATTAAATCAAATGTTGAAGTCTCTGCTGGGCCTTGGGTAAATCCATGATATATTGGTGGATATTGTGTGTGTCAGAGGTTGCTGCATTTCCAGAAGCAAGGAGTCTGCTTCTGGGCCAGTGCAGGAGAAGAGATGTGGTGTCAATTTAGTTGTATCCAATTATTTTAACAAAGGCTCAATGTTCCCTCCTTTCCTACCCCTCTCTCCACTGATAGCCAAAACACACACCCTCATGATTCAGCTCTGATGTAACTGTCATTATTACATTGTTTAGTGACTGTAATATTACCAGTATTTATGGAAATGGCCAAGGGCGCATGACATTGTTGAAATTTACTTTTTGGTTGCCTGTACATTGCTATCTTGTTTCCTAGTTATAATATGTTATAATAAATGTGATATAGAACAGAATACATGTGGAAATGGTGAAAATGCTCTGCACAGAAGCTTAACTGCAGAACATCGCATCTGCACACATATAGGCCTTGATTCAAGGCAGATGACTGATCCTTAGGAGGCCTGAGCAAACACTTGAGATTAACATCAAGGTTTTTGCCCTTGCTAGACACCTGTCATGTAGTTTAGACATCTGGTGAGTTTTATCTCAAGGGCTTCTATAGTAACCAAGGTCCAAAGGCAGATGTGCAGACATCACACACATATACAAAGGTACACAAGGATGTGGTATGGGAGATTAATAAATATGTTGGTTCCATGATTCAATAAATGTTCAGTCCTAGTTTCACATATATACAGTGTGAGGCTGTTTCTTTGTTTGTATCCTGAATTGGGGAGTGGTCTTGCCATAGGCCACTAGTAACCTGTATCCAGTATTCTCTGCCTTTACCTTTGGGCATTTGCCCTCGTCAGAAGCCATTGTTTGTGTCACAGAGAACAAGAACCACACAATTCTACTGGGGTAGGTTTCACCCAGGTTCATATCAAGCCCCCTTGAAGAAGCAGATTGTCACAGTAAACAACACAACATGGATTCCTATACTCAGAAACAGAGTCTTCAAAAACTAAAATTTTCCCAAAAAATGTTTTATGCCCATGGCTTACACAGCTGCTATTATTGTAAGTTTGATACATACTTGACAAACAAGTATCCTTGTTCTGACCTTGCAGTAGTAATTTAAATAAGAACATCTGTAACTTGTTAATAGCAAAAAAAGTAAATCTAAGGCAATTGTGCAATGAAGTAAATATACAACCACTGAAGTGTCATATATATATAGTATGCTCTTCTGAAGAACTTGATAAGTTTAAATGTTTTACAGTGTTTAAAATACATAAATACTTACTGTGCTATTCAGTTGTGTTTTAATAATGACAGAAATGTTGCCTTTGCTTAAAAACTTGGGATGAACTGTTGATTTTAAAAACTATCACTTCAGATAACCACTTGACAATAGAATTCAATAGAAGAGATAAGCCTCCTCACCCTCAAGCAGTATAAGATTGAATTCTTCATGGTGCAAGAAGCTAGACAAATAAAACATTTTCTATAAAAAATATTTCATATAAATGTCCTGCATATCTGCTAATGTTGTTAGTACTGCTTACTTCACAAGCATGTGAGTTTTTTTTATACCATGATACAGTGGTGCTGTATCATGGTATAAAAAAACTGTAGGCCCATTTTTCTTTTTATTACTTTTTGAATATCTAAATGTAATAATGGGCAAAATGTACTAAGAAAATGATAAAAATACAGCCTTTAAATATTGATCTTCCATATGCAATTCATGTCTAGTGTTGGACTCTATTTCCTGCCCTGTATAATAATCATAACAACTATCAATTAACAATTGCTATATCTGGGAACACCCACACAGCTCTTATGTGTGTTTATGCCGTTCAGTCGTGTCCGACTCTCATGACCTCATGGACCGTAACAAACCAGGCACATCTTTATGTCCATGGGCATGCTGATCCACTTTGTATTCAGGGCAGAGATGCTGGATAGAGTTGCCAGTTCCTTCTCTAGTGTGCCACAGCATACAGCTCCTAGTATTCCAAGGTGGTCTCCCATCCAGGTACTGACCAAGCCCAACCCTGCATGGCTTCAGGGAGGTGTGACCTCTTGGTTCCCTGACTGAAATCAAACCCAAGTTGCTGAGGTGAAGGCACCAAATCCTAACCACTGAACCACCAGGGAACCCACAGAGCTCTTAACATGTTGCAACAAAAAAAAAAAGGGATGATTTCTGGATCTAAATATATCAAACAAATGCCATTTTCAAAGTATAATTTCTTTATATTTAGGTTTTGGTAATCAAAATATCTTGAAAACGTCCTTATTTAGATTTGAAGTTTATAGTTCTATAACAAATTTGTGTCCCTTTAATCAAGATCCAAGTCAAGATGATGAATAGATGTACGTACTTTCTTAACAACATTACATTGTTTTATTATCATGCTACAACTGACTGATTTAGAATATTGATGGTTTTCTTACAAATTATTGTATTTTCCTTTTTCCAGCTTGATTAAAGAAAGTAACAGTGCTTTTCTTTTACTGATTGTTAAATTGCTCTTTAAATGCCATGAACTGATGTTTATGAAGGAGAGGATCTCACGTGGATTTTCTATAATTTATATACAACCCACATCAAAAAAGTACCAACACAACCTTTTTATTTGATGTTTATAATTTATCTAATCTTCTTAGTCACGCCATGGGTTACATAGTTACATAGTAATTGAGGTTGAATAAAGACTTTTAGTCCATCAAGTTCAGCCTTTTTTAGATCTCCTCTGATCTGCGATATGCAAATTAATTATTAATTGATCCAGAGGAAGGCAAACTGAAAAAAATCCAGTAAAACTTTACCGATTGTCTCAAAAGGGGAAAAAATAAAATTCCTTTCTGATCCCAAATACTGGCAATCGGATTCCTCTCTGGTTCTGATCAGGTCCAGTCTTTCTTTTAGACTGAAGACTATAGAGTCAGAACTCTTAAGTAGCAATTATTGGCAGTGATTTCCCTTTAGCAAGAGATATCAATTTGTCCTTGGTGAGTGGATCAGAAGGTTGGTAGCTAGCCATTACAAACTTTGGTGTCGGTTTATTGGAGGGAAACACAATTTTACAGTTTAATAGAATTCTTGTTATTGGCTATAGTTTTAAGGACGAAATATGTTCCTGAGAACATTTTTAAACCGGGTATGTATGTAACTCAGATCTTTGATAAATAATAATAATACCAATACTATAATGGCTCATATGTGGTAATAAAAATACAGTTCAACTTCACCTCACTGATAAGGCCCATAGAGGCTGAAATGCGTCTGGGATTGCTGCTTCTCCTGGTCAGGTTAGAATTGCCTGGTATTTCGGGGCTGGGTCACTCTAGTGAGTGAGACCAGATTGATATACTACAGGATATTTCCCCCCATGAAAGGCACAAGTGAGCTAAAATAGGTTGCTCTCAGAGTGGGTTATCATGTCCATAGAACTAACCTATTAAGGTTAGTTTGTTCTCTGATTGAGCACCTCCAACTTTGTTTTTTGTTTATGCAAATAACCCTTGGAGATTAGTCTCCCTGAGGGTGATAGGGGACTCCAGACGTGGACCTTTTGCTCACTGTGCCTTAGGGAGTTCAGCTACACCTCACTGACAAGGCCCATAAAGGCCGTAACGTACGTCTGAGGTTTGCTGTTTCTCCTGTAAAGGGTAGAATTGGATGGTATTTCGGGGGTGGACCACGCTAGTGAGTGGGACCAGACTGATATACTGCAGGATATTTCTCCCTATGAAGGGCACAAGTGATCTAAAAGAGGTTGCTCTCAGAGTGGGTTATCATGTTTATAGAACTAATCTATTAAGGTTATTTCGTTCTCTGATTGAGCACCTATTACTTTGTTTTTTGTTTATGCAAATAACCCTTGGGGATTAGTCTCCCTAAGGGTGATAGGGGGCTCCAGACGTGGACCTTTTGCTCACTGTGCCTTAGGGAGTTCAGCTACACCTCACTGATGAGGCCCAATGAAGGCGGAAACGTACGCACCTCTGACTTTGTTGTTTTGTTAATAATAATACAGTGTAATAAAATGAATAATTATAATACTATCCCTGGACTGTAATAATAAGTTCTAGAAACTATTAGGCTCCTTCTTTTAATTCAAACAGGACATGAAAACAAACTCATACAAAACGCCTTGGGAGTTCGTTCTTAAGTACGGGTCGTCTGTAACCCGGGGATCTCCTGTATACCATATTTTTAACCTCAGCCATGCCACTTAAAAATGCAACACTTTCTTTATAATTGTGCTGACCATATGACGTTCACAACTTGTAGACAACACAACGTAAGTGTGAAACTTAACTGGAACAAACCTTCAATAAATAGATACTTTCAATTTGAAATACAGCTGAATTTACTCCATCGCCATCCCACATAATAAAACAAACAGACATCCCAAACAAACACAAACTCAGTAGTTTAGTGCGATTATAGGTGTTGTGTGAAATTATATCATTACACTGGTCTTCCACTCAAGGGCCGCACAAATCTTCAATAGTATCTTTATGTATTGATAACTTCTGGAACCTTTTCCAGAGATACACAGCCAGAGAAAGCTTTGAACCTGCCAACATCCAAGCGTTTAAAGTTCCAATAAAGACTTTCATTTAGAAGTGGAATCAAAGAGTAATGAAGAAAACACTGTGTGGGTCAGTATTCTGCAATGTTATGTGTAACGTCAGACGTTATTGCAACACTTCCATAGGTCAGCACACTTGCTTTAAAGCAGCTGGTCCTAGTACCGTTGCCAGTCCTTAAGACGTTACCTCCCAGGCCCTCATCGATAAAGGGGAATGAGGAGAGAATAACACTTAACTCATAGCACTACCATTGGTCAAAGTGATAGAGAGGTTATTGATGAATGAATCTGCAGGTAAAATATCCTTTATTAAAATTATTTTAAACCTAGATGAGATTTTAGTATGTCCCATGTAGTATTCACCCTGTTAAAAAAGGTATGGATCGGGTCTCCATAAGCATTGGAAGGCGACATCCAGTTCCCAGATCAAAAAGGTTGAGTGCTACTGCTGTAAAAAATATGTAAGAGCATAATTAAGCAGGAAAAATTTAATAATGCTAGTTTTTAAAATAAATACATTATATGCCACTTTAGATGCATCCATGATACATTGGGGAAAGTTGTGTGTGTGAGATCTGAGTTTGCATTTCTGGAGAGCTCTAGTTGCATTTGCTGAATCGCCTTTTTTTTTGGCCATTAATGAGGAAGGGGTGTAGCATCAAAAAAAAATGTAAATGGCGTCACTCAATTGTGTCTGACTCTCCGTGACCTCAGGGACAACCCAACATGCTGATCCACTTGGTTTTCATGGCAGAGATAATGGAGTGGGTTGCCAGTTCCTTCTCCAGTAGGCCACAGCAGACAGCTCCTGGTATTCCCAGGTGGTCTCCCATCAAAGTACTGACCAGTGTGACCTCTTGGTTCTCTGGCTGGATTCAAACCCAGGATGTTGTGGTGAACCAGGGAACCCAGCATCAATTTTTGTCTTATACAATTATCAAACAAAGGACATGGACTTGTTCCTGTTCCCACCCTTTGCTGATAACTACAAACACATACACCCGTCATCCAGCTCTTAGGGTATTGTATAACAAACACAAAATGTATTCCTATAGTCATAAATAGAGTCTTCAAAAAACAAATGTTCGTAGCTTACATGGCTGATGATATTGTTAGCTTGGTACATACTTGACAAACAAATGTATTTTTCCTTGAACTGCAGTAAGCCTGCTCATAAATTAGAATTTTATTTATTTATTTAAAAACTGTTTAGCCAAAAATCTGTATTTGTAGACAAAAACAATAAATATAGTTTAAACTAAAATATAGTATTTTAGTTTTCAGCAGATATGCCGCTCACCACCCTCCCATCAAGTTATTAGGATGTGGGAAAATATCTGCCTAGGGGGACTCTCCTGAGGGCGGTCTTCATCTGTTGCCCTGGTAATGCTGTTTATATGCAACTTTCCTACAGTGGCTACTTTAGGCAAGCTTAAGCCTGTAAGAAAACAAAACAGGACAGTCTGCTGATAAGATCCCCTTTCGGTCCTGGAACTGATAGAAGCAACAAAGACGTCAAAAGTAAATGTTATGAGTTATATTGATTTTATTTCTTCAAATACTGATTATATTGCTAATCAGTAACTAAATAAGCAAATTAAACCTATTGTATGAGGACTTTAAATACAAAAAGCTGAAGATGAATGTGCCAGTGAATATACTAGTGACCTTGTGTGCAGATGGGATTTAGCGCACGATGCAGCCATGGCTCAGGTATCTCATAACAGATTGCTTTGCAATGGTCTGCCAGGCAGGATATTGAAGTGCAGCCACCATAGAAATATTTCGTTTTTGCTTGGAACTATCATATTTCTATACATATCCCTGTCCTTAATACTTCCCCGACATTATCCAAACTCCTTAAAGAGACACTACCACCAGCAAAGAAAGAAAATAACATACCGAGTATAAGCCGAGTTTTTCAGCCCTTTTTTTAAGGCTAAAAAGGGCCCCTTCGGCTTATACTCAAGTCACTCTCTCTCTCTAACCTCCCCCCCCCGTGTCTCTTTACCCCCCCCGTGTCTCTCTACCCCCCTATGTCTCTCCAACCCCCCTGTGTCTCTTTCCCTCCCCCCTCCTCATCCTCAACCCCACCTCCTCATCTTCAACCCCCCTCATTACTTTCTCCCCTCTAAATACCTCCCCCTCACTTACCTGCTTCTTCTCCGGCCTCGGCTCCTTACGTCTTCACCCCGGCGCGCATGTGACGTCACATGCACGCAGCGTCATTACCATATAACGGGTGCCGGCACCCGGTATATGCTAATGACGTGACGTCACATGCGCGCCGGGGTGAAGACGGAAGGAGCAGAGGCCGGAGAAGAAGCAGGTGAGGGGAAAGGTAGATGGGGATGTATTAAGGGGGGTTTAGAATGAGGAGGGGGGTTGAGGATGGGGGGGGGTTGAGGAGGGGGTTGATGAGGAGGAGGGAGGTTGAGGAGGGGGGTTGAGGTTGAGGGGGGGTGAGGAGCGGGGTTGAGGATGGGGGGGTTGAGGAGGGGGTTGATGAGGAGGAGGGAGGTTGAGGAAGGAGTTTGAGGTTGAGGGGGGCTGAGGAGGGGGTTGAGGAGGGGGTTGATGAGGAGGAGGGAGGTTGAGGAGGGGGGTTGAGGTTGAGGGGGGGTGAGGAGGGGGTTGATGAGGAGGACGGAGGTTGAGGGGGGGTTGAGGGGGGTGAGGAGGGGGTAGAGGATGGAGGGGGTTGAGGATGAGGATGGGGCGGTTGAGAATGGGGGTTGAGGGGGGAGGAGGGAGGATGAGGAGGGAGGTTGAGGAGGGGGTTGAGGATGAGGAGGGAGGTTGAGGATGAGGAGAAAGGTTGAGGAGGGGGTTGAGGATGAGGAGGAAGGTTGAGGATGAGGAGGGGGGTTGAGGTTATAGAGGGGGGTTGAGGTTATGGAGGGGGGTTGAGGTTGAGGAGGGGGTTGAGGATGAGGGGGTTGAGGATGGGGGGTTGAGGAGGGGGTTGGTGAAGAGGAGGGAGGTTGAGGTTGAGGAGGAGGTTGAGGTTGAGTGGTGGTGAGGAGGGGGTTGAGGATGGGGGGGTTGAGGATGAGGATGGGGGGTTGAGGATGAGGATGGGGGGTTGAGGGGGGAGGATGAGGATGGGGGGTTGAGGAGGGAGGATGAGGAGGGAAGTTGAGAATGAGGTTGAGGAGTGAGGTTGAGGGTGAAGAGGGAGGTTGAGGATGAGGAGTGGGGTTGAGGAGGGAGGTTGAGGATGAGGAGGGAGGTTGAGGAGTGGGGTTGAGGAGGGAGGTTGAGAATGAGGAGGGGGGAAGAGACACAGGGAAGGGAGAGGAGAGAAGAGACGCAGGGAAGGGAGAGGGGGAAGAGACACAGGGAAGGGAGAGGGGAGAAGAGACACGGGAGAGAGAGGGGGACACAGAGGGCACAAGAGGGACACAGGGGGCAGCACATTTCCCACCCTCGGCTTATACTCGAGACACTCATTTTACCCAGTATTTTGTGGTAAAATAGGTGCCTCGGCTTATACTCGGGTCGGCTTATACTCGAGTATATACGGTACATCTAACTCTTTACCCTAATCCAAGGCTATATCCTGAAGAATGACTGAGAGCAGTGCACATATTGGATCCCATGCTAAGGCGGCTAGATGCACATTTTGAACATTATTTGCATATTACAACCCATAATCTTAGTAGTAATGGAAACATGTTTCACTGAGTAATTCTATGGGAAAACAAAGTTCCTGCCCTGCTTGGGAGAAGTTGATGTACTCAAAGTGGTCAACTTTCTTCCCATCTTAAAACCATATTATTATTATCCTTTATTTGTAATGAGCCAACATATTCTGTAGCGCTATACAGGGGTCAAGTCAAAAACAAATTGAACCCAATGCAACAGAAAGCTACTTCATGACTAGTTTGACGACCGGCAGAACACATCCACAATGTCAATATTCCAATTTTATCCTTCAAGCTTTGCAGATTCCTATGAAGAAGTTGTAAAAGTAACTTCACACAGTAACATTGTTTTTTTTTTTTGTGTGTCGTTCTGTAATTTCCAACTCTCCATGACTTTATGAACTGTAACACATCTGTGACATTTTTATGTCCATAGTCATGCTGATCTGCTTGGTTTTCATGGCAGAGATACTGGTGTGGGTTGCCAGTTCCTTCTCCAGTGAGCTCCTGTTATTCCTAAGTGATCTCCCATCCAAGTACAAACCAGGACCAACCCTGCTCGGCTTCAGGGTGGTGTGACCTCTTGGTTCCCTGACTTGGACTCAAACCAGGTCACAGTGGTGAAAGCATCCTAACCACTGCACCACCAGGGGACTAACTCATATGTAATTTAGAAGTATATATCTTAAATCATTTTTGTGATTAGAATTATTGTATCTAATAAAATCATTGAAATAATTTTTTGAAGTGCTTAAGTACTACTTGAGTTATGGGCCATCCAGATATGGCTGTCACACCCCACTTGAAGCTCCTTCCCCTTTTCTATATCTTTAATCATAAGTTGATGTGTGTTTATGTATATATAGCATGCCAGTAAATGTGCTCCCTAGGCCTGGGCCTGTGATTGTTTTCAATTTTATCTGCTGTTTCTTGCACCTTGGCTTGAAGTGGTCCCAACCCCCTGTTTACATACCACAGGCTTGCCTTGTTTTGTGCTAAATACTCTGACACTCTGCTTTAGTTTACTCACACTTCAGTGGACTATACAGTGTAACAATCTCTGCAACAAAACACACTGAAAATGTCATAAAACATCGAAAAGAAACTGGAAAGCAACAGGAAACTGCAGATACACGTGAACATTTTACAAAACGTTTCGAAAGATATATAGTAAAACATGGATTTCTACATTTTAAAGAGATGATTAGATCACCTATTTTTTTCCTGTTTTAATATTAAAATAAACTACCTAAGTGATTGTTTGCATATCTAAACAGAATTGTATCTCACACAGTCCCTGCAAAGGCCTGCCACCACAGTTCATGCATACAATGTTTTTATTCTTAAAAGGTGTATTAGCCACTTACAGATTGCTTCTCAACAGCTCTTTTAAATGCTTGTAAAAGTATTTTTAAGTCATTATCATTGTACACATTTATACCAACTAAATGATCTTACCTTTTTCATAACCCCCTACAGTTAATCTTAATTAATTACTGTTGCTAAATCCATTACCTCAGAGGGTTAAGCTTTCAGTTAATGTATGCATAAGATTAGTCTAACAATTATATAATTTTGAATTACTTCCACTTATACTTAATATTTAAAGGACCCCTGTCTAATAATATAAGTTAAAAAATATAATTTAGTTTTCTTTTAAAGAACAGAAACATTGAAAAACACAGAAATAAAGATTATATTTAAACTGGAATCATGTGATGATCTAGAGTATGAGGAAGGTATAACTTACAACTGCTGTTATTCATACTTACAAATAGATCTTTTGTGAACATATCTGCACTTAAAATGTACTTGAATCAAAATAGCTAAAAAATAGCTGAATATTTTGTGTCACATGTAGTATTACCCTGTTAAAAATGTTCTGGATCTCAAAGACTGTCCCTTTAAGAAATGGAAAGTAATTAGCCAGTCCCCAAAAAGCCTACCAAAAAGATTGAGGCCTGCTGGTCTACTAAGTACTAAGGGCCTCATTCAATTGCGATTTGGCCAATTGAATAGGGCTCTATATAAGCACACAGCATAATTTTTTACAGAAGTTTTTAGTTAGTGAACTTCTATCCAAAAGCAAGATCTTCACTAACTAAAAACTTCTGTAAAAAATGATGCTCTGTGCTCATATAGAGCCATTTTCAATTGGCCAAATCGCAATTAAATGAGGCCCTAAGTGTATTAAGATTTAATCATAAGAATGTAAAACATATACATGCCTATTAACATCATACACACACACTATATGTTAACATGTTATATTCAATCTTGGAGGAAACCCCAGAGGAGATGAAACATGTTGAATGTTGTCAGTTCCTTTATTGAAATATTTATGTGAATTTATAATTTATAAAACCCTGTAGATAGAAACACCTAAGCAAATATGTGTTGGCTAAAATAAATACTGATCTATCTATATTATTAAAGCATATGTATGAAAGTGATATGCATGTACACAATGGTGAAACAAATCCAGGCTCTAAAAATGTGTTTTTGAGACACCTAAATAGTTTCCAAAAGTGATAATGTATCTTTATGAAGCGCTCCTTCATTAGGTATATTAGATTATCCTTATATATTTATATCCACAACACAAGCTGAGATCCCGCTCCACGCTGATGATAGCCAGTAAGCATGAAACAGCTGTATGTGGATAGGATTCCCAGCTTGTGTATAATCCATAAAAGCATAAAAGCTGTGTAATGCAGTGGGCATAAACTTAAAGGAAGTCATGTTTAGAATGGTTTATGGATTGAAGAGCGAGGCATTTGCGGGCATATTTGCATGTCCCTGCTCAGCTTCCCAGAATGCAGTGTAATAACTGTTCTTCTTGGAATTCTGAGTTGGAAACAGGTGTTTTAATTTGTTTTAGATACTCAAATTTGAACACAGATGTACTATTTATATACTATATGAATATATATATATATTCATATTCATATATACAGATAGGTAATAGGCACACAATTCATAATTAAACTATTACATTTGAATAAACATGTCCACCTTTTTTGGGATAAATGTCCACATTTTTGTAGAAAACATATTCTCAAGACTCACGGAGCTTGTTACACCAATTTGGTCTAGGCAAGTTTTGAGGGCATGGGGTCACTGGTTTTGTTGCTTTGCTTTCTGATAAGATCAATACCTAGGGTTCTTTGGACTCCCAAATCAGGCCTGCATATGTCAGACTTAAAATAATTAACATTTTAGAAAAATGTGACTTGAAACTGGATGCCAGAGGGTCATCCAATACTTTTGGGAAAAACTATATATAAAAAAACTCCTTTGCTATGTTACACTACGTGTAGTATCCCAGATGTGCTCATACAGAGCAATGCTATGCAGACGGCCTCTAGTACAATCTAGCTATTTACTTATTTCTTGGAGAGAATAAAAGCACATCTGTGTTTGATTTTTGGGAGACAAAGTTAGTTTGGATAAAACCTGTGGGGCTTGTTTTTTGTTTAGATCTGCAACATCACATTAGATTTGGCGGGCCGACTGCATGAGAATGAAATGCCTGTTGTAAACTGTTCCGCATGCCTAGAAGAGCAGGGCCTGCTGTAAGATGACAATCTTGGGTGTAACCAGATGTCTATTGAAAGGACACAGTCTCATTGACAAATCCGTTATAGACCTTCACATGGAATGAGGGGAATCTGTCAATGTAAATGTAGACTTGCTATGTACTTCGATGCTTTTATGTTTATTTGAAGTTCTTATTTATATATTAAAATATGTTCACCGTCACTAATGAAGATACATCTAAATAGCAATCAAGCATTTAAACGATCAGACTTTAAACATTATAAATATGTTATAAATTCATGCATTATTTGTTATAAATTTAAACTTTACAAAAACAGGGCCACCTTAAAACAATCTTTAATTATAATGTGTACCAGACAGGTTCTCCATGCAGCATTTTGATGCAGCCTGACCTTAATTTTCATAAGGAGTTCCTGACATTTTTGCAAAAAAATATAATAAATAAAAATGTTTATATATATATATATATATATATATATATATATATATATATATATACATACTAGGAAATTGCCCGTCAAAAATGACAGGAATAAAATGTTATGGCTGGCAATGCTGTTTGCCACCTTGTGTCTCCTTTGCCCCTCCTCTCCCTCCTTTGTGTCTCCTTTTCCCCCTCCTCTCCCTGCCTTGTGTGTCCTATTCCCCCTCCTCTCCCTCCCTTGTATCTCCTTTTACGCCTCCTCTCCCTCCCTTGTGTCTCCTTTCCCCTCTTCCCTCTCCTGTTCCTCCTTTCCCCTCTCTCCCTCTCCTGTTCCTCCTTTCCCCTCTCCCTTCCACTCGCGTCTCCCCCCCCCACCCCCCGTTGTGTCTCCATTCCCCCTCTTCCTCCCTTGTCTCCATTCCCCCTCTTCCTCCCTTGTCTCCATTCGGCACTCATTGCAGCCTAAGTTCCGCAGACTCGTGGTCGACGGCTCGCCTTGCTTTGCGAAGCTCGCAAAGCGTTACCAACATCGTAAGCGTTCCACAGATCCACAACTATTATAGTGATATATCATTTTATTTAATTTTTTTATTTATTACCGTATATTTTTTTGCAAAAATGTCAGGAACTCCTTATGAAAATAAAGGTCAGGCTGCATCAAAATATAAACACAATATATATATATATATATATATATATATATATATATATATATATATATATATATAAATACAACACAATAAATAAATACACATATACATGCAGGACTGGATAAAAATATCTAAAACTTAGGAGCCAGGACAATTTTCTATGAGTTGGGGTAGCTATTTTCAACGAGCCTGGAAGGAAGCACTTCATAGAGATGCTTTAAACTTTAGAAAATATTGGAGCTCCAGTAATATAAATTTTAGGAGCCATGTAAGTTTCCATCCCTGTATATATCTCAATATACATATATATTCCATCTTGATCCATCTTCAATAGTCACATCAAAACAAAACAAAAATTGATTCCTGGCAAATGAATTATGACATCAATATAACTTGTAATGTCCAATGCATCTGTTGTCTACTTTTAGCAATAGTTACCTAGGCTTAACCCTACCTCTAACTAGTCAACACATAGCAGCTTCCAAACACAACCTCAACACCACAGTCAAAACCACAGGATCATCTCTTGAAGGCCCTTGATCTCCCATCTTACTGTTACTGACCCATATATCCCCCCTAGACATAACGCTCTGTTTAGCAGAGCTCTAAACATGATATGCTGCTCACTACAATCATATACTCTTCTTCACAGTAAAGCATAATTATAGCCCTATTATGAAGAATATGGATCATTTGGTACATGATGTGTGTTTATTATAATAATCATTATTTATAAAATGTCAACATTTTAAGTAGCACTATATAGCAGAAATACATTAATCAAATTAAGTATGCGCCAGTACAGCTTAAAGATGGACAGGACATATTCTAAAGGAGATGGTTGAGCAAAGGAGAAGAACATTTGCATGTTAAAGGAGATGGCTGTCTCATGGTGATATCTTTAAGTTGCAAAGTTTGTAGGTGTGAGGATAAAGATGATTGGTGTACAGCATTGAAAGACATGGAGGTGGTGAATTCCAAAGGGTATAAATACATGTATTTGTGATTGCGTGTTCACATGTGAGAGCGTGTCTATGATATCCTGACAAATAGTCATTTCTACAAATCCATTTGATGGGTGACTTGTTCTATAATGAATTATTGCTTTATCTTCTATTGGCTCTGTTATCTACAATCTTGTCTGGCACACTATAATCCCTAGACAATTGCATCTTTATGAACAGGGACATAGAGAGGCCGTTATGCTGACTTGTAATGTACCCCAGCCACTTGTCACAAGTTGTCTGAGATGTTTGGGTCAAACCAGTCCAAGTCATAAAAATGCATTTAAAAACACACATTATTAACTAAACAAACATGGACGTTGGCATGTTTTATTTTAGCCACAGCAATTAGAATTTAGCATTTTTGTGGCCCTAGGTGCAGTGTCTGGCAAAAAAACAAAAACATTATAGTTTCATACATATAATTAATAGCAATAGAAAGAGATTTTGACTTAAACTATTTTATTTCCTTTTGAATATTTTATGTACTGAGCCTTAAAGAAATTAATATCCATATCTACAGACACACAACCTTGGGGGTCTGGCCTGAAAACTGAAAAAGCAAAGTGTTTACTTAATTTTTTATTCTTGTGCAATACGGTAAGCGCCACAGCACCATGTGGTAGGATGGCTAGTTACTGCAACGTGTGTCCCATTTTTATTCTTGGCTGCCCTTTGCTTCTCTTCCTTCTTTGAAATCCTTCAAAGAAAATCCCGTTGACAGAGTTGCTAATAGTTTCCTTTCCAGAGGTGGAAGGAGAGGACAGAGGGCAAGTCAGCAATGCTTTAAAGACAAAAAAAGTCTTGAATACATTTACAGAATACAAGAAGCTCTGGCGTTTTACACTAACTAGATCCATTTTTTTAACCTTGGACTGCACGAAATATTACTACTTACCTTCTGGGTTATGTATTTCTATAAGAAGTAGGCAGACTGTTGCCAGAGTCCTAATTAAGGATACAGTGAATATGGTAGCAAATTTTATAAAAGCAGTGTACATATTCAGAGCTTTGCAGCTACATGGAAATGTGCTTCACACATTGCAACAGTTTGTAAAAGATGGGAGGAGCTTGAGCTTAAAGATGGACTGAAAACTAGCTATTTGTTAGTGTATGTTTTTACTACCATCATTTCTTTTTTTAATCATAATAAATGCAAACTTAGAAGTTATGAACGCTGGACCATTACTTTGCCTTTTATTGTTACTTAATAGTATACTAAATATAAAACACTTTATCAAAATGCAATATAAAACACCTTTTACAACAAACTCACCCCAAAGCTACCCCACAAGGCAAGCCTCTAATTACCCTTATTTACATATAGAATAACATGTTCACTCAGCTTATATCCCAGGATGTTACCCATGTCATGCTGATAAGTTTTAGGGTAATTTTAAATTTTAAAAGTGTTTTTTTAGTTTTTGTTTTTTTTAAGTTATCTTGACATTGCCATGGGGGAGGACAGCAGTTAAAATCTCTTTACTACTTTCTGAACTACACAGGTTCTGGTTACCAAATGATTAAAACTAAATAACTGTCGTGACTGACTGATCATAGGGATATAAAATATGCCAGCTATGAAGGTACTGAAGGTATTTATCTCTTTTGCATAGTTCAATTTGGCAAATTCAAAACGGCGATTCAAAGTGACACACATATATATATATATATATATATATATATATATATATATATACAGTACTGTATATTTACAGTGGATATACAGTGTATATATATAAATATACATGTGTACAGCGCTACGGAATATGTTGGCGCAATATAAATAAAGATAATAATAATAATAATGTGTGTTTGTCACTTTGAATCTCTGCTCTCTCACTGCTTGCTATAACTTACATAAACGCAATTTATGTTGTTTAATTAATACTGTTTAATTAATACTTTTCTTAATATTTAATACTTCTAATACTTCAGCCAGCTGTCATCACTTTAGCTACCCAACTTTTAGCCATTATTTCCAATAAATGCATGACTTGGAACTGAAAGGCCTCAATTAAGTCTGTAACTGTAGACATCATTACCTGGGATTTCTGCCCCTGTATTTTAACACTGGCACATTGTGTGTCCTTATGAGCATTTTCCTGCTTGTATGTGCTCTAGATGCTTAAATTAAGTAAATTGAATTAGCAGGATTATCATAAATAAACAGTGCTTCTGTAATAATTTTATATGTGCTGCAAGTAAAAGAGGCTTTTTCTTTGAATACAGATTCCACTTTACTTTAGTAGAGAGCAGCTGCAGGTTTAATTTGGAGAGAAGGATGTAGCCAATGCTACCAGCATAAAACTGCATCAAATTAATCATACGGTCAAGAAGTTTTCAAGTGGATACACATGGGGGATTTTCTTTACACAAGTTCCTAAGTGGATCTCTTCCCGCAAGCTTATTTATACTTCATTATTTTTTTTTTTTACTGTGGGTTTCACATTTTTAAGTCTACATGATTTTTAAACTATATCACGTTTCTAGAAGATAAGCTAAAAATTATGTATTCTATACAGGGCAAATTAGAACAGCAGATGGCGAAAGGGCCACTGGAATGGGAAAACAAATTGAACATTTAAATACTTAGGCCCTCATTCTATTATCGGAAGTAAATCGGCCGTAAGGCTACGATTCCTTGCGGGGGTTCTGTTACCTCGCAATTCTATTATACGGCCCCGCAAGGATCTCCCCTTACGGCCGGCCGCATATCTTGGAACCGGCCGTAAGCTCCAGAATCTTTAAAGTCAAATATAAATTGAAGACTGCACTGTAAATCTTTGTAAATGCTAGGGCTCATATTGGGGGACATGAGGATTAATAGTAACCCACTCTCAAGCTTGCACATCAGCCCAAATCCGAGTTTACATTAACTGCTTATTTTCCGGCTGCTGCGTGGGCGGGTCTGAGGTGCTCCAAGCCCTCGGGACTTTTTCCATTGATATTTGACATATATTAAAAAATAATTTATTTACGGATTTAAGTATAGGGGAATATTGTGCTATTTTTGCTAACACCTAAAATCACTTTATAGTCTCCTCAGAGTGCATGATGGCTTTATTTGGGCTATATTTTGTGCTTAATTGGTGCTAGCGGGACCTCTTTCCTGCAAGTAAGCTGCGGCTCGGTTTTAGCCTTGCAGAGAGGGTTCCCGGAGCAATTGAATAGCAAATAGGATTTTCTTGTGGCCGATTCTCTTGCGGCCGTTTTAGATCAAAGGCTTTCCTCTGGTGCGAGCGGCCGCAAGGCGCCGGCCGCAAGCCTGCCGGAATCCCCGGCCGGAGGGGAATAGAATAGCCGGATAGCTTGCGGCCGGTCCTTGCGGCCCCGCATCTCCTACGGCCGCTAATAGAATGAGAGCCTAAATATCTATTTAAGCACGGTTATATTCCAAATTATAAAAAAAATGGATTTCCAGTGGAAAGAATACAGAGAAAAATCATTATTTTTCCTCTCACATTGAATGTGCATCTTCTCAGATGTTTTTCAATCTCTATATCAATGGTGGCAGTTGGGCAACTGACCTTCATCCTGCCCTCCCAATTGGGAATGATGCCTCTTTGCCACAGAACACAGACCATTTTCTCCTTCTAGCATAGCAGTCTACTTTGCCCAAAAGACTGCTTTCTCCAACTGTCTAGCCTTTTATTCCTTCTTATTATACCTCTGTTCCACAATGTATTGGATTTTTGCTATATTTCCAACAAAATAAGCATTTAAACGTTTTCAGGAAATAAAACAATAATACAGGTTTTAATTACCGTAATACATTTTTATGAACAATCATACTGCAATGGAATCTACCATATTGGATTCCATTACAGTATTCTACTGATCTGGTTCCTGAGGTCTAAGAATAGGAACTGCTAGTTCTATTAACTTAACCGTAATCTCCTTAGTTTAGAAGGACACACTCTCCTGACAAGAGCAGAAAGATTGACCTGCGAAAATGTAATTAATGTATATAAAAGTAAAAAAAGTAAATGGGGTTTTTAGTTTCTTAAAATCCAAAAGCATTTTGCCCATTACAAAAATGTGTTAAAAAATAGAGTGAAATTGGACCACAAGAGTCCTTTAAACATAATTTATTGCCCATTTGAGCAGTTCTGGATACCTCAAGAATAATAAACGTTTTATCACATATGGATTCCATTGACACTATGGAGTGGTCAGATATTATCATCCACACCACATGCACTGTAGATTTTAGAATTAAAGGGACACAATGGAGGTCTCAATCATAGAAGGAAAGTAAAGTACCAACAAAACATATTTCCAAATGGAAGTTATTAAAAAAATAATAATTTAGTAATCAAAACACAACTTTCAATTTACTAAATTTTGTCTGTCACTCAGCTCAAGAGATCTTCCTACCAGAATGGTCTTGTTTTCAATATCTATCTGTCCTCATTATTTATCAATGGCTCCCTTTCGGTGTCAGACAGCTTCAACAATAGAAGTTGCCGTCAAAAGGAAGAAATTAATCCACTAATAGACGTAATTAGATAATGAAAACAAGACCATCAACAGTCGACATTTCATAAACTGGAAACTTTTCTTATTACTAAATTATATTTTTGATAGCTTCTAATTTAAAATATTCATGTTTTTATTGATATTCTGCTTTAACCCTTTAAACATATTCTAATAAGACTGAATATTTAGTTAATACTTAAAGTTATTTTGCTGGAAATCTAAAAAGAGTATGAAGTATTCCCGTAACTGAATTTGCTTTATGATCTGTCATGTCAATACCCAACTACCAAAGAAATAAGATGTACAAAAAAGGAAGTTGCTTAATGCTCATATTAAAAAAGAAATACAACAAAGGCTTAACTATGCAAGAAAACAAAATACAAGAAATTGCTCTCACCAAATAAAAATTATTTTCACATCTAATAAAGGCAAAGCTTTCCTCCGGGAAAATTAGACAATAAGTTTTATCAAGTGTTCCCACAGCAAATGTATATACTTAGCTGACAGTTTGACAGTTTTATCCATTTATAGTATGTACTCAGAAAAATGTATTTTTTGATTTACCAGAGCATAAGTGGTTAGGAAGAATATAAGAAAACAAAGCTTAAAATATTTCAAACGATATAAATAGTAAAACCAGCGGGAATGACTTTGACGCAAGCAGTTTAAAATATATTTATGGATATATAAAATAATAATTTCCATTTTGAGAGTTTGGACAAGTTGTGGAAGGATGGGATATTTTTTAACAATAAATATTGGTGGGAAAGAAGCTGACTGGCTAGGTGCATTGGTTATGGTCTATATCAGCTTTTAGGACCACTGTTTGATAAAATATGGGTTCCCTGGCGGCCCAGTGGTTAGGATGTTTTCACCACTGCAGCTTGGGATCGATTCCAGCCAGGGAACCAAGAGGTCACACCACCATGAAGCCGAGCAGGGTTTGGCCTCGTCAGTACTTAGATGGGAGACAATCTAGGAATACCAGGAGCTGTATGCTGTGGCCCACTGGAGCAGGAACTGGCAACCCGCTCCAGTATCCCTGCCATGAATATCAAGTGGATCAGCATGACTATGGACATAAAGATGTGTCTGGTGTGTTACAGTCCATAAGGTCATGGAGAGTCTGACACGACGATAAAAAAATAATAATAATCATGCGAGTAAAAGCTCTTAAACATAGTTTTTAATTAGAAAAAAAAAATTATTCCACGGCTGGTCACTAGAAGCAACTGCCTGCTTTTCAGCATATGAGGGGGAAGGGGGTAGGTGTCAAATATAAAAAGCTGTATCAGTTTTCCAATTATATTACAAAATCCCATGTTTTACCCCTATCTCCATTCCCCCCCAAAAAGCACAACCTTCAGGCTCAGGGATAGCTGAATGCACTGAAGACAAATGCATATTTATCAAGCAGGAATAAAAATAAGGATAAAAAAGTGGAGTTAAGTATTCTCATTTTCTATGTTTTCTATAGGAGCCATTTATGAAACAGAGTTAATAGTTAACCCCTCTTTCAGAGAAAACACAGAAAGTGGGCATCTCTCACTCTGTTTATCCCCAATGTAATCCCCACTTGATATATAAACCCCCTAGAATCTTCTACACACAAGCAAAATCTGCTAAAAGTAAGATTTTCTTTACAAATCATTTTATGTTCATAACTTAGAAGTTAATGTTTTTAGTTTGCTGTGATGTTTTTTCCCCCCAAACTACAGTAGTCCTTTAAAGCACCTCTACAGTTCAAGAAAAATATAACAAACTAATCATATTAGCAGTTGTGTAAATCACGGATATAAAAAAATGATTGGAAAAATCAGTATTATTGAAGACTCTGTTTATGAGTGCAATGATCCATTTTGTTACATCACATTTTCAGAACTGGATGATGGATGTGTATGTTTGTAGATATCAGTGGAGGAAGGAATTGGGGAGGAGTGAACAGGTAGAAGTCCAGAGCCATTGTTTGAAAGTAGGATGACACTGAAGTTGACACCACATTCCCATTCCCCCTTACTGGACCAGAAGGAGGAAGTTGCATCGAAGACTGCAGCCATAGCTCTCCAGAAATGTAAACACCCCTCTCAGACACACATCTTTCACCAAGTTCTCAATCTTGCAAGGTGCTTTGGGGAAAGCACTATGGACAATGGATTCTAAGCTTTAAGACAGGACCCTTCATCTTTTGTATTGTGTTAATAATGTTTTGCCTTGATCACAACGTATGTATAGCGCTACAGAATATGTTGGCGCGTTACAAATAAACGATAATAATATTAATATGTATCATGGATCTCTCCAGAGTCCTGCAGAGGCATCATCAACATTATATTTCTTCTAATTTCTAATTGTATTACTTTGTTCCTGCTTAGTTATGCTGTTATTTTGATTCAAAGTTTTTAAACATATTATTTATTTTTATTGTGTAGTGGTTTATTTAAGTAACATAATGTAAATGGGAGGTGGGACACTAGTGTACACTCTCCACAGACTCAAACACCAAGTCAAAACTTGTTAGGGAACATGGACCAGTCTGTTAATTTTCATATATGAAATACAGAGCTCATTGAATCTAAAAGATTTCTTCATCATGTGCACACTTAATCAAAGACATAATCAAGACAGATGATGGCTCCAATGACTTCTAATGTTGCTCATAATATTACTGTAGAAGCTTTATGGATAAATGATATTTCAATTCAAATAGGATAGCAGCCATAATTAAATTTCTCCCTTGGCCACAAGAGAACAATGAAACAAATGAAAAATTTAATATTCGTGTGTCACTGGAATTAGTAACTATATTTGGATATCTTAGCTTATGAACAAAATGAAATGTCTTAATGATTCTGGCTAGAAATGACTAAAAGGTTGGGTATAAAAAATCCCAGCTTTACTCTCTTTGGCTTACAAAGTTCTCTAGGATGCTGTATCACCGGAAAATGGAGCAAAATTTTACTCAAATGTAAAAAAAAAAGTGGTATTTTTAGTTATATTCAATATATTTAGTTCACATTTCATAGACTACTATTTAATCCCACTAATAATTGGACCATTTTCACCAAGTTATTCCTTCTCTTCCTGTTTTAACATCTCCTTATATCCAGGGTTGTATCTACCTTTATGGAGCCACTAGGCAGTGAAGTGGAAGAGTCCCTGCGAGTGAGTATGCAAGGTATGCACAGACCCATTTTTGCCTTTTCTGTACGTGTAAGTTCCCTTTCTTGTTGTAAATGTGGTAACTAGGTGGTTACCCCTGAGTAGCCAGTCGATGAACTGCAGCCTTTCTTTTTTTTTTAAGCCAGGAACCATTTTTTTAAGAAGTGGTGCCCTTCACATGGAAGTGTCACTGGGCGGCTGTCTAGTTGGCCTAATGGGTAATCCGGCCATACTTATATATTCATGGGCTTAACCTAGAAATTCACAGCAGGAAATTTGAGAAAGTGTCCTGTGAATTGGTATCTTACCATTATGCCCAATACATAGTATTGCCTGTTCTCATTTGTAAATAAGCAGTGCTTTAGACATATGAAAACAGCTATTACATGTCCCAAATTATTTTCTCAAATTCATTGGGACACTGGTGAATAAAAAAATAATAATAACAATCCCTACCATATAGGGTAATGCAGATGGTGACATCTTGTGCAATATGCCTAGGAAGGTCTATGTAATGTCACTGACAAGGGACAAGAAGTTAAAATTATAATTTCCTTTCTTATGTTAATTAACAACTAATTTGCATATTGCAGATCATAGGAGGTCATAAAAGGTTCAACTTGATGGACTGAAAGTCTTTTTTCAACCTCAATTACTATGTAGCTATGTTCATGGTGTAAACAAGGAGGAAGACGTGGGTTAGTGGCTAAAGTCAGCATGCCATCCTATTGAAATTTTACTTCTGTAATGGCACAAAAGACTTCACTCTGAGAGCAGTCTAAACCATAAGGACATGTTTTCCGATGCACATCTCTCACAGTCTGTTTGATTGGATTCAATGTACACCCAGTTCCTTAGTGCCAACAAATATCACTGGTCTACAGTTAAGAGAAGGGGTGTAATTTCTCGATAAATCTACAAATTGTTTAGCAGTTAATCTACAAACTTAATTAATATGGGTCAGCGCTAAAATGGCGATCATTACTTTACCGATACATGTCCTGGTAAAATTTACAAAAACGTTTAACTTTGTCACACCCATGAAATTGTATTTTATTATTTAGTACACAAGACTCAGCTTTCATAATTTATAACTGTGGGGTGAACCAAGAAGTTTGCTGGTGTGTAATTGAATACGTCTCAGCTGGAGGGCAGGCCAACATACAATACTGATTAGTGAAAAAGGTTACTTTATCACTTTCTAGTTTTATTGTCTGTGAGATCATCAGTTTAAACAGTCCTCCTGGGAGACTAATGGATCCATTTTACTATTTATTAAAATATTAAAGGGTTCGTCATGATTCCAAGTCTTGTTATTTCAGAAACCAAGATTTTCCTTTATCAGTCTAAATCTTTGATCTTGCACCAGCAAAGATGCCAGGCGTACATGGGAAGGAACTCGATAATTTGATGATAAACACATGCATTAAGCTAAACCAGATTTCATGTTTGGCTCTTCTTCTAAGAAGATATTGCTGAATGCCTATCTAAATGATGCGTGATCCTGTTATTAAGTGAGTCTAAACTCTAACTTCAGTATTTATCTATACAGAATACATTCATCTCATATTTTCAAACCAATGGGGCCATGAGCTTGGAACAATTTGTAATATGTACTCAGACACTCTTCTATTATAAGACAGGGCATTGACTTAAAAGGGGAGTTCAACCCAAACAAAATTTGCTCTTATAAGAAAGTTAATATATATGTGGAAAAGTTCTAGCACTTGCCTTTTACAAGACATCTGCATATTCGGTGACGTGAGATGCTAAAGAGAACAGAAACAGAATTGTAATTGTAATTGTCACAGCTTAGAACTGCAGCTGTTGCTTGCTTGCCGCTTAACCTTCTGATCATACAGCTCAGAATTCTAAGTCCCAGAGACAGAATTGGAAGCATTGCTTCTAATGGTGGTTCTCTCTTTCTTCAAACATGGAGCAGAAATTAGCAAACAAGTTCCCTTATAGACAGGTTCCATGGCATTTACATGATTAGTTAATCTTCTCTAGATGTGCTCTTTAAAGGGACGCTGTCACTTCACAAAAAGTTGGTTTAATCTTAAAGAGCGTGTAAAACTGTCTATATATCAAATTAGCCTTTATCTCTACAGGAAGCCATTCATGATAAATACAGCACTGATGTGCTAATTTGCACGTCAGAGTACTCAATAAGGGTGGTGGAGGGTTCTAATTAAAAGGCAACATTCACTTACATTTTAAATATTTCCAAATCTACAGTTCTCCTTTGCCTAGGCAATTAAAGGCCCTACAAATGTGATAGTACATGGAAGTCATTGTTTTGGCCAACACAGGCACAGATTAAAAGATTGTGGTTCTAGTTAGTACTTAAAAGCATTTAGTTAGTATTCAGCAGTTGCTCATTTGCATACAAATGCAGCACAAATACAAGTGAATTTCTCAGTAATGGTCCATTTGGGTGCATGGAAGCTGTCATAAAAGTAAAAGCTATTTAAGGCACAAGGTTGTGCTTATAGAGCAGAGAAAGCAAGGTCTACAAGTATACTTGCAAGCTACCTCTTCTCTCTTGACGGGAGGGAGGGGGAAGATGTCCAAGGCTGAACTCTTATCTTAAAGCGCCAATTTACGCACATTTCAAGTCACATTTCCCCTTTATAATGGCCCCTGCCCCACTCTGTACCTACCCCTTTCCTGGGTACTATTGCCAAAAAGACTACTTATATTTATTTAATTATGCAGGCCAGATAACCTGGAGCATGATCACTTTGGAAAAGTTGGGTTATGGGATTGCAGCCATAGCCTCCTTATCATACAGAGCATGCCCACATAAATAATGCAAACTATATTGAATTGCTCTCTTCTGATCAATAGTACCCAGGGCAAGGAGAGAGATGGGATAGAGTTAAACACCATTAATCAATCAACAAACCACCCTTCTTCTACTCTCAACAGATAATACATATTTGCAAAAGACACCTACTCAGTGAGCAGAACTTGTGGAAGACAAAAACATGCCTTTAAATACTTTAAGGACCATAACTTAGACGTCTGCTAATGCTGTTAATTTGTTAGAAACTTCATGAACATCTAAACTAGATTGTAAGTTTTTGAGTTTTCAATCTTGTGAGGTGCTTTGGAAACAAGCACTATGTACGTTTGATTTTAAGCTCAAAGACAGGGCCCTCCATTCTTTTGCAATGTGTTAATTTTATTTTTTCTTTGTACTCAGCCCCTTTATAACGCTACAGAATTTGTTGGCACTTTACAAATAAGCAATAAACATAATAACAAAAAAGTATTTCTGAATCTACAATGGTCTTTTGAGCAGGTATGATACTACATGTTGGTGAAAAAATAAAAAAAACAAATAATTTGCATGCATGAAACACACAAACATAATTATGTTGCAATAAATATGACGTATATTGTATTGTCAGTGTTAATTTCTTGTCTAGATTTTTGCATATATTTTTATTTTAATTTAATAAATACCTACACACATCTTTCATATGAGCCACAGATCACTATTTATGTACAAAAATGTGCTATTTTACAGCTAGATACCAGCATAGTTTAATGCCAGTATCTTCTCCCTCACATACCATCATATCTCATAAACTCAACACATTTGTTGATAGAACCAAGGATGCAAACTTGGAATTTTATGTATATATGTATGTATGTATACAGTTATATTGTTAGATGCTCCTAAACCATTAGTACCAAGGGTGTTTTAAAAATGTGCTATCTTAGAATACTATGCACAGCATATGACTAACATGCAAAGCCATAAAAAGATGTTGGCTCTTCTTTATCTTCATATCAGAAAATGGAGGGTCAGTTACATACATTCCCAGATGGATTTTGTTATATCAAACATTTTGTATTCAATAATACATTGTAAAAAAATCTTATTTTTAAAACCAGATAACCAACCATTAGAATTATTACTTTTGTGAAGATATATTGGATTTACGGCACTGCCTCTGAGTATATGTGGCAAAGGCAAAGGCTTAAATCATTCTTTGCATAGACTTAGCTCTACTTAGATGTCTCTCTTATAAGATCATCTCTCATGTCTACACATAAAAATTATAACTGTTTTATCAATTGAATGTTACTTAAAAACTGCATTTTCTTACAATCTGCACTCAATCACCATTTCTAATGAACCCACCAAGAACTGGCTGTTATCTAATTCTTTATAGTGATAATTGACAAAAATGGCTAATTACTCCCTGTGGTCTGACTACATTTGTCAGTCTAAAGCCTTGTGACACTCAGAAGAATGATCATATGCAGACCCTAGCCAGTAATTAGCATTATTTGACTAATTACTCCATTGGGTCTCGGCACATGCATCTTAATATCAGATGACTTTAGAGTGCAAATAATGCATGTATATCACAGGTAGTAATAAGCCATTATTGGCACTATTTGAAGAATTAGGCAACAGGGGCACCCTGGTGGTCCAGTGGTTAGGATTCGGTGCTTTCATCTCTGTGACCGGGGTTCGATTCCAGTCAAGAGGTCACACCATCCTAAAGCCATGTAGGGTTGAGCCTGGTCAGTACTTGGATGGGAGACCACCTAGGAATACTAGGAGCTGTATGCTGTGGCCCACTGGAAAAGGAACTGGCAACTCACTCCAGTATCTGAACACCAAGTGGATAAGAATGGTGTGTTACATTCCACAACTGAACTACACAAACACACCTTCTGAAGAATTAGACAACAGCGTATACCTCCTGGGTGGATCAGAAAGGCAGAATAACAGGTAAAAATGACAAACTTCAATGTAAATTTTCTTTAAACAAATCTTTTCATTTGATAAGGTACTTATTGTTACTTAGACTTCTAAATTATAGCATATTTGGAAACTCCAATCAGTGCTATTTCAATGAGCCAAGTAGATTAATCTGTTTTCAGTATCTTGTATGTTTATTACTATTCTATGTGTAGCCTACTAATACATTGAAAATGCAAAATGACCTTAGTTTATACATTTCTGCATAAAGAACTTCCTGTTCCACTGATGGATATTAATATATTTACAGGGTATTTCCAAATGTGGAAATAGTGAGTTTTCAAAAACAAACAATTAATACACCAAAGTTGTTGATGGGTGGAGGATGAGAAGCCAAGTTGACTAATACCAACGAATATATAACTTGTACAATTCTGTAATTGCTTTAGTCATTGCAAAAATATTCATTTTCCTTTCAGGTTCTTCAATGTGGAATGTTAGTTATTTTGAGCTGGCAATCCCTTAATAAATCCCACATACCAATCATTGCAACCTCGCCAGCTCATCCGCTTCCATTGTTTGGTAAGCCAGAAAAACATAACTCACATAAAATTACTAGATAATTAATCAATGCGAGGTTTCATTTTTTAACCCTTTATTAACCCCCGGGTTAAAGCATAAAATTGCTGCATTTTACAATAAGATTCCTTTTTCTACAATAATATAAAAATTATAGTAGCAAAAGTAATTGATATAAAAGTTATTAGACCTATGCCCCACATGAAAAAACAATTATTTAAATATAAATTAACCTGAGGCGGATGCATAATTATCCATATAATAAATCTATGTAATACATTTGTAGATTTGGCTTAAAAAAATCATAAAATTATTCTGCCCATTTATCTAACTAATTGCCAAGTCAATTAAAGGTGATTAAAATACTTAAAGGGCTAGGGTATGAATTCTTCCTTTGTATATATATTTATTTAGTTCACCATTAATTAACATTAAACATACACACGCAAAGCAAATAGTTAGACAGAAAATTTAATTTAAAAACATGTTATTTGCCCATGCTGCACTCCAACCGCTCTCACTGTCCGAAGCACGAATGAAAGCAAGTCAAAGATTTCAACTGTGATGTTAATTAGGTTGTCTCGGTAAGGTTTATATCATGTTATCACAGTTGAAATCTTCCACTTGCTTTCAGTAGTGCTCCAGGACAGTGAGATAGGTGGGGACGGGTACAGCAAAGGCCATTAATGATGTAAACTGTATTTTTAATTTATATTTTCTGGCTAAAGCTTTGGTTTTCTGTTGTTTCCAAAAGTATTCTTTATGTTAATTAATGGTGAACTAAAAAATAGGTTTAAAATGAAGAAGAGCTTACATTGGCCCTATAAGGGCTAATTCAAAGCTTTAATACTCTACAGTGTGACATAGTCTATGGCAAGATAAACAACTTTGCAACATACTATATTTAAAATATTCTAACTTATAAGAATATATTTTCCCACATCTTATCAAAGATGTTCCTCTTCCCGTGTATATGGTTTGTGGTCTAAGCACTCAACAAGCCCCCTCACGCCCAGCACACTGGGCTCACTTTGAAGTTGAGATTGTACTGAAAATTAAATCTCCTGTGTATGGCAGCATAGCACAGGAGGACGCTACCCCATATTATATATATAGTCAGTCATTTCCGACTCTATAGGACCACAGCACACCAGATTCATCTGTCTCTCTGAGCTCCATCAAACTCATGTTCATTTCTTCAATAACCTCATCTATCTCTGCCTCTGTCGTTCCCTTCTTTGTGTGACTTTCTAGGGAATCCTGTCTTCTCACGATATGGCCAAAATATTTAAGCTTTAGCCTCATGATCATAACTTCTAGTGAACAGTTTGTCTTAATTTCCTGAAGTACTGATTTATTTGATCTTCTTGCCGTCCAGGGGACTCTAAGAAGTTTTCTCCAACAACACAATTCAAAGGCATCAAATCTCTGGTGCTCAGACTTCTTTATGGTCCAGCTCTCACATCCATATGTTACTACTGGGAATACCATAGTTCGAACCATGCAGACCTTTGTTGATAATTTAATATCTTTACTTTTTATGAGCATGTCCATGCTTGCCATAGCTTTCCTACCTTGAAGCAAATGTCTTCAAATTTCATGGTTACAGTCCAAATCTTCAGAGATATTGTGGTTGTTCAGTCCTTCAGTCATGCCTGACTCTCTGTGACCATATGGACACAACATTCTGGTTGTGCTTATTCATATGGTTTTCTGTTATGTTTGGAGTCTTTATATGTTGTCCTGATAACATTGATAACAATGACTATTGCTGGCTAACTTACACAGGTCAGAAAAAAATGCTACGTTGAATTATTTTTCTTCATATACTCTTTTTATTGCTAATCACTTAAACTTAAATCTTACTATTTGACAAGTATAGGCAGATTTAACATTTCTAAATACAGTTTCTACCTCTTAACAGACTGCAAGGCTCCCAAGAGAGATATCATTGATCACCCAGTGTGAACTATTGACTTTTCAATCAATAGCTGTGAAAATGTATGTTAGTTTTATGGACTGGCCTGTCAAGAGGAGCAAATAATTATATTAATGTAATCTAGAAAAGGTCACTGTTTTTAAACTAAATAACAAGTTTTGATTTCCTTTTATTACCTTATGTACCTTCCTGGGTTTCAGACATTTTAGAGATTTCACAATACGGAGCAGATATATATATATATACATATTTATATATATATATATATATATATATATATATATACATATATATATTTAGAAATGTCACAATATATATATATATATATATATATATATATATATATAGGGTATATATATATATTTAGAAATGTCACAATATATATATATATATATATATATATATATAAATATGTGTGTATATATATATATATATATATATATATATATATATAGACATTTTAGAGATTTCACAATATATATATATATATATATATATATATATATATATATATATATATACAGAGTTTAGCATGACTTCTGAGATCACCAAGTAGAAACTTCCCTAGGCTTCGTATTTTTCCCATCTGTCACAATCTCCCATTTTGGTGTTGCTTAATCCTGTTAACACCATAGCCCTGTGTTATGTTAAAAAACGCTTAACTCCTCAATCGCGTAGCAGCGTCATGAACATTTAATTTTACCTTGTTATGACAATTTAAACCATTTAAATATATACACATATTTTAATATTATTTATTTATTTTATATAATTGTTTTTAATACTCTCAAGATGTTTTTAGTTGTTACTCGTAGTAAATACAAATCTAATCAGGATATTGGCACATAAGCCCAAATAAATTAAGTAAAGTAAGTAAAAAATAAATATAAGTAATTGTGGTTTTTAAATTATGCAGTGGAGGTCTGTAGAGATACCTGAGCGGTTAATGTTGCAACTTTAATGCTTGCTGTAATAGTTTAGTTTATATTGGTTGTTACAAAGGCATTTCCTGTATAGGGATACAGTAATATTGCATGGAAGGAAAGAAATGCAAAGTGGCGCAATATATCTACCCACCCCCCAGCTGGTTGACTTTGAATAGTAGCAGTGTGTTATCTGTTTTGTGTTTGTAACTGACATAAGGACAAATAGCCACATTGAGCAGATACTTTTACCTGGTCTGGCCTTTGGCAACACTACTAAAGATAAACTGCTTTGCTAGTAAAGTTGAGAATGATTCCAGATGTGGGCAGGATGGGGGTAAGAGAAATGGCATCCTGTGAATTTGCATGTGTTGTGCTGTGGTTTTACATTTGATGGATGATGATGATCGGAGTGAAAATTTGTGTTATTGTGAATGTCATCAACTGTATTTATACAAGTAAACAAATCCATTATGCCGAGTACAGAGATGATCAAACACCATCCACTAGAAGAACAAGGAGAGGTTTTTTTCTGGATAGCTAAATATCTCATGGGATCCCTGGTGGTCCAGTGGATAGGATTCAGTGATTTCACATCTGCAATCTGAGTTTGATTCCAGTCAGGGAACCAAGGAGTCACACCATCCTGAAGCCATACAACTTTGGGTCTGGTCAGTACTTGGATGGAAGACCACCTAGGAATACCAGGAGCTGTATGATGCGGCCTACTGGAGAAGGAACTGGCATAATACCAAGTGGATCATCGTGGTGTGTTGTGGTCCATGAGGTCACGGAGAGTCAGACACAAATAAACAATGCAAACATACACGAATATCTCATAGAGGTCAAAATTGGAGTCTATAAAATATAATAGTAACATGCATATTATACTTGCTCTGTATATTTTACTTGTTTATAACCACATTAAACATGGAACCCTTATTCATATATCTGTAGCCTTCAAAATGTATCCAGATTTATAACTATAAAATCTATTCGCCAATGACCAATAAATATACCAATCTGCTACACTAAACTGACTGCCACATTTTACATTAAGATTTTATTCTCTTTCTGCCTTTAAACAAATACAGAAATTAAGCAATCAGCAAGGGCATGCTATATTTATGTTTGTTTGATATTTTACTTTTTTAAATATAAATTGCATCACTGTAATAAATAAAATAAAAACTTTAGAATGAATATCCAAGTTTTAAACATTTTGAAATATAAACTGGTTAAATGTATGAGATGCATGTAGCTAAGGTAATATTATGTATCTGCAAATGAATACTGTAGTTATTCTTCTCAAATTAGCTTTTAAGTGTCTGTGGATCTTAAAAGGCTACTGGAAAACTGTTGAGGAGCTTGGGGCAGCAGGGCTGGATCTACCTTTTTGGAGCCCCTGGTCAGTGAAGTGGAGGAGCCCCTGTTAGTGAGTATGCAAGGTATGCACGGACCCATTTTTGCATTTTCTGTGTATTTAAGTTCCTTTTCCTGTTGTGATTCTCTTGTTCTAGGTGGTTACCCCCTAGTAGCCAGTCTATGAACGGCAGCATTTAATTTTTTTTTAAGCCTAATTGGTAATTCAGCCATGTGGGGGTGCACTAGGTTTTTGCCTGCTGTGTAACAACTGCAATGATATTTGCTATGTAAGGAACTACAGGCTTCCTTGCTAATATTTTTTTTGTATTATTATCCTTTTCTTTATTTGTAAAGTGCCAACATATTCTGTAGCGCTATCAAAAAGTTAAGTTCAAGGCAAAAGCAGTATAAACACATTGCAAAAAAAATGGAGGGCCCTATCTTTGAGCAACGGAGAGTTATTACTGTCCAAGGAAGTTATGGGGCTAGGGGTATGCATATTCTATCCTCCTGTCCTTGATATCCCTTTTTAATGAGTAAAAAAAAAAACATTTTGATGTCTACTGCAGGGCCACACACATGCCTGGATTTGATGATATCCCTGCTGCACACAGGTGAGTCAATCACTTCTTCAGTCATCCTGATTGACTCACCTGTGCACAGAAAGGATATCTTCAAATCCAGGCTTGTGTGTGGCCCTCCAGGGCCGAACTTGCCCACCCCTGCTCTACTGGCATCTATGATATATTGGTGGAAACTGTGTGCAATGAGAGTTTACATTTATTAAGAGCAGTACTTGCATTTCCTGATGTAAGCCATCTGCTTCATGGTCTACAAGGGGAAAAGGATGTGGTGTAAATTCCGGTAATATCCACTTTTGTTACAAAGCCCTCTGACCTCTCCCTGTACCCGCTTCCCTCCCAAGATGTGTCAATCTGAATTACTGATTATTTTATGTTGAATTATATTCTGATGCCTCTACTAGACCATAGAGCGATCCATAATACATTGCAAAAAGTTGTATGAGGGGGTAGGGGTGTGGCGTCTCTCTCAGTCTTATTCTTTTATCTAACAAAGTCTCTGCCTGTGTCCTCCTCTCTCACTCCTCTCTCCACTGATAACTACAAACACATGCCCCAAGATCTAGTTCTGAGGATGTGATGTAACAAACACAAAATACGTCTGCAAAAATTCGGATTGTGCCCAAAAATGTTTATGCCCGTGGTTTACATGGCTACTAATAATGTTCGTTTGTTTCATAATTCACAAACACGTGTCATTTTACAATGCTCCTTTAAATCTTACCATGGCCACATATAGTTCATACATTTACATATAAACCCTTTATGTTCTAAAATGGTAAAAAACCATTGATGTGAATTCCAAATTATATCTAATTAATTACAGTGATGTATTTTATGTATATTAAAAAAAGTTTAAAAAAACACATACATATAGCGCACCCTTGCTGATTGCTTAATTTCTCTATTAGTCTTATCATTTTTTTCTCTTTCTTGTATATTAAAAATCACTCTTAGAGAAGATTAACTATGTAAAAGTTATGGCAAGTTTAATTTCTTTCACTGACACTACGAATGCTGAGACGATTGGGTCAAAAGTCCAAGAGCTAATTCAAGCAGCAATCAAGCTACTGCTACACTTCTAAACTGATAATTACATTTATATTCTGCATTCTCCAGCAAATCACATACATACATACAGAGGTCTTGCTGCAATAACAGGCAAGTGCTAAAATGCATACACTAATATCTAAACTTCTACATGTATACAGGGCTGTATCTACCTTTTTGGAGTCCCTAGACAGTGAAATGGAGGAGTCCCTGTGAGTGAATACGCAAGGTATGCACAGACCAATTTTTGCCTTTTCTGTACGTGTAAGTTCCCTTTCCTGTTGTAAGTGTCTTGTTCTAGGAGGTTATCCTTGAGTAGCCAGTCTATGAACTGCAACAATTTCTTTTTTTTTAAGCCAAGAACCATTATTTTTAAGAAGTGGCGCCCCTCACAGGGAATGCCCCTGGGCGGCTGCCTAGTTGGCCTAATGGGTAATGCATGTATATTCTTTCATATAAGAGCAACTTGTGTTAAGGTGACACTTTCCTTTTCAATTGCTGCATGTGAGCAGATCTTTACCCAGTCATCCTTTCTTTATCTCTTTAATGAATCTTAGCACTCCTGGAGCAGGGCCACACAGCAGAGATGTCTATTATTTATAATGTGTGTAGATTCACATTGTTATTTGTTTTTTGAATAATAAATGTCCCTTTAATAATTTACCCACGTTGCTCCATTCCAGCAGTAAACTTAAAATGCAATATACAGCTTTTTTTTCCACGTCGTTCAGACGTTTACAATGCACCACGTGGACCATAACAAACCAGGCACATCTTTATGTCCATGGTTATGCTGATCCACTTGGTATTCATGGCAGAGATACTGGAGGGGTTGGAAGTTCCTTCTCCAGAGGGCCACAGCATACACCTCCTGGTATTCCTATGTGATCTCCCATCCAAGTACTGACCAGACCCAATCCTGCATGGCTTCAGTGTGGTGTGACCTCTTGGTTCCCTGGCTGGAATCAAACCCAGGTTGCATCGATGAAAGCACTGAATCCTAACCACTGGACTACCAGGGAACCCTATACAGTTATAAAAGCAAGAAAAAAAATAAAAAGTATGCACCAACTCCATGTTACTTTCCATCTGAGCTACATACTGAGCAAGACTTGCATCTTGAAATAATAAAGATGCAAAAGGGAGTAAGCAGACAGTAAAATATGAAAATATTCACTATACTGAGCTTAAAAACGACACGATTTACTATATAGTGCCTCTTCACTCAAATGTATTATGCAAACTCATTTCAAGTGTGTAATTGCTTTTCAGATCACATAAAGTCTATTATACCAAAAGGACAGGAAAAATATATATGGTTTGTATATAAACTATCATTACCCTAATGTAAGCAATTTAAATCAAAAGTTCAACAGGCCACCAGTTACATTTTTCTCCCTAGGAAAAGAGACAAATACTGCTTTGGAATTACTATTGCTCATTAAGAAATTGCTACATTTAACGTAATATATAATATTTAGTCATGTAATGTCACTGAAAAACTATTTAGAATGAAAAAATGTAGAAGATGATCTTATACATATTTATTTTTAGTTCATTTTATTTATATTCAAATGTAATTTATTATAAAGATCCTGACAAATTGTATGCTTTGTCATCTAATGTATAATATCCTAGTTTTCAGTTGTAAACTGTATACACAGAAAAGCAAACAAACAACATACAACCCTGTGCTTTAATACTAAAAATAATATATATTGTAATTAACAGATCCTGGCAGATTGCATGGAACATTTACTATACAGATGTGCCACATGTTTGTGCACTGAAATTATCTTTTTTAGTTAAAAGTAAGTTCCATAGGCAGCAAGTAAAATGCATTTTTAAGTACTTTGAAAAAGTATATAGCTGGCAAGATAAGGGAAGTTTATAGATCATTGAAGAAATGAGTTTGGCTAATGACCATTCTGTGCTTGCAATAGCAAAGACTAAGTATTATAAATGCCCTCCTTAGGAACAAGCAGAGCAATTTAGACAATAAACAGATCTATGAACTTTCATGAAAACCCAGATCACTACTCCTTGAAGAAGAGTTCAGAACACTAGTTTGATGAATGATTTCACTATAAGACGGTCCAACCCATGTAATATTTACTGTAGGCAGAGCCAACAGCTCATTCTAATTTGTCCGCTACACATTTTAAAGATTTCACAATGTCAACACCCAAGTAAATAGTCTTTATTAAGATGCAAAATATCCAGAATGGTCTATGTGAATGTCCATCCATAGCCCTTCCAAGTTTTAGATCCATATTCAATCCTTCAAATAAAAGGGCAATAGTTTGCTCATTTCTATACTCCAGTAATCAGGAACATGTCACGATCAGTGGATTCCAGTATGAAGTTGCCGTGAAGGAAGCTTAACCTCCGAACATATTTATTTGTATGGTTGTATGCTATGTGGTTTATGCATGTGTGTTGCATACATTCTGTGAAATGTTGTTATGTATAATGCTGTTCAAATGAATACTGAAACAGATGATGATGAATTTAACTTACTTCTCTATTATCCGGAGATGATTGAAGTCAGGACCAGATTAACAATTAGTCAGCCTTTCATCAGGCAAATTAATATTCAGAAAAGTCTGAGGATTTATAGCAAGTGTTCTTAACTAATATTTGATTTTTGGTCCACTGGCGTTTAATTCTTCTTCTTTTTTGCTTGTTGATATCATATCATGTATTTTTGTGTCTTATTTTATCATTAATAATATGTATAATAAATATTTTACTTACATGCGCTCAAGTTGCTTCAGGTCCTGAAAAGCTCCTCGCTCGATGATGCTGATCTGATTGTCTTCCAAGTGCCTGGAACCACAGATAAAACTCATGAATAAAAGGCAGCAATGTATGTTAAGTCCATAATGCTCCTGTTGTAATTATAACCGTCCACCTGGTTACTCATTGAAATTCACAGGGTATTGGCATATACTGAATATCTAATAAGCATGTCATACTAGTTGTACTGTAGCAATATGCATACTCTACTTATTAAAGCTGTTTGGTAAACTTACAGCACTCGAAGGTTCTTCAGACCAGCAAAGTCCGTTTTTGTAATTCTTGTAATGTTATTTTTGTCCAAGTCTCTGAAACATAAAAAAACACAGAATTATTATATACAAAGCTGTTACACATTGCTCTTTCTTACCGTCCCAATATGAAAATTATTAGTTCAACTCACATTTACATTATCTTAAATGAACTTATAGATTAACAATCTTACAATGTATGTCTTGAGGGAAGTTACAGTATTGAGGAAAAGAATGACAAATGTGCTTATACTAAGATTGTGTATATAGAAACCAAACATATGTAGAATTTGGTTGACTAATTGAAGCATCAATAAGATTAGTATTCACACATGAAATATGTTGGGTGGGTATGAAGTTGCTTTAAATACCCTCCACTGTATATACAGTAAAAAAGAAAAGCCATTGTATGCACATCTACAAGCTGACAACAGAAAATCACAGTAAGTAGTGATTCCACTGCAGCTAAGGATTCTGGGAAAGGATATGCAAATTAGGCTCCATGCTTTAAATGCAGTAATCCATTAATATAGACTAGGTGCCATATAAACTACAGTCAGACACAAGGGGCCAAATTCATTATGGCTGAGAAGGAGTTCTCTGATGCTAAATTGCTTTTTCCTTGGGAAAGTATATAGAAAATAGACACTGTATCCTCAGTGAATTTTAGTTAATTTAGCCCAATGTACAACACACTAAATTGCTGATAATGTTCATTCCATTATACCATAAGAAAATATTGTGGCTACACTCTTGCCTGCTCATTTCAGGTATTTAATAAGAGGAAAAAAATACTATATTCCAATTCTTTTCTACTCCAAAGATACCAGTGCCAAGGGCGGAAATTCAACCGGATGAAATAAAAGTACATGAGAATCTGCTCCAGGAACACAAGATTACCCAGAATAAAATGTGTTAGGGAGGCCGAACCCTGTGATTACTGCCTTAGGATAGCAGCAGGCATAGATCCAGGTACCGCAGTCCCAACTTGGCATCTTCATTCATTCAAAGCTCAGCAAAAAAAAGAAGCAACACTTTGATAAGCAATAACAAAGCCATTCTTCATCTATAAGCTAGCACATTGTATAGCATGCAATACTCAATTTCAAAGGAATAACACTCACAGAATCAATAGTTTAATAAGCCTCTATTGCTTCCTAGTGATTATAAACAGCTTTATAGGTAACCAGGGAACGTGGCCATGGTACACTATGTATAGTGTACATTATCATTGCCTTTTCATCATACTGGTAATATCATACTACATTCTCTTTTGATCTGGATTGCGGCAATCAAGCAGTATTGAATAACCCAATGGCTAAAATGAACGTATCAACTGATTATAATAATGTCCTGGAAAGTATCCAATCAGTCTCCTTATGCTATATATTCACCGCTATCTATACAGCATCGTTTCAACGCATGCACAAAAAGACTGGACTAATGATGTTGATACAATACTTCAACCCACCCCCCAAGTTTCTAGACATGCAGACAACTCCAGATAATAGAACAGATGCAATTTTACAATGTGATTAAGTGTAAATATATCTCATCTAGTCTATGTTTTTGGCTACAATGGTGTCAAGCTCCCAATAAGCCCAAAAGGAGGTAAGATACCAGTCACTGGTAAACTTCAAGAACATATTTTATAGTGTCTGTTTCTTTTTCAGTATGTTTAAATATACTAAACATGGAATATATGTTTCATTACCATAAACAACATACACTGTAACTTTATAGCAAAAACATAATCTTTTGTATTTCCATCTCAGAACATTACAGCCATTACAATGCTTTAGTAAATTTCCATCACATCACAGACCGTGGTTTACTAAATATTCCTCATAGACTGGTCTAGTAGAGGCTTTATGGCAGTCTCAAGTTTAAATCCTCTGCTACCATGTGCAGGGCCGGATCTACCTTTTTGGAGCCCCTAAGCAGTTAAGTGGAGGAGCCCTTGTGAATGAGTATGCAAGGTATGCACAGACCCATTTTCTGTGCGTGTAAGTTCCCTTTCCTGTTGTAACTCTCTTGTTCTAGGTGGTTACCTAGTAGCCAGTCTATGAACAGCATAATTTCTCTTTTTTAAGCCAGGAACCATTTTTTTAAGAAGTGACGCCCCTCACAGGTAAGCACCCCTAGGCGGTTGCCTAGTTGGCCTAATGGGTAATCCGGCCATTACCACATGGACACCCATTAGGTGAAGGAAAGAAAAAGCTTTCCTAAAACCTGAAATAATATAACTCATATGAAATCTTTAAAAACTATACTGTTTTTCCCCCAAAACACTGGTTTTATTACCGGGCGGACACTAAATGAAACACAATATGATCACTACAGTGGTCCTTTAATTATTGTATTCCATTGAAGAAAACAGTCATAGCCTATTTTCTGACATTAACAATATACAGTAATAACATTATCTTTTATCTGATTAAAATCATTTCCCTTGATTTCCTGAAATCCTAGTGCGCACAGCCAGTTATAGGCTTCGTGTTGTTCCATATGATATCTTCTCTGTCAGTAATCCCTAATTCCATTACTTAGGCTGGTAATTACCATAGCGTGGGTTTTCAGTTTCGAAATACTGTATATATGTTCTTATAAATTGCTGATCTCCACCACAGCTGCGTAAGCAGCATTAACAATGTGGGTACTGGCACAAACAGAGCGTGTTGTGTGTACAGGGGCTCATGTTCAGGATAGCTTCTGTATTGACAATAGCAATGCAAATAATGTCATTTTATTATATGGGTTGTCAATTGAACAAACAGGCGTCTGTCTAAGGTATAACTAAAGGCTTTTGCTGTCTTTCAAATGGATACAAGTACATAGGTGTGTCTCCAGATTCCATGGGGGTTAACTAATGTCTACTGACTGCAAAACCTGGGCAAGCCCAGTAGAAAAAACAGCATCATGTATATTAAACGGAAAACCATATAAAGTAAATAGTATTTTTTCTATATTTCATAATAATGTGAACATTTTTTATTGTGCTTTTACACACTGCAATACATTACAATGCTGGATAAATGTCAGCAGGACTCACATAATGTTTCATTACTTGTAATTTAGTGTATTAGTTCAATCTATTACTCAAGTAGATAGATATATAATTAGATAGATAGATAGATAGACGGATAGATAGAGTTAGATACAGATAGATAGATAGAGTTAGTTAGATAGATACATACATAGATAGATAGATAGATAGAAAGATAGATAGATAGGCATATATATATATATATATATATATATATATATATAAATATATGGATAGATAGATAGATTATATATATTATATATATATATATATATGTATGTATATATATATATATATATATATATATATAGGGATGGATAGATAGATAGGCAGAGATAGATAGGTGTAGATAGATAGACATACCATATATATATATATATATATATATATATATATATATCACATATATAGTTGTCATAACTGCGGGTTGTCAAAAGTTGTTGCTAACGCTGGGGCAGTCGCAAAGCGAGGGTCTCAGTTGCTGGCAAGGAGCGGACCTCGCAACATTTACGGACTTAGGACACACAAATACGAGACGCGGGACTTAAAAAAAAACAATACAAGCTCGCAAAAATACAACTTTAACGGCCGACCCGCGCGATCCTCAAAACATCAAAAAACACAATAAATACACACAACAAACACATACAAAGCTTACCCGCAGCAAGAGGGGGCAACCAGGACCTCTGCAAGTGAAGTTACACCTCAATTTAAGTCCAAATTACAGAGTTTAGCCCCCCGAAAATCACCTAAGCTAGAGAAAAAATGGCAGCCGAAAAAAACGAAAACGAGGCTACAGGACCCTAAACACGCAAAACACCACCAAACACATACAGATTTTCCGAAAAAGCCGGACGAGGTCCAAGAACAAGGACGCTAAATCACCAACAGCCGCGTACCACACATTAGGCGCCATTTTACAACACTAACTTACAGAAACCGGAAGTACACAGCTACCCTAACGGATTTTCCTCGCGCACGCACACTATTTACACTACACATTGCACACATTGCTCACACTTACACAGCAGCTCCAAAACACTCAAAACACACATTGTATGCTGCAGCAACATGAAAACAGATTGTCAGCTCTTCAGCACAATGCTTCCTGCATTTATTACTAAGTATATTCCTTTATTAATGTATTATTTAGTTCATTACCATACACCAAACAGCATTAGCTCACTTACAATTTCATTGCCATCATTTTTTGACGGGCAATATTCTAGTGTATATATATATATATATATATATATATATATATATATATATATATATATATATGGATAGATAGATAGATAGACAGACAGGCAGACAGACAGACAGATAGAGGTTCAATATCCAGTACATGTAATTTTATGCATATATGGATATGTATGTGCTTATGGGTCTATCTTTTTTTACGGTCTGTGTTGGGTAGTTTGCATGTGTATTGTTGGCTTTGGTAAATAGTGAAAAAGTTGTATCATTTTTATGCCACATGTTTATATCCTGGCATCCTAAGTCTTGTTGGTACATGAACCATCTTTACTTATTCAGGGTTGGGGTCAGGCTCCTGAATATTTACACCTGGCTTCTAGATATAATGTATATAAATGAATGGACTCTCTCCCTAGGCCCTAGAAATATATCACCCGGCCTCTAAAAAAATCTATCTTGCTCCTACCTAGTTTTGTCCATTCCAGTAATTAAGTACCGTAAGACTGACTGAGTTAATGGGCCATATGTGCTAAAATGTGAATTGTTGGAGATGTCTGGGAGAGCCTCTCCATTACTGGTGGAACACTTCCAAGTTAACTCCAACAGTTTACATTTTAGTACATCTAGCCCAATGAGTTGTATTTCCTGCTTGTTTCATTCTACCATGCAAGAAAATTCCAACAATATCTCTAAAATATGTAACATTTAGAATGATATTGTTATAATTTAAGCTTTTGTTTGTGTTCATGATAGATATGTGCTCTTGGTGATATTTTTACAGATTGAGCTAAATTTGTAAATCTCTAAGACTTTTCACATTTTTCACTTTTTCTAAGTGCATTTAGAGTTTCAAATTTGGCTTTGAGAGTCTTGTATAAATATACACAGATAGCTTGACGGAAAACAGTATCACTTAGCTGGATTGTATGAAATGAAGCTCTGTAAAAATAGGAAAGACTGAGCTGCAGTTTGTAATGATTTCATTGTGAATATAAACAGGAATTAGCAGGCATGGGCTGACTGTGTATTTAATACAAACACAAATAAAGTCAAGTTACATTTAGGATGTTTTGTAAAAGTGAATGCTTACAAATGAGCGCAGTCTGATATTACCTATAACAATTTAATTGGGTGCACATATGGAAAACATTCATGACTATTTAAAAAGATATATATATATATATATATATATATATATATATATATATATATATATATATATATATATATATAGTAAATAAATAGTACATCTGTGTTCACATTTAAATGTCTAAAACAAGTTAGAAAACCTGCTTCCAGCTCATAATTCCGAGAAAAACAGTTATTTTACTGCATTCAGGGAAGCTGAGCTGGGACATGCAAATGTGCCCTAAAAACGCCAAAAGCTTATTGGCTATCATCAGCATGGCTATCATCTCAGCTTGTGTTGTGGACCTTATGAGTAGGTAGTTCACCACAACAATCATTTATAATATGGTGGGCAAAAGATATATATATATATATATATATATATATATATATACGTAATACCTTTATTATTGTGAGCAAGAGTTCATCATTTTAAGATAAGCTTTCCAAACCTTTGTTTAGGAAAAGAAAATGTTCAGGATATAGTGATAAACTTGGTAAAGGAAACCATATTTACAAAACTAATGGGCTAGTTGTCTCCAGTTCCCATACCAAGAAAGGGGCTGCTCTGTGTAAACCTTGATCGTTTGAAGAATCTGTATATCCTGATGGTTTCTTATTGTTTAAATGACCTTTGCAGTTTGGAAAAAACATCACACTTGTGAAGTACGCAGTAAAATTGCAACATTAGAGGCTATCCCAAATCTTATATTTACCATACTCTACTGTGATGGGAACTTCCATCTTCAACAGCTGGTTGGCCTGGAGGGTTATCCTACTAGGGTTTGCTCTTCAATTTAGTTCTACTGTAAGTGACACGTCACAGTGGCAGCCTTTCAACAGAACTGAATAAATATGTTACCTGCATTCAAGGTTTCTTCTATCCATTCCATGATCATGTTATGAATAAAAGCAAATTCTGCCACCATTAAAGCAAAACTGAACTTAAAAACTAAAGGTTGTGCTTATTTATGTTAAACTTTCTATCCTTTACGTTATCGTTCTCTGTAGTTGTATGTAGTACTGTCCAGTTCTTTTGGGACATCCTCATTCTTCATGTTTAAATTCCAGGGCTCCTACTTGACAAGGCAGATACACAATGTCCACTGTTACTTTTTATAAAAATGTGGAGATGTATGCATTGTTTTAACACAACACAATCAAGTTGGTTTGATTATCCAAGCTCATAGCTTTCCACTTTACTGAACAGATTAGCATATACAAAGCAGTTTATTCTGTTCCAGGAACTTAATTTTCAAAAAAAGAAACACAATGTGAAATATTATTAAATAGCCTCTTCCAGAAACAACAAAGTGAAAAATGCTTTCCATGTCCCTCTAAGTCAGTGGTTCTCAACCTGTGGGTCGCAACCCCATCGGGGGTCGAATGATGATTTGCCAGGGGTCGCCTTAAACTGCTAAATTAGAGATCTGTTGCCAACCCCTCCTCAAGCTGCAGCCACCGGAGGTTTCTCTTGCTCTGCCGCAATGCTTACAGATCGGCAGCGTCTGATGTCATCATAGCGCAGTTGTGCTGTCTAGTGTAGTGCCTGATGCGCGCGTTTCGTCTGTTCACTTCAACTGAGGCAATAGACATACCATCTATCCTTCACACCAGTATATAAAGGCTAGTCAAAGTAAGAATCAATTAAGATATTAACTCTTCCATCCCTGTCAGAATTTGTATACCTATATACAATAGATCAGAAAATAAGAAACTGTTATATTTAGCCTCATATGGTTATGGTTTGCCACAACTTGGGAAATTTTCTCAAAGGGTCACGGCACTAGAAAGGTTGAGAACAGCTGCTCTAAGTTTAACCTTATCTCTTAGATATTTCTCTTTGGAACTATTATGCTGTCGCTGTTAGGCAGATCGTCAACAGGAAAAATGCAGTACATGTAACAATTTACAAATATTACTATCAGAAAATAGATCAGATCCAAATTGAAAAAAAAAACACTCTAAAACATTTGGTTTCTATGGAGATATTACAAGTTTAAACATGATTACATATGTCTGATTGAAACAAATAGTGTCAATCAAAAAATGTATATTGAAGCTATACAGCATGCCAATGACATAAGTTAATTCTGAGCCTAGGTGAGCCTGCCCTATGATGATCATGTCAAAAGATAGGATAGATATGTTGGATTGTTTTCTGGCTAATATTTGTATTCAGTTATTATGCATATATTTCGGTATACAGCCCATAACTTGTCTGCTAAAATGTTTGGCTGACTTCTAACTAAGCTGGTTAACTCCTATGTTTCAGATAAGTCTGCTAATCATGACGTAACTCAACTGGTGCAGTGCATAAAATGGTAACTAAAGCTTGGAGGTCCTAACTTTGTTGCAAAGCTTCATTTGTCATTGAAAAATTAAATCTTCAAGTAGACTCTTTGGGAACTTTTTATCGTAGATACATGTTTTAACTACGAGTTACTTCATTCTATCCCCATGAATATAATTATCATAAAAAAGTCAAGCTACGAGAGTGACGCTTTTTTATCACCTCCTGGAACCTCGCACATCCTGTTCTCTCTCATGGTGGGTTCCATGTTTCAAAATGGTGACCTAAAACCAGACATAAAATTAGGAGCTTCGTACTATCAGTTTCTCAAGGTGGTCAGACACACAGCATGTCACTGTCTGCTTGCAGCAGAGCTGTATAAGGCACTGGTAGTGTGAAGACCCCCAGTCTAGGTGTGGCCTTAGGTCACAGCTGTGACATGAGAAAGAATTCAAAGACTTCTAGACTCTAGAGACTTTAGTGTTTATTTTAACTAAGTATATCCTTCTCCATGTAATTGTCCTATTTAACAATTGTATATATATATATATATATATATATATATATATATATATACATAATATATGCCTAAAAAGTCCCCTTAGCACCTGCATGCTGGAGAAATATGTGAGGTCCATGCCCCTTATAAGCATGTTTATTTTTCTGCATGCTGCACAGTCGAGTTAAACATGATATGAAACTGGTCAGATTACACTGATGTCCTGGATAGATAGAATAACTTGTGTGACTACCTAAGGTATCATATTATCCCTCCTTGCATTGTCATCCCAAACTCTCACTTATAGTCTTATGCCAGTCAAAGACACTCTGTCTTCTGTATTTTTGTGGACTACTCCCCTGTGGCCTCTCAGTAAGATAGTGACATAGGACACTAAGAAGTATTAAGTAGCATTCTCAGTATTTTATAACTCAAGATATATTTACAAACACAGGAGAAGATTCACTAAAGTGCATGGACTATGATGGCGTGCTAAAGAATACAATGGCAATATTTCGAATAGGAAAAAGAGTATATAGAAGCAATGTGAAGCACATTGCATCCATTGTGGTGCTTAGTATATCTCCCACATAATCTGTCTCCTCAAAAATATAGATAAAAAATGCCAGGATCTGGTTAACCGGGTGCAACGTATTAACAGACTATCTAGAAAATGGGTAGAAGATAAAAAAAAAAAAAAAAGTTGCAATGGGAGGTGACATTTTGGTGTCTGCCAAGCTGCCTCTAAAGATGTGAAGACACCTAGGGGCAGATTCACTAAGTATGCCAGCGGATAGCATGTGATTCATTGTGCTTTGACGTGTGTCCCCCCCCCACTGGAATGTGGCACTTTAAAGAACTTTTAATGGGCTGAATGTAATGTCAGTATTCTATACATTTAAGTGATCTTAGGAAAGCAGCCCAAAGATACATTTCAGAAAAGTAATGTCTATCCATGGTAAAAAAATTAAATCACTGCAAGCTAATACATATTTTATATTTATTTTTACTTCCTAAATACATTTTAATCATAAATATGTAGTTATTCAATAGAGCATATTGTAAATATGGAACTGCAGTGATCCTTTAATATTTTTAAGGACAACTTAAGTGTCATATTTAAACATTTTGAAATAAATACATACAGCCTTTAATTTCTGTATTTTTGCTTGGACGGTGGTAAACATTTACTTATGTTCCTAACAATATTAGACATTTAGAAGGAATGACAGCAACCTTTAATTCAGATAATATCTGTGTTCTGTTACTAGGATAAACATCTTGGCAATAGGACTGAATAGAAGAGCAACCCCTATTAGGATAGCCTGCCACTCAGGATCCAAACAAACTAGTAACTGAAGATGGAAGCCCCCATAACACAAGCAGAATAGAAAAAAATGTTTCTCTAACAGTGTTTTTATGCCCATGGTTCATATAGCTGCTAATGTTAGCTTGTTACATACTTCCCAAATATGTCTGGTTGTTCTACTCTGCAATAAGCCTTTTCTTATTAAGAAGATTTTCTTGTTGAACTAAGGAATATGATCTAAAAATCCCTATGAAGACTGCTTTTGCAACAACGTCATCAGGTACAGTCAATCAGTTTAGTAATTATTACTAATTACTTTTATTAACAGGTATTGAGGTCCTAATCTTAATAAAAAGATTTTCTTATTGCTTTGAGATATGCCATAAAACAATCTGTGCCGAGTCGGGCACGGTCACTCAGTTTAGTAACTTATTTCTCCACAGAACTACAAACAGGGCTTGACAAATCCACAGCCAGGGAGCCACTGTTCCTAAAGTCATTTTACTGGCTACTATTTTTTTTTAGTTATCACATATATAATTGTGAGCATACGAGTTGTTGCTAACGCTTGCGGGCTCGCGTAGCGAGCCGCGGCACTCGCGAAGCGAGGGTTGCAGTTGCTGGCAAGGAGCGCCAAAGGCGTTCCTTGCCAGCAACTGCGACCCTCGCAAACTTTACCTCGTAACGCAAACAAAATACGAGACACGTTACGACCCATTACGACCTCGCAAAAAACGGCCGCAACACTCGCACATCAAAACATCAAAAATCAAACAAATACACACAACAAATACATAAAAAGCTTACCTACATCAAGAGGGAGCATCCAGGACCTCGAAAACTAAACTTACACCTCAATTTAACTGAAATTAAACTTAATGACACTCAAAAATTCTCTAAGCGAGAGAAAAAATGGCCGCCGAAAAAGCCCAAAACGAGGCTACAGCAGTCTAAAAGACGCAAAACACCACCAAACACCTACGGATTTGCAGAAAAACACCTACGAGATTACAAAACAAGGACGCAATCCGCGCAACCCCAAAAACATTACAAACATAACAAATACAAACAACAAACACATAAAAAGGTTACTCACAGCAAGGGGGGGGGGGGCACGAGGACCTCTGCAAGTGAAGTTACACCTCCATTTAACCACAAATTTCAGAGTTTAGAGACCCGAAAATCACCTAAGCGAGAGAAAAAATGGCCGACGAACAAAACAAAAACGAGGCTGAAGGTCCCTAAACACGCAAAACACCACCAAACAGCTACGGATATTCCGAAAAAGCCCACCAAACAGCTACGAATATTCCAACTCGCACGACATAGAAAACTAATATTACGAAAAACTTGCACGACATAGAAAACGAACGACGCTACATCAGCCACATTATATACACCAAACACCCTTAGCTCACTTACAATTTCATTGCCGTAATTTTTTGACGGGCAATATTCTAGTTATACATATATTTTTCTTTGTACAATCAATGGCTGCTAAAAATGTTTGGCTGACTCCAAACTACGCTGGCAATCGTCTAAATTTCAGATAAATTTGTTAATCATGACATAACTCAGCTGGTGCGGCGCTTGGACAAATGGTAACATCCCAGGGTGTATAATCACCTGCAACAGTTATTTTTTTAATGCAAAGCTAAAAAAAACATAGTGCATGCAAATAAATGTAATAATACACCACTAATTCCCTTTTATCAGATGGATTCTTAACACAGCTCAATTGCATATACCTTTAACAGCTTCTATACGCATACATACACACAATGAGAAATCTGGGGGGGATTTGTCCCCCTCACCCCTACAGTTCCTACACACATGATTCTCACTTTTCTCCACTTTCAGGGGGAAGATCAACAAGGTGAGAAACTGTTATTCTGGAGACTTATTAGTAGTGTTTATTTAATATGATAATTACATTAAGCACACCCACTTAAAACATTTATATGAAACAAAAACAACAAAAAAATTGCACAAAGTGTAACTTTGAAGGTATATGAAAGTGAGGTGGGTTATGAATGCATCCCGTAGAATGCATCATAACCCACCTAGCAAAAAATGTTTGCATGAAAAAATGCAAACATTTTTTGCAGAAAAGAAAAAAATAGCTGGGGGTGATGTAAACACCCCCAGCAACTGAGATTTGCATATTGGATACCTCATTTTTAATGAGATATCCAATATGCAGCACATGCACATGCTGATTGGCTAAATGAAAGGAAAGTGTCTGACATCATGTGACTTTCCACAGTAGGGCAGACTTCAGGTGATAACTGAGCATGCCTGCACAATCCCCAGGCCAAAAAGAAACATTGTATAAGTTATGGTAATTATCCCTGGGAATTTCAGGGGGTGTCAACATTGAGAGGAAACTCTTTGCAAAAGCAAGAAATTCAGCAAACTTCAGGCTAACGGTTTAACTATTTACTTTGGAATTTTTTCATGCAATAGATTTTTTTCAGACACTATAAATTGTCCTCTGTCAGATGCATTAATAACCCAGCTCACTTACATATACCTTTAAGTCCTGCACTTTTAAATGTATGATACTTTTTTAATTTCACTGCTCAATTAGGGCCTCATTCTATTAGCGGCCGCAGCCGTTGCGGGGCCGCAAGGACCGGCCGCAAGCTATTCTGCTATTCTATTCCCTTACGGCCGGAGGCTCCGGCAGGCTTGCGGCCGGTGCCTTGCTATCTCTTGCGGCCGCTCGCGCCGGAGGAAAGCCTTTGATCTAAAACGGCCGCAAGAGATTTGCAATTCAATTGCTCCGGGAAACCTCTCTGCAAGGCTAAAAGCGAGCCGCAGCTTACTTGCAGGAAAGAGGTCCCGCTAGCACCAATTAAGCACATAAAATAGCCCAAATAAAGCCATCCTACACTTTGAGAAGACTATAAAGGGATTTTAGGTGTTAGCAAAAATAGCACATAATTATCCTGTACTCAAATCCGTAAAATATTTTATTTTTAATATCCGTAAAATATCCATGTAAAAAGTCCAGAGTGCTTGGAGCACCTCAGACCCGCCCACGCCGCAGCCGGAAAATAAACAGTTAATTTGAACTCGGGTTTGGGCAGATGTGCAAGCTTGAGAGTGGGTTGCTTTTAATCCTCATGTCCCCCAATATGATCCCTAGCATTTACAGAGCTGTACAGTGCAGGCTTGAATTTATTTTTGCGTTTTTATATTTCACAGCTTACAGCCGGTTCCAAGATATGCGGCCGGCCGTAAAAGGAGATCCTTGCGGGGCCGTATAATAGAATCGCAAATTAACTGAACCCCTGCAAGGAATCGCAGCCTTACGGCCGATTTACGGCCGCTAATAGAATGAGGCCCTTAGTGTGTACATTTGTTAATGATTAACCCTTTACAACAGCTACAGGTTTCCTCATCTACAAACAAATCCATGTAAAATATACTCTGGAACATATTAAGAACAAATGCTTTTTCATATGAACGGAACAACTTACTTTTGTGGTCAAACTGGTCAAAAAATTGATTTCTGGTTCTTATTATGAAAATCATCATCCGCAAATAAAATAAATAAATCTCTCTTTTAGTTTCTGAGGTTCTGTTTAAAGGTTCTGTCCACAATTAGATTTAAAAGACTTTTGTATTTGGAACAAGACTTTTGTATTTTAGGTAGGGGGAAATAAATCTTGTCCTTTTTTCACATGAGAATCGTGTTCTGCTAAAAAAAGAGCAAAAACAGTCTATAAAAAAAGCATGTCTCCAATTTAAACAGTTTATAAAATATATGTTTAGTTCTCATTACAGAACTGTTTAAATTTTTACAATCAGCTTATAGTGGTCAGAAAAAAATATATGGGAATCATACTTAATTTCAGAGAAGTGTGTTGGGGTAAAAAGTACTATAAAACGAATTAAACCTAAAAAAAAAAAAATTTCAAAAAGTAATTAGATTTTATGAATCAAATAAATGGATTTTAATGTACTTTATTAAGCAGAGACTCCAGATATTCTATAATTTAAAACAATAGGTAATAACAAGGACTTTATCAATTGGGTGTTTTTTTAAGGAAAGAATTACATTGGAATTTGTCATTTTTAGTTGTCAATGAGTATTCATGATTCACCACAGAGCTTTTGTTGTCATGTTTCTTCTACAGTGTAATGATTGTTATTCATTGCTAATTACCCACTACTGGGTGTTGGTCTGCATGCATTGTTTTCATTCTAAATCCAATGACAGGAAGATTCTGCATGTGCTCATATACTTTCTTTAGACTAAAAACAATGCATGTAGACACCAAGGTCCTCATTCAATTGCGATTTGTCCAATTGAATAGGGGTCTAAATAAGCACATAACATATTTTTTAAAGAAGTTTTTAGTTAGTAAACATCTATCCAAAAGCAAGGTTTTCACTAACTAAAAACTTATTTAAAAAAAATATGTTATGTGCTTATTTAGACCCCTATTCAATTGGCCAAATCGCAATTGAATGAGGGCCCAAATGAGTCATTATCAATGACTGGCAATCATTACACACTTATAACAGAAAATGTTAGGTGGTGGGATCATAAAGGCTGATGGCCAGATACCATTAGAGATTTAAGAGAAGATTAAGGAAATGCAATTTGGTTTTAACAACATTCATTATCTTTTCCCAATTACCTTCTCTGTGAGAGTGTATTCAGTCTAATAATAATCACCCTAAAATGAGATAACAGCACATGTATGATTGATCATAAAGGCTGAATAAAAGGTATAAATAACACACTTTCCTGTTTTTGCTTATGTTTTTAAATTATACCATAAATAGGAACTGTGCTGTGTCACTTTATATTCTATTTTCTCATAAAATAAAGTTGAATTCTATCCTACTGTATTAGCCTTAAAAAAACACACATTTTTGCACCTACACTATATGTTTCTTGGATGGTGGTTCAGTCAAGTTGTACTAGACAAGGAAATCACAGATTCCAAAAAAATCACTTTTTTTTATAATTTACTTAAAATTGGCAATAAAATTATTCAGAAAATTCAGAGACACTAAAAGCTTAGAAGGATAAAAAAGTAAATATGTCTACCATTACAAATGCGATTGTTTATTTATTTTAAGGGTGTTGGAAATCTTAAAGGGATTCCAATACAACACTTTCACTAGGCCTATAGAAAGGTTAATGATTAATATCTATAAAGAAAAATACATATTTCTGATTTATAATTTAACCTAAATACTCCTTAGGGACTACATGTGTTTCTTCTTTTCAATATAAAATTGCCTTAGATGAAAACTCAGGCCGGTCACAGGGAGTAAGTACTAATAAGCAATTAATAGAAGCCATTGCACTGCATACAGACTGCTCTTGTGTGGATGGATCAGAAAGGTTGAATGAGGGATAACACTTACAGACATCAATGTAATGTAAAAAAATAAAACATTCAATTAGTAAAATAGAATCTGTAAAACTTACTGATTTGCATCCAGGCAGGTTATCCATAGCTCTCAAACCCTACAAAGTGCACAGTCTGAATCTCAATACCCACTAATGTGAACACACTACAAAAGTCGCCCATATCCTCCCATATCTATCTATCTATCTATCTATCTATCTATCTATCTATCTATCTATCTATCTATCTATCTATCTATCTATCTATCTATCTATCTACCTTCCCACGGCACGGAAGTGGTTAAATAATAATAACAACTAATGTAGGGTGTTCTAGTTATCCATGGGAACCTCCCTCAATATTCACTCTCCCCCTATGAGATTGAGTATCCCCCATCTAAAAAATAACTGTGGGGGTCCCTATTGACTTTCAAGCCACTTAATATTAACCCCTATACCAAGGTGGTCCCTACGAGCCCCCATTATATACTATCCCACAGGATTCACCCATCTAAAAATTATTCACGGGGGTCAGTACAAACCCCCCACTGTTTACTATAACCACTGGGGTCTTTATGAAGCCCCTTGGCACTCGGTTGTTTTCTTACAGGAGAGATGGAATGGAATCCATATTTACTAAAAAAAGCTTGTACATTACATATGAACAAATAGACATTTCCAATCATCCAGATATATCTACTGTCATATAGCAAATCTGTCCAACATTAACTGTTTACTATTCAATCTAGCTCAAATCGACATTTTTAGGAGTAAAAAAAGTAACATGAAATATTAAAAAACATTTCCCCGAAAATCAATCAAAATTACCCTTAAACAATATTTAACTAGTAACATTAATTTATCACTTAAGTTCAATAACACTGATTGAATTAAGAAATTTGCTTTTGAGATGCAACTTTAATATTCCAATAACATAGTTCTAGGTCAGTTTGCCACATTAAATCCGTCTATACAGAACATGAATACCAATCCAATAGATTATTTATCCTTTTTAATAATCAGTGCAAAAAAAACACTGAATGCTTATGGACCAAAATTCACTAAACAAATATGTTCTAAATTGGAATTTTTCTTAAAATGGCATATTTTTGCTGGATTTCAGTGATCCTTTAACTCACTATAGCTACTTCAAGATCTCTTTTCGACAGACTAATATCCAATGTGTTTCATACACAATGCCATTAAAATATAAATGGAACCCACATGCTATGGAATGTCTTCTCTAATTTATGACATCCAAGACATGTGTCCTAATGCAAACATAATTTCTTGGGTGGTTCAGAAAGAACAAGCTGTACAGACACAATCCAAGTGAACTTGGAGGTTTGGCTGTACTCATTTGAACTAGTATATTGATAACAATGGAACATTTATCCAAACCTTAAAATAACTGAGAACTGCGCATTATAAAATCTAAAGATAGACGTCTTATTTGGTACATATGAAGTTTCTTGTTTTAATTTACCACCCGCTAAACTTATCTTGACCACGTCTAGTCAAGCTAAATTGCTCAAGCAGTTCCAGCTTTGATGCTTAGAATTATAAATAATGAGTATAATTTAAGATATATTTAATTAAAACATACACTGAATGCTATGATTAGATATAAATCTGTATTTAATATATAATTTAAAAGACATCTACTTTTTATCATTTGATTAAAAGTTAAGTTTTAGCCATTACAAAATAATTATTAATGTACAATAGATTTTCAACGCTTACTGCTACTGTGTGTCAAGTAAAAAATAAGAGGGAGAGTAAACATTCTCCCTTGGCTAATACAGTAGACTCTCTGTTAACCAGAACTCAAGCAATCAGAAGTTTCAAGCAACCAGAATTTTTTTTAATACTGTACTTTAAATAAAAATTAAATTTTACAGGGCTCAACAAATGCCAGGAGCCAGGTTGTCATGCCACAAAATATTACAGGCACCTAGATGTTATCCACTGTATATCTCTGCAATTCAGTTTTACCTGGAAGCAGACCGGCACGAGTGACTGAGCCAGGGCAGTGTTTGGGGTTACATTCCCGGGTTCAGCACTGCACCCTCCAGCCGAATGTACCTGTGTGTAAGGAGTGAAAGCTGCTGCTGATAGAACAGCCCTTACTGACAAATATACTTAGCAGAGAATCCTATGTGCAGCTAATCTGGGCCTCTTTTAATAGTGACTCTCAAGCAACCAGAAACTACATTTATCCGGCATCTACCAATCCCTGCCGGATAACTGAGAGTCTACTGTATTAAAACTTCACAGAAGTTCTTTAAGTTTTGCTTTGATAATGAATGAAATGTTTTCCAAACATTACAAATATATACATAAGCCATGAATGTGTTATCTATTATATGTTATGTGTTTTATTGAGTGCAGCCAAAGTTATTTTTTATTAGGTTAAATCAGCCTTGTTGTTCCCTGGGATCTGCACATGTCAATTTCAAAAGGCGTAATTAGCAATTATGGACAGTAATCGCCTATAAGAAAGAGATAATATACTATGGGGGGGAATTTACTAATAGATTCACATTAATCCATGATCTACCGTGGCACATTGGACATTATCTACATTAGATGTATTAAATCTCTTATATTATTAGGATTAGGTCTGCAATGTAGTACAGTGATGAGTGGTAACGCCTGATGTATCATTATGTATGCACCCTTTTACATATCACAAACAGAGTAGCGCATGCATGTTTTAGGGGAAAAGTATAAATAGTTTAACAAGTGTTTCCATCAGCACATGCGCAATTCTATGTAAAAATGTTTATGCTATAGGTGCATGTCTTTAGATTCCTCGCATGCACCATCAAAGGAGCAGTACTGTTTGGCAAAGATGAAATGGTTGACATTACATGATTAATTATGTATAATAGAAAGAAAACCTGATAAAATGATAACTTTCCCGTGCATTGTCATCAGAACCAAATATTTATCACTTTTGTTTATAATGTAAGTCTATCAACCAAATCATGAAATTGTTAAAAATAAATATTAATAAACATTAATTTTCCAGTGCATTTCACGTGTTTTGTTGCCTCACAATCTGGGATTAACATGAATTTGAATCATTTAATTTACAGAACATGCCCACAACTTTGAAGATGTTTTTTTTTATTGTGGAGCAAACAACAAATAGGACAAAGTAACAGAAAATGTCAATTTGCATAACTATTCACCCCCCTAAAGTCAATACGTTGTAGCGCCACCTTTTGCTGCGATCACAGCTCCAAGTCGCTTTGGATAAGTCTCTATGAGCTTGCCACATCTTACCACTGGGATTTTTGCCCATTCTTCCTTGTAAAACTGCTCCAGCTCCTTCAGGTTACATGGTTTGCGCTTGTGAACAGCAATCTTTAAGTCTGACCACAGATTTTCTATTGGATTGAGGTCTGGGCTTTGACTAGGCCATTCCAACACATTTACATGTTTCCCCTTAAACCACTCAAGTGTTGCTTTAGCAGTGTGTTTGGGGTCATTGTCCTGTTGGAAGGTGAACCTCCGTCCTAGCCTCAAATCAGGCACAGAGTGGTACAGGTTTTACTCAAGAATATCCCTGTATTTAGCACAATCCATCTTTCCATCAACTCTGACCAGTTTCCCAGTCCCGGCTGCTGAAAAACATCCCCACCGCATGATGCTGCCACCACCATGTTTCACTGTGGGGATGGTGTTCTTTGGGTGATGTGATGTGTTGGGTTTGCGCCAAACATAGCGTTTTCTTTGATGGCTGAAAAGTACAATTTTAGTCTCATCAGACCAGAGCACCTTCCTCCATACATTTTGGGAGTCTCTCACATGCCTTTTCGCAAACTCAAAACGTGCCATTTTGTTTTTTGCTAAAAGTAATGGCTTTCTTCTGGCCATAAAGCCCAACTCTATGGAACGTACGGATTATTGTCGTCCTTTGTACAGATACTCCAGTCTCTGCTGTGTAACTCTGCAGCTACTCCAGGTTACCTTAGGTCTCTGTGCTGCCTCTCTGATTAATGCCCTCCTTGCCGGGTCCGTGAGTTTTGGTGGGCGGCCGTCTCTTGGCAGGTTTGCTGTTGTGCTGTGTTCTTTCCATTTGGTTATGATATATTTGATGGTGCTCATGGGGATCATCAAAGATTTGGATATTTTTTTATAACCTAACCCTGACTTGTACTTCTCAACAACATTGTCCCTTACTTGTTTTGGAGTCTTCATGGCAGTGTTTGGTTAGTGGTGCCTTTTGCTTAGGTGTTGCAGCCTCTGGGGCCTTTCAAAAAAGGTGTGCATATGTAATGACAGATCATGTGACACTTAGATTGCACATAGGTGGACATCACTTCACTAATTATGTGACTTCTGAAGGTAAATGGTTGCACCAGAGCTTATTATGGGCTTCATAACCAAGGGGGTGAATACATACACACATGCCAATTTTCTGTTTTCTATTTCTAAAAAATAGTTTAATGTATTTATTTTTCTCATTTCACTGCACCAACTTAGACCATTATGTTCTGATCCATCACATAAAATTCAGATTAACAAAACATTAAACTTAAGGCTGTAATGTAACAAAATAGGTAAAAAGTCAAGGGGGTGAATACTTCTGCAAGGCAATTTATAAATATAAATATATATATATATATATATATATATATATATATATATATATATGTATATATATATATATATATATATATATATATATATATATATATATATATATATTATAATTAATAACTTTCCATGAACTGGAATTAATTTACACTACTGGCGTGAGTTGTGTTGATGGAATTTGGCAGTGATATTTAACCTGGAATGTTCTGTTAATGGCTGAATACTGGTAATATAATTTTATGTAACTATCAAAATATATACTTCTATCATGGGATTGACACAAGTGATGCTTAATATCCACATTACGGGAAGTAAAAAGCAAGATTTGTTTTCAGTAAATTAATGTGTTTTCATAGTATGGAACCCGTAACACACACAAAACATGCTTTAACACACCCATTTTAAATTAATTATTTTAGATTTTAAAGTGGAAAAAACTTTAGTAAATTTCACAATGACCTGAGATGCTGGATCATAACTTACTATGGACTATCACACCCACAAATCTTTAGTAAATCCCCCCTAAGTTGTATGGGCCTCATTCTATTATCGGCCGTAAATCGGCCGTAAGGCTGCGATTCCTTGCGGGGGTTCAGTTAACTCGCGATTCTATTATACGGCCCCGCAAGGATCTCATCTTACGGCCGGCCGCATATCTTGGAACCGGCCGTAAGCTGTGAAATATAAAAACGCAAAAATAAATTCAAGCCTGCACTGTACAGCTCTGTAAATGCTAGGGATCATATTGGGGGACATGAGGATTAAAAGGAACCCACTCTCAAGCTTGCACATCTGCCCAAACCCGAGTTCAAATTAACTGTTTATTTTCCGGCTGCGGCGTGGGTGTGTCTGAGGTGCTCCAAGCACTCTGGCCTTTTTACATGGATATTTTACGGATATTAAAAATAAAATATTTTACGGATTTGAGTCCAGGATAATTATGTGCTATTTTTTCTAACACCTAAAATCCCTTTATAGTCTTCTCACAGTGCAGGATGGCTTTATTTGAGCTATTTTATGTGCTTAATTGGTGCTAGCGAGACCTCTTTCCTGCAAGTAAGCTGCGGCTCGCTTTCAGCCTTGCAGAGAGGTTTCCCGGAGCAATTGAATTGCAAAACTCTTGCGGCCGTTTTAGATCAAAGGCTTTCCTCTGGCGCGAGCGGCCGCAAGAGATAGCAAGGCACCGGCCGCAAGCCTGCCGGAGCATCCGGCCGTAAGGGAATAGAATAGCAGAATAGCTTGCGGCCGGTCCTTGCGGCCCCGCAGCGGCTGCGGCCGATAATAGAATGAGGCCCTAAGTCTGGTGAGTTGACAAACTTTAAATTAAGTCTACTGCAATAAAATACATTTTTTAATAATGTTCAATCTCTAAAACACTTATTGCCTATAGTTTTAAATTATATAATATTTCAAAAGTTTGCTGTGTCCATTTATGGAAGAACTCAGAAACCTATGCGTGCATAGACTTTAATAAATGTGCTCAAATTAGGTCATCTAGAAAGCGTACTACACTTTGTATTCTTTCCAAATACTTTATTTCTTAAATTATGTTTTTGAAGCCCATCTGTGGAAACGCCCAGATATTAAAATGAACTGTATATGTTAAATTTAATGAAGCTGGATGATTTGTAGTAAATGCTGGTAAATGCTTGGCCATTAGAAGAATAAGCAATTTGCCAAGGCAATATTATAATGGCAATAACAGAAAAGGGTTTGGCTCCTTCAGGTTTAGTGTGTGAAACACATTTTGTTGGGGCTAAATTAATATATTTTACATTGTATATTTCATAATGTGCACTAAATGGATACTGTCATCAAATTATTCATAAAACATATATTAAAACATATTGTGTTTCATTATATTTTTATACATTTTACCAATATTATTTTCCTCTTGAGTTATCAATCTACCCCAATATTCAGTTTGATTGCAACAAAATGCTTGTACTTTCATGGTAGCTCCTTGCAGTGGAAAAGGTCTATGGTACTATTAGAGACACATGGGCCCTCATTCAATTGCGATTTGGCCAATTGAATAGGGGTCTAAATAAGCACATAACATATTTTTTTAAAATAAGTTTTTAGTTAGTGAAAACCTTGCTTTTAGACCCCTATTCAATTGGCCAAATGGTAAGGAAAACTACCTTAGGTGCGGAAAAAAACGGATGATATTATTTTCCATTATTTCTTCCACCAAATTTAATTCACTGAAATAATCTGAATTAAATGGCATCAGATAAATTAGGCAACTAGAATACATATTCATAACATATATACAGGAATATATTGGTAAGCATTAGATGTTTTCAAAAAAAGTATTTGTTTCTGTAAATCTTGGGTCCCAGTACAAATGTAATAACCAGACCCCACCAGGACCACTCTCACCATTGCACAAGCACACTCTCAGCCTCTACCTCCAGTGTCATTTCACTGCTTTTACTTTACTTGTGTGTGTATATATATATATATATATATATATATATATATACAGTAAATAAATAGTACATCCGTGTTCACATTTGAATGTCTAAAGCAAGTTAAAAAACCTGCCTCCAGCTCAGAATTCCAAGAAAAACAGTTATTGCACTGCATTCTGGGAAGCTGAGCTGGGACATGCAAATGTGCCCACAAATGCCTCGCTCTTCAATCCATAGCCATTTTCAAGCACGGCTTCCTTTAAGCTTATGCCTGCTGTATTATACAGCTTTAATGCAAAGCCGGTGTTGGATTATACACATGCTTAGAATCCTATCCATGTACAGCTGTTTCAAGCTTACTGGCTATCATCAGCATGGAGCGGGATCTCAGCCTGTGTTGTGGACCTTATGAGTAGGTAGTTCACCACAACAATCATTTATAATATGGTGGGCAAAAGAGCGATAGAAGCCCTCCACCGTACAGTAGTACAGTAAATAAATAGTACATCTGTGTTCACATTTGAATGTCTAAAGCAAGTTAAAAAAAACTGCTTCCAGCTCAGAATTCCGAGAAAAACAGTTATTACACTGAATTCTGGGAAGCTGAGCTGGGACATGCAAATCTGCCCACAAATGCCTCGCTCTTCAATCCATAGCCATTTTCAAACATGGCTTCCTTTAAGCTTATGCTTATATTCGATTGAAAGCTCTTAGGGGGTAATTTGATTGAAATAAAACCATATCTTGAATGAAATTCCATTCCTCACAGTGAGGCTTACATAGATCACTAGATCTTAAAGGTAATCTGGATTAAATAAAACCAGGTCTAGATGGGAAGCTATTAAAACAGATTGCAATCTCTTTAAGGTGAGCTGATACAAATAGCAAATTTACCAGACCAAAAGGCCTAAAACAGATATCAAACTCTATCACTGTATAACAAAACATAAGGCTGCAAGCTCTTAAGGGTAATATGAATAAAAACAAACAGGTAAAGATGGAACACAAGTTTAATATATTATATTAACTAAAATCAAATAGTATGTTCCATTTCAAGGGAAAAACATATTACAAACTCTTTATGAATTATTTGAACTTTACATACAGTTCTGGTCTGTGTCGTAAAACGTCAAATTAATACTAACTCTAACTGAGCATTTAACCAAGGGGGACAGAAAGGAACCAGAAAACTGAAAAATGTGACCAATCAATCTATACATGGAGAAAGAGACTGAGGCCCTCATTCAATAGCAATTTGGCCAATTGAATAGGGATCTAAATAAGCACATAACATATATTTTTTAAGACATTTTTAGTTAGTAAACATCTATCCAAAAGCAAGGTTTTCACTAACTAAAAACTTCTTTAAAAAATATATGCTATGTGCTTATTTAGAGCCCTATTCAATTGGCCAAATTGCAATTGAATGAGGCACTGAGTGAGGACATTTGGATAGTAAATAAGGGGAGCATGGGAAAATAATTAAACATTCAAATGGACACTGTAATCCTAACATGTTAGTTTCTTCTCAAAAGAACGTCGGGAATCTGGAGTTACATTGTATTAAGCATTTTTCCTCTGCAGTAAATATTTCCTGAGATATTCAGTGTTGGTTGTGCCGATCCGTTATGCAGGTGTACAGCTCCATGTGCTAATTTGTAGCTTGGAATGTACATTGTGGTACTGGGCACATGGTTTTTGCCACCATTGAAACAAATACGTGCAATATAACAAATTAGCACATACAAATAATTATTCTGGAGCCTCTCATTTGCATAATGATGTTACACAAACAGAACTGAATATATCATATTGATTTTCTTTAGAAAGAAAGTGACCACAATGAATAGCCAGCTTTTTGTTCTCTTTAAGAATACATTTAAAAAAAAACGATTTGTTTGGGGGGTGTAAAATAAGTTAGAAAACAACTTATTTTCTGGTTCAATTTTCTTCTAGAAAACTGTAATTAGGGAATGACAAGACACAGCACCAGCTGAGTTATGGGGCTTTGTAGAAAATGTTTTATTCTCTCTGGACTAATTGACAGCAGCCAACACACATATCTGAAAATAGCAGGGGGAGGTCCTGGCACTGCTGCAGAGCTACATTTCCAATAAGTTTCATCAAAACATGTTCACTTGAGTGCATTGTATAGAAATATATGGGATTTGTGTTTCATTAACACTTTTGATATATAGACTCCACAGAAATACATTGGAGTAGAGTCGTTTAAATACATTTTTAACCCTCTCTTAAAAGGATCCATATTATTGCCTATCTATTTAAAGTTTTGGTGGCATAATCATAAGAGAAACCTTTCAGTTTGAACTAACTCCATCCTACAAATGCAATTGCTACCAATTTAATTTCTTAAACTTGTTTACTTGTGTTAGTTGCTCCTAGGACTTAAGACTTTTCCCTTCTCCCTAACGATGTTAATTCAAAGCATGCAAAGAAAGTGATTCTTTTTCCTCCGAGGTCACTTTCTTGCAAAGCTCTCTTGCTTAAATCCTTGCCTGGGGAAGTAAATTAGACCTTTGCAAAACATCCAGTGCTCAGTATCTTAACAAAGATGATCCCTCTATAGCTGTAAAGTCAGCTCAGGTCCCTCTGGGGAAATTTACCACATCTAGGGCAAGAGAAAAGTTGGGTTTTTCTTAAATACATATAAAAACAAATAAACATTGTAGTTGGCTGTTTTCCAGACCCTTCAGGGTGGGTGGCTGCCTTCCTTAAGTGTTTAGACTCTTGTGGATGCAAGTCCTACACACAACTTTAGAGAATAGTCTGTACATGCGGTAATTCTGTAAGCACTCAAAGTACCACTGTAGTTTGGGAAAAATGCTATGTTTGTAACAAAATGAGCTTAAAACCATTTTTACAGAAAGATTTTATTATAACAAGTTATGGGAGATTGCATGTCCGCGTCTTCCTGCTGGGTAGGTTTCTGAGGGGTATATTTTGTTCATTCTTATTATCTATTCAGGAGTGGTGGGGGTCAGGAAGAAGTGGGGCATTTGTTGATTAAGATAAGCATTTAGCATTTGATAAGCCCCCCTTCCATGCACACTCAGTATAAGGCAAGTCAGAAGAAAACCAGCAACCTCTATGTATCTGACTGCCTCGTGTCACAGCATCTTCCATGTAATAATGGAGATTATAAGATCTACTACAAGTTTGACTCACAGCTATTGGAGTTTGTACGAGAGGATTAAAGTAACTATTACATGGATCCAACAGCTATTTCAGATAAGAACTTATTGATATTTTGCCAGGGGCTCAAGAAAAATAGCTTATGAGACTTGCAAGGGTTCCTACGAGTAACTTAAAGGGACATGGAAGGTTTCTGGATTTCACTCTGAATATATTATACCTATGTATCTATTTACTTTTGTGTACTTTATTTTATTACGAAGTGCTTAAAACCTCTGATTTCTGCCTAAAATCTTACAATTAGCTCCTAACTGACTTATCCCCTCTGCAGCTCATTAAGTCAGTGTACTTCTTGGTACAGGTATTGCACAGTCTCAAATTAATTAATTAGTAGCAACCTTCATGCACCTTCATGCTACTTTAGAGTGGCCACTGACTGGCTTATTTGAAACATTGCCCTTCACAGTCTGTGTATTCATGAGCTACAGAGAGCAGACTCAAACTGTTACAAAGTCTAAAAATGCAGTTCAGTACATTGAAATATATTTATAAATGCACAGAAATGTCTATATACTGTGATATTTCTGTCTTAAGTGCAGTTGATACTTTGTGACATAATATATATATATATATATATATATATATATATACATAGCAACACAAACTTATAATTTGAGATGCAGAAAGGTGGAGCTACAAGTAGCCATGGGAGGAGGGCGCACAAATCTGAATGTCCTAGGGCAGCATAAAACCTAAATACGCCCATGCTCCGAAGGGCTTATCCATAAGGGTTGCTGCAGGAGGAATGTAATAGTTACATAGTTTCCTACATGGAAAGTTCACTTGCAAGATTTCTTATGGGAGCCATGTATCCAAGCCCAGAGTCCATTAAACAGCTGACAATGTGGAAGTTTACCAAACATCTCCAGTGGCTGGCATGCACTTATTGATTTCATATCACCAAGAGTTCTCCAACACTCCATATAATAGTTAATAGATTAAAGGTGGTTTCTTTTTTAATTTATACAAATATTTAGCCCTTTATTAATATGGGCTTGTCAGAAGAGCATAGTGTAAATATTGTATTTTTTATTGGCTGTTACTGGATTTTAAGCAAGTTCTTAGAAAACTGCTTTACCCTATGCAGAATATAAAAGTTAACTTTTAAAGGCACGTACAATTGAAACGCAACAGATGTTTCTCAGAGCTAAACCGCAATCATTTTAGGAACCCCCTAGTTACAGATTTAACAAATGTCTCTGCTGATGAAATAATATAAAAACTGTTATTCCAAGAGCCCAATAGGCCGCTGGTTTGAGTCCCCTGGATTCACAACCCACAATAGCATCAATATCATGCATCGGTAACAAGTTGTCCTATGCACAAAAATTAATTCCCATCCAATTTGGGAGAAATGAACGGCACATATGAAAGAACTGCAGCATTTTTAATATTTGACTGTCACCATAGAAACCAACCTTAGGACTGTTTTTCATAATCATTTCTGTGCAGAAAACCTATAAAACCTTTCTATATTCAGGCCGTTCGGGTACACAGAAAACAATTCCACGCTCTTTTATGTGATGTTTTCTGCTGAAGTCATTAGCAAAAGAAATAAAAAAAGATTGAATACATATAGAATCAGGAAAAAAAATGATTTTGAAGGAAAAAAACGTCTACAGCTGTGTTTGAGTAACCCTCAAAATGATATTATGCCAAATAATATTGTTTACTAAAAATAAACAGATCTGTAAGACCGCAAGTCATATTGCTTCTAGTAGGTTTAATACATTTATTTGCTATAATCACTAATATAGTTTGTTGCCGCGCATGCAACAGAGGGGGGGGGGGGGGCAGAGAGGGGGAAAGGGGAATGAAAGAGAGAGGGGGGAAGAGACACAGAGGAGGGAGGAGGAGGGAAAGAAACAAAGGGGATAGGGGGAAAGAGACACAGGGGGCAAGGGGACAATGGGGAGGGAGGAAGGGGAAAAGATACACAGGGGAAAGGGGGAAAGAGACACAGGGGAAGGAAGAGGGGGGAAAGAGACACAAGGGAAATGGGGAAAGAGACACGGGGGAAGGGACACAGGGGAGGGAGGAGGCGGAAAAGAGACACAGGGGAAAGGGGGAAAGAGAAACAGGGGAGGGAGGAGGGGGGAAAGAAACACAGGGGAAAGGGGGAAAGAGACACAGGGGGCAAGGGGACAATGGGGAGGGAGGAAGGGGAAAAGAGACACAGAAGAAAGGGGGAAAGAGACACAGGGGAAGGAAGAGGGGGGAAAGAGACACAAGGGAAATGGGGAAAGAGACACAGGGGAAGGGACACAGGGGAGGGAGGAGGCGGAAAAGAGACACAGGGGAAAGGGGGAAAGAGGCACAGGGGAGGGGGGAAAGAGACACGGGAGGGAGGAGGGGGGAAAAGAGACACAGCAAAAGAGACAGAGGAGGGGGGAAAGAGACACAGTGTATAACTTTACACTGAAAACAATACAGACACAGTCCTAAGGAGTAGTTAGCTAGTAATGGCAATAGTCACATCATTAGAAATAGATACCAGTGCATCAAGTGAATCAGAAATGCTGACTAACAGGTAAAAATTGCAAACTTCAATGTAAGTTAACTGTAAACAACATTCAATATAACAAGTACTTATTATCCACAATGCTTTGGTAAAGGTTGTGTGTGTGACAGGGCAGTTGACATTTCTGAAGAGCATAGCTTGCAATTACTGTTGCAAGCTGCCTAATTCAGATCATGTACAGTAGAAGGTCTTGGTGTCAAATTATAAACAATCCAATTTTTTAACAATTCCACCTCGCTCTCCTTCTTCTCCATCCTTCCCACCACAGATAGCTAAAATGAAGTTGGGCGTGATAAGCAGCAAGAGCATACCCAGTTGGATACATAATAAACACAGATACCTTTAAGTGTTAAAGTCATATCATCAACTGGATATGCGCTTATGACTTATTAGCTGTCCAAGATAATTAATAATATTAGACCAACTCATTAGGACAATGGGAAGTCATTGATACTTAAAATGCCCAGCTTTCAAGCTCAGTTATCTATTTCCACTCAATATTTTTAAGAATAAGCAGTTATATTTAAATGTGTAATCTCCCATACATACTGTTCTGATCTATAAATAAATATAAAATAGGACTGTAAAATGCCATAATGAACATTATTAATCATGTTGGGTATTTTATCTGTATAATGTATGACATTTTCATCAAAACCGTACAAGCTTGTTTCTGTATTTTTTCTGTAAAAACAGTGTTGTTCCTGTTCATAATGTATCCCGATTCCTCACTGTACTTATATTTGGCAAAGGATGTTATTCTAACCAGGATCTTATGAATAAGTGTCGTTCAATAACTCTTTGTTCTTCAGCAACTCCTCTGACAAGTCAACCAGAGAAGTCTACGAGAAAGTCAACTTTTGTTTAGAAGCAGAAATCACTAGAATCTGGGCACATTCAATAAACCGCCAAGTACTACGTGAGGAGTGACAAAACAGTTTTTATAAAAATGTTTCTTGAATAAGGTGGTTGTTCCCTGCACAGATAAACATGGTTCTAATAAAACGTTGGCTTGGCTTCATATTCACCACCTAGACATTAGGGCAGTATATATATTTATTTTAACTCTAAATCATTCTAAATACATTTCTACTTTGATTTTTTTTACAACCAATTATCATTATGTTCCAACCTGGAGTTCTTGCATTCTTATTTTTCAGGAACGTCTTTCCTTTTCTGAACTCTTTTATATATTTGAAGGCTTTTGCCATATCACCCCTCTCCCTTCTGCCTCTAAGCTATACATATTTAAGGGCCATTTACCTCAATGTTAAAATAACAGCTAACACTAATAACAGCTAACAAATCAAATTTTTTAAAGCTATATGTATGTTTCCTGTGTTTCAAATGTTTCATAATAAACAGCTACTGATTAGTAGAAAAATATGTATGATATTGAAAAGTTGAATGTACTTAAATATTTATATGCTAGATACTGGTATCTGAATGTGCACACCCCTATGAAGCTTACATAAAGTGTACCCTACAGGGTACAGTGTGTGACCGCTAAAGGAAATGATGGTTTGTGGGCTCACAGCTGAAATTGCCCATAAGGAGACAGCAACTGCCAGATTGTGATACAAATGTTTCAGTCTTTACTACCTCCTAATTGGCCAAAACAATTTTTCAAATTGGATACCAATTAAGCCTGGGTTTGGAGGATGTTAACCCTAAGTTTCAACTGACAGAAATTAAAAGATATTTTGCTAACTTCAAGGTAAGTGTTTAAAGGCTTATTTTGGTATTTTGTTCATGGAAATGTTTTTTTTTTCCTACACTACTAATTCTCTATCAGATGCACTCATAATACAGCTCACTTACATATTCCTTTAAGTCTGTTTACAAACACAGTTTATCCTGCCTACTTGCTGTTGCATGAAAAATAACAGATAGTCTAGGCGCAAGTATTTTCCTGCACTCAGGACTGCACTGACCAGTTAACCCATAACTGACCTGTTTAGCTGATTCCAGCATTCCTTGTTCTGCACAGATCAATTTGTTAAGAGGTAACTTTTTTTCTTTTGTTCCCTACACAGAGCTGCAGGTTTTGCAGTGGGCAGTCAGTGACTCATGTAAACACTGTTTTTATTTTATTGAATTTCTCAAAGAAAAATGCATTTCAAAAAAAGTATTTCAACATGCTTTTAGTAGATCTTTACTGTGATTTGGTCCAAATTGTGCTCAATTATGTGTCCCTTTAAGCTCACAGGGGTATATCTATCAAGCAGGGATAAAACAGAGGTGTTATACATACCAACTCTCCATGTTTAACTCTATCTGTCAGAGTTAAAGTGTATCCCTGCTTAATAAACAGATATCATAGAAAGCATAGAATGCAGAGGTTTTTATGTTTTAAATCCACTTAACCCTATTTATCCTTGCTTATTTCCACGCTTTATGTCTGCTTGATAAATATATCCCATGAAGTCTTTGTTGTCTTTTACACACTGCACCATTTTAGCCTCCCTCCTTTGAATCATTCATAATATAGTCATATCCTTTTGAAGATACAACCACAATATGCTAGGTGAGGTCTAACTAGGGATCTACTATATATATATAGTTGCATTAGTACCTCTTTTATTGCTGCTAATTCCTCTTTTCAGTTATGTTGTTCTTGGCAAGTTCCTAGAGTGGGGTAGTGAGACCTACGATGGGATTGTAAGAACATTTCAAAGTCTTGCTGGACCATTGTAGATCCTGAATGGTTTACAGGAGCCATTTAGGGGTGCTTTGATTAATTTGTTTGGAAAGCAGCATTGTAAATTAATTCTCATATTGATTATGCATATTTGAAGAGATTACATCATTGGAATATTGTACAATTGAGAATGGGAGTATCAAGATCCCAAGACAGCACAGACAAGCTATTTTTCTGTTGGGCGGAGGGGGTTGATGACAGAAGTGCATGTGCACAACAGAAATGTAAATCTTAAAATGACGTCTGTGATTAGGATAATTGCTAGAGCATGATGTCAAAGAATTAGGAGAGATTCAAATAATAGGCATCAACAAAAAAAGTAAAATTGTAATTATTTAACCTGTTTTTGTATTTTTTATTTTGTGTAGCCCTCTTTTTTATTAATATTTTAATCTCTATGCTAAATATTAGAGAATTTAATGGTCAGATAAGGGCTCTGGTGGTGTTTCTTGTTTCTATTTCAATGAGGTTATACTTTAGGTCTTATGATTTACTTGGTTAATCCTATCACATTATTAAAACACAGTTACTTCATTGTTTTCGGTGCCACCAACATACTCAATAGTAAGCAATGACTGACACACACAAAATGGAAATAAGAAGGAAATTACACTTTTTAAATGTTTTCTTTCATTAATTCATGTATCAAGAAATAGCTGCAAGGTATAAATTATTAAAAATTAAATGTTACATATGAATGACTAAACATTCATAAAAAGTTATGATATCAGATAAAAGACCAAATAAGAAGGAAAGAATACCTTTAAAAGTCGAGACATTTATAGAGAAATAGCTCCAAGGTATATATTATTAATATGTAACACAAAAACTTAACTGTTGAGTACTAGTAAAATAGAATAACTAAATAATTGTTAATAGTTTTTAAAAAAATGTAAGGAACCAAATAAACAGAAAAGAATACTTTTGAAAGTTAACTTTTATTACTTTTATCAAGAAATAACACCTTAGCATACATCATTAAACACATAATACACAAGAGGATGTGAGAAATAAGATTATTATGGTTTACAACATCAAACTATGAGTAGCATTTGTTCTGTTCTATAAGCAAATACTATTTATATTCTGCTTACACTTATAAAATTAATTGAGGAACAAGTAAAAGAAAGAGAAGCCTGATAAAGTCAGGGGAAATTATGATGCTCACTCCATAAAATAATTGTGTATATGTTCCAGACGCCACATAACATTTTTCATCGGATGGTTGGTGGATATTACTAAATACTTCCTTAAATGTAAAACCTTCAATTCTGTTTCAGTGAAGTCAATCATTTTCTGTTTCGTAACCACATTACACTATTTTTCAGACTGAAAAGCACATCAATTTCCAGTCTTAAATAATAAAAAAATTGTAGCATAAATTCTGCAAAGTGCCAAGATTGTCAGAATGGCAAATGTACATCCTTCAAAGATATATACTTAATAATATTAAATAGGGTTGTTCTAAATATTTCCATTACTGTATAAAAACACAAACTAAGCATTTCTAAAATAATTTGTAACAATAGACACTAAATATGGAACCATAATACTTTTGATGGAGATAATTGGTATAGTTACTTCACAAAAACACTGAAAACGATGTTTAAATTTGAAGAGCAGATTTAGTCAAAGATGGGCTCAGCAGAGGTGAAAATGGGATCAGCAGTGAAAGAGTTAACCAATTAACCACTGCAATTATTTTCACATATCAATAACAGTAGTTTTAACTAATTTTAACAATCTTATTTCCCAGGAATGCCCCATTTCATGTAGCACAACTTGAGGCCCTCTGTAGTTTGTAACTTCAAAGCCTGCTATATTCTTTCTGCTCTGGCAAGTCAGACGTTTCATGGTTCTCCCTAATAAATATCATATTATTTAATTTACTTTAGAAGGTTTGGTCATGTACAGATGTAATATTAGTCTCTTTATTGTCATTCAGCTATTCCACCTACTGTCACTTATTAGCTAATCAACATAAAACAAAGTATTAAAGCCTCATCTTCACCTAAAACAAATCTGCAGAATACGTCACTTGTCATACATAAGACAAAACTAAAATTCTAATCCATTCTCTCACCAATGTCGTCTCAGCTATTGCAACTCGCTCCTTGGCCTCCCCGTCACCTGTCTCCACTCCATATTGCACACCTCCACTAGACTCATCTACCACGCTCAATGACTGCAGCACTTATCTGTCAGGCACTGCACTAGTTACCAAGATGAAATTTAAAATCTTGACTTAACATATAAAGGTATTAAGCAACAGGGTACCCCCTTATATATATCTGCCCTTGTCTCAAAACACTCCCCAAACCAACCTCTTCATTCTGCTAATGACTTTCTATTTTCTTCTTTCTTATAACCTCCACTTTCTCCTACTTTAAGGACATTTCCCAAGCTGCACCTACTCTGTGGAACTACATGGCTTCGTCAAACCATCCTCCTGCCTCACAATATTCAAAAACTCACTAAAAACTCAGCTCTTTAAAAAAGCCTTAACATGCACACACTGCATACTCAAACTGCTCACACACACAAAATACGCTATAACACACTGCCACCTCCACTTGAATCAGTCTACTGCCTTGATAACTGCCATCTTGCATCTTTGACTATTCTGCCTCACACCTCACCCTTACATTCTAGATTGTAAGTTCTTCATAGTAGGGACCTCAAATATGTTGCACCAACTATGTTGCAACAAGCTTTTAGCTGATTCGCCTCTTCCCTGGGTGTCTTGATGGGCGTCGTTGGCGGTCTTCCTGTGGCATGTGAGACTAGTGGAAATTGCTGGGTGGCTTGATCAGCTCTGCGGGTCTAGTCGGTATCTCTGGAGGTATTGTTTGGCCCCTCAGGCCTAGTTGCGTTCCCCATGAGCCTTGATGGCCCAGCTTATGGGCCCCTCTGGCCTAGTTGGGGATACCAATTGTCTCGGGGGGTCTCCATGGGCCCCGCGTGATTTGTGGAAAACCTCAGAAGACTGGAGTATAGTGGTGAACCCCGGGGGTCTTGATGGGCCTCACTGAGGGTCTCCCTGTGCTCCACAGGTCTTGTGGAAATGCCCAGGGCCCAAGATGATACTTACAGGTCTACTAGTAATCCCCAAAGTTCTTGATTGGGCCCACAGGCCTAGCTGGTGGACTCCGCAAACCTAGTGGGGTTCCTTTGGGCCTTGAGGTGGGAAGGCAATGAGGACTGGTGATGAGACATGCCCTTATATTTTTTTTTTTTTTTTTTTTAAGGTAGGAGGTGCATTTCACTATCCATTGGCTGGGGATGGTTCCTCTCACTGACCACAACCTAATTTTATTGCCGCAGCCTTGATTCTGATTGGGAGATGCATCCAGATGAAATTACGGCTGAATAGAGTGCATGTGCTAACTCTGTCGAGATTCTCTTTCAATACATTGTCACCTGCTCTGGTATTGGACTGCCTCATCATAATGTGTAAAAAAGAAAAAATACACAAATATAGTTCGCCAAGATAAATAAATAAAGGCTGTAGTAACAGATAGCTTGTGTTCAGACAGGAGGCAGCAGAGGTCCATGCTAACATTTAACGCGACAGATGTAAAATAACACTAACAAAAAAATAAAAATACATATATACTATATTAAGGGAAAAGGAATGAGGCGAGTTGAAAGACTGAATAAAGAAAACAATCTGTAAAATAAAAGATATGTGTTTAATGGTGAAGCAGTCCATATTTCGTGGGTGCAGCTGCCCCTTTGCCAAAATGGACCAGCCACCCTTGCAGTATGAGTGGTCTTCAATATAAAAGGAAGTTTAGGTAGAGTTTGCCTTGCAAAACATCTGATATTGACTGTGATACTATTCAGATATGATGCACCATAAATACATACACAGATAATAAAATATAAATACATAAGGTAACAGATGTCTAAGATGTCATTACTATCTCATTCCACTAATGTTTTGTTCTTCAACATAAATGTATCACAAAAAAAATAAATTTGTCATTTCCTACAACTCGCATCTCATATTTGGTTTTTCATGCATCCAAACCAAAAGCTCCTAGACTGTTCCCTCCACTCAAGAACGTTGGTGTGCAAACAAACAAGGCTTAAAGAAAGTGATGTCCAGGGGAAAAACACATCTTAAAAGAGAAAGCGTCCATAAACAATATGAAGTTGAAAAATGCCTTTGGAGTGAATTAGTCACTAGCCCATAGCAAAAACGAGATTAATAAATCACTGACATACTCCATCAATGTTTAATTTATACAAATAACTCCCTCTACTCAAATGTTTCCCAAAAACATCAAAGTATAACATAATATGAATATTGTTGCTGCCCCCACATTTGGTGAAATATTTTCTTAACTTTTGTTTTTTAAATAAATACATTTCTTCTTACTTAAAACATTATTATAATTATAACATCAACAATTCAGTGGTACATACCAAAGACTTTCCACTTCAGTACTTGCAAGAGTACCAGTTAAATGATCACTGTGGTCAGTTTTTAATACATTATTTTAACTAATTAAATTTGATAGTGGCCAAAATCTTTTTAGAAAAATAAACAATGCCTTTACATCTTTATCTTTTATATTGAATTATTATTTACTGCAGGACTGCAGGGATCCGTTTTCTTTGCTACCTGATTCCACTATCAGAGAGAAAATTCCTGTGTATTTAATGTCTCCTCCTCCCTTGTGAGACCCATCAGCATACATAAAAATGGAAGATCTCATAGAAGAATAATTATATATAAAAGATAATTGATGTAATTTTGCTTATATTCAAGAGTGGTTCTTAGAAATACTATATTTTACATATATGGCCACAGTGGGCCTTTAACACAAAGTAAATAGCACTGAGGACATCTTGGCATTTCACACTACAATCAAATTACATTTGAGTAATACCTATCAATGGCAGGTCATGGTGGTTGACACATATTAATTTGTTGTTGTTTAGTCATTCAGTTGTGTCAGCTTCTCCATAACCCTAATGACCACAGCACGCCAGACACGTCAGCCACTGTCCCTCTGAGCTCCATCAAGCTCCTGTTCATTGCTTCAATTATCTAATTTATCTTCTCCTCTGCCGTTTCCTTCTTCTTCTGCTTTCAATCTTTCCCAGCATCAGAGTCTTCAGAGGTCATACTGTCACTAGATAAACTTCCTTCAAGGCACTTTTGAAAAGCACTAACTGTGTAGATTTTAGGAAAATATAAATAGGCAATCTTACTACAACTGAATATTACTGCCCTAAAAAGAGCCTATGTTGGTATTAATGTCTGACCAGGATTTATAATCGACCACTTTTACTGAATTGAGTCAGCTGGGTCAACAATTGAATTAATCCCACTAGTTGGACCTCAGTTTGAGAGCTCCAGGGTTTAACCGATTCTCCAGGTAAAGAGTCAAGATACGTTGCAGCAGCATCTTCTTCAGTAAAACAAATTTAATCACCAAAGAACTAACAGCCAATAGCCAAATCTAAAATAAACTGCACTAAACACTTTTATGAATGTGAAATTAGTGCAATTGTTTAATCATTTCGGCTTTGCTTTTTTTTTGGGAATGGAGATTGGGATGTAGACTGACCTCTTCCACTCTACTGGCCACTGTTGAGTTTTCCAAATGTATTGGCATAGTGCAAGCAACAATTTCACAGCATCACCTTATAGGATTTTGAATAGTTCAGCTGGGATTCCATCAACTCCCACAGTGTGTTATCAGCATAGCATCCTAAGGCCCATTTCACTTCATTCTCCAAGATGTCTGGCTCCAGCTCATTGGACAAACTATTGAGGATATCAATGCTGTTAAGATTCTTTCTGTATAGATCTTCAGTGTATTCCTGCCACCTCTTCTTTATCTGATCTGCTTCTATTAAGTACCTATAATTTTTTTTTTCTCTTCTCATGTCCATTTTGGCATAAAAAGTTCCTTTGAGATTGACAATTTTCTTGAGAAGATCACTTGACTTTCATAGTCTGTTATCTTCTTCTCTTTACATTTCTTTCTACCTTTCTTCACTACCTTTTTCTTTCCTGGTCTACATTCAAAGCCTCATCAGACAGTCAGTTTGCCTTCTTAGTTTTCTATCTTTTGGCGATATTCTTTCTTTCTGTTACCTAGTGCTTCCAGATCAGAATACATAAGGGTCTCATGTAAAGAATATTCAGAGATATAACATGAACTGTAAAGTGACAAAAAGTGGTCAAACAATAGAGCTTAACTGGTTTTTTTTCTCTACAATTGCTGCTGCAGGGAAGAAGCAAGTAAAGAACGTTAGACTAAGACTCATTTCAGGACAGTCCTTTTGGCATATCCTAACAATCCCAATGGACACATCCTAGGGTGTAGAGCGAATCAGATTGAATGAAGTTTCAAAACACTAACTTCAAAATAAGTTTTAAACGCTACTATGATTTTTTTTCTTGATATACTACAGTGAATTACATTACACTAGTACTCATGCTGTTAGCAAGCAGGCAGTGATCTGCTATTAGTCTGCATGCAGATGCACTGCTCTCATAGTCTGAAGTCCCTCCATTATGGGCATGACCTTAGATCACATCTGTGAAACATGGGGCTAGATTGTTCCTAATGGTCTTGAAAATAAATAAAAAAATAAGAAAGAAAAAACTCTTGATTCTTTTCCAACTGTTCTTCAGTGAAAGTGACACAACAAAATAAAAATAATACAACATTAAAATAATAACTCTCCTCTTATGCCTAGTTTACATTGGCGTGCATAAATTTATCAAAAGATTTCCCAGAAAAAAAAAATGCCCACAGAATTCAATGAAGATTTCTTGTGGGAACCTTGAACACCACAAAAAAAGACCAATACGTTTTGCTCTAAACAAGCTTAATCATAGACTGTATGCTAACCCAGGAAGCCAGTTTAAATAGCCTGCCCTCTCATTTAAAACCATCTGAAAACATGGTATTGAAAAACCATCAATCAGAAAATAGAAGTGGTGAAGGAACAAGAAACATATCAACATATGTAGGAAAGTGTACTGGACATGTGAGTTTAAACAAACACACAACATAAAAAATAAACCAACAAGACACTTAGAAATGATAACTGAGGTCCCACTCAATCTTAAAGCCAGCTCTATAATTGAAATATCCAAAAAGAACAATTTTCACTGACAAAGCACTCTGAACTACACTAGCCAAATTGGATCTCAACACATCTTGGTGACCGTGGGATAAAAAGCAAAAAGCAAGAAGCCTTCGAAATTGACTACACATTAAAAGCATGTGGGAAACATGTGCTACTATGTGCATAGCATGAGGATTTACAGTTGTGTAAATCATGATCATAAGAATTTTTTTAGAGAACATACTTTTTGAAAGTTTTGTTTGTGTATAGAAGTTTTCATCTTGTCCATTTGAGCATCTCTTGATAGTTTTTGAGACTCATAGCAAATATTTTTCTATTGATCATTGAAGGATGTGGGAGACAGATTTTGAGAAATCATTGGATTTTGGGGGATTTGTCATCTGCGATCTTCCTCTGCACATGCTCAAAAAGCTGGCAGCTCAAAACAATCACTGCAAGTCCTACTCCTGCAAGAATGTAAATAATTATCTCACATACATACCATGCACCAAAGTATTATGGGTGCCTTCAATGATTTAGTGAGTAACACAGGCATCAGAATTTGTTTTCTAATTGTTTTTTTTTTAAACTTTTGCTTGTGAATTTAGATATACATTTTTGTAAGACATATATTGTTCGTCATTAACGTATTGTACAATAAAGCACTTTTATATTAGGTGGCCTCATATTACAGAGAGCTTTGCATCAACAATATTTTCAGTAGTAGTAAGCAACAGAGAATTACAGGTAATCCACTAATTCTGAACAAACCTTACTAGTTCATATAAACCTTGGTTTATGTTATATCCATAACTTTTAATTATGCAGTCTATGTACTGTCTACACAAGACAATATAAACACAAAGTAACCTCATTACAAACAAACCTACATCTATTCTCACACTGCATTCATTCATAATTCCTAGTATTACAGGAACAACAACCCCAGCCACTTTCAGCAAGATAGGAGTCTGAAAAAAACGCATTCTCAGCATTGTTTATTGTCTGGATAGAAAAGGGATTGTGTGTGCTGGTGGGAAATAAACTAAGGGTGTAGCAAAGCGTATTTCTTAAAGACACGCTGTCATCACTTAATGACTTTATGTAAATAATCAATTCTAGATTAAAGGGAAGCTTCACTTTTAAGCTATCACCATGTGTCTCTATGGGGACACTGCATAAGTTCAAGAACAAATTTGTCAAAACTGGACGGCCACCAGCCTGGCAACAATGAAGATTCAAGTCCCAAGATAGTCAGCTTCAAAATATAGCCAAGTTGGTGTAAAATGGCCGCCTGCCATTAGTCTTTTTTAATGTTCCAATCGATCTAGTGCTTTTCAGGGGCTCACAAACTGCAATAAAATCACATGATAACATTAGGGCTATTGTGGGTGTGTTTTTTTGCTATATGGTCTTTAAATAACTAAACTTGATAATGGACAAGATTATTTTTTTTGTATCCATTTTTTTTCTGCATTCAAAGCATCCTTCCATCTCAGTTGATTGGCAGAAACCAAAATGGTATATCCATTTCAGCCTAATAACATATAAAAGGTTATATATTAGACACATTCTGAAAACATGCTGCCTGGTTTCCAAGTGCAGTTGTATTTTAAATATATGACTATAGTAGCCCTTTAAGACTCCTATACAAATAATTTTACCCATGAAGGGCTAGATATTTTAAACAGTAAAGTGTTGTATTATTTAATGGGAGAACATCTAAATTTCTATTATCCAAGAAGTATATGAACTAATATTAGTACATATTACTGATATTTGAAATATTAATACAGGCCAATGTCTTTTGGTAAATTTACAACTTTTAAGTAATGATAGTTTTCCATTTTATTTTTGGAGATTTCAAATCATAGGACATATTTTCACTGGATAACTATAACAGTTCTCCAACATTGCACCCATTAGTACATCTTATACAAATACAAGGTCAATACCAGTGATCCAAGACGACTAGAATCTAAACAGTTAGATCATGTCATTAGACTAATAAGCAATGTAAAGTTCTACAGTACCTAAAAAAACTGAGCCAGAAAATATATAAACTGTCAATTTGCCAAAAACATAACTTATTGATTGATTTTGCTGATATTATTACTATAAATCATGTGCCAAGTAAAATGCACTGCTAATTACTGCTCTGAAAATGATACCGAGTTTCCCAGTGAACATGAATATTACTTACTAATTAGAACCAAGAGTTTTTAATAAAAGTTTTAATATGTTTTCCCTTAGGAGTTTTCTAAGAATATTTTTTTCTCTGTTTATGGAGAGCATAACAGAAAAGTACATACATTGCACAGTGCAGGAAAAACAACTTTATTTCATGCAACTACCTATTCTTATACAGAGCGATAAAAGGTTGGCTTTTTTATAACATACTAAAAAATGACAAAGTATTTGTTGCAGAATCGAAATAGTAGAACAGGAAATTTGTGACCTGAACAATTAAAAGATTTAGAACATCTGTTCGAAGATGGAACATTAGGCATGGAAGCATATGGATCTAGGCGCAGCTTCAGTCGTTTGGCAATTATTTTTTAACTGTTTTTATCATGATTTATCATTAGGTGATTCAGCCAAAACTATATTGTTCCCATCTGAACTTTTTACGTTTTTCTACAGAATATCTTCCTCTATTTATGCACTTTTATAATTTTCATGGACAATAATCTCTTTATCTAGAGAGATATTTTAATAAAACATTTTCCACGTGTTTAACCAAAAACAAATTCCATTTTAAGTGACTAGGGGTTCCGCAAGAAAATTAACTCAACTATTTTTGCTCTTTGGACAGCATGATAGATAGACCTAATAGTGGGGTTTGGGGGATGTAGAGATTTTGATGTACTGAAGTCAGGTAGAGGAATTTTTGTTGGGTTCCATTGGAGACATTCTAGAGTCAAGGAATCTGTTGATTTTTTTCCCGTCAAAATGGTGTTCCATGGTTAATTTGTTTGTGTGTTGAGCATGTTTAAAAATATAGATGAAAAAAATGTATTTGGTGCAATTAAGATTAATTTTGTTAGTTTTCTAGGAAGGTATCACCTGCTAGATCCAACATGAAATCATTTGTGTTGATCCAGCAATATGAAGCCACTGAGGGCAAAGTAAGCTGTGCCTACGCTGGTTCATTTGCAAGACTTTACAATAGAGAATAATGCCATGTTTGGCAGGCAGTAACAGGTGGCAGAGCCAGGTGGGGCATACAATATTTATAGGGGTGGGGTTCTGTCTGGGTCAAAGTCTAACAATCTGGGTGCAGTTCAGGTTGGTGTATGAGAAAATGAATACAAATAAAAACAATACAGAAGCAAAATAAATATAACATATGCCACTCAGAACTGTTGGATCTTGTCAATTATCCTGAATCTTTTATATGTAAGTTGGAGATACAGCAGAGCTAGGGGCCATTAAGGTCAAAGTCATGGTTGGGATCTGGGTAACAGGTTGTTGTTACTGCTAGGTTTTGCTTAAGGCGCAGACAGAGAACATAGGTGGAAGGACACGATGCTGATAATGGTAACTCTTTCTGACAGGGGTGAGGAACCAATTACCATCAACCTAGAATAAAAAAACTTGGGGCCAACAATCAACATGTAATTTAACAAAAAAAAATTTAGACTGAGATATCTAAAACATTCATGCAAGCAATAATTTAAAAACATCATATTGTAGCATTTGAATAGATCAACTGGGATTCCATCAACTTCTGCAGCCTTGTTATTACCAAGGCTTTCTAGGGCTTGTGGCTGAAATTGCTTCTTGCTATGTGAAACTGCCGACACTGTGTACTCCTGCCGCTCCTTCCTATACCCTTCATCAACATTCACCTTCCATTTCTTTCTCTGCTCATTATCATTATAACTTGAAAACATTGAATGTTTCAAGAGCCATTGCATGGATGTCCACTCATACAGTGCTAGTTGGCCATTGAGCCTGATTATGTCTAGGGCAGCTGGGTTGTATCTTCCAGTACAAGTGGCAATGATAGCTGCCCCAGGGTAAAAATGTGCACATATGCTGGGAAACCATATCTGGCTGGTATGTGCAGCTGTGCCATACCTGCACTGTGCACCTTACATCTTAATTAATAGCTGAATGTCAGTCCACTGCATTTCTACATTTCACCTAAGAGACATACTTAATATATCTTTCTTTAGTATAACTGAACACAAACAACATTAAAATAATGTTTGGTTGCTATGTAACTTGTACAAATAAAGATGGAAAAAATGAGTATATGCTTATTTAAAAAAATGGCTCCAAAAGTAATGTTTTAACACTAAAGAAGGAAAGAATGATTGCTTGTTTATCATTTTATAAAAATTATAAGGACCCAATCTACTCACATTTCAGAAAATGTATTACCGCTTTGATTTTTTAAGAGAAAAAGCGTTTATTTCATGACACCACATTCTGTGTCCAGTACGGCCAAAAAAGATTAATGGGATGTTACATAAAGCCATAAGGAAATATAAGCTGCAATCAGCACGCTTAACTTGCAGCTAAAGAGACATAATGGTCTTGAAGGGGTTGGCAGACTGGAACAGGCAGATTTATTTACTCTGGGTTAGACCATCAAGTACCAAAAGTCATGCACCAGTGCTTAGAAGCGGTTGGGTTACAAACATCAGCTACCATTATTTCTCTAAAATAAATTATGGTTGATATTTTTAAGAAAGCAATATATTAAAAGGTTTAGAGTATACAGTGCAATTAAAATATAGCTATTTAATTTAATATATATGTATCATTTTATTTATTCTCCATAGGTGTGCACAAAAACAAAGGACTGATCTCTAGAGCTCATGCAACTATATATGATTCAATGTGAAAATATAAATGTTGATGGACTAGAATGTTTCTGCCTAGGTCCATAAAGTCCAAGCCTAGGGCAGCACAATTTCATGGGGTAGCAGTCTGTCAATGCAGTGGTATGGTGTAGTGTGTGCATATGCATAGACTGTAATTGTACTGATGTATTGTATAGATACACACATATAATTATTGATATGATGCAGTAAGCATATGGTTGAGGTATTATAGCAAAGGCAAAGGATGAGTAAAGGCTAGAACGCATCCGGCGCACAAATCTTAATGGCCCTAGATACATCCATGGTTTTATGTATAGGTAATACTGGAGGAAAATATATAATTAAAACAGAATCTGTATCTTAACTTTGTTCTATTCATTCTATTTGTTCTATTCAGCTTCTATTTGTATACTATTATTGCTGCAGATATAGTATATCAATGTTTTTACTGTAATTTCATTAATTATACATGACAATATGGCCATACATGATCATCACGAATATAATTAGTGTAAGTGTGTAACGCTCCATAAGGAGTGTACACACTTACATTTCCGAACGTGCAGCGCGCTGCGTGCGCCACGGCTTTGGGAGGAGGGGGGAGGAGAAGAGACACAGGGGGTAGGGAGGAAGACACAGAGTACGGAGGGCAAAGAAACACAGAGGAGGGAGGAGAAGAGACACAGGGAGGGGGAAAGAGACACGGGGGAGGGGAAAGAGACACAGGTGAGATAATGGGGGGAAGAGACACGGGGGGAGTGGGGGAAGAGACATGGGGAAAGCGATACAGGGGAGAGGGGATGAGATACAGGAGAGAGTAGGGGGAAGAGACACAGGAAATGGGGGAGAGACACAGGGGAGGGGAGGAGGGGAGAGACACAGGGGAGGGGGAGGAAAGAGAGAGAGGAGGGAAAGAGGGAGGAAAGAAACTGAGGGGGGAGGGGGAGGGAAGAGACACAGGGAGGTGGAAAAAAATATTATCCCATCATTTATGACGGGCAAACGACTAGCATATTATAATGGGTATAGGCATCTCTATGTCATATCATTGACGCAATCTTAAGAGGGAAGCTTGTGACAGTGAAAATCATCAAAATCTCAAACACCAAATTAATTTTTAGAATGTAATTTTGTGAGTTTTTAATCTTTCTAAGTGCTTTAGTGAAAGCACTGTATAAGTTTGATTTAAACCTCAAAGACAGTGCCTTTAATTTTTTTTTTTGCATTAATATTATTTTGACTTGAACTTACCCCTGTATAGCACTACAGAATATGTTGGTGCTTTAAAAATAAAATAAAATAATAATAATAGTACATCACTGACTTTGTGTATAGAACCATAAAACAGCCACAAATCAGTAGATGTATTCTGAAAAAATATATATTATAATCCAGGGCTTGACAATTGTTTTACCAAACTTCAGATCCAGTCGACTGTTAAGTCAGTCAAACCTTTCTTTCGAAAACAGGGAAGATGTATATTTATAGATATATGTGGAGTTTCCAAAAAAATGGAGACCAGAAGTAAAATTGTAGTAACTCCCAGTTTCCAGGAATTGTCCAAACATTTAATAACCAATTTTATTATAATTGCCTAACTATCTCCATCCATCAGCTTAACTGTAGAGAATACAAGATAACAAAATAGAGGACCCAGGTTTAAGAACTCTGAAATTCTTAACTAAACTAAAGAAATTCATTGTGTATGGAAGTTTTATATAAAATGAAGGGGATAAAAAATGTTGGTTAAAGACACTTCAGGGTTTATATCATTAACCTTTAAAGTAATATTATTCTTTCAAGACTGTGGCATTAAAAAGCTTTGATATGATCTTTTAGGGTAACTACTACAAATGTAAACTGCCACTGAGGGATACTAACATTTTTACAGCCTATAATTCCCAGAGACTAATTAAATATCAAGTAACCATTGGGATATCTAAAACATTTAAGATAGCACTTCTATTTTGGCAACACATTTAAGATGACCACATAAAAGAGATGAAAATACAGCAATATCATGCCCTGAAATACTAAGCACCGCTATAATCTATTCAAATTTAAATAACCAGATTTTGCTCACACTTATTAAATATCTGGTCTCTCCATAAGATGTCAATTGGATGTCAAAAACACATTAGTCTGACTTTTATGTCCATGAATAGAACTGAGGCTATGGGACCTACTTCAAAGGCATCAAAGTAACTTTCAAATGGAAATTGCATTGAGTACAGTTACTACTTATCTGAAACAGTCAATTATGGACGATTTAGACAGAGGATAGAAGTAGGACTTGGTTCAAAACTCTATTATAGAATCACAAAATTGGAGGATGCATCAAATGTGTTATTGCTTTTATTTGTATCATATATTTCTTTTAATGCAAGTACACTGTATGATATACCATGGTAAAATGGAAGAATTAGGCCTGTTCAGCACTGACAAGTGTTCTTTTATCTCAGATAAGTTAGATTCACAAATCTCAGCCATTTGGTTTCTAAAAACACTGTTTTAAATGTAATTCAATGTGACAACTCTAATCGCTTTTCAAAATGCCCAAAACTTTCCAAAGAAGTTATTTTTTATTTTGTTTATATAGTTATTTTAGTTAATGTGCGAAGGTGTAGAAGTTTCTCTGGGAGCAGGAGCTCCTAAAATTTGTACTTCTGGCGAAAAAAAATGTATAATGTATCTCTATGATGGACTTCCTTACAGGCTCCTAGAAGCTGCCTGTCTGGCTCCTAGTGGTTAGCTATTTTTGTCCATCCATGATTTTAGGAATTTACAGCCTTATTAAATTGTGATTCAGTTAATTTAAAAGGGCTCTAATTAAGCACACAGCATATTTTATTTACAGAAGTTTTTAGTTAGTGAAGACCTTGCTTTTGGACAGGACTAAAAACTTCACTTTACTGAATCGCAATTTAATAAGGCTGTTAGTTAGCCTATTAGTGAGCCTATTAAACAGGGTAATATGGTGGAATAAGCTAGGGAGCAGAGGCAGATCTATAGCATGGAAGAGCAAAGCAGTGGTCTTGGGCCTTGAAGGAGTTCTGCAGAGAGGATATTGGGAAGGATTCAGCAGTGAGAGCTTGAAGGCTGATATAGGGATGGGTAGTGGGATATTGTTGCAGTACAGAAATCCAGAACAGATTATTAGTATATATAAATTATACAATATGGCAGTGGTAGTCACCTTGGTTCCTACCGCCTACTAGTGGGGGATTCAAGCTTTCATGGTGAGCGCCGGGGTAATCGCTAGGAGGCGTCACAGACAAATGACATCACACGAAGGAGACCCTTGCACCATGCTTGGCTGGTTGGAGAGCTGGTGAGAGAGCCTAGGGACAGCAGTCAGGACCGGATTACTATCTGGTAAGTACAGGGCGATACATAGCTAGGGTCATATACTTTATGTAACCAGAAATGAGAGGGTGAATGGAGTTACTGCGGCACCGGTGGGTGGTAAGGATATTTTAGCTTCAAAAGTGGGCGATAGATATTAAAAGGTTGAGGACCCCTGGAATATAGAAAAGCAAAACAGTAGGTTAGGCTCAGTACAGTTAGAGGGTAGAGAGCACAACTAAGTGGTGACAGAATAAAGCTCTCCCACCTTATTTAATCTACCCCAATTACTCAAAAAATATTGTTATGATTGAGTCATCATAACAATACCCCAGGAACTCTTGATATTGGAAGAAAGCAGAATTTAAAAATTCAAGTAAATTAATCAATAAATATAAACTTTAATTGATCAGATATTCTATACAATTATCATGTGAGTCACCAGTACCGACTTTTTTTGTAAATACATGAAGTCCAGAGTAAAAACCGTAAAAAGCAACAACTGGAATACAGTACTACTGGCACTCAAGCTCCCATCCCACAACCCAATGGCTGCTTCCTGAAGCCTCTAGTTTTAGACTACTCTGCTCTATCACCCTGAATAGAGAAATATAACAGACTTCCTCCAAAGATGCAACAAAACGACCATGAAATTGTTTTCGTTCTTTTAAACTATATCCATTTAATGAACACAAATGATCTAAACTCACATGGCTCTGCAAAAATCTCATTAGAAAAGCTCTTTACTGCTACGACGTATAAAGAATCTGAAAAAATAAATGAACGTACAACACTTTCAAGCTTTGGGAAGTTGTATTTCTTCAGCAAACCGGAAATGTTTATTTAAATACTGCTTTCCAAAACTGCCTTTCACTGAATTCCATAACAAAAATCCATTCTTGGTTCAGCTGTGCTACTAATTGTTTATTTAGGTTTGTTCTCTCTTGTGTCTAGCGTCCAGGTGGTAAAAGCTCGATGGGGTCAACCCTACAGCAACAAAAGCACACAAATACTGATTTCTACTCTTAGTAGAACCACATGCTTTGACCACTGCAAAGAATAATTATGTGAACAGTCGCTGCTCATGTTAGTGACATATGCATGGTTTATGCACAGTTGGGCACTTGGTAATATTATATGGGATTTCCTTAAAGAGTCATATTTTGTGAAATGGAATCTCCCATTGGAGTTCTTATTAAATAACCAAGAGTAAGAATGTCTACTCCAATATTTAAGAGTGAGTCAATTAATTAGGTCTCCCAGCTGGAAAAGTACCTTTGAGTAAAGAGTCATTAGTAATATAACAATGGGCTACAGTCCCACAACACATCTCTACTCAGTGGATCAACCATTACATTTTAGGGACAGCAGAGAACGCACTTGCTGCTAATTTTGAAAACAGGAAATCCCTATTTAACAGGTCATTGACCCATTAAACCAATAATTCTACACATCAGTTCTCATAAAAGCTCTATATTAAAGCTTCTCAAACTATTTTCAAATGGATCTATTTTATATTACAAGGAGTTCTTTAAGACAATTACCCCAAAAGGTAACACTTTGTGGAAAGCTTTGTGGGTACTTGTGCGGGATTTTAAAGTCTAGTGCCTGTTTTGAAGGGCTGACAAAATATTTTGAACATTGACAAGATATTTGGGGGTATAGGGAAACAGTTTGGAGCCCTTGAATTATGTTAACACTTTTGGATCCAAAATAGGGTTCTATGTCTGAATTAGTTTGAGAAACATTTTCCTTTACAATGCCTCCTAGAATTTTATACCAAGGTTATATTTCATACATTTCGAAAAGTTACAAACTTTCCTAGATCCTACAAAAAAAGTTTGGCTCACACATCTCTAGTCTGGTGAGTGCAAAGTGTGCAACTCACCTTTTCTATGTCCTTTTTTTTAACACACTTTGCACTTCATTTTAAATTCCTTTTTTTGTTCGAAATCAGACAATTCCCATGTGCATACAATCTAATGAAAACTTTGGTTATCTAGAAGAAATTGACCCCAAATGAAAACAGGATAAAAACACTAAAACATCCACTCTTTCTTCCTTCATTTTGAAATAAGAAGCTCTTGGAGAATATATATCTAATCTGCATCCAAGCCCCCCTCTAAATTGATAAAAAATCAGGATAACCAAAAACAAACAAACAATGGCTATCTCATTATGGAAATTATAGTAAATAATTTACACATGAGGTTGACAAATTTATCTAAATCTTTGGAGCCATTCAGGGCCAGGTTATTTATTTAGTTAGCCAGCCAAGCATTTTAGGGTATGGATATAGAAATATATGCATGATAACTAAACAGTTAGGAGCCAGGAGCAACATATAGCAGCCATGGCTTACTTGCTCTCAGGATTTATGAAGGCTGGATTTAAAAGGTGTATTTATTTTTTTGCTTTGTAAAAACATTTTCCACATTATCAAGTTCTTCAAAATAACACACCGCAAATATGTCCCTTAATCTTATATGTTATCCCTTTTCAGAATAAAATGAGCATCGCTATCTTGAAGCAATTGGCTAATATAAATTTTCTATATAATCTTAAAGAAGTTTGCATTATTTATACAAATTCATTATATGAAACCAAACTGGCTTATGCTAATGTGATACCACTTCTCTAAACATTTCAGTGGCATTTCATTTATCTTCGCATTTACAGAGTAATTAGATACAAAAGAGGGCTATTAAAAAAAGCAAGCAAATACACATGATGGATTCTAGCATTCTTAATTCTGTTACGGCCCTAACTTCCGATTACTACATTTCTCTGTAAACATTTTGGTTCTGTTTTTTACGTACCACGAATGTAATGTAGAAAATGAAAAAATAAGCAGAGCAGTAAGCCAGACATCAGCCATAATGGAAGAAAAAAAACATGTGGATATTTCTGCAATGTCAGGGCAGCCAGAAAATGTAACTCAACATGTGTTTGAACTAATAAATGAAAGGAAAACTGACCACTGAAGATCTGTTAGTTAATAAATACATACCGAAAATATGTATGCATAAAATATCATATGGTTAATTAGCTAATATTAGCTATTCCTTACACAGGGACTGCATCAAGCAAGCAGAAAGGACTATGAGCCATATTCAATTTGAAGCCTGCAACTCGATCGCAGACGGCCCGTATGTCTGCGGGTTTGTTGCGGGCTCCCGTTCGTCTCCAATTGCAATGCTATTCGATTCCTCAAGCCCGCAAGTTACTGTCCCAAAGCCGAAACTGTAAACCATGCACTGGTTTGGAGCAGTTCAGGGCGGGAACATGATCAATCAGGCAAGCCCGTAACCTCCCATTTCAAATCAGCCAATAGAAAAAGAGCCTGTCATTATTACGGCAGTAAAACATGGAGGTTACATGTCAATCAATTAGGTTCGGGGTCCGATATGAGATCAGACTCGCAAACCCGCAAAATACAGAATTATGAAAATTAATGCCAATACTGTTCTAGTCCATATGGGTGGCCTGATATGTATTAACTCATTGATAGCCAAGATCGACTTAACCGTGAAATGACACATAAAATAAAATAATTTCCTGTCGATTTGCGAGCTTGAGACTGTTATGCAATTAATTCTAATGTCCATCATCACTTTCCGCATTTTTTACAGTGCAGTAGTGTTTTCTTATTTGCATTTACAGTGCTACGAATAGGTGTTTAACCCCTTTTGCAGGTCCTCTCTAGCACTTGTTGGATTTTCTCCTTCATTTGCCGTTTAAGGGTGTGAAAACATTTGCGGGCTTGGGGAAATTGAGCAATTGAATAGCGATTTGCAACTTTAGCCTTGCGAAAGTGACAGATCAAAGGCTTCTGGAGGCATTTTTTCAAGCCCGGAACTCGAAAGCCGTTCGGAGCCCACAAAAAGACGCCAATTGAATAGCAAATTTGCTTGTGAGCTCACTTACAAGCTCCCGGATCGCCTGAGAGCTGAATTGAATGTGGCTCTATATTACTACAGATAAATATACAACAACATAAAAGTACATAATCCCTTTTGTAGAAGTTATAGGGATCCATCTCTTCCGATATTCAAGGTTTAGGTCACATTGGTCTGGAAAAATCTGTTAACAGTTTTCTCAAAATAAATCTTCATTAAATTATGGAATCTAGGTAACATAATCTACTCCTGTTTTAGTAACTACCTCCCTTGCTCTCTCATTACCCTTCTGTTCTCCAGACTACCTAAATTGTAGCAGGGACAGATAAAAAGGTCTGCGATTGAAGTTTCCATTATAGGGAGCATATAGCAGCCCCTGTGATGCTTAGTGAATGCCCCGCTTCTACTTAACCACATGGCTCTTTCCCTCTCTGAGCTTAATCACATGGCTGTGAATATATTTATCAGTAATATTTACCACAAAATTACCATATATATCAAAGGAGATGATTTATGAGTAATATGTCAAGGAAATATATTTTAAGTATGCAGTGTTACATTTATTGGTTGGATGTGAATTAAAAATATGTATTTTATAAAAAATAACTATTAAGGATGCTCTATTTGTAAAAACAGTAAAAGGCTAATATTGTGGTAAATGGTTAAAATTGCAAGAACGGCAAGCCTTATTAAAACTACACACACGAAAAATAAATACATTAGCACGCAAATTTTTGAAGAGACCTGAAGATAGTGTCTATATGTGAAGTAATAATAAACAACCTTACAGCTTATGAATACACACCTATTCATCGATCATACATACCAGATGTCTGGGTGCTTATTGGTATAGTCATAAGAGGAAACTCTCAAGAAGTGATAGACACTCATATTATTTTCTTGAGATCCATGTGTAATGTATTTAATCATATATGCATCTATCTATCTATCTTGGCGCTCTACAGAAGTTATATTAGTTAAAAGTCCTGTAGAATAATTAAGGAACTGGAGAGGCCTATTCAAGACTTTTATCTACACTTTACACACATATGATATCATTTTTATATGAATGCAACCTTTATCTCTGCCTCCTAATAAATTCTGGCAGACTTAATTTTTAGTTTGAAATGTTAGCAAATTTTTGGTGGCGAATAATCAAAAATAATTTACTCACATAATAAATTGTTATCAATGCACATAATTGGTAGAGAAGAGAATCTGATATATATATACCGGTATATATATATATATGTATGTGTGTTATAGAGTTTGACAGTTAACAAACCAAATATTAAAACATTTGCAAAAGGTTGTGAGGCCCCTGTTCTTGGAAGCTTACAATCAAAGGCAGCCATTACTCAACCACGTCATCCAAACCACTTTCTTTCAGACTTCAATGGCCTCATTGGATATAATATTTATTCTTCCTGATGTTTAATTAAAATATATAATAGCTATCAGTGTGCAATCTTCCTTCCTGTCTCTGTTTTTAATGATAGGGGGTCTGTATATATTTAAGAAAAAAAGTAGGTGCTTGTATATATACAAAGGAGGAATATATGTATATATGTATATCATAATAAGCGCATCCATGTTTATAAAATGCATTAGTCTAAACTATAATATTGGTGTAACTTTATCACAAATATAGCCCATGGTATCATACATTATCACAGGCCTTTCTCTTTGCTTGTTGCCTTCCCCACAAATATTATCTAATAAAGAACATGTCTATTTGAACTATTTTAAGAGATATTTATATATAGAAGATGGCATTTGCAAAAATATATGAAATATTCCGCCCCAGAATATTATTACTATGTGATATTTAACACTGTGCCCAAGTTCATCACTTAACTCTGAACAGCAATTACAACTTCCTTAGGTGATACAGAACACATCTTCTAATGATTTATTAAGTGTTTCAATTCAACCAGACCTGTAAAGGAACATTCTGTATATTTCATTTCCACACCTCATTCAATTTGTTTTATTACCTAATCCCTGGGGTGTTGCTTTAGCAAACGCTTCACTTTTAGTGAAAGTTAAACAAAACAGAAAAAAGTTTATCTCGTACTAATCCTTCATATTATAAATTATTCCAGATGACACTGAGGCAGGAATCCCTCCAAAAATGGCATTATGTAAAATGTGCAATAAGGCATCTAATAGATAAAAATAATTATTAAAGTGCAATCAACAAAAATATGTTTAAACTTAAAGAAGAATCACACAGATCTTAAAATGAATTCAATATCGTGCCGATTTAACATTTCCTTAAAGCAGATATCTAAAAACATACACGTAAGTGAATTTACTGGTTTATTTAAAAGCACAGCCACAAATTACTAGTATCGTAATAGCGTTTCCTTAAATACCTAAAAATCTGATCTAAAAATAAAATACAGGATAACTGCTATTAAATGTGCTGCTCCAGCAGTGGAAACCAGTTACATCATCCTTGAGCAAATTAAGGTGAACTTTCAAAGAAAGTCAAATATAATGAACTTTAACTAGTATTGCACATTGTGAGCATTGTTTTGGGAGAGATAAGAGTTTGGCAGAAATACATGATTACAGTTTCAAGAAGTGTTATCCACCGCACTTTAAAATGTGTCTTCATTTTAGGCCATAGAACAGGGGTTGGTAATAAATGGACTAAGGCCCCCCTTCGATCCGCTTGCTGCAGACTTTCACTGACTATTTAAATGTATTATATACTACTACCACCATTTCAAAACATTGTAATAAAATATTTATGAAATTATTTTCTTTATATGAATCTTCTACACCATGGACATTTTCTTAAGTCATATTAAACTACCGTATATATGTGTATTTGTATACAGATATGAGCCATGTGATGTAAATGCTGACCTGCTGGGAGACTGGTGGCCATGGATTCACTAAGCTTTACAGGGGCTACTAAGTTTTACTGTATGAGGCGGCATTAACAATTTCCCCATACAATATAGTCTTTGCAACCTTCAGTAAAGAACTTTGGGCAGATTCACTAAACATAGCAGGGATTCTGGTATGATTACTATGGGTAAAACTGCCATAGAAGCAGGGCTGTATCTACCTTTTTGGAGCCCCTAGGCAGTGAAGTGGAGGAGCCCCTGCGAGTGAATACGCAAGGTATGCACGGACCCATTTTTATATTTTCTGTACATGTAAGTTCCCTTTCCTGTTGTAACTGTCTTGTTCTAGGTGGTTACCCCATAGATGCCAGTCTATGAACTGCCCCTCACTGGGAAGCACCCTTTGGAGGCTGCCTATTTGGCCTAATGGGTAATCTGGGCATACATAAAAGCCTTAAGCATGCTTTTGGGGCTCCTGCAATATCTTAGTGAATCCCATCTCTCCCTTTAAAGTTCCTATGAAGCTTATAAATCATGGCAAAGGAGATGTCAAAGATTAGTTCATATATCGTATAGGATAAGACTGGAATGATAGGTTCTCCTACACTTCACCTTATTAGTTGGTCTAACCCAAGGAGGCCCCCTTTTAGCCTGAAAAACTTAAGAGTGAGGATGCTCGGATAACCTCTATATTGTCACAGTATGGGGCATGTATACTACGATTTGACATCCACAAAACTTCTAATTAGGACATATGCCCCATATGTCAATTTCCACAAAACATTTATACCTGAAAGACCTATGAAAAATGAACCAGTGCTATACACCTTGTTGTATTTGGAATGGATCCTTTTTTTTATTTAGAGCAGATGGGAAGCTGTAGTACATGTGTTTATTTTTTTGTGATTTACACTTAAAACTCAATCTCATATAAATACAGCTGAGCACGTGACAACGCAGTGCCGCTCCAATCTATAAGACCCTAACAATGTTATAAGGACTGTCACAAATGATCTTGCAATGTGCAAAAGATAAGAAGTGAGGCATTTAAGGAGGATGTTTGTGATTGCATACATCTACTAAAATGATTTTGTAAAGTCATGTAAAGCAACAAGTCAACACCATAAAGTGGGGGCTCACAAGAGTGTGCATGTACTTTGGCCAATATTCAGACATTAACTGAGGCTTTGATGGCAATGTTCCTAGAGATCAGACATGTGAAGCTCAGCGAACTTTGGCCATTGTGTTCAAGAAAATATATGTGTGTGTGTGTGTATTAGGAAGAGAACTAGCTACATCCATCCATCTATCTATCTATCTATCTATCTATCTATCGGTATCTAACACTATCTATCTATCCATCCATTCATCTATCTATCCAACTATCTATCTATCCAACTATCTCTCTATTAATCCATATATCTATCTGTCCAACTATCTATCTATCCATCCATATATCTATCTGTCCATATATCTATCTATCCATATATCTATCTATCCATATATCTATCTGTCCATATATCTATCTATCCATATATCTATCTGTCCATATATCTATCTATCTGTCTGTCTATCCATATATCTATCTGTCCATATATCTATCTATCTGTCTGTCTACAAAAATATACAGCCAGGCCACTTAGAAAGCAGTCACCTTATAGAGTCAGGCAAGGGAACATTTATAGTAATATTTGTACAACAACTTAAAAGGTTAGGAGCCAGTGGTACATTTTTAATAGCCATGGCTAACTAGGGGTTGTCAAAATGTTAATGTACAATATTGTACATGTGAATATAAACATAAACTATTATTATACATATATGTTATATATAAATAAATATTAGCAGAGAGGACTCCTGCTCATTGTTGTGGTTATTCTGCATCTATATATACAGGTACACACTACAGACAGATACACTGTGTATCTATATAGAGAGCTGTATCTATGCAGATATGTGCACAAAGTGACAAGGGGCAGGAGCCCAGGAACATAGATTTATCAGGTCGTATTAAGAGAGAGAGAGAGAGAGAGAGGGACAGAAAGATAGAGAGAGCACGAGAGAGGGACAGAAAGATAGAGAGAGCACGAGAGAGGGACAGAAAGATAGAGAGAGCACGAGAGAGGGACAGAAAGATAGAGAGAGAGGGAGAGGGACAGAAAGAGAGAGAGAGAGAGAGAGAGAGAGAGAGGGACAGAAAGATAGAGAGAGAACGAGAGAGGGACAGAAAGATAGAGAGAGAGGGAGAGGGACATAAAGAGAGAGAGAGAGAGAGAACGAGAGAGGGACAGAAAGATAGAGAGAGAACGAGAGAGGGACAGAAAGATAGAGAGAGAGGGAGAGGGACAGAAAGAGAGAGAGAGAGAGGGACAGAAAGATAGAGAGAGAACGAGAGAGGGACAGAAAGAGAGAGGGAGAGGGACAGAAAGAGAGAGAGAGAGAGAGAGAGAGAAAGAGAGAGAGAGAGGGACAGAAAGATAGAGAGAGAACGAGAGAGGGACAGAAAGATAGAGAGAGAGGGAGAGGGACAGAAAGAGAGAGAGAGAGAGGGACAGAAAGATAGAGAGAGAACGAGAGAGGGACAGAAAGATAGAGAGAGAGGGAGAGGGACAGAAAGAGAGAAAGAGAGAGGGACAGAAAGAAAGAGAGAGAACGAGAGAGGGACAGAAAGATAGAGAGAGAGGGACAGAAAGATAGAGAGATAGAGAGAGAGAGGGACAGAAAGATAGAGAGAGAGAAAGAGAGAGAGAACGAGAGAGGGACAGAAAGATAGAGAGGGACAGAAAGATAGAGAGAGAACGAGAGAGGGACAGAAAGATAGAGAGAGGGGCAGAAACATTGAGAGAGAGGGACAGAAAGAGAGAAAGATAGATAGAGAGAGAGAAAGAGACAGAGAGACAGAGACAGAAAGAGAGACAGACTGAAAGACAGAGAGAGAAAGAGACAGAAAGAGGGACAGACTGAAAGACAGAGAGAGAAAGAGACATAGAGAAAGAGAGAGGGACAGAAAGATAGAGACAGAAAGAGAGAGGGACAGAAAGATAGAGAGATAGAGAGAGGGACAGAAAGACAGAGAGATAAAGAGACAAAAAGAGAGAGATAATGAGTAATAGAGAGAGACACACAGAAAGATAGGGAGAGAGACAGAAAGAGAGAGAACAAGAGAGGGACAGAAAGATAGAGTGACAGAAAGAGAGGTAGAGAAAGAGAGACAGACAGAGAGGGGAGAAAGAGAGACAGAAAATAGAGAGAAAATAGAGATAGAAAGAGGCAGATAGATAGAAAGAGAGAGGGACAGAAAGATGTATATATATATAGAATGACAGAAAGAGAGTGACAGAAAGAGAGAGTAACAGAAAAAGTAATAGAGAGAGAGGGACAGAAAGATGTATATATATATAGAATGACAGAAAGAGAGTGACAGAAAGAGAGAGTAACAGAAAAAGTAATAGAGAGAGAGGGACAGAAAGATAGAGAGATAAAGAGACAGAAAGAGAGAGAGAATGAGTAATAGAGAGAGGGACAAGGAGAGGGGGAAAGGGAGAGAGAAAAAGAGAGACAAAAAAGGCAGAAAGAAATAGAGAGATATAGTGAAAAAGAGTAAGAGAGAGATGGAAAGAGAGCCAGTCAGAGTGAATGAGGGGGGAGATAGATAAAGAGATATAGACAGAGAGAGACAGACATAGATAAGTATATGCTTGTACAACATTTGCTTCACATGACTTGCTATCCCTGATAAATACTCCAGTATCAGCCTTGTATCACCCTATACATACATGCACATATAATATCCATATGATACACCAGGTATACTCACAGTCTCTCTGCATTCCTGGGGACCCCCTTTGGCACAGTCTTTAGCCCCAGCCCATGACAATCCACATTTGACCCTGAGCAGGTACATTTGCTTGGGCAGCCATCCACCAGGGGAAAAGTTACCAAACTCCAGACACCCAGGAACCAGACCAGAGACACATATCCACCTCTCATGGTTGGTTTGCAGCTCTCTCCTTCTAGTGCACCCTTTAGTTGTATCACAAGTATCACCCTTGGCACTTAGAAAGCACCTAATGAACCCAGCACCAATGTCATCCTTGCAGCCAATACAGCATTTGCAACTTTATTTTGTAAAAAAAAAAAAAAATAGAACAAAAACACAGCCAGTCACCAATAGCAGCAAATCAACCAAATAAATCTTCAGGGATCCTTTCTTATTTTCCAAAACCTGTCCAGGTAAGAGTGTAAAAAAATCAATGGGACTCAAAAGCAGCAGCCGAAGGAGATATGCATGAGAATCAAGGCACTGCTGTAAATTGATCTCCAGCGAGCTGCTATTATATATGCTGTGTGTTCACCAGTGGGATGCCCTCTGCTGGTGATGCATGGTAGTGCTGTGTGCTATGCCAGGTATCATGGGATCTACTTTCTCAGTCCTGCTTTCTTTAGAGGAGGCACATGCAGCACTGACCGGGATCCCTGCACTTCATTCACTCTCGGCCACTGCTAACTTATCCCAACCCCTCCAAAATCAAGACGGCTGCTTCTATTGGCTGAAGAGGCCGTGACGTGGACATTCCTCAGTGCCCAGGGCACACACAGAGTGAGGGCAGTGAGAAAGGTGTGGGGGAGAGGGCGGGAAAGAGGAATGTGAGGAGATGAGGGACTGTGGCAGCACTATGTATAGCAAATACAAACACTTTGGAAATAATGCTGCAGTATGTATGAAAGACAGAAAATATATTTAATTGTTAAACAAAAATTATATATATATATATATATATATATATATACGCACGTAAATAACTATATATATATATATATATATATAATGTCATGGACTTAATTTTTTTGTGATATAATATAGATTATAGAGAGAAAGTGAATGGATACAAGGTGATTTATTTGCTTTTGTGTAGTATTATACTTTATTTGTAACGCGCCAACATGTTTTTCATAGCGCTATACAGGGGTTAGGTACAAGTACAAACAATTTCCCCACAATTAAAATAATGGAAGACCCTGTTATTGAGCTTTCAATCAGATATACACTGTGCTTTCCCTAAAGCACCTCACAAGAGTGAAAACACTTTATATATATATATATTTGTAAAATATGCCTGCATTCTTCTTTCATCCTATATAAACAGCTTGTGTATGTAACCCATTGGTTGTCTTTATGTAAAATTCATAAATCACCTATAATAGTTTTCAGTTGTGAGTAACGCCTGCAAGATGAATTCTGCGCAGGTGTTACTCAAAACCTGCTATCACTAAATCGCAGGAAGTCGCTGCGTATTTGCGCGCCAGGGCGTATAAATAGCCGGGGCCGTGCTATTGCTCATGTGTGCTAGTATGGGTTACTGGGAGGGAGAAAGGAAGAGAGAGAGAGAGAGGAGAAGAGAGAGAGAGAGGAGAGAGAGAGAGAGAGAGGGGCACTAGGTCACTGGGAGGGAAGGAGGGAGAGAAAGAGAGATAGTGGAGGCAGAGAGAAGGGGGTGAGAGAGGGAGGGAGAAAGAGAGATGAGGAAGAGGGAGATAGAGGCACTGTGTCACTGGGAGGGAGATAGGAAGAGAGAGGAGGCAGAAAGAGAGGGGAGAGAGAGGAGGCAGGGATAGAGAGGGGAAGAGAGGGAGAGATGCACTGGGTCTCTGGGAGGGGGAGAGAAAGGAAAAGAGAGAAGGAGAGGGTGGGGACAGAGAGAGGAGAGGAGATAGATGGATGGAGGCAGAGAGAGAGAGAAAGTGAGGGAGAGAGAGAGGGGGAAGGAGAGAGACAGAGCGCAGAGAAAGGGCATAGAGAGAGAGAGGAAGAGGACACATAGAGAGAGACAGCGCACAGAGAGAGAGAGCTCACAGAGACAGCACACAGAGAGAGGAAGAGGGCGCACAGAGACAGCGCACAGAGAGAGGAAGAGGGCGCACAGAGACAGCGCACAGAGAGAGACAGAACAGACAATTGAACATAACATATGATACCTTCATTTATGACACGCAAGTTACAAGTTCATTTATATTTTCATGTAATTATTTTGTACCTCATCTCTGTAAAGTGTTCAGCACATCAATGACGCTATACAAATAAAATTTAATGCGTCCAAATAAACATAGAATATCATTTAAAATGTCAGTCAGTATTAATTTTTACGTAAATCGCTCTGCTTGCCTGCATTGTTACAGCTAAATATTTCACACTACAACATATCAGTACATCATAATTGTTTAATTACTATTTAATAGCTGGATTATTGCACATTTCTTCTTTTGAAAACGACTTTTATTGGCTTGCTGACTGGTTTATAGGATTAGTAGTAGTGAGTTTTCAGTGGTTATTTTAAAACATTGCAATTAGTTAGTTAGTTAGTTTGTGCATAGAAAGTGCTATATATATATATATATATATATATATATATATATATATATATATATATATATATATATATATATATATATATAACTCCATAATGGAGTCTGCACAAGCTCAATGTTGACAATCCTATTTTGTTTTAGATAGAAAATTATACAGCCACAGCCTAATATCTAAATAGCAATTATTGTCAATAACCTCCCATAAGAAAAATAAAATAAATTATGCTTGAAGGGTGGGTCAGAAAGACAATGCCAGATAAATATTGCAAACTTTAATGTAGTTTTAACACTAGAACATGCAATTTTTAATATTAAATAAAGTACTTAACATTACCTATAATTTTAATTTTAAGTTATATCATTTTTGGAACATCCACTGTATCAATTTAACTGCAATTGTTATGATCATCTCATATATTTATATTTATAACTAGTATATGCACAATAATGCATAAAAAGCACATACGAAGTATTAAACACTTCAATTTCTTATTTTATTATTTATGGCTTACAAAAGCTAGCAGGCTCAGTTATTACTATAGTTTGCAACAATCACTTGCTATTTTCTTAATAAACATATTTTTTAATGGGACAGTGGAAGTATTTAAAAATCAATAATCATAATCTATTGCATTAAATACGTAATCCCAAGTAATAATGTGTATGTCATTTGTGATAAAGTGTTAAAATATAATTTAAAATGAATCTAAGCAGTATGTCCCTTATGGATCACTACGTTGTGGTGATGAAAGGCTTGTGTACCTCAATGAAGGACTGAGCTATAACATGTAGGGTCAGACAAGATGGGCAGGTCATAGCAGAGAGGTCAGTCAAATTGCGGTCCTCTGGAGAAAGAACTGGAAACCTACTCTAGTATACTTGCAAAGAAAACCATATGTATAGGCACAACCAGAAACACAGACATATGTGTCTGGTGTGCTGCATCCATATGGTCACAGATAGTCGAACACGACTGAAGGACTGAACAACAACAAGCAGTATGTGGGATGGGGAATCTAATTATGCATCTCAGGGACTGTAAAGTAGTTTGACCAGTTTCTGTGGTAAAAAAAAAAACGTCAATTAACCACATCGCAACCATTGTGAAGCTTAGTGGATTTTGCTATATGCAAAGTTATAACCGTATAACTTGTTATTGCTTAAGAAATAATCTAAGCTGTTATTGGACAAGTCATTTAAAAAAAAAAAAAAAAAAAACATAGCAATTAAAAGCAATTAATGGAGGCACAGGCTCCTCCTACCTTGCCTGGTGCACATTTTAAAAGTAAAATTTTAATCTATTTCAAATATGTCTACTTTTTTACCTGCTGCCTAAAAGTTGAAAAAGCATATCATGTTAGTGTCCCTTTAAGGCCAAAACATAATTGAAAATCACCAAATGTAAAAAAAAAAAAAAGTTCGAAATCAAAGCTTAATGGTGTCCTAAAAATTGGAATATCTGCCTATTTTTATGCTTAAACCGTCTGCTACCCAAGTGAGAGGGACACTCATTCCCCCAGATTCACCAGTGTCATACAGGCTGTTGTCCCCCAGGGGGTGTAGTTATCAGAATAATTCTGGGGGGGATACAGCTCACTTGATACACAGAACACTTAACACCATCTATACGCATACATACACACAATGAGAAATCTGGGGGGGATTTGTCCCCCTCATTCCCCAATTCCTACACCCATGTCTGTGGTGCCCGCAACTCAATCGTAGTAGGTTGTATGTCTGCGGGTTTGCTGTGGGCCGTTAGTCTCAGATTATGATGCTATTCAATTGCTCAAGCCCGCAATTTACTGTCCCGAAGCCGAAACCGTAAACCATGCACTGGTTCGTAGCAGTTCAGGGCGGGAACATGGTCAATTAAGCAAGCCTGTAACCGCCTATTTCGAACTAGCCAATAGAAAATTAGGTTCGGGGGTATGCAATCAAACTTGCAAACCCACAAAATACAGAATTATGAAAATGAATGCTCTGTTCTAGTCCATATGGGTGGCCTGATATGTATTAACTCATTGATACCCGAGATCGATTTAACCCCGAAATTAAACATAAAAATACTTTTATTTTCCTGCCGATTTGCGAGCTTGAGACTGTTGTGCAATTACGTCTAATGACTATCATCACTTTGCCGTTGTTTACAGTGCTACGGATAGGTGTTTAACCTCCTTGCGGGTCCTCTCTAGCGCTCATAGGATTTTCTCCTTCTTTAGCCATTTATGGGTGTTAAAACATTTGCGGGCTTGGGGAAGGCTGTAAGTTACAGGTTTAACCATCGCAATTCTTTCAAGGCTGTAACTCGTAACCCTTTGGAGTCCTCAAAAAGACACCAATTGAATAGCAAATTAACTTGCAACCTCATTTACGAGCTACAGTAACATGCAAAAGCTCAACTGAATCGGGCTAACTTTGCAATTCTCAGTTCAGCACTTCAAATCTCCTTGAAAGCTTAGCAAATCTTTGGATTTGTGCAGTGGATCGTCTAGATTTATTTTACTCTAACAGAATATGGGACAGTAGCCATTTTTTAGGAGTCACAACCTTTTTCTTATTTGTTGCCCATTCACTGATTGTGGAATTGTAGTTATTTCTATTTAAGCTTGGATGCAGGCTGCCATTTTTCACTTTTCGTAACGGGATCTTGAGACTGTCACGTTTCATGTCTGTGTTTTTACAAATGTATTCATACATTTGTAATCCAGCCACAATTGGGTTCTATGTTATCACAAATGTGACTTAAACTCTGTACAAGGTGAAATATGGGCAGTCCCAGGAAAACTGCTCATTGCTTGTGAAACATATGACCGAGGGGCAATGATAACTCCCCAAAAGTGTGAGAAAAAAAAAATGAATTTTTAATACAATGCAGAGTATCTCAAAAGAATCACACTATTGTTCTCCCTTTTCACCTTGAGCCTTTTATAATGAACTGCAGAGTCGGAGAAGACAGACTTTGTCTGATACTTAAAATGACTCCTTTAGAGAGAAAAAAATGTTGTTTTATATGAAACTTTTACCTAGGTTACTTAATTAAATTAATCCTCCCAATGTAATTCTAAACAAGGTCCTAGAATAACATGTTCATACCTTTTTGAGCCTCCCCCTTTATTCCTGTTCACTCTCATGCAGGCTGCTATTTTGTAGAGCTGTGACTGAAGGGGGCTTCAAACCAACGCCGGAGCTAGTCAATAGAGGGCCCCAGCGTAAAAAAAATAATTTTGGGCCCCCCTTTGGTGCAGACTCTCTCTCTCTCTCTCTCTCTCTCTCTCTCTCTCTATATATATATATATATATATATATATACATATATATATATACACACACACACACATATATTTATGTACAGGTGTAAGCCTGGAGGTTGTGAGAGGGTCCCTCCCCTTCGGCGAGGGGGGGTCCCTCCTCCTCGGTGGGGGGTAGCTGGAGTGTGCCAGGGGGCTACCGAATTAGAGGGCCAGATAGTCGTGATGTAGACGGGGGTTTGCAGCGTGTGGACTGAGGCCGCCATGTGCAGCATGGAGAGTGAGGCTGCCGTGTGCAGCACATGGAGTGAGGCTGTCATGTGCATCATGGAGAGTGAGGCTGCCGTGTGCAGCACATGGAGTGAGGCTGCCATGTGCAGCATGGAAAGTGAGGCCGCCGTGAGCAGTACATGTGGGGTGAAGCTGCCATTTAAAGCAGCAGTGTGGAGTGAGGCTGCTGTTTACAGCATGAGGGGTGATACTACTGTGTGCAGCATGAAGAGTGAGGCCGCCGTGTACAGCGTGAGGGATGAGTCTGTCGTGAAGCATGAAGGAAGAGGCTGCTGTGTGCAGTAGTAGGCCAAAAACTGCAAAGGGAGGCTTGTAATAGCCGAGGTATGCGGAGACTCTGAGATGCGTCCTCCGGCTGATAGGCCAAAATGAAGAGGTGGGACGGTGGGAGGGACCTAAACACACATATATATATATATATATATATATATATATATATATATATATATATATACACACACATTTAGGGAGCCTCCAGCAACTCCTGATTCACCCCAACCCGCCCCTCTTGATCCCCCCTCTGTTCCTTCTGATCCTACCCTCTGGTTCTCCCCTGCCCCTCTTGATCCTCCCCTGTTCCCATCTCGATCCTGCCCTTCTGCCCATCTTGATCATACCTTGGCCCATCTTGACCCACCCCCTTGGCGCTTCCTACCTCTCCAACACTCCTCCTGCATGACATGTTTTTTGTTTTTTTTTTTTCCCTGTCAGCCAATGTGCAGCAATACAGCTGTATGAAGAATGTGTCTGCCAATGAGATGCAGAGTCGTACAGCCTTATTAAATTGGGATTCACCAATTCTAAAGGCCTCTATAGCACAGAACATATTTTTTTACATAAGTTTTTAGTTAGTGAAGACTTTGCTTTTGGATAGAAGTTATTCTATAAAACTTCTGTAAAAAAACTATGCTCTGTGTGTATATAGAGCCCTATTCAACTGGTTGAATCGCAATTTAATAAGGCTGATAGTTTCTATTCACACAGAGGGATTTCCCGTGGCATTTTCTGTTAGTTCTCAATAAGTTTAAACAAGTTTTACTAAACATTTTATCATGAAAAATAAACTTTGGATCTATCCCATTATGTATGTGAATGAAATCAGCAGCACTGACAGCTGCAGTGCCAGCAAGTATCCGCTAGATGGTGCCGTCAGGTTTCGGGGAAGGCCTACAATTATTCCCCCTTCCGACGTGGCGCAACTTGACGGCGCTGAATCGAGAGCGAGGCCATCGCTATGTTTGGCGTGGGTACTCAGCCCTCGAGGTTCTCAGGTGCTCCTCTCATAGCTCAAGGCCTCTTCTGTCGTCGCGCCTTATATACAATGTGCAGCAGTATTCCGAAAATCGGCAGCGCAATCTAACGTTTGGCGGCGGCACTGCAGCTGCCAATATTTCGCGTAAAGGAAGAGGGAAAGGACCAAAACTTTATAATGATTAAAACATAATCTTTTAAATGCATAATACAAAAAAATTGCATACCATGTCCCTTTAACTGAGATTTTAAAAAAAATAATGTTAAGAAGAACTTACAGGGATACTACTAGTTGTGTTTTGTTAAATGTTCTACATACAGCTGAAATGGAATAAAGCACCATTTGATGCCATCTAAATGACTCAGTGCCCCTCTGTTGTTAGTACAAAGGAAAAAACAATCCCATTGTGCCTCACTTCAATGCATTTTGTGTACACTATAGACCACTTCTTTTTTCCAAGAAAAAAAATACCTTTTTGGAATGTTCAAATGATGATCTTTTAAATGCATGATAGAGCTTTTTAGACTATAATGCACCTGTAAATTGATGAACTTGAAGGTGAAGTTAATTTGTATGCAATTACCCAGAATTCCCTGGGTAATTACATACCCTTCACCTGTTTGGAGCGTGCATTCTATTTACGTACTGTTTATAGTAACAAAAAACTTAGATGATATGATCTGCAGGAAATTTAAAATTACAGAAAGTCAGATTTATTATTAATTACCGTACTTATATAATTAACTGTTTTGTACTTTTTGTCCCCTTCTTTGACCATCCCAACACCTATTGCAAGAACATCTACAGCTATAGCTTTTTTCTTATACTTGAGATGCTCTCACCTAATACTCTGTATTATAATTTTTCATATATGATGTTACTTACTCACTCAGCATCACCTGCAAAATCAGTAGACAATTATTTAAATATTGTAATTCAGGTTAATGGTATTCTGGCTCATCAATCACTGCTGTGTGTCACTGCTTTTCTTTTTCTCTTCTATATATAAAAAAAACAAGAGCCCCAACCTCTATCTTTGTACATGCCATGCATGGCTGACAGCCAAAGGAGTACCCACACAGGTGAGGGAAGTGCCTGGAGCTATGAGGGCAGAGGGCAAGGTATATGTTCCTGCTTGGCTACATGCCGACCTGTCTGTGTCACCCCCTAGCTCTAACAGTCTTTCCCTGCCTCCTCTCAATCCCTTTCACTTTCTCTCTCCCTATATCTTTCTCTGTCTAACTCTCTCTATCACTGTTCTCTCTATCGAATTCATCCCTAGTTGCTTAATCACACTCTCTCTATGAGGCCTCTGTCTCTCTGTGCACTGTCTCTCTCTCTGTGCGCTGTCTCTCTCTCTGTGTACGCTGTCTCTCTCTCTCTGTACGCTGTCTCTCTCTCTGTGCGCTGTCTTTCTCTCTGTGCGCCCTCTCCCTCTTAGTGCGCCCTCTCTGTGTGTGTGCGCTCTCTCTTTCTCTGTTCCCTCTGTCTCTCTCTTTGTCCTCTCTCTGAGCTCTGTGTGCTCTCTGTCTCTCTCCCTCCACTCTCTATCTCTCTCCCTCCCTTTCTCTCTCTCCCTTCCCCTCTCTTTCTCTTCCTCTCCGCTTCCCACTCTCTCCCCTCCCTCTCTGTTTCCCTCTCTCTCCCCTCCCTCTCCGCTTCGTCTCGCTCCCCTCTCTCTATCTGCCTCCCTTCCATCTCTCTCCCTCTTTCTCCCCTCCTTTTCTCTCTCTCTCTCCCTCTCTTCCTCTCCCCGCTCTCTCTCTTTCCCTTTCTCTCCGCTTCCCTCTCTCTCCCCTCCCTCTCTGTATCCCTCTCTCTCCCCTCCCTCTCCGCTTCCGTCTCGCTCCCCTCTCTCTATCTGCCTCCCTTCCATCTCTCTCCCTCTTTCTCCCCTCCCTTTCTCTCTCTCCCTCTCTTTCTCTCCCCGCTCTCTCTCTTTCCCTTTCTCTCTGCCTCCCTCTCTCTCCCTCTCTGCTTCCTCTCTCTCTCTGCCCCCTCCCACTCTCTCCCTTCCCTCCCTCTGTCCCCCTCTCTCTTTCTACCTCCTTCCCTCCGCCCCCTTTCTTTCCCCCCCCCCGCGCATGTGCAATAACAACGCAACTGCAGTTGCACGATTCCCCCAATTGCGCCGGGAAGCAGATGTGAGTTACGCCTGCACAGTACGCATCATGCAGGCGTTACTCACATCTACAAATTATTCCTTTTTTCTCTTCACCTCTCTCTTCCTTGGTCTCTTTCCCTCTCCCCTATTATTTTTTCCCTCTCTGTCTGACTTCATCTGTCTTAATCTATAACTTTATTTCTATAAAATCAAAATGCCTGAGCCCCCTCAAATTACTTTGTTTTAAGCAAACTAGAGCTATGCTATTTTTATACACACTGGTATTTAAAATATTTGGAAATGAATGGCAAATAGGAACACCAGACTATAGCATGTTTTCCAAATCTTGACATATGTCTTAAATGTTCAAGACAAAGGTTAGTGCATACTGAATTAATGCCATATTCTTCAACTCTGCCCTTTTTTATGGAAATAAATCTGGCGCTAAGCTGCTATTATTAGGATTAATAAATAGTTGCAAAGTACTTTCTTTCCATTGCCTTAGTTAAACTTTCCATTTTCTACCAGATTTCTACTTGTTCTGCAAAATTCTAACAAATGTGCTGCCCTCTGGTGTAAATAAGTGGTAATTTACTGCTGTGTGGCACAAATGTCAAATATGAAAGCTTTCAGGGGAGACATATGGCCATGATCGAAAGGAAACCTGAAAGGCAAACATATTAACAGCAAAACTTGCTTGACATTTTAACCAACAAAGTCTGTATTGCTAATGGCTATTACAGAGGCTTAAGTCTCCAAAGTCGTGTGTCATGAATTTAAAAGAGCTTGTTCTGAACAATAGAAAAGTTATTTATTTATTTTTTGCTCCAAGTCTAAAAATCTCACTTACTGTCCTGCACAATTCTCTAGCCTCTATCCAATCTAACAACTGGGATGTAACTGTGGTCATTTTTGTTCAATATTATTTTCTGAATAACATGAAAATAGGAAAAACTTTAACTCTAGTGCTGCTGAGAGCACTTGCAGAAGTAACTGTTACGTTCCCACTATGTCGACAAACATTTCCTGTGTATTCTGGGTAATTAATCTATACTGTGAGTTCTTGATTTTCTGATTTTGGATTGAGTGATCTCTCTGGCTAAATGTCTAAGGGTTTCAAACAAGACAATGATCACTTCATGCGCATGGATCATGCTGCTTAACTGGACTAACCTTTTTGCTCACTTGTGTCCTTCACAGGGAGAAATATCCTGTAATACATCAGTCTGGTCTCACTCAAAAGAGTGATCCAGCCCCCAAATACAGGGCAATTCTATCCTGAACAGGAGCAACGGCAAACCTCAGACGTGTTTTGGCCTTCATTGGGCTTCATCAGTGAGGTGTATATGAACTCCATAAGGTATAGTGTCTGGAGCCCCCTATTACCCTTAAGGAGACTAAGCCCTAAGGGTCATTCTCATAGGCAATAACAAAAAATAGAGGTGCTCAATCAGAGAACAAACTAACTTTAGAGAATTCAGCTACTCCCTACTGACAAGGCCCAATCAAAGCTAAAATGTAGTGAGACCAGACTGATATACTACAGCATATGTCTCCATGTGAAGGGCACAAGTGAGCTAAAAGTCGCCACTCTTTGAGTTGATTATCATATCCATAGAACTAACTTATTAGGGTTTCTTTGTTTTCTGATTGAGCAATTGAGCACGTCCACTTTATTTTTTTCATTTTGCTATTACCATTAGCCCACTTAGATTGTAAGTTTTTATGAAAGCAGGGCTCTCCACACAGAGGCAGAGATACCACCGCTGAAACCCTGGTCTGGAGGGGTCCCAGCTAAACCTGCCGAAGCCTGCCATGACCCCCCCCCCCCCCGTGGTCTCCCACAATCCTCCTGCGGTCCCTGTGACCCACCCGCAGCACCTTGCGGCTACCTGCGACCCCTTGTGGCCCCCAGCAGGACTGCAGCCTGTGCTTGCAAGAGCCTGAGTGCAGCCATTGTAAGAGCCACTCTGCATCTTGTATCTGTATGAGCCAATCTGCATCCTGTACCTGTAAGAGCCAATCTGCAGCCTATGTCTGTAAGTGCTAATGTGCCCAGTCTGTGTCTGTAAGAGCCAATCTGCAGCCTTTTTCTGTAAGTGCTAATGTGCCCAGCCTGTGTCTGTAAGAGCCAATCTGTAGCCTGTCTGTAAGTGCTAATGTGCCTAGCTTGGGTCTGTAAGAGCCAATCTGAATCCTGTATCTGTAAGAGCCAATCTGCATCCGGTATCTGTAAGTGCTAATTAGCCCAGCCTGTGTCTGTAAGAGCCAATCTGAATCCTGTATCTGTAAGAGCCAATCTGCATCCTGTGTCTGTAAGCGTTATGTGCCCAGCCTGTGTCTGTAAGATCCAATGTGCAGCCCTTGTCTGTAAGTGCTAATGTGCCAAGCCTGTGACTGTAAGAACCAATCTGCAGCCTGTGTCTGTAAGTGCTAATGTGCCCAGCTTGTGTCTGTAAGAGCCAATCTGAATCCTGTATCTGTAAGAGCCAATCTGCAGCCTGTGTCTGTAAGTGCTAATGTGCCCAGCCTGTGTCTGTAAGAGCTCAAGTGCAGCCTGTATCTGTAAGAGCCAATCTGCATTCTGTGTCTGTAAGAGCCAATCTGCATCCTGTATCTGTAAAAGCCAATCTGCAGCCTGTGTCTGTAAGAGCCAATGTACAACCTGTGTCTGTAAGAGCCAATCTGCATTCTGTATCTGTAAGAGCCAATCTGCAGCCTGTTTCTGTAAGTGCTATTGTGCACAGCTGGTGTCTCTAAGAGCCAATCGTCAGTCTGTGCCTGTAAGAGCCAATCTGCATCCTGTGCCTGTAAGAGCCAATCTGCAGCCTGTGTCTGTAAGTGCCAATGTGCAGCTTGTGTCTGTAACAGTCCAAGTGCAGCCTGTGCTTACAAGAACCAAAGTTCCAAGCAATAACCTCTCTCCTCCTTCTCCTCCTCTACATCACCACCATCCCATTGGGCCCTCAAATCCTCTCTGTATGGGTAAAGTGAAGTTAAATTCTCTGTTATTTGATGTAATTATTGTTTTTTTATTTATGTCTGTTTAGCTTTAAGGTATCAAGAAACAAAACTATCAAGAAAGAAGACCATCAGTTCAAAATAAAATGTGAAAAACTGATTTTTTTTTACATTGATTCCTATGGGAAATGCTTGCTTGGAACTCAACCTGTTTGGAACTCATCCTGCCATCTGGAAATGGATTAGGATGAAAAACAAGGTACCACTATATATATATATATATATATATATATATATATATATATATATATATATATATATAATTATATGTGAATAATCAGAGTAATGCAGTATATAGGGTTACATTTTTTATTGGACAAACATATTCATAGTTTATTGGACAAACATATTCAAGTCCGAAGAGGTACGCTCTTGAAAGCTAGTCATGAAAAGTATGAATATGTTTGTCCAATAAAAAAGGTTTCACTATATACTGCAATACTCTGATTATTCATCTAGGTGACTGGACACTCACGGCTACCTCACTCTTCATAATATATATACTAGGTACTTGCCCGTCAAAAATGATGGGATTAAAATTGGAAGGCTGGCAATGCTGTTTGCCACACAAGGTGAAACTTTTGCTCCTCTGAGCACCTTCGGAATGCCATGTGTCTCTTTCCAGCATCTCCCCCCTTTCCCTTCCCTGTGTCTTTCTCCTCTGTGTGTCTCCTGAAGGCCTTTTGTTTTATTTTCAAAGTCCCGCGTGCCTGGCTTTGCTCAGCCTCGCTTTCCTGCAGTTTCAGAATTTTTAACTTTTTTCGTCCGACATTTTTTTCTTTGCTTAGCCAATTTTGGATTGACGAAAACCCCCAAATATTGCTCAAAATCGCTTGCAATCTCACTGTCAGGCTTCCTGAGTGTGTTAATTTATTTGTTAATTTTTTGTTGTTGATTTTAGGGTTTTTAGAGTTATGTGCTTGGCTCGCAGTTGCACCCCTCACAATGCAGCCTAAGTCCAGCGTGCTTCAACATGTTGCCTCGCTTCGCGAGGATTCGCAGATGAGCGCCTTTGGTGCTCATCCAGCCTAAGTCGTGCGCCATACATGGCTCGCCTCGCTTCACGAAGCTTCGCAGATGAGCACCTTTGGCGCTCATGCAGCCAAAGTCGTGTGCCTTACTGGGCTCGCCGCAGTATGAGTGGCTCGCAACTGCGTGACCGACATCGCAAATGTTCCGAGCAGATACACAACTGTATTTGTGATATATATATAGATATATATGTACTGTGTGAGTTGATGCTGGAGGAAGACCGGGAAGGGCAAAAAAAAAAATTACGGATATGGAAGTTAGCCATACTTGTCTTATGTACTCAATGTATGCCCTGAAGGATAATAATAACTTGGATACAGTGATTATTTTAATTGTGTTGTTTCCACCTCCTTTATATCTGTGCAAGATAGATAGATAGATAGATAGATAGATAGATAGAGTGCCTTGCAAAAGTATTCACCCTCCTTGACCATTTACCTATTTTGTTACATTACAGCCTTAAGTTCAATGTTTTGTTAATCTGAATTTTATGTGATGGATCAGAACACAATAGTATGAGTTGGTGAAGTGAAATGAGAAAAATATATACATAAAACTATTTAAAAAAAATAGAAAACAGAAAATTGGTATGTGTGTATGTACAGTATTCACCCCTTTGTTATGAAGCCCATAAAAAGCTCGGGTGCAACCAATTACCTTCAGAAGTCACATAATTAGTGAAATGATGTCCACTGTGTGCAATCTAAGTGTCACATGATCTGTCATTACATATACACACCTTTTTTTGAAAGGCCCCAGAGGCTGCAACACCTAAGCAAGAGGCACCACAAACCAAACACTGCCATGAAGACCAAGGAACTCTCCAAACAAGTAAGGGACAATGTTGTTGAGAAGTACAATTCAGGGTTAGGTTATAAAAAAGTATCCAAATCTTTGATGATCCCCAGGAGCACCATCAAATCTATCATAACCAAATGGAAAGAACATGGCACAACAGCAAACCTGCCAAGAGACGGCCGCCCACCAAAACTCACGAACCAGAAAAGGAGGGCATTAATCAGAGAGGCAGCACAGAGACCTAAGGTAACCCTGGAGGAACTGCAGAGTTCCACAGCAGAGACTGGAGTATCTGTACATAGGACGACAATAAGCCGTACGCTCCATAGAGTTGGGCTTTATGGCAGAGTGGATAGAAGAAAGCCATTACTTTCGGCAAAAAACAAAATAGGTTTTGAATTTGCAAAAAGGCATATGGGAGACTCCCAAAATGTATGGAGGAAGGTGCTCTGGTCTGATGAGACTAAATTTGAACTTTTCGGGCCATCAAAGAAAACGCCATGTTTGGTGCAAACCCAACACATCACATCACCCAAAGAACACCATCAGCAGCCAAAACTGGGAAACTGGTCAGAGCTGAGGGAAAGATGGATGGTGCTAAATACAGGGATATTCTTGAGCAAAACCTGTACCACTCTGTGCGTGATTTGAGGCTAGGATGGAGGTTCACCTTCCAGCAGGACAATGACCCCAAACACACTGCTAAAGCAACACTTGAATGGTTTAAGGGGAAACATGTAAATGTGTTGGAATGGTCTAGACAAAGCCCAGACCTTAATCCAATAGAAAATCTGTGGTCAGACTTAAAGATTGCTGTTCACAAGCGCAAACCATCCAACTTGAAGGAGCTGGAGCAGTTTTGCAAGGAGGAATGGGCAAAGTCCCAGTGGTAAGATGTGGCAAGCTAATAGAGACTTATCCAAAGCGACTTGTGATTGCCGCAAAAAAATGGCTCTACAAAGTATTGACTTTAGGGGGGTAAATATTTATGCACATTGACTTTTTCTGTTATTTTGTCATATTTGTTCAAGCAAATCCTCAAACAATCATGCAGTTTCAGAATTTTTAACTTTTTTCATCTGACATTTTTTTCTTTGCTTAGCCGATTGTGGATTGCCAGGTTGTGAGGCAACAAAACACAAAAAATGCCAAGGGGCGTGAATACTTTTGCAAGGCACTGTAGATAGATAGATAGATAGATAGATAGATAGATAGATAGATAGATAGATAGATAGATAGATAGAGAGGTAGATAGATGCTATGGTTAATAATAAAATAGTACAGTTACATTTAAACATTCATAGCAAACACAAATAAAGAAAGTCTCAATATGCTGGGGGATTTAATCAGGATGAAATATTCAGGTGTGCTTAATAAAGGTAAAGTATGAATGGGAATATGTCAATTAGATTTTGTTCAGAATACTTTTTAGAGGTGCCAATAATTGTGACACATGATTTTCCCAGAAAACATGTTTATTTAGTTTTCTTTTAGTAATTTAACCTCACTGAATTGTTATATTTCTCTCATATTTTCACAGCAGGTTGAAACTGATAAAAAAATATATTTTTTAAAAGCATTTTTTGCTCATTGTTACAAAGAGTGACAATAATTCTGGAGGGCACTGTATGTACGGTATGTATTTTTATTTGAATATTGCTATCAACGTGCATAGTGCTTTAGAGAGACAGGATACAGAGTAAAAATCAATTACATACCAATATATAGGAGCATTTAACATAAAGATATGCAATGGATTATATAATCCCTGTTCAAAAGAGCTGTCAATCTACTTAATTAAATTAATACTATTTTTATTGATAATAATAATGACATTTATTTCTAAAGCACCAATATTTTATGTAGTTTTATATAAAAAGGTAAAATACATCGATTCCCCAGGGGACACAAAGCAGTAGAGTAACACATATTGACACAGAAGGAGTAGGGACTCTTATAAAAAAAAAGTGCTTTTCGGTGTTCAGTACGAGCCTTTTAACTTGAGAGCTATTCCACTTTTCTGCCACTATTTACAAAAGCAGGACCCCCAATCTCTTTTATTTGTTCACTGGTGTTTACCTTATTATGTATTTGTTGCACGCTATATACCATTGAGTATAAATATTAACGCTTTACAAAGTAAATTTGAAATGCAATTATATTATTTATCTTTTAATATTTTAATGATAACATCAATATATGAATGCTTCACATATTAATTACATTAATTAATGCAATTAGACTCAGAGGCCATTATCAGTCAGTGACACTTCATGGACTAGGTGGGGTTAAACATAATTAATGGTTAATGCACTTTTAATACATTTCTGTGGAATATTTATGGTCTTATTTTTCCTTATGCTGGTGTTTAAGATTTTATGTCTTAGGTGTTTTATGCTCAAATTCATATCTATAATATGATTCCATAGCATGAACAGGAACTGCTTTATGCTAATATTAAATGCTACATTACAGGCATGAAAAGAATGAAAAATATTTGTGTGGAAAGAAATTTGATTTTGGAAATTCCAAATATATTAACATTTTAAACTATTGGTCATAACAAGTACTTTATCAATTGAATAATATTAAAAATAAAAATGTATTTTTCATCCACCTTCTATGGACAGAGTGAAACCTCTTTCTAATGGATAATTATTACCAATAATTACAAATTACATCATGGGGCTTTGACTGCATTGTGTTAATTATAAATCTTGATTCAAATGAAAAGAATGAGCATGCCCAGACCTAAGGGAGTACTTATGCTGATAAGATTAAACAAATCAGGTATCCAGCCATGCTCTTTCTTTTCATTTGCATTAGTAAGAGATTTCCCTGTGCCCTTAGTGGGTAAATCAGTATAGCTGATTGAAGGAAAAACTACTATGCCATTTTACTGTAAGAAAACTTTTTTTTTTAAAACAATCAATTGATATTTTACTTATATATTACTTATAGTTTTCAAAATTATACAATATTTGGAACTCCCTCTTTCTCCCTTTTTCAACTAATGCAAAGCTGTACACAATTGATGTTTAGGATTGTGGTCTCTAGCTCTGTGCTATGTACCAGTGATCTAACACATTTTTAAGCTCAGTAAGTAATAACAGTATAACACCATATAACTGTAAGACAGATGTCAAGGTTCCAAATTAACTTCCTAAATGTATCCCACATATGCACAATTCCATTGGAAAACATGACAAAAGAGTAACTTGTAAAGGCTTCAGAAGAGCTTATTCTTCCTATGCTAACTTTTTGATGGACAATCACAGATCTTCTATCACATGGAAAAAGCAGTGTTTCATTTTTTTTAGGTGATCAGAGATATGCCTATGGAACCTTGGAAGTCAACCCGACATATTCTATCTGTCACTTTCTTTTCAAGTGATACAGCTGAACAACCCATTATGGCAGGGGTGAGTAATTCATTTCCCAAAAGGGCCACATGAGAAACTGGGAATGTTGTGGAGGGCTGAACCATAGGCTGAACTTAATTCTGCTCAATATTAATTTTATAGCTTTATTTTATTTTCTCAGTGCCATGACCAGTATCTACAGAATGCTATCCAGCCCAGTTAGTCACAACACTGCTGCTCACAAATTGCCCCCTTTTACAATTGGCAGTGTTTTTTTGTCCAGGACACAAATTTGTATCCCACTGTAGGCCATTGTAGTGGGACGGATGTGGCCAGCGGGCCATACAATTCCCAGGTCTGCATTATGGTGTTCCTTCAACACTGCCTCAATTCCACCTCTACAAAGTCCAAGAGTCATGCCTTCCACTGGTTTCTGTCTCAACACATGCTTGGGACACCTATATTAGCTCTGCATTCACCTTCTGTAAGATACAGTATTATCCAGAGGTCCCAGGTCAAACACGCTAACTGAGAAAATGTAATAATTTTGGTCAGCAACATCTAATATAATAATACACAATTGTGTGTTTCCTCAGGGACAACCCTGACTAACTCAACAAAATATTTAATTTGGATATAGGTTCCTGTAGTTCATTTTGTAAAATTCCATCATTAATTTTATAAAGTGCTATTCAAATTAGCTTTGTGACTGTATACTCATAAAGTTTAGTGTCATATCTGAGTTATACTTGTAGTGTTTCTGTACTGCATGCAATACAACACAATACAACACTAAATAGTTTTACTTTTCAGAGCAACAGAGGTTTATTCCAGTGGGGTTAAGCAAGAAGTGAGAAGGAGCAGAAGCAAAATTGGGCACTGTGAGGAAATGGGACTTTGTAGTGTGAAAGATATTTGGAGTGGCTAGGGGCATTTAGTGAAATAAAAGTTGGAAGCATCAGTGGAGCAAGGTCATGTACATACTGAAAGACAACAAATTTAAATTTTTAAATGCAGTTGTAGTATACTCATGAATTGTTAGAACTTTAAGAAAAAATTAGTTTTCATGCATAACTATCTTATTGAGTTCTGTTATATGCCTTCACCTGTGTATTCTATCTAAAAGTGATCAGATGTTCATACGTAATAATCAATCACATATAATAGTTGTCAAACTACGAATCATCGTCATGCATTGTCAAAGCGAGGGACGCAGTTTGGTCCACAAATGGGCGCGGGGCCGCATTGGCGGAGGTGGAGGCTCTACGGCGCCTCACACGCGGTTACAAACACCCACACAAGCTGCACTTTATCAAAATAGATCTAACACGCAATCACTAAATACAAACTTACACAATAAAATACGAACCGCAGGACTTAGAACACAAAATTAATGGACTTAGCCTAAAAAAATATGAGCTGAGGGACTTAGAAAAAAAACCATTACGGCCTTGCAAAAATATGACCTCAATGGCCCAACCGCGCGCACCTGAAATCATTAAAAACACAATAAATACACACAAAAAGACAAAAGGGGGGGGCACCAAGGACCTCTGCAAGTGAAGTTATACCTCAATTTAAGTCCAAATTCCCGAGTTTAGACACACGAAAATCCCCTAAGCACGAGAAAAAATGGCTGCTAAAAAAAACGAAAACAAGACTACAGGACCCTAAAGCCGCAAAGAACCACCAAGCACATACAGCTTTTCAAAAAAGCCATAGGAGGTACAAGATACACTTTTAGCAAGGACGCTAAATCATCCACACCCGCGTACCACATACACATTCACCGCCATTTTAAAACACTAACTTACACAATGCGGAAGTGCATCTACCCTAACGGCTTCCCCTCTCGCACGCATTTACACTACACGCTGCACACATTGCTGACACTTACACCTCAGCTCCACAACAGTGCAAACCAACATTGTATGCTGCAGGAACATCAAAACAGATGGTCAGCTCTTCAGCACAATGCTTCCTGCATATATTACTTACAAATATGTAAAGTATATTCATTTATTAATGTATTAAGTATTTAATTAGCATACAAAAATACATATACACAAAAACAATAAAATAAAACACTATCGCAATAAACACAAAAGCCCGAGCGCCTCACAACGAGCGCGAACGCTGCTCATAGCACACAAAGCCTTGCAATAAGCACAAAAAGCAGATCGGCGCCGACCAAAAAATAACAGCAAAAGCGCCTATCACAAAAAAAAATACAACAACCAACAGCCTCGCAGTGAGCGATGAAGGTGCTCAGCGCAAGGCTTGCAATGAGCTCCGAAGGATCTCAGACCACCAAAAAAAATAATGTCTGTGGCAAACAGCATTACATGCCTTACAATTTTAGTCACTGTAACGGAACCCATCACTGTTTTACCCTGTTTTATGGTTATTTAATTCTTATGGTTAAAATATGATCACATTGCTGTACTGTAGATATGTTGTTTTATGTTCTACAGAATATATTGGCTCAGAATATTACACCTACTAGGCTAATAGATAATCCTATTACAGAGACTCCTCATAAGATAAGGAAGTCTATTGTATAAAGTGTTTTCATTATGAGACATAGAACAAAGAGAAGTATAATCTGATCAATGTCTGATTGTATCAAAGTAGCCAGGTAGCCTCCGGGAGGTGTGACCACACCTATTGTCTCTCTATGTGTATTATGTGGCCAAATATGGCGGATGTGTATTACCTGTGGGAAGAGGTGTATATATATTTCTGCATAACAAAATAAAGATATAGTATTCTTTGACTCCCAATTGAGTGTCGTCCAATATGGGAGGTTGGGGCTTGTGAGACTGCAGTGCTGATATTTTACCGTATACCAGCGGAGATACTGGACTTCGTGTTCCAACTCCGTTACAGTCACATATATAGTTCTTAGCAGCGCGACCTTGCCAAAATCCATTGGTAACACGACGTTAAAACTGCGGGCTCGCGATTCGAGCCCGCTGCAACTGCAGACCTTGCAAATCGAGGGCCGTGATTGCGGCCAGGCAAGGAGCACCAAAGGCACTCATCCCTATGACCCCGCACGACTTGCGCATCATACCTACAACCCCCGGAATTATCGACACAAAACTCAAATACACAATTCACAGTGCGAGACCCATACAAGCCACAAAATACAAATAAAAAAAATACACAGCAAAGGGGGACAGCCAGGACGTCTGTGAATGAGGTTACACGCCAATTTAAATACAATTTAAAGACTTTCGTCACTCAAATCCCCTAAGATAGAGAAAAAATGGCTGCACAAAAAAACTAAAATGAGGCTACACGACCCCTAAGCACGCAAAACACCGCTAAGCACATATGCCCTTTACACAGAACCTTACGAGCTACTAAATACACTATTAGGAAGCACGCTAAATTCTCCACACACGCCTAACACATACACAATCGACATTTCAACACAATCAACACTAACTGCAAACTAATAACATTACCATTACAAAATGCGGAACTACTCAGCTAAACAAACGGTTTCCCCTCGCGCACACAGTCTATTTACATTGCACACATTGCTGACACTTACACCTCAGCTGACCAACAGTGCAAATCTACATTGTATGCTGCAGGAACATCAAAACAGATCGTTAGCTCTTCAGCATATTGCTTCCTGCATAAATCGATTACAAATAGGTAAAGTATATTCATTTATAACTTTACAAATTAATTAATTAACATTTCAAAATACATAGACCTAAAAAAAACAAAAAACAGATGACAAAATCACAATATACGCTCAGCAGGCGCCTCACAGCACCAAATGTGTTTAGAGGAGCACAACTACACCAGGGTAGAGGCTCTCAATGCGCGCCAAAAGGCCATCAGCGCAAACCTTGCAATGAGCGCCAAAGGAGCTCTGATAACCAAAAATACACCAACCAAGAGGGTTGCAATGAGTGCCGAAGGTACTCACACAACTAAAAGACATACTTTGTTTACCAAACAGCCTTACAATTCTATTGCCTTCATTTTTTGACAGTCAAGTCGCTAGTGTACATAATAATCTTGTGAGAAATAAACTTTGAGAGTTGTGTTAGCACATTTTAGCCCACAGAACATTTTAATTTCCATTAGAAGATATCCATCAATTATTTGAAAGTTGCTTTGTGGTCTGTGCATAATTTGTTATTTTTTGACTGGAGTAGTAGGTGGCTTGCTGTGGTACAAAACAGATACAAATGAATACTGCGATAATAACCTTGACTTGATACTGAGAGACTGCTTATGACAGCAGATTAGCACCAATTATTTCAAAATTTCATTGTAAAATGCAGGAAATCCAAGTATCATTACAAGATTAAGTATTCAGTTTTATTTTTGTCTTAGTATAAAATTTGCTTAGAAGTTGTGCCAAAAAGCTGATTGCACTGGAAATATAATACTTCCAAACCAGAATATTATTGTAAATCATGTATATATATATAAACTGCAACATGATATAATTGGTAAAAATAGTTCTAGGAAGGATAGCACTTGTTTTACAAATAACATCAAAAAGAGGGATTGCTTACCAAAATCTCCTGGCTGCAAAAAGCTAAGTCAGTTTGCTTAAGAATAACCTTGTTCCAAATCTTTGATGATGATCCTCTAGGTCTTTTGTTGCACAATCTAGCTCAGATTGTTGATCTGAATATGTTGATCTGAATATGTTATATATCATTCAATTGAGAAATTATTTACTGGAGCCCGTAATGTAGCCCATAAACTAATTTGCTATTAAATTTGCGTCTTTTTGCGAGCCGCAATTAATCTATGGGTTATGGGCTGAAAATATCTGCGGTTGTTACAAACGGAACTTACACCCCATCTAAGCCTTTGATCTTTCACGTACGCAAGAGTTACAGTCTCCAAAATCGCAAATCGATATTCAATTGCTACAATTCTGCAAGCCCGCAAATGTTTTCACACCGGTAAATGGCAAATGTAGAAGAAAATCCTATGAGTACCAGATGGGACCCGCAAAGGGATTAAAGACATGTCCGTAGCACTTTAAATGCAAATAAAAAATCAATCCTGCTCTGTAAATGATAGGGAAAGTGATGCAAGACATTAGAATTAATTGCACAACAGTCTCAAGCTCTTAAATCTGCAATAAAAAATCATTTATTTTTTATGTTTCATTTTGTTACATCAATCTCAGGAATCAATGAGTTAATACATATCAGGCCACACATATGGACTAGTACAGTATTGGCATTCATTTTTATTATTTTGTATTTTGCGGGTTTGCTAGTCCAATCGCATATTGGACCTCTGAACGCTAATTCATTGACATGTAACCTCCATCTTATACTGCCGTAATGATGACGGTCTCATTTTCTATTGGCTGTTTCTAAATGGGTAGTTACAGCCTTGCTAAATTGATCATGTTCATGCTCTGAAATACTACTTATGATTGCATGGTTTATCTTTTCGGCTTTTTGCCCGTAACTTGTGGGCTTGTTCAATTGAATTGCTCCATGATTGTAGCAGAGTTCAAGCCCACAGAAATCCCGCAGACATACGGCCAGTATACCGTGAGTTTCGGCCTTGCAATTGAATGAGGCCCTTAATCTTGATGTCCATTATTAAGATGTGCAGGAGTACTCATTTCTTATATTAACCCTGGATAAAGGTAAGTAAATTGTAGGTGCTGGTAACTTTAGTGAAACAATGTAATAGCACACAACAGGGGAAGGTGTTCAATGGAAAGGGTAAGAACAAAATGGAGCATCTCTGAGAGGAATTTACTAAAGGATTGTAGGTGCTAATGCAGGTGCTAGTAGCCCGTGTAAACCTGCGATCTAGCTTCTCAGCTCATGATGCGATTTACTAAAGGCCTTCTCCTAGGTTGAAACTCGCAATGCTGAATGTTATCATTGCAGGTAATAAAATGCTTTAAACCCTATTCCCCCATGGGCGATTTCATTTTATTATTTTAATAGTAATTGTTTTATATTCCTGTAATTTATTTTCTGTAAATCTTTTTTATTTTTATATATGTTTTTTTAAGTAATTCATTTTTATTTTCATTATTGGAATTGGTAGATTATGGCTGTTAGTAAATTCCCAACTATGTAATATAGTATAGTATAGTATTTGAGGTTGAATAAACCTCAAATACTATAGATCTTTTTTGATCTTTTTAATATGTGAACTATTTGTTATTAATTGTTAATTGATCCAGAGGAAGGCAAACAGAAAAAAAAAATCATTGAAACTTTGCCAATTGTCTCATAAGGGGAAAAAAAAAGCAAAATTCCTTCCTGACCCCAGAAACTGGCGATCAAATTTCTCCCTGCATCAATATTCCTTCGCTAGTTATCTAGGATAACCTTGAATGCCCTCTTTATTAAAAAATATATCTAACCCCTTTTTAAAGTTATCTATCGAATTTTCTGTCACCATCTCCTTTGGTAGAGAATTCCACAGTATAACCACCCTAACTGTGAAGAACCCTTTTCTTTTTTTAAGGTCTAATCTTTTTTCCTCTTGTCAGTTGAAAAGTTCTTGCTACAAAAAGTTCACTTGACAAAGCCTTATATTGACCCTGGATGTATTTAAATAAGGTAATCATATCCCCTCGTAGACACCTTTTTTCTAGCAAAAATAAGTTTAATTCGGTTAGTCTTTCTTCATAACTTAGCCCCTCCATTCCCCTTATTAGTTTTTTTGCCCTTCTCTGTACTTTTTCTTGCTCTAAAATGTCCTTTTTATGAAGTGGTGCCCAAAATTGTACTCCATATTCTAAATGAGGGCGTACTAGGGATTTGTATAGTGGTAGGATTATATTTGCTTTCCCTGCTTCTGTACCCTTCTTAATTCATGCTAATATTTTACTTGTCTTTGCAGCTGCTGCTTGGCATTGAGCACTGCTACCTAGGTGGTTGTCCACAAGTACTCCCACATCCCTTTCAATATCTGATACCCCTAGATTTGCTCCATTAAGATTATAAATTGCATGGCTATTTTTCCTTCCCAAATGCATAACCTTATATTTATTTGTATTAAATCTCATCTGCCATTTTGCCGCCCATTTCTCTAATTTATGCAAATCCCTTTGTAGGGAAAGTACATCATTAACTGATTTAATTACATTGCACAACTTAGTGTCATCAGCAAAAATGGAGACACTACTTTTGAGTCCTACTTCTACGTCATTAACAAATATGTTAAAAAGGACAGGACCTAATATTGAACCTTGAGGAACCCCACTTACCACATTAGTCCAATTGGGGTATGTTCCATTTACAACAACCCTTTGTCTTTTAGCCAGCTCTCGATCCATGAGCAGATATTTACTGCAATTCCTGTATCCCTTAGTTTGGTCAAAAGTCTTCCATGTGACACTGTATCAAAAGACTTTGCAAAATCCAAAAAGACTACATCCACTGAGTTGCCCTGATCCAAGTTCCTACTAACCTCCTCATAGAAACTAATTAGATTGGTCTGACATGACCTATACTTCATAAATCCATGTTGGCTCCTACTTATAATCCTGTTTGAATAGACATAATCTTGTATTCTGTCCCTTATTAACCCTTCTAAAAGCTTCCCAACTACAAATGTGAGGGTCACAGGTCTAAAATTCCCCGGATTTGCTCTTGCTCCCTTCTTAAATATAGGTATCACCTCTGCTTTTCGCCAGTCATCTGGTAGCGGCCCTGGAGGACCGACCAAGCATCTTTTTCCATCTCCCTGTTCCAAAAATCAATGCCATATACACGTCCCCTAATAGTGGACGTAACAGGGATTAAACCGATAGGAATAGTGCTACTTAACAGTACACACCTTATAATAACGCAGACAGAGGCAACGCGTATAATCTTCCATGCTGTGCAGTGGAAGCCCCCAGACTCTGACCTGTGTATAATCTTCCATGCTGGGCAGTGGAAGCCCCCAGACTCTGACCTGTGTATAATCTTCCATGCTGGGCAGTGGAAGCCCCCAGACTCTGGGAGTCTGAAAAAGAAGAGTCAGAGGAGGAAGGTGGCTGTGAGGAGGTGAAAGACCAAACACAGCAGGCGTCCCAGGGGCCTTGTTGTCCCCTTTCGGGGACCCTTGGTGGCTGGGTGGAGGAAGAGACCTTCAATGACATCAGTGAGGACAAGGAACGGGACATGGCTAGCTTGGTATCCAACCTTGTGCAAATGGGGAGTTTGCGGTTGTGCAAAGGGACTGTGTGCGATTGTTTGTTTGCGATTATTTAATGCGGTGCATTAAACGGGGAGATTGTGTAACCCTTACACTACCTGATCGATACAACATCATACCTGATGTTTTAAAGCATGTTATTCCAAACAATTTAGGAATGTTAGGTGATTTATGCCCTTTATGGCTTAAAACCAGACTCTGCATCAACCATGTAATTTTCTGTGGGAGTTTTGCCATGGATCCCTCTCCGGCATGCCACAGTCCAGGTGTTAGACCCCTTGAAACAACTTTCCCTTCACTATTGTGGCCAGAAAGAGTCCCTGTGGGTTTTGAAATTCGCCTGCCCATTGAAGTCTATGGGGTTCGCCGATGTTCGCCCGTTCGCGAACATTTGCTGGAAGTTCGCGTTTGCTGTTCGCGAACTCAAAATTTGATGTTCGCGACATCAATATTCCCCCCTATGTAATATGTTTATTATTTATTATCTATATGTGAAGACACTGCTTCTATACAACACAATACAGTTATTAAAGGACCACTGTAGTTGAGCAAAAACTTGCCAAGTTTCTCAGGTATGTAATAAACTAGCAACATTAGTAGCTGTGTAAATTATAGGCATAAAAGCATTTTTAGAAAAAAATCTTAATTTTAACACACTCTGCAGAAGACACAATGATAACATCGTTTCGGCACAATTAGTATCTACTTAAATAAAGATTTTGTCAACAAATGTAAACCCATGGCCTACACAAATATTAATCTTAAACATTTGAAGGTTTTTGGAAATTTACAGCTGTCTTTTAATCATTATGTGGAAATGTAATGCCTTTTCCACGTATAATCATAAAATATTTAGGAAACAGGGGAAAAATGCACCTTTAATGTATTATAAACTCACCCTATAGTTGGCACACAAGGTTATCAGCTTACCCTGCCTGTTCTCTATGACTTCCATGAGAGTTCTGGCTCAAGGTTCACTGAGTATTATTGTTAATATTATAATTTATTTATAGAGAACCAACATATTCAATAGCACTAAGTGCAGAATATACAGAGAATACATAAGATAAACATAACAAAAGTTACATAATGGTACAGACGGTTTTAAGGGCCCTTAACTTGTGAGGCCTTAAAAAATAAGAGGGTTAAAGGAACATTGAAGGTAAAGATTAATTCAAATACACACCACTTCAGTTATTCTCTACAAGATCTGAAAAAATGTATTCATTTGTTTATTAATGCAATTCCCATTTGAATAGAAGCTAGTGAGTTATACATTTTTCAACATCTGACAGGTAGCGCCGAATTTGCTCCTTGCGCTGGTGGAGATGGGCTCCGTAGGCGCTCATCCTTACGAGCCCCTACGACTTTCGGACCTCGCGAAGCGATGGGCCGCATTTGCAGAGGTGGAGGCTCCCACGTCGGCTGCAATGAGCAAAAGGCTCATTGCAGGCCGCAAATGCAGACCCTCGCGAAGCAAACGGCCGCATTTGCGGAGGTAGAGGCTCTACGGCGCCTCACAAGCGGTTACAAATGCCCACAGAAACGGGACTTTGCCAAAAAAAACACAAAACACGCAATGACTAAATACGGACTGACAAAAAAAAAATACAAGCCGCGGGACTTAGAAAAAAAATTGCGGACTTACACAAAAAAAATACGAGCCGCAGGACTTAGAAAAAATCCATTATGGACTTGCAAAAATATGACCTTAACGGACAACCCGTGCACAGGGGAAAACATAAAAAAAAACACAAAATACACAAAAAAATAAAATAAAAACCTTACCCACAGCAAGTAGGGACACCCAGGACATCTGGAAGTGAGGTTACACCTCAATTTCAGTCCAATTTACAAAGTTTACACACTCGAAAATCCCCTAAGCGAGAGAAAAAATGGCCGCCGAATAAAACAAAAACGAGGTTACACGACCCCTAGAGCCACAAAACACTGCCAAGCACATACGACTTTTACAAAAACCCGTTAGACCTACAATATACACCATTAGCAAGGACACTAAATCATCCACACCCACATACACATTTGTAGCCATTTTACAATACTAACTTAAAGAATGCGGAAGTACCCAGCTACACAAACGGCTTCCCCTTTCTCATGCAGCCTATTTACACTACAGACTGCACACATTGCTGACACTTACACTTCACCTCAACAACACTGCAAATCTACATTGTATGCTGCAGGAATATCAAAAGATTCATGTTAGCTCTTCAGCACATTCCTCAGACCACCAAACACTAGTTATAGTATAGTATTAAGTATATACATCAATGTTTATTGATATTCTGTTTTAATTAAAGGGATATCTAAGTTTTGCTGGATTAATACATTTCTGCACTCTATAGGCAAAAAGCAGCCTATGTGTATGCAGCACATCTCATGAAATATTTTATTTTTATTAACATCTAAAAATCCCTCTAATGATTATGTTGACACTCCCAGGGGGTGTCTACACAACTTCCTGATCCCCACCCAATCAACATGCAGCATCCAGGAAGCAATATTAACCTACTATTTACCTGCTCTTGCTTGCTCAGCCAGTAGTAGAGCAGTGTTGTCAGCCTCCCAGTCATTGCTAAGATATGACTCATCACTGCTTCCTGTATATGCTGTGTGGCGTTACCATAGCAACTAACATAGTGCTATGTCTCAAATCTTTTATCTAACCGGATTTGCCAAAACAAATTATGGAGGGGGTGTTAACTTTAATTTTAAACTGTCAGAAATAACAATAGATATTGCTAACTACAAGTTAAGTGTTTAAATGTTTATTTTGGTATTTTTTCATACAAATTATTTTTTCATATACTCTTAATTATCCTCTATCAGATGCATTCATAATCTAGGAAACTTACATATACCTTTAATAATATAGGCACATCCCAAACTTTCATATTGCAGTGCTTTCATAACTTTAACATTGCAGTGCTTTGCTGTGGGTGAATATAAGATTTTTTTTTTTACTGCATACTGTGATGGTGATAGCAGCTAGTGGTTTACATACAACACACCTCTAACATGCTTATAGCCATGACAGTGATGTATTGTGATGGGATGAGAAGTTACAGATAAAATGTAGAATCATAGATTAAAAGGTGATGTTATTCGGATCGCCTTGACGCTTCTAAGATGATATTAAAAACAATCTTTTATGCAAAGCAACATTACCAAAGTCCTTTGATAATACTTTAGTCCATCTAGTTGGTAGTTGCAGCTCTGTGCTTCTAGATGAGTTGGGATAAATAAGCCTTATACTAGTAAAACGCACAGAGACATTCCACAATAATTCCTAGTAATATGTCTCCTTGGTAATGTCAGCGCTAACGTCATCACATTACAAGGCCTCCTAATATAGAAGCACTGCAAGAACCAAAAGCTGTAGCTACCAACCTGATGGACTGTTGTAACTTTGCTTTGCACAAAAGATTTTAATATATGATCCAATTAACATTTCTCTTTAGAGATGATTGCATGCTTGAGTAGAGAATGAAAATGCTGTTGATAACTTGTACCTCATGTCTCCTTAGTTAAGTATAAGTAACATAGCTTATTGAATGCACCATAATAGCTTAGTGAATCTACCCTGTTGTACTATAAATTTGTTTGGAAGAGGAAATACACAAACAAACTAAAAAGAACTTGAAACACTGGGGATTTAAAATGATATGATTACATTATAAAATGGAAAAAGGTTGTGACATGCTCTAAACCCTACACAAAGTTGGTAATAACAGGAAATAAAACCCCAGTACAAGCAAATGACTCTCTATTTTATAATTTCAGAATAGTTTAATTGTTATACCATATTTACATTTCTATTTTTATACACAAAAATGGTTGTTAGGGTTTATGTGCCTTTTTTACTTTGACACAACTTATTAAGAAATATATTGTTTATTGGTCTTGGTGTGTGCCAAAAGATGCTATCTATTTCCTCTAAATTATATACTAGTTCAGCTGTGCAGCATCTTGGCACCTCATCACCACATATTTTAAATATGCCTGGACAGAGAAGTAATGCCATGATTATTTCTCCACGGTTAATTTATTTAATTAATTGCAGACACTAAAAACCCTATAAATAACTTCAGTTGACTGTGTCAGTTTTAGGAATGAGCCAAGAAGTGTGGATGAGTGTCATGGTGTCAGTGTTTAAGGACTGATATTGCCAGTAATTGTGGATGTGGCCAAGGGGGCATGACATTGCTACATTGTGATTATGTATTATTGTGTGTGTTATATTTTGCCTGTACATGGTCATTATGTATACTAGTTATTATATGTTATAGAGGGAAAATGTATAAAAAACAGGAGAATTCATGAGGATAAGGTAAAAATGCTCTTCACAGAGGTTAGCTGCAGATCATTGCATCCTCACACATACAGACTTTGATAAACAGCAGCCAAGACAGATGCATGTACTTCAAGTAATCCTAAGAAAACACTTGGGATTAACATCAAGGTTGTTTCACTAGTCAGCTATAGATATCTGGTGAATTTGATCTCAAGAGTTTTTATATTAACCAAGGCTACAAGGCAGATGTGTTTCATCACACACATACCCAAATGTACACAAGGGTGTGGTATTGGAGAGTATAAATATGTTGATTCCATCATTCAATAAAGGTTCAGTTCTGGTTTCACATATCTACAGTGAGAGGCTATTTCTGTGTTTTGTATGCTGACTTGGGGAGTGGTCTTGCCATGGGCCACTTGTAACCTGTACCAGTATTCTCTGCCTGTACCTTTGAGCCTTGCCCTCTTCAGAAGCCATCTTTTGTGCCACAGAGAACAGGAACTACACAATTCTGCTGGGGTGGGCTTGAACTAAGTTCGTATCAAGCCCCCTTGAAGAAGCAGATCGTTACAATGAGGAGTAACATTGAGGGCCCAAGATATATTTACCAAACTAATTAAAACATGTGTTTTGCAATTAATCAAATGAAACTGCAGCCCCAATGAGAGTATTTTAAAATGCACACCTTATACGTTTTCGAATTAAAATATGTTCTGTTGTTTTAAAATTTGAACCTTCTTATTTATTTAAAGTTTCACCGTTGGAGGTGATGCCAACTTTGCTACAAGTAGAAACCTTAGAAAGAAAAGTAAATAAATGTAACTGTGTGTAGACTTAAATAGATGATACATATACCAATTTATACTGTATACCAATAGAATCTTTATATAATTCTTTAATTCTTTATATAATGACTTTATTCAGATAAATTACTTATTTTCTGCTCAGAATTCTGAGAAATACAGTTATTGCATTGCACTCTGGGAAGTTTTGCAGTTACATGCAAATGAGTCCATGCAAAAAATGTATTTCCTGCTTAGAATTCTGAAAAATATAATTTTGTTCTCAAACATATCTCCAGTTCCTTTGTACTATTGATTGGCATGTTCATCATAACTGAACCAAGAGTTCTCTTTGGTACCCAAGCTTACAGTCATACAGTTGCACTTCTGTGAATTTCTTTCCCCTATATAGTCCTTGCATAAATTAAAAAACATTTTCACCTACTTAAACATGCTCTTGGATAATATACTAATGCCTAGAACTCAGTTGATACATATATATTTAATCCATTTTCTTTTAATTCTTTATCTGAAAAACAGTTTTGAAGTTCTTCGTGTTCCACTAGAAATTGAAGAGTGAAGCAGCCGTGAATGTCCAGTAATCTAGTAATTTAGTAATTATTAATCTATATATATAATTATATAATTTGATACTTTTTGCATTGGACAAACGTCTTATTTATAATGACGAGATTTCGAGAGGTTCAACCTCTCTTTATCAAGTCTGAAGCAATACTAACATTTGATGGAACCCTCAGTTTGAATAAAAACAGCAGATGCAGATAGAGTGGAGACAGCATCTGACATCATCAGGTAAATACATATATGTTGAATAAACACAACATAGCAAAGTAAACATATATACACATATTATATACACATATACATCAATTTATACATGAAAAGGCAGAGCACTGTAGTCCACAGTGATATCTTTCCTGTTGGACAAACATCTCACTAAGAGTGCGAAGTCTGTTATAGTATAAGAAGAAAAAAATCACATGAAATTCTGATAATGTGTTAGAAAATCCAAGTCCACATTAAGTCCTGTATTTTTAGTGTTGAAGAGTGTGATCATCTTTATTTCAAATGCTTTTTTCTCTTGGATGTTTTTAAATTTTCCTCTGAGTATTTTGACTTTTAAGTTTTGGATGGAGTGATCATTATGGCTAAAATGGTGTCCCACTGGGCTACAATAACTGTCTTCATTATGCTTTCTTATTGAATGCCTGTGTAAATTCATCCTTAAATGTATTTTGTGGCCGTTGTTTCCAATCTAACAGCCTGTGCCACATAAAGTACATTGTATTATATAAACCACATTGGACAATATACATGAATATGATACTTTGATGTTATAGGTTTTGTTATTATTTGTGGCTGTGTCATCATTACAAACGTGTTGACATAATTTACAGGCATGTTTGTTACAAGGTTTAGTTCCATTTTATGTATTCATGTGTTCATTGGCCAATTTTCTGCTGACATGTTTTTGGTTCAGGTTTGGTGACTGTTTAAATGCAAGGATGGGAGGTTTGGGGAAAATATTTTTCAATTCAGTATCTTCTGTTAGTAATGGGTGTACATCTCTGATTATTTTCCGTATTTTTTTCTAAAATTGGATGGTATGTGATCACTAGAGGAATACGTGAAGTAGTTTCTTTTGTTTTGTACTTTAACAGGTGTTCACAGAGTATTTTGATGGCAGTGGTTATTTTTGGGGTAATAATACAGGGTCTGTAACCCTTTTGTTTGAAAGATTCAGATAGTGTTTTTAAATTGTTGGCACGGTCTCCAGTACTTGAGCAAATCCGATGGTATCTAATAGCTTGACTATGGATGATGGCTTGTTTGATGTGGGAGGGATGGAAACTGGAGCTGTGTAGGTAATTACATCTGTCTGTGGGTTTCCCATCTACAGATGAGTGGAGAGTACTATTGGTGCTGGATATAGTAGTGTCTAGAAAGTTTACCTGTTCTGTAGAGAAATCCATTTTAAGTTTTATAGAAGGTGTTGAATGAACTATGAAAGTCTCTGAGTTTGCTTTCTCTTTCTGTCCATATGATGAACAGATCATCTATGTAACGGTAGTATTTGTATGGTTTGTAAATGGATACAGATAACATGATGTGTAATTGTGCATTCTTCTTAATATATATAGGAGTAACAGTGCATGTTATATTTTGTAATTATTTTGACACAACCATGAAATAACACAGAATATGCCCTACCTTTTGTCATTGATGATGATAATGCGATGAAGATATGTGTTATTTTCAGATAGTTGAGGTGTAAACAAACAAACATACATATTTACTATTTTATATGTTTCTAAGTTATAGAGATAAAAAGTGGTCTACTATAGTCAGTACTCAATATATTTGCTGTAGTTTAAAGTGACCGTGGTCGTGACCCATTGACATGAACATTTTCTTATCAGAGATCTCTCAAAACTTTATTAAAACGATTTAGCAGAATTGTATAAACTGTAAATATTAATATGTATATTTAAGTTAAAGAAAAAAATATTTTATATTTAATTTCTAGTCGAATTGTTTATTTTTCTTTAACTGTACATTTTAAAACATTAAATATTAATTAACATGGTACTTCATATGGATAACATTATTCCTTAACACAACAAAAAATTGGAATATGAGTAAATTTAATCATATTTCCTATACAAATTTATTTTTTTCTCTGACTCTCAACAGAGATATGCATTTTATTTATTTATTTATAAAGCTCCAACATATTCTGTGACATACTGTAAGTACAGAGAAAACAGTGAATACATAAGACAAACATGACAAAAGTTTGCATATTAGTAAAGAAGAACCCTGCATCGGTTTGGCAGCAGGATCCAAGCTGTGCTTTTTTACTAAATTTAACAATTTTCCATTTTTTTTATTTATTTATTTTTCTTAACTTATTTCACTTTTAAAACCTATTCATTCAATTAACCTGGACAACAAGACTGTGGCCTCCATTCAATTGCAAACCCGCAGTTGACTCCCTACCGGCCATGAGTCTGCAGGCTTGAAAACAGTTACAGAGCGATTCAATTGAACAAGCCCGCAACTACCTGGCCGAAAGCCTAAACCATACACCCGTAAGTAGCATTTCAGAGCATGGCCATAACTACTGATTTAGAAACAGCCAATAGTAAAACATGGATCAAATTCAAATAATAGAAATGAACGACAACACTGTTCTAGTCCATGTGGGTTGCCTGATATGTATTAACTCCTTGGCCTGTGACTATTACAATTACCTACTAAATAAAAAAAAATACTTTAACCCACTAAAATTAAAGGATCACAGTATTAGTTAGAAAATATGCAGATTTTTATAAAGGCATTCTTAAAATATATATTCTCCATTAAGCACTGCACTATCAGTGCATAAAAACAGTAGTTAGAAGTAGATTACATGGAGAGGTAGGGGGATCAATGGACACAAGATTGGAAGTTCTATCTAAAAAGATTGGAAGTTCTATCTTAAAATTACATATAATAACATTGTCTGTGTCTCTGTAAATTCAAATTAGTTATGATTGTCTACTTTTATTAAGTATTAAATGGATGAAAATAATAATTTCTGGAAATAAAAAAAATGACAAGGTTTTTCAGTGCTAACAGAGACTAATAAACTAAAGAAAATTGCATTTGCAAATTAGGATTTACTAACAACACCGCTGCAGTTTTGTATGTTCACTTGCATTTGAATATTCCATTTTTCAACTCAAGCTTTTTGGGTTGTTCAAAGTAAAAGGTTCATATTTCTTCAAATTAATCATTAATGATTTTTAAACATGTATTTTTCTACGGAATAATAAAAAGGATTTAAACTTTGATGAGAAACGTTTACTAGGTGCAGATGTCATTTGGCACTTAAAGCTATTATAAACATAACTTTTATATCAAGCCATAGATGACACTTTTTTGTATTTTAGCCTAGGATTGTGTCTTTGGGTGACTTGAAAAAAATTGTTTCATTATGCTGCTGTCTAGCATCCAATGTTTGCTTTGGCTCTAAATATATGTTTATTGACGAAAAATGCATTGCAGAATTGTTTAACAATTCAACACAACATCAAAAGTGACAAGAACATCTATTATACATGATAAGAGAGTAATTTCTCAAAGTCCCTTGGCTGCACAAATGAACTAAAACAATCGAGCCAGATTTATTATAAAAACATATTCCTGCTGAAAGCAATGGGGAATTTATATTAAATATAAACCTATATGATTCATAGATTTTTTACTTGGTTTGCAGCTAAGATACGTTAAAGGTTATTTATCAAAGTTAGTTTAACAACTAGTGTGCTATAGTTAATACAATACAATTTTAAAAGTAATATTTTACTACGAAAGTTGCATTTTAAAGAAGTTGCATTTTAAAAATAAATCCTCAATAGGTTAGTTCTATGGTCATGATAACCCACTCCGTGAGCCCCCCCTTTTACCGCACTTGTGTCCTTCACAGGGAGAAATATCCTGTAGTATATCAGTCTGGTCTCACTCACTAGAGTGACCCAGCCCTGAAATACCAGACAATTCAAGTCTGTCTGCTCAAGTCTGATACACAAAACTTCAAATATAAGTTGATGGTTTTTTTTTCTTCAATTACTGATCTTATTTCTAATTAGCTTTTAAATAAATAATTGAATCCCTACAGTATGACCACCAGCCCATTAGCTTCATTTTCTGTGTTGTTTTATACAGCCTATTAATCCTTTCACTGACAGGTGGCAATCATGCATTAGAATCCCATGTTTACAGTCAGATTCTCCCCAGGTCAAGCTTCAAGTTCCCTCTGATAATCCATCTATTCATAGAAACCTACCATCTTCCCGAATGAACACCTCCTGTATATGGATACTGCTGCTATACCAAAGCAAACAAAAAGCAATCCCGTACCTGTTTTTCTCTAATGCTCTTAGAGATAATACCCTAAAGGCAGGGCCGGATTACCCTGTGAGGGGCGTTACTTTAAAAAAATGGTTTCTGGCTTAAAAAAAACAAAATGCAGCAGTTCATAGACTGGCTACTAGGGGGTAACCACCTAGAACAAGAGAGTTACAACAGGAAAAGGAACTTGCACCCACAGAAAAGGCAAAAATGGGTCACTGCATACCTTGCATACTCACTAGCAAGGGCTCCTCCACTTCACTGCCTAGGGGCTCCAAAAATGTAGATTCAGCCCTGCCTAAGGAATATGGAAGGATCTTGAATTTTACTAGTTATATTATATACTGGTTTATCTATTTACCTTTATGTACTGTATATACTCGAGTATAAGCCGACCTTTTCAGCACATTTTTTTATGCTGAAAAAGCCCACCTCGGCTTGTAAAATCCTCCTCCTTCCCGCCTTTATCTTCCTCCTTCTCCCCATTATCCTCCTTCGTCCCCCGTTATCCTCCTCCTTCCCCCCTTATCATCATCTTGTTTCCCCCATAACCTCCTCCTTATTACACCCTCTCCAATCCCAATTCCCCTTCTTCCTTACTTGCTACTATGCTCCAATGGGCTGATGCTGATCCTGACGCCGCAGCACGTCTTCCGTACCGGCATATGCTAATGACGTGATGCGTATGTGACATCACATCATTAGCATATGCCGGTACAGGGAGGGGAGGAGAAAGGAGGTTGACGATAAGGGTGGGGAGGAGGAGGATGATAAGTGGGAGAAGATGATAAGGGGAGAAGGACCGTCTTTTCTAGCCACGGCTTATACTCGAGTCAATACCTTTTTACCTTTTTTTGTGGTAAAATTAGGTGCCTCGGCTTATACTCAGGCCGGCTTATACTCGAGTATATACGGTACTTTATTTTATTAAGAAGGACTTATATGCTCTCTTTTTACTGCCTCAAATTAAACAAATAGTCCCTGTATGGGTCTGCGCTACTAGTCGAATTACAGAGAATCACAGAGTTGCCAAGCAATCATTCACAAAGCAGGCTGATAAAGGGAGCAACGTTGTCCTGATGGAAAATAGATTATCTGAAAATGTGTTATAAAATATTAAATGACAGAACCACTTAAGAAGTCATTTCCAAAGATCCTATTGAAGAATACCAAAATGAGTTTAAAACTATTTTAACTAAAGCCAAAGATGAAGGGCTTAGCAGTTCTCAAGAATTTCACTATATGTTCATGCATGTGAACTACTAAGGGACTTAGTTTCCTAGATTAATTTTTATATGTGTTCATGCAACAAAACACTTCTCCGATACCTGGCAGGCCTATAGTTTCAGGTACTAACAATCTTACTCACAGCAATTTTGTTGACCACCATTTGAAAGATTTAGTGGGGTTCACCACCTTCCTACCTAAAGGAAACCACGGACAGCTTTAGTCACTAAAATATGAATGTACTGTACTTGCAAATATAGATGTGGAGCAGTTATACAGTAGTATTCATCATGACCTTGGCTTAAAAGCTACTGAATATTTCCTAAGAAGGAGGAAAACATAATTGAAATCTTTCAATGGCTTCAAACTGATACTATTACAATTCACTTTACAAATAATTATTTTGGTTTCATCAACAATGGGAACAGCCATGGGGACACTGTGTGCTCCTAATTATGCCAACTAATTCTTGGGTTGGTGGGAGGCCACCCAAGGATTTAAGTATTTGATGTTGGAATATACGGAAAACACATTTTACATTGGCATTGTTTTATTGACGACATTCTCATTTTTTGGACAGGCCCCCTTCAAGAGTTCAAAATTTTTGTGGCCCTTTTAAATAAAAATCTATTAGGGCTCATGTTTACATACGAGACTGATATATTAAAACTAGTGTTTCTGGATTTATGTATCAGCAAAAATTATGCAGATAATGTTGAAACAGCGATGCATGAAAAAACAATGGTCTCAAACATGTTTCATAACTGGTCCAGCTTACATCCTGAAAAAAGGAATACTTATAGGGCAGTATTTAAGAACTCAGCTTAACTGTAGCAATGATGATGAATTTAAGTCCCAAGCAGATTTGTTATGGGCAAGGTTCAAAGCTAAAGGCTATCCTAACTGCCGTCTCAAACAGGTCTACAAGAGAGCCCGTAATAGTGATCATACTGAATTTTTCAATGATGTACAAAACACTATGGAGAAAGATGACAGCCAAGTCCATTGTATCCTGATTTTCAGAAATGATTGGCGAAAAGTGAAAACCGTACTGAATAAACACTGGTATCTGTTGACAGCGGATGATGATCTTAATAAAATTTTAACTATTCAACATATCCGAGACGACCATATCTAGGAGATTTTTTGATACATAAACTATTTCAGACTAAAAAAAACATTGACTTGGCTACATTTAGTTTATGCAACATTAGTGTCACAAGTTTATCTTCACACAATTATTGCTTCAATGATGCTAGTTACAAGTATATCTTCAGGCAATTATCGCTACAATGATGCCAGTAATTGGTAAAGGATTTTTTTCCTGTTAAAACAGAAAGAGAGTTGATCTTTGACTTTTAATATAAAACTCTTGCTGTTTAACGAAGATATATTTGGCAATTACTTTTGGCATAGATGAGTTACAGGATTATATGGACTCATATATGGATCAAATTATAATATATTCCGTCAAACTTTATTTTTGCAATTGTAGAGATCATAGCTAGCTTTTGGGGCTTTAATTTTGATAAGCCTTCCATGAAGGAGGTATCCCTTAGGATAGGAGGTATCCCTTAGGATCATAGATTAACCCCTTATTATAACCCATTATTCACAGTATGTCTAAAGGTTAAAGTTCTTTCTTCAGTTGTCTCATTTTTATACAATTTAATAAAGTTTCCAATTTTTTCTTTTATTAATACTTTGATTTTGGTTAAGCACCTGGAAAAATGATTGGCTATAATTTTGCAGCCAATCAGAAGCTGCAAACCTTTTTAATTAAGCTGCAAAAGGTCAGCGGCGATGGAGATCCTCATAGGAGGAGTTATTTTAGTGTAGTTCATTTTTTATTTTTAGAACCTCAGGTTTTTTAGGTGGAAGGCCCTTTCCATGGCCCAGTAGACTGAGGTTCGCTGGCTTAAATCAAGAAAGAAGAGGACACAATTATTGTATCAAGTTGGATAGCCTGTTTTATCCAGGCCAGGATATTAAAGACCATAGCATTGCAGACATCACTGGATGGGCATTAAGGGTACGTAAGTATGGTATTTTCTTCCATACAGGGTTAATTTATTTTTTTTATTTTACATTTTCTTTTTTATTGTATTAATTTTAATTAAATTTGTAGTGCACTTTTTCTGTAATAATGTTTTTTTTGTTGTAATTTATTTTATTATTTGCAGGCAATTTTAGAATTATTTTCTATGTGATTTAGTTAGTTTAGTTTTTTTATATACTTAGGGTGCCATGGGGGTCATAGGCACACAGGGGTTACCTTTAGGAAACCATAGGGTCCACATGGACCCCCATAGTAGCAGAGGTTAATTTTAGATACCATGGGGTCCTTTAAGGATCCCCATGGTGATAAGGGTTAGCTTTAGAATACCATGGGAGACCTTTAAGTTTGAGCATCTGTGACTTTGTTTTTGTTTATGCATATTACCCTTACTGGGTTTATCACCCTAAGGGTGATAGTGGGCTCCAGACATGGACTCCTTGTTCACTGTCCATCAGAGAGTTCAGCTACAGTTCACTAATGAGGCCTAAGAGAGACTGATACGGGGGTCTGGGGCTTGCTGTTTTTCCTGGTAGATTTGCATGGTATTTCAGTGCTGCATCCCTTTTTTGAGCTAAGAAAGTGCTGCTCTCTGAGTAGGTAACCAGTCCTATGGATCAATCCTATCCAGGTGTTGTTCATTCTCAGTTTGAGCACCTCTGACTTTGTTTATGCAAATGACTATTAGGGGTTTTATCACCCTAAGGGTGATAGGGAGCTCCAGATGTGGACTACTAGCTCACTGTGCCTGTGGCTGAGGAAGCTTAGATTGGGATGGATACATAGCAAGAGGAAAAAGAACTGCCATAAGAAAGAGCCATTGTGCGCAGCTTATGAATGCGATTAGCATAGGGCCCTTTTTTGGTTAATGAATTTGTGTTAGGGCTGTATTTTCAGGGGTGAAGTATGAGAGGAATGGTAAGTCCAAAGTAACAAATTCAAGAGCACAGAGAAATAATTGTCAGACAAGCAAAATATATGGGTACCTGGCAGATATCCAGCAAGTTCATTAACAATCTGGGTTAGCAATTCCAGATAGTTTGGGACCCTTGGATAACATCCTCCTTTAGCGTTCCCCTAGTATAATATCTGTAATTGTCTGTAGCGATTTGGATGAGTGGACTGGAGTGGGGGAGCCCTGGAGACCTTTCGGTGGTACTGGATGGCAGGGAGGATCTGAGGTAAGAGGGAGAAATCAGCCGGGATTGCTCTGTGGCCACCTAAAGGGGTAAATGATTATTATTTTTACTCTTGTTCTTTTTTGCTTTTGTTTTTGTTTTCTTTTTATGTGATAGGGTATATGATAGCTTAGTAAAAATAGATAGGTAATAAATGTTATACTGTATACTCCTATCAACTGTATACGCTAGAATTTAATTAGTTCATTTTGCCTTGTATTCTCTATATGGTTGGAAAAACCAGTTTAGACACTAGAAAATTTTATCACTAAAAATTAAAAAACAAGAAGGTTTAGTCAGTTAAATGCTGCAATATGATAATTTTATGTTTAGATGACTTGATAAAACTGACATTTATGACTGTTAAGAATGTTTTATTTATGTGTGGATTTTGCATACCTTCTAATAAAAGAATATTTATTCAAACAATCTGGGTTAGCAGCAGAAGATCAGTCCAATAAGGAACAGGAATGGAGCAAGATGTTTAGCCAAACAGAGCAGGAAAACACAAGACCAACCAGAAGTTGCAGTTACAGGAACTTCCAAAAGGCATTGAGAAGAGGCCGGAGCAGCAATAAATATTCCCAGATAGACTTGCCTTAAGAACAAATCCAGGTGTAGACCTGACAGTTTGTCACAAAAATCATCCACATTCATTTTACTGCACAATGAGTTTTAATTCCTACTTGAAGACATTTAAAGAAGAATCCTCTGTAACTTATTTATGACAATTCTTTTGGATTTAGTCCTCTAAAAGGTATCACCTACTATAACAAGTATGTCCCATGTTAAGTGGTCCTGAGACAAAAAGTTGGTACGTTTTGAGCTTCATTTGCATGCCATTACCAAGAATCCTTAGCTACAGTACAAATACTATGTACTGTGAAGTCCTGTTGGAAAAATAGGCCTCTTTGCCTATTGAGACATGTAAGTATACTAGTATGGCTTTTTTCCTGGATATATAGTGAAGAGGTTTTCAATCACCTTTCTACCTTCCATAACATATTTAGTGAGACACACAAACAAATAGATAATTAGTAGTAGGGGCCAAGTTATTAAAAAAAAACAAGTATGCAAAATTCACACAGAAAGTTATAATAACACGTTTTGGCATGTATTGTTATAAGTTTTGAATACGAAAGAGGCCAAAAAGGAAAATTTCCAACTTTTATATTATTCTTACATGCGGGTATATTATTCTTAGATGCCGTGGAATATGATCTGATTCAAAATGAATGGACAGAGCAATTGTCTGGTTTGAATTCTGATTTCTTATTATTATTAATCTTATGTAATTTCTGAAAGTTGATAACAGTTTATACGTATGCCATTAAAGAATCAAGAGTTTTGATGGGACACCATTGATTTTCTGTTGAATAGATGATACGTTTAACTGGAATTGAGATGGTGTTGCATTTAGGTAATATTAGTAAGAAAATACTAGATCATTTTCATAGGTTAGATTTGGTTCTATGGTTATGAAAACCTGGTTATAATTTGACACTGTACATTTTCTGTGTCTAAGAAAAGTGGAAAAATACTAGGTATATAGCTGCTTTAAAAAATATGTTGAAACAGCCAATAGTAAATGAGACCGTCATCATGACATTAGTAAAACATTTCATTTAACATGTCAATCAATTACAGCCTTATTAAATTGCGATTCTGTAAATTTAAAAGGGCTCTATTTAAACAGCATATTATTTTTACAGAAGTTTTTAGTTAGTGAAGACATTGCTTTTGGATAGAAGTTCACTAACTAAAAACTTCTGTGTGCTTAATTAGAGCCCTTTTAAATTTACCGAATCGCAATTTAATAAGGCTGTTAGTGTTTAGATGGCCGATATGTGATCAGGCTCGCAATGCAGCGATGTAAAAAAAATAAATAAATAATTAAGAAACTGTTATGGTCCACGTGGGTGGCCTGATATGTATTAGCTCCATGATTCCTAGACGTAGATCGGTTGGAGTTATGATTTTGACAACCGCAGGAATTTTCAGCCTGTAACCTGCAAATCGATTGCGTGTAGCTAGAAGAGGCCAATTAAATAGCAGTAACTTTTGCGGGCTACATTACAGGCTTCAGCAATTGCAATCTTGTCAATTTAATGAGGCACATAGTCTTAAATATATCCCCTGTGCCTTGATTTGATCTTTGCTTTTGGCCTTTAAGTATACCTTTTAGGAATAATTTGGTTGGTGGGTTGACATGAATGAAGGTCTGTCTGGGAATCTAATATTTATGTTATGCTGAATGTTTTTATAGTTATAAGAGTCAAAGGAAAGTCCATGTGGGCATAGGATGAGAATGGTAACATTGAATTAATATGATAATGTGAAGCAGGATTAAACGTATCAATGAATTTCATATATGATATCCAAGCATCCAAGTTATACATTCTCTTGGTATTTGGGGCTTAGGCAAATTTCATTATATTTTGAACTTGTGAAAAATGAATAATCAAATTAACATCAGTTAATATTATTGATATGATAGATGATCATGAACTAGCTTGATAGGATGATTGCATTCCTGTAATGCTGACATATGATAATTGAAATTATCAAAGAATGTTTGCCCTTTTAATAGAAAGTGCTTTCATAGAGACATTAGCTTGATATTCCTTTGGAATTCATTTCCTTACTGAGTTAGAATCTGATCCATTTTTGTTGATGGATTGAACTGTTGTTTAATTAATTGAGCAGACTTTTACCTTCTGGTTGAGGGTGTACAATGTAGCACCTGGTTACATTAAGGAGAATCCAATTAAAGGTTTCTGCAAAATAGTCATATATGTTTGGACTACTTTAAGAACCAGTTAATGCCATGAAGATGCCAGAGGTCAGGGTGCAGAGGGATTCATTCAACTGCATCTATGATAACAGTTTTTGATAGGAAAATGTATGTGCCTGTTTGAAAAATATATTGAATTGCTTCTGCAGTTGTGGAATAATGTAATGAATGTTCTTCTGCAGGAATTAGAGAAGAGAGGGAGCTTTGTTGGTAGCAGTTGATAAGTTAAAAAACATTTTTACCTGAGTATTTTATGGTAGTTAAGCTTCTAGAATTGATTCTATATTATGGAAAAAGGAGGAATTGAAAAAGGACCACAATATAATGTTTTAATAATTCTTAATAAGTTGCCCATTATCTGCTGATTTTAAGGGGCATTCTAGGCAGCCATTAGATAAAGAAATAAGCCTGTGTCAAAACCATTTTTGAAACTGTAAATTAAGTAATGTATATGGTTTTGAGAGTATTCTGAAAGGAGCTTGGATAAGACACCAATATTAATATCAGTTAGTCATGCCTTATCTGAAGGACAGACTGAGCATGAATTGGCTTTCTTACATTTGGTACAAATGTGTAGTAGGAGACATCTGCTGAAGGTACATCCCTGTTAGGCCAGGGTTTCCCCAGTAGACAGGAAATCCAAGGCAAAGTTCAGACAAAGGGTAGGCAAATAGAGTAGTCAAACACTCCATAGTCCTGGGCAGCTGGCAAACAAAAAATAACCAGTAAACAAAGCTAAAATCAGAAATCCAGTAGTTGAGTCATTGTGTTAACAGGCCCAGGTGATACACAGAAATCAAATCCAAAAGTGCATAGAACAAACTCTGCACTAGAGCAAAACAACCAACCAATGACCTCTCTGGCTGCCATTAAATATCTTCAGGTGGTAACACATGTATTTCTAATCCAGTTCATCAGTAGCAGCAACCCAGAACGCCATAATATAACTCAAGTATATGGATTTTATATTCATAACATTAGCCCCTGGAGGCATGTTGTGTAACTCACAGGCTTAGGACCTGTTTGCCAGAGTTTAAGCTGAGAGCCCTGACAATTACATATAATGGATAAACCTGGTAGGTAATGAATTGGATGGCCTACTCTGAGTCCTGAAAGAGCCCTCTCTGTAATGAGCAACCTCCAGGCACCCAAAGGACCACGTTTAGTAGGGTAAACCAAGTGATCAAGTAGAGAGCACAGCTGTTGGACAAGGTACTGAAGTTGGTGAGCCATCCACCTGGAGTCAAATATCCCAGCAGCTTCTTATTTGACGTTGCCATTAACCAGAAGAGTTTTAGGAGGGGAAAATGCCTGGCCAGGCAAACTATTCTGGGAGGTTGGCTTTCGTAGTGTCACATGAAAAACAGGAGGAATATGGGCGTGGTATGGATTCAATCTCTTTGCGGTTTGTAGATACTCAAGATTTCTATGATCAGTGTATGTAAGGATAGTGTTTGCAGCTCCTTCTAAATAATGCCTTTGTTTATCTAGTGCTTGTTTAATGGCAAGGAGCTCACAATTTCCCACACCATAATTCTTTTCTGCTGATGTTAGTTTTTTGGAATAAAACTGACATGATTAAGCAAATTTTAGGACCTTGACATTGAGATGAAACAGCTAATGGCGTCTTCGGAAGCATCTACTTCAAGAATATATGACAGATCTGGATGGACCAGGATATAAGTGGTGTTGAACAGATGTGTAATGTGGTTAAATGCATTCTGAGCTTGTTCAGTCCATTGGAAAACAGAAGAGTCTTTGGAGTGATAGGTTGTATGATTTTGGAAAAGTCACAAATGATTTCTTGCAAAACTAATAAAGCTTGCAAAAAAATAAAGCTTTGGACTTCTTTCTTGGAAGTTGGTCTGGACTAATGTAGAAAACTAGACACTTTCTTTAGGATCCATGGTAATTCCTGTAGGAGATATGATGAATCCCAGGAAATTAATAGTGTCGGTATAAAAGGTACATTTTTCTAGCTTAGTATATAGGTGATTGGAACATAAGAATGTAAACACCTGTTGTACATGGTCTTGGAGATAAGATGGAAACATGAGAAAATCATCCAATAAATAATCACAATTTGGTATACGAAATCTCTAAATATATCTTTAATAATATGTTGAAAAGTAGCTAAGGTACTCCAGAGTCCAAAAGGCATCACAAGGTAACCATAATGTCCATACCGAGTATGGAAATCTGTTTTCCACTCATCACACTTCTTTATATGAACAAGGTTGTAGGCATCTCTGAGATCCAGCTTAGTCAAAATCGTGGCCTTTCTTAATCTGTTAAAGAGTGCTGAAATGAGGGGACAGAAATAGTATTCAGTTATCTGTAATCAATGCACAGACAGAGATCACTTCCTTCTTCACAAAAAATATTGGTGCTCCAGATTGAGAGGTATATAGACATGTTTTGAATGGACTTCATTAAGACTTCTAACGGTTTTTGAGAGCAAAGAGGCAACACGTTTGACTATTAATGAAAATTATCCTGTTGTATAGGCCAACCATTTTTTTCTGAGAGATGAAGGGCTATATTTATGAGATCAGAAGTTTCATGTGAACTGATTTAATCTGAAAGTATTTGTGAGTATGGCAAAACTAGAATTTGTGGAGAAATGGGGGGATCTCCTAAAGGATAATGGGTGACTGCAATGTGTTATGATGACATGATTTACTAAATATTTTTTTACCTAAAATACTGCCCAATACCTGCAATCTGGCTATATTTAGGCTGGGTTGGGGGCATGTTAGGGCTGGCTAGTAGTAAAATCAAAGGGTGGCTTTAAATCACTGAATTTGCAAAGTAAAAAACAGGATCCAAAACAAACTCTGGACTAGACCAAATTAACCAGCCAATGAATTATCATCATGATGTATCCCTATGCTTCATGGGACCTAGGGATTGTAGGAGTTAGGGGTCCTGATGAATTCCCATGCGGAAGTAGTTAAATGGTTTCCGCCTCTTGCCCATTTGGTTATTGAAGGTTAGAGATGGTAGATAGGAGTAGCTTAGGGTAGCTAAGCGTGGCCTAGGATGGACCTAGATTAGGTTACTTATTTACCACCCCCCCTCCACCCTCCACCACCCCTGCAATAATGAGCAATCCTTATTTCAATATATGTCTACGGCAAAGGGATAGGCTAAGTGAAAGTTTCTTATTCCCCTCTGCATTAGCTCTTTAAGTGGTTAATCCCTTCACTGCCACAATCACAGCAGAGAAGCAGTGGGCATAACATTTAGAAGCACAACTTCATGACAGAACTAAAGTTTATTTTAAAGCAACTTCTGGAGATGTCTCCAAAATAATCTTACTTTAGGACAGAACCAGGAAGCATAGCAGAAATAAGGGTAAACTTGCAATTCTTAATAAATAACATTTTTTAAATATATTGTTTAAACTTGATTAAATATCTCCAAAACTCCATTTCTGGAATATCAACTGGAGTTGGTTTCTTTATGCATTGCTCATTAATAAAAGTTATATTTAATGATTTATTATAGCAATATTCAATATTAAGTTCATTTTACAAGATTAGAGTATCAGCCTCTAGTTGTGTTTACTGTTTCCATCCTGATAAGGTCATCAAGGGGGAAGAGGCAGGCTAAGACATAGGTCTAAAGAGTATGAGTTAAGAACAATCTGATTTGATAAGAAAATAAACAATTATTAAAAAGCTGCCCCCACAGCAGAAGCTCATTGCTAATGGAAAACGCTTTAACCCTGCAAGTCTCATAGCATTTTTGTGCCAGAAAAAAATTAGCTCTGTCTGTTTTTTCTAAAGGACTCCATGATTTTATTTTTCACACTTCCTGATGACTTTGAGATGGCAATGTTTTCCTATTTTTGTATTATCTAGTCAACATTTGCAGGAGCGGGAGGAGGAGAGAGGAGGATTTGTTGATTCCTTGGTGGTTTCAGATAAGTGTTCTGGACAGGACACTTTACCCCTCCTTCCCATAGACTTAGTAGAGACAGCTTGCAAGAATATTTGGAAGCTTTGCATGCAATGTTCTGTAACCACCCATTTGTGCTTTGTAAAGGAAAAATGACTATGGGTCATATGCTAATACCTGAAAAAGCAATTGCGAGTGCCCTAACTGAAGAGTAAACGCTATCTAACTATGCTAGTCCCCCACCCCCAAAACATAGCGAGCAAGCTGCTACGGTTCACTGCTACCAGTAAACTGCATGACACAGAAGAAAAGCAGGGCATAAATCTCCATTTAGTTTTCCACTGAAAATAAATTACGAGTTACTCCCTGACACTCTGACACCTAAACCCTATGCTAATAAGATTTTACAGATCACTTGCAAATTAGGGCAGTGCCATAATTGAAACAGCAGAAGAAAGATTTACCGGTACCAAACACCACTCGCAAGTGGTTTTAAAACTTTTGCTGAGTCTCTCAAAAGCATTTAAAGTGACAGTATAGCACGAAAATCACTACAGAATTATGAAACTTCAGCATTATTTGACACCAAACAATTCGATATCAACATATGTGTACCGTATATACTCGAGTACAAGCCGACCCGAGTATAAGCCGAGGCACCTATTTTACCATAAAATACTGGGAAAACTTAGTGACTCGAGTATAAGCCAAGGGTGAGAAATGTGCTGCCCCCTGTGTCCCTCTTGTGCCTTCTGTGCCCCCCTCTTGTGTGCCCTCTGTGCCCCTTTCTTGTGTCCCCCCTCTCTCTCTCCCTGTGTCTCTTCCCCCTCTACCTCCCGTGTCTCTCCCCTCCCCTCCTCTCCCTCCCCTGTATCTCTTCCCCTCCTCTCCCTCCCCTGTGTCTCTCCCCCCTCCCTCCCTCCCTCCCCTGTGTCCCTTTCCCCTGTCCCTCCCCTGTGTCTCCTACCCATCCCTCCCCTGTGTCTCTTCCCCCTCTCCCTCCCCTGTGTCTCTTTCCCCCTCTCCCTTGTCATCCTCCTCATCCTCCCTCCTCAACCCCCCTCCTCATCCTTCCTTCTCATCCTCAATCCCCCTCCTCATCCTCCCTCCTCATCCTCTCTCCTCAACCCCATCCTCATCCTGCCTCCTCAAACCCCCCTCCTCAACAGCCCTCCTCATCCTCCCTTCTCATTCTCAACCCCCTCCTCATCCTCTCTCCTGAACCCCCCTCCTCAACCCCTGTCCTCATCCTTCCTCCTCAACCCCCCTCCTCAACCCCCCTCCTCATCCTCCCTCCTCAACCCCTCTCCTCAGCTCCCCTCCTCAACCACCTCCTCAACCCCCCTCCTCAGCCTCCCTCCTCAACCCCCCTCCACATCTTCTCTCCTCAACCCTCATCCTCATCCTCTCTCCTCAACTCCCTCCTCATCCTCCCTCCTCAACCCCCCTTTTCAAGCCCCCTCATTAACCTCCCTTCTCAATCCCCCTCAACCCCCCTCCTCATCACCCTCCTCAACCCCCTCCTCATCCTCAACCCCCCTCCTCAAACTCTCTCCTCAGCCCCCCACCTCAACCCCACTACTCATCCTCAACCCCCCTCAACCCCCTCCCCCTCCTCATCCTCAACCCCAATCCTCAACCCCCCTCCTCATCCTCAACCCCCCTCCTCAACCTCTCTCCTCAACCCCCTCCTCATCCCCCTCTTCATCCTCCCTCCTCTACCCCCCTCCTCAACCCCCCACCTCAACCACTGTCCGCAACCCCCTCCTCATCCTCAACACCCCTCCTAAACCCCCCTCCTCAACCCCCCACCTCAACCACTGTCCGCAACCCCCTCCTCATCCTCAACCCCCCTCCTCAACCCCCTCCTCATCCTTAACTCCCCTTCTCAACCCCCCTCCTCATCCACAACCCCCTTACTCAACCTTTCTCCTTAACCCCCCTCCTCAACCCCCCTCCTTAACCCCCCTCCTCATCCTCAACTCCCCTCCTCAACCTCAACCCCCATGCGCGTTAAGGAGGGGGGTTGTGGAGGGGGTTGAAGTTGAGGAGGGGGGTTGAGGAGGGAGGATAAGGAGAATGATAAGGGAGGGGGAGGGCAAGAGGCACGAGGGAGAGGGTTGAAAGAGACACAGGAGAGGGAGAGCAGGGAAGAGACACAGGGGTGGAGAGTCACGGGGGGGGGGGGGAAGAGACACAGGGTGACTCAATTATAAGTCGGAGGGGCCTTTTCAGCCTTAAAAAAGGACTGAAAAACTCGGCTTATACTCGAGTATATAAGGTAATTAAAAACATATGATATGTTGGTATTAATCCTGTTTTATGATACAAAATCCAGGGTAACAAACAACCCAATACTCAAGGGGTTAATACATGACAGAAAACCACATTGCCTAGGAACAAACACCGTAATGCATTGTCTATAAAAAAATAATATTTTAACACAAAATAAACACATCTTTATTTATTGAACCTATAAATACATTTGTCACATCTTTTTAATATCAAAATATATAAATAAAAAACAATTGCTATATATATATATATATATATATATATATATATATATATATATATATATATATATATATATATATATATACAGAGTGCCTTGCAAAAGTATTCACCCCCCTTGGCATTTCTATGTGTTTTGTTGCCTCCCAACCTGGAATTAACATTGATTGTTTGAGGATTTGCATCATTTAATTTACAGAACATGCCCACAACTTTGAAGAGTTTTTTTTATATTGTGAAGCAAACAACAAATAGGACAAAATAACAGAACAAGTCAATGTGCATAACTATTCAGCCCTCTAAAGTCAATATTTTGTAGTGCCATCATTTGTGGCAATCACAGCTCCAAGTCGCTTTGGATAAGTCTCTATGAGCTTGCCACATCTTACCACTGGGATTTTTGCCCATTCCTCATTATAAAACTGCTCCAGCTCCTTCACTTGTGAACAGCAATCTTTAAATCTGACCACAGATTTTCTATTGGATTGAGGTCTGGGCTTTTACTAGGCCATTCCAACACATTTACATGTTTCCCCTTAAACTATATATATATATATATTTATATATATATATATGTGTGTTTCCTTGCAGTAGCCTAGTTACGAGTAGTTGTAACTGCACTTCCCACTCATTATAAGATTTGTGACGTATGCATTTTCTAGAGTTATCTCATCCGTAAAGCTTGGTTTGGCTGCTCCCTGCACAGATATCTGTTGCGGCTACAGGGCAGGATTAATGTCTGTGAGCTGAGTGTTTTAATCTGAAAGAGTAAATGATTTGAATTAGTGTAGAATTTTTGAAAAAAAAGGTCCTGCAGGTTTTACTGCGTTCCCCTAAGGTAGAGCATCAGATTAGCATTGGCCTCTATTTTGGCAGCTTCCATGTACCAGCGAAGTCTCCTAAAATGAATAGATGCCCTAAAAAAGCTTTTATGCCTATGATTTACATAGGTGTTAATGTTGTCAGTTTGCTACTTACTTCACACACGTTTTTTGCTAATCTATAGTAATCCTTTAAATTCCTTACCAGTGTTTCGCAAAACCACTTCTAACGATATGCTGTTTAATTTATCTACTAGCCTTTATAGAATTAATGAATTTTGCATTTTAACTACCAACTTATAAGCAGAGTTATTGGTAATTAAAAAGAAAAACAAATCTCTAAAAACCCTTTATGCTTACATAGTGCTAATGTCCAATTGTTTGTTACATACTTTACAAACATGTGAAGTTTTTCCCAAATAGCAGTTGCCCTTTAATATATTTTCTGGACAGCTTCATGCATACTTCTGGCAAAGTAGTCAAAGCTGTCCATTTCACTCTCACATTTTCACTCTCTCTACATCCCAGCTTTTAACACCTCGTAATTAGCTCTAGCATTGCAGCTTTCCTTAAGTACAGATACCCTGGTCACCATTCTCAGCTTTTTCTTTCCTCTATACGAGTTTTATCCTTTACACACATACTGCAGTTTGTTTAAACTTTAAATTGGCACACAGCACAATGGGAAATTAAAGTTTGCAGTACAGATCAAACCACCCACATTCAAGGAATCTGAAGCACATTGTTAATGTACATACACAGGCTTGTAGAAAGAATTCTGTGCTGTAAACATTGTACTTACAATCACTAATAAATGTTAAGGTAAAGAGCGCTGATTTAATTAAATTGGTTTTAGAGTAGACATTCATTGTGCTGCTTATCTTCTGTCGCAGCTATGTCAATATGGTTTCAGGGAATCAAATGCATCAGACTTTTCAAATACATCAAACCAACAAATACTCAGCTGCATTCTTTTTATCCCAGTTTTGTAATCAAAGACCACTCAAGTGTCATATATGTCTTTTGAAAAGGTGCATTTGATGAGGGACAAAATGTTTTAGGAGGTTAAAAAATATATATATAGCCTTTCATTTATAACTAGAGTATTACATTTTGCCTTATTGGGGGATTGTTTTTTTTTTTTGTTCTGACATAATTGGCCAGGAAAATTAATGAATTTCTATTCAAACATCATTAAATGAAACAGTAACTTACAGTAGGATAACCTTATCCTCAGACTGCACACCAGCAAGCAGTCTCTAAACACTGAGGGCCTCATTAAATTCCAGCCTCGTAAATAAGAGGCTTCTACTTAAGCCCTACGTACTGCAAAGTTTCTCTAACTTACAATTCTATTAAATTAGCCCTGCTGCGAGCAACGTATGAGCTACGCAGCAGGGCCGTACGTATCTACACTGCGTAAATGTACATGAGGAGTGACAGCCTGCGAGATGATATCGCAGGCTCCCACTCCTCATCAAGTGCTGCGGGGGTCCTAAAAGGGACCTCCGCGGCAGTCCCCCACATAAGCCCTGCTGTGGGGGGTACTCCAAACCCTCCCAGGCACCTAAAATTAACCCCCCCTCAATGCGGGGGTCCCCGTCGGGACCCCCGAAGTGTCCACACATGAACACCTTGCTGCAGGGGTCCATAGGAACCCCCGCAGCCCCTACACATTAACCCCTTGCAGCGGGGGTCCCCGATCGGCACCGATCAGGCCCCCGCTGCATTTCAAACTTTTAAATTCCCCGCCGCGGCTCCTTAACGGGCCCGCGGCACACTATTACCCAATCCCTGCCGCGGCACCTAAAATGAACCCCCCTCTATGCTGGGGGTCCCCATCGGGACCCCCGAAGTGTCCCCACATAAACCCCTTGCAGCGGGGGGCCCCGATCTGCATAGATTAGGCCCCCCGCTGCATTTCAAACTTTTAAATTCCCCGCCGCGGCTCCTTGAAGGGCCCGCGGCACACTATTACCCATTCCCGGCCGCGGCACCTAAAATTAACCCCCCTCTATGCTGGGGGTCCCCATCGGGACACCCGAAGTGTCCCCACACAAACCGCTTGCAGCGGGGGTCCCTGATCGGCACCGATCAGGCCCCCGCTGCATTTCAAACTTTTAAATTCCCTGCCGCGGCTCCTTAACGGGCCAGCGGCACACTATTACCCAATCCCTGCTGCGGCACCTAAAATGAACCCCCCTCTATTCTGGGGGTCCCCATCGGGACCCCTGAAGTGTCCTCACATAAACCCTTTGCAGCGGGGGGCCCCTATCTGCATAGATCAGGCCCCCCGCTGCATTTCAAACTTTTAAATTCCCCGCTGCGGCTCCTTAAAGGGGCCGCGGCACACTATTACCCAATCCCGGCCGCGGCACCTAAAATTAACCCCCCTCGAAGTGTCCCCACATAAACCCCCTGCAGCGGGGGGCCCCGATCGGCACCGATCGTGACCCTGCTGCAATTCAATTTTAAATTTCCCGCCTCGCGGGTCCTCAAAGGACCGTAAAGGTCCTGAAAGGACTCGCACTAAAAATATTAACCCCAGGCAACTATAATTACCCCATTAATCAATCCAGACCACCATAAGGCCTAAATTAACCCATTAACTCATGGTGGTCAATCCAGACCACCATAAGGCTCTATTTAACCCATTAACTCATGGTGGTCAATCCAGACCACCATAAGGCCTTAATTAACCCATTAACTCATGGTGGTCAATCCAGACCACCATAAGGCCTAAATTACCCCATTAACTCACGGTGGTCAATCCAGACCACCATAAGGCCTAAATTACCCCATTAACTCATGGTGGTCAATCCAGACCACCATAAGGCCTTAATTAACCCATTAACTCTTGGTGGTCAATCCAGACCACCATAAGGCCTTAATTAACCCATTAACTCATGGTGGTCAATCCAGACCACCATAAGGCTCTATTTAACCCATTAACTCATGGTGGTCAATCCAGACCACCATAAGGCCTAAATTACCCCATTAACTCATGGTGGTCAATCCAGACCACCATTAGGCCTTAATTAACCCCATCAGTCCCATAAGGGTATATTATTACCATTATGGGCCTGATACAACCCAACATTAACCACATAAGTGCCATGATGGTCCTCAAGGACCATCATGACACTAACTACAAACACTACACTATAACCCCCAATAAACCATTTAATCTGAACTAACCCCCCTCTACACTAATCCATTAACACTTACACTATCTACCTACACTACCTACCCCCTAATAAACCTCCCCAACACTCTAATTACAGAAAAAAAAACCTACCTTACAGAAAACAAAAAAACCTACAGTACAGAACACAAAAAAATACATTACAACCCCACCCCCCACTACAGAAAATAAAAAAATACATTACAACCCCACCCCCCACTACAGAAAATAAAAAAATTACACACCTGAAAAGCAAAGACAGATACACACAATACAATACATACATATAATACATTACATACATGACATACAATACATGACATTACATACATTACATATAATATGTAAATCGAGTTTAATTTGCGTTCCACCTCACTCACAGACGTCCTGGCTGTTGCCCCATGCTGTCTGTGATGTTTTTATAATTTTTTTAGGTGTAGTTAGTGTGTTTTTCGGGTTTTTGGTTCGGCTGCTAATTTCGTAATTTTTTGCGTCTCGTATATTTTTTTTTCTAAGTCCTGCGTCTTGAATTTTTTTCGTCTAAAAGTGCTCCGAGTTTAACGGTTCCAAGTACAGGAGACATCCAAACTTAGTGAGTGAGAGAAAGAGAGATAGAGACAGAGAGAGAAAGATAGAGAGCATTATCTATCTATCAATCTATCTATCTATCTATCTATCTATCTATCTATCTTGTAGATAAAAGAGAGAAAGGTGTATACATATGCATATACATATTTATAAAAATATACAAAGAAATAGTTGTTTTAATACAGAATCTCAAGAAATATAATACACTCTGGAAATTCTTGCTGCCAGTATACCTGTACTCAAATCCGTAAAATATTTAATTTTTAATATCCGTAAAATATCCATGTAAAAAGTCCAGAGTGCTTGGAGCACCTCAGACACACCCCCGCCGCAGCCGGCAAATAAACAGTTAATTTGAACTCGGGTTTGGGCAGATGTGCAAGCTTGAGAGTGGGTTCCTTTTAATCCTCATGTCCCCCAATATGATCCCTAGCATTTACAGAGCTGTACAGTGCAGGCTTGAATTTATATTTGAGTTTTTATATTTCACAGATTACGGCCGGTTCCAAGATATGCGGCCGGCCGTAAAAGGAGATCCTTGCGGGGCCGTATAATAGAATCGCGAGTTAACTGAACCCTCGCAAGGAATCGCAGCCTTACGGCCGATTTACGGCCGATAATAGAATGAGGCCCTAGGAGTTCATAAAGGAGGAGGTGCCTCTCATTATCTTGTCTATTATAATATGCTATATATTGCAAAACAAAATAATTTTACATGTTAACTCTTGATATAAAAGATTAACTAACTCCATGTTTCTGCTGGATGGAAGCTGCCATTTTAAGATCAGTTGTCACTGACATTTAGCTCTGTGAGCTGATCAGGTCAAACATTTAGGGCCTCATTCAATTGCGATTTGGCCAATTGAATAGGGCTCTATATAAAGCACATAGCATATTTTTTTTACATACATTTTTAGTTAGTGAAAACCTTGATTTTGGATAGATGTTTACTAACTAAAAACTTCTTTAAAAAATATATGTTATGTGCTTTTTTAGAGCCCTATTCAATTGGCCAAATTGCAATTGAATGAGGGCCTTAGGATCTAATTAGGCTGGAGCTGAGTTCTAAGCTGTGAGTAACGGCCCCGAATTTAATTGACAGTTCGATTCATGTTCTATGTACTTAAGTAGCTCAAATCATATAACTTACAGAGGTCTTTCAGCGATAAATGGCAAGTGCTAAAACTTTTATACATATATTTGAACGTCTATAAGTGAAGCGTTTCATATAAGAGCAGCTTGTGTTTAGGCAATCCTTTCATCTTTAAAATGTTATATCTATCAAAAAGACTTCTAGTTTTTACTTATTATAACTCCCTTAGTCAAATCCAATACTTTTACTAAATCAGTATTCCCATGGGTACATTTTCTTCTCATCATCACTCAGTGTGAAGATGTGCATTAGAGTGATAGTTGTCTAGATAACAACTAGCAATGTCCCTACAGTCACTAATCCTACTGCTCTGGGTAATTTATAGTGTACCTCATAAATCATTACAATGACACTATCACACCCACATGTGGTAACATCCTGAATCCAGATGTGCTTAATATGTAACTTTATTTTATTACATATACCTTATCTATAACATTAATGTTCAGTAAATATGAATCATTTTTTTTTCAATACACATTTTTATTGGAAGATTCACACAAAATATAAGGTATGACAGCTATACCCTCTCCGAACAATAAATAATAAATAATGTAATAGTCAAACTCAGATCTTCCTATTATGACTATTTGTTTATTTGAAATTGAGATTAGTGCATGCATTATATCATTAGTCCATCACCGAATAATGAATACTCAATAATTTGCTCAATCTGCAACTGTATCTATTTACTTTTATGGGCTTTATTTTTTTAAGAAGTGCTTATAATCTCTGTTTTACAGCCTAAAATCAAACAAATAGTACCTGCTTGGGTCTACACTCTGCAGATCATGAAGATACAGAATCTGTTGTACTTGCTATGCTTTGTCTCATACTAACCAATCAGTGACCATCTCTCATTAAAATGCAGCAATATGCTCCTGAGACAATGTCCCTGAACGGCTTGGCCATACACTGCCCATCCAGCCAGACAGAGTCAGTATTTGCATACACTGCAATGGGCAGACCCAAACAGGGACTATTTATTTGCTTTTAGGTAGTAAATTAAGCACTTCTTAATACAATAAAGTACATAAAGGTTATTAGTTATACAGGTATACACTTAAATGTAAACAATACTGATTGAGCAAATAAATGTGTATGTTTGCACTATTATCTATTTCGATTAAGGTTGAAACATATTTCTGTGGTTTGCTGTTTCTCCTGTTCAGGGTAGAATTGCCTGGTATTTCAGGGCTGGATCACTAGATTCAGTGAGACCAGACTGATATACTGCAGCATATGTCTCCCTGTGAAGGGCACAAGTGAGCTAAAAGAGTCTAAACTAGAACTAAACTATTAAGGTTTGTTTGTTTTCTGATTGAGCACCTCTATTTTTGATGTGGTGTGCAAATTACCATTAGGGCTTAGTCTCCCTAAGTGTGATAGGGGGCCCCAGACATGGACTCCTTGCTCACTGTGCCTTAGGGAGTTATCAGCTACACCCGACTGATGAAGCTGAACTTAGGCCAAAGTATACATCTGGGGTTTACTGTATCTCTTGTTCGAGTTCAAATTTCCTGGTGTTTTGGGGCTGGATAACTCGATTGAGTGAGACCAGACTGTTAAGCTACGGAATATTTCTCCCTGAGAGGGGCTCAAGTGAGCTAAAAGAGTCTACTCACAGAGTGGTTTTAATGTCCATAGAACTAAAGTATCATGGTTAGTTTGTTTTCCGATTGAGCACCTCTATGGGCCCCATTCTATTAGAAGCTTGCAAATGCCTTGAACTTGTAAATTTGGCTGCATTTTTTCTCTAAAATGTGTATTCTATTGACTCTATTGAATATATTTTTTAATTGCATGTTTATGGGTTTGATACTGTTGTGAAATTATTTAGAATGTGTTTCCCTGCCTTCCCATGCTTTTAAAGTACAATATAGTATGTTTAATTTCTGGTACAGCTCAAATAAGTGTTTGAAAAATGCCTTAGGAGTCCTATTTAGAACTCGTAATATTTTTGATGTGATCATTTTTTCAATTGAGGGTTAGACTTTATCAGCAAGCTAGCGCTACACGTCTAATAAAATATCTATTTTTGGTAAGTTTAATTAGTTAGCACTCATAATATTTGAGCTGTGCTAAAACCAATGGAGTTCTAAGGTTGATTTTGCAGCTTTGGCCAGCCCGTAGTGATTGTGGGCGGGTAACTCGTAATCAGATTGTGAGTAGCTAATAGAATATGTGGCAAAATTAAGAGTTATTTTAAATTTGTATACATTTATGAATTGGGCAATAGAATAGGGATCTATGTTTGTTGTTGCAAACTAAAAAATAGATATAACATTAAAAAGAGCTTACACTGGTCCTTCACTGATCAGAATATCAGAATAGGGGAAACAGAGCCCTACGATTGCTTACCGCTTAACCAATAAGAATACACATACTTCATTCCATGCTTTCTGATTGGTTATCAATCAAAAATGGGGCAGGAGTAATACAGATACTGGAATCTGGTTGGCTAAAATATGCTTGACAAATATTTGAGTCAATCAGAAGCCATAAAAATAGTGTATAAGTCTTGGGCCTGAGAGCATCACCCTCACCAGAAGAGCCAACTTATACCTGCACAGGCCTCACTGCTAACTCTGTGGAATGAGTTCTGAAATCCAGAGAGTATCACACTCACTAGAAGGTATGGGGAAGATAATGGAATTTGCCCCATCCCAGGAGCCAATATCTTTATTAATATTACTACTGGATGCTTATTATATCTCGGGTGAGAGAACTTTTTACGGCTCTATTTCAATTCTTTACATATGTTTGCTGTTTCCTGCTTGGCTCTGTCCATCCTCCCCACCCTTCCACCATTTATGGCCTGCATAATTTACTAAAATATCGTCCTTCACACATGTCTTCTCCTGTCCATGTACCCATTTTCTTTTAGAGCCAACTTTTCCCTTCAAAGGCCTCACTGATAACTCTGTGAAATCCTGTAAGCACTTCCCTCCCACCCTGTCCCTCATCCACCCGCCCCTATTTAGATTCAATTTATAGAGGCATGGAAATCACCTGACTTCCTATTTACATATTATATTATCATACCACTAGGGGTCAGAAGACATATTACACAATAGAGCCATTCACCTTTCTGTCTCTCACTTTCTTCCTGACCCTTGCTATTCCTTATCTTCTTTCCCAGGTTTATGCCTCTTTCATTCACTTTAGATTGTAAGTAGCAAGTTTCCAGTCTTGTAAGGTGCTTTGGAAAAAGCACTTTCTACAAAGATACTAAGCTCAAAACAGGTCTCTCCATTTTCTGAAGTTTGTCAATATTGTACTTTCCTTGTTCTTATCCCCTGTACAGCGATACGGAATATGTTGGGGCGTTACAAATAAAAGTTAATAATTATAATAATGGGCAAGGCCAGAAATTTGTTAGTCAGAGGGGAAGTTCCTCAGTGGAAGGGCACCATTATTTTAATATATTGTCATTTTGAGCAGCTATTTTTTTTAAGGTGGAGGCCCTTTCCATGGGCTTAAGATGATGATCAAGGGTTTTCAATCAAGAAAGAAGAGGATGGATTTCTTCAGTCAAGTGCCCACTTCAACCAGGGCTGATGATTGAGGATCAGGGCATCAATGAATGTCACTGGAGGGTCATCCAGTGAATGGTAAGTAAAATTTGCTTCCCTATAGGTGTCGTTTTGTTTTCTTTACAGTGGTACTTTAAAAATATCAACACAGGTTGCATTATTTATCTTATGCAATATTACTAGTAATTTTGTATGCCATAAAGTGACCCAGGAGAAAATTCAAATATGATATAATTTAAAACTATAGGTAATGAGAAGTACATTATGAATTTAATGTTGTTAGGAAATGCATTTTCTGACAGTCAAATACGACTGTCAGAAAAGTTTTGTTAATGACAGATCACTGTACTTAATGATTGATAAGCCTGTGAAGCATTGTTTTCAGTGCTGTGGCTTCACAAAAAGACACTAGGTTCTCCCAGACCCAGGCAACCCCACTGAAAACAATGAAGAGGCTTAGGAATAATTAAATGAAATATCTCTTGTTAACAAAAACATTTCAACCTCTGTTGGTATTTGAAACGAAAGGCTGACTGACAGCCCAAAAAGGCAAACTTCAGTTTTATTTTACGGTGGGAAAATGCAGTTATCATGTATAGTTTACCGTTATAACATGTATGGAATCTCCTATGTGTCAATCTAAGTAGACTAAGAGATGTGGTTTTCATTGAGATAAGCTATCATACTGTAGTAACCAACTTACCAGAGTGGACATCTGCAAACCACATACAAGTATACCCCACTTAATGCTACCTGTTTTAGCGCTGATTCACTATAGTGCTCTTTCTGCTGTTATTCCCTGGTTTGCACTAAACACCCCTATAGCAATGTCTTTTGGGCAGCAATACTCATTTAACATTGTGCTCCTCTATAACTCGTTTTTTTCCCCCTCAGGACCCCATTTTACACTCAGAACTGCACAACAGAGTTAAGAGAGACAGAGCAGCAGAGAGGAGAATGGAGGAGAATAAAATTGACAGGCTGGATGACCAGAGAGCCCCAGAAAGAGACTTATTCCTACCTCAACCATTCAGAGACAGGGCACAGAATATTTTCAATGTTACCTTGTTTCTCATCATGTGGTTGGTAATTGTCCAATAATATCTACAGTAATTGTATTGTTTTTGTGCTGTTTTATAGAACATGAATGAGAGCAAAGAAGATCAGCCCAAATTGAAGCACCAAAGCATTTCTCTTGATGTGAAGATGCAGATGGAAAAAAGAGACCGCCAAGTGGACATTTAAGCGCATTTAAAATTGACAACCTCCACAATCCGTACCATCCTCAAAAATAATGAGAAGATCTAGTCCTTGGCAACCATCAGTACTACATCTTCTGTCAAGAAGATTACCCAATCCAGGTGCTTTGCCCTGGAGAAAATGGAGAAGTGGCTTTCCATCTGGATTCCTGATGACTCAACATGCCACTCAGCCAGGCCATCATCATGGAGAAGGCCAGAAGCATCTACAGTCATATCCAAAGCATTTGTGACTAAAAGCTTCTCAGCCAGCAGAAATTGGTGGCTCGACTTTCGTGGGCGAGACAAATGTGTGCAAGACAAATGCATGCCGACGTATGCAGGAAGCGTCAAGAGTGCATCTGACATCTGCCCGCAGGATTTAAGGTAAGGACTTAAGGGTGAATTTAGGGGTGTTAGGTTTTATGGTTAGGGGTCTTTGGGTGGGTTTAGGGGTGTTAGGTTTAGGGGTCTTTGGGTTAGTGTTTGGGGTTTTTGGGTGGGCTTAGGGGTGTTAGGTTTAGGGGTCTTTGGGTTAGGGTTAGGGGTCTTTGGGTGGGCTTAGGGGTATTAGGTGTTAGGTTTAGGGGTCTGAGGGGTAAAAGGTTAGGCACTGGGGTCTGAGTGTTAGGGTTAGTTTAGGTGGGCTTAGGGGTGTTAGGGTTAGGGGTCTGAGGTGTTAGGGTTAGGAATTGGGTCTGAGTGTTAGGGTTAGGCATTGGGGTCTGAGTGTTAGGGTTAGGTTAGGTGGGCTTAGGGTTGTTAGGTGTTAGGTTTAGGGGTATGAGGGATTAAGGTTAGGCATTGGGGTCTGAGTGTTAAGGTTAGGCATGGGGTCTGAGGGGTTAGGGTTAGGTTAGGTGGGCTTAGGGGTGTTAGGTGTTAGTTTTAGGGGTCTGAGGTGTTAGGGTTAGGAATTGGGTCTGAGTGTTAGGGTTAAGCATGGGGTCTGAGGGGTTAGGGTAAGGTTAGGTGGGCTTAGGGTTGTTAGGTATTAGGTTTAGGGGTATGAGGGATTAAGGTTAGGCATTGGGGTCTGAGTGATAAGGTTAGGCATGTGGTCTGAGGGGTTAGGGTTAGGTTAGGTGGGCTTAGGGGTGTTAGGTGTTAGTTTTAGGGGTCTGAGGTGTTAGGGTTAGGAATTGGGTCTGAGTGTTAGGGTTAAGCATGGGGTCTGAGGGGTTAGGGTAAGGTTAGGTGGGCTTAGGGGTGTTAGGTTTAGGGATATGAGGGTTTAGGGTTAGGCATTTGGGTCTGAGTGTTAGGGTTAGGCATTGGAGTCTTTAAGGAAGGGAAGCTTGTATGAATGTAACTTAACCCTGCAATATGTATCTGGAGCACTGGCATTAAATAAGCATTTTTAACTGAGGAACAAAACACACTTGTGTAATTAAATCTGAGAACTATGTTATACATGGCCCCCCTGCTTCAAACAACTGCTAATTAAGCGCCTTTTATCATTATTCTGCTGCACGAGGCACGACTTAATGATGTAAATTAACAATAGACAATAATTTAAACTGGTGACAATTGCTTAATTATTCAGGCAGGTATAGTACAACTTGCGTTCTTTTATCCATGCGCATTTGCCAACTGTGCGCTACTGTCACCTCGCTTCTATCGACGCCAAACAGTTGGCATGCATTTGCCCTGCACCCTAAAGTTGGGGTGCCGCAGCAATTGGTTCAACCTCTTCAAGAAAAGACAACTTGTATAACATAATCAAAATAACAGGAGAAGTGGCGAGCACTGACAAAAAAGCTGCTGCAGCCTTTCCAGCCATTTTGAAGGTCATCATTAAAAGAGGCAATTATCCTCCAGAACTGGTCTTCAACATTAATGAGACTGGACTGTTCTGGAAGCAAGCACAGGGGTTCAAAGCAGCCAAAGACCATCTAACCCTTTTTCTGGGTGGGAATGCTAGTGGCGATTTCAAGATCAAGCCATTGCTGGTGTACCATTCAAAACACCTAGAGCCATTAAGGTGATTCCAAAATCCACTTTGCTGGTCATTTGGCAATTCAACTGTAATGCTTGGATCACCATGGACATCTTCAGAACCTGGTTGAGCAAAAAAAATGTTTACATTGGTGCAACAGTACTGAAGGCACAAAGTAATTGAAGCCAAATAGCTTCTGTTGATAGACAATGCTAGAAGCCATTCTACTGAGCTCCATTGCTGCATCCCAGCGGAAATAGTTTTCCTGCCACCCAACACTACTTCACTTCAGCCAATGGATCAGTGGGTCATTGAGATATTCAAGGCACATTCTGCCAGATCATTGACCAAACAGATAACAAGGACAAAGAATCCATGATGGATTTTTGAATAAAGTATACCATCATGCAGGCCATAACTAACATCAATTTGTCCTGGAAGGAAGTGACACAGCAATGTCTGAAAGCAGTGCGGAGGAATATATGGCCAGAGCTGTGTGCGGATGTGGAACCAGAATAGCCCATCATTGAGGAGATTATAGACTTGGTCAATAAGACTGGACTGGGAAATGCAGACACCCAAGACATTGAAGAGTTGGTGCCAGCTTCAGGCAAGAGCCTTACCAATGAGGTCCTCCAACAACTAGCAGAACAAGGCATTCTGGAAGCCCAGGAAAGCAGTGACTCTGACACAAAATAACTTTCCACCAAGTTCCTCACCAAGAGTTTGAGATCCATCCATGACCTTCTGGACCATTTTGTGGCAAGTGATCCGGACAGTGTCAGGAGCAGAAATGTGAGATGCAATGTTCTGGGGGCAGTGTCTTGCTACCAGCATCCGCTGGATGGCAGTAGAAAGCAGAGACAGATGTTTTTGGACAAGTTTGTGTCCAAAAAAGCCAGATTGGAGGATGAGCCTGAATCTTCCACATCTGCCATAAAAAGTAGATTGTTTAGTTAATGATTGCTGTTTCTTTCAATTTTATTTTTGTTGTTATGTTTTTAGTTTCTTAAAAATGTATATAAAGCCAAAATGTTTGAATATTTAATTGCTTTTGTGTGTTTTTTTTCAACAAGTTTTCCTGTACATATTTACCTTATGTTAAAATGACCCCATTAAGCTCTGTTTCACTTAAAACCCCTATTGCCTGGAACCAATCTACAGGGTTAAATGGGGTATTGCTTTCCTCTTTTGCTTCTATATATATATATATATATATGAGCGTGGTTGACCTTATGATGGAGACAATTTAAAGCTTATGACCTAAGGAGATGTTCATTTGGCCCTGCCAATAAGCTTCAGTCCAGAGTGAATTGTTGTACTGTTAACCTTCCAAACCATTATATCACAATGGTTGATTCACAAATCCTTTTGATTTGAAACTGAAGCAGATAACTTTGTGTTGTTAGTCTTCCTATAAAAACTATCATGCCTGAATAATTCGCTCTTCAATGTTGAGAAATGTCATATATGTCCTCCACAGTGCTAATGATGGTGCAGCAGGTGCAAAGTTCCAGAGCCCACAACAAGGAGGGACCTCCTGTTACTTGCAACAGCATGGGATAAAAAGGACTTTTAATTTATTGTGTGCAAGGGAGATAATTAACTTTATATAAAGTTGATCTGATCACCCTAAGGGTGATCTAACTACTTCCATATATTTTTTTTGGCTTTTTATATTAACCTCTAGAGCCATCAACCTTGTTGCAAGGGAGGCACCCCAAAATAATTTGCACTCGGGCCCTCCATTCACTAGCTCTACCACTGTTAATTCACCATGTTAAATCATTACAATATTTAATATACATTTATTACTATAAATCCATGGATAAATTACTTAATTTTAGTACCTTGATACAATTCGTAAAGCAATAACCACACAACGATGCTATTCATTGATGCCTATGACCTGTCATTGTATATTTTCCCTTCCTTTATTACAGCCTGAAGCAGTGTTTGTTCTTTGTCTTTAATTATTATGTCTGTACAAAATGCTTGAGGGTGAATATACCACTGAAACCCTACCTTGTACTTTCACTTGTGCTTACAACAGATGGGAGACTGTAAAATGTAATGAATGTTAAAAAACAGAGAACATTTTTACATTTTAATTCACCTTTTATATGGAATTCTAAACAAGATGTGGTGTTTTTTTAAATTATCCATATTGTATATTTAGAGAGACAACTGTCCATATTAGTCAATCTACAGCAATAGTTGAAACATATATTTATCTGATGAAGCCTAAAAGAAATATTTGTATTGTCAAGAGGAGGGACCAGCTGGCAGGGGTGTAGTAGCCAACATTTTTTTTGTTGGGTGGTAAAGTTGACAGAAATGTGGACCTGAGTGACTTGCCCGAAATTGACACTGTCCGTCTGTAAGTCATCTAGGCGGCTGAAACCCCACGCTTTCTAAGGTTTTAAAATGTAATCCCACCCACCCCATGCTTGTTCTCAATTTTCCTAACATAGTCTCCTCCCTCATTCAGCAAGATGTTCACCTGTCTGACATCTGGTTTGCAGACTGCTTACGACATCCTTAAATCGTCTGTAAAACGCTGATAGCGTTCCTTGGGAAGATGGAGAAAGAGGCAAAAGATAGAAGAATGGATGACAGAAAGATGGCGAGAGGAAAGGGGAAGAATAAGAGGAGGAGAGACATTGGGAAGAGAGAGGTAGAGTTAGACTAAGCCAAGAGACAGACAGAAGTGGGCGACAGGTAGTGATGGAGGAGGAACTGAGAAAGACATGCATGGTATGAGAGAGACAGATGGTAGATAAAAGATAGGTATGAGAGATAGATACAGGAAAGTTACAGAAGGGGGAATAGAGATGCCGGAGTAGGAGACAAAGGGGACAGGGAATGAGACAGAGGAGGAGAGACAAACAAGTGCGAGAGATGAGGAAGGAAAGAAAAGGGAATGGGAGAGAAAGACAGTGGGGACTAGAGGCAGAGAGAATAGGATGAATAGGAGAGAGACACAAAGTGGTAGATGTGGGGAGAGGCGGGGGGGGGGGGGACATAAATGTAAGGGAGAGATGAAGATCTGATGGGTTAGAGACAGAAAAGAGGGAGATAGAGATTGAGAAGACAGAGAGAATAGAGAAAGTAACAGGTGGTGTGGATGGGGAGAAGAGAGAGACAGGAGTGGGACACGTAGAGGGGAAGAGAGACATAGGGCATGAGAGGCTGACAAAAGGGGGAGAGGAATGAAAGAGACAGACAGGTTTAGGGACACAAAGAGGTGAGAGAGATATGGAGAGGGACAGGAGTGAGGGGAAGGAGATGGGGGAATTGAGCAGGGAGTTAGAGAAACAGAAAGGGGAGAAAGACAGATAAGGATAGATAATAAGGTAATAAGTGCCAGAAGTAAGGGCTTTTTTGGGGGGGAGACAGAAGCAGGAAGAGAAAGAGAGAGAGAGGGGTAAAAAAGGCAAGTGGGGAAGTATAAAATAGAAAAAGGGGAGGAGAGATGGGGTGAGAAAGAGATAAAGGAGGAAAGCGAGATGGCGGTTGAGAGGGTAGAGACAGATATTGAAAGTGAGAGAGAAATAGTGGAAGTATATATACAGATGGGGAGAGAATGGAGAAGTTTAAAGAGAGATAGGAGAGATAGAGAAAGTGGGGAAACAGAGGGAGAGATAATGAGACAAATGGGTTTAGATACAGAGGGAGTGGGGGACAGAGTGAGAGGAAGACAGACAGAAGGATAGAGACAGACAGAAAGAAGACAGAGAGGCAGAGGCAAGACCGGAGAAAAATAAACAGATGGAGACAAAAAGACAAGAGGAGAAAAATAAAAAGATATGGAGAAAATGGCAACAGGGGAGAAAAAGGCAAGAGAGGGGCAAGACAAGAGGGGGAGAGGTGAAGACAAGAGGGAAGTGGAGGAATGCAAGAGGGGAGAGGCATAGACAAAAGGGGGAGAGGTGAAGACAGGAGGGGAAGGGTTAGACAAGAGGGGTAAAGATGAAGCCAAGAGAGGGAGAGGTGAAGTCAAGAGGGGGAGAGGATAAGACAAAAGGGGTGAGGTGAAGACAAGAGGGGGGGAGATGAAGACAAGAGGAAAGTGGAGGAAGTCAAGAGGAGGAGAGGTGAAGACAAGAGGGGGAGAGGCAAAGACAGGAGGGGAGGCAGGAAGACATGAGGGGTATAGATGAAGACAAGAGGGGAGACATGAAGACAAGAGGGGGAGAGCTGAAGACAAGAGGGGAGACATGAAGACAAGAGGGGGAGAGGTGAAGACAAGAGAGGAGGGGGAAGGCAAAAGGTGAGGGGGAGACAAAAGGAGAAGGGAGAGACAAGAAGGGAGGGGAAACAGACAAGAGGGAAGGGGGAGACAAGAGGGAGCGGGGTTGAAGACAAGAGGGGGAGGGGTTAAAGACAGATAAGGATAGATAATAAGGGAGTGTCAGAAGAGAGAGTTTTGGGGGGGGGGGAGAAGCAGAAAGAGAGAGAAAGAGAGGTAAAAAGGGCAAGAGGGGAAGTATGAAATAGAAAAAGGGGAAGAGAGATGATGTGAGAAAGAGATAAGGTAAGAAAGGGAGATGGGGATTGAGAGGGTAGAGACAGATATTGAAAGTGAGAGAGAAACAGTGGAAGGATATAAACAGATGGGGAGAGAAAGGAGAAGTTTAAAGAGAGATAAGAGAGAGAGAGAAAGTGGTGAAACAGAGTGATAGATAATGAGACAGATGGGTTTAGATACAGAGGGGGTGGGAGGCACAGTGAGAGGGGGAGAGACAGGTGGAGGGGAAGACAGACAGAAGGATAGAGACAGACAGAAAGCAGAAGACAGAGGAGAGGCAGAGACAAGATCGAAGAAAAAGAAACAGAGGGAGACAAAAGGACAATAGGAGAAAAAGAGAAAGATGGGGAGAAAATGGCAACTGGGGAGAAAAAGGGAAGAGGGGACAAGACAAGAGGAGGGAGGTGAAGACAAGAGGGGGAGAGGTAAAGACAAGAGGGAAGTGGAGGAAGGCAAGAGGAGTATAGATGAAGACAAGAGGGGGAGAGGTGAAGACAAAAGGGGGAGGGGATAAGGCAAAAGGGGAGAAGTGAAGACAAGAGGAGGAGAAGTAAACACAGGATGGGATGGGGAAAGACAAGAGGAATATGGATGTAGACAAGAGGGGGAGGGGATAAGGAAAAAGGGGAGTGGTGAAGACAAGAGGGGGAGAGGTAAAGACCAGAGGGGGAAAGGTAAAACAGGAAGGGAGGGGGAAGACAAGAGGGATATAGATGAAGACAAGAGGGGAGACATGAAGACAAGAGGGGGAGAGCTGAAGACAAGAGGGAAGGGGCAAGACAAAAAGGAGAAGGAAGCGGGGGAGACAAAAGGAGAAGGACAAGAGGGGAGGGGAAAGAGTCAAGAGGGAAGGGGGGTGACAAGAGGGGAGGGGTTGAAGACACAAGGGGAGAGGTGAAGACAAGAGGGGAAGGGGAGAAGTGAAGACAAGAGGAGGAGAAGTGAAGACAGGATGGGATGGGGAAAGACAAGAGGCATATGGATGTAGACAAGAGGGAAGTGGAGGAAGGCAAGAGTAGTATAGATGAAGACAAGAGGGGGAGAGGTGAAGACAAAAGGGGAGGGGGTAAGGCAAAAGGGGAGAAGTGAAGACAAGAGGAGGAGAAGTGAAGACAGGATGGGATGGGGAAAGACAAGAGGGGTATGCATGTAGACAAGAGATGGATGGGGATAAGGAAAAAAAGGGGAGTGGTGAAGACAAGAGGGGGAGAGGTAAAGACAAGATGGGAGTGGAGGAAGGCAAGAGGGGAGAGGTAAAGACCAGCGGGGAAAAGGTGAAGACAGGAAGGAAGGGGGAAGTCAAGAGGGGTATAGATGAAGACAAGAGGGGAGACTTGAACACAAGGGGGGAGAGCTGAAGACAAGAGGGGAGGGGGAAGACAAAAAAGAGAAGGGAGGGGGGAGACAAAAGGAGAAGGGCAAGAAGGGAGGGGAGTCAAGAGGGACAAGAGGGAAGGGGAGTGACAAGAGGGGAGGGGTTGAAGACACGAGGGGGAGGGGTTGAAGACAGGAGGTGGAGATGGAGACAATAGGGAAGGAACAAGACAAGAAGGGGAGACACGAAAAATAGAGGGGGAGAGCTGAAGGCAAGTGGGGGAAGGGGGAAGGCAAGAGGGAAGGAGGGAGACACGAGGGAAGGGGAAAGACAAAAGGGGAGGGGAGACAAGAGGGGAGGGTTAGACAAGAGGAGAGAGGTGGGGGGAGATAAGAGGAGAGGGGAGGGGGAGACGAGAGTGGTAGAGGAGACAAGAGGGTAGGGGAGACAAGAGGGGAGGGGGAAGACAAGAGGGGAAGGGGAAAACAAAAGGAGAAGGGGGAAACAAGAGGGGAAGGGGAAGACAAGGGGGAGACAAGAGGGGAGGGGAAGGCAAGGGGGGAGACAAGAGGTGACGGGAAGACAAGAGGGGAGGAGGAAGACTAGAGGAGGGGGATACAAGAGGAGAGGGGAGACAAGAGGAGTGGGGAGGAGAGAAGGGAGGGGGAGAGAAGAAGGGAGGGGGGAGACAAGAGGGGAGGGGGGAGACAGAAGGAGGAGGAGGAGACAAGAGGGGAATGGGAAGACAAGAGGAGAAGGGGGAGACAAGAGGGGAAGGGGATAGACAAGAGGAGAGGGGGAGGACAAGAGGGGAGGGTGAAGACAAGAGGGGAGGGGGTAGGCAAGAGGAGTGGGGGAGACAAGAGGGGGGAGAAGGGGGGACAAGAGGCAAGGGGGAGAGGGAGGAAAGAAAGAGGAGGAGGATGAGACAAGACGGGAAGGGGGAGACAAGAGGGGAAGGGGAGAGACAAGAGGAGAGGGGAGGGGAAAGACAAGGGGGAAACAAGAGAAGAGGGGGGAGACAAGAGGTGTGCCGGAGTCAAGAAGGGAGGGGGAGAGAAGAGGGGAGGAAGAGAGAAGAGGGAAGGGGTAGAAAAGAGGAAAGGGGGTAGAAAAGAGGGAAGGGGGAAGACAAGAGGGAGAGGGGGAGATAGAAGGAGGAGGGGGAGACAGGAGGAAAGGGGGAAGACAAGAGGAGAGGGGGAAGACAAGAGGGGAGGGGGAAGACAAGAGGGGAGGGGGAAGACAAGAGGTGTGGGGGAGACAAGAGGGAAGGGGGAGAGAAGATGGGAGGGGGGAGAAAAGAGGGAAGGGGAAGACAAGAGGGGGAGCCAAGGGGAAGACAAAAAGGGGAGGGGGAGACAAGAGGGGAAGGGGATAGACAACAGGAGTGGGGGGAGAAAAGAGGGGAAGGGGAGAGACAAGAGGGGGGAGAAGGGGGACAAGAGGCAAGAGGGAGAGGGAGGAAAGAAAGAGGAGGAGGATGAGACAAGACGGGAAGGGGGAGACAAGAGGGGAAAGGGAGAGACAAGAGGAGAGGGGAGGGGAAAGACAAGGGGGAAACAAGAGAGGAGGGGGAAGACAAGAGGAGAGGGGAGACAGGAGAGGAGGGGGAAGACAAGAGAAGAGGGGGGAGACAAGAGGTGTGCCGGAGTCAAGAAGGGAGGGGGAGAGAAGAGGGGAGGGGGAGAGAAGAGGGGAGGGGGAGAGAAGAGGGAAGGGGTAGAAAAGAGGAAAGGGGGTAGAAAAGAGGGAAGGGGGAAGACAAGAGGGAGAGGAGGAAGATAGAAGGAGGAGGGGGAGACAAGAGGAAAGGGGGGAGACAAGAGGAGGAGCCAAGGGGAAGACAAAAAGGGAAGGGGGAGACAAGAGGGGAAGGGGATAGACAAGAGGAGTGGGGGGAGAAAAGAGAGGAAGGGGGAGACAAGAGGGGGAGACAAGGGGGGAGAAGGGGGGACAAGAGGCAAGGGGGAGAGGGAGGAAAGAAAGAGGAGGAGGATGAGACAAGACGGGAAGGGGGAGACAAGAGGGGAAGGGGAGAGACAAGAGGAGAGGGGAGGGGAAAGACAAGGGGGAAACAAGAGAGGAGGGGGAAGACAAGAGGAGAGGGGAGACAGGAGAGGAGGGGGAAGACAAGAGAAGAGGGGGGAGACAAGAGGTGTGCCGGAGTCAAGAAGGGAGGGGGAGAGAAGAGGGGAGGGGGAGAGAAGAGGGAAGGGGTAGAAAAGAGGAAAGGGGGTAGAAAAGAGGGAAGGGGGAAGACAAGAGGGAGAGGGGGAAGATAGAAGGAGGAGGGGGAGACAAGAGGAAAGGGGGAAGACAAGAGGAGAGGGGGAAGACAAGAGGGGAGGGGGAAGACAAGAGGGGGGAGAAGGGGGGACAAGAGGCAAGGGGGAGAGGGAGGAAAGAAAGAGGAGGAGGATGAGACAAGACGGGAAGGGGGAGACAAGAGGGGAAGGGGAGAGACAAGAGGAGAGGGGAGGGGAAAGACAAGGGGGAAACAAGAGAGGAGGGGGAAGACAAGAGGAGAGGGGAGACAGGAGAGGAGGGGGAAGACAAGAGAAGAGGGGGGAGACAAGAGGTGTGCCGGAGTCAAGAAGGGAGGGGGAGAGAAGAGGGGAGGGGGAGAGAAGAGGGAAGGGGTAGAAAAGAGGAAAGGGGGTAGAAAAGAGGGAAGGGGGAAGACAAGAGGGAGAGGGGGAAGATAGAAGGAGGAGGGGGAGACAAGAGGAAAGGGGGAAGACAAGAGGAGAGGGGGAAGACAAGAGGGGAGGGGGAAGACAAGAGGGGAGGGGGAAGACAAGAGGTGTGGGGGAGACAAGAGGGAAGGGGGAGAGAAGATGGGAGGGGGGAGAAAAGAGGGAAGGGGAAGACAAGAGGGGGAGCCAAGGGGAAGACAAAAAGGGAAGGGGGAGACAAGAGGGGAAGGGGATAGACAAGAGGAGTGGGGGGAGAAAAGAGAGGAAGGGGGAGACAAGAGGGGAAGACAAGGGGGAAGAGAAGAGGGGAAGGGGTGACAAGAGGGGAAGGGGAGAGACAATAGGCGAGGGGGGAGAAAAGAAGGGAAGGGGGAGACAAGAGAAAAGAAGAGACGAGAGGGAAGGGGAGAGAGGGAAAGAGGGAGATAGGAGAGGGGAGAGCAAGACAGAGGTGAAGAAAAAGACAAGAGGGGATTGGTGAAAAAGAGGAGGAGAGAGACAGGGGAGAGAGAGACAAAGTAGTGGAGAGAAAACGACTGAGAATTTGAGACAGAGAGAAAGTTAATCACCCAGCAGCGCAACTCCCACAGCTCCTCGGCTCCAGTGTGATGACAGGAAGGGGAAAAGCGAGACAGGAAGCAGAGGCGGAGCCAGCACACAGAGAGCGACAGGAGAGACCGGAAGTGAGAGAGACAGAGAGGAAAAAACAGGGAAGCAAGGAAACCCTGTCCGCCTTATCAGAAAATCTGGGGGGGGGGGGGGGGTCTGGGTCCTTTCCCTCTTTACCTGCACAAAATTATGACAGCAGAAGTTCCGCCAACCGATAGATGGCGCTGCTGATTTTCGGATACTGCAGCTCACTGATGTAAAGCACTCCAACAGAAGAGGCCTTGAGCTATGAGAGGGACACCCGAAACCCTCGAGGGCTGAGTGCCCGCGCCAACCATATCGATGGCCTCGCTGTCGATTCAGCGCCGTCAAGTTATGCCATGTCTGAGGGGGGTATAGTTGTTTGCCTTTCCTCAAACCTGACGCTGACATCTAGCTGATAGTTCGTGGAACTGCATCTGTCAGTGCTACCGAACACATGCACAGAGGGATAGATCTGGGATCTGTCCCCCTAGTCCCCCCCAGGTCCTACGCCCCTGCCAGCTGGACCGGTTAAGTCTCCTCTTCTCTTTTTTATGGTTTGATGGTAAGGATTTTCTGGAAGGAGGCCTGCTTCAAGTCTTTAAATGGGAAGTAAAAGTGTAGCTCTGCAATTACTCACCTACTGCTCATACTCCTCTGGTGGTCTAACATTGACCATTCATGAAGTCTTTCTGGTCCAATGCTTGTGTGGGTAATGTCACTGCAGCTTTTAAGCACTCTCCTGTCTATTCTCCACTACCAGGTTCTTGATCTCACAGATACTCTCAGGTCAAAACAGTACTAGTCTCGTGCAGACAGCAAAAGTTCTCTTTGCAACTGTCGTTACTGCCATGGCAACTTGCGGCATTACATTTTATTATTTAAAAAGGTTAAAGCACTAATGTATGATGGAAAAGGAGAAGACTGGAAAACATGAGCTGGACAAAGAGCTTAGGGTCCTTTTATGTTATGTAGCCGCACATAGTCTCAACACTGAGGTTGAATGCTACGCCACAGCACCACCTGTTGGTGAAAAAAAGTTACTGCAGGCAAAGAACTATTCTCCCCTCCGATGTGGCTCATAAGGCCTGCCGACAGAAGAGTCTTTCAGGTATGAGAGGTGTGCCATGGAGGGCCGAGTGCCCGCGCCAGACATACCGATGGCCTCGCTGTCGATTCAGCTCTGTCGAGTTGTACTATGTCAACTGCCTGCACCTGAGCATGTGGTGTCAAGTGTTAAAAGTAAAAAGCCCTTTCATTTCCAACATGCTCAATAGAAAACACACTTTTAAACTCTAGCAAGGAGAGAGATAGCCTACAAGCTGCCAGCACCACTTGCTGAGTAAAATGCGAATACAGGCAGTGCTCTTCGGTGCAATAAAGCGGAAGCTTGCTACCGCTGCTACTGCTGAAAAGCGCCACCTGTTACGCTTAGGGGTTAAGCATTAGGGTTAATGTTTAGGGTTAGGTTTAGGGATTAGGATTAGTGCTAGGATTAATGTTTAGGGTTAGGCTTAGGTTTAGGTTTAGGGCTTAGGGTTAATGTTTAGGGTTAGGTTTAGTGTTAGGGATAGGGTTAGAAGTTAGGGTTAATGTTTAGGGTTATGGTTAAAGTTAGGGTTTAGGGTTGGGGTTAGGGTTTATATGTAGTGTTAGATTTATGGTTAATGTTTAGGGTTAATTTTTAGGTTTAAGTTTAGGGTTTGGGTTAATGCTTAGGGTTAGTGGTTAGATTTATGGTTTAGCGTTAGGGTTAGCGGTTAGGGTTTAGGGTTAGGGCTGGAGTTAGGGCTATGGTTAGTAAAATTGTTTGGGGTTATTTAGGGTTAGGTTTAGGGGTTAGGGTTATGGTTAATGTATAGTTTTAGGGCTAAGATTAGGCTTAGGTATATGGTTAGGTTTTAGGGTTAGAATTAGTGTTCATTTTTAGGGTTAGGGCTAGGGTTAGGGTTTAGGGTTAGTGTTTAGGGTCAGAGTTTAGGGTTAGGCTTAGAGTTATGGTTTAGGGGTTAGGGCTTTGAGTTTAGGGGTTGAGGTTACGGGTTGGAGGTTAAGGGTTAGGGTTAGGGTTAGGGTTAGAGCTTTGTGGTTAGGGTTTTAGTTAGGGTAAGGTGTGTTTCCCTTTTTCTAATCTAACACATGCTGCTTATATCAGACACACACATTACATTGAGTCATTCTATACACATACAGGTTTATTTTATTTAAAAATAAAACTTGTTTTCCACACCCCAGAGCTGCTTACATAGGCATAGTGAACCTCCCAACAGAAACACCGCATTTGGGTACGAATTTTAACACTTTACTAAACTAAACAAGCCAGCCAACAGCAGCTCAATGCAGAGATCTTACACAGCAGTGTCGGGCTCCTCCTGCTTCCTTATGCAGAGGACAGCACATCCCATTATTCCTTCCTGCACAGGCTGCTATGTGATTGGCCAAAACTAATTATGCATTTTATGCTAATTTTAGCTTGGATATGCAGTTTTTTTTTTTTTTTTTAAATAAAACTGTTTTGTTACATAAAAATCACGAATAGGTGCAAAATAGTAGAAACAGACGTAAACATACATCCATATTTCCGTCAATGAATATCAATCTAGACTCAGAAGTCCATGATTTAACTAATTGTCTCTATGTATTCATCCCACATTTTCCAGTTGGTATTATTTTTCAGTTGTATATTCAAGTTTAATTCAAAACATTTAATCCAGTCTTTTTCAATGTATCTATTTCTAGACACTACCAGCCACATTAAATTCAAAGCCAGTAGCGGCAACGGCACACCTGCAAAGCCTGCAGGCTTGAAATTCTGCAGAGTTACAGAGCTATTACATTCAACCATGGCGCTAGCTATGGCCCGTAGACGCAAGCCCATAAATCTTTCTGCACATGCAAGCTTTTAAGGGGCTGGGGAGCCGAGATCGTCCGTTACTATCCAATTGCGGTATTACGTAGTGCGACAGTGGCCTCTCAGTTGCAGATGATTGACATAGGGAGTTTATAAATTTGCGTTCCACCCACCCATGCGTTGACTGTATTGTATTTTCTGACGAAGTAGCACGCAGGTACCGGAATTGGAGGTTTTTGAGAGAGAGTAGGGGTATTCTGAGAGCAGTAATTTGTGTTTTTGTTTATTTATGTTATGCTATTTACGATTTTACACTTTATCCTTGATTACACATATTTACAGATTACACATAATTGCAATACACATAATTTAAAGAACACATATAGAGACATACAGAGCTAGGTCACTCCATACACACACCCCCATCCTATCCTCCACACCCCATCCCCCAACAGTTATTAATTACACATAATACACAATTTTTTTCTGATCATATATTACCAGTAACACTTATTTTTATTTATAGTTCTATTATTTTCAGGAGTGATATGGAGGGAGGAGGGGAGAGGCTGGAGAGGTGGGGAGGCAGGAGAAGAGGAGAGGGAAGGAGGAGAGAGAGGAGAGAGAGGTGGCCCTGGATGAGTAGTGGTGGAGAGGAGTGGTGGGGAGGAGGAGAGGAGTGGTGGGGAGGAGGAGAGAGAGGTGGCCCTGGGGAGTAGTGGTGGAGAGGAGTGGGGGGAGGAAGAGGAGATGAGCAGGAGGAGGAGGATGAGCAGGAGGAAGAGGAGCAGGAGGAGGAGGGGAGTGTAGAGGAGGAGGAGGTGGGTGATGGCAGGGTGGCCCGAGCACCAGGAACACCTAGAAGAGGGACAGAGGGGAAGGGGCCTGATTCCAGGACGGTTGGTAGTTTAGGGGAGGGACAGGCCTCAGGGACAAGTCAGGGAGGTAAGGATCCCCATCCACAGTCGGTTGGGAAAGAGGCTAAGGGCAAGCATAGGACCCACAATTACACGTACTGGGAGAATGTGGTCCTCCTTGGGGCTATCCGTGGCCGCACCATGATTCTTGCAGGGTGAGGGAAGTTAGGCAAGGGACTAGGGCTCAGGCATGGAAGGAGGTAGCGGCTGAGGTTACAGCAGTAGGCACAGCGCCAAGGGACGTGAGGTCCATCAAGCACCGGTTTGACGACATCAGAGCCAAGGTGAGGAGGATGATGGCCAAGGAGGACAAGAACATGACTGTGACCTTTAATGAATGCAAGAGGGTTGTCAAGGACCTTCTGAGCCAGGTGCCCGCTGCTGGAGCTTCAGGCCTGGTGACTCAGCAGCACCCAGCCTCCATGTCAGGTGACATACACCAACATGCCATCACTTATACATCACACACACTACACATGTACATGATGACCAACAAGGACACTGACATGTCAGCTCTATGAAATTAACAAGAGATAGATGGATCATTGAATCCATGAAGCTGATAAATCATTCCTGGGCACAACAACAGTAATCAACCAATAGAGAGTCCATGTATTGGTGTGCCCACTGCAGCGTATGCAGTTACAGACTGCAGCCGGAATCAAGATAGATTTAGAAGCAGAGAATGATCAAGACCAAGAGCCATAGAATAGATCACATCTAGCAAATGATAGCTAATCTGAGTTGCAATTAGGAGTATCATCCAGGTTCAAGCCTAGATGTCAGATAGTTAGGAATGCACACAAAACAATATAATAATCATACTCATGACATATACCTTCCTTTTCTCTCTTTCAGCATCAAGGAGGTCTGGTTCCAGTGGCGAGCCAGAGGCGGGGGCGTCGGCTCCATCAGAGCAGGAAGTGAAGGAGCAAGGCCCCGCCCAGCAGGGACCAGCGCAGGGGGAGGAGGAGAGAAGCAGAGCAGAGGACCCTGGTTCGAAGGAGGAGGATGTAATATGGCTGGTGTGGTCACCATCTGGACCTCCGGCCACACCGCCGGGATTTGCCCCCTCCTCCAGAGACTGAGAATATCGCAGGGGCCCTCCCACTGGAGTGATGACACCAGCCAGCCACCACCACAGTAGTGCGCTGGACTGGTAGCCACCACTATCTACGGGCCCAACCACACCACCGCCCATTCTGCTACACCCTCCAGCCGGGGCCCCAGACCCTCCCCACTCACACACCGCCGCCAGGCCACGCCCCAGGGGCCTCTGTCCCCAACATTAGGCAAGGCTGCACAGGCGGAGATGCTAGCCCTCATGCGGCAGCAGTTGAAGTGTCTTCAGGGGATCCAGGACATCATCTCCGCCAATCATGTGGAGGTAATGCCCAGACTTGCAAGGTGCAATAGGGAGGAGAGGAGGCATCATCTGATGACTGAATCCTACCTGGCCGGGCTGCTCAGTATTGGGGCGGACCAGAGCACTTTCCAATGAGTCACTGCAAAAGCCATGCAACGCGCTCTGGTCCCTAGTTCTGCCTCCTCCACCCTGGAGGCGTCCCCCGGCCACCCACAGATGGCCCCTCCTCCTCTCCTCCTACCATGCCTCCACCACTGCAGGTGCCGCTGCCTCCCAGGGGGTTGCCTCTCCCTGCCCTCCCCCCACCACCACCGATACCAGGGAAATGGCGTCCGGCCATGGTGGCATTTGGGGCCTATGTCTAGGCGGAGGAGGACCTAGGGGCTGTGCCTTCTCAGCAGCACTCCTCAGTGACAATCTATTGGTTTGCTGTTTCTCCATTTCAGGGTAGAATTGCCTGGTATTTCGGGGCCGGGTCAGTCTTGTGAGTGGGACCAGACTGATATACTACAGGATATTTCTCCCTGTTAAGGGCACAAGTGAGCTAAAAGAGGTTGCCTATTAAGGTTGGTTCATTCTCTGACTGAGCACCTCTAACTTTGTTTTTTGTTTATGAAAATAACCCTTAGGGATTTATCTCCCTAAGGGTGATGGGGGAGTACAGACATGGACCCATTGCTCACTGTGCCTTAGGGAGTTCATCTACACCTTGCTGACGAGGCCCAATGAAGGACGAAACGTACGCTTGGGGTTTACTGTTTCTCTTGTTCAGGGTAGAATTGCCTGGTATTTTGTGGCTGGGTCACTCTAGTGACTGGGACCAGACTGATAAACTACAGGATATTTCTCCCTGTGAAGGGCACAAGTGAGCTAAAAGAGGTTGCTCTCAGAGTGGTTATCATGTCGATAGAACTAATCTATTAAGGGAAGCTTTGAAAAAGTCACGCCCACGTGACGAAACGTGCGTCAGGGTTGTGTCTGATGTCAGACGCTAATACTGTGAATAGGTAGCGCTTCCAGGACAGCTCCGTAATTTGGAGGTTACAGTCACCATTTTTGTGCCCTAAATTTAGTACACGGAAGAGCCTGGTACTACATAGGAGGATTCTGCTAAGTGGCGAATGCACTAAATGAATTGAAAACCACTAGATTTTAAACAAGTGATATAAATGCGATACCCGGAAATGGGGGTTCCAAGAAACGCCACAGATATAACAAAGGAATAGAAGTGGGGAGAATCTAGTTAAAAACCCCTTTTCCCTATAAAACCTGTATATTAGAATAACCTCCAATGTGAAATTGTTATATTAACTGAAATTACTTTATGAACTGCACCAGGTAGATAAATACAGTTTAAATAACTGACATAGGTACTTCAAGGGCACATTGACTATAAGATAACATCAAGTGTGTTAGATATGTGAATAACCTAATTCCAAGGTAAAGTGCATATCTCAAACAAATTTGTGTCAGGACCCCAGGATGTAAATATAATATCTCTAATATTGAAAAAGAGAGATATATACTTGAAAGTCTGGAAGCTAAACCTAATAGAAACTAAGCACCTACTAAGATAAGATAAGAGGAAATAAGATCATCTGAACTGATCCCTCAAAGATTAATAACTTACTTATCCTAAGTGCAAAAAAATAAGGGATCCAATATTAAATGTTTTTAAGGAATCACTTCCTATTTCTTTGGTTTTTAAAGAGTTTTTAATCAACGTTGTCTCCTAAGAATATAAATAAAACTTTATTATTTTGTTTTTCTCTAGCTCTTTATTGAATATATGTGAAATAGGTGTTATGCACCAAGAGAAAGAAGCTTTATTTCCCAGTGCTAATATAATATTCTCCTATAGGAAGACCCTAATGAGTCCTCCCTTCATCCTCTCCCTCCACCCCTACCCTCTTCTCCTCCACCCAAAGAAGGTTTTGTTAGTTCTTTAATTTACCTATCACTCTTTAACAGATGTACACAGGAATGTTACTTAACACACTCTAATTATAATATCTCTTAGGTTAATTTAAAACTTTTCAATCTCTGGTAGAGAGACTGTCGGAAAAGGAGAAGGGGAAGAGAAGAGGAAAGAAAAAAACAAACAAAAAAACTGTATTTTCCTCTAATCTATCCTTTCTCTCTTCCCTTACATATAGTGCTTGTTTATACCTATATGTGTGTAACTACAATAATTCAAGGATGTCTACAACTCCTCTTGCAAATCAATTTGTGTGAACTTCTTGTAAATATTTGTGACTTGTTTTGAATTTATAAAGCTGTACTTGCCAGAATGAAAAAGCAAAAAAGGAGTATAATGTCCTAATTTAATTCTAAAAGGTGAGATAATAAAGATTCAAGTGTGAAGATTGTGGCTTGTAAGATTGACAAGATAATTCTCTCAATGTTGTCTGTGCTATGCAAATTAAAAATAAACCTAGTGCACTATTAAAAAACATGGTACTAAACTTGGAAGAAAGTTTAGTACCACCTCCCTCACTCCACCTCCCTCAAACTCTCCACTCAAATCTTCTTCCAAGCACAGGAAGTGTCAACTGCTGTATTCAAATCTTTTTTAACAGTAAAGATACAGTACATGGAATATTCCACTTTTCCAAGAGCTTTTCTCCTTTACTAACTGACTAAACATATATTTGACTCTCTTTCAAGATAACCAGTTTTGTTGAAAAGCCCCAATTGTATTTGATATTTTTATTTCTCAGAGCCTTAGTAATTTCATTAAATGTTCTCCTTTTAAGTAACGTTTCACTTGAAAGATCTGCAAAAACATGCATTTGTTCATATGGTTGGATACATTATTTTGTTTCTTTGAGTGCCTTCATTAAGGTCTCCTTGAAGCTAGGATAATGTAATTTTATTATCACATCTCTGTGTGCATCTTTTGGGGCATTTTTTGATATAGGGATCCTATAAATATCATATTTTTTATCCTCTCCTTATTTTCTACTTGTTCTATACGTGATGTCAAGGTTTTAACGGCCTGGGTGTTTTTTTACAATTTCTTGGGTTAACTCCATTTTCAAAGAGTTTTGAAAATCTGCTAGTAGTTGCCTCATTACAATGGTTGTAAGAATTCTTTCTCTGGAGTGCCTGAAGTACTCAAAGAATCCAAATTTTCATTATCTGTAAGATTTAATTTGGGTAAAGATTGCTCTGGGGCATTCAGAGGAGTCAGTTATGTGCTATCAAATGATTTTTTCCATAGTATTTTCTTTAGGAGAGAAGAAACTAGAGGGATTTTTCATGTTTTTTTTTTTTTATCCTTACTTTTAACCTTTAAGTAAACTTTGCTCTTTTTTCTTCATTTTTAATACTCTCACTACCCTCTTTTTCTTCTCTTTTTTTTGCCCTTTCCCCCCCTCTTACTATTCTTAAAAGTGTGAAGTCAATGCAGATTAGGGATATATCGCTATTTACAGCCCAATCAGGCAATAATCTCCTTAACACTATGCTAGTTGTTCCAGTTTCCTTACTACATTTATTATGTTAGTATTAATTATTTAATTTATGCTATATCTTTATACATTTTACATCAGATGTTTTCCTAAAGCCTCAGCGATTTTGTTTTAGAATCTCTGACAGTTGTTCATTCTTATTCTCCTTAATAATATCTCGGGATCTATATATTGATCATAATGTAATTTATTTATACATCTGGGCCCTCATTCAATTGTAATTTGGCCAATTGAATAGGGGTCTAAATAAGCACATAACATATTTTTTTAAGAAGTTTTTACTTAGTAAACATCTATCCAAAAGCAAGGTTTTCACTAACTAAAAACGTATTTAAAAAAATATGTTATGTGCTTATTTAGAGCACTATTCAATTGGCCAAATCGCAATTGAATAAGGGCCCTGGAGTTTACCTCCAATATATATCAAAGTCATATGCGTTCACTGAGTCTTTCCACGGCTTGCAGTTAACATATGAGTATTTCAATTATTTTGGAGATGTTGCTCAATATATCTTTCCTTATAGTTCTCAAGGTATACGCATCTTATCCTCTGGCATCTATTTTTAAGTGAGCTTGGACGCTCTTGGATGCTCTGAGTAAATTTTATTTTATTTTTTTATTTTTTATTTCTTTTTTTCCTTTTTCTTCCTTTTTTAATTCACTTTTGAATCAGAAATGGAGACATAAAAAAGATGTTTATTCTTAATCGTCTCAAGTATTCAATGTATATAACCTAATCTCCCAGTAATTTTCATTTCTTCTTAAAGTCACTCAGTACTCTGACTTTCAGAGAGAGTTTGTATATCAACCTAGTTCTCCCACCTCAAATTAAATCACTTTCATTCCAGTTACTTTTCCTTGAGTTGGTAATATTGACTCACTCTAACAGAGTTCAGCTTTCTTTACTCAGATATTTTGGGTATTACCCTCCTATGGCATTGTTGCCAAACTCACCACCTGGGATCTTCTTTTGCGTTGTCCCCTCATATAGTGAGAGTCTCACCCTTTGTGTTCTATGAACACAATTTGCAGGCTTTCACATCCAGACCACAACTTCTTGTCCGCTTCCACTCTCAGCCACAGCAACTGAGTCTGATTCCGGAAGGTAAATTTGGTCCCCCTCCAAGCCAAGGGAGTTAAAGCCGAACTTGCAACAGCTCCCCAGATCTCCAAGTATATCTCCTCCCAAGGACTACACAGCTCAACTTGGCTGAGGATGATGGATCCCAGTAAATGGTGGGCCAACTCTCTCACTCCTTAACAATCTCACACGTTGACTCCATCGGTCAGGACGCCCACGCTAGCGCGTCTTGCTAGCTATTTCCTGGGTGGGGCATCATCCCAATATGCAGGGGTGATAACTCTGAAGAACAACTGCTTGCAAACTAAAGCGATTTAGCAACAGATTTAGCAAACATGAGGGTGAGTTTTTTTGTTTTTTTTTAAACGTTTTTATTAAAGGGAAGAAAGAAAAACATCATGTTAAATGCATTGTATAAAACAAGAACACTCTGAAGACGATACAAATGTCAATGTGGAAGGCTTGTTCTTACACTTTTCCCAACATTTTTTTTTTTTTTATTTTGTTTACGTTTGTTTACGTAGCATACAGTTAACATACTATACAACATAATATGGCAAAATCAATTAGCCTTAAAGAGAAGAAAGAGAAAAGAGAAAAACATAAAAGAAATAGAGAGACAGAGAGAGAGAGAGAGAAAAAAAGAGAGGGGGGGGGGGTGAAGCATTGCTTTTTTATTCCACTTGCTCACATGAAATGAAACCTGCTGAGTGTTAACACCAACCAATTCGTAGCTCCCACATATCACAGCAGGAAGCCCATTTTTTGTAATTAACATCCAGTTCTGCAGATATCATACATATAGAGTGTATGTGTTTAGGTTTAACTAGGACCTCTCTAAACAGGGGAATAGACTCATTTTAAGATTTAGCAATAGTAATTCTTGTTGTTTAGGGATATTTGGTTAGTGAGACGCTGGGCCTCTTTGGTAAGACCGGTAATGGGAAGACATAATAAGACCTCTTCAGGTTTCTGAGGTAATCTACTGCCCCATCATTTCTCTAAAGTATCAAATACCAAAGTACCAAATGTGAGCAATTTTTTGGGCACTCCCATAGAGTGTGATAAAGTGTTCCCGCAGAGCTGCACCCCCTAAAGCAGTTCCCCACTGAGGATGGATCTGATCATTTCAACCTTGCTGGGGTCAGGTACCATCTCAAAATTGTTTTGTAGAAAATCTCCCTTAGGATTACGTTAAGGGAAGATTGCGCTGCTTTTTTGTGAATTTTGTTCCATTGCTCCTTTTCTAAAGTGATGCCTAATTCTTTTCCCAAGATGATTGATGGTGGAGTCTGGATAGGTCGCCTGATCTAACAAGTAATCATAAATAATATAAATATTTGTATTGCCATACAGCATTTCTCAAATGGGGTTTTGTTAACCAAATTATTAACTTGCGATAGTTTAGAAACATTTGAGTTAATTTGTGCTGGGTTAAGCCATTCTTTAACTGGTACCTGATTATGTGCACTAAATGACATGGGTGACCATTTTTGGTTTGTTCTAAGTACATCAGCTACAATAGTCAGATTTTTACCTATCTGCCAACTCCACAGGGAGTTTTTGTTGAATGAGATATTTTTATATGGTAGCCATAAAAGGGTGAGCCAGGAACCTGTTTCAACCAAGAGAGCTCTTTTGTTCATCTGGTTCCAAAGGGTAAGAGATTGGGCCACACTTCCAGGGAGCAGAGAATGATTGGTTTCAAAATGGAGACTTGTCCAGAGTACCTGGGCTGATTAAAAGGTTCTGATCTCTGAGATCAGAACCTTTTAATCAGCTCTCAACCTCCACCCACACTGGTGAGTGTTCCTTAATGAACCATTTGGATAGTTGTTGCAATCTAGAAGCCTTAAAGTATTGTATTAGGTCTGGAAGAGCTAATCCCCCTTTACTTTTATGAGCCAACATAGTAGTTTTGTTTACTCTTGTTTTGTTATGATCCCAAACAAAGCGAGAGACCACCCTTTGGAGTTTCTGCATGTCCTTTGTACTAACCTCAGCTGGGATTGCATGAAAAATATATAGGAGTTTGGGAAGTACATTAATTTAAATGGCATACATTTTTCCTATCCAGGACATTTTATATGAGGATAAGCTATGAAGTCTTTTGATGACAAATATAACGCTAATATACCTCCCACTAGACCCTCATTCAGACCAAACCGTAACAGTATCTCGGTCATGTAAGCCCAATCTATTATTATTATCTTTATTTATATAGCGCCAACATATTCCGTAGCACTGATCTATCTGGTCAAAAGCCTTTTCTGTGTCTAGTTAAAGCAGCATCAGTGGCATTTACAAGCATTTACCTAGCTTACAAAGCCCTCAACAACACTGCACCCCCTTATATCTCTGCTCTCATCTCCAAATATTTCCACACCCGCCCTCTTCGCTCTGCTAATGACCTTCTTCTTTCCTCCTCTCTCATTACCTCCTCTCACTCCCACCTTCAGGACTTTTATTGCGCTGCCCCTACTCTCTGGAACTCCCTGCCTCGCTCCACTAGACTATCCTCTTGCTTCAAATCTTTCAAAACCTCACTAAAAACACACCTGTTTAAATAAACCTATAATCTCTCTCCTTAACATGCACACTATATTTCGCACCCTTCTGTACCACACCCTAAACCTTTAGATTGTACGTCTGCAAGTTGGGGAAAGCACTATGATCACTGGATTCTAAGCTCAAAGACAGGGCCCTCCATCTTTGTAATGTGCTAATATTGTTTTGCCTTGATCACAACATATGTATTGCGCTACGAAATATGTTGGCACGTTACAAATAAACAATAATAATAATATTATTTTTTTTTTGCCAATGCGACATCCCTAAGATCCAGAATACGTCTGGTGTTGTCTGGGGCCTCTCTACCTTTAAGTAAAACAATATCTTTAACCTCTAGAAATCCTGCCCTCATTGGTTGACCAGTAAGAAAGTCATTGAACAAGCATTGAAGGTGGGGAGATAAGATATCTTTCAATTATTTGTAAAAGTAGTTAGTAAATCCCTTCGGACTGGGGGCCTTGTGGGGTTGGGTTTCTTTAATAACAATTTCTTCTGTGGTTATCAGGGAGTCTAGGGAATCAATTTTGTCTTTGTCAATTTGGGGGAATTTGATTGTAGAGAGGAAGGAATTAATACAATCTTTATGCTTAGGTGTATTTGACTGGAGGGATGCCAAATATAATATAGCATAATATTTTTCAAAAGCGTTTGCTATATCAACTGGTTGGAAGTAAGACTTGCCTTTTTCAAGTATGATTTTAGGTATATATAAATTAGCTTTCTGCTGATTCAACTTTTTGGCAAGCATTTTGTCAGGCTTATTGGGCAATGTAAAACATGTAGACTAACTACGCTGTAAGATAGTTACAACCTTCCTCCTCAGAATCCCACATAATTCTTGTTTCAGCTTGTGAATTTATGCCTGGGCCTTGGGAGACCTCAAGTGTTTTAAGGATTTCTGGAGGTCTGATATTTTAGTATTTAATTATTAAATACGTGAGAGCTCTATTTTTTTAGCTAAAGCCCCTAGCTGAATACAGGTGCCTCTCAGTACCGCTTTGTGCGCTGCCCATACCCCCACCTGGTCTACCTCACCACCACTGTTTGAGTTGAAATAGTTTACTAATTCTGTTTGAATTTTGTCACGTGATGAAACATTGTTTAAAAGGGCCAGGTTTAGTGTAGAGGAAGGTGTATGCCCCTTAGGGAGTAGGTCTTTCAGGGAAATATAAACTAGGTCATGATCTGACCAGGAGATGGGGTGGATTCCAACATCAGATAGATTTGTGGTTAGGTGTTGTTGGATGAGAATGTAGTCAATACGGGAGTATGAGCAATGTCTTGCTGAATAATAAGTGTAATCTCTATCAACCGGATGCAATTCTCTCAAGGTGTCTATCATACAGTGGTTTTAAGGAGAGCTTTGAGGGACCTGGTTTCTCCTGGGATTACATGGGTCGGAACCATTCCTGATCTGTCTTTGGAAGGATCTAAATCTAAATTAAATTCCCCCCGAAGATCCAAGCGGAATGTTGCCAATCAGTCATTAAATCTGAGATTCTATGAAAGAAGGCTGCTTGTCTAGAGTTCGGTGCATATACATTTAATAAGAATACCTTACATTCGTTAATGGTACCATGCAATAAGACATATCTCCCATCAGAATATTTATGGGTAGCTATATGTTAAAAAAAGTAATCTTTTTTTAATAAGGATTTAAACCCCCTTTTTTGTTCAGGAGCAGTGTCGTGATATGCCTGAGTAAAATGTTTGCCCTAGTATTTTGGGATTGCGTTCTTTTTTAAATGTGTTTCTTGGATCAACACAATGTCAACACCTAAGCGGCTATATTCTCCCAAGGCAATTCCTCGCTTTATTGGTTCATTTAACCCTTGGGCATTATGTGAAGCTATTTTGAGATCCATTAGTTACCAACTTCTATGGTAAGGGAGTACGGTCTAAAAATTATAGTAGGCAAGCAGGTCCAGTAATATGATATTCCAGAAGCTGGTGTCTACACAATGTGAGGAGAAAGTCTTCACCAGAAGAGATGGAGGGGGGGACAATGAGGTAACTAGGAGAAAGAAGAAGAAAAGCTAAGAGGAAACAAAATAAAATACAAAGTATTAGAAATGCATCAAAGCAGAAAATATAACACTTGCAATATTCCAACAAATATACAGGTAGCTTTATATGAAATTGATATAATTTCAAAAACTTGTAGACTAAGCTACAATATTACATTTGTTTGTGGAGAAAAAAAAGTTGTCCTCCAGTAAAAATAACTCTTTCAAATCTCAATAGTCGCTTACAAATGTGCAAATAGTGCTTTATGAAACCAATTATGTAGAAAAAACAAAGACAACAACAAAGTACAGTCTAAAGAGGAGAGCCTAATGTTGTCCTCTGATGAAAAATGGTGAGTCGTCTGGTATCCCACAAAAAGGATATAATGGCGACTCGCCTAGAGTATAAGTCTGAAACATGTCCGCTCTGTGGCACAACTTTATGAAAACATCTATCAAAAAGTAACAATACAATATTTAAATTCCTGGAATGAGAATAAATATGACTCCAAATATAAAATGTCCACTTGTATGACGTAAACAAGACATTTGGATTGTTCATAATGATGTAGGATTCACATTGACCACAATGTAGTAGAGTGGACACTACCACAGCATGTTGTTTTATTACATACGGCCTAAGGCAAGAAAATATAGTCCAGACCTTTGATACAAGAGATCTTCTGCCAATTCAAACTGTCAGTCCTGTGATAGTTGTTGTGGTCTTGGGCATCTTTGGGGCCTAGGGATCAATTGCTGGTGTCCAAGATTATCAGGTATTGAAATGCCCAAAGAGGAAAGTAAAGCTGTGCCTTCTTCCATATCACAAATGGTGTAGGTTATCCCTTCCTTCTGGATATTAAGTTTAAATGGAAAGGCCCATGTGTATTTTCATCCTTGGGCCAAAATAGTTTCCAAGTGGGGTTTCAACAACCTTCTTTTAAACAGAGTGGATTGGGAAAGGTCGGCATATATGCTTGGTTGCGACCCCTCAACTTCTGGGATGCCTGGCTTTGCCTCTTTCATAAAGAGGTCCTTGGTTGCGTATTAGTGAAACTTTACTATCCATCCCTTGGTCTCTCACCAGAGGAAGGGCGGTTCATCAAGGCTCTATGTATCCTGTCAATCCTGAATGATTCATCTTCCAGGTTAGTTAAAAGAGATCTGCAGAGGTCGAGTATGTACTGTGGTAAATTTTTTATAGACCCAGTGTGAGACAGGCAATGCAATGGCAGATCCTGAGCTCCAGCTCTCAGATGCTTTTCCAACTCTTCACACTGAATTCAGCCACTGGATTTGCCCTCCAGAAGAACCAGGTATGCCTCAGGTCCTGTAGATTCCATTAACAGCCTCTGCCCCTCAATTATATATTTTAAATTAAACAATGAATCCTATATATATAGGAGCTCAAGCAGAACATGTCTGCCTTGTTCAGCGGCTTGCTCCTCCCTCCATCTGTGTAAGTTTTTTAATGATTACTTTGGTATTTTTTTCATGCAAACATCTTTTTATCATACACTGCTGATTCTTCTCTATTGGATGCATTCATAACCCAAGAGACTGAAATATGTCTTTAATGTTTAGGTTTAGATTTATAGTTATGGGTTAGCATTTGAGTTAGGTCTAGGGTTATTGTTAATATTTAGGATTATGTTTAGTACTAAGAGTTAATGTTTAGGGTTAGGTCAGTGGTAGGGGAAATGGAGGGCCCCAGTGCAAAAAAAAGTTTTGCCCCCCTAGGGAGGAGGGGCAAAATGGTTTTGACTCCCTCGGGCACCCCACAGGATTTGCTCCTGGGTTAGGTTTAGGGGGCAGTTTTTGCTTTATGGTTAATGCTTAGGGTTAGGGTTACATTCTTGAGTTAGTGTTTAAGAATAGAGGTAATGTTTAGGGTTAGGTTAATGGTTAGGGTTAGTGTTAGTGTTAGGGCTAATATTTTGGGTTAGGTTTAGTGTTAGGGTTAATTTTGTTTAGGGTTAGAGATTAGGTTAAGCTTTAGGGTTAATATTTAGAGTTAGGTTTAGGGGTTAGATTTAGTGTTAGGGTTATGGTTAAGGTTAGGCTTAATGATTAGAGTTACTGGTTAGAAGTTAGGTGTTAGGGTTTAGGGTTAAGGCTATGGTTAGGGTTTAGGGTTAGGTCTAGGGTTAGGGTTTTGGGTTAGGCTTAGTGTGAATGTTTAGGGTTAAGTTTAGGGTTAGGGCTTACATTAGAGTTAGGGTTTTGGGTAAGGATTAGGGTAAGAGTTAGGGGCTAGAGTTAGTTTTAGAGTTAGGTTTAGATTTAGGGTTAATATTTATGGTTAGATTTAGAGTTACGGCTTAGGACTAGGGGTTAGGATTAGGGTTAGGTCTAGAGCTAGGGTTAATGTTTAGAGTTAGGTTTAGGGTTTTATGTTTAGGTTTATGTTTGGGTTAATGTTTAGGGTTTAGGGATAATGTTTAGGGGTAGGGTTAGGTTTAGCGTTAGGATTAGGGTCGTGGTAGATAACATAAAAGATCTGCGATTTGAAAGGGTTTCAAATACATATTTATTCAATTGGAAATATTTTGCTTTTTAAACACATATTTTAACTGTTGAAAATATATTGTTAAGTTTGACAGAAACATATTTTAACACAGATTTTAGAACTATTGAAAATAATGTTGCATTGTATTTGAAACTGTCAGAAATATGTGTGAAATTGTTTAAGTTTGAAACAGTATAATAAATATATGAAAATACATTTATGACTTTGGGGATAAACATGCTACAAGTAATGGGACATCTTTAGTGTTTAACCTTTAAGGCCACAAGAATTCACATAAGTATGATTCTAGGCTTCTATGAGTGCTCCAATGGGGTTTCCCCCATATGAATTCCACTGACTGGGTTCAACTGTGTTCCTATTTACAAAGTTGATGGAATGATTTACCTGTAGATGTACAAAGCCTTCTTCAGAGTGGCGGTTATAGGCTCACCATTTATCTGATATTATGGTAGTGCCAGGTCATATATATTGTTAAATAATTGGGATTCATTTCTGGCTGGTTCACTCTGGAACAGCAATAAGGAAGCACTCATGAGTTTCTCTACAAATTCCTCAGAAAATCCATTGCTGTGGCAATATTCAGGCAACATCATTTTTTTGTTTAGAAAATAAACTTTCATCAATTTTGATGGTGAGCCCAGGTCCTCCTATTAATGAAGGATTTCTTAGCAGTGCAGCTTATCAAACCTCTCTCAGGTAGTTATTCCAGTCCACAGTAATGCTCTTGTTTAGATGTAGTTCATGTTTACAAAATGAGATCATTGTGTACTCATGACTCCATGCATAAATAAACATCATTGCTGTTTTAAAGTTTAATTTAGAACCTATAAACCATGTGTTGTGACGTACAGGTATTTCTTTTTGACATCCTTGTTTACAGCATCTCCATCTCTCTCTTTGTATTAATGCTAATTTCATGTTATGACCTGAGGAGCAAATCATTTGTGAATTTAAAAGTCCTTTTTCTTGCTGGAAATGTATGTGTTTTGTTGGTCTTTAATTATCACTCATATATCAAGAAAATTCATGGTATTTGTCACAGTTTGAAAATGTATTTCTAGAATAATTCATAATTTTGTTTGCAATAGTTTGAAAATATATTTGCAAAAATTTGTCTCAAAATTAATTATTTTGAAGCATTTATAAATACATTTTGTAAAAGTTTGTTTTAAAATGTATTATTTTAAATATTTGTCTTAATGTATTTGAATCAGTTTGTTTGCAAATGTATTGTTTTTAAAATGTTAAGCATCGCAAGGTGTGCAATGCTATCATTGCAATCTAATGTGGTAGTGTGACCCTTAGGGACCCATTTCTTCTGATATGTAATGTACTGAGACTGTTGGAGGGACCACTTTAAATGTTATACTTTTAATAAGAATCAAAAGAACCAGCTTCATTCAGCAACAAATAAACATATATGTAAACAGTTTACCTAGCTGCTAGCGCTCCCTGATTAGCCCTGGGACAGCTAGTCTGCTCTCAAGTAAAAAGCAAGCTCTCAGCAAATAGTCTGATTTCCCAGTATTTGTCTCCATGTACAGCCCTTTTTAGCACAATACTGGTTTTATTAAACTTCAGGGCTTACACGCCCAGTTCTGTAACAGTAATTTCCCACAAAAAAATGGGTGGAGCACTGGCCCATCCTTCTCTCTAGAATGCTCCATTCCAGGGACCTTAAAGCCATATCTAAGTTTCCTGGGTTATAAATGCATCTGAACATATTTTTTACATGGAAAAATAACAGAATTTAAACATTTGAAGTTAGCAACATGTCTTGTAACTTCTGACAGTTGAAATGATTATTAACAACCCCTTGAAACCCAGTCTAAATTATCATAAAATGTATAATTTGTTTTGGCCAATCAGGAGGAGGCTCAGACAGCTGATTCATTTGTATCAAGCTCAGGGGTTCCAAGCTATGTTGTAAAGTCTCTCTACCAAAAAGGTCAAACTCTGTCTCTGGCTGCTCTCCTCTGTGTACTTGGTAATGTAAGCTCCCTGTGAGTATGCAAAGCTGGATTTTAGGTTCCTGCCTATAACTTTGTAAGTACACTGAACTTTTCTATATAACACATATTTTTATGATAATCACTGTCTGTTTCTTATCAAACATTTGAAACTTATATATATATATATATATATATATATATATATATATATATATATATATATATATCTTTAACACACTTTCTGACGTCTTCTTTCTCTCTGTACAACAGAAGCAGACTTCTTCCTGGGGGTTATATAATTATTATTATTATTATTATTAACTTTTATTTGTAATGAGCCATCATATTCTGTAGCACTGCTCAGGGGATGAGAACAAGGAAAAATACAATGTTAACAAACTGCAGAAAATGAAGGACTTTGTTTGTAGCTTAGAATCTTTGCAGAAAGTGCTTTTTCCAAAGCGCCCTACAAGATTGGAAACTCACTACTTGCAATCTAAAGGGGATAAAAAAACACAGGAAAGAGCAGATAAGGAATAGCAAGGGTTAGGAAGTAAGTGAAAGTTGACTTAGGTAGGAAAGTATATGAATTAAAAAGGTAATTTCATTTAGTAGGAGAGGGAGTGGATCAGATAGAAGTCATTAGAGGTGAGTGGCTATAATGTGTAATATTTTGTATGCCCCTAGTGGTCAGATAATATAACATGCAAGTGGAAATGTCTGGTGAGTGCCTGGGTTAGAAGATATATCTCCTCCGTAGAGGAAGGAGAGAGAGAAAGAAGATGGGAATGGGACTTGCAGAAGTGATTCTACTTGTGAGCTTTAGAAGAGGGAGGAGATTGGGACTGAAGGAAGTAGAATAGCTAATTTGAGCATAAAAGAGGAGAGTATGAGAGGTGAGATGGTTATGTTAGAGACATGATGTGAAAAAGTTGAGAAGAAGAGCCTGAGGGAAATGCAGGAGGTTAATAGGAAGGAGAAGGCACAAGGAAACATTGTGTAAGGGATCAGTTAGGAATAGTTAGCAGGCGTTGCTAATTAATCAGCTGTAAGATATTTGTGTGAATTAATAATTTAAGGGTAAACAGGGGCGGGTGAAAGAGGGGCAGGGAGATAGGGGATTGATTGGCAGTTCAGTCAGAGAAGATATGGCAGGCAAGATGTCTGCTGCTGAGAGAGAGAGAGAGAGAGAGAGAGAGAGGGATAGAGACTGTAAGCAAAGAGGAAGTTATTCCTAGAAAAGCAGGATGTTATTAGAGTGTGATAGGGAGGAGTTAAGGGTAGGCCTGAAACAAATAGAGGAGGAGGAGGGGGGGGGGGGTTACAGAGAAATACAATAGAATACATTTGGTTTAAAAGTAACCTAAAAATAGTAATAGATAAATGCAAAATAATATTAAGAAAAGGACAGATTGTACAGATGGCTGAAGTAAATTTAGCCTCCTCATGTGTCTTCAATATACCTTAGAAAGTGGTTTGCAGTTCAGTCAGAGAAGATATGGCTAGCAAGATATCTGCTTAGAAAATAGTTTGCAGTTCAGTCAGAAAAGATATGGCTGGCAAGATGTCTGCTTAGAAAATGGTTTGCAGTTCAGTCAGATAAGATATGGCTGGCAAGATGTCTGCTTAGAAAATGGTTTTAGTTCAGTCAGAGAAGATATGACCGGCAAGATGTCTGCCGCTGAGAGAGAGAGTCTCTTTAAATTGACTCGTCTATAAAAGTCTAACCCATTTTCTGTCATCAAACTCCTTACTTCACCCTTTGCAATCTGGTTTTGTGTACAACACTCTGAGACAGCACTTACTAGTGAAAGTCATGACTTGAGTTAGCAACAGCCACACACCGATAAAAGTCCAAAATCCACTACTGGGGTTTTCTTAGCCCTATGCTTTACTTAGTAGCCGGGTTACAGTGGCAGGCATGTGCTACAAGAGAGCTGTGTTGCAATGGTTTTAGAATTAAAGAGTGAAGCACTTTGAGAAATGTTTCATACACCTCCACCTAGATTTTTCCAATGCAATGTGTCTTCATAAGTTGGTAGTATTTATTTGTTTACATTTTTACATATGATGAAAGGATCTTGGCTAATAAGCTTAGACTTTGATATATAATCATACAGTCTCTTTAAAGGAACACTGTTCAAGAAAAAAGGTACTTGTTTGGGAAGTATGCAAAAAACGTACAATATTAGCACCTGTGTAAGCTTATGGACTTCATTTATTAGAAGAAGAATCTAATTTGGGGAGTAGTCTTTGCTAGATAAGTGGATTGGGCGGAAATTGATACTACACTACATCTCCCTAACTTGCTTTATCCAAGCTGCTTGCATCAGGAATCGGAAGAGTCATCTACTACACAAGCTAGGATCCAGCCCCACGCTGATGAGAGGTAGTAACCTTGAAACAGCTGTACATGGGTAGGATTCCTGGCTTGTGCATAATCAATCCTGAGCTTTGCAAAAAAGCTGTGTAATAAAGCCGTCAGATGCTTAAAGGAGTCATGTTTAAAATGGTTATGGGTTGCAAGAGCAAAGCCTTTGTGGACACATTTGCATGTCCCTGCCCAGGCTTCCAGAATGCAGTGTAATATTTCTCAGAATTCTGAGCAGGAAACACCTTTTTTTAACTTGTTTTAGACATTCAAATGTGAACACAAATGTACAATTTATGTACTATATATATATATATATATATATATATATATATATATATATATATAAAGTGGTTCTTTAAATTTCCCTTTTTCATCTGTAATTCCTGTTTTATTTGCTCATGTTCTTTACATTTCAACAGTTTGTCACTGGTCAGTAAATTACACCTAATACTTTTTCATCCCAGCAGCAGTGCTGCTTTTTTCTTTCTATGGACTTTAAACATATGTAAGACACTTTCTTTTTTTACAACACGTTCCAATCCCTGTAACTGCCAAAAACTCCCACTGTGCACCATGGAATATTATGTCTTGAAAAAAATATTTAGACAAAAATATTTAGACAATGCACATATATATGTCTAAAGCAGATAAATGACTTTCTTCCTACTACAACTCGCAATAAATAAAATATTTAATTGACCTTTTTACCTCAGGAAAACTTCATATTTGTGAAGTATGTAATAATGTTCCATCTTGCCTGTCTTCAATAGTTCCTGATAGATTTGCTCAAGGGACTATAGCAATCTTCAGATGAGTGATGGATACCGAAGTAAGTAAAAGGGAGAGTGGAGGTGAACTACAACCCAATGTATTATTATTATTATTATTTTATTATTATTATTATTATTATTATTATTATTATTATCCTTTTATTTGTAATGTGCAAACATATTTCATAGTGCTATACCAAGGTTAAGTACAAGGCAAAAAACTAATTTTAACACATTGCAAAAGAATGGAGGGTAAGGATTCATCCTTTGCCTAAGCAGACTGTAGCCATCAGCAGAACCCAGTACATTAGGATACAATAGATTACAGGTCCTTGGTAGAAGGGCTATAAAATTTGGTAAAACTTGGCAAATGATCCCTAGAGATGAAGGATGGACACAGCCAACCACTTAGCAACATTTGGCACTATCTTAGCCCAAAAGAAGCCCCTTGCTATACTTGTGTACATTCTCCACAGGGCATGACATTTTCCATTGTCTCCTATACATAATGCTTCTAATGAGTAAATATTAAATAATACCAAGAACAGAGGTGCTCAGGCAGAGAAAAAACTGCCCTTAATAGATAGTTTTATAGATATGGTCATCCACTCTGAGAGCATCCTCTGTTAGCTCACTGGTGCTCTACACAGGGGGAAATATCCTGTAGTATATCAGTCTGGTCTCACTCAAAAGAGTAAGCCAGCCCCAAAATACAAGGCAATTCTACCCTGAGTAAACAGCAAACCCTAGATGTATGTTTCGGCCTTAATTGGGCCTCATCAGTAGGATATAGCTAATGACTCCCTAAGGCACAGTGAACAAGGGATCCACGTCTGGAGTCCCCTATCACCTGTAGGAAGACAAAGCCCTAAGGGTCTTTTTTATACCAACATACCAACAATAGAGGAGCAACCTCTTTTAGCTCACTAGTACCCTTCAAAGTGAGAAATACCCAGTAGTATATCAGTCTGGTCTCCCTCATATAGTGATATGGAATCAAAATACCAGACAATAGGGCTTTGTCTCCCTAAGGGTGATATGAGACTCCAGATGTGGACTCCCTTCTCACTGTGTCTTAGGAAATTATCATCTACACCCTACTGATGAGGCCCAGCTGAGGCCAAAATGTACATCTAAGTTTTGCTGTTTCTCCTGTTCAGATTAGAATTACCTGGTGTTTCAGGGTTGGACCTCTATTGTTGGTATTAATTAGTAAGTATTATATGATTCAAGTCAGAGCAGTGACAACAACAGAAATTGTATAGCTCTCCCTTGGTCCACACTCCCAGGACATTTTTATAGACTTCAGGCAAAAATATATCTCCTTTGTATAATTGGGTGATATACTACATGAATAAAGTTCTTTATAAAATTGTTTTGGAGAACACCAAGCAGAGCAGTCCATGGCAGGTGGTATCCGAATGTATTTATAACTAAAACTCAGCTTCATAACATTTTCCCTACCTAATTATGCATAGTCAGATTACAATTTTCAAACATACAAATTTGTTCAGTGGTCCAGAGACAGCAAAGGTATTCTTAGCAAGGACATGCAAGTTAGACCACACTGTATCTTCAGTCTTAAATCCATTACAATTTGTGTCCACAGTTGTAAAGCCAGTCCCAGCACATACATGAGCCACCGATCATACATTGTACATTGAAATGTTTGATCTTTCACATTGCCTTGCAAAAGTATTCACCCCCCTTGGCATTTTTCATGTTTTGTTGCCTCACAACCTGGAATTAACATGGATTGTTTGAGGATTTGCATCATTTAATTTACAGAGCATGCCCACATCTTTAAAGATGTGTTTTTTTTTATTGTAAAGCAAACAACAATTAGGACAATATAACAGAAAAAGTCAATGTGCATAACTATTCACCCCCCCCCCCCCCAATGTCAATACTTTGTAGAGTTACCTTTTGCAGCAATCACAGCTCCAAGTCGCTTTGGATAAGTCTCTATGAGCTTGCCACATCTTACCACTGGGATTTTTGCCCATTTCTCCTTGCAAAACGGCTCCAGCTCCTTCAAGTTGTATGGTTTGCGCTTGTGAACAGCAATCTTTAAGTCTGACCACAGATTTTCTATTGGATTGAGGTCTGGGCTTTGACTAGGCCATTCCAACACATTTACATGTTTCCCCTTAAACCACTCAAGTGTTGCTTTAGCAGTGTGTTTGAGGTCATTGTCCTGCTCGAAGGTGAACCTCCGTCCTAGCCTCAAATCACACACACAGAGTTGTACAGGTTTTGCTAAAGAATATCCCTGTATTTAGCACCATCCATCCAGTTTCTCAGTCCCGGCTGCTGAAACACATCCCCACAGCATGATGCTGCCACCGCCATGTTTCACTGTGGGGATGGTGTTCTTTGGGTGATGTGATGTGTTGGGTTTGCGCCAGACATAACATTTTCTTTGCTGGCCGAAAAGTTCAATTTTAGTCTCATCAGACCAGAGCACCTTCCTCCATACATTTTGGGAGTCTCCCACATGCCTTTTCGCAAACTCAAAACGTGCCATTTTGTTTTTTGCTGAAAGTAATGGCTTTCTTCTGGCCATAAAGCCCAACTCTATGGAGCATACACCTTATTGTCGTCCTATGTACAGATACTCAAGACTCTGCTGCTCCTCCAGGGTTACCTTAGGTCCCTGTGATGCCCCTCTGATTAATGCCCTCCTTGCCCGGTCCGGTGGGCGGCCATCTCTTGGGTTTGCTGTTGTGCCATGTTCTTTCCATTTGGTTATGATAGATTTGATGGTGCTCCTGGGGATCATCAAAGATTTAGATATTTTTTTTATAACCTAACCCTGACTTGTACTTCTCAACAACATTGTCCCTTACTAGTTTGAAGAGTTCCTTGGTCTTCATGGCAGTGTTTGGTTAGTGGTGCATATAGCATACTTATTTATTACAAAAACAATCTAGGAGAACACTAATTAATTAAAAAAGTATTTATTGAATATCCTTAAAATAAATTATATACGCCCATTAGACATGGACAATGGGTGTGGAATCAGCTAACATCATTTTATACACTGTGTACCGTAAGGAACCTGAGAGACACATACTGTAGGTCTTAGTAAAGGGATAAGCTAATTATCCCCTCAAGAAGCTTAAACAGGGAAAGGAGAATAGCGTATTCAAAATTGGAAGAGCATGGATCAAACAATCGTTTCTTCAAGTACCACTGCTAGCTTTTCTATTAGTGTGGTTTTATATGAAAAGGAGAATAGTGTATTTAACATTATAATAACTTAGGGATTTTAAAGTACCTTGGAATGGAATATTCAAAAACATAAGAGCCTGGATCATACAATAGTTCTTTTAGGTACCTGTATCAATGTTATTATTAATGTGGATTTATATAGGCAAGAGAATAGCGTATTGAACATAATAATAATTTAAACAGTTCACACAAATAATTTCAATATGAAAAATAATCTAAGTAATGGATAACTGTCACACTGAAATGGCTGTCGAGATTTGGGTTATAACATATAATAGTTGTCAAACTGTGAGAGTTCGTCAAACTTTGTGTGGTGCGTACGACATAGGCGATGAGCGCCACAGGCGCTCATTGCTTGCGAGCCGTTAAAGCGTAGCACTTAGCCGATGATCGCCGAAGGCCTTGATTAGCGAGACGAGTCGTTAAGCCACTACAACGCACTACAACTATCAGCACAAACACGAAAAGTCAATGAAACGGGACTTAGCCGAAAAACACTTCCTAAACGCGGGATCACCTTGGCGTGCAAGCGGTTGACAAACGCGGGACTTAGAAAAAAAATACGAGACGCAAGACTTAGAAAAAAAAGGATACTAGACGCAAAAAATTACGAGATTAACGTCCGAACTACGAAAATTAAAAAACAATAAAAACACACTAAATACACTACAAAAAATTACTAAAACATCACAGACAGCACAGGGCAACAGCCAGGATGTCTGGGAGGGAGGTGGAACACGAATTTAACTCACTTTAGACTTAAGCGAGGAAAAAAATGGGCAGCAAAAAAAATTAAAACGAGACTACACGACCACGGACCGCACAAAACACTGCCAAACGCGTAGCATTTACATATCTAACTACGAAATACATAATACACTATTACAAAAGCCGGGAAATGCTCACGAGACGCGTAACACATTAATAACATTACGACTATACAATGCCGCTTTACACAATAAACCAACAGCTTTACCTCGCGCACGCGGCCGATTTAAAATGCACACTTGGGACATTCATTACACTTTATAAGCAGGGCACCAACACTCAAAATGTATATTTTATGCAGACGGAAAATACAAACAGATTGTTAGCTCTTCAGCCTATTGCTCGCTGCATATATGAATTATAAATAATTAAAGTATATTAATTTATTGAATACATTATTCATTATTACTTAACTACATATACATAGAAATATATATCTCTCTTTATCATGACTCATGAAGGTGCTCAGAGGACCAAAAGTACACGACAGGAGAGACTCGCAATGAGCGCCGAAGGTCCTCACAGTACAAAACGGTTTACATTCTGTGTCAAACAGCACTCCCATGGCTTTAAATTTTATTGCCTCATCATTTTTGATGGGCAAGTCGCTAGTTATATATATTTTAAGTGGTTTTAATAATTAGCCCATCTACTACTGTATAGGGGACATTAAAAAAAATATATATATATTTAAGGGTATTCAATAAACATTATTTTTTTTATTATTTTGTGTTATTTTTGTATTTCGTTATCCTAGATAATCTTTGTAATAAATGGGTAAGCCATAGGACACTATTTATGTGTGGTGGCCTCCACCAGCCCCCACCCTGACCATGTGGGGAGACCTTTCCATCAAATGATGTTACTCCCCTACTCAACCCCCTTGGCCCTGGAGCCTAACTTACTACCCAGACTAATTGACCATTTGATCCTAGCTTTACAGGGGGTATCTGATGAGATCAGTAGTGGAAACATTCAGTCTCTGATGTACGTGGCCCTGCATATGCCCCAGCTTGCTTCCACATTCACACATGAATGTCTACTGACCCTTAGTGATGGCCAGCTCTTCCCCCACTGTACTGGATCCCCTAAAACCGAGCTTCTCATAAAAGAGTGACCCATTGGCCCCAGGGTTATTAGTATTAAACCCGCTGGGGAAAAGGCAGCATTTCAATACCACACATGACTGGTTGCCACCGTTACATCAATAAATTCACACAACAATACAATAATTCTGATCGGGATTGTAGCCCTCTCCATGAACACCAATGGTCCCGTATCCCACAGGGCACACAATAGGAATGTAGCTGACGCAGTTTAAGTGTTCAGTCTTGGAGGACAGTGTCCAGGAAGAGAAGGAAGAAAGAATACCAATAGTCCTCGTCAAGTCAGGGACCCAATAGTCCAACAGTCCCCCATAGCTTTGGCCCCCCGTGTGATGTCACAATTGTGTAGACATGAAGAAGAGAAACTCCATTAATAACTGTTTACAGTAAGAGAAGATCCTTGTATTGGGTCTTTGAGAGTGGTCCATAAGGATATTAAAGTGAAACAGTGGAGATTCCAAATAGTGTAATGACAAGCACTTTCAAAGCAAGATAATGGATGCACACCAACTAAAAAAGGCTGTTGCTAATTAACTTGTACTGTGGCACAGTGCCCATGCGGAGTGCAGTCTCTCAAGTGTCTTCACTGAAGAAAAAGCAGACCACCAAACATGGATTTCAACCTTCAGTATTTTGACAAGTGAAGTATAAAATACAAAACAACCTCTGGATAAAGTCCCTGTGCTTAACACCAATGTGCCAATGTATAAACAATATAAAAATGTAAGTTTTATTAAGATGAATATAAACTGTAAACAACATTGCTATTAGAGACAACTCAAAGACCAGAAAACATAAGCTCTTTAAATGTAGTCACAAGTAACAATTAGTACTATTGCTGGTATACAAGGAAATCTCCTTTATAGAAGACATATAGCCCCACAACCCTCATATGTATCAAAAAAAGGACCTGTGTGACCACCATGCCTAATGAACTAGCTGATAGTAAATCTGCAATAAAAAAAATTTTTTTTTATGTTTAATTTCCGTGTCATATCAATCTTGGGAATCAATGAGTTAATACAGGCCACCCACATGCCCTGAAATGTTACTTATGATTGCACAGTTTACGGTTCCGGCTTTCAGGCCTTAATTGCGGGCTTGTTCAATTGAATCGCTCTTAAACTGTAGCAAATTGAATAGGGGCCTGTGTTCGTAAACAGACTTAAACCTTTAAAATGGTATTTGTTATTAGTGTGATTAAAAAAATAGATAATTTTAGCATTTAATATCGTGTGCTCTTTCACACTATGAAGAGCACTTACAGTGAGGGAAATGGCCCTTCAATAATACATGTAGAAATAACAGTAGATCAAATCTTTGCAAAAAATACAGTTCAGGAACACAGTTTATCTCATTAATGGCTAATGGTGTACCCTACCCACCTTTCTCGTTGTCCTAAGCATTACTGAAAAGAAGTGGAAGATTTTAACTGTGATAAAATGAATTAGGCTGTCTTAGCAAGGCTTGAATAATGTTTTTACAGTTGAATTCTTCCTTTCCGTAGTCCTTAGGACATTGAGAGAAGTGTGGAGGGCTGCAAAAATGTTGAATCTGGAGGCTCCATAGAAGTAAGTGAAGTGTCGAATTTAAATCACAATCATGTTGAGGATAAAATTAATGAAGTGAAAACATTTACAGTGGATATAAAAAGTCTACACACCCCTGTTAAAATGTCAGGTTTCTATGCTGTAAAAACATGAGACAAAGATAAATCATTTCAGAACTTTTTCCACCTTTAATGTGACCTATAAACTGTACAACTCAATTGAAAAACAAACTGAAATCTTTTAGGTGGAGGGAAGAAAAATAAAAAATAAAAATAATGTGGTTGCATAAGTCTGCACGCCCTCTTATAACTGGGGATGTAGCTGTGTTCAGAATTAAGCAATCACATTCCAAATCGTGTTAAATAGGAGTCAGCATACACCTGCCATCATTTAAAGTGCCTCTGATTAACCCCAAATAAAGTTCAGCTGCTCTAGTTGGTCTTTCCTGAAATGTTCTTAGTCGCATCCCACAGCAAAAGTCATGGTCCACAGAAAGCTTCCAAAGCATCAGAGGGATCTCATTGTTAAAAGGTATCAGTCAGGAGAAGGGTACAAAAGAATTTCCAAGGCATTAGATATACCATGGAACACAGTGAAGACAGTAATCATCAAGTGGAGAAAATATGGCACAACAGTGACTGTACCAAGAACTGGAGCTCCCTCCAAAATTGATGAAAAGACGAGAAGAAAACTGGTCTGGGAGGCTACCAAGAGGCCTACAGCAACATTAAAGGAGCTTCAGGAATATCTGGCAAGTACTGGCTGTGTGCTACATGTGACAACAATCCCCCGTATTCTTCATATGTCTGGGCTATGGGGTAGAGTGGCAAGACGAAAGCCTTTTCTTACGAAGAAAAACATCCAAGCCAGGCTACATTTTGCAAAAACACATCTGAAGTCTCCCAAAAGCATGTGGGAAAAGGTGTTATGGTCTGATGAAACCACGGTTGAACTTTTTGGCCATAATTCCAAAAGGTATGTTTGGCGCAAAAACAACACTGCACATCACCAAAAGAACACCATACCCACAGTGAAGCATGGCGGTGGCAGCATCATGCTTTGGGGCTGTTTTTCTTCAGTTGGAACTGGGGCCTTAGTAAAGATAGAGGGAATTATGAACAGTTCCAAATACAAGTCAATATTGGCACAAAACCTTCAGGCTTCTGCTAGAAAGTTGAACATGAAGAGGAACTTCATCTTTCAGCATGACAACGACCCAAAGCATACATCCAAATCAACAAAGGAATGGCTTCACCAGCAGAAGATTATAGTTTGGGAATGGCCCAGCCAGAGCCCAGACCTGAATCCGATTGAAAATCTGTGGGGCGATCTGAAGAGGGCTGTGCACAGGAGATGCCCTCACAATCTGACAGATTTGGAGTGTTTTTGCAAAGAAGAGTGGGCAAATCTTGCCAAGTCAAAATGTGCCATGCTGATAGACTCATACCCAAAAAGACTGAGTGCTGTAATAAAATCAAAAGGTGCTTCAACAAAGTATTAGTTTAAAGGTGTGCATACTTATGCAACCATATTATTTTATTTTTATATTTTTCTTCCCTCTACCTAAAAGATTTAAGTATGTTTTTCAATTGAGTTGTACAGTTTATAGGTCACATTAAAGGTGTAAAAAGTTCTGAAATTATTTATTTATCTTTGTCTCATTTTTTTACAGCACAGAAACCTGACATTTTAACAGGGGTGTGTAGACTTTTTATATCCGCTATATATAAAACAAAAATGCCTAATGATCATTACTAAATTAAAACATCTAGCTCCTGCTATCAGAGCATTACAGTGGTCCTTTAAATATTATCAGGAAACATAGCTTAGTGAATACTGTGTAGGCTGTGATTTGACTGTAGTGAATATTAGTGAATTTTATCCAATGAATATTTAAACACCTTGATAAATTGGACTCTGTCAAAAATATCACTTAGTATTATTGTCTCCTAATGAAAAATGAAGAGAAAAATATTTTTCAGCAGCTGTTTTTTTCTTGAAGGGCAGTAAAATACTTTTCTATTTTTAACATATATAGAAAGTTAATAGTAAAGGGACGGTGGCTCAGGTATAATTGATAAGTACCAAATTCAAATGGATGATAACAGGGTGCTCCTAAGGATAATAGGGTTACGTAGTACATAAAGAGAGAAAAAGATCCTTTTTTAGGGCACACCTGGGAAATCCAATTCTCAGAAAAAGAGAATGAACTAAATGTTAAAACTTAACTTTTAATAGTAATAATAAAATCCACTTAAAATACATAAACGTAGGTAGCAGAGAGTAAAGTATATGAAGTTTACTGGGAAAAATGCCACTGTTGTGGAAAATGCCACTATGAGGTAGACCATATAAAGTGCAATGTGCTAGTATAGTCACTGATAAAGTGGCTAGTATATAAGAAATAAGGTGCTATATAGTGCTATTAGTGATAAGGTGCCAAGTGCTATGACACAAATAAGAAATATATGAAAGTGAACCAAGTATATAGGTTATATATGGTTGCCTATAAGGTGCAATATAAGTAAATATTAGCAGCTATATGCTGAACAGAAACCAGTAAACAAAATGATAAATGTGGCAAGGGGTAAAGGATAGGAGTAAAAGATATTGAGAAATAAATGCCCCCAGAGTACTGATATCCTGTTAGGTAATGTTCTCAATATCTGTGTATCTCAAATACCCAAGTACCCAAATAACAGCGTTGCCTTCAGGATATACCCATAACCAGAAGCTACTGCCTTCCAAATCCACTAAGCTTTTGCTGAAATAGCCTAACTAATGCAGCTGTGAAGGGGCTTTATGCTATGGGCCTGAAACTGAAAACGCTGACTCTTTGCTAGTCACGCCGTGGTCTAGACGCAAGGTAATGACGTCATAGACTCGCGACGGCGTTCCTACGTGCACCCGACGCACGTTTCTGGAATTTCATCAGGGGTCATATATATAGAAAGTTATTAAAACAGAACATACACATGAAATATTAAACTTCTTTGGGAGTCTACATGAACTGTTTAGTCTAAAATATGCTGCAGTAATAAAACCAATGTTTACAAAGACCATTCCAGAATATGTGGTATTAAATAGATTGCATATAAATCGGTTGTTTATGGACCAAATACTAAGTGAATCTGCTCAACAGAAATTAAATTCCTTCAAATCATACTGTGATACAGAACTAAGATCAATAATTGGTCCAGTTTGAGACAAGTCTAAACATTTGCTTCAAATTGAACACTAGATTTTAGGTGAATGTGGTGTATTTCAATATGATGGAGTTTGTTAACAGAGACTGTCAAATACAGGAAATGTTCTGTATAGACTTTACTTTATTTAATGGTGTAATATTAGCTGAAGTGCCTAAAAACACTCAGTGCTTTATAAATCAACCGTTCAGAATAAAATACCCTTAAGTGAAATGTTCTTGTGTAAGATAAAATGACAGGGTTTGATCAATCTAGACATAAGGGAAGAGGTTATATAGAGTGTTAAATCACTTAAGTCAAACAAGGTTTCAAATGCTACTTAGCACCTGTTAAAGGCACACTGTAATAGAATGACTTTTCAATTTGAATAATTACACAATCACATATAATAGTTGTGGTAATTGCAAGTGGTCACTCTATGCTAAAAAGGACAGCCTTGTGCATGTGCAATGAGCAGCCCAAAAGTTACAGGTTTGCAATGAGTGAGGCCCCTAATGTAGGGGGGGGGGGGGTGACTTGCGATGAGCGCCAAAGGGGGAAGTGACTCGCCATGAGCGCCGAAGGCCAGAAAGTTATGGGTTTGCCGAGGCCTGCAATGAGTGAGGCTCGTAACTTTGAGGGGGGGGGGGGGGGGGGGGTCCTGCGATGGCGCTCATTGCGCGGCCCGAAATGTCCTAAAAAAAATTAAAATCATATCAGTGAGACAGATCCAAATTCGGTGTCGTGCTGATGTTTTGATAAGCACAGCGTGTTTTGTCTGACTTAATTAATACTGTGGTATTTTTATGCTGTGCAGTTTTATCTTACTAACTGACTAGAAATATTAGCACACTGGTAAGTATCATTACTGATTATAGCATGCAGTCCTGTCCACTATCCACTAATTATTACTGTAATTGGTGGATATTACTATGTTTCCAAAGCTAATTTCTTGACATAAAACATGTCACCCATGGCCCTCCATAACAGCTCCCCTTTGCTCAGAAATCCCCCCCCCCCCCCCCCCCAAATTCTTATCTGGATTCTCAATAGCCACAAGATTTTGAACCCCCAACCTCACAATCTCTCTACAAAACCCTTTGAAGAAATATTTTGAGAACATTTTTGGTGAAACCATGGGCCATACTAAATAGAAGCCGAGGGAAGTTTTGGGAAACACTGCTATAATGTAGCACATAGTCTCCAGATGCAACATCCCATGTAGTCCAATCATATCATACATACTATACCGTACATTACTATCCATCATTAATTCCATTGGTAGTTTACAATTTAGCTTGAGTCTTTCTTTTTCTGAACATGTTCAGGGAAAGGGGTGTAAAATACTAAAAGCTCTAATAGTAATCTCGAATAATAAAATAAATCCTCTCTTCCTTCTCCCTCTACTGATCTCTCCACTAATATATAAGATAAGCACACACCATGGGCTCTCTTTACTTAAAAAACTATTTTTTTTAAAGAAAATTAAGATTTTCTTAAAATCACAACCATGATCATTAATTTACCACATAACTTATTAGTGTGAAGTTTTTCCTAAACTACGGCGCCCATCTCATGATATCATTTTACCCATTAAAGGCAGTAGGATAAAAGAAAAGAGTCCCTTTCTCTAAACTTCCTACTGGAGAGCTTTTGGTATATTATATTAGCAGTGCTTTATAAAAGTTCTCCTGTACAGATGCTGCACATTATATCCTAATCCCCACAGAAAAAAAATGAAAACATATTTTTCTAAACTTTTGCACAGGAACAAGAGTATCACTGGATTTCTTTAGAAGAGGTCACATAATATTCAGTATTATACATTCCAGTGTAGCACTAAGCTACAGGTAGAGCCCATGTAACAGTAGATGAATGCACTACTGCCCATGGCCTGGTAGGGTGTCAGACTGTTTTAATTTTGTAAAACAAAAAAAAAATGCAAACACGTAAAAAAGAAATCCCTATAGAAAATATGATATTTTTGCAGTGGTTGAAAGGCTGCAATTCTCCAGGATGCTTCAGAGGTCATGAATTCAAATAATGTTTGAGGTTGTTTTAAAAAAAGTTCTAAAACGCATCACAATTCTGAATAAATGTTATATATATATATATATATATATATATATATATACTAGCGACTTGCCCATCAAAAATGACCGCAATAAAATTTGAAGCCTCTCCCCTCGTGTACTTCAAGTTTCCTGCTTTGCAATGATCACCTTCGCGAAGACAGATATATAAGTACAGTGTAAAATATAAAAAAAAGTTAGTACAGTGAATTAATAAATTAATATGAATTAATATATTAATATATTTTACCTATTTATCTTTAATATGCAGCAATCAATATCCTGAAGAGCTAACAATCTCTTTGGATTTTCCTGGATCTGAAAATGTACAGTTGGATTGTTGATCACCTAAGGAGAAAGTGTCAGCAATGTGCCAAGTGTGCAGTGTAAATAGGCTGCGTGCTCGAGGCCAAACCATTTGTTAAGGTGGGTAAAGCGCCATTTTAGAATCGTAATGTTATTAGTTGCAAGTTAGTGTTGTAAAGGTAATGTAAACTTTATCTTGCCTTGTGTTGTATTTTACCATCTCCATGCCAAGTAATTAAGAATGCTTACTTCCATAATGTTGTTTGAGGGAGCAGTTACTTTCAGACCTCCTGTGGTATGAGCTTCTGTGCTGGAATAGTGAGTAAAGGACTCTAAGTTTTCTCATACCTGTATTATATCAATTAGGCAAGTGCCGCTAACGGGTGTCCTAATGTCCTAATGTTCATAAAAATTAAAGCAACATAATAGGAATATAAGTCTTAGAAATTGGACTTGTGTTACCTTGACATAATTATATTATATATCAATTCTTCACTATCAGCATAAATAAACATCCGCCCAGAAAGGTGGCAGTGCTTACTGTGAGAAAATAGAAGTATGAGGCAGTTTACCTGTTATATACAGGTTGGACCTCCTTATAAATAGTGTAAATATATATTTTCTTTTTGGTGTTTAATTTTGCTGCATTGTTTTAACAATAAAGTTAATGCATATATACTTGTTCAATTTTTTTCATTAGATTTGGTTGCTACATTTAAAAAAATAGAGTCTTTGGTGTAACAGATACTTTAGGGAACCAATACAAGTGGTAACTCTAGTCTGGTTTACGCTGTGATTTACAACTCTACTTAAATTGGCGTGCAACCTCACTCCCAGACGTCCTGGCTGTCCCCCCGTGCTGTGTGTGATGTTTTTTTAATGTTTTTTTTGTTATGTTTTTCGATGTGCACGGTTTGGCCGTTAACTTCGTATTTATTGACCTCATATTTTTTTTTTCTATGTCCTGCGGGTTGTATTTTTTTTTTCTAAGTCCTGATTTCCTCATCCATTTTTTTTTTCTAGGTTCTTATTTTTATGGAGGCTGGACTATATTTTATTGGTGGTTCCAAGCCAAAAAGGAAAGATACAGTACATACTACACTGTAAACTGAACAAGGGAGAGAGGGTTCCAAATAAGCAGCAGACAGGACACAAAGCTTGTAATGCCATTAGTGATGGAGGTGGTGTGGTACCAGCTTGTAATGAGAGCCACAAGATGGGCAGCGTTGAGATTCTCCTTGATGCAGCCAGAACCAGTTCACTGAGGTATTATCTTCTTCACAGATGCAGCCCACTATTCTCTTGTTGGTTATGGAAGGGGCAATGTTAGGATCCTCCTTGGTTTGCGCTGTGAAATATGTTGGCTCATTATAAATAAAGGATAATAATAAAAATGGTTCCTGCGTAGTGACGTGGTTTCAACATGCTGTATGGATCAACACCCTTCTCCAATCAGTCATAATTTTCCTCTCTAACCAAGTGGCCTGCTCCTCATCAGTGGGAATACTTCTTCCGGCCATGTTGCGGGCGGGTGCAGCTGCACGGACAGCCCCGGTGTGTTTAAAGGCCTGAGCGGCATTGCGGAGCAGTAACCTTGAAGCCATGACAGAGATGTGCCCACACACCGGTAGACAGAAGTGAATGACCTGCCCTGGAAGTTCATGAAGATTTTTTAAGTGCCAGCAGCCAGTATATGTTGCAGGTTGCAGGATGTGAATATATGTTTGAATTTATTAAAATATATTGTGGATAGCACTAAGTAGACAGTTTACATAGCCTCACTAACACTATCCTGTCTCCTCTTCTGGAGAAGCTCATCTACAGGAAGGAGCCTGTTCCATCTCCTCTTAACAATTCCAGCAAGCAGACACAGGGGCATTTTTCATGTGCTGTACTTACCATGCGGATGCCACTAATGCCCAACTGAGTAGGAGTTAAGGAGAGGGGCTGCAACGCCTTTCACAATATCTGGGGGGATATGACCCGCCTGTCCACCCCATTTCCTATGCCCATGGTCACAGGCTCTTCCATCTTAGCCCACAGCCTGAGGGGGCAAGTTATTGTACTAGGAATTTTGTCAAATGGTAGTTAACAGTAACAATCCATCACTAGGTTGCCCATATTTCTTTAAATTGTCTATTCCTATTTGGAGCAATAGCAAATGTCTGCTACTATAAGCTAAATAAATTTTATTGTAAAAATAAAGCTACAATTAGTTATTTAAAAATTTCCAAAAAACATTGTGATCATTACAAAGTCAAGTTCTTCACAAGAACATATGAATAATATGAATATGAATTTAACAACTCCATGACCCTTTAACGTTTACTTTATCTCCATATTAGGACTATGCTGTTGTAGTTATATGTCATATGCAAACACGCATACCTTCCCTTCCGTTTTTTTTTTTAAATATCACAAATGAAAATATTATACTGAATGGGCCACTTTAGCTACTCCACAGGTGATTTGTCCTTCCTCTGATATTCCCACTGCTCCTGAATTCCTAAAGTCTTCACCCTGACCAACAATTGTTTAAACTATTTTCCCATCTTGTAAAGGTTAGCTCCTATGGAATCTAAAACCTATATTTACATTTGTCAGTAATAAGGCTTGCATTGCTTCCTTAAAAGTTAGCTCTGGCAGCACTTAAAGGGACAAGGTCAGCTGGAGATCTGCTTGCAAAGAAACCCCAACATTTTTCCTTTCTGTTTAATGATTAATTTCCTATGTATAGTTCCCAGACACAAAGCTACATCAGATAAGTCTATGATGCTTGGGTTTTATATCAGGCAATAGAGGATTGACTGTGCCATTTTAAAGGTCAGACATACACTTCCGTAAGTGAAGATTCTATAAAAGTGCTGGTCCAAAGTATCTAGATACCTTACTGTAGGTCAGTAGTAGACAACTGCTTAAGCCCAGGTGGAACAATACAAATAAAACTGTGTAACTTAGGTGTGCTGTCAGAGAGAACTTGATGATGAGAGATATTGAAATCCTAGACTGTTGGCTGCCCTTGTAGGACCGAGTATCCCATCAATGCCCAAGTGGAATACATCTTTGCACCACACCATTTCCAAATCTTACACGTCCACATGCAACCAAAATCTAAAATTAACATTTTGTTAATTAAGAAAAAGTATATTTCTCCCAAAATGCTTATTATTGTTTTTGTATTTTAGAAAAGAAATTAGGAAAGTATTTCAACTGGTTTTCTAACTACTATAACATATATTGTGTCTACAGTAGACTAATTGCAGTCTTGTATATCTGCACAGTCTTTACCTGCCATAAGTTTTATCTACCATATGGTAATTCTGGGCAAGGAGTGTCAGCTAGTACTCTCATAGTCTCCCTGGCAGTATATCGGGTAATTGACTGCAGAGGAAAACCTTAGGTTTGATTTCTTTTTCATATAAATAGTGTATTCTAGTAGAAAGTGATACCTTTTTATTGGATAAACATTTTATTTAAAATAACAACCTTTAAAGAGGTACCCAAAAAATTACCCTACAGGGTATCTTAATCCTTTTTTATATGTCATTACTCTTTTCTTCCTCTAACTGAATGCTTTAAGACTCCAGCCACTCTTCTACTCTCTCAACAGGGTAACTAATTTATTTTTCAGAAAAACTGGGTACTTTATTTAATCTTAAAAGTATAAAGCTTTCCTTTGGAGGGCTCAGTTTCAGGTCTTTCTCCGGGATTTTCAGTGGTTGTGCACTTTTTCACAGTTGTTAAAAGAAAGAGAAGGTTACTATCTGATCAGTTCCAGAGGTTCCTGTTAGTAAAACCTGATGGATTTCTTTTTGGTGTGGTCTGACGCGTTTCATTGTCATATGAACACTTCATCAGAGGCCTTGTCTTTCTTTTATCATCTGTGAAAAAGCGAGCAAACCACTAGAGGAGAGCTTTATACTTGTGTATTAATTTAAAAAAATACATGTTCAGTTAGCAGCAAAGAAAGGCAAATATTTAATCACATTAATTATGGCTGCTGATGCACTCCTCGCCTACTATCTTCATTGTTGCCTTCACAATGGAGTAAAGACAATGCCAAAAAACTGAGATGGAATTACTTATGCAGGTCAGATAATGTGCGGCATACTCTGTAGGAGAAAAGTGTTTATGGCTGCAATCCCATAACCCATAACAATGCCTCTCTAAATTGAGCATGCTCCACATTATCTGGTCTGCATGAGTAATTCCATCGGAGTTGATCGGGATCGTCTGCACACTATTCTGCAGACAACAGTGAGGGAAGCAAGAGAGGAATGCAGCAGCTCCCATTATTGATGGAACTATGGCTTCTATTTAATTGAGCAAATTGTAATTACCGGAGCCGTAATGGAGCCTGTAAAAGTTACTGACATTTAATTAGCCTCCTCTAGCTACCTGCAATCAATGTGCGTATTACAGACTCAAAATTCCTGTAGTTGTCAAAATCGTAACTCCGTCCTATCTCCTCCTTTGATCTTTCAAGCCTACAAATGTCACAATCGCTAAAATCGCAAATTGAGATTAAATTGCAGTAATTCCACAAGCCCGCAATTGTCTTCAAACCCGTAAATGGCAAATATAGCAAACAATTCTACGAGTACTAGAGAGGACTTGCAAGGGGGTTAAACACCTGTTCGTAACATTACAAAAGCGAATAAAAACATAATACTGGACTTTAAAATACAGGGGAAACGATGAAAGACGTAAGAATTAATTGCACAACAGTCTCAAGCTCGCAAATCTGCAATAACATTTTTTATTTATGTTTAATTACCGTGTTATATCAATCTTGGGAATCAAGGAGTTAATACATATCAGGCCACCCACATGGACTATAAGAGTTTGGCCAATCATTTTTATTGATTTTTACATTGCTGGATAGTGGGCCCGATCGCATATCGGACTTCTAAACGCTAATTGATTGACATTTAAAACACATGTTCTACTGATGTCATGATGATGGTCTCATTTACTATTGGCTCTTTCTAAATAGTAACTTACGGGCTTGCTTAATTGATCATGGTCATGCCCTGAAATGCTACTACCTGGTTCATGATTGATGGTTTTGGCTTTAAGCCCTTAAATTCCGGCCTTGTTCAATTAAAATTAACTGGTGCAATGGATTTAAATGAGGCCCTCTGTGTTTAAAATATCTTGTTTACATATGTATTTTTAGTGTTTTATTAATGCTGAATTAAAAAATAGATTTAAATTGAAAAATGCTTACACTGACCCATTAAGTGGACTCAATGACCTAAAGCATTTCATATGTTTAGGCTTCCTGTCAGAGTCCTTTTGGAACTGAAGCAATACCAATACCTTTGTGCTAGCCCAGTCTTTCGCTTTACGTACGCCCTAATCACTTATTAACGGGGGGGCCTTTGGAAAGCAGGAGTCTCCCTATATTTCTTAATGGCAAAGAGAAAATGTTGCCAGGGATCTCTGTGGCCCTAATATGAAATCATGGACACTAAGCAAGATTTAATATCTTATTTTCTTCTGCAGTTTTTATTTGGTGCACTTTCACTAGTTCTTGTGGAGGTCAGGCATGGTTTTCAAGCTCTGTGGCATGATACCCCTGTGGCGGCTGATTTTCCAGGGAGAAAGGATGATGGCAGGAGCTCCTCCCAAGTGAAGTTCAAGAACAGGTTAAAGGGGCTCTGGACAACTGAGAAAGGTAATTTACTGTCTAGAGCCCTGGAGGCAAAACAAAAGTATCCAACCCTTCAAGGTGGGGAGGAGGTGGAGAAGATCATTTAGATGCACTGATGAGACACAAAGCCATTTAGCACAACTTCACACAGACCACCACCATAGAAAAAATGTCAGTAAGGAACAATAAAAACAAGTTTATTTAAGACATTACCGATTGAACATATACAAGTATAACTGACAAATGAGGAAAATCACTTAGTGATTTATATCTGTTTTAATGTCACATGTTTTTTTCCCTTTGGATAAATTAATATAGTTTTCCAGGGCTGAAACATTGCCAGCTTTTTTCTACAAGATATTATTTAGAACTAGGCTCATTATGACTATGTTTGGTAATTGATATTGGTGATCCTGTGACATAACATAGAAGATGTACCTCTGCCAACTATCCTATATATCTGTTCACTGTAAATGTAATTGATCACATTAAAACACTCTTCAAGTGTTTATCACAGGATTTGTCAGCAGTTTAGATGACAACGTCCTTAATTCCCATGATATTTGCTTCTGAATTATTTACCATCTGTTGCCTCTCAAACTGTTTTTTTGTAAAGCAGTATTAGCACTAAGTAAGTGTTTCTATGCTTTGGGAATATATATACTGCTTTTAGCAAAATAACCTTTTTATTGTACTGACATTGTTGCTGTGTGATTAATGCAGATATGGAAGCCATTAATGTGGTATTACTATTGTACAGTATAAAAGGTGGTAATGCTGCTACTTAGACACATGTGCCTAATGGATACAATATTAGAAGTTGAGAAAATCTACACAATATCAGGTAGTGAAAGGTCAGACTAGGTGGGCCAAGATATATGTATAGAAATCGTTTACTTCTGTGTGGAATTAAATAAAGTGCATTACAAATGTGCCATATTGTGAAGTGTCTGGTGAATTGTCATGAAGACTCCTATTTTTGATACCGTTTTTCAGAATTATTAAATGTAACTTCAATCAAGGTTAAGAGGCAAGTTGCACCTAAAATAAGTTGTTCTTATGTGAAAGAGTATACTTTCCACTTTAATGGTCCTACAAAGGGCTTGCTAAATTATAGTAAGACATGGTTTGATACGAAAAAAGGCTTTAATAAATGTTTATTGTGCATTTGAACAATTAATCACTATTTTTAATGATACCCCTAAAAGGCATAAGCTAAGGTTTTCTCCACCTCCTATATTAAATTTTGGGGTTGGTATGGAGCCACCCAGGGGGAATAGCCAAAATGAAAATCACTCTCTGGAACACACATTAGTAATCGGGAGCAGTGTAACAGTGAAATGCTAACATTTTACACATACAAACTCTCTAATTGCTGCCCACTACCATACTGCAGCAGTGCTGAGTCAATTAAGATTGCGCTTCACCCATGTCTTCTCCACCCTCAATACTACATTCAGGTGGTGGAGAGAACTTAAGCGTATGCAGCCTGGGGGGTGGGAGGGTTAAAATAGAAATAAACTATTAAGGTTAGTTTATTTGTCTGATTGATCACCTCTACATTACAGTGATCCTTTAAAAAAAAATTAATATATAGAGACACCAGAATTATTGGCAATTGGTAGATATGAAGTATATATGAGACAAACTTTTCAGTGTGGTGAAATTATTTAAAAAAAAAAATGTTTTCTCAAAAACAGATGTCACTGTTATTGGCACCCATGTATTCAGTACTTTGTGCACCTTTGCCAACATGACAGCTACAATAATGCTGGATGAGGCTAGATAACACATAAAAAGTTGTCTAAGACCATTCCTCCATACCAAATCTCTCGCTTATGGACTCCTCTTCAGCTCACTTCATATGTTTTCAGTGGTTTTCAGGTCAAGGGACTGGAATAACTACTGCAAAATATTAATTCTGTTGTCAGTGGACCAGTTTTGTGCAGATCTGAAGGCATCCAATCTTGGCCTCCGGTATTGGCCAAATTCCAATTTAAAATTGTCTGGTATATTACGAAGTCCATGATTCCAGGTATCCTAACAAGGTTCCCAGGGTCATCAAAAGAAAAACAGCCCACAACATGCATGTCCAAAACTATACATTGCAATCTGGAGTAGGTTTCATTCTGCATGACCATTAACTATTTTCATACCAAATATATCTCTGTTGTTTGTTGCCAAAAATATCGATTTTAGTCTTACCTGACCGGAGAACTAATTTCCAATCAAAGCTTCATTGATTTTTAGAGGTGGCATCTAACGGCAGGTTTAGTGAGTTGGTGACTTCAGGATTCAACCAACTTCTGCAATTGTCCAACTAGCCTGAACAACATTCTACCAAATCCATGTATTTCTATCCCTATATATATATATATATATATATATATATATATATATATATATATATACACATATGGCAGAAAAGGGGAAATCAATAATAAAAGTAATGTGAAGGGTCTTATGACCCCCTATGCCTATGCCTCTCTTCACCCAAATTAAATAACTGACCCTGGATGTGTGGGAAATGGTAGGGCCATCAGCAATGCCATGTTCTTCAGTCTTCATCTGTTATAAAATCCATTGATGTTCAGTGTTGATTGAAGCTATTGGATTATCATCTTCTGGCCATCAGGTAAAAAAAAACTTTTCTCTCCTGATTGCAGCCAATGATCCTTATCTTCGGGCCATTCTGAAAAAACGACCACTTTAAAGTCTCTTGCACTTTTTCTTCGGCTCATGTAAAGGAGCATCCAAAAGAAATAAAAACTATAAAAAATAGACTAAACTAACAGAGTTCCACCTCATAGGAGGTCCCACACCAAATAACAACTCCTTATATATGGTCTTTCTAGGCCTCTGATTGCCGGAAATATGTTACAATCATATTTTAGCCAATCAGCGTAAAGGTATTGAAATCTGTACAATCAGATGGGACAATATTTATTATAGTTTAATTGTTATTTAGTCATTCAGTCGTGTCTGACTCTTTGTGACCCTATGGATCGCAGCAAGCCAGGCACGTCTGTCAGCCAGTTTTATATTTTAATGAACTGCAGGTTGATTGAAGGAATCTGTTGTATACAAACATATTTAAAATGTTATATCTTATCCTGCTTCATGTCTGTTTTGACATAAATTATATAAAAAAAGTAATAAAAAGTTTGCTTAAAAAACATGTTTGTCAATCCCTAAGTGTTGAAATACCATGACTGCATGGAGTGTCCAAATTTTTGGACATTACAAAACAATCCAAAAAAAGAACAAAATGCAATGTTTTATTAATTGTAAAACAATTGTAATTATTTTCATGATTAAATGCATCTGTAATATTATAATATGTGGACAAGAAAAACAATGCACTCAGGCTCAGAATATGTGTGCACAGTCTACACCAGTGGCGCCCAATGGATAGATCTACAAGAGGCGACTAGTAGTACACCTGATATATCAAAACTGCTGTGCAATGAAAATAAAACTGTAATATCCTATGGCATGTGTGGAATGCGAGCACACACTGAAAGCTTCACCCTAAAATATTATAGTGCAAAGAAAACACCTCTTCATGCTGATGAAATCACCTAAAATCCTAAAATGTGCACCCATTAAATACTACACAGTATAAGTAGGTACGCACTCGAAAACAGCATGCACTAATAAAGCCACTACATAAATTGAATATACATATAAACTTCACACTCTTTCTTAAAATGTTATTATTTGCCATATGTTGGTTCTTCTGTTACCTGTTATACCCACCTCCTCCTTCACTTATACACCTGTGTGATATCAGTGGTTTGCTCTGATCTGCTTATTGCTCTTAGTACTCTGAAGAGACTCTATATACTGGACACCAGCACTCTTAGAAGTCTGTGCATTAAACAAAGAAAATAAGTGTCCTGATATCTGTACATTATAAGGAAGCAAGAGGCGACCAAGCGAGAAGTAGAGGAGGGGAAGAGGAGAGGAAAGGACAAGAGGAGAATAGAGTAGTACATTATGGAAAGAGAGAAGGAGAGACAGAGAAGAAGAGAGGAATAGAGGTGAAGAAGAGATGAGGAGAAATGGAGAGAAGTAGAGGAAAAGAGAGCGAGTGAGGGAAGAAAGGAGGAGAGGAGGCAGGAGACAGACTTGTTTAGAGGGAGAGAGAAGGTGTAGAGGAAGAGGAGGAGAAAAAGGCGATATTAAAAGAAGAGAGGAAGGGAAGGTCAGTGGACAGGAAGTGAGGAGAGGAAGAAAAAGGGTAATGGTTTGAGGAGTGGAATAGAGGTGAGGAATACAGGTAAGGAAGAGAGGGGGAGAGGAAGAGGAAGGATTAGATAAGAGGGGGCAAAAGGAAAGAAGAGGAGAAGGAGAGAGCTAGTGCAGATCTACCAGTGGTACGGGTGGTGCAATGCGCCAGTGTATTTCTCTGGATGGGCAGTGTTATGTAATTTTCTTTTGCATTAAATTACCCTTTCCTGTAGTGTAGAGGCCCCTCAGAACCCTCACGGGCCAAAACCTCCAAGGGCCCTCCCTGCCACCCCTGGGACTCTCTGTGAGCTTCCTTGGCCGCACCCTCCTGACGTAAATTGGTCTGTGTCTGTTTAAAAAAGAGCCTTTCCTATAGAAGCTCCAAGAGGTACCAGTGTGAAGCAGTTCAGCACGATGAGGATGTGTGTCAGGGAAGAAGTGAGTGAGTACAGGACGATTGGTTCTGTGAGGGTGAGGAAAGGAGATAGGGATGGATGCTACGTGAGGTGGGTGCTGAGAGTGGTTGGATACTGTATGGGAATGAATGCTGAGTGGGTGCTAGATATAGTATATGTATAGATATATATATGTATATATGTGTATATACATATGTATGTGCGTATATATGGATATAATGTATGGTGGGCAAAAGAGCGATAGAAGCCCTCCACCATACGTAAACACACTGTAAATAAATAGTACCTTTGTATTCACATTTGTATGTTTAAAAATGTAAAAAAATGTGTTTCCCGCTCAGAATTCCGAGAAATACAGTTATTATATATATATGTCTGCAGTATAACGTAGGAGCATCCCACAGAGTGCATTCTGGAGCTCTGCTGCAGGCAGAGGAGCTTTTCACAGGCAGGAAATTAGGGAAGCAGCTATTGGATAGGGTCTTGGGGAGGTGTGTTATTATAGAAAAGGTGTCTTGGGGAGAGGATGTGGTATGGAAAGTGGTTTTGGGGTGGGGCACTGAGCGAGTTGGTAGTTGGTAGAGCGAGTTGGTAGTTGGTAGTTGCTAGAGCAAAAACATTTTTACAAGTCCTCAGGGGTGGCAAACTTTTCTTTGCACTCTTTCCTTACATTCTTTAGGTCCAACACTATTAATGATATAAGAAATGGTGCAGAAGAGAATACGGCATCTAGCATGGGCTGACAAAATGCTTCAAAACAGAGATAGAAGAGGTGCTAAAAATAGAGCTACAAGTTAAAAACTGGAAACAAAAAGTAAAGATAAAACTGGAGATAAAAACTGGAGTTACAAAGCTGAGGTAAAAACTGGAGATAAAAGTGGAGTTACAAAGCTGAGGTAAAAACTGGAGATAAAAGTGGACAGAAAAATTTGTCGCTCAGGGTACCCCTTGTAAATAGTTATTAGTCATGTGTTTATCGTACCATTACAATTTTCTTCATTTGTATTTGAACACTGGAAAACACTACATCTTATAATGTCACCCAATCTATAAATATAAATGAGAAATCCATCTGCAGAGGATAAGAGGTGAATATATACCTTTTCTATAATTTTTTAATGAGTATCATACTTTTGTTGTGTACTTCGACAGGAAATAACCAATCTTGGAAACTTACCCACAGTTTCTTGTACACTTTGGTATATGGATATAAAAGTATCATATGTAGTCCTATATTGACGTCATACTATTTTGAAGAAATAGACTTGGGGCAAAGCCTTTAATTAATTACTTATCATGTGAAATGTTTTTTTACTGAGGGCAGTCATTGTTTTGTTTGTGTACCTGCTTTCTCAGCAGGAAGGGATTTTGTAGACTTTTAGTCCTGCTGTAAGCACTTAACGCTAAGTTTTTTTCTGCATTCAATATTTCTTGCCAGTTGAAGAAACAGATAGAAATAAACAAATATGGTGGCTTTCACTACAGCATACTACTACTGCATATAATATTTAAAGGTTAAATTGTTTACTTTTTAAAACACTCTCTTCTGTAACATAACACATGTAATGTTATAAAACTACATTTTTGCTTAACTTTGTTTCACTTCTCTACAGAACAGTAAGGCAAGACTTTTGAAGAAATGTAAGCAAAATGGAACTGAATTTAAGGTTTCCCAAGATATTCTTTGCATTTAATGGCATTGAATGAAACATTGAAATAATAACATTTGACAACATTAAAAGATATCCATGAGTTCTTCCTGCAGCTACATACATGAGTTCCCCTGTATACATCTCCTCTCCTCTATTCAAATAGACAAATACTACTGGCTAAATCTTAGCTGTGTAAGAAGAAGATATTGAAGAGAGTTTGTGTGCAATATAAATCACTGACAGACCTCATGACATGTCCATGTACTACAAATGCTCAAGTACAAAACAAATACTGTCCTCGAGGAGGTAAACAAACTCCTAATGTGCCATGTGGAGAGAAATCCCAAACAGTATTAAATGTTGGAAGACCCTACTGGACATACAGCTACCTCTTCCAGTGTGTCCTGCCTGCTGACTGGATCATGGTTCACCAGACTCTTGCCCTCTTGTGTCACTTCCCCATCTGCTTTAACACTGTAAGCTCTCAGGAGCAGGGTCGTCGGTTCCTCATGTGTCAATATGTTTGTCTTGTCCTTTAACGTGCAGGGTACCCCCTTGTAAATAGTTATGTGTGTCTTGTATTTATCCCTTATTAATTTTCTGCAAAATATGTAAATAACGCTGTGGAAAACCTTAGCTGTTGTCATTCACTTTCTATAGCTATCTCTCCTGAGTAGGCACCTGAACTGCTCTCTTGATCAGAGACTTTGTCTGGTTATAGCCATATATTGATGATGCGCATATGTTTGTTAATACAAGCTAAGTTTTAGATCTGTGGGTTTCATCTTTCTTTCCTTATAAACATATCTCAGGCATTAATAATATAGCCCTGCACTGTATTGGTATATAAAACTATAGCAAGTTTCACATAGCCCTCCACATTACAGATATATAACTAACATTAGCTCTTGTCATCCAGTCTCTATAGTTATCTCTCCTGAGCAGGCACCTGAACTACTCTATATCAGAGACTATGGGCACCATTAAATTGTCAAAATCGCAATTACTGAAGCCCATAATTTAGCCTGCAAAAGTTACTGATGGCCCCTTCCAGCTAACTGCAATCTATTTGAGAGCTACAGGCTGAAAGTTCCTGCGGTTGTCAAAATTGTAACTCCAACCCATTCAAGCCCGCAAATGTTACAATCTCTAAAACTGCAAATCACAATTTAATTGCAACAATTCCACAAGCCCGCAATTGCCTTCAAACCCGTCAATGGCAAATATAGCAAAAACTTCTAAGAGTACTAGAGAGGACTCGCAAGGGGGTTAAACACCTATTCTTAACACTATAAAAGCCAAAAAAAACACCATACTGGACTTTAAAATACGGGCAAAGCATTGAAAGACATTAGAATGAATCACACAACAGTCTCACGCTTGCAGATCGTTTAATTTCCATGTTATATCAATCTCGAGAATCAAGGAGTTAATACATATCAGGCCACCCACATGGACTATAACAGTTTCTTCATTCATTTTTATTGATTCTTAAATTGCCGGATTGCGACGTCTAAACACTAATTAATTAACATTTAAACGCTGTCTTTTACTGATGGCATGATGACGTCTCATTTACAATTAGCTGTTTCTGAATCGTTACTTATGGGCTTGCTTAATTGATCATGCCCTGAAATGCTACATAATGTTACATGAATTTGGCTTTTGGCCATGTAATTGCAGGCTTTTTTCAATTTAATCAATCTATTACTGTTGCAATTTTTTGGAATTTAATAAGGCCCTTTGTCTGGTTATAAGTCATACTAGCGACTTGCCTGTCAAAAAATGAGGGCAATACAATTTTAAGCCAGGTAATGCTGTTTGCCACACAATGTTTGCTCATCGCGAGTCCTTTGCTGAGCACCTTTGTCGCTCATCGCATGTCTCCCAAAGAGTGCCTTTGGCGCTCATCGCGAGCCTCTTCTCCGTCTACTTTACAGACCATTTTTGGAAAGACGCACCTTCCCTGCTTTGCAATGATCCCCTTCGGCTCTCATTGCGACCCTCACGATGAGCACCTTCAGCGATCATCGCGTAGCTCGCAATGAGCGCCTTTGGTGCTCATTGCAAGCCGCTCCTCCTGTGTACTTTATAGGCTTGTATAGTTTAGGGGCCAACTGCTTTGGGTTAAGTGTTACTGCCTTAGGTTAAGTGTTACTGGCTTGAGTTAAATGTTACTGCCTTGTATTAAGTGTTACTGGTTTGCGTAAGTCTTAGTGCTGAAGGCTCATATTTACGTCCTTCAGCCTCGTTTTCGTCTTGTTTAATTTTTTCTCCCACCAGTTTTTTTCTTGCTTCAGCGATTTTCAATTGTGAAAAAAAAAAATATGCCTCAAATTAACTTGCAACTTCACTCATAGGCTCCCTGGCTCACCCCCTGTGCTGTGTGCGAGTGTGTAAGTTAATTTGAGTCATATTTGTGTATTTTTGGGTTTGCGTCTATGGCCAATAACTCACGGCATGGTTCAATTTAACAGCTCTGTAATGCAGCCGAATTTCAAGCCTGCAGCCTTTGTGGGTGTGCCGATGCCGCTACGGCCTTGAAATTTAATGAGGCTGATACTCTATTATTGGCATGGGTTAGTCTTTGCTATTTGTTATAACACACTATAGTTCAATCGTGATAGCCATGTCATTCTTGGCTTATAACTCTACATTTATTCACTAATCAAGTCACTTTCATAGTTAATTTTAATGGAGGGGGTATAAAATGGCATCAATTCTACTGGGCCTTGCTTGAGCAAGGACATATGTGCCATGTCTTTAGTGCAATAACACATGTGCACATGTTAGTGTGCTATATTATTTTTGAGTTATTAGAATTGGTCTTGAACTGGGACAATACTATTCTCCTTCCTGAGTGTATATCCATCTACACTCTAATTGTAGAAGTATTTTATCATGGTCTCCCTTTCTCTGGGTTATCTTACCCCCAGCAATGAAGGAGATTTGCTTTGAATTGTTCCCATGATATGCTCTCATATGTCTCTAGCTTCTCTATGCCATATAGATGTTCCCAGATGCATCTTCTGAAAGTCCTACAGGTTTTCCCTACATACATTTTGACATGCACATTGAGCCAAATTAATGACATTGACTGATTCGCAATTAAAGAAATCTTTAATCTTATATTCCTGTTTGGTATATGGGTTTACAAAAGATTTAGCCTGTGTTACAGATTTACACTCAGCATACTGACCACATTTAAAACAACCCTTCGGTTTCCCTAATAATGTTTGGTTCACTTCTACCGTATATACTCGAGTATAAGCCGACCCAAGTATAAGCCGAGGCACCCATTTTACCACAAAATACTGGGTATAAGCCGAGGGTGGGAAATGTGCTGCCCCCTGTGTCCCTCTTGTCCCCCCTCTCTCCGTGTCTCTTCTTCCCTCTCTCTTCCCTGTGTCTCTTCTCCCCTCTCCCTTCCCTGTGTCTCTTCCAACCTCTCCCTTCCCTGTGTCTCTTCCGTCCTCCCTTATCACCCTCCTCAACCCCACTCCTCAACCTACCTCCTCATCCTAAACCTCCCTCCTCATCCTCAACCTCCCTCCCCATCCTCAACCTCCCTCCTCATCCTCAACCCCCTCCTCAACCTCCATCCTCAACCTCCCTACTCAACCTCCCTCCTCAACCCCCCCATCCTCATCCTCTTTCCTCAACCCCCCATCCTTAACCCCCCTCCTCAACCCCTCCTCCTCATCCTCAACCTCCCTCCTCATCCTCAACCTTCCTCCTCATCCTCAACCTCCCTCCTCAACCCCCCTCCTCAACCCCCTCCTCAACCTCCCTCCTCAACCCTCCCATCCTCAACCCCCTCCTCAACCTTCCTCCTCAACCCCCCCATCCTCAACCCCATCCTCAAACCCCCCATCCTCATCCTCAACCCCCCATCCTCAACCTCCCTCCTCAACCTCAACCCCCCTCCTCAACCTCAATCCCCCTCAACCCCAACCCCCCTCCTCAAACTAAACCCTACTCCTCCACCTAAACCCCCCTAAATACCTCCCCCACATGCGCGCCGGCGCCGGGTCAAGGAGCGGAGGCCGGAGCACAAGCAGGTAAGTGAGGGGAGAGGGGGGAGGTAATTAGGGGGGTTTAGGTGGAGGAGGGGGGCTGAGGGGGGTTTAGGTTGAGGAGGGGGGAGGGAAAGAGACACGGGGGGGTAGAGAGACACACGGGGGGTTAGAGACACACGGGGGTGTTAGAGACACACGGGGGGGTTAGAGAGACACGGGGGGTTAGAGAGACATGGGGGGGGGGGGGGGAGTGACTCGAGTATAAGCCGAGGGGGCCCTTTTTTGCCTTAAAAAAAGGGCTGAAAAACTCGGCTTATACTCGAGTATATACAGTATTTGGGGATTTTTGTAAACGCATGTAACTAGTAGATTTTTCAAACTAGGGGCTCTCCTATAGGTGATAGAGGGGTACCTACCCCCAAGGTGGCCAATGTACTTGTCGAGACTTAGTATGTTCCAATGGTTAGACAGAGTATTTTTGAGAGGCCTCCAGTTCTCACCAAAAGTGAAGAATGCTCTCATTTTGCAATCTGATATTTTCTTGTTAGTTGAATTTAAGAACTAATTTCTGTCAGTACTTAAGGCCTATATGCATCTTTCAGACACCAATTTAGATAACCTGTAGATCTGAAGCGTTTCTCAATTAATCTGCTTTTAAAGGAAGATATATTGAGCAATTTCTCCTAATTCAAAGATATTGCCCTACTCAGATATCGTGTTTTAGGGGCTCTGGATAGTAACTCTTCCATTGGAGAAGGGCGTTAGTTGCAGTGGGTTTACGATAACAATTTGTACTAATGTTACCTAAATTGTCTTTATATATCAGACTATCCAAATAGACAGTGTGGTGTCACTGATTTCATAAGTAAATGTAAGCCCTAAGTTATTACTATTTAATGCTGCCACAAAACTGGCAAATGTTTCAGCGGTGCCGTCCCAAAGGACCAGCACATCATCAATGTATCTGAGCCAGAGTAAAACACTATTAATATGTTCCTCTATCGTATTATGAAATACACACTGACACTCCCACCGAGATACAGGTTGGCATAGCTAAGAGCACACGGAGTGCCCATTGCTGTACCTCTGATCTGAGGATACCACACCCGATCAAAGAGAAAATAGTTAATTGTTAAAATGGACCTAAGCAATGTGAAAATGAATAAGTTAATATTATTGAAAGTTGTATTTCTGGTTTCCAAGAAATCTTGAACTGCTTTTATGCCTTGTTCATGGGGTGTACTGCTATGAAGACACTTGACATCTACACTACCTATTAGGGCCATGGGTGGTACTGTTAGACCGCGTTACTGTCTTAATGCATCTGACGTGTCTTTAATGTAGGATGGTAGGATGGTAACATGTACATTAATTCTTTTAATTGATCATCAACATAGAAACCGATCGCCTGAGTTAGATTGTCAGTGCCAGACACAGTCGGTCTGGCCGGCACAGGACTAATCCTCTTATGGATTTTAGGGAGCGCATAAAAAGTTGCTATGGATAGTTGTTTGGGTAAAAGATATCCATGTTGGGCTTTGTCACTGATTCCTTCCTCCATAGCTGAATTTAATATAATTTTAAGCGCAGCTCTTAATGTCTCAGTGGGATCAAAAGGGAGTATATGATACGTAGTACTATCCTGTAATATTTTTTTTACACATCAGAGTATAGTCACTAGAGTCCATCACTACTATGTTACCCCCTTTGTCAGTTGGTTTAATTGTAATGGCAGTATCCTTCTGTAATTCACAAAGAACTCTCTTTTCTTCTCTTTTCCAGCGCAGCATATTGTTTCTGACCTTTGCACTCTCCACACTCGATAATAATAAGGACAGGGAGCTTGGGTTCTACACGGCACAACTCAAGACTTAGACAGTTCATTTAGCCTAGTGTCCGTGATCTGACACAATGCAAGAGTATCAGTAGTCAGTTAAGATTAGTACGAGTGTGGAGCGCTGCAGAAACATGGTAGTGCCCTACTATCTCTATTGAATGCCTTAGTGGATTTGTAAGCACTCTAGGGGTACACTTCAGCTGACTGTTTTTCTCACAAACATCGTTTTTTATATATTTCATTAAACAGTGGTGTGGGGTGTTTTCAGTTACCTTGTGCTGGTGCCACTATTTTATTTTGAAAATTAAGGTATCATCATATTAATTTTTAATCTATTTTTTAATGAAGGTTACATTTTATTCCCATTTCCTTCTGAGTAATTGTTAATTGGTGTTATGTACCCGGGAATAAGATATAAGTTTCTTTAGAAATAAAAATAGATTATTCCTAGTGAAAAAGCACATTTTATTATTTATATTATTTTTCTATAATGGCAGACATCCTAAGCAATTTGAACTGTAACTATATTACATACAACATGCTCATTGTCATTTCATGGACAAAAGATGACACAAGAAGTTATTGTTACCAGTAAACAAATACTTTTGCTTTATTCTATATATCTGCAAAAGATTAGTATAAATCCCAAATATGTAGTGAGTGCGGGCATTATTATTAAAACAATATTAACAAAGCTTTTAATTAACACATTCAAGATGTCCACATTCATTTCTCAGTAGTTGTACTGTTAAACATAACAGTAAAAAAATAGAATTTCAGTTTATTAAAAAGCAATTTAAATGGAGAGTAGGGAATACCCATAAGACCAATAACAAGTAAATTTTGTTCCAAAGTATAATTTATGGAGGGAACAAAGCACAGAATTCACTCTGAATATGACGCAATGAGATAATGAAACTTGAACTGTATGGGACAAAATAGAAATCGATAGAAAATATTAGTATATATACTAATGTAAAGTATTAGACCAAATTAAAAAAGCACATAATGGCCTTTTAAGAATAAACTATTAAGAATATAAAGTGTTTGACTTGAACAACTTTTATTTTAAAGTTAAACTGACATATTTGGGTATTTTCTGACTGTCATGCTCGGAGCAAGGCCTAAAGCCATCTTAAAGAGGATTACTTTTATCTGCAACTGATTGTTTCAATGAAAGCACATGAGAAAGATTTTCCCATTTTAAATGCCATAGACTGTAGGCATGATTTTGACCCATTCAAATTTCCCCGGAGGAAGGGAAAAGGACTGTTGCCCTGGCTAGCACAAAGCTTGTGGCCAAGCCCAATCCAGTGTCCAAGCAACCCCACATATATCAATAAATAGTTGTGGCTGCCTGTTGCCTTGGGGACCACTGTGGTCGCTGGGCGGTCCACCACGCTGTCTTGTGGGGCGCAGGGCCCTGAGCTACACCCCACTAAAAATCCTGTTTATGACCTGTTTTTTATTTATTGGATTACCCTTTTGGATTGCTATTTGGCATGGGCGTAGGAGTTCCCCCCCAAAAAATCTGGGGATAATAATTCAGCTCTACTCCCAGGACAGGAAGCATGGGCGGATCAATTGCCGGTGCACCTAATGCAATGCACCGGGGCCACGCTCTGGGGGGCCCCAATACTACAGTGCCCCTCAAACACTTTTTTTGTTTTCATTTCTTTGTTAGAATATATATATATATATATATATATATATATGCCAATTTATTATGTATTATATAAATTATGGGTCAAAGCTTTCAGGGGAAAGACATACTGCTCCATTGCGCTGGCCAAATCTGCACGATTAAGTTTAATTTTTTTAATCTGAAGGGATTTGTCCCCCCAGTTCCTACGCGCCTGCTACCTGGATGGACGATTCACATTGTTTTGTGTTTATGAACCAAGTCTGCCTGCATCAGACCACTTACTATTTTGACTATGATTGATGCCTCTTGTTCTGATACCCTTGTATACTCCTGCAGTGAGAATTCAAACACCTGCTTTTATTGTTTACAATTCGTTATGGGAGTTTAACTAAAGCTACATAGAGGGATTTGTCTCCCCCCCCCCCCCTACACTCCCCCCAATTCCTATGCCCCTGCTACTTAAGTGGACGGTTCACCTTGGTTTGTGTTTATGAACCTATTCTGCCTGCATCAGACCACTGACTATTGTGACTATGATTTCTGCCTCTTGTTCTGATACCCTTGTATACTCCTGCAGTGAGAATCCAAACATCTGCTGTTACTGTTCACAATTGGTTATGGGAGTTTAACTGAAGCTACATGGCACCATATTTTTCTGATAGTAATGCTTCTGCAGAGAAGACTGACAAGTCTTTTTGTCTGCTTTGAAATACAATTTGTCTATGCTACCATAAAAGAAATAAGCACATTGAGCATTTAATGCGAAGTGCTGTTATTAGTACTGGGATATTCACCGGCAAGAGATGTTGAAATTTGGGATTTTGCAATTTGCCCTGGAAGGCAAGTTTATTTAAGGACCACAGAACAATGAAAAAGATAATTGACAAATGTAAGTCTGACTTACAATTAGGCACAATTAAGCAATAAGAAAATGAGTATATCTAGTTCTTAATTAGAAACACAAATGTTGATGCTTCTGCTGGATCCTGGAGAGATTCATGATACATTGGTGGAAGTTGTGTGTGTGAGAGAGGGCTTACATTTCTGGAGAGCTATTGTTTCAGTTAATGACAAGAACAAGGACACAATATACTGTATATAAAGGCTTCTTGATATTGTCACAATTATATATCGTAATAAAAAAATTGCAACTTTGATCTGGTTCTAAATGGACCCTCATTCTATAGCTAACTAATCAACATGATAGGGCTCCTTATATTATCCTTAGCAGACTATTCATCTAAATAATCTTACATATCAGTTTGTAATATGTGAGCTACATAAAGTAACAGAGGAAGTTGGCTCATTTATCTCACATGAGATAACTAAGAACCTTTGATGAATATACTGCTTTAATTATGTGCTTGGGACTTTGCAATATCAATGTCTTCGTTGTCTGTGAAAATTTCATAACTGAAAACAGGATGCTAATGAAAAACGTATACAATGATTTTAGTACTACATGTAAAGGGATATCACTATGTGATTACACAACGTCCTGCAGGCAAAACAATGACATGTCACCAAGTTTTTTTTATAACTCATACAGGAACAAAACACGCATTGAATAAGGCATTTTTTTTACGAAATCTTCTGTTGACAGTAAACATACATATTCATAATGTCTAAAATGTGTCACTACACAGACACTGTGATGATAAAAAAAAGTTATTTTTAACTACCAATAAAAAACTTTCTATACATATTTTTAAAATAATATCATCAAGGATCAATATGCTAATAGTCAAGCCAGCATGCTTATTTGTGACATGTTTTTTTTAAACTAATATATATTTATATCACTGTATGTATAAATGTACGCGTGAGGGGACTGAGACCCTTACATGCACATAAAAGATGATAGAGGTATAACTAAATACTATATGAAAATGTGGAGGATTTAAAAAAATACTAATATTACAAACATAAAGTGCCTTGCAAAAGTATTCACCCCCTTTTTGTTACATTACAGCCTTAAGTTCAACGTTTTGTTAATCTGAATTTTCTGTGATGGATCAGAACACAACAGTCTAAGTTGGTGAAATGAGAAAAATAAATACATAAGAATTTTTTTTAGAAATTGACATGTGCGTATTTATTCACCCCCTTTGTTATGAAGCCCCTAAAAAGCTATGGTGCAGAAGTCACATAATTAGTGAAATTATGTCCACCTCTGTGCAATCTAAGTGTCACATGATCTGTCATTACATATACACTTTTTCTGAAAGGCCCCAGAGGCTGCAACACCTAAGCAAGAGGCACCACTAAGCAAATACTGCAATGAACTCTCCAAACAAGTAAGGGACAATGTTGTTAAGAAGTACAAGTCAGGGTTAGGTTATAAAAAAATATCCAAATCTTTGATGATCCCCAGGAGCACCATCAAATCTATCATAACCAAATGGAAAGAACATGGCACAACAGCAAGAGACGGCCGCCCACCAATACTCACGGACCGGGCAAGGAGGGCATTAATCAGAGAAGCAGCACAGAGACCTAAGGTAACCCTGGAGGAGCTGCAGGGTTCCACAGCAGAGACTGGAGTATCTGTACATAGGATGACAATAAGCCATACGCTCCATAGAGTTGGGCTTTATGGCAGAGTGGCCCGAAGAAAGCCATTACTTTCAGCAAAAAACAAAATGGCAAGTTTTGAGTTTGCAAAAAGGCATGTGGTAGACTCCCCAAATGTATGGAGGAAGGTGCTCTGGTCTGATGAGAATAAAACTGAACTTTTTGGCCATCAAAGAAAACTCTATAACTGGCGCAAACCCAAAACATCACATCACCCAAAGAACACCATCCCTGCTGTAACATGCTGTGGGGATTTTTTTCAGCAGCTGGGACTGGGAAACTGGTCAGAGTTGAGGGAAAGATAGATGGTGCTAAATACAGGGATATTCTTGAGCAAAATCTGTACCACTCTGTGCGTGATTTGAGGCTAGGATGGAGGTTAAAGCAATACTTGAGTGGTTTAAGGGGAAACATGTAAATGTGTTGGGATGGACTAGTCAAAGTCCAGACCTAAATCCAATAGAAAATCTGTGGTCAGACTTAAATATTGCTGTTCACAAGCGCAAACCATCCAACTTGAAGGAGCTGGAGCAGTTTTGCAAAGAGGAATGGGCAAAAATCCCAGTGGTAAGATGTGGCAAGCTCATAGAGACTTATCCAAAGTGACTTGGAGCTGTGATTGCCGCAAAAGGTGGCCCTACAAAGTATTGACTTTAGGGGTGAATAGTTATGCACATTGACTTTTTCTGTTATTTTGTCCTATTTGTTGTTTGCTTCACAGTAACAAAAAAACATCTTCAAAGTTGTGGGCATGTTCTGTAAATTAAATTATGCAAATCCTCAAACAATCCATGTTAATTGCAGGTTGTGAGGCAACAAAACACGAAAAATGCCAAGGGGGGTGAATACTTTTGCAAGGCACTGTATACCCTGATAAAACAGAAGTACTCATGGTAAGAAGACTGAGGATCAGGTGAATAGTCTAGAGCAGTGGTAGTCAACCTGGTCCCTTCTGCCCACTAGTGGGCGAATCAAGCTTTCATGGTAGGAGGCGAGGTAATGGCTAGGTGGCATCAACTTTGCTTGAGAGCTGGTGAGAGAGCCTAGAGACAACAGTCATGTCAGGAACACTATCTAGTAAGTACATGGTGATACATAGATAATGTCATATGATTTATGTAACCAGAAAGAAGATAGGGTAAATTGAGTTACTGCGGCACCAGTGGGCGGTAAGGACATTTTACCTTTAAAGGTTTGCGTTAGTTATTAAAAGGTTGACTACTCTGGTCTAGAGTATGGAGGATTACAGATACATCATTCAGAACAAGTGTGAAATCTTGGTGTGGATCTTGACTATAGATCACTTAAAAATCAAGTGTGAGTCACCATCAAAATATATTTCTTTCACCTGAAAAATATAGAGAGGATTAAGCACTTGATTCCCTCTGAGGATCAATCTACACTGTTCCGTGCTGTTGTGGATACCCCTCTTGACTGCAATGTACTTATTTTGGGAATTTGTCATAAGTAATTATATCATCTGTGGGTGGTGCAGAAATGTTGCTAACAAACAAGACCCACTGCTGCCACATAACATCCATCATTCATTCTTTGCACTGGTTACCTATCAAATAGTAAATTTATTTCTAGGATGGCTTGCTCAATTTAAAAACTATGAACAATAGGGGAACCACTACCTGAAGGAACACTTGCTTTCTTGAACTTCTACCCGTGATGTTCGATCAGCAAGTCCATGACTCCAGCAGGATTCATACAGAGCAACATACATACAATAACTGAAACAGGACACCAGTATGGGGTAACAACTGGCCACAACATTTATTTAAATATATTTATTAACAATAATAAACAAAACATTATGGGAGGAGCCTGTCCAGCTGCAGTAACCTCCGTCCCTGGGCACGTGCCCATGGGCCCCACCTACTCATTACTGCAGCACGCCCATGAGGTAGGGGCAAGCCCCTTTTGATTTACTCCTGGCTTGGGGCAACTCCCCTACCCGCCGCTGTGACCAAAACCACACATAAAAAACAGTATAATCACAAAATACATACAGTAAAAAAACAATGCAAATATATAGCTTTCAATACCACAGGTTCCGCTGGGTTAAAGTACCCTCCTGTCAATCCCAGGGAGCCTGGGTTGCCATCCAGGTTACCCCATGACCCCTGCAGGATCCATACAACGCAACATACATACAATAATGGAAACAGGACACCAGTATGGGGTAACAACAGGCCACAGCATTTATTTAAATATATTTATCAACAATAATAACGAAAGATTATGGAAGTTGCCAGCCAGCAGCAGTAACCTCCGCCCTTGTGCACGCGCCCATGGGCCCCACTTACTCATTACTACAGCAAACCCCTTTTTGTTTACCCCTGGCTTGGGCAACTCCCCTACCTGCCACAGAGCCCCTCTCGGGGTTGTGATCCCCCCAACAAAACTCTGGACCACTGTATCCCTTACTTGAACTCAAGCATCATTAGTTCCAGCCCGATTTCAGTCAGGTGCTCACCATCGGGTAGGTACCAAGAATTCCATGTAGCGGAGTGCCAGGCATTCCTTTTTATTGAGAAAGCTGGTCATAAGCTTGTTAACTTTATGACAAGCGCCGTTCAAACGAACCGGGTCCCTAGCGCTACGCCACACCCTCCTTCTAATAATCTGTGTCCAAATTATAACTACGCCCAGGAACCTATCCATCCACCCTGAGATATCCCTTTTCATGTCCTTGACTAGCCGCTTCATGGGTACCACCCCAAGGTCATTGTCCCCAGTGTGTAATAATACAATGGAGGGGCTACCAAAACGCAGGGCGTGGGAGTTAACAAGCTTGCCTACCTGAGGCCATCTCAGAACCCATACACCCGCCTACTGTACCTGCATGTCTTCCTCTGGTACGCCCAGCTGGAGGCCATCAGGCGAAACTGAAGCAAACCACTATTGCTCAATACACAAATGAATGGCCGATAATCCAGCTGCTTCCTGGTGCCTGCAAAGGATATGGAACAATTAGGACATGGCAGCCTCACATAGCTCTGAAAGAGCTTCGATTCCCATCTCCTAATTCTCTTAACTACTTCCTCTGGCAAGCCCAATCCTGATGTCACTTTGGCTGCCCCAATGCAGAAAGAACGAGTACCAAATTCCACCCCATCTAAACCAAGGCGATTTACTTATAACACTTTAGAGAATTGGAACCGAGAAAGGGCGAGACCATCCTCATGCACCAACAGAGGCCCGTAACCATCCGGCCGCTGCAATAGGTACTTTTCCACACAGCCTACTGGACAACAGTCCGTACCAACTCTTTGCAGGGTAACCTCTTTGATCCGCCCTCCTGATCCGTCTTGGACCTCCTCAGCCATATCAGCACACAATCCTTGGCTGACATCCACCAACTGTATTTGCCCTGTACTTTGCCTGCAAGCCGCAATCAGTTCCCGGATCCTAAATGCACCAAAAAATGCAAGGGAATAGGCAGTCCAGAAAAGCAAAGTTTCATACTGGGAATGACAAACCTCTTCCAGCATCCCTCCTAACCTTAGTAGCAGTGCAAAGGTGATCGGACGCCTTTTGTTGCATATGAGTCAAATTCTGCTACCCAGCCAGTTTAAACATAAAGGCCAAGGCCGCCACCTATCGCCCAACCCTTGCTCTTACTACTGAGCAGGAACCACAGCAGGATTTCCGTCCTTTTTTCCTCCAAATCTGCGCCCCGGCTAACTCGACCAACTCGTTCCACCGCAACCAAACCTTTCTATAGACATTCCTTGTAGCTGGCGTCAAGGAATTCCTTATCAAGCATGGTATTTCTGTGCTCCATACTCCCAAAGCTCCACTGGAAGGCAGACACCCTGGAGCTCGCAATGATGATGCCGTAGTGATGCATGCACCACTGCCATGTTATCCGAACCCAAACACGACCTGGAGGTACCTGAAACTGTTCCCCCATAAATAAACCGCTATCCCAGGAAGTTCCAGGAAGGTCGCGTTCGCAGTCAAGCCTGCGACCACCCAGTCCGCAGGCCACTTCTCGGCGCAACATTTACCGTCAAAGTATACTCCAAAACCGCACGCTCCAGCAGCAGCCGTGTGCAGCTGCAACTCGCCATTCAATATTTTTTGCAGATGGATAAGGTTTCTGCCATTAAACATGTTCAAGAATCCCAACCAGACCCTGATGTCCTCTTTCATTGGAGCAGTGACCAATGAAATGACGAGGACACCTGATACCCGTGGTAGCTAAGGAAAGTCTCCTGCTAAATATCCTGCCCATAGGCATGATTCTGTTTGCCCAGGATCGATTAAAGCATCTTAAGAGACACTTTCCTGGCACCTCCCAGCGCTGCTAGCTCTAGGCACAAGTCAAGAACCTTATCCAATGGTAGGCTACATTCCATCCGCACTGAATCTATTTGGATACACAGAAAGGTCAGTTTCGTAACCGGACCTTCCGCCTTGTCCTGTGCTAGAATCCCAAGCCAGCCCTTGGAACGTTTCCAGAAGCCAAAGACACATATTGAGCCCAGCGGGTGCTACAAACAAAAAGTCATCTAGGTAGTGAACCACACTGGTGAAATCCGAGACCTGACAAGTGACTCATTGCAAGAACGAACTAAACACTTCGAAGTATGCACAATATATGGAGCACCCCATCGGCAGACAGATGTCCACATAGTACTCACCTCCGAAGCAGCACCCCAACAACTGGTGACTATAAGGGTTGAATGACAGAAGGCGAAAGGACGATTCTATATCAACTTTCGCCATCAGTGCACCCTGACCAGCAGCAATACTCGTGGCAGCATCAAAAGAGGCATACGAAACTGATGATATCCCTTTATCAATCCCATTATTCACCGACATCCCCTCTGGGTAGGAGAAATGGTGAATCAAACAGAATTTACCCGGCTCCTTCTTGGGGACCACCCCCAAAGGGGCAACCCTCAAGTTCCCGACTGGGGGGGACAGGAAAGTCCCCCCCATCCTACCCAACTCAAACTCCTTAGCTAACTTGTCTCTCACCACGTCAGGGTACCCCCTCACAGACCTTCTGGATGACTGCAGGTATACCCCGTTATACACAGGATAAGAAGCCATCGCGGAACCCTCCAGCCAGCAGCACGGCTGCTGTTGCCTTGCCTCTCACCTTACCGTAGCATAAGAGCCACGGGAGCATTGTGGCCGGTACGACTGGCGTCCTGCCCCTTGGCAGGCTGCTCGCTTGATCAATTACCCTCCTTCTGTTTGCAGCATCTGGCGACTGGGTGCTCCCACCGCAGCTGAAACAGGCGTGTCAGAAGTGACAATTGGGGGACCATTTGCAAACACCCTCATTGTAGGCATAGGAAATCCTTCTCCCAGTGCCTTGCGCAGGGGCGGGATATCTATTCCCGCCAGCTCCGCTCCGAAAGGTCGGCGCAGTGCGCATTAGGTTCATGACATTCAGCCAGTAAGCAATAGCTTTTTTGGCTCCATGCCATGGCCGGCCTAGACAACATACATTGGCGAAAGTCTTCATCGTACTTCCACCATGCCACCGTATGTGCAGTAAGCACTCCTGATCTCCTCCAAATATACGAAGAGAGAGGAGCACTGACCTAGAAACTTTTCCCCGATCACACATGCCATTATGGAAAACACCTGAAGCCAGTTATCGAAGGTACGAGGAAACTGCCATCGGTCTGCACCCTCGCCCCTGGAGCCAACCTCCGATGAGTCCACGAAACGCAATAGTGGAAGGAGTGAAAACATTTCCACAAACTCCCTTCTCCATATGTGCTCTTTCATCTCCAGTTTTAAGTGTGCCCCAAGGTTATTCAAGGAGCACACTGCCGTAGCTATAAGCGAACCGTCTGATACCCGGGCGGGCTATCTAAGACCCATTCCTACCAGAGGGGAAGAACCACTGGGTGCTTTCACCACCATCGGGATGGGAAGGCCACATGACCTATAACCGTGTAGTGGGCTTTCCGATGACCTGCCAGTTGCCCAAGCCTTACCCACCAAACCTGACACCCAATCACTCAACTCCTTCTCAGATAAAGCTATCTTATGGATACCCAACAGCCCCCTTAGCCCAGTGAGAAGTGTATCATGACGACTACCACTAGGCAATAGGAGCGGTGACTGTGTCATCTTACCTTGTTCCTGGGCTGCTGGTGTCATCTGTACATCATGCACAAGTGTGGAGGTCGTTCTTGGAGTCTTCTCCCTCCGCATTTCTCTGTCCGAGCTGGAACAGGCGCAGCTGCAGGCGCAGCTGCAGGCGCAGCTGCAGTTGCTTTGTGACCAAGACTGATCATTGGACCTCCTGGGAAGGCTAGAAGAACCATCACTAGCCTGTCTATGCCTGCATAATGAGGTCCTATGCAACTGCCCGTCATCCTGCGATGAGTCACTCTCCCCCACCAGCGGACCCATCAAGTTGCCTAGGTCATCCAGACCTAATGCCCCAAGGTCACGGCCTGTCAGAGTGGGACAACCGACTGAGGTTAAGATCACCTGTCCAGTGTGGATACCTTGTCTCGTAACGTCACCTGAGGGTGTAATGGCATGAACGTCTGTCTCAGCTTGGCGCCCAGTCTTGGTGGATAGTAAAAAAGATTGGGGACTATACCTTGTGGTGGCATTGCGGGTCCTCTGCAGTGCAGATAAGCTGGAACCAGGGGGGCTGCCACCCTGTTGCTGACCTTTGGAAACAGAAATGTTACCACCAAGTACAGCAGTATCAAGAATACACACAAAGTCTTCATGTGGGATGGCAAGGGATTTTGCTGTGTTCCTTACCCTAGCTGGACCCATACCTCCCTTTTGGGGAGGGTGTTGAACAGCCGGGGTAGGAGTGTCGGAGAGTATGGGCTGGCTTAAAGGTGCATGAGAAGGCATAGGCGATCCTTATGACCCGCGCCCGTGCCACCTGCGCGCCCATTTCTCCTTCTTCTCTAAACTGAAGGCTGCTGTGAGGTGAAACCCTCACCTGTCTGGGTGGCCTCTGGTAAAACCTCATCCTCTGCCACGCTGCAACCACCAGGCGCCCTCTACATTGCAGGCCTAGCAGAGGGGCATGGGTCCCCAAGATCATCCAGACCGCCAGCCACATGAGACTGCGTCTGGGGAACTGCTATGGGGGAGGTCAAATATCCTCCAGGGCTGCCTAATTGATTCTCCAGACATCTCACCCCGTGGCTTAATGCCTTCGAGCGCACTGCCTCTAGGAGGCGATCAAGTGCTGCTGTCTCAACTGCATGCATATTAATGATGCCCTAAGTAATATAAATATTCTGTCAAACTACAGGGGGGGGGGGGGTGTACTCAGGGGATGTGAGGCAGCAAGATAGTAATGAAACACTGTGTACAGACCAATATATAAAGGGGTTAATAATATGGGGCCAACACTGCAAAGTGCAGCGGCATGGTTGGAGAGAGCACAGACAAAACACACAATCACACAACCAAAAACACCCACACAACATACGTACAACAGATTGGACAAACTACAGCTAACAAATAAGAAAAAGGCAATTCAAACTCCTGGACAATAGCAGCAGCAACTATAGACCCAAATAATCTGATTGCTGATCGCTGATGCGTGCCAAAACTCCCCCCGCTAAGTCCCGCCTATGACCGGCCAGCCAATCAGCTAGTTTCTAGGCTTTGCTCAGTCAAAGGACCCTCCTGTCAATTCTAGGGCGCCAGGGCTGCCATCCAGATCACCCATCACAGTTACATATAGGAAAAGTTTTAAAAAAATTGTTGTTTGCAATCTTCCTTTTCAGAAAGTATCTAGTTAGTATTAGTCCACTTGGAATCATCCATTTGAATGAAAATCAGTTTGTTATTTTCTTTCTAGGTATGAACTGTACTCCAAAACGTATAAATAATATATTTATTATTAAAAATAATTGCGCTTGTTATTGTACATATGCAATACTGCAGTGCAAAAAAATGCAGTAAATACTTCCTTTGTATTCATAAATAATCCAATGTGATATAGATATTGGCATATATTTAAAGAGGTTTAAACATTACAAAGGCTTTCATTCAGATAAGAAATATAACACATAACAAAAAATAACAAAAAATAGGCCCATTGGAATATTTTTGGAGCTTTTGGCTATGCAGATTTTTAGCTGTATTAAGTCAACAATATTTGCATAAATCTGTGAGTCAATTGTAGTTGTATTCTATTATCCAATTGTCTAATTAGTTTAAATTTCTCTACAGGACACCGCTAAGACAGATTTTTCCATTTAATAATTTATGTGCCAAAAGTGCATGGTAGGCTTATATTATAGCTCTTATTTCAATAACAAGCCTTAAAGGAATACAACATATTTTCGGTTATGGTAGAAATGAAAATGGAACCTTTAAATAAGTATATTTGAGGCTGGCTGCTATTAAAAAAATAAGTGATCTTGAATACTGCAACTTTTAGGCAGAAATTACTTTTCAAGATCTGTCTTCGTTACTCTCTTATCTGAGGTCAAGATTCATCTTTATTGCAACCATATGAAGTGAACTAAAATATGTGTGATCAGCCATGGTTCAAATATTATTTGTAATGCATTTCAATCTTTAATGGGAATTGATTCACTTAGTTTGCATGCTAATTATAGGCAAAATATTTATCTTGGGATGCAAGTTATGAATGTATACTATAGTAACAGTGATCAATAGTCCCAAACTAAATATCTCTGCTGTCTAGCCAAGGTCCCAAATATGGTAGAACATACAATTACAGATAATAACATGTTCTTAATCAATTTTAAAAAGTTGCATTTAAGTTTTCCCCTTTTAGCCCTTGCTTTTATCTTTGTGCAAGAGTAATGATTGCTATTTGTTACTAATTAATCCTTAGTAGTCTGTACATGTTCTGATCAATTTAAATAATGCTTTTGGGCATTTGTAACTCAAAGTATCCAAACCTGGGATTTTTACAGCTATAACAATATAAATTATCTTCTAAACATTATGCTGGCAGAGGAAATAAATCAATATTTCTACTGTCAATTTTTCTTTTAATAGCAATGAATTGTATTTATATTGCGCTATTGCTTAATACTCACAAACATAAATGTTCACAAGTTATAATTATCAATGCAAGGTAAAAGTTAATATTTCCATAAATTCCCACACTGGTACTGTTTCATTAAGCTGATATTAATCATTGGGAGCTAGTATATTTATGGCTGACATATTAGATTGGAAATTAAACATTGTTCCATCAAGTCTTATCAAAAAGCCGTTCAATAGAACGGTTGTGGGGCAATCATACACAATGTGCCGGCTTGCTTGCCCTGCAGCAAATTGGCATGGACCAGATAAGCTGGCATTGTATCATCCTGTGAACAATCAGCACATTGATATTTGTACTTCAGCTAAGTATTAATTCTCTTAAATTCTATATACTTTTAAAGTGTAATATATCAGTTCTGGCAAGAGACCATATTCAAAGCCACACACCGTTTGGATGCACTGTAGCCCATACTTTGGTATAATTTTCTTTAATTTTATATCCCAGTGCATTTTGGAATGTAAGTTCAGATTTCTTGTCTTGGAGCAAGCTGAATAATGAATTCTCTCCACAAACCCTAAAGGAGGAAAGAAAACCCATTTAGTATCTGTTTACTGTTTCATTTGTTGCATATAAGATCTCAAATGAGATAGTACTGGCCCCTTCTCTGCAATATAAAATACGGTTTTAGTCCACTGAGCCATCAAATCAGATAGCCAGAGAATAGAGCAACTATTCAATTTGTGGACGTATTAGAGATAAAGTGGTATGTTCTGTTCGTAGCAATTGGCTGAATGTTTTCTCTGGGGTGTGACCTAACAAATGGCTTATCATTTCTGTATTATGTAGTTAAAGGGCCAGTATAGGAGTGTTTCATGTAAAACCATTAATGCACATTGAAAGTCCATATGTAAACAGCAGAAAAAGAAATCAGAAAACATAATTTAAAAAATATCATTTATTTCATTATTGGCTGCTGCAGTTCCCCTCCCCACTTCAATCATTGTCCTGAGCACTGCTGAAAGGAGGCTAAATATTTCAACTGAGATTAGATTGAGCAGACTGTATTGGTAAAGTTTGAATATTGTTATCCAAGTTAAAATCTCTCATTTCTTTTCAGTAGTGCTCAGGATAATGAGAAAGGTGTGGAGGGGTTCAGTAGTATCCATTAATGAGGTTAACTGTGTTTTTAATTATAAGTTCTGTTTAAAGATTTGATTTGCTGCTGTCTCCACATGGATTTTTAAAATGAATTAATGTCAAGCTAAAAAATATTGAATGAAAACCGAACCTGTAAATAAATATATATGCAGCTGATTGTTATATATAGAGTGTGTGTATATATATATATATATATATATATATATATATATATATATATATATAAAGCTAGCGTTAAATAATTGATCTTGAATACTGCTACTTTTAGGCAAAAATTACTTTGCAAGAGCCTAGCTGTTTCTATCAATTGAATCACAGTTGTTAGTAAGTGTGTTTAGTATTACCTGTGCAAAGGAAGTTTTTGAAAACCTTATGAACTAGTTCTCTGAAATAAAATTAAATGTGTACACAAGGGTTTTGCAGGCTCTGCCTTTTCTATTTAGCAAAAAAATATTGGCTTAATACATCTTTAGGACTCCTTAAAGTTGTTTATCCTTACCTTTTCCACTGGAAGACTGTTCTTCATATCTACTATCCTTTCTGTATGTTCACACATTACCCTTAAAGGGCCACTTTGGTTCTCTCATAAAGGCCTCAGTAAAGAATAGCTAGGTAGGCCCTGATAATAAAATATTAAACTTTTAATGTGTATGTAAACAATTAATCACTATTTTTGTGCCCCTAGGCTGTTTTAGATCCTTATCTCTCCACCCTCACAATGATGTATTGTCTCTGGAGTTGGAGCCACCCAGAGGGGAATGCTCCCCAGTATGATAGTTGGAGGTAACTAGAAAGTGTATTTGTGCACATTGACAGACGTGTTTTGGTCAGGCCCATTTGGGGGATTTCTGTTTCTGTTATGATTTTAGAAGGAGCCAAACAACTATGTGTAAGTAAGTAAGTAAAGGATGCTTTCAGAATCCAAAATCAGGTGAAGCATGTTTTGGTTTTCCATTCATTCCCACCCAATACCTATGAGAATGTTATTCAAACTTTATCTACAAAACCCACATTGAAATCAAAGGGTTTTTGAGAAGAAAAACTTTTCACAGGTATATGGCACTTTGTTTCCAATGAGGACTTCTGGGTGCAGTCAATCATAGGCTGCACCTTCTAAGTTCAATATAGAATTATGTTAGTATGCTATTTTTACATAACCACAAAATACATTCAAGAAAGGCTGTCACTTAAATGACTTGGTTTTATATTGAATCTGTCTTGGCTCTACATGTGAACCCGCATCTTACATTTCTAAGTAAAAAATGCAATGTGAAATACAGATTAAAAACAGCCAGTACATGGGTTTCACCTAAAAAGAAGTTGCTTTTAAATTAAAGACAACACCTTTAGTGCTTGACATTTGAATATATGTGCAAAAGTTATAGCACTTGCCTTTAATGTATACTAGACTTCTTTATAGTAGGTAATTTGAACTGCTTAAGAACACAGAACACAAATGTTTACAGCTTAGAACTGTAATTCTGACTTCCTCTTGGTCAATTTTGACTGAATCAGCTCGCAGAAAAATACAAAAATACATTTCCCTTCTACATCTCACCAGCTAGAGTAGACAGCATTTTTTAGTGTTTTATCTGATCAGAGAGACACATTGAGTATGGAAATCCTGGCAACCAGGAAAAGAACATACTGTACTTCTACCACTGTCTTCTCTAGAAGACTTTCTTTATTGAGCAAGGTACAGAATATTTATGGGAAAAATACAATGGTGACTTTAACACAAAGTAATTAAACAGTGATGACATTAAACATTGTTACATAGTAAGATCAGTAGTTTGAAGATGAGATTAAGATCACTAGATCAGAAGGCCAAGTTAAACTAATCACTCATAATATCTGACTAGTTAGTAGCTGTTTGTTTGCATCTCTCCACAGAAGGACGTCAGTGCTGATCTCTCCCATTGTTTAAAAGTAGTGGAAGCATTGTGTCAGCATCACAAGGGGCCTCTTGGATCTGATTTTGCAAATAATAACTTGATTATACCTCCTTAGACCAGGTCACACAGTATACCTTGAATTACCACAAGACTACATATGAAAAATATATACACATATCAGGCATGTTTAACATGAATGTAATCAATATAGCAAGATGTTAACCACAACTATAATGCACCCAATATTACAGTACAATGAAACAACCACCTCTATAGGACAGTGAATATACACAGAGCTGAATATAGTACCACCAGTACCACTGGTACCACCAGCACAGGCATCTATAGAATTAATCCTGCAGCAAAAATGAAGGATTTGCAGCATTTGAGGGATTCTAATAGAACAGGGCTCATTGTAAATTTGGTACCTACTTGACAAACAGGTGCCTGTTTTCTTAAACTGCAGTAGTCGCAATGCTTGGCTGTGAGCATGTTTAGCATATCTGACTTTTCCTTTCTCAGTAGAAAGTTGATCTGTTGAAACAAAATGGTAGACTCCACAGCATCATAATTGCATATAAAAGGCAATAAATTAGAGGCTGTATTATTGTATTATATTCTAAAAACATGCTGTATGTGAAGTTCTTCAAAATACTAAATCTTAAAAATATGACCACGGTGTAAACATTCTTAAAATTTTGATTCTGTTACTTCAAACTTTTCATTTATTTCACATTCACTTTTCATTTCTAATTTAATGTAAGCAAAGGTTAAAATGCACAAGCCTATTAATCTTGAAGATTTTTGATAAATAGTTTTGACATTATGTGAGGTAAAAGATAAGACAGAACCCATCAATACTGGCACTGGCAGGCTCCCAAATGAAAAAGATATCTGGGAGACGTCTGGAGATACTCAGCAGCTAATCCTTCCACTCATTTACTAAATCATTTCAAAGAATCCTCATTCAGCAAACACCTTGGAGATCTCTGACCCTGGATGACCAGGAAATGATCTCCAGGAAACAAGTACGTCTTTCATTTTAATATGTGGATTTAATCTTCTGTTCTCCAGCAAGACATGGGGTGATGATCAATGAATGAGTGGTTACAGACTTTTTCCATATCTACTAATGTTGACATTTCCTTCAAAAAGAATTAGTAGCTGCTTTTAATTCTACATTTTACATAAAGCAATTTATAGAACCACTGTGATCAATTTTTTTCTATATGGTCTTTTAAATAAGTAAACATGATGACGGTCACAATATTTTTAGAAAGCAAAATAATTAAATAAATAAAATAAATACTCATTATGTTTTATTAATTTTATATACAATTAATCTTTAGTGTGGTTTTCAGTTTTCTACTCCTGACTGGTTTTGTTTGCTATTTTCTCAAAATGGTGTGTTCTTATAAACTTCCCATTGGTACTGTTGAAGGCACTAGCAGTTTTAACTTCCATGTTCCCACTGCAAATAGAAGCATTCTCTGCAAAGTCTCTTCTCACCTCAGGACGTTGATCTGCACAAACCAAAATGATAGATGTCACTGCAGCATAGTTACATATAAAAGTTAATACATTCGATGCAATTTTTTATGTTCTAGAGACATTTGTCTAAATTCAAGAGTAACTCTACAAAATAGTACTATATCTATCTCTCTCTCTCTCTCTCTCTCTCTCTCTCTCTCTCTCTCTCTCTCTATATATATATATATATATATATATATATATATATATATACTGTATATATGCTACATAAATCTGCTCACTCTCTCTCTCTCTCTGGGCCCTCTCTCTCTCTCTCCCTCCTTCTATCTCTCCCTCCCTTCTTCTCTCTCTCTCTCCTTCTCCCTCCCTCTCATTCTCTTCCTTCCACTAAATCTCTCTCCTTCCCTCTCCCTTCCCTGTGCAATGCAAACCTCTCTCTCTCTTTCTCTCTCTCTCCCCCTCTCCTTCTCTCTCTTTCTCCCTCTCCTTCTCCCTCTCTGTCCGTCCCCCTCCTTCTCGCTCTCTCTCCCCTCCTTCCTTTTCTCCTTCCCTCCTTCTCTCTCCCTCTCTCTCCTTCTCTCTCCCTCCATCTCCTTCTCTCCCTCCCTCTAATTCTCTCTCCTTCCCTCTCCTTTCACTGTGCAATGCAAGCCTCTCTGCCTCCGACTTTCACTCTCTCTCCCCCTCTCCTTCTCTCTCTTTCTCCCTCTCCTTCTCACTCTCTCTCCCTCCCTCTCCTCACTCCTCCTTGCCACCTTCGCCTTCCTTATTTCTCTTTCCCTCCTTCTCTCTCTCTCCCTCTCATTCTCTCCTCCCCTCCTTCTCTCTCCCTCTTCTCTCTCCCTCCCTCTCCCCCTTTGCTGCGCAATGCAAGCCACTGCGCAATTCGCAATTTTGAGTGTTACACACAAATTTGCAGTACAACAACTATATTAGTGATATATGATTTGCTATTCCTGTCCTTTACTTACATCCTTTTTTCGGTATGGCTAAGAAAAGGGTACAGATGAATGATGTTAATGGTGTTATGTACGTTTATTTCATAGAGATATAAAAATAACGTATACACCAATATATAGTCTGAAAATCCAGTGGCTCAGACTGAGGACGTCCTCTTGGGTTTAAAACACCAAAGCAAGGAAAGTGACTAACTAATAATGAGCCTGTTAATGAGTCTGTAGGTCCAACAGAATCAGGAACACGTTAATAGTGAGCTCCAGTGAGAAGGTTCATAACTGCATTATGGCAGGAAGAACAAAGACAAGACCAGTGTGTAGAACCACAACTAGGGATTTTTTTAATTTCCCCAACACAGGGTTTTTATACAAAAAGGAACAGTGAAAAACAAGGTAATATATTACATGTGGCTAAACAGAACTACAAAACCTGAAATTACACACATTAGTCTATTGTTTAAACACAAAGTTAATATTTAGCATCTACCAGTCTCATGTAGATCATTTTTCATTTTGTTGTCTCTGACAAATAAACATAACTGAACTTTTAGAAACATATTTCCTTCCTGCTACAACAGGACAAAGTAATATACTCTGCTATAATGCTGAATACAGGTGGTCCACAGGGTACAGACGATATATGTTCCTGGGAACGTCTTTAGGTTGAATTTGTATGTCACTTGGATCCCTAAATAATAATAATAATAATAATAATAATAATATAATGGCTCATATGTGGTAATAATAATACAGTGTAATACTGTAATAATAATAATTGTTATGGGCTTGCATTGGTTAATACATTTAGTTGCTTATTTAGAAACTGGCACATTTAAATAAAAAAAAAAAGGGTTTAGAAACAATTATATCTGTTATCTTTGTAGGTGTTAAGTCTTTGTTCGGGTTATATCAGTTTATTAGAGAATTCTTGTTATGCTCCCATATTCCCACATTATGTATATGCTAGGTCTTCTGGTATGACCAGCACACAAGGGGTTAACTGTCAGTTAAGTTCCATACAAAAACAGTAACTGTCTTGTGAGATGTCTGTTAATAAACTGTGTTCTGTTAGACTATACATAATCATAGATTATGTCCCATTCCAGAGGGGAAGTTTTTTAATTATCTTTACCAAGCTTGCTTGTATCCTGACTGCTGTTCCTGGGGTGACAAAGCCGCCTTGGCATTGAGGTACCATCATACTCCAAAGGGTGTTCCTGTAATTTTGTAGCAGGAGGGTTTGGGGCGTACCTGGTCCTCTCACCCTGGTTCGTGACATTAGTAATTTTCATTGGTCCTATTTTAAGCACCAGGACTACAGATTGGCACTGTGCAATTGAAGCACCAGCACTACAGATTAACACTGTATAATTGAAGCAGTTAATAGTTATCTACATTCAATGTACTTCTCAAGAACAAAGGCATAAAAACAATACAAAAATGCTGTCTGTCAAAGCTGTTGCACATTGCAAAACAGAAAGGTTCAAAGGAGTACTGTATACGTTTGTGCTGAATATAGTTTGGCCGCTACAAAGCTGACCTTCAGTACTCTGCAAATGCCTTTCATTAATTAATTTAGTTGATCAAACTGCATGCATTGTTAGACATTCTAATTGTGCTTTATTATTTGTAATTTTATGGTTCTTTATAACTGATGCACAGCTAATTGTTTTATTTTAATTAGATATACAATATTGGAAACAACGGTTAATGAAAAAGCCATGTTAGTCAACTTTCTTTTATTTAATAAAAAATAAAATTGCAATATGACTATAATAGTAAAACATTTTAACTTTCTCATATCAAGACATTGTTCAAATATTATGGAAAAAAAGTAATATTTTAAATTGACTTTTATGATTACTAACACCAAGTTTTCTCAAGAAAAAAAAATTGGAAAGTTAAAGGGCGAGTTATTTCAGGACAATTTTGGATCACATCACAACAAAGATCTCCTAAAAACATGTTGAAATAGTTATAGATTTTTTTAAATATCTACAGAGAATATCCAACTTACATTTTGTTTTATCTGTTTGTTTGTTGATATTTGGTTCCCAGCCCTATCTCTGCTTCACAGCTCAGACAGAGTTGTTCTTCCTCCAAAGTGACATCAACCATTCAGGTTGCAGGGGTGTCTTCCCATTATACTCTATGGAAATGATTTTGACTGACAGGGAGTGTGTGCCCAACACAGCAGTGACTTCATGGATAGAGGCGGGTCCTCCTGCCCTGCCCTGTATGTCAGGCATCTCCTTCAGAAGCACCAAAAACAGCCTGTTTATGTAGGAAGTTCTCTCTGTAGAAATGTTAATGCAACATGTGTCAGTGAAGTGATTTCTGCAGGGACAAAGTATCTCTAAAGGCAAATAAGGAACAACCAAAATAACATTATATCAAAGTATGTAAACATTTATAAAATTATATGATCATATATATTAGCTTCTCTTAATTATTTCTACTTCTTTTTATATATATATATATATATATATATATATATATATATATATATATATATATATATATATATATATATATATATTGTGGTGGAGTGCCCCTCAGAGGATGGCACAAGATATAGAGCTGTGAAGATTTCACACCAAGAGAGAATGGGTTAATTGCTACTGCAGCAATAATCAAGAGACAACACCTGCTTTGTAGCTTTGAAATAGACACACAGAGAAATGGGTGGGGCCCCTGCATTAAGCTCCACTTGGGGAGCAGTTGAGGCAGGTAGAGAAAAAGACTCAGAGAGGTGGCCACCCAGGCTGAGATAGAGCAAACAGGAGAGAGGCTCGGAGACAAAGCTGTGAGAGAGAGGCCCAGAGAGGTGGATACCCAGGCTGGAACTGTCTTTTGGAGATACAGTGGAAAGATATTGGGTATCCTGGACTTCAGAGAGTAAATGCCATTACCCGATGCTTGTCTACCCAAGTATAAAATGCAGTTTCCCTGTTAAGGGAAAGCAAACCCCACCTGATGCAGAAGGAAATCAGGAGTTAGACCTGGTGGATAGCAGAGAGAGTGCAAAAAGCCACCAAGTTCAGTGCTAAGAATGAAACTGCTGGGAGCGCTAGTGAGACTGCAGAGAAAACCAAAGAGACTGCAGACAGCACAAGTGAGACTGCAGACAGCACAAGTGAGACTGCAGACAGCACAAGTGAGACAGCAGAGAGCAACAAAGAGACTGCAGAGAGCGCAAGTGAGACTGCAGAGAGTGCAAGTGAGACTGCTTAGAAAGGAACAGAAATTGCTGAGAAAGCAAAATAGACTGCTGGTGCAGATAAAGAACCTTAGCTCCTGGAGCAAGATGATGATATAAAAGTAACTGGAGTTGTGAGTAAAGACCAACAAGAAAATGTCAAGGTGTTGTCACTGAGTGCAAAACCGGCCCCAGAATGAAGCATGCAGATAAAGTCATTGGGGAAGAGGTGAACCCAAACAGATGCAGAGATCTTATGGGGAAGAGCAATGAGAAGGCCTCCATAAGAAACCTGGACAGATACAGCCACCTGTCCTTGGTGAATACTCCTGAGGTGAAGAATGATATTCAAGAAAGAAAATGCTTGTTAAAGATCTCTGACCAAGCGTAAGTGGATGAGGGCAGCAGGATGAGGGCAAATGGATGAGGGCAGCCAGTGTTCTTACTAAGGAGGAATGCCCCAACTTTGGTGAAGAATCTGGAATCCTTACTAAAGTCAAAGATAAGGACGATGAGTATGGAGATGGAGATGGTTAAAGAGGAACCACTGTCCCTGAGATGACATATAGAGCAGAGCATGGAGATCTGTCCTATTAAAAGTGTAAAGTATTCCAAGAGCGCTCTGTCTCAGTTGGCCACAAAACAAAGTGCTATGGATAAAGAGAGGCAAGACGGGAAACAAGTAAAGCAAGAAGTACAGATGAACATAAAGTGGGACTGAAAAAGCCTGAAGTGGAAGACAGGCTAGTTGCTACTAAAATTAAGGGTATCAGGATGATGTCAGATTATCTTCCTGAATGGAGAAGGAAGCCTGCGTTTGAGGGCAATAGAGTGTCCTATAGGAAGAAGAAACAGATGCCCAAGCTGAATGAGAGATTTATGCAGAAGCTGCTGCACAATGGCGAACAAGTGAAGCGAGACCTCCTCACTGACCGTATATCCCAGAGGGAAAGCAGCTGTAATAGAAAAAGAGCTCCTGTTCCATATACTCCAGAAAAGCAGAGGGTGAGCACACTCTCTGATATTGAGACACAGTTGAAGCAGAGTGGAGTTTGTTCAGAAGAGACTAACACTAATCTTCAGGAACTGTGTGCACAAGATGATACATTGAATGCAGAGCGATACTTGCAGAAAGCTCATATGCGAGGCATAGCGAAGGAGCTTGTTCAGGAGAGACAGAACAGTGAAGAAAGCATGGCCGAGCAGCCAAAGATATTCAGGGAGGACCTAATGGAAAAATCAGGGGTAATTCCACAGTCGAACATACAGCAGGAGCCCCAATGCAAGCAGAGTGAACTGGGTTGGCAACAAGCTAAGGAAGATAATCTGCAACTGAAGGAAGCAGAGAAAATGAGAAGCTGGAAGACTTGCAGACAAAGCAAGTAGAAAAGCAGAAAAAGGAGGCGGAGAAGCCATTAAAAGAGGAAGAAACACAGGTGATAGCTGAGGATGCTGAAATCAAGAATCCAACATTTAAAAGGCTACTAAGATGTGTACTAGCCTATCTGTTTAGTGTCAGCATGAAGTTGCTGAACAGCTAGGGACATTCCAGAAAAAACAAAAGACTGAGAGCTCCTTCCTGACAGAGATAGAGAGTCGCAGACCTCGCAGGATTGTAAGTGCAGTGGTAACGAGTAGGCCTGCGCTAAACAGAGGATAAGATGAAGTACAGATCCAAGAGCAAGAAGCAGCCTTGAGAGAGGACCTGCATGTGGAATCTATAAATGATACTGTACCAGGACAGAAGCAAGATGGCTGTATAAAGCTGATACAGTTTGGTGAGAATTATCAGCCAGCCAATTGGAGCACCTGGAACAGAGAGAACCAGGAAAGAAGGGAAGAAAAGCAACACAAGAAGTTGCTGTTCCATCCGGAAGGTGGAAATTATGTTGTTGGTGAGCCTAAAGAGGGAGAATTGGAGACCCGACAGAATGAGCTGAGAAAGGGAGCCCGACAAGCTCAGGAGGTCACAGACTTTGACCAAGAGTTGTACAGATCGATAGCAGAGAGTCAGCTGCTATCTGAGCCAGACACTAACCCCCATCTGGTTGTAATGAGGGAGCGATCGAGTGATATTAAAAATTAAAAGTAAAATAAGACTACTGCTGAAGCATTAGAAAAGGTCAGAAAAAGGGATGAGTATGCTGTGGATAAACTTATGGACAAGAAAGAACGTTTAACAGAAGAATTAAAGGAGCAAATGAAAGCCGAGCGTAAAGAGACAGAATTGAGACAGCTCCAGTCTCAGGCTCCCGGTCTACAGATGAGGCATAAGTACTCCTGGAGTGACTTGAAACAGACAAAAACACGCCATCTAGCCATGAACGTGCAGAAAGAATCCAAGCTAGAGAGTGAACTGGCAAACTTCAATACTTGCATTAATTATATAAAGAGGATAATTCAGAGCCACAAGAGGGAGATCAAGGATCTGAAAGAGAAGATGAGTCAGGTGGAAGAGAAGGTATCAGAAACCTATAATGTCTGGGATTTACCCCCAGGGAAGGGACAGTAGGGAGAAACGCATTTTCATACGAAAGTACGAACAGTATTTACCAAGGGTCCCGGGGGAGGGTACTCGGAGAGACGGGTGGGCCAGTGCCCTACCCACAAGGTTTGGGTGGTGATGATAAACGGCACGTGGAGAAAACAGTAGAGTCAAAGAGAAAGGAAGAGGCGGAAAAGGAAATATCTCTTCAACCGGAAAGAAAATACGTCTCCAAGGTAATAGGAAAATATGTGAAAGCAGAGATAAAGAATGTGACTTGAAAGATGGGGATAGTCCTGTGAGAGAGATTGAAAATACATTAAGGAAAAATGTTGGTGATGTGACCAGTAATCCAAAGAAGAGACCACTAGAGGATGATACCGCTGTAAGAGAAGTAGTTTCAGCAATCATGGGAAAGTCTTGCTGGTGCAAGGGTGACCGGATAATACGTTGGTTGAAGATATGCCTCACGGGGGAAGATGTGTGGTGGAGAACCCCCAAAGGGGATGGTGCAAGACACAGAGCTGTGAAGATTTCACACCAAGAGAGATTGGGTTAATTGCTACTGCAGCAAGAATCAAGAGAAAACACATGTTTTGTAGCTTTAAAATAGACACACAGAGAAATTGAGCTCCACTTGGGAAACAGGCAAAGCAGCTCAGAGAGAGAGAGAGACCCAGAGAGGTGGACACCCAGGCTCAGTTGAAAGAGAAAGCTGAGAGAGAGCGTGACCCAGAGAGGTGGACACCCAGGCTGGGACAGAGCAAGCAAGAGAGAGGCTCTGAGACAAAGCTGAGAGAGAGAAACCCAGAGAGGTGGATACCCAGGCTGGAACTGAGCTTTTGGAGATACAGGGGAAAGACATTGTAGTTATAAAACTGAGTTTGGACTGTGTGCTATAGTTAGGCTGAATGAAGCTTAATTAATTTGCTGTTTATTTTGTTTTGTCTGGTGGGCATCTTGCAACACTGACCTATGCTTTAGTAAAGGCCTTAACACATTTAAAGCCTCTTGAGTATTTGGGAACGTGCTGGGAAAGGTACAGAGACTGCTACATTACCTGAGGGAGAAAGGCAATTTGTCACTATATACATATCACATATATAGTTGTGGTAATTCCGAATTGTCGGTCATGCAATAATTAAAGTTACGGGTTTGTGCATGCGCAATGATCCCCACAGGCGCTCGTCGCGAGGCCTCCACGACTTTGCTGCAATGAAGGCGCTCATTGCAGGCCTCGCGATGAGCGCCAAAGGCGAACCTCACGAGGGTTGCAAGGCTTTGACATTTTTAATTAACAGGGGAGCACCGTAGGTGCTCATTGCAGGCCTTGCGATGAGAGCCAAAGGCGCTCATCACGAAGCCCGCAAGACTTTGAAAAAGGATGGATATGAGCGCCGAAGGCGCACATTGCCAAGCCCATGATGAGCACGACGCCCGCAAAACTTTGAAAAAGGCTTGACATGAGCGCCTAAGACATTTTTTTCAAATGGAAGCCGTCGGAAGAAGGAGCCAGGGAGCCTGTGAGTGAGGTTGCAAGCTAATTTGAAGCTTAATTGGCGTTTTTTGGACATAGAAATTCAGCTAAGCAAGGAAAAAAATGTCGGCCGTGAAGATGTAAATTTTTTTAAAAAGTCTCAAAACGAGGCCAAAGCCTGTAACACTTAGCCGATCATCGCAAGGCCTGCAATACTTTGAAAAAAAGAACCAACGGTGCTCATCGTGAGGCATGCAATACTTGAGCAGGTAGGGACATGAGAAAGACACAGTGGTGGGAGAGAGAGGAGACGGTGGAAAGAGACACAAGGGTGAGAGAGGGGGGAAAAGAGACACAGGGGAGGGAAATAAGGGGGGGGGGGGGAATAAACTGGGCAGGTAGAGGGGGGGTACTCATGGAAGGGAGAGGGGGGAAACAGGCACAGGGGTCAGAGAGTGAGCACAGGCTACAAACATCCATACACATCCCTGGATGCAGCCCTCCATTGCAGCCACACCCATGTATTTTAATCTGCTTGTTAACCTTCTCATTCCTGGGGAGAAATCATGAAGTACTCTCCTCTGACATCTGGTGGCACTTCATCACAATATATACATATATATATATATATATATATATATATATATATATATAGGCACATTGTGCACATTGGCACATAGAGGCACAGGTTGCAAACTGACACACAGAGGCACATGCTACACATTAGCACACAGAGGCACAGTGCATTGTAAGCATTGGTGTTTTTATTCTCTGTAATGCAGCTGTCATTGTATTCTGTTCTAGCGTGGTGTGTGCTCTTTGGGAGAGGATGGTTACTTTACTCTGATTGTCCCATTGCTCTTCACTACAAAGCTTAGGCCATGCGGGCAGCTCTCTTCTGCCTGTCAGTGCTGTGTTGGGATGCTGAGATGCGCAACTTGTGCTCTCAATATCCAGGAGTGTAAACGTGATGGGGGAAAGTATCTGAACGGCAGATACTTCCCTGTAGAGAAATAGCTAGGCAAGCGGTGTAGTGCAGCAACAGGCATCATCACACACACTTTAATTTAGATCAGGGGGTCGGAGCTGCGGGTCTGATACAATAATATAAGTAAACACATTTGCACACAGCATATAATGAACAAACAGCACTAGATTTTAAAGCTAGATATGGATTTTAGCATTTAACAGAACTTGCTCTGCCAGATACAGCATTGCAAGTTCAATGAGGTAACTGGCCCTTTAACCAGAAAAAGATAACCAGAGAGCAATGGGACAAATTTTGACATAATAGAGAAAAGAGAGAGATATTTGCCCCAACCCTTAATTCCCTGCCTATTTTTGACCTGGCCTATCTTGAATCTGTCCTTGTTGGCATTTTGGCATACCTAGTCAGAAAGCAATCACCCACACTACACTTAAGAAGATATAAACTGAAATGTCAGAATTCAGGTGTAAAAATACATTAAATAATTAGGCTAAACCCTGTAAAGAACAACTGGGTGATGGTTTGTCCCAAACTCTGTTGAAGGAAATATTACTAGCAAAGTGCCCCATGGATCAGTACTTGGTTTATGTAGAATGTGTACACTAGATATTACTAATGGGCTTCAAGGAAGGGCATGCATTAAAATTTGGTACATGTCTTGACATTTCCAGAAGGAGAAATCAAGTGAGAAATACTTTAAAAAATAGCGGGATGGTTCCTGATGCCTATGTGATATTTTATATTATATGATATGGGACTTATCTTGTTCCGCTGTTCATATTTATAATATTAGTCAGAAGGTCCTGTTTTAAGATTACTCTGAATAAAAAAGAAGCACTAGATTTCAGACATTACAAAGCTCTACAATTTAAGTAATAGTTCCTAATATCGGGAATTTGCTTCCAGCATTTATAGCTGTTTTGTTCAAGTTCTCAGCTGATTATAAGTACATGCCATAAATAATGACATCAAACTATATTTAAGTGTGCCCAACTGTATTCTTCTGCGAACAATAGGAGATTTTATTTCTGCTGAGCGATTACCAGAAATGAATTAAAAACAAGAATCACACAGACTCAACTAGCAATTTGAAACCTTAAATTGCATCCAAATTGGCCACAGTTTGACATTTCATTTCGGGCCAAGGATAAATATGATATACTAGAGAAGAACAATTAAGCTGTACAACAAAATAAGAAATTAGCACTATTGATGAAGTCAGGTAATTGCTTAGAATAATTGGGAGTGGGAGTTAACGTCAGCGCAGAAGAAAGTATGAGGCATAACTGAGACAACGCAAAAACGGACACAGTGTTTGCAGAAGGAAATCAAAATCAAAGTAAATACGATTCTTTTTCTGATATATAAAGTTTTGTTGACAGAATATTAGTTCTCTCTTACAGTGAGATTTAGAGGGCAACTGAAGTTACCACCAAGCACAAGAGTGAAAAGCATATGGAGAGAGTGTTTTCCTTTTTGAAATTACTGCTATATTGGTTGAGTTATAGGAATTTGTAGTTATGGTTTTTCATTCTGCTGTATTCATAGTGAGCTGCGTAAGTTGGTAACACTAATTAGAACCAGCTGTGCAGGCTGAGTAAGTATTTCCTGAATTAACTATATTTGTTTTTAGCCATAGCTATAGCCATAACCATACAAATCTTGTTATTCTGAATAGCATTATATTTGATTGATATATTCTATGGTATAGGGCAACATCATGTCAATAGCCTTACTCATTATAGGGATCTTGTTATTCCATATATTATGGCAATATTTTTATTGACTCCATTCCTTGTCCTATATTTACTATTAAAATACCTGATTTTATACAATAAAATGCTTTCATAGCTTTTTGATCAATTTATATGGGTCCTAGGTTTCACTGCACCATTATAATTATTTTATTATAGTTTTTATAAACAGCAGCGTTTTTGTTGTTTTTTAATATCCTAAAATTAAATTTGAATCAATATGTTGATAGGGTGTTATGCACCAGGATATACAGATGATCATATTTAGTTTACAGCCATTGTTAGGTAATGTTACTAATTTCAATCCCACCAGTTTCTTGTCTTTCCTTTTATTGTTAACTAATACAAATTGTAAATTGTTGCAATCCTTCTAATTGTTTATTCTAAATACAAATAATAATAATAAAAAAATAATTAAAGCTAAACTATAATCATACAATGCTAACAGCCACCATACTCAATATGTATGCAGAGATTGTTATTGTTTTTCAAATATTGGTAGTTATATAGAACAGGATGGAGATGAAGGGGGAGATGGGCAGAGATGAAGGCGGGGGGGGGCACTAGTTTAGGAGTAAGAGAGGGGCATGATGGGAAGAGAAACAGGAGTATAAGAGGGAGAGAGGGGGATGGGGAAAAGAGAAAGAGGGACAGGGTTTGTGGAAATATAGTGATTCTGTGTGTTTAGTGACTTAAGCATGTTGGGTATTGAATTCTCTGTAGTTTGTACTTTTAGACAAAACATATACATGTATAGGATTATGTAGATGTATTGGATAGTCTAAGTTTTTTAGTCACATTGTGTTTATAATGTGCATATCAGGGCAAGAAAAGTGTTAGATACTCTTGCCATTTAATGACCTACCTTCTTCATTAATATATATTTTTTTCTAAACAGGGTGAGAGGGAAAAGGGGATGAGAGTAGTGAGAGATAGAGAGAGCGGAGAAAGGACAGAAAAAGGGACAATGCAAGAAGGAATGGGGAGCTGGAGAAAAAGGGGGAGAGATGAGAGAAATGCAGGAACAGGAAAGGGGAGGGGAAGGGGGTGAGAGAAAGACATTGAGAATAAAAAGGGGGAGATGGATAGAGAGAGAAACAGGTGTAAGGGGATAGAGACATGGGAAAGAGGATAGTGTGAGAAAATGGGAATAAGGGGGAGAAAGAAACGAAGGGAGAGGACAAATGAGAGATAGGAAGATCGGGGGAGGGTAGCTAGAAAAGGAGGAAAAATAGAATGAGGAGAGAGAAGAGTGAGATAAAAAGGGGAGAAAAGAGGAGGCGCATAGGGAGATATGAGAGAGGAAGAGCAGAGAGAGAGAGACGGGAGCAAGAGGAGTGGGAAAAAGGAGACATTAGGGGGATGTGCCAGAGAGGGTCACATAATGCTGTAATGGGCCAGATAGGTCCCTTTTAGGCACATGGGGCCAGAGAGGGTCAATGGGGATAGAAAAGGAGGGAGCAGAGGGACCAATAGGTGAGGGCTCTGGGTCAGCTACACCCAGTTGCACAGGTGGTAGTTCCACCCTGCTTAAGAGACCAGGGGGCTTTATTATTAGCTATGCTTTAACTGATCATATTGGTTTTAGGGAATGAACAAAGTTTCAAATAAAAAATAAAATGTACATAATTGCTAGCTTTATTATGTTTTTCGTGTTTGAAATTAATGAAAATAAGAAGTGTACTATTAGAAAGCTAAATTATTGATAAGTACAGAGGTAGAGCTACCTCCGGTGCAATTGGTGCAAGGCAATGAGGCCCCTGGGCTCTGCGGGGCCCCCACAGACCTCCAACGCCCCTTGCAGACCTCCATCTGGCCTCCTTGGGTCTACTGTGGCCCCGTTTAGCCCCTGTGGCCCCTATGGTACTTTGTGGCCCCCCACAGTCCCCTGTTGCCCCCTCATGGATCCTTGTGAACCCCATCGACCCCTGTGGCCCCCACAGATTCACTGTGCCCAGCACTGGGACCTCTGTGGTCCCCATGGATTCCTGTAGCCCCAGGGCCCCTTATGGCCCCCACGGACCTCCAGTGGGTCCCCTGTGGCCCCTTGTGTCTCCCGCACAGGCCTCAGGGGCCCAATGCAGGCCCTGTGGCCCCTGCGGCCCCCTGTGTTCACACTGTTTCCTGTGGCCCCTCACGGACCTCTTTGGCCTTCCTCAGCCCCCTGTGTTCCCGCTCAGCCTCCTGTGGACCCCTAACAGACCTCTGCGGCCTACATCAGCCTGCTGTGGCCCCTCTTGGCCCCCTGTGGCCTTCCTCTGCCCCTTATGGCCCTCTCGGTTCTTGCAGGCCCCTGTGGCCCTCCAGTGGACCTTTGTGTATAGATGCATACGTAAATGTATATATATATATATATATACATTTGTAGTTGTGTGTATATATACATTTGTAGTTGTGTGTGTGTATATATATATATATATATATATATATATATATATATATATATATATATGTTATAGATAGTTATTCTAGGTAGTTACTCCCTAGTGGCAAGTCTATAAACTGCAGCATTTTTTTTTTTACGTTTTTCTTTTCTTTTCTTTTTTAGTGGCACCACTCACAGCGAAGCGCCCCTAGGCGGCTGCCTAGTTGGCCTAATGAGTGATCCGGCCACGTATATATATAAACACAGAACCACACACATGTATATATATATTTGTGCTTGGTCCCTCTCTCGCCCTGCCTCTTCCGTGGGTGAGGCACTCAGCTGCTTCATACACGGTCAGTCCCTCTCTTGCCCCGCCTCTTCCTTAGACGGGGCTCTCTGCAGCTTTTTTACTGTTTGCTGTTTGCACCTCAGCTCATTTGGCTCTGTGTCCAGTAGGGTACTGCTGCTCCTGTCTGCTGCTCTGTTCGTTTTTTAGCCTTTTCAGATATCTCACTTGAGCTGTTTGCACCTCTGCTCATTCTGATTCTACGTTCTGCAGTATGCTTTTCAGCTCTGTCATCTATCTATGCCTGTTCATTGTTTATTTGCTTCTCTCCACCACTTTCAGCTCTCTCATTTCAGCATCTGTGCATATCTCCTCGTAACTACTTTGCCTTGCAGCTTCTTTATTTCCTGCCTTCAGCATCTGTGCATATCTCCTCGTAACTACTTTGCTTGCCCGAAAGGGCACTCTCATTGCTGGAGAACGATGGTTCCATTCGAGGTACGTTATCCTGGCTTCCTTACGCTTTCCTACTATAGATCTGGGCCTGAACCTATGTGTATGCCTTTGTCCTTGTACAAGGTAGCACTTCGGCTTCCCTACGCCTTATTCTTGTGAATGACATGTAGTACATTGGATAGCTGGCACATCGCTGCTACCCAATACTGTCATTTGTGGCTGCAGTCCGCCACGCTTGGAAATTGTTTTGCTGCCTTGGAGGTCATACAAGCCCGGGATCACTCTATATTGACCCCCATGAGACTAAAAATACCCCCTCAGTCCAATAGGGTTCTATATAGACCCCTATAGGACACTATTAACCCCTAGGTTAACCCTACAAGTGCCATGAGGGTCCTCCAGGACCCTCATGACAAAGTCTAAGCACTACACTACACTATTAACCCTAACTATACCCCATGAACCCATACATAATCCTATTTAACCCTAACTGGGCCTATGTAACCCCTTCTAGACTTATTTAACACTAGCTGGGCCTATGTAACCCTAACTTGGCCCTTTTTAACCCTAACTGGTGCCATTTAACCCTAACTTTACCCCATTAACCCCTTAACCCTAACTATGCCCCATTAACCAACGCTTAACCCTATTCAACCACAACAGGCCCTATTTAACCCTAACTGTATCCCATTAACCCCTTAACGCTAACTATACCCCAATAACCCACACTTAACCCTATGTAACCCTAACTGTGCCTATTTAACCCCTTCTAGACCATTTTAACACTAACTGGGCCTATCTAACCCTAACAGACAATATGTAACCCTAGCTGGACCTAATAACCCTAATTGGGCCTATTTAACCCTAACTGGAACTAATAACCCTAACTGGGCCTATCTAACCCTACCTGGGCCTATGTAACCCTAACTGGTTCTATTTAACCCTAACTGGACCTAATAACCCTAAGTGGGCCTATTTAACCTTAACTGGAACTAATAACCCTAACCAGGTCTACTTAACCCTAACTGGACCTTATAACCCTAACTGGGCCTATTTAACCCTATCTGGACCTAATGACACTAACGAGGCCTATTTAACACCATCTAAGCCTATTTAACCCCATCACGTTTGGGGATCTATACAGACCCCCATAAGCCTCCATCTAACCTATCACTTACGGGGTTCTATACAGACCCCCATAAGCCTGCATATAACCCCATCACTTATGGTGGTCTATACAGACCCCCATAAGCCTCCATCTAATCCCATCACTTATGGTTGTCCATACAGACCCCCATAAGCCTACATCTAACCCCATCACTTATGGGGTTCTATACAGACCCCCATAAGCCTGCATCTAACCCCATCACTTATGGGGGTCTATACAGACCCCCATAAGCCTGCATCTAACCCCATCACTTATGGGGGTCCATACAGACCCCCATAAGTCTGCATCTAACCCCATCACTTATGGAGTGTATACAGACCCCCATAAGCCTCCATCTAACCCCATCACTTATGGGGGTTCATACGGACCCCCATAAGCCTCTATGTAACCCAATCAGTCCCATAAGACCCTAATGACACTAAGTCCAAACACTACATTACACTATTCCCCCCATTAAACCACTAAATCTAAACTAACCACCCTCTACCCTAACCTATTAACCCCTACCTAGCTAACACTATCTATCTAACCCCTATTAAACCCCCCACCCCACTAATTACACAAAATAAAAAAAACTAAGTTACAAAAAATAAAAAAACTGTTAACAAAAAAATTAAAGGACATTACAAACCTCCCACTACATAAAATAAAAAAAGAACATTACAACCGCCCACTACAAAAAATTAAAAAAGAACTTTACAACCACCACTACAAAAAATAAAAAATAATTACACACCTACAAAGAAAAGACACACATATATACATAACATCACAGTACGTCAATAAATAGGTTACACATATACCCCTGACTACAATACTATTAACCCCTAACTACAATACATTACCCCATATATAAAACATTAACCCCTATCTATGAAACAATATCCCCTATCTACCAAACATTAAACCCTAACTGCATTACATTAAACCCTAACTACAATACATTAGCCCTATCTATTAAACATTACCCCCTATCTATTAAACATCACCCCTATGTACAATACATTAAACCCTATCTATTAAACATAACCCCTATCTATAAAACATCACCCCTTATCTATTAAACATTACCCCTATATATTAAATAGTACCCTTATCTATTAAACATTACCCCCTATCTATTAAACATTACCCCTATTTATTAAACAGTACCTCTATCTACTAAACATTACCCCCTATCTATTAAACATTACCCCCTATCTACAATACATTAAAAAGCCTACATCTAACCTAAAATAGAATAAATAAGACCACTTACCTTGCTCAGATGTCCCTTCAGCAGGTTGCATTCCCTAGGAAAAAAAAGAAACATGAATTTAGTCACATATAAACACAACATAAAATAATTAAACTTACCTTTCCACCATGTCCTTGTCCTTTTTCTTGTCTTTTCCGGCTCTGCCCCTGGAAAAAAGAAACATTACATTAGTCACACAAATACACATACACAAAACATAATACACTAAACATACTATACATTAATCTTCCTGTCCGCGATGTCCCCATCCTTCTCGTCTTCTGCCCCGGCTGGGCCCTTGAGAAAAATAACGGAGCTCCTCCCTAAAGGAGCTCCCCAATGCTAATGAGGCCTCTACCGCTTTTTCCGGTAAAAATAAAACCGAATGGCGCCTTCTGATTGGCTGACATGGCTGTCAATCAAATTTCCGCCAATCAGAAGGCGCCAAGGTGTGAGCAGAGGGGAGAAGAGGACAAGGACGGGGACATTGTGGACAGGTAATTTTAATATTTAGAATGTTTACTTTATTATGTCTTGTGTATGTGTATTTGTGTGACTAATGCAATGTTTCTTTTTTCCAGGAGCCCAGCCGGAGAAGATAAGAAGAAGGACGGGGAGATGGTGGAAAGGTAAGTTTAATATTTAGAATGTGTATTATTTTATGTTGTGTTTATGTGTGACTAAATTCATGTTTCTTTTTTTCCTAGGGGGTGTGACCTGCTGAAGGGACATCTGAGCAAGGTAATTGGTCTTATTTATTCTATTTTAGGTTAGATGTAGCCTTTTTAATGTATTGTAGATAAGGTTTGATGTATTGCAAATAGGGGGTAATGTTTAATAGATAGGGGTGATGTTTAATAGATAGGGGTTATGTTTAATAGATAGGGTTTAATGTATTGTAGATGGGGTGATGTTTAATAGATAGGTGGTAATGTATTGTAGTTAGGGTTTAATAGTATTGTAGTTAGGGGTATATTTGTAATGTATTTATTGATGTACTGAGATGTTATGTATATATGTGTATGTCTTTTCTTTGTGGGTGTGTATTTTTTGTAACTTAGCTTTTTTTATTTTGAGTAATTAGTGGGTTGGGGGGTTTAATAGGGGGTTAGGTAGGTAGTGTTAGGTAGGTAGGGGTTAACAGGCTAGGGTAGAGGGGGGTTAGTTTAGATTTAATGGTTTATTGGGGGGGAATAGTGTAATGTAGTGTTTGTACTTAGTGTCATGAGGGTCCTGGAGGACCCTCATGGCACTTATGGGGTTAATAATAGGGTTCTCATTGTCCTATGAGGGTCTTCATAGACCCTTATGGGACTGATTGGGTTACATAGATGTTTACAGGGGTCTGTATGGATCCCCATAAGAGATGGGGTTAGATGGAGGCTTATGGGAGTCTGTATAGACCCCATAAGTGATGGGCTTATATGCAGGCTAATGGGGTCTGTACAGAGCCCCATAAGTGATGGGGTTAGATGGAGGCTTATGAGGGGTTTGTATGGACCCCCATAAGTTATGGGGTTAGATGGAGACTTATGGGAGTCTGTAAAGACCCCCATAAGTGATTGGGTAAGGTGCAGGCTAACGGGGGTCTGTATAGACCCCATAAGTATTGGAGTTAGATGGAGGCTTATGGGGGTCTCTATAGACCGCCATAAGTGATGGAGTTAGATGCAGGCTTATGGATCACCATAAGTGATGGGGTTAAATAGGCTTAGATGAGGTTAAATATGCCTAGTTAGTGTTATTAGGTCCAGATAGGGTTAAATAGGCCCAGTTATGGTTACATAGGCCCAGTTAGGTTTAAATAGGCCCAGTTAGTGTTATTAGGTCCAGTTAAGGCTATTAGGTCCAGTTAGGGTTAAATATGCCCAGTTAGGGTTATTAGGTCCAGTTAGGGTTAAATAGACCCAGTTAGGGTTATTAGGTCCAGTTGGGATTAAATTGGCCAGTTAGGGTTATTAGGTCCAGTTAGGGTCAAATAGGCCCAGTTAGGGTTAAAGAGACCCAGTTAGGGTTATTAGGTCCAGTTAGAGTTAAATAGGTTCAGTTAGGGTCATTAGGTCCAGTTAGTGTTAAATAGGCCCAGTTGGGGTTATTAGGTCCAGTTAGGGTTAAATAGGCCCAGTTAGGGTTATTAGGCCCAGTTAGGGTTAAATAGGCCCAGTTAGGGTTAGATAGGACCAGTTATGGTTAAATAGGTCTAGAGGGGTTAAATAGGCCCAGTTAGGGTTAAATAGGCCCAGTTAGGGTCTCGATCAGACCCTGCAGCAAGGGTTAATGTTTGGGGACCCCTGCATTATAGGGTTAATGAGTGCACCCGGCCATCATTAGAATGAGGCTTATAGTGTTTACCCTACTTCTTACTGTCCTATATAGTTTTTAAGGACATCAGCAAAGAATGTTGAAGTGCATTCCTGTGGTCCCCTGGGTATATGTGTTTAGTCATTTCATCCACAAACTAAATTTCTGATGAGGTGTAGTTATATCCATGAACAGTGAAATAAACACATCACAATTTGGAAGGATGTAGTTGTTTATACCACATGTATGGCCTGTTTCCAGAGTGATAATATCCAATATTTGGGCTTTCCGGTGGTCTCTGGGAGGGTAGTTTATGAAATGTATTGATCAGGTGGAGTTAAGAGTCTGATACTTCTCCTCCTCATTGTGATATGAAAATGGAGATGTTTATTCTTTGTAGGAAATGTTATTTTACTTCTTCATCTAACATGCAGAGACATTTGATAAATAAAAGGCAAATTTGACAAGTTAATACAAGTTACATTTTTGCTTATACTCTTTTATATAATGACAACGTATATATAGGCAGGACTTTCCCTTTAAGGACAATGACTCTGTGTTTAATAGGTTAAGGTTTCCAATTTGTCAGAATTCGACTTAGAGAAATAGTTTAACATAAATTTGGTATGTTTTTGCAAAACTGAAATACTGTCTATTGTTTATGAAATTGCTTGCAATAAAAATGATCTGTTCTATGTTAAATAAATATTGTGTGATTTTTAATCAACAGACATATATAAGTAGTGGATGTTCTATGTTAAATAATTATTGTTCCATTATTAGTCAAATAGACAAACATAAGTAGCCGATGCATTGTGTAAAATGTTCCAGGCTATGAGTGATGCATAATTATTTTTACCAAAACACAAATAAATTACTGATAGTGAAATACGTCCAGGAAAATAAATTATACACATGTACTTGTTTTGTTTTAATCCATGGTATTAAGTAATCACTTAAAATCTTCTACTTCCTTGGATCTACTCTTAGAGTATGTGAAAATGCTGACAGTGACATTTTAAAGTAATTTCAATATTTTTTTAAATCCTCCATTTTCATTTGTTTAGGATTTGTTTGAACCCAGTTTTCTACTTTGAACATAAATAGCTTTTAAAATGGCGTGACTGAGTAATTTTGGTGGTGTGACTCAAAGAAAAACAGTTGGGTTCTTTTAAAAGAGCATTAAAACTGAACATATTGTGCTACTCATTTTATATTAAATACTTATTGACATATACACTGTGATGTCTGTATGGCTTTTTATAGTAACTTGTGGCTCTAATATGCTAACTTGTCGAAAAACATGCTTGATTACAGAACTAATTAAAGGATAACACAGCACTAGATCATTTTTGCCATCACAAAAACACTTTAGCACATTGTTCATCATATTAGCATTTGTTGAAGCTAAAGGAGCTAACAGAAGATTGGAGGAGCAACTCTTTACTAGTTAAATTCACCCCCTCACTGATAAAGGTAGCAGATCCTAATTCACCTCTATATACCTAATAACAGGTGGCATAGCCACTTACTACTCACTCCTTATAATGAGGTCCCGGTATATGACAATACCGATAATGAATATAGCTCATAAAAATAAGGAAAATTGGGAAGGATTAAGCTGTGGCTTTGAAAGGATCCTGAAAAGAGTGACCCGTCCATCTACATGGCTAATGAGACAAAAATATGGGAATAGTAAGAGAGAGGTTGCAGGAAAAAGAAGAAAAAAGAACACACAGAGTTAAGGATATAATAATAAGTAAATATAGGGGATGTTCAGACAGTGGGGGGCAAAAATAATTGTACACATCTGTACAAAAATTGCAGTAGTTTATTTTATTTTTGTGGAATTCCTAGCAGCACTACCAGCATCATGTAAAATTTTTTTTAAATGGTTTAGAAAACAGTTATTTTCCATGCCAGAGAGAGAGAGAACACAAAAGTGAATATAACGCCTAAAACGTTTATTATTATTACATTTAAAGGTAGGTGTGTTGAACAGCTGTATAGTTTAACTCAGTTGTTTTATATTATTGCCTCTGAAACTCTATATGACAGCAAAGCATTTAAACTAATAACTTATGAATTAAAATACAGCAACAGAACATTCAGAGAAAATGTATTAGAAAAAAAAATATCAGTGTGTTCCAAACCTTGATGAGAAAAATGAAGTCATTCAGTGAGGCCAGTGGTTCAACACACCAAAGAGTATATAATATTTCTTCTGGACATGATTCTAGTTCAAGAACAAGCCAATATAGATTAAAATGGCAAAATACAAAAGAAAAATGTCCAGTGTGTGTCATATTGAATTATAGTTACATCTCAATAGGTTTTAAATAATGTTATTCATATGATATTTTTGTTTTATTGTTTGAATAATGATATGAACTAATGATATCTGAGAACTATTAGTTGCATATATTTGAACACTTTAAGCAAACAAAAATCAATGCTTTTTAAGGGGTTTCAAATGCCCCTTTATATTTGGTATTTTATGTCAGCAAATACTGTATAATTATTATGTTTTGATACTAATCTTTGTTGAGGTTTATTAGAAAGAAGCCTTATTCATTATCATTTGCATACGTCCTTGGGCAATCCCATTAAGCAGATTGCTTGCTTATAGCACCCTCAAGTGATACAAAATATTTCGGCTCTTGTGATTATACAGTTGTTCACCAAGGCATATAATACATTTGATTCAAAATTGCTATCTAGTATTGTCCTCCTACAATCCTTCATTTTGAAAATGTAAAATAACAATGATGAAATAAATGAAATTGTCATTTGTCAAGGTTTTCATTTTGTATTCAGGTTTAAGAAGAGTAAAAACAATAAGTAATATATTTAGAAGATCAACATCTAACTATTTTTTTCTCAAATGCTTAAGAGTAAATACCTACTAATATGAGTCTGTCAATTTTATCTACCTACAGTAAAAGATTGTAGCTTAATAAAAGATCAATATATCCTTAAGCAGTTCACAGCATATTGGAATGGCATTTAATTGATAACTTCCAGGCTTTACTCATTTGGACACTCTCTTCTATTAAATCACATATTTAAATATGATCAATCCCTCATAACATATTTTAAAGGGTCTGCACCTTATGCAGATTTGTTCCACGGTTTTTGACCCTGCCCAATAATATCCTTTTGGAATAACATTGGTCTATACTGTAAAAACACCTATCATATAAAAGTAATAATTACTCCACGATGGTCAATATTCTGTCAATTTATAGGATTAGAAACTCATAATATTAACAAATTTGAGAAATATTTTCTATATTTTATTTCAGCAGCCACTAAAAAAGCTTTATTAGTGAAAAGCCTCCAATGTACCAGCCCCTTATTAAAGATATACTTAGCAGATTACATTTTGTATTCAAGATGGACTATTTCCACAGGCAGACGTCTGTCTATTAGGACACAAGTATACTCTGCTCTCTATATCTCAAAATAAACTACTTCAATACTTAATGCTGGCAACAAAGAGCCATATTGCAAAACAATGGAAAACCTGCACCCTTAGCCTACAAATGGTTAGTAACAAACTAAATGATATACTGATAAACAAAAGGCTCTCCCATCTTATAGAAGATTATATTCATTTATTTGTGAAAACATGGAATCCATGGCTAGATTCACCCCACAGCATTTCTTTAACATAATCTCAAAACCCCGGCAATTTTCACATTTTCAAGTTAACATTTTTGAAGATCGCTAGACGGAGAGTAAGATGATGGCACAGGGAGGACGGACATAGGTAAGTTCACCCTTTCCCAGATTGACAATATTAACAAATACTAAGGCCCTAATTCAATTGCGATTTGGCCAAATGAATAGTGCTCTAAATAAGCACATAACATATTTTTTTAAAGAAGTTTTTAGTTAGTGAAAACCTTGCTTTTGGATAGATGTTTACTAACTAAAAACTTCTTTAAAAAAATATGTTATGTGCTTATTTAGACCCCTATTCAATTGGCCAAATTGCAATTGAATAAGGCCTAAGACAGGAGACTTACATTTCCTTTGTTTTTTTATTTCTTCCTTTATTTTTAATTTTCCTTTTTTATCTTTTCATCCACATTCTCCTCCTTCTTTTTCTTATTTTTCCTATTCCCCAAAATGTTTTGTTGGGTTAGTTTAATTCTTATTTTTTCAGGCACATATAAAAAAAACAGTTGGGTTTTGGCAGAATCTGCTGTATTAATATCGCTACCAGGGAATACTCAAGACTGAGAGATTAACTACAATATGTGACTAGCTACCTTAAACCGAACATTGACTCTATAAATGTATACAAACCCTTGGTGTGTGTAAATATGTCTACATATGTTAACCTCAACATAATTTATCATGTAACTTGCCTGAACTTATCAATAAGACTTACTGAAACAAAAAGATGGACTTGGTAGATGCCTTATCAAATAAAAAGATAAAAAGTGTTAAACTAGAAACAAGATTCACTTTTTTCAACACACTAGTCAACTGAATATTCTTGTATTTTTTGTTAGCTTTTGAATTGTTATACATTTTTCTTATAACTAAAAAGTATTGTAATTACACAGTGCTGAAAGCTCAATAAAGTACTGTATTTATAAAATAAAACAAAAACACATATTTATAATATATTTTGAAGCACAAGGTATATTATAGAGCAATATTTTTTTTTTAACTTAAGAAAATATACAGCTTTTGCTTAATCATTTTTCATTGGGGCAGCCATTGCATTTTATGAAACTGTTTCTTGATGGAACCTTGAAGATTGATAAGATTGCCATTGGTTCTCTTGAAAGAAAAAAAAATTGCCACATTTTAATTAAAGCAAATCAATAATTCTCTACAGCTGGCAGTTCCCACTACAGCATATCCATTTATTAATACTATTAATAAATGAATGTATGTATTTATTTATTTATTTTAATATATAACATATTTTGCCAATTTTTAAGCTTAGTTCTTCAGAGTTACGTTTTTGACAAGCCTGCAGTGCTTTTGAGCCTGTAACTCGCAATTGGAATGCGAGTTGCTAAATGTAGCCAACTGAATATCCGTAACATTCCTGGGCTACTTTACGGGCTCAAGCAATTGCAATTTGGCCAATTGAATGAGGCCCCTAATTTGCAAGCTAGACCAACAGGTCTAATAGAATATCGGTTTTGCGTAACATTATTTAATTAGCGCTCAAGCAGTGCTAAAACCAATGGAGTTATAAGCCCAAATTTGTGTCTTTTGCTGGCCTGCAGGGATTTTGGGTACGTAATTTGTAATCGGATTGCGAGTAGCTAATAAAATATGTGGCAATTTTAAGAGTGGTTTTAAGTGTTTAAAAAAATTATGATTTGGGCAATAGAATAGGGCCCCTTGTTTGTAGTGCTGTCTTATACACATGATATAAGGGGTGTCTTCAGTGTTCATTTGCATAAATCTAATAATACATCTATAACATATTTTATCAGCTTTGCACTGGAACCTAAAAATGTTTCCAAATTGTGTTGTCTTGTTTTTTCTGACTGGTAAGTATGTTTCTTAAATTAATACTGTAAACTTCTTTGTTCAACTGTATTGGAATCGACAAATCCTTAAAGCACTCAGAGTTATAGATTTCTCCTGGCAGAACAAATTAAGTAATTTGGTATAGCATGTGATTAAATATATGCTGAGACAAAGAATCTCATTTATCCTGATTTGACTTGAGTGATTAATCAGTCAAGTCAGATCAGCCTTTCTTCCTCAACAGTCTCACATCCCATTTTCCTTTGTTTCTTTATCAAGGTTAAAGTGACACAGCAGAGGTTTCCAAAATTGTATAATTTGAAACTAAAGGTAATAAATACTTTATTAATGAAATGTAATAAATAATATTTTTTCTACAGTTAACTAAGATTACAATTTATAATTTCAAGTTGTCTGTCAGCCTTTCTGATACATCAACCAAAACCATTTTTAAATGTTATATTAATGAGGAATGAGTGCATTCAATAATTGATAAGCCCCTTTAATGTTTTTTGACTTGTCACCTAGGTCTGAGCATGCCTAGTATCTTTTTGGACAGTCCACTGTGCTGAATACAATGCCTCAGGGGCATAAGTAAATGCACTCATCTCTCCTTAAATGACCACTGTAAAGAATTCAAAAGTAAAGGTCATATGCTACTTGTCTCCACCCCCTTGTGCCCTATCAATGGCGTGATCAGTTCTGTCTGGGGGCTGGACCATCATATAGCTTGGAAATAGGTAAGGCTTATGATGTTATTGGCCCCATCCTGTAATGTCATTGGCTTTGTGTTATCATAGCCCTGCCGTGCCATGCTCAGCCTAAACCAGATTATAGACTGGTCTGACTTTCTTTTAGTCCAGGTCCCAGACAAAGCTGGCCATGTCCCCTGGTAGGCATAGGTAGGTGGAAATATGCCATTCTGCTTGAATGGAAAACAAAAAAAATTCAAAAGTAAGACTAAAGTATTAACTTTTATATATTTTAAACTGCATACTGTTTTTAATAGTCTTTGTCCAACAAACAAACTTGAGCTTCACTTGTAAGTGCATCACAGTAGTCCTTTAATATAATTTCTCAGCATTCCTTTGGTAGGTGCATCCCAAAGAGTGACTGGAAGCTAAAAAGTTCAATCTTATTTTACTGTAGTTTTTTTTTAATAACATTCGAAATATAAAGTACTTGTTTTTATCTATAGTTTTAAACCAAATTTGCAACCTTGTCACTTTAATGAACTTTACACAAAAATCTTAGACTACCTGTGCAGGAAGTAAAATGCTTTAGGACCCTTTTCTGTTAGTATTTAAAAATATTATTAGTCATATTAATGTTTGCAACAGACACAAGGGAAATGTTTTTTTTCACTAATTTGTTTGAAATTGAAATATAATTGTTTAAAAAAAAACAGTTATTTTTTGATAATAATAATATAATATAATTATGCAAATACATTCATTTTGAGGTTACTACATAATTATGGCTGTTGTTATGTATGGTCTTTCAAAAGTTGCCTCTAATCTACAGTGATTTTGTAATTTAGTTTATTTTTTCTTGGTTATTAAATTGTTTTACACATTTCTAGATTATACATACACTTTATAAATAATTATGATTTATACACAGGACATTCATTATACTCTCAAGAAAAACGTCAAAATACCACAAAAACTGATTTATTATTCTAGGTGATTATATGGTTTACATATATGATTTACATATGATTATTTCTTTTGGAAATCATTATTCACAATTTTTAAGCCAATAAATTATATATTAAGTTGTAGAACATCTAAAAATATTGAGTCTTACTGCAGAAGTTACATTTTTCATTGACACTAATCAGTATTTCCTTGAATGCAGTAGCCAATATTTACATTCATATTCACACAATTTATAAAGCAATTATATGTTCTGCCAGGAATCTAAATCTCTACAGGTTTCTGTAAATATGAATGCTTAATGAATAATCACAGTATGAAAAAGAAAAAAAAATACATTTATAATTACTGAATCTTTGAAAGCCAGCTTGCTTTAAGATGTGAAAATGTAAATATAATTCTAGTAGCTTTGTTATAGTTGTAGAGAATCTTATTAAAAGAGTTTTCAGTTGTCAGAAGCAAATATTAATGGATAAAGTATCTTAAAAAAAATGATCTCAGAGGTCATTGAAAGCATATTTGGAATTAAGGTATTTTTTGGTATTTTTTTGTGTGGCACTTAACAATACCTCATTAGCATAAGGCAGTCTTAATGAATATTACAAGGACTGTGACCTCCATCTTACACCATCCTTCAACATGATTTTTACCATAAAAGTAATTTTAATTGACTAAAAATAAAAATTAGTAAATTAAGTTTACTAAATTAGAGACATTTTTTGCATTTCAATAATTCATGTTCAAAAGAATACAATTAAATATGAGAGTTCTGTGGTCCTTTAGTATCTATTTTTTCTTAATGGCTTTTTATGTTTACATCATTTTGATATCACTGCCTGATATAAACTTTTACTTTGTTTAGAAGAGATTATTTATCCTCAACTAACATATAGCAGTCTAACACATTTAGAACATTTTAAGTGCAATCTCTATTATAGAAACCAAACCACAGCCACATTAAAGTGATACTAACTGAATAAATTGTATCTGTGAAGATATTGAATTTCAAAGTTGAATGCTCCTTCATTTTGTTTAAACTTTGTTATCTTAACTAATGTTGCCTGAAATGTAATTGCTGCTCTTTTAAAATCACTTGAAAATAATCATGGTATTTTAACATTGTTTACCTTAGCTAATGCATATAATAAGCATGTGGAAAGTGCCATAGTTAGAGTGATTGAAAAACAATATCACAAATAAAAGGCTTGTTACTTAAAAAAACTACCAAAAAAATGGATTAATTTAGATTAAACAAAAAACAAACAAGCAGTTGAGTATAAAATTGGTAGTTCATATGATATAAATATAACTTAGTTGGGATAACTAAATCAACTCATTTGCAGATAACTTTCGTGGTATTTTCACATTTTCAGACCCTTTTCACACTTTTTTTAGATTCTTAGTAACATATAGTAACATAATGCTTTTACAAGCACAGAACAATGTTTTGAGGCTGATTAGTTAGTGAGAGAAATGGAGATGTTATTTTGCTCCTTAATATTTTGCAGAAAACAAGACATAGGACTTATGCTATTAATAATAGATAATTATTTTGCTGTCAGACTTGCTGGTATGTTGACTGAAACATTCTGTTTTAACTTTTAGCACATGTGTATGGTTTAAATTTAAATGAAAAATAACAACCAAAAAAGGAAACCTTGAGATTGAGAAATAAAATGATTAAATAAATATATAGAATTAAATTACTATATTTAAATATAGCTTACATTTGTTCACAAAGAGTGGCCATTTTTGTTTAGCAGTATTAAAAATAAAATAAAAAACGTTATCATGAAGACTATCTTAATTCAGATGGATGTCGAATTTAGACTAATCATTGGATCACTTTCAATTTTGGAAGGACTCTAGTTAGATGGGATATGGGCATATGAGGTTCTGCTAATGTCAGTGTCCCTTTCATAATTTCTATCCCCAATAAGTTAATTAAATAATATTTTTGCCTGTTTACAAATGTAAATGCTAATATTCCTTCAATGGATCCCATTGTCTTCAAGAAATATGCTCAAAATAATAATCCTCACCTATAAAGATCCAAGTAATTCTGTGTTTCACTAAACCTCCGTTTTAAGTATTTTCATCATTATCTGTTGCTTCTCTAATAAAGTAAATGTCTTTCATTACCTACTCCCACTCATACAACCAAAACATCTCATATGCTACACAACCGTTTGAAATTCACATTTAGTAACATCATTTCTTCAAAATATTCCCAAAAAACATGACGTAGAGCATATCTCTGACATTAAAGCAAGAACTATGATTCTCTACAAATCCGCAGCTACTTAATCAGACACAGTGGATTAGATTCACCAAACTTTGTAATAAGGGACTTTGAATTTCAAATGCATGTTTCTTTATAATAATCTCAGTTCATCCTGTTATTTGTATTATGTCATAAGGTAAGGTGTTGTATCTAAACACATTCTAAGAAAAAAGACACTTCTATATCTTCAAGGTATCCTCCTCAGGCATATACTATGTGTAATATTCACCAATAATTTGAATGTAGATTTACAATTATCAAGTAACACAACCACGTAAAGTTAAAATAAACTTTCATTTAGATAAAAATAAAATAGGATGAATAAAAAGATAAAATCAGAAAAAATCCTGGCAGTGAATGACTACCATAGTCACCATAGACATAATTCATCAAGACAATTCCTCAATAATTTCATATTAGTATTGCATAAATCCACTAAACAGGAGAGGTAGCATCAATCATACAGATATATAGCAAAACTACATTGATTAGATATCAAATAATATTGTTATAAAGTGCAAATGTAAATAAAGTGCTAACAAAACTGAGTGTAAAGTGCACACCTAACAATGTATGCCCTATTATCTTTGTTGGAAGTGAAGCCCACCACTTACTCCTTATCAAACCACTGAACTAATTCCTACCTACCATGTCTTTACACCTAATCTTGTGGTCGAACTGGGGATCCACCAATTACCCCCCTAACTGTAAATATCCAAACCTAAACTACACTAATATTCCTAGCACTTGAAATAGATAATCTCCAACTAAAGTGCATAGTGCTAAATTGATAAACACCATAAATTAAGTGATATATGTGAGATCTCTGAATACTGACTGTGTGAATTGATGAATAAATATACCTTTAATTTTTATCGAAAAGGATACTACACCCACACATACAGTTGTACTCAAAAGTTTGCAAACCCTGGCAGAAATTGTGACATTTTGGCATTTAATTTTGACTGATCATGCAAAAAAAAAATATTTTATTAAAGGATAGTGATCATATGAAGCCATTTATTATCACATAGTTGTTTGGCTCCTTTTTAAATCATAATGATAACAGAAATCACCCAAATGGCCATGATCAAAAGTTTATATACCCTTAAAAGTTTGGCCTTGTTACAGATACACTGTAATGATATAGGAATCACAAGGTGACCAGCAGCCTAGGTCAGCAATGATCCAATTTAGCAACTTGTAGGTGAAACAGGAACAAGCTTTATTGAAGGGAACAGGAACCACAATAATCTGGCAAGGTTCATAGACAGGAAGTGCCTTATATAGGCCAAGGACCAGACACCTGACCAGACACAGCTGAAGAGACTAGTCGCTGATACTATTGCTAGCAGAGTCAAGGTTTATCAGATCTCAAGGAAATTCACAAAGGCAGGCTGGCGCAGTGGTAGGGAAGAGGTTCAGCCTGGGGACCAGGGTTCAAAACCCAGCAGAGTCAATTCCTCACACACACACAGGTTAAAATGGCAATTAAAGGTTAATTTCCCACACCAGTGGCTTTTTAAATTGCAATTAGTGTCTGTGTATAAATAGTCAATGAGTTATTATCAATTATCAATATTATCAATAGCTCTTATTTAGATTCACAGGCTACAAAATTATCCATAGGGAGCAGAAAATAACTGTCAAAAGACCTGTGTAACAAGGTAATGGAACTTCATAATGATGAAAAAAGATATAAAAATGTATCCAAAGCCTTTAAAATGCCAGTCAGTACTGTTCAATCACTTTAAGAAGTGGACAATTCGGGGATCTCTTGATACCAGGCCAAGGTCAGGTAGACCAATTAAGATTTCAGCCACAACTGCCAAAAGAATTGTTCGGAATCAAAGAAAAACTCACAGGTAACCTCAGCAGAAATACAGGCTGCTCTGGAAAAAGATGGTATGGTTGTTTCAAGGAGCACAATATGATGATACTTAACCAAAAATGAACTGCATGGTCGAGTTGCCAGAAAGCAGCCTTTACTGAGCCAATGCCACAAAAAAAGCCTGGTTACAATATGCCCAACAACACCTTGACTAACCTCACAGCTTCTGGCACACTGTAATTTGGAGTGATGAGACCAAAATAGAGCTTTATGGTCACAACCATAAGCACAATGTTTGGAAAGGGGTCAACAAGGCCTATAGTGAAAAGGATACCATCCCCACTGTGAATCATGGTGGTGACTCACTATTTTTTTTTGGGGGGGGAGAGCTCTAAAGGCACTGGGACTCTTGTGAAAATTGATGGCAAGATGAATGCAGCATGTTATCAGAAAATATTGGCAGACAATTTACATTCTTCTGAACGAAGGCTGTGCATGGGACACTCTTGGACTTTTCAGCATGACAATGACCCTAAAAGCACAAGGCCAAGTTGACCCTCCAGTGGTTACAGCAGAAAAATGTGAAGGTTGTGGAGTGGCCATCACAGTCTCCTAACCTTAATATCACTGAGCCACTCTGGGGAGATCTCAAACATGCGGTTCATGCAAGACGACCAAAGACTTTGCATGAGACATTTTGCCAAGAAGAATTGGTAGCTATACCACCTGCAAGAATTAGGGGCCTCATAGAAAACTATTACAAAAGACTGCAGGCTGTCATTGATGTTAAAGGGAGCAATACACAGTATTAAGAACTAAGGGTATGCAAACATTTGAACAGGGTCATTTCATGTTTTTCTTTGTTGCCATGTTTTGTTTTATGATTGTACCATTCTGTTATAACCTACAGTTGAATAATAAAAGAAATGTGTTTTGCCTGCTCACTCATGTTTTCTTTAAAAATGGTACATATATTACCAATTCACCAGCATTGGGTCTGCAGTGTTTGGACTAAGATATGTGTTTCCTTATTTATGATATTGAGTATTACAGGAAATGATCTGTATGTTACATTGGTGATAGTACTACTTATACATTGTGATTGTATTCTTGTGTATCAATTCTCTTTAAGATTGTTTACATGTTAGCATTGAAAGTCTACAGATTGTATGATATTAGATATATGATGTCTGCACACCATTTTTTTTATTACTTACTGGTATATCAATATTATGTTTACTGTATCACTTAATTTATGGTGTTTTTCAATTTAGCACTATGCACCATAGTTGGAGATGATCTATTTCAAGTGATAGGAGTTAGTGTAGTTTAGGTTTGGATGTATTTAGTTAGGGGGGTAATTGATGGATGCCCAGTTCTACCACAAGATTGGGTACAGAGACATGGTAGTTAGGAATTAGATTAGTGGTTTGATAAGGAGTAAGTGGGTCGGGCTCTGCTTCCAGATAATATGATATTCCAGATAATAGGGCACCAATTGCTAGATGTGCACTTTGCACTCAGTTTTGTTAGCACTTTATTTACATTTGCACTTTATAATAATATTATTTGATATCTATTCAATGTAGTTTTGCTATATATTTGTATGATTGATGCTACCTCTCCTGTTTAATGGATTTGTGCAATACTAATTTGAAATTGTTGATTAATTATATCTATGGTGACTATGGTATGATAATCTGTCATTCACTGACGGGATTTTAACTTTTTATTCGTCATATTTTGTTTTTATTTAAATAAAAGTTTATTTTAACATCACGTTGTCGTGTTACTTGCTAATTGGAGACCTACATTCAGATTATTGGTGAATATTACACTTAGTATATCCCTGAGGAGGATACCTTGTAGATATAGAAGTGTATTTTTTCTTAGATTATGTTTATGTCTTTACCGTTATCTTCATGGGCTAGTTCTCTTTATATTTGTATATAATACATTTAACTTTATAAGAATTATTGCTTGTAACAGCAATTGGAGAACCACTTCCCTGAAATATACTGTTTTCTCTGGAATATTTTGTAAGGGTTGTTGTATCTAATCCTGTCTATCATAAATTATGGAGTATAATTAGGACATTGAAATTTGTTGGTGATCTGTATTATAATAAAAGGCAAATATAATGGTAGCTCATATTGTTAGTTAGCATTAAGGAAATAGGCACTTTGCCATCATTATAATGGAAAAGTTTTGTTAAATGTGACAGGTGTTTAGTAAATAGTGTGAATGAATTGAATGCACCTCTAACCATGGTAAAGATAATAGGGAATATGACTTAGGGCCTCATTCAATTGCGATTTGGCCAATTGAATAGGGCTCTAAATAAGCACATAGAATATTTTTTTTAAAGAAGTTTTTAGTTATTGAAAATCTTGTTTTTGATTAGATGTTTACTAACTAAAAACTTATTTAGATAAAATTTGTTATGTGCTTATTTAGAGCCCTATTTAATTGGCCAAATTGCAATTGAATGAGGGCCTTAGTGAATAAGGAAAAGGCTGCAATCTTATGCCCCACAAAGCCTATAGATGACCCAAGAACACACCTTGTACAGAGGACCCTCATTACTCGACTACCTCCAAACGCGTCGATTTCAGTATTCAACACGTCTGGATGAGAAAATAATGTGGTATTCGTCGTGCCACCTTGGTACTCATCACACTTAGGGACTCCTTATGGGAGTTCTGGACTTTTTCACCACTCATAGTGCCTTCTGAAACCAATTAACAATGAGTACCAAGGGTCCACTGTAATTGCATAGAGATAATAACATATTGTCCCATCATCCCAACAGAATCAAATGCATAACTGGAGCATGTTGTACACGCTTCCTGATACACAGCAACTCTCTATTTTATACATTGTCTCTAGATTTCAGGATGCACTGTACAGTAAAGAACATAGCCTCTATTTGGGCATTGCTTTTTGTTTTCTTTTTTTTTTGTGTTAAAGAAAATTATTTAAAAAAATCAAAATATAGATTTGCACATTATTGTAATATTTTCCAGCAGCTAAGAGGGCCCACAAACTCTTTTAACGTTTTGTTTAAATGTAATTGTTTATTTGAATACTAGCGACTTGCCCGTCAAAAATGCCTGCAATAAAATTTGAAGCCTGGCAATTTAAAGCCTGACATTGCGAGCCTCTCCCCCCTTTACTTTGATGGCCTCACAATGAGCGCCTTTGGTGCTCATCACGGACCTCGGCCACTCATTGCGAGCGTCTCCCCCCTCTACTTTACTGGCCTCGCGATAAGCGCCTTCGACGCTCATCACAGACCTCACAATAAGTGCCTTCTGCACTTATTGCAAGCCTCTCCCCCCTCTACTTGAAGGGGCTGCTAATTGTGAGACTCTCACCCCCTCTACTTTACTGGCCTCGTGATAAGCACCTTTGGCGCTCATCACGGGCCTCGCAATGAGAGCCTTAGGTGCTCATTGCGAGCCTCTCCCCTCTCTACCTCTCCCACCCTCTACTTGACGGGAGGTGCTCATTGCGAGCTTCTCCCCCCTCTACCTCTCCCCCTCTCTATTTGATGGGAGGCTCTTATGGCGAGCCTCTCCCCCCTCTACTTCCTCTCCCTCCCCTATGTCTCTCTCCCTCCCCTCTGTCTCTCCCCCCCTCTGTCTCTCCCCCCTCTCACTCCCCTGTGGTTCTTCCCTCCTCTCCCTCCACTGTGTCTCTTCTTCCTTCCCCTCCACTGTGTCTCTTCCCCCTTCTCTCTTCTCTGTGTCTCTTCCCTCCTCCTCCATTCCCTGTGTCTCTCCGGCCTCCTCCCTCCCCTGTGCCTCTTCCCCACTCCCCTCCCTCCCCTGTGTCTCTTCCCCCTCCTCGCTCCACTGTATCTCCTCGCCCTCTCTTACCTACCCTGTGTCTCTCCCCCCCTCCTCTCACTCCTGTGCCTCTCCGCCCGCCCGCCAGCTCATTCGTGCTCCTGCATGCAGGTCTAATGCCATGCATTCCACATGCGCATCCCCCGGCGCAATGCACAATTTGCAACCACGTAATTTTTACCAAATCAGTATTTATATAAATAAATCAATAGAGCTTTTAAATCTTAAAACTGAGTTACTGAAGATGCAGCAAGCACAAAGCATTGGGGCCCACACGTTTGAAGCTGTCTTGCATAGCTACGATTCAGGAAAATATCACCCTGAAATATATCTCTAATGTGGACTCCCATGGCACCCTGACCATACAGGGAGGCCCACAATGACACCCATAGTCCCTATCACTAGCCCAAATAAACTACATAGCCTAAAATAATTACAAGAAATAAAAAGCATCATAGAGAAAAAAATTACAGAAAAAATATAAAAAAATATTTGCAATAAAAACAATAAAATAAATTACACTGAAAGTAAAAAATAAATAATTATAGGGGAAAAAAGAATATTTTACCCCCTTGGTTGACCCTCCACCTATGTCCAGCAAGGATCCACAACATCCTAGTCGTAATTTTTCAGCCCTGAAGTAGAGGGTACATCCAATGGAAATGAGCCTCTTCTTGAAGTACCTTGTGTCCCACCCAATAAAAAAACAAAAAACAAGCTGCTGTATTAAAAAAAATAACTATGCTAAAACAGCACTATCTAAGAAGACCTCATGTGCCAAATAACAATTTTTGCCCCTCATTTATATAGTTTTTTTCCAGTCTTCAGATTTAGTGATGTACTGTATGGGCCAGTTATATTTTAGCCAATTAGAATTCAGAATTTGAACATTAAACTCTGTAAATAATCAGAGAAGGCTACATTCTTATTGGTTAAGCTTTTAATCAATCAGATAGCTATATTTTTCCCTATTCTGATTGGTTAAAGTAACAACCAGTCAAAATAGGGTATAATAATAGTGTTGCCCTATTGATACAAACAATCAGAGAAGAGAACATAAGCTCTTACTTATTATTGCTTTTTTATGTTTTGTGTTTATTTTAGCCTAGGTAGGAACTATGGGATTGCTTACAGACCCGCATGAGGGATAGGGTCAGTAGGGGGCCATATAGACCAATGGGACCCGTAAGAGGTACTTAGCCTTTATTTAGGCAAGGTTTGGGAATGTTTGAGGATAATACCCCCTATAAAGGGGTTGGGGAAAGGGGGGGGGGCAGTTGTCCCTCCGGTGTAGATGGGACCTCAAGGGGCACCCAGGCTCATTTTATTATCTGTGAGTGGGCATCATAGTACTTTTATTTTGTTTTAACTCTTGTACTGCTATGATTGAGGCATGAAAGTATATAGCTTTAATTATATTAAGGCATGTTAAGTATAATTTCTCTGTAGGGTTAGGGTTTAGGGTTAGGGTTAGATTAGGGTTTGGTTTAGGGTTAGGGTTTTGTTTAAGGTTTTATGTTAAGGTTAGGATTAGTTTTTAGGGTTAGGGTTTAAGGTTAGGGTTAGGTTAGGGTTAGCTTTATAGTTAGGGTTAGGGTTTTTATTAGGTTAAGGTTAGGGTTATGGTTTGGGTTAATGTTTAGGGTTAGGGTTTATGTTATAATTAGGTTAGGGTGTGGGTTTAGGGTTAGGGTTGTGCAATATTGTGGGTGTTATATCAGACTTATGTGCATTAACCAATCAAACATTTTTGTGAAATGTAATACAACAAAAGCTTAAAAAACAATGAACCAATTATGTGCAATTAAAGGGTTATGGAATCTTTCTGGATTTCATTAGTATTACAATATAACTATGTAGCCATTTATTTTTTGTAATTTATTTTATTAAGAAGTGCTTGAAAGCTCTATATTTTCTGCCTAGATTCATATAAATCGTACCGGCTTGTGTCTTCCCTCTGTAGCTCATGCAACTTATGAAGACACAGACTCTTAAGTGCAGTAATTCAAATTAGCCAATCAGTGGCCATCATGTTGCAGAATGTTGCTGAGAACTGTTCACTGACTGGCTAGTATTAGACACTGCGTAGCAAGTAGAGCAAAGTAGGTATCTTCATGAGCTACAGGTGAGAGACCCAAGCAGGTACAATTTGTATGTTGGGGACTATAGAACATTGGGACCAATGGCAATAATATGTGAGGATTTTTGGCCAGCCCTCAGCTCAGAGTTCCAAATCTGGTAGTCTATACATAGATTAGAGACTTGGGCCATATGTGCAGGTTGCTGTGATGTATGGTGGTTTTCATGTGATAATTTTAAGATGGAGGATTCTCTGTGAATATTCATGGAATCTGGCATATATGCAGAACCAAACTATTCTTGCAGCATCTCATTATGGGGTGTGTAGATTGCTACGCCATTTCCTTCCAAGCAGCACACTTTGTCACCTCTGATGGAAGAAAAGTCACTTTGATCATGTTGCCACTTGGATGAGCTCATGGGTCACTAGTTCTCGACATATTCACCAAACCAGATAAGTTCTGTAAGCTGATTGCATGCACTATAGAGTCTTCAAGGAGTGGCGCAACATGACAGATCACTATTAGCAAAAAATGGTCAATATATTGTCTAAATCTGATGATGGTCAATTTTAAACAATTAGCAATTACGACCTATAAAAAATATCCTGGTGCCTAACACCCTATGTAAGCTTATATATGATTAAATAGGAATATCTAAAGAACAGAAAAACGCTGCTTTGTTATATTAAAACCAGTGCTAGGATATGGAATGGCAAATCAGTAAACCCATTTGCACTATATCAAAAGAAGGAAATATTATAGCACACCTGCTATATAAGCCAAGTGTAAAAATTTTTAATAAATCATATAAAATGTTGTATTGATCAGTGGGACGAATCTTGCAAAGAACAAACAAATGCAGAAGATCAGTTTTGCTTGTTCCCAAGTTTCCTCAAAGGCTCTAGAATGCAGGCATTTCGCTGGCTTTTTAAAGACCTTTACTTATGGTATTATCTATGTCACTACGTCACTAGTGCTTGTTCATTGGCTGAATGCCAAAGTCTTGCCGGTATGTGTTAAGAGAGCCGGTTCCTTTATTTCATACTATAAGGTCCTTTAGCTGATTCTCACCAGTCTGACTTTATATATAAACAGGACCTTATGCTACCATTCTAACCTATTTCGGGTTCTACAAAAAATGGCATATTCAAAATCTTTTTTCATAAGAATGAAGAAATAGTTATAACGAACATCATTGATAATTAGATAAGTTATATTGTCAGCTCAATTGTTTTATACAGTCATATTAATTCATTATCCATTCCTTTTCCTGATTTGTTTATCATTAACTTTTTATTAGACAGAAATTCTTTACATATATATTGAGACAATACACAATATTATTATTATCGTTTATTTATAACCCGCCGACAGATTCCATAGCGCTGTACATAAGATAAGTTCCAGGCAAAGGTTGTGGAGCAAGGCAATGAGTTCCAGAGAATAGGGGTAGTACGAGAAAAGTCCCAAAGGCAAGAGTGAGAGCAGGTGACAAGAGTTGTAGAAAGAAAAAGGTCATTAGCAGAACAAAGAGGGCGGTTAGTGGAATTACACTGTACATTTTCCATTTTCTAAACAAAAATTTAAATGGTCCAGAATTATTATGTTACAACATTACTATCATTTTCTGCAATAAAGAAACTATACATATATTTTTGTTGTTGTCTGTATATGTGTGAGTGTGTAATCAATTTCCATCAACAGTTTTATCTAAAGCAGTATCAACAAAGTAAAAATATTATCGTACCGATCACATCCTGTAGTTCCAAGAATTTTCAGTAACTTGCCTGTCCACACTCCCGCGTCCATACTCATGAGCGTAGCCAGTCTCCGTCCGAGTCTCCAAGTCTCCTTCTCACTCCAGGTACTTTATCCATTTCTTGATAGCACATTAATGAATAATTTGGTAAATCATGAATAAGTAAATATATTACCATTCCTTCTTATTACTCTATTTCTATATGTTAATATTGTGAATAGATGAATGTGATTCATAATTTGGTGCATGGAAATAAATAAATATTTACTTAAAATTTGGAATATTAATAAAAAAAATCATAAAATTGTACTGAAGACATGATTCATAAAAAAATGTGTAAATACTATATTAAATATATTTTTTTATCATTTCCTATCTTATGGACCAATCCAAATAAATTGTATAATAATAAAATAATAAAGTATACTGATGACTATGTTATTTTATTTTACAACTAATGTATTCATTTGTAAGTGATAATATGATTATATATGTGAATGCTATGTTGTATATTAACAGCCTTATTAAATTGCGATTCTGCCAATTGAATAGGGCTCTATATAAGCACATAGCATTTTTTTTATACAGAAGTTTTTAGTTAGTGAAGACCTTACTTTTGGATAGATGTTCACTAACTAAAAACTTCTGTAAAAGAAAATGTTATGTGCTTATATAGAGCCCTATTCAATTGGCCGAATCACAATTTAATAAGGCTGTTGATGTGTAAATGTTAGATTGAATATTTTGTTATTGCACTATCCATTCTTGACATAATGAATCGGACTAAATATATTATATCATGATAAAATAAATAAGATCACTACAAATATTAAATATGTGCTGGTGACTATAATATTATTATTATAAAAGCATACCTTTTTAAAGTGATATAGTGATTGTGTTGGTGCTTATAATTATAAAATAAATAATTTATTTAAAGTGGGTATGTATTAAATATAAAAGACGTACTAGCATCTTAAGTACTAAGGCCCTCATTCAATTCCAATTTGGCCAATTGAATAAGGCTCTAAATAAGCACATAACATATTTTTTTTAAAGAAGTTTTTAGTTAGTAAGCATCTATCCAAAAGCAAGGTTTTCACTAACTAAAAACTTCTTTTTAAAAAAATGCTATGTGCTTATTTAGAGCCTTATTCAATTGGCCAAATTGCAATTGAATAAGGCCCTAAGAATGTATAATAGTGATTCTAAATTAAAATAAACAATTAACTGTTTTGGAGTAATGCATGCAATGATTAACTCTTTTAGGAGAAATGGAACTAATATAAATGCAATGATTTATTAGCAATTTTTACACTTGGCTTATATAGCAGGTGTGCTATAATATCTCCTTCTTTTTAAATAGTGCAAATGGGTTTACTGATTTGCTATTCCATATCCTTGCACCAGTTTTAATATTACAATATTAAATTATTATTTTCTGTTTTTTAGATTTTTAATACATTTATCAATTTAAACAGAGGTTAGTTTTAGAGCCATAAATCAGTATTTTTGATAGTTTGGAGTAGTAGCTCTGGTATCATGCCTCTACTCCCACACCCTTGTTATAAATACATTTTGATTTTACAATATAATGGTCAAACAGTAGGCTGTCTTACACATATATATATTTTCATTACATCCATTTCAAATTATTGTATTTTTCAAATTTATGAGCACAAAAAATAAAAAGTTTGTTTGGTTTGTTCTATGTAGCCAAAATATTAACTTTACAGTATATTTTCCATATAAACAGATTTGATGCTCCAACTATAAGCTTTACTCCATCCATCTAGCCAATTATTTACCCTTATCTGGTTTGAAACACTCAAATATATTAGTTTTGTAATCCTGTAATGCCCACAGGGAGATAAAAAGAATACGATCCATAGTCTACAATGGGGCATTGTGGAAGGCAATAAATTGGCTTATCAGCAGAGTAATTGCAGGTCTTTCATTACAAAACATCTCCAGTTGAGTGTTAAATCAATTTCACAAAATAATATTGAAGAATGTTTTTTTATATCTCTGCTTCCACTTAGATAGAAGTTAAAACCAGTTAACAATCCCTGGTTCTATTTCATATTGCTTTTTCTCTCCCTAACGTTGTAAGTACCATTAATTGTTTCCTGTTTAAGTTCTAATCCCTTCAGGGAAAATGCTAATAAAATTGGTTTCCTGCTGGTCTATATCCCTATTTTTTAACACAATCCCTTTTTGTCACAGGCACCATGCTGAAGTGATATCCTTCTGCTTAATTTATAAGGTATGTGTAATCGTGAAAACGTTTACCCATCAGCTACTGAACACTGATATGAAGTAATGACAAGATCTTTCTCACATGTTTTCTTTTGATGTCTACAGACCCTTCAAGTTTTATATACTTTGATTGTAATCTGACTGCAGTGACATTTTAACTGAGCATCATTTTAAAAGTCATGATCGTTTTCATGCTGGCTTTGTCACATACTATAATACTCATATGCAGCTCACATTGACCCTGTTAAATTGTCATTTTTACTTAATTCTGCTTAGAAATGTTTAAACTTCTGGTCTGTTTTCATAGATGTTTAATTTTCTGTAACGTTACAGGGATTATTTATCAAAGATAATTGAAGAGTGAGGTTGAAAATGTAGAATTAAATACGTTTGCTTTCTATGACTTAGTATTATTGTATTTTGTATTGTATATTTATCTGTGTTGAGTCACTGACAATCTACAAAATAATTATATGACAACATGAGCACATAACTACCACCAATGGGTTACATCAACAATTGTACAGAAAAACATACTATATAGTATAAATAATATATAGTTACTATATAGAATATATGGCAACAAAACGTAGAGCTAAAATGAATCTACACAAGCTATCTTTGTATCACTATATATATGGGCCTTTATAACAGAATACAAATAGAAAAGGACCCCTTCCTTCACTATTTATCAAAGATTGGAACAACGTCCAGTCCTGAGCCTATCACACAATAAAAAAGGATATTGCTATGTATGTTCCAAATATAATAGGAACAAACAACAGTCTAATATTCAATTCCTTGTGTAGTGTATTTTCCAATATTCACGCTCCAAAGAACTGGATCAGTCTCCAATCAGGATCATGCAGCTTCTCTAGTGGGAGCACCGTTCACTTGTGTACTCCATATATTAAACAAAAGAGGTGTATGGGGGCGGAGAAGCGCAGAAAACTGATGGTGTAGTATATAAATCAATTTATTCAAATATAAAAAATATATTAACATCACACTCACATGAGAGTCTCAGGACCATCAGGGTAGTGTAGATGAAAAGCACACTTGTATCCTGGTTCACTTTTCACATTAAGTCCACCTTCAAGGCAGTAGATACACCCCCTATGTGCACCTAAAGTATTGGTGAACAAATATTCTTGGTATAAACAGTAGGGAATCGTATCTATTAGGGATATTGTGCGCTCTTCCACTCCAACTACAATTTACCCTCTTCTAACAAATCAAAAATCAACACTCAATCGCAGTGGCGGCTGGTGACTTTTCAAGTTGGAGGGGCGACAGGGCGAAACATAGCCACTCCCCCTTTTTCAAACCACACCCATTTTTATAACTCCTCCCCCTGACGTCATAATGACCTTTATAAGCCCCGCCCAATGACCTTATGCTTGTGAAGCCCATTGAAATACATGATCTGCAATGCAGAAATGTCAAGAAGTAAAGTAACAATGTGTTAAATTCATTGGTATACAATATAGATTGAAAAAACTCATGTGACAAGACTACAGCAATATCATAATTGCACCTATACGTATTAACAGAAAAATTAAAGGAGTGACACCTACCATTAGTCGGCTCTTCTTCTCAGGGTATTCATGTTCATTAAGTTGACCAATGAGTAGAAACAAATCTGCAGCCACATAGGGTTTGCACCTGGGGTTGAAAGAAAACAAGCAAATCAATCAGACCATTCAAGAACAAAACCATACTTTCAAAACCTTAAAAGACCAAGTGGAACCATATAGGCCCCAAACATACCTTAGAAGACCAAGTGTGACTATATAGGCCCCAAACATACCTTAGAAGACCAAGTGTGACTATATAGGCCCCAGACATACCTTAGAAGACCAAGTGGGACTATAGGCCCCAAACATACCTTAGAAGACCAAGTGTGACTATATAGGCCCCAAACATACCTTAGAAGACCAAGTGTGACTATATAGGCCCCAAACATACCTTAGAAGACCAAGTGTGACTATCCAAGCCCCAAACATACCTTAGAAGACCAAGTGTGACCATAGGCCCCAAACATACCTTAGAAGACCAAGTGGAACTATATAGGCCCCAAACATACCTTAGAAGACCAAGTGTGGCCATATAGGCCTCAAACATACCTTAGAAGACCAAGTGTGACCATAGGCCCCAAACATACCTTAGAAGACCAAGTGGAACTATATAGGCCCCAACCGTACCTTAAAAACCTTAAATAACAAATTGGGACCATATAGGCCCCAACCGCACCTTAAAAACCTTAAATAACAAATTGGGACCATATAGGCCCCAACCGCACCTTAAAAACCTTAAATAACCAATTTTGACCATATAGGCCCCAACCGCACCTTAAAAACCTTAAATAACAAATTGGGACCATATAGGCCCCAACCGTACCTTAAAAACCTTAAATAACAAATTGGGACCATATAGGCCCCAACCGTACCTTAAAAACCTTAAATAACAAATTGGGACCATATAGGCCCCAACCGCACCTTAAAAACCTTAAATAACCAATTTTGACCATATAGGCCCCAACCGCACCTTAAAAACCTTAAATAACCAATTTTGACCATATAGGCCCCAACCGCCCCTTAAAAACCTTAAATAACAAATTGGGACCATATAGGCCCCAACCGCACCTTAAAAACCTTAAATAACCAATTTTGACCATATAGGCCCCAACCGCCCCTTAAAAACCTTAAATAACAAATTGGGACCATATAGGCCCCAACCGCACCTTAAAAACCTTAAATAACCAATTTTGACCATATAGGCCCCAACCGCACCTTAAAAACCTTAAATAACAAATTGGGACCATATAGGCCCCAACCGTACCTTAAAAACCTTAAATAACATATAGGCCCAAAAAAAAAAAAAAAATTATATAAATATATATATATATATATATATATATATATATATATAAAAATTGATATCAATATATCACAATAAATAAATAAATATATATATATATATATATATATATATATATAAAAATTGATATCAATATATCACAATAAATAAATATATATATATATATATATATATATATATATATAAAAATTTATATCAATATATCACAATAAAGAAATAAATATATATATATATATATATATATATATAAAAATTGATATCAATATATCACAATAAATAAATATATATATATATATATATATATATATATATATATATATAAAAATTGATATCAATATATCACAATAAATAAATAAATATATATATATATATATATATATATATATATATATATATAAAAATTGATATCAATATATCACAATAAATAAATATATATATATATATATATATATCAAATTGATATATATATATATATTTATTTATTGTGATATTTTGATATTAATTTTTATATATATATATATATATATATATATATATCCAAATATATATATATATATATATATATATATATAAAAATTGATATCAATATATCACAATAAATAAATATATATATATATATATATATATATATAAAAATTGATATCAATATATCACAATAAATAAATATATATATATATATATATATATCAAATTGATATATATATATATATATTTATTTATTGTGATATTTTGATATTAATTTTTTTATATATATATATATATATATATATATATATATCCAAATATATATATATATATATATATATATATATATATATATATATATATATATATAAAAAATTACACATAAATATACATAAACATATACATACAACAATATATATTAATTGATATTTATTATTTGATTAATTGATGTTCTTTATTACATGGTATATTATATTGTTCATGCATTTCTATTACACTTTATTTGTTATACATATTACAGTGCTATTTTTTGGCTATACATGTTACAGGATATTATCCTGTAACATGTATATCACATAAAATAGCCCTGTAATATGTATAATACATACAGGGTCAAACAAGTTCACACTAACCTTTTTTACCCTTACAGGCTTCCATACCTGCTTGCTGATTTGCTAATTTTTTGAAGACTCTCATTGGTTGAAATCGATGTCAATCAAAAATTTCAGCCAATCAGAGTCCTTCAAAAATTAGTATATATAGCAGACCGTGGGAAAAAAACAATTAATCGCGGGAGGGGCTCCTTGTAGGAGGAGCTCTTTTAGTGTGTTGTTTTTTTTTTTTTAGAGCGTCGGTTTTTTTTTTGTGGAGGCCTCTTTCAATGGGCCAGAATGGATGGATGGACAATGGCTTCAATCAAGATTGGATTATTTTTGATCATTGGCTTCAATCAACATGGATTATTTTATTTTTGATCATTGGCTTCAATCAACATGGATTATTTTATTTTTGATCATTGGCTTCAATCAACATGGATTATTTTATTTTGACCATTGGCTTCAATCAACATGGATTATTTTATTTGACCATTGGCTTCAATCAACATGGATTATTTATTTTTCATGACTATATCCAGAGAGGACAGAAGGCCAACGCTGGAGGGGTCAATTTTACAGGTAAGTATGTGCTGTTGTTTATTTTATTTTATTTTTAATGTTTGTTTAAAGCTGTTTATTTTTGTATAAAAATGTGTTACTAACTGTACTAACAATGTGTTAGCTTACTGTTTAATTGTAATAATGTTTTTACTTTTTACTGTATTTTTTTTTTCCTTCCCTTATTTTTATTTTATCTTTAGAAGTGACAGGCACATATACATGCCTGTTACTTCTAAAAATGGAATAAAAATAGGGGGGGGGGGGTAGGTAGTTTGGTCATCCAGGGTGGGGTCGGTCACGGTCAGGCGCCCATCGGTCGCCCATAGGCCACGACCAGGGGTGGCACAGGCCTCATGGGGGTGAACATCCACCCCCATGTGGCCTGGTCAACCCCGCTCACTGCCCGAATACCCGGGGTAGCATAGGCCGCATCGGGGTGGTGCCGGGGGCCCGGTGGTGATCGGGCCTCGGGGGTGGCATAGGGCGGCAACATGGAGGTCATCAGGGGTGGCACAGGCCTCATCAAGGGGGTGATCCGATCACCCCCATGTGGGCCTCTGCCACCCCGCTCACCACCCGACTACCCCGATCCCGTGATCGGTGTAATCCGGTGGTGGCATGATGGCATAGCTAGGCTAGCATAGGGCAGGCCTGATCGGGGGTGGCACAGGCCACATGGGGGTGATGGCTGGGGTCGTCGGTGGTAGTTGGTGGGTGGCTGGGTAGGTGGCACTGGCAGGCTAGGCAGGCATAGTGGGGGACTGGGGGTAACTGGTCACCCCTAACTTTTATTAGGGGCTAGTAGGGGTTTTGGTTTGGCCAGGGGCAGGGCAGGTGCCAGGCAGAGGCAGGTGTAGACTTACTGTGTTAGGCAGGCAGAGCAGATGAGTAGATTCAGCCAGGGAGGTCTCTCAGTCTCAGCGCGAGCAGGGTCAGGAAACAGAAAGGGGGAAGGGACAGGGAACTGGTGGTTTTATTGACTGTATCAGTCAATCAAAATTTAAACTCGAGGCCCTATTTGCTGGCGGGCGCTCAGGGCTAACGGTCTGGGTGGGTTTAGATTGATCACTTAGTAACTGGACAGCCTTCCATCATTGATTGGTCAATGATGGAAGACTGTCATTTATTAATTGATACATTTATGACCGCCCATGCATATCGTCACTGTGATGGTGGGCGGCATGCATTAACGGTCAGGGGGCCAGGCCAGGACTCATTGAAGAGAGAGAAGAGTCTAAAGGTTAGTGTACACAGTGTATAACTATTGTAATTTGATCACACAGGGTGCAGGCAGGGGGCGATAGATACACAGCATTAGTTAATGTAGCGCAAGGGTTATTTTAAAGTGACAGTGTCCCTTTTCTAACTTTACTTCATTTTTAATACTATTTAGACTTGAAATGATGATGTACACCTTATATTTATTTGTTTTTGGGTTATACTAATACATTGTTGTGTTTTTTTTATTGCAGGGTGAAGAAAATATTTGGGGGGGCGTTTGCCCTGACGCCCCAATGGACGGGCCGCCCCAATCGTATTAGGAATATTGTGTGCTCTACCATTCCAACTACAATCGTATCTATTAGGGATATTGTGCGCTCTACCACTTCAACTACAATCATATCTATTAGGGATATTGTGTGCTCTACCATTCCAACTACAATCGTATCTATTAGGGATATTGTGCGCTTTACCACTTCAACTACAATCATATCTATTAGGGATATTGAACGCTCTACCCCTCTAACTACAATTCAATATTTAATAATGCTTAATACATCTATTGATATATTGGTGCAGTAGTAGCAGTAAAAATATATTTTGTTTTGTTAGTCGTCCACAATCTCTCTTTTTTCATGTATGCAGCCCGGGACTCTAATGATTGAATAGTACTTGTTCCTACATATATTTATATTTGATGTTATATTAAAGGTACTGTTTTATTTGAATTATTTAGTTGGGTAATGGCAAACAAGTCAATGTAAACATAGTAAATCTTGGCAAAGAGGCAGTGCTAGTAACGATAGAATATGTTTGCCAAATTTGTATATTGTGGATGTTTTTTGAAAGATGTCCATATACATATAAATATAGTATTTATATTACTATAAGCTTGTGTAATCATCAAAGAGGTTACCTTTGTTAATGTATAATTATAGATACCCTGAGTGTATAAATTACTATGGTATTAGGTAAATATATCGCAATAAGATTGTAACATGGGGATTTGTAATGTGATTGATTTAATTGTGTGGATCTTCCCCTGTGCTGATCAAAGTAGAGGTACCAGCACGACAACCGATCCTGAAGCGCAGTAAATACTTTTATATTATGTGAAATAAAAATTTACCATAGAACTGGCCGTTTCTGCCTAGCAACAGGGTAGCTATTGCGTGATTAGCCCAATTATAAACAGTGCATGCAAAAGATCTCTAGGTAAGTAGGTAATTTGAAACGGCGTCCTGGGCCATTTTGGCACCAGTAAAACACATATAAATAGGAGGGTAAGTGCACCCAATCTGCTAATTTTACATAGTGCAGGATTGTGGCTGTATGTAAGTTTTACTATAAATATTGTAATTTTATACCATTAAGAAAGGCCGCTGGTCGGTCGAAAACGGGTTTGGACTAATTAGTATTTTATATTTATTATACTTTATATTATGTATATTATGTTTTGTTTTTATATTGTATATGACTGATATCAGACTGTGCATATATATATGGTTTCTCTGGGCACATTCATCATTATACGACCTTACCTGGTCCTCTTATTATGCATTGTATGTGCACACATATTAGGATAAAATTACTTTATCCCCTGATTCAGGAAGTTCACTGGGAATACTTGCTATATAAGGTTTGTGTGGCAAGACACCCAGCACCCTTACCTCTTTTAGAATCAAAACATACTCCTAGGGCCATACAGCCCATAGAGTGTTGATTTTTGATTGGTTAGAAGTGGGTAAATTGTAGTTGGAGTGGTAGAACGCACAATATCCCTAATACGATTCCCTACTGTTTATACCAAGAATATTTGTTCACCCCTACTTTGGGTGCACATAGGGGGTGTATCTAATGCCTTGGAGGTGCACTTAATGTGAAAAGTGAACCAGGATCCAAGTGTGCTTTTCATCTATACTACACTGATGGTTCTGAGACTCTAATATGTGAGTGTGATGTTAATATATTTTTTATATTTAAATACATTGATTTATATACTACACTATCAGTTTTTCTGTGCTTCTCCAGCCCCATACCCCTCTTTTGGGTTACATCAGTGGTAGTCAATCTAGTCTTTACTGCCCACTAGTTGGCGATTCAAGCTGTCATTGAAGGTGGCGTCTCTGAGTGATGTCACATGCCGGAGACCGTTGCACCACGCTTGGCTGGTTGGAGAACCGAAGGACAGCAGTCAGGACCGGATTTTTATCTAGTAAGTAAAGAGTGATACATAACTAGGGTCATATAATTTATGTAACCCGAAATGAGAGGTAAATTGAATTACTGCGCCACCGAAGGGTGGTAAGGAACTTTTAATATCAAAAGTGGGCAGTTGGTAATAAAAGGTTGACGACCCCTGCGTTACATAGTACCTGTTTATAATCTTCTTTTGACATTTATATTATTTCTATGGCTGGAAGATAGACACTATGATGTTAGGATGTTAGTGTAGTAGAGGTGCGACAGCGATTAATATGTTTTTTTTTGCTGTGGGGGGGGGGGGGGCCGGGTGCAAGTGAGGTTATGGGCTATTGTATCCATTATTCTTCCAAATTATTGACACTGTAGGTGTGATGAAGGTGCTTTTGCATTAGAAAATGATAGCTGTTGAACGCAAAACCATGATAAACGCAATCTATTTATTAGGGCAACTCTTTAGCATTAACCTGTAGAGCATACATCTCTGTAAACACTTGTTACTTGAGTTTAGCAGGAGGTGTGCTTCAAGGAGACAGAGAGAGAGTAAAACAGTATGTGTGTAAAACAGTATGGGCCTCATTCTATTATCGGCCGTAAAATGGCCGCAAGGCTGCAATTCCTTGCGGGGTTCTGTTACCTCGCAATTCTATTAAACGGCCCCGCAAGGATCTCCTCTTACGGCCGGCCGTATATCTTGCAACGGGCCGTAAGCTCAGAAATCTTTAAAGTCAAAAATAAATTCAAGACAGCACTGTAAAGCTCTGTAAATGCTAGGGATCATATTGGGGGACATGAGGATTAATAGTAACCCACTCTCAAGCTTGCACATCAGCCCAAATCCGAGTTTACATTAACTGTTTATTTTCCGGCCGCAGCGTGGGCGGGTGCTCCAAGCACTCTGGACTTTTTACATGGATTTTTGACATAAATTAAAAAATATGTTTTTTACGGATTTGAGTGTAGGGGAATGTTGTGCTATTTTTGCTAACACCTACAATCACTTTTTAGTCTCCTCAGAGTGCAGGATGGCTTTATTTCTGCTTTATGATGTGCTTAATTGGTGCTAGCGGGACCTTTTTCCTGCAAGTAAGCTGCGGCTCGGTTTTAGCCTTGCAGAGAGGGTTCCCGGAGCAATAGAATAGCAACCGGGCTTTTCTTGCGGCCGAAACTCTTGCGGGCGTTTTAGATCAACGGCTTTCCTCCGGCGCGTGCGGTCGCAAGAAATAGCAAGGCGCCGGCCGCAAGCCTGCCGGAGCCCCCGGCCGGAGGGGAATAGAATAGCAGAATAGCTTGCGGCCGGTCCTTGCGGCCCCGCATCTCCTACGGCCGGTAATAGAATGAGGCCCTATGTGTGTAAAAAAGCATGACCATTTGCTGTAATCAGTTTGTAGTAAGACAGAAAATTGATAGTAACAATTCAAATTATTAATTTCTAAATAGCACCTAAAGGGACACAGTCAACAACAAAAACAAGTTACAATATTTTATAAAGCATTAAACATACTATTTATATTCCTGAGATATACAACATTGCTATTGATGACAGGGGTGTAATGTGCTTAGTGGAAGGTAAATCTTATGTGGAAAATTGCCTTTGCAACCCTTGTGAAGAACATACCAGAGTCTACAATGCTTAGTAAATTCCTAAGGCTCAATATGGCACTGTTTGGCTAAGTATGATAATTTGTGATACAATGGCTTGATTAATGCGAGAATAACAGTAGATTCTGTTTCTCAATTCTTCACCATGTCATCTCTTTCAAGGATGTTTTTTTCCATGTCAACTACTTCCAGAAGCGTGAGGGAGAATTATACGAGTAGTGGTCAGTCGTTTTGGGGTTTAGCCTTGACATGTGCCAACAAAAACATGGCGAGCAATTTCTATATTACATAAAGCAGATCTACATTTAGACTTCCAAACAGTAGGGGATTTTTGCTTACGGCAAAAAGAACCAAGCCTAGGACATCACATATTTAAAGGGAAGCTGTCTACCTCAAGTATTCGCAACAATTTCTGATCATAATCTTAAAATGCCACAAAGTGTATTCTGAAGAAATTATATATGCATAACTAGACAGGAAAATGTCCTTTATTAGAAAACTAGTGTTTATGCCCTTGTTGCACCCGGTAGACACCAATGGTACCTTGGTGAAGATGGCATTCAAGAGCAGCCTTGGAGTTACTGTTACATGATTTAACAAATATCACATCTCTCTCCATTCTCTCCCTCTCCCTCCACTGACAGACCACCACTCAAATTAGCAGAAAGTGTCCTAGTCAGACAAGATGGAAGTTTTTTTATGGACAGTGTTGAAAAATTAAGGTTTTCTCTTTAAGTCCATGGTATACACAACTGCTAATATAATAAAGTGTATATATATATATATATATATATATATATAATATAAAGTTTTTTACTTTACAAATATGTGACGTTTTTCTTGAACTATAACAGCCCGTTACATTTTTGGCAAGGAGAAAAAGAGTTGTAATAACTGGTGTGTGGCAGTGCCCAGATCTGAATAGGCTTAGCATAGCATCACATGGATTTGCTTCAAGATGTCATGAATCTGTTTATGATCTATTCCCAATTTTGTTGTATCTCACAGATCATTTTACAAAAGACTAACACTTTCTTTGGAACAAGCTATTTTCTCAATTGTTACTTTGGTTAACATCTCTAAAATATAGTTTATAGCTGTATTGTCATTAAATAATCATTACATCATAACTACACAGAATTTAACTTTTTTTGTGGTTCATCATTTGTTCACTGCAATCAATATTCAACTCAGGAGAAATGTGAAAGATATCCTTCACATTTAAAAAAAACATTGTATGTGAATCCATAAATAATCTGTATAATAAGCAAAGCAGCGACAATCCGAAAACAACAAATTCTACAAGCAACAATTGAATGAACTGCTTTTGATCATGTTTAAAAAATATATAATTTTGAAGCAGCAGTGTGTAGGCTATATTTTTGACTTATATGTGTATCAAACACTTTCATTTTACCTAATAATTATATTTTGTTATTTCTTCTTCAATATCAAGGGCCTCATTCAATTGAGATTTTGCCAATTGAATAGCCATCTAAATAAGCACATAGCATATTTTTTTAAAGAAGTTTTTAGTTAGTGAACTTCTATCCAAAAGCAATGTCTTTACTAACTAATAACTTATTTAAAAAAGTATGTTATGTGCTTATTTAGAGCCCTATTCAATTGACCAAATTGCAATTGAATGAGGCCCCAAGTATTTATGTCACAATAAAATATCTAACCACATGTTTCTTTCTCCTTGGTTGCCCTTTTTATTTTTTTCACTATAGCGCTTTATGAATTTGTGTTGTTTAGTATTGAAGTTCTATTTTACTCTTAGCACTAATGAAATACTTAACACACAAATATATCTATAAATCTAGGACGGTACAATTGAAATGTTATTTATCTTTGCTGGCAAAAAATGTAATATAAAGACGGTTTGTATATGAAAATGCCTATATTATGAAAAATGTACAGACCAAAACAACATCATTATGTACAATGAGGTAATCTTGGAAATTGTTCTATTTATACTTACACTGTAAAGAAAAAAAAGATAAATATAATTTGATTCCAGAAACTGTTTAGACAAGCTTGACTTGCTTGGGTAGAAAGTTAATTGCCTAATTTAGAGATTTCCAAACAATAGCTCTCAGAGTTACACATCTTACGTATTTGTACTTAGTACTGAAACAAAGAAATGTTTTGGTATGGCTTATGTGAATCATTAACTAGAAATGTTACAAAATGTCCAAAAAAAGTATAAAAGGATAAAACAAAATATAGATTCCTAGCATTATATAGATGATTCTTTGTCCATCAAGCATTTTCTAAGTATGTCACAAAGTGCAATGCACGGTGTCAGGAAAATACTTCTAATGTAGTATTTTTTAGTGACACTTCCACTTCATCCAAATAAATATAACAGGCTACCACAATTGCCTTTACATATTATCATTTAGATTCAGTTGCAAAAATACTTGTTTTCAAATGTAGTTTGCACCAATTTTTCATCCTTTTATCTTTTGTCTCCCTAAATGGAAATTAGCAGTTTCCCATCCTACTCTTTACTATTACTGTACCTACTAGTAACTTGCCCGTTGTAAATGACGGTGTCATATGTTATGTTAAATTGTCTGTTCTATCTCTCTCTGTGCACCCTCTCTTTGTGTGTGCGCTCTCTTTGTGCCCTCTATCTCCCTCTGTGCTCTGTGTGCTCTCTGTCTCTCTCCCTCCCCCTACCTCTCTCTACCTCTCCTCTCCCTCCCTTTCTCTCTCTCCTCCTCCCTGTCTCTCTCCCCCTCTCTCCCTCCCTGTCTCTCTCTTTGCCTCCTCTGTGTCTGCTTCATCTCTCTCCCTCTCTTTCTCCCTCCTTCTTTCTCCCCCTCCTTCCCTCCCTTCCCTCTGCCCCTCCCTCTGTTGAGCTGCACATGCGCATTAAAGCAGGTTCCGCCTTGCATGCACATTTATTCTGATGCCCCTAACCATGCACAACAGTAACGTCTGTGTACACTTATGCAGGACGCACCACCCAGACGTTACTCACACCAACAACTATTATAGGTGATAAGCCTCTTATATTTTATTGGAATGTTAGACTTACCTGTCAAGAAATGATATACCTTAATTTATATCAGTTATTGTTCTTTAAAATGGTATGGTATGTTTGCATTAAAGGTATATGGAAGTGTCCCTGTTTTTATTTTTTTCTAATCTAACACATACTTGTCATGACTGATTTTGAGGCCAGGATGGGACCCCTTGCACCCCACAAGAAACCCTGTTATCTAGGACTCTTAAACATTTGTTTTCTAATATCAAGGCTATCCAAATAGACATTCAATGTTATGTTAAAAGCGACTAAGGTGAATATCTTGTTGCTAGTTTAATTTGTGTGATTTTTTTCTATCATTGTTGTGTGAAATATGCTTAATTTTCCCTCCAATGGTACATATAAACAAATAATACTATTTGCCTGGAATAGGGGTGCCCTCCACCCCCAGATTTCCAGGTTTGGGGGAAGCCAAGCTAATTTGGGCAGATGTTTTATCTCTGGCCTCAGATATAAAAGTTGAAGATAGTTTATTGCTTTCTGGGGTTGTAAAGCAGATCAGGATTGGGGACCAAGAGACAGTTAACCCCCTGCCCCAACCTATGGACAGGAGAAACAAACCAGATCAGATATATCTGAGATGAAGGAATGTTTGTAAGGGGGTGGGACAGGTGTGAGTGTTGGTGTGTTTGTGAAATATCTACAGTCAGGTCCATAAATATTGGGACATCGACACAATTCTAATCTTTTTGGCTCTATACACCTCCACAATGGATTTGAAATGAAACGAACAAGATGTGCTTTAACAGCAGACTTTCAGCTTTAATTTGAGGGTATTTACATCCAAATCAGGTGAACGGTGTAGGAATTAAAACCGTTTGTATATGTTCCTCCCACTTTTTAAGGGACCAAAAGTAATGGGACAGATTAACAGTCATAAATCAAACTTTCACTTTTTAAAACTTGGTTGCAAATCCTTTGCAGTCAATTACAGCCTTAAGTCTGGAACGCATAGACATCACCAGACGCTAGGTTTCATCCCTGGTGATGCTCTGCATTTTCCCTTCAGTTTTGTCTTCAGCAAGTGAAATGCATGCTCAATCGGATTCAGGTCAGGTGATTGACTTGGCCATTGCATAACATTACACTTCTTTCCCTTAAAAAAACTCTTTGGTTGCTTTTGCAGTATGCTTCGGGTCATTGTCCATCTGCACTGTGAAGCACCATCCAATGAGTTCTGAAGCATTTGGCTGAATATGAGCAGATAATATTGCCTGAAACACTTCAGAAATCCTCCTGCTGCTTTTGTCAGCAGTCACATCATCAATAAATACAAGAGAAAAAGTTCCATTGGCAGCCCTACATGCCCCGCCATGACACTACCACCACCATGCTTCACTGATGAGGTGGTATGCTTTGGATCATGAGCAGTTCCTTTCCGTCTCCATACTCTTCACTTCCCATCACTCTGGTACAAGTTGATCTTAGTCTCATCTGCCCATAGGATGTTGTTCCAGAACTGTGAAGGCTTTTTTCGATGTTGTTTGGCAAACTCTAATCTGGCCGTCCGGTTTTTGAGGCTCACCAATGGTTTACATCTTCTGGTGAACCCTCTGTATTCCCTCTGGTGAAGTCTTCTCTTGATTGTTGACTTCGTCACACATACACCTACCTCCTGGAGAGTGTTCTTGATCTGGCCAACTGTTGTGAAGGGCGTTTTCTTCATCAGGGAAATAATTTTTCGCTCATCCACCACAGTTGTTTTCCGTGGTCTTCCGGGTCTTTTGGTGTTGCTGAGCTTACCGGTGCGTTCTTTCTTTTTAAGGATGTTCCAAACAGTTGATTTGGCCACACCTAATGTTTTTGCTATCTCTCTGATGGGTTTGTTTTGTTTTTTCAGCCTAATGATGGCTTGCTTCACTGATAGTGACAGCTCTTTGGATCTCATATTGAGAGTTAGCAACAAATGCAAATAGCACACTTGAAATGAACTCTGGACCTTTTATCTGCTCTTTGTAAATGGGATAATGAGGGAATAACAAACACCTGGCCAGGGAACAGCTGAGCAGCCAATTCTCCCATTACTTTTGGTCCCTTAAAAAGTGGGGGGCACATATACAAACTGCTGTGATTCCTACACGAACCTGATTTGGATATGAATACCCTCAAATTAAAGCTGAAAGTCTGCAGTTAAAGCACATCTTGTTTGTTTCATTTCAAATCCATTGTGGTGGTGTATAGAGCCAAAAAGATTAGAATTGTGTTGATGTCCCAATATTTATGGACCTGACTGTATGTAAGAATAATAAAGTCTCAGTCTTCTCTGCACTAACTAAGGGTGTTGCTGGTCTGATTTCTCTGCTTCTCCGTGAATGATGTCCTGGTCTGAATTGCTGGGTGCTGAGAGGAATATAAAGGCACAACCTGCAGATTGCTTCTGCAAGCTAAAGCAGGAGATTTAGGGGTGTGCTGAGCCCCTCGTCTCTGGGTTGTGACAATACTGCTTATATCAGAAACATACATTACATTGATTCTTATATACACATACAAATGTATTTAATTTTAGAAAAATAGCAATATCTGAGCTCCTCCTTGCTCCCTTGTGCAGGAGAAAACAAAACTACACACTCCATGATGCTTTGCTGCATACACTGAAACTTGAACCAATGTTATAGCTGCCTGTGATTAGTCAAAATGATTTATGATTATGCTAATTTAATTAAGATTTTCAAGGGGCATGCCTTCTCAAAATTAAGTGTCAGAAACCTGAAGACGTTTGCAAACATCAGGGTAACTTTGTTTATTTAGGGATTTTTGTCATGCAAAACATTTTTTGCATACACTACTGATTCATAAACCATGAAACTTAAATATGCCTTTAATTGTTTGAGAGACTGTTTATTTTTTATGTATAAATGTATATAAAAGGTTTGGGACCAGACTGACTAATGGAATATTTGAACTGTATCAGACACTCTGCTCCTCCAATGAAAATACCTAATACATAGTTTTTCTATAAAGTACCACTTTGCTCATACATTTAAAGGGAGTTTGAATGTAGAAAGGAAGTTCAATCTGCACAATAAGAATGATGCAGTTACATTTGCCAGTGCTCTCATTGGCACTAATGCAAATCTAGTTAATTACAAAAAATACAAGGACACATCTTTATTAGACAGAGGTTACAAGCAGCAGGCTCTGTAAGGAAAATAGAAGCCTGCATTAAAGAATAACTGCATCTAAAAGTGAAAATGTAAAGGCTGTTTATTTTATTTTATTTCTAAAAACATTTTGCCAGTTACCAAGTTTAGATACGCAAATACCATATGCACAAAAAATAAAGAAGACTGTTGCGACTTTCAGTGATGCTCAAACTGTGGAATTTCTTTTATTGTTGCTACATTATTTACTACAATTAAATGTACCCACAATCTTTATAAAAACATATAAATAATCTTTATAACATATATTATACGTCTTACACAATCCCTATGCTATCTACCTTATACCCCATACCCACCCTATATTAAAACACATACCCTTCAACATATATCCCCCACCCTTACCCCCTACTAAATACAACACACTTACCCTTTGCTATATGCCACTTCCATTACACTTTCACCTAACACTATTAGAAGACACACAAAAAAAATCACATACGTTATATTTTTTTACAAACATATTTACACATATATATATAGTAAATAAATAGTACATCTGTGTTAACTTTTGAATGTCTAAAACAAATTAAAAAACCTGTTACCAGCTCAAAATTTTGTGTTAAAATGTTATTATACTGCATTCTGGGAAGCTGAGCAGGGACATGCAAGTGTGCCCACAAATGCTTCGCTCTTCAATCCAAAGACCATTTTAAACATGGATTCCTTTAAGCTTATACCCGCTGCATTACACAGCTTTTATGCAAAGCCAAAGTTGGATTATACACAAGCTTGGAATCCTATCCACGTACAGCTGTTTCAAGCTTAATGGCTATCATCAGAGTGGAGCTGATGATATATATATATATATATATATAAAAATATATTTATATATACACACATATACACACACATATATATATATATATATATATATATACACACACACACACACACACACATATATATATACGCACACCCGTTATATAGAGAGACTAAGACACAGAACCCCTTCTAGATCGCTATCTTGTCATGGTGAAGGGCTTGTTACCTCAATGAAGCTGTGAGCTATATCATGAAGGGTCACTCAAGATGGACAGGTCATTTCAGAGAGGTCAAACACTGGAGTAGGAACTGGCAACCCACTCTAGTATCTTTGTCATGAAAACCATGTGGATAAACACAACCAAAAACACAGACAGATGTACCTGGTGTGCTGCATCCATGTGGTCACTGAAAGTCAGACACGACCGAAGGACAGAACAACAGCATGACATAGAGAGGGATATGGACTCACCTGAGCACTGCAGCTGCTTCTGTCTGGTATAAGCCGTGGTGGTGACAGACAGGTCAAAAGCTTGGTGTGTGGAGCGGGGTAGGCAGAATCTATAAGACCATCAGTATTTACAAAGCTGAAGCATGCACTGTGAGCTAGGAGTTGTTTTTTTTCCCAATAAACCTTATTGAGATTGTCAGGATTGCACCAATGTATTCACTTCCGGGGGGACTGTGAAAGGGGCTGCCCCTGCAGGATCCAGGACTTTTCCCTCCCAGCCATTCTGATTGGGTGATGCTGCTTTTGACAGACAAGCTCAGTTCTATAGGTTAGAGCACAAGTCTGACAAAGACTGCATTTTGACTGCTTTTTTTAATTCTCACATGTACCCTGTTCTGTAGTACTACATGGAAAAGATTGGCTGAACCATCTCACCAACAATGCCTTCAGATGACTGGAAGCTACCAGAGGCCAAGAAGTGCTCAACATGTTGGTCATACTGTACTATTCCCATAGGATTTGGGCTCCAGCTTTTCATGAAGTACCTCACAGAAATCTATCAGACAAAGAAACTTGTCAGATAATATCTGCCATACACTTCAGTCCCCCTGTGTGACCCTCTGCCTATATATTTTAGGGGTCCTATGTGCCATTTTCACATATAGTTGCCGAAGCTGGTGCTCCTCTTTCCATCTGGCTGCTTCTCCATTACTTCCCTTATGCCACATATGCCATGCAGTTTCTACCACTCCTCCATGTGCTACTGCAGCAAAATACCCTCCCAATCTACATCCATAGCGACCTGCTCCTCCCTGTAGGCATGTGGCCTGGTATCCCTTTTCCCGAACACTCTATCCATTTCCTGACCAACTACAGAAAACCTGTGCACGCCCTGGCTTGAATGATCACACAAGGTTCGCTTCCAGCATTGGTGCAGGCCCTACTTTCATTTATAGTCCTTTGCGCTCATCACTCTTTTGGTTCTCACATATCCCACACTCTGATGTTTAGCACTCATCATTCTCCTGTTTCTTACATAACTTTATCAGCAGCAGGCTCCCTCAAGCACACAACACAACCACATAGCTAGTATCCATGTTGTCTGTGCCTGTGGACTTCAGTTTGAGTAGACTTTTTATAGGCCCTGCTTAGTTCCATGTACAACTGATTGCTTCTTGTAAACTGCTTGTAATGTTTTTGGAACATGGTTGTTTCAGCATTAAGTTGCATAGTGGTTAGATTGCTGTGAGCAATTTGTCTTGCTTCATTATATATTTTGGTAGTGTTGTATGACATTCGTTGTTGTAGAGGGCACAAATGACCATTTTTATGGCTGTTTTTGATTTTGTGATTTGTAGGTCTCTTATTTTATTGTGCATGGCCATTTTACATTTTCTTTTTGCAAGTGTTTTCTTCTAATAACTTATTACAGGCACTTGGTGATTGTTAAGATTCTTGTAAGTGTTCTCATAAGGAATTTTGCTGCTCTTATGGTAGACTGAGTGTGCACATAAGGTTTTGGCATGCTGCAAGCACCCACAGAGCATTATCCGTAAGCTCTTACAGAAGCCATGTAACTGCACTTTAGCTAAAATGATACGTATGGCATGAAACAATGCACACGTAGCCATTACACATAAAGATTTGTTACGGGCAGCTTGTAATAGCTTCAATAGGACTTATGTGGGATTTTGACTTTATTTTGTGTGGGAGCCATGCAATTGAGTCCCATGTCCATTAGCTTGGCTTGGGAATTTAGAATATCTGGTAGCAATACCTCATGCCTATTTTTGAAAAATAATATACTGCCACCTTCAATATATAACAGTTTGAAACACTGAAAAAAAGCCTTAGCTGAGTAAAATCCATTATCACTTGCAAGGTGAAGCAGCATTGTGTCCGTGTGTACAGGACTGATGCCATGGAAACAACTGCATAGACTGGGCAGCATGACCCGTTTCATCTACCATTTTTAAGCTGCCGTTTGATCTTCACTTCTAATCCTACATAACGCTTGAGTTTCCTTGCTATATACACCTTAATAACATACATATTTGATAAGGTCGTTAAGCTCTTGTTTCAGTGAAAGGCCCATTGTTCAGTCTTTTGTATTCTCTAAAATACAATTTCCCCTGTACCTTACTGATTGCCTAAGATTTACAACTTTCTAAGAAATATATATTTTTATTCCTTTGTTTAGGAAGTTACACAATAAAATTATTTAACGGTGTACTTGTTTGATATAATGAAAAACACACACTTACCAAAATTTTTCTGTGTGTCTAGATGGTAAATAGAAGTATCATCTAATGCTTTAAAAAAACTACTGTATTCAAAATGTTAAAATAGTCACTTTTGAAGATGTTTTAAAATGTAAAAAATCAGTAAAGACAATGGAAGCCTGCATTAAAAAATAATTGCATGTAAAATGTAAACATGTTAAAGCTGGGTTCATTTTTTTACTTTCTAATAACATTTTCAAGTTATGCAAATTGACCACAGTGGTCCTTTAACATTAAATAGATAAACATCTTATATATGAATAAACAATATTATATAACTAAAGATCAGAAATGCTGCATATATACCATCTAGGTAAATAAACATAGGAAGAGTATAAATATCACGCTGGTGGTTGTTCAGTTGTTTATTGTCTATAGAGAATGGCTTGATCGGTAGATCTTCGTATTTCTCTAAGGCTGTTTTTTTGGGGTGGCGGAATTTTGTGCTTGCAAAATATTTGATGACGTTTTAGGTTGTGTTATGGAGATGGTCTAATATTTGGTTATGTCCAGTAGTCTGTGAATCTATGTAGTCAGGGATTCTGTTATAGAGAAAATCGCCTGAATGGTGGATCTATGCATAAACCTTGGTCTGTGACATGAAGCCTAAGGTTGAGACTAGTTGGAGAAGTACTGAGGAGTGCAGTCTGAGCTCATGACATTAGCAGGAGTTGAGAGGAGAGGGTTTTGTAGGAGAATAATTAGAGCTTTCCGAGTTGGAGCTTCAAAGAGTGAGGTTATGTAGGCCTGAGGTTTGTATCTTTGAAGCATTTTGCAGTTGTATGATTGTCGGTTTAAAGGGAGTGTACTGAGGTCTGCATGTTTACATGCATTTTTTTGGAAGGGTTTTGCTATTTTTATATAGTTTGGGAGGAATTATAGAGGAATTTTGGTCTTATTAAGGCCATAGAGAAGTAGAGTCTGTGCTGGGGGCCATTAACATGAGTTTGGAATTAGATTGCTGACATAGATTCAGGTTCACTGTCTTTCTAATTTGGTCCACTGTAGTTGGCCCACTGGACTGGTCATATATTACCTAGTTAGAGCAAATCTAACAAAACTTTGAAAAATGGATCACGTGAGTAGATTATGGGCCAGAAGAATATGTTTAATCACATGTAATTTAAGTTTATATTGATGTGATATTATTTGAGAAAAACAAACAAAAAAAAACATGCTATTATTTACATTGGTGTTCCTGAAACAATTGTTACTAAAGAATACTTCACGGCCTCCAAAAGTATTAACAACATCTTTGAATCTCCAAATGGCTCAAGTGGAAACCCTCTCACACAAGCAAAGATAGTTACCCAGTCTCTAAACTATCATCCACTCTGACGGAATGTCTGCCCTCCTACAGTCTACTGTGTAGCTTTCAATTCGTAATATTTATTGTCTCCCCCCCCATGTTTCTTCTCCCCCTATCCTCCCTGTGTCTCTCCCCACTCTCCTCCCCTGTGTCTCCCCTTTCCTCTCCCACCTGTGTCTCTTCTCTCATCTCCTATCCTGTGTCTCTCCCCCTCCCCCTCTGTCTCTTCCCCCCCCTCTCCCTCCCCTGTGTCTCTTTACCCCATCTCCTCTGTCTCCCCCTCCTGTGTCTCCCATCCCTGTGTCTCTTCCCCCCTTCTCCCTCACTGTGTCTCTTTCCCCAACCCTTCCTCCCCTGTGTCTATTCCCCCTTCCTCCCCTGTGTCTCTTTCCCCCTCCCTGTGTCTCTTCCCTTTCCTCTCCCTCCCCTGTGTCTCTTTCCCCATCTCTCTACCTGTGTCTCTTTCCCCTCCCTCTCCTTCCCCTCCTCCCTCCCTCCACTGTGTCCTTTCCCCCTCTCCCTCCCTTGTGTCTTTTTTCTTATTTTTTTTTACTCTGGTACCACTTGCTACTGGGCTGCTACTACTACAGGGTCCCAAAATATTGAACCAGAAGCACATAACACCTCTCCACAATCCTTTCAAGGACACCGCATAGCTCTATAGAGCAAAATCTTTTAGGAGCAAATGTTTTGTAGAACTAGTCATGCAAACTAAAACCCAAAGTTTCCATAGATCTTCTTTTGCTAAACCCAGAATTACACTATACGATCTTGATGTAAATGTGTTCCTACTATTACAGCAATTTTCATTCCATAAGGTAAAATAACCATAGATTCTCTTTTGAGCATTCTACACAATCATTTTTGGAATTGTCTAACTCTTTTGATTTGGTGCTTTGCCTGTTTAACATCCAAATAAATGTTATGTCTATTGACTCAAAAGAAAATCTTCTCCGTAGGGACATAATGACTCTTCATTTTGACATATTGTCCAAATTTCTCAATTTACTGTAAATACATAGCCAGAACCTCACATCTCTTCTCAAGATGTCTTCGTCACAAATCTTTTATCGGAAAGAAATCTGTTTTTGGTTATTGTGATGTAAAACTTTTGGTCATTCAAAGTACAACCCTAAGTTTCCAAAAAGTTTTGGGAAAGCCAGACTTACACTATATGCCCTTGATAATATGGTATACCTTTTACCACAATCTTCAGCTGATAATAAAAACTTTTGAGGATACTTCACATTACATTTACTGATTGCCTAACTAGATTTAGTTTTATGTCTAACATTCAAAATAATGTTATGTCTGTTTACTCACTACAAAACCTTCTTTGTATGAATATGATGACCTCATGCCAATTTCTCATTTTACTGTAAATTACCTAGAGTGGTTTGTGACACATCACCAAAAAAATACCTTTTCAATGTCTGGCTTCTCTTCTATTCCCTTATGATTGTTACTAAATCACTTATAATAAAATATTCAGTAAATATGATTAAATTAATTGTCTTGTCTTTTAAAAGTTCCAATTTATAATGCTCCAACAATGTAAAGATTAAAATAATCTAAGAATACTCGGAGTGTACATAAAGCTGTGGGAAGGTTCAATTAAAGGAATTCTGTCGTCATAAAATCAGATTGTTTTTTTTAAGGTATTCTTGCTATTCCTGAGCATTGCTTGACCTCCTTTTTATTACTCCTGAATATTTAGCTGTATTGATGTGCTAGATAGTATTACATTCTTCTTGCCTGTCTCTGCTAAAACAACATCCCCCAATGTTAACATGCACATAGATCTGCTCCACCACCATTATCAAGCCCTCTGAGACAAAGATTTGCATATTGAGCCTCAACAATACAGGAGCAGAACAAATTATGCTATATATTTCAAGAGTGAGTTACTGTAAATAAAAATGGCTAGTACAATGTATAATCCATTTTTATTTCTGTTTATGATGAAATCAACTTATTGTTGGTATCACAGTGTCCTTTTAAACATAATTATTTGTTCTGATCTCCAATTAAATTCTGTGTTTCTCTGATTACTGTAAATTATAGTGAGAAACTCACATCTCAACAAATAATGTCTCATTATTATATTTTCTTGTTCACATTCTCTTCATCACTGTTACTTCTGTTATATCTCCCCCTCCTATTTCACTCTATTTCTCTGTTTAATATATATATATATATATATATATATATATATATATATATATATATATATTGAACCATTTGGTTGTTCTATGTAGCACAGTTCTGACAGTGGCTTCTTGGTCAACATACAGATGGTTTGGTACCCCATCTCTTTAAGAACTTGCTACATTGTGTTGTGATCCATACAGTCAAAGGCTTTAGAATAGTCCATGAAGCAGAGGTAAATAGTTTTCTGGAACTCTCTTGCGGACATTTGCAATTTGATCTCTTGTGTACCTGCCTCTGTGAAACCTGGCTTGTACATCTGCTTCTTCTTGGTCTATAGGTTGGAGACGAGCTTGCAGGATCTTAAGCATTACCTTGCTTGTATGTGAAATGTGCATAATTGTTTGAGGGGGTTGAGGATGGGGGGGTTGAGGAGGGAGGTTGAGGAGGGGGTTGATGAAGAGGAGGGAGGTTGAGGATGAGGAGGGGGTTTGAGGATGAGGAGGGGGGTTGAGGATGAGGAGGGAGGTTGAGGAGGGGGGTTGAGGAAGGAGGATGAGGGGGTTTGAGGATGGGGGGTTGAGGGGGTTTGAGGATGGGAGGTTGAGGAGGGGGTTTGAGGAGGGAGGTTGAGGAGGGGGTTTGAGGAGGGAGGTTGTGGAGGGGGTTGAAGATGGGGGGTTGAGGAGGGAGGATGAGGCGGGAGGTTGAGGAGGGGGCTGAGGATGAGGAGGGGTTTGAGGATGAGGAGGGAGGTTGAAGATGAGGAGGGAGGTTGAGGAGGGGGGTTGAGGTTGAGGAGGGGGGTTGAGGATGAGGAGGGAGGTTGAGGAGGGGGGTTGAGGTTGAGGAGGGGGGTTGAGGATAGGGGGTTGAGGAAGGAGGATGAGGATGGGGGGGTGGAGGAGGGGTGTGGAGGAGGGGGTTTGAGGAGGGGGTTGAATATGGGGGGTTTGAGGAGGGGGTTGAGGATGGGGGGGTTGAGGAGGGAGAATGAGGAGGGAGGCTGAGGAGGGGGTTGAGGATGAGGAGGGAGGTTGAGGATTTTGCTTCTAAGTTCTTTATTTGAAATGTATTTTTTTCCCCTGAAATTTCCATCTTAAAATGCGGTGCGTGTCATACGCCGGTGTGTGTTATACGCCGATAAATACGGTACATATGCATAACCTCATCATCCATCTCACAGGATGTGATGTAAAAACACAAAACTGATTCCTGTACTCATAAACAGGGTATTCAAATCTCAGATTTATGTTTTATGTTCATGGCTTACAAACCTGCTAATAATGTTAGTTTGGTATACAATTGACAAACAAGTGTATTTTTTTCTTGAACTGCAGTAGTCTTTTAAACTTTGTTAGACAACACCAAAATGATTGGCTAGTGTATGAATTTGTAATAAATTTAAAATTGATGTAAGTAAGTTAATATTTAGAGATTCCGATTTTTCAGAATTTATTTTGAGGCCTGAGATGTTTGCAAATGTTTCCAGTGTTGGAAAAAGATTAGGAAGAGTTGTAAGAGGTTTGGTGATTGTCATAATGACATCATCCACAAACAAGTTTGTTTTAAACTTTTTTGTTGACCAATTTTTATTCCACTGATATCAGTATGTTTACATATTGTTGTTGGCTAATGTTAATAGTACTGGTCATAGGGGGCAGCCCTGGAGTGTACCTCTTTGTATACAAATTATGTCTGACTATGGGCCTGGCATTTTGAGGGAAGGCTTAGGCTTTGTGCATAATGTTATAGTAGCTTTAAGAAAAACTCCTCTAAAACCTGTGTGTTTAAACTTTTCAAATAGATAACTCCATCCCAGTGAGTCAGATGCTTTCTCTATATCAAATGAGAGTAATCGTGAACAAATATAATTTTTCTTTGATACCTTTACTATTATTATTATAATAATATTATTATTATAATATTATCTGGACTTTGCGTCCCTGGGATGAACCCCACTTCCTTAAAATATCCACAATAATCTAAGCCCCATGGAAATGTCCCATAACTAGTTTACAAATCACTTTACTCTTGAGTTTACTCAGAAGTCTTTAGGGGGCAAATGATAGGTGCAAATGATAGGTGCGTGTTATACGCCGATATTCCCTCCCCCCTCCTCATCCTCAACCTCCCTCCTCATTCTAAACCCCCCTCCGTATTCTAACCCCCCCACCTCATTCTAAACCCTCCTCCTCAACCTAAACCCCCCTAAATACCTCCCCCTCACTTACATGCTTCTGCTCTGGCCTCCGCTCCGCTCCTTGACCCGGCGCGCATGTGACGTGCACCCGGTATATGCTAATGACGTGGCGCGCATGTGACGTCACATGCGCGCCGGGTCAAGGAGCGGAGGCCGGAGCAGAAGCAGGTAAGTGAGGGGGAGGTATTTAGGGGGGTTTAGGTTGATGAGGGGGGTTTAGGTTGAGGAGGGGGGGGGTTTAGGTTGAGGAGGGGGGTTAGAATGAGGAGGGGGGTTAGAATGAGGAGGGGGGTTTAGAATGAGGAGGGAGGTTGAGGAGGGGGGTTGAGGTTGAGGAGGGAGGTTGAGGATAGGGGGGTTGAGGTTGAGGAGGGGGGTTAAGGATAGGGGGTTGAGGTTGAGGAGGGGGTTGAGGAAGGAGGATGAGGATGGGGGGTTGAGGAGGGGGGTTGAGGGGGTTTGAGGATGGGGGGTTGAGGAGGGGGTTTGAGGAGGGAGGTTGAGGAGGGGGTTGAGGAGGGAGGTTGAGGAGGGGGTTGAGGATGAGGAGGGAGGTTGAGGATGAGGAGGGGGGTTGAGGATGAGGACGGGGGGTTGAGGATGAGGAGGGAGGTTGAGGAGGGGGGTTGAGGAGGGGGGTTGAGGAAGGAGGATGAGGATGGGGGGGTTGAGGGGGTTTGAGGATGGGGGGTTGAGGGGGTTTGAGGATGGGGGGTTGAGGAAGGGGTTTGAGGAGGGAGGTTGAGGAGGGGGGTTGAGGAGGGGGGTTGAGGTTGAGGAGGGAGGTTGAGGAGGGGGGTTGAGGTTGAGGAGGAGGGTTGAGGATAGGGGGGTTGAGGAAGGAGGATGAGGATGGGGGGGTGTAGGAGGGGTGTGGAGGAGGGGGTTTGAGGAGGGGGTTGAGGATGGGGGGTTTGAGGAGGGGGTTGAGGATGGGGGGGTTGAGGAGGGAGGATGAGGAGGGAGGTTGAGGAGGGGGTTGAGGATAAGGAGGGAGGTTGAGGATTTTGCTTCAAAGTTCTTTATTTGAAATTTATTTTTTTTCCCTGAAATTTCCTTCTTAAAATGAGGTGCGTGTTATACGCCGGTGCGTGTTATACGCTGATAAATACGGTACATATGCATAACCTCATCATCCATCTCACAGGATGTGATGTAAAAACACAAAACTGATTCCTGTACTCATAAACAGGGTATTCAAATCTCAGATTTATGTTTTATGTTCATGGCTTACAAACCTGCTAATAATGTTAGTTTGGTATACAATTGACAAACAAGTGTCTTTTTTTCTTGAACTGCAGTATCCTTTAAACTTTGTTAGACAACACCAAAATGCTTGGCTAGTGTATGAATTTGTAATAAATTTAACATTGATGTAAGTAAGTTAATATTTAGAGATTCAGATTTTTCAGAATTTATTTTGAGGCCTGAGATGTTTGCAAATGTTTCCAGTGTTGCAAAAAGATTAGGAAGAGTTGTAAGAGGTTCGGTGATTGTCATAATGACATCATCCACAAACAAGTTTGTTTTAAACTTTTTTGTTGACCAATGTTTATTTCACTGATATCAGTATGTTTACGTATTGTTGTTGGCTAGTGTTAATAGTACTGGTCATAGGGGGCAGCTCTGGAGTGTACCTCTTTGTATACAAATTATGTCTGACTATGGGCCTGGCATTTTGAGGGAAGGCTTAGGCTTTGTGCATAATGTTATAGTAGCTTTAAGAAAAACTCCTCTAAAACCTGTGTGTTTAAACTTTTCAAATAGATAACTCCATCCCAGTGAGTCAGATGCTTTCTCTATATCAAATGAGAGTAATCGTGAACAAATATATTTTTTCTTTGATACGTTTACAATTATTATTATAATAATATTATTATTATAATATTATCTGGACTTTGCGTCCGTGGGATGAACCCCACTTCCTTAAAATATCCACAATAATCTAAGCCCCATGGAAATGTCCCATAACTATTTTACATATCATTTTACTCTGAAGTTTACTCAGAAGTCTTTCTGAGTGCCCTAAATTAAAAAAAAGCCTTTGATTACTTTAAACCCCCATAAAGGCAGAAAAATGCATCTGAGATGCCTGGATGCCACAAATATGTTGCTATGAAGAAGCTAGCATCTCCCCCTAGATCCCCACATCAATACCCGCTACCCCAGGATTCCCCCAGCTAAAGTATGGACCCCCATGGCACCAAATATTAACCAGTTACTATGACGTTTCCTATGGACCCCATGGTAATCTAAAGTATAACTATTGAGCTCCCTATGGAGTCCCATGGCACCTAATAATACCCCTGTTACCTTACTACCTCCACAGGGGTCCATAAGGACACTCCCTAACAATAAATACTTAAAATAATTACATAAAATAGAAAAAAATTCCCTCTTTAATTGGTGAAAATATATTTCACCTATCATTTTTATGCTCTATCCTTTTTACGTCATCAACTACTATGTCGATTGAAAAATCCATCCTCTTCTTGATTGATTAAAGCCCTTGGTCCTCCTCTTCAGACCGTGGAAATGGGCCTCCACCAAACAAACAATTACTCTTTAAAAAAAAGAAAAGACTAACATGCTGACTAACATATTTTAGACCATGCCTTTACCTTATATACTAGTTTTGAGGATTCTGATTATCTAAAGAGTGTGTGAACCAGATTTCAGGCAATCATAATTGAGTATTTGAATTACTCTTGCCAAATATCTGATTTGTTAAAAGTTGAACCAATCATTATGCATGGCTTAAACTGGGCATTTTGAATGGTTAAACTGTTGAAGGAGGATCCCGTGGATACTTAGCTCATAGGGGGTAGCAGGTCATAGGTTGAGGAGTCATAAAACCTCTGCATTAATGTTTAGGATTATTTAAAGGGATAGATAGATTGATAGATAGATAGATAGATAGATAGATAGATAGATAGATAGATAGATAGATATGATTCAAGAGCCAAGGAATGACTTGGTCTGCATGAATGAGATTATAAATCATGGGACCCAATTGTGTTTTTAAAAGCATTTAAAAGAGCATGTTTAAAACATTACAAAAGTAGTAGTAGCATGACAAATATAAAGTAAAACCTGCTTAAATTGATTGAAACTGACAGGAAACATTGGCTGACAGAGAGCAAGCCCCCAAGAGCATTTAAACTGCTAAATACATTTTTGTGTTCTGAGACCTTTATTTGAAAAAATAAAACATACACATTATTAAATACCCTCTTTCTGATGCAAAAAAGCCCCATGATCTTTGCACCTTCTCTCTTTGTGCACCCTCTCTCTATCTGTGCCCTCTCTCTGTGCTCTGTGCCCTCTCTCTATCTGTGGCCTCTCTATGTGCTCTGTGCTCTCTATCCATCCCTTCTCTCTCTCCCACTCTCTCTCTCTCTCCCTCCCTCTCTCTCTGCCTTCTCTCTCTCTCCCTCTCTCCCCAACCTTCTCTCTCTCCCACCTTTCAAGATTTGTTTTACTACAGTGGTCTTTAAGCTACAAAACAAAATCAATAAATAATATTTTTGAAAATAACCCATATTATTTGGGGCATTTAAGTACTTTGTGAATTACTAACAACATTCTTCTTCTTCTAATTATTATTATTATTATTATTAATAATAATAATAATAATAATAATAAAATAATTGTACATTAATTTATGAATAAAAAAGAAGAACATTTTTTTTGTTGCAGTAATAGAAAGTAACAGAATTTACATTTTTAAATATTTTCTGTTTATTACTATATTTTTAGTATTGTATTATATTTTATATTCATAGCTCGGAAATCTATTTTTCTACAGACAATAAGGTCTGCAGTAACAGTGATTTACAATTTACAGCACAATGTCCTTATCAATAGCGTAGTATTAGTATCTGGTAAGCAACAGCAAAGTTACAGCCTTTTGCTTGAAAAATGACCTTACCATGCACTGCTTTGGAATGCTGATAAATAAAATACACACGGTATCAGGCTATGTCTTTCTGCTCAGCCTGCTGTGACTGCTTTCAATTAAGCAATACAAGCTCCCTATTGGTGCAGACAATGCAGAAAGGAAAAATGTTTAAAGTGGATTTAGAGGATTCTACGCTTGGATCTCAAGGCTTACCTATACTTTATGCACTTAGCAATGCTGAGTTTGGTTAACCTTAACTTTAATGAAAGAAAATTGCAACTCAGAAGCCGTAACAAGCTCAATTTAAAAAGAAACATCATTTTGGTTTGTTCAGAACTGAGAGGCGTGTTGAAATAAAAAGTGGCAATGAGTCTGATTATGCACTTTTGGCCTTTCAATGCTTATTTTAATAAAAAAAATAGAGTGTATTGATGAGGTCCTAAATCAAGATATCCGCTACATCTGATTTGAATTAGAATTCACTTTTTATAATCCTACATTTAATTTTTTTAAATAGCCCAATCATTATTATTTCAAGGGCCTCTTTGCTAATTGGGTAAAACATGAAATACAGGGAGGCCTACCTCTTGGCTAATGGTCCCAGTGGCTGCCACGGCTCCCTGGTATCATCTGTCTAGTAACAGGGGCTCCCCCGTATTTTCCAAGAATTGGACATAATGTCACCTTTCTCCAGGAATGGACAGCAGCAAGCATTCCATTTTTGTTCTCCACCATAATAACATATAGATACAACTTGTACATCAGTAAAAAGCATAATTTGAACTAATATCTTTATCACAGTTGTCATTTTTCAATTGTTGTCATGTTATGGAAACTTTCAACTGATGCTTATTAAAACTTCAAGCTAAATAGTGATTTTAAAAGCAGTCACATCATATTGAAACCACTTCAGACATATAGGGTTAAGGTATCCAGGCACTCAGGCTTGGATACGGCTGCTCATCTCCACCTAGTTAAAAATGGAAACACAGGAACAGTAATAAGTAGTATAATATTTATACACACTAACATAACCAAATTTACCAATTTCATGTTTGGAGGTGTAGTATTGTACTTATATCAAAGACTTGAATCATCAGGCAAAACCACAATTACTAGAATTCCAAGGAGGGCACAGATTTCAACTTATCCATGTGAGGCTGTGACATCCTGAGGCTACAAGTGAGAAGCAGCTGAGAGTAGAAGTGGGAGAGAAGTCGAGAGAGCAAAATTGGAGAATGCACATAGCATGTGGGATGGTATTTATAAAATATTAATTGCCCCAAACCAAGTATTTGCCACTGCAAACAACTAAGTAGCGCTAAAAATTAAATGAGCAACAATTCAAGCAGCTGAAGCATTGGAATGGTGAAGGCTGAAATATTATGTTGCCGTGTCTGATTCTCGGAGACCATATGGACTCAGCACACAAGGCACATCTGTCTGTGTTTCTCGTTGTGCTTATCCATATGGTTTTCTTGGTAAAGTTACTGGAGTGGGTTAACAGTTCCTTTTCCAGTGACCCTACACAGTATAGCTCACAGCCTCATTGAGGTACACAAGCCCCTACACCACACCTAGGTAGTGATCCAGAAGGGATGAAATATTATACAGCCCTGCAAATTCTCAGAGCACGCAGGAGGTGGGCACCTCAAACCTAAATCCAGGCGTGCAAATAAAAACACAGAGGGAATCCATAGCAACTCAATTAAACTTTACATACTGGCCATCAACTTTCCTTTAACTGTGTTCTGACTCTATCTGTTTCATGGATGCTGCCTCTATTCTCAAACCGGAATTTCAGTTGGTTAACTCAACAAGGTCATTGGGAGACTGACTAACTTTTAAGATTTTGGAAAAATAAGTCTGGAGGGCATTTTCCCTTTCAGCTCCTTGCAAGATATATTTGCACTCACACTTTCTTTATCCTGGATCATCATTCCCACAGGCCCTGAAAAAGGCTGCTTGCATCAGGAAATGCAAGCAATGAGTTCCAGTCTCCAGGATCCAACAAAGGTGTTAAGTAGCAGGATTTCTCCACTGCTAGGAAAAGCACAGGACCTTGGGATCAACACCTGTTATCCACCTTCTTCTCTGTCTCTCCCTTCTTTTAGCTCAGGGCCCTGGAAGTCAATAGTCAATAATAACAAACAAGGTAGTATTATCAACTATTGCTTAGCTTTATTTGATATGACAGACATATTTATAGCAATTTTAATCATATCCAAAAAGGTAGGTATAATTGCAAGACATCCTGGTCTATGACAAATGTTCCTATCATACGTGTTTGAAGTTTTACAGTTTGAAGAAGCAGGACATACGTTATTCAGGTGTAGACTTAAAAAAGACGAGGTAGCAATCTACTGGAATATATTGCAAAACATTCTTTAGTTTGTCACATACTTAATAAATGTGGAAAAATACAAATGAAGCTATATTGATTAAGTATATGATTCAGATCTTTAATGCATAAAAGCCCCCTAAACACCCAAGCATACTCCTTCGTTTGTTCTGAAGGTACAATCTAGCTGATAGTGGTGGGGGATTCCTTATCAAAAGGTGCCTTAAGAGGTAATATTTTGAATATCAGGATAAGGGTCAATGTTTTGCAGAAGCATGGCAACGTACACACCCTGAGAATGAGGTGGGGATGGAGGTGGCAGAGACTTAGAGCATGACCTAAGGGCGCAGTAGAAGATGCACTGCAAAAAGGAGAGGCAACCAAACAATTTAAATATACCAAAAAGGGTGAGAATTAAACCAAAAACTATCTTATGGCCTAGGGAGCTCAATCAAGAGCCAATGCCAAAGGACCAATCAAAATCATTGAACAAACTAGAGGATTGCTGCCTCTATTCTCAAACCGGAATTTCAGTTGGTTAACTCAACAAGGTCATTGGGAGACTGACCAACTTTTAAGATTTTGGAAAAATAAGTCTGGAGGGCATTTTCCCTTTCAGCTCCTTGCAAGATATATTTGCACTCACACTTTCTTTATCCTGGATCATCATTCCCACAGGCCCTGAAAAAGGCTGCTTGCATCAGGAAATGCAAGCAATGAGTTCCAGTCTCCAGGATCCAACAAAGGTGTTAAGTAGCAGGATTTCTCCACTGCTAGGAAAAGCAAAGGACCTTGGGATCAACACCTGTTATCCACCTTCTTCTCTGTCTCTCCCTTCTTTTAGCTCAGGGCCCTGGAAGTCAATAGTCAATAATAACAAACAAGGTAGTATTATCAACTATTGCTTAGCTTTATTTGATATGACAGACATATTTATAGCAATTTTAATCATATCCAAAAAGGTAGGTATAATTGCAAGACATCCTGGTCTATGACAAATGTTTCTATCATACGTGTTTGAAGTTTTACAGTTTGAAGAAGCAGGACATACGTTATTCAGGTGTAGACTTAAAAAAGACGAGGTAGCAATCTACTGGAATATATTGCAAAACATTCTTTAGTTTGTCACATACTTAATAAATGTGGAAAAATACAAATGAAGCTATATTGATTAAGTATATGATTCAGATCTTTAATGCATAAAAGCCCCCTAAACACCCAAGCATACCCCTTCTTTTGTTCTGAAGGTACAATCTAGCTGATAGTGGTGGGGGATTCCTTATCAAAAGGTGCCTTAAGAGGTAATATTTTGAATATCAGGATAAGGGTCAATGTTTTGCAGAAGCATGGCAACGTACACACCCTGAGAATGAGGTGGGGATGGAGGTGGCAGAGACTTAGAGCATGACCTAAGGGCGCAGTAGAAGATGCACTGCAAAAAGGAGAGGCAACCAAACAATTTAAATATACCAAAAAGGGTGAGAATTAAACCAAAAACTATCTTATGGCCTAGGGAGCTCAATCAAGAGCCAATGCCAAAGGACCAATCAAAATCATTGAACAAACTAGAGGATTGCTTCCTCATACGTTGGAATTCCTCTAACTTATGCATTGCAGCATCTACAACAGGGTGACAGGGTGCTTATCAATGATTGTGACACAGCACTGGGGACCAATTATAGCACATATTTCTCCCTTGGCAGCTAACAGGTAGTCTAAGACAACATAATTCTGCAAGATTACATAAGGGGTTTATGTAGGTTCTGTATTGTTACTCAGTATATTATGTAAGTAATGGCATGTCCTGGTTTTTGCAACATCATGCTAACAGGCCAAAACAATAGATATGTGTTAGGATGACAAGGTGGAAAAACAAAATGGAGGAACAATGCTAACAGTGAACAAAATACAAAATGGTTGACAGTATACAAAAATGGCATATCTTTTCTCCAACATATTATCCCTCCCTGCGACATTACAAGTACTGAAATTAGAACATAAAAATTCATTCAAGTCATAATGAGAAAGGCAAGGTGTCATCTTCAAACTGTCTCCAAAAGAGACTCATGTCCCAAAAAGAGAAAGCTCACTGGGAAACAGAATATGTCAAGGGATTATTGTGCCCAGTAGAGCCACAGAGCTGATAATATAGTATGGTATATGTTCCATGTGATGTTTCTGCAGCAAAGCTGGCAATTTTTCAATAATGGAGTCCTTTGTGCAAAGTTCACATTGGATGAGAGCCTTACAATTGGTGATTATAAAGCATAAGCAAACAGAAAAACAAGTCCAAATGAAAAATAAGGTATTATCTGTTTGACTAAGTCCATATAACCAGGAAAGAGTTCAATGGAGATGGATGAAAACATTTTTAAATGCCGTTAAATGTTACACATGTTATCAATGTTAGTCCAACTAGTCAGGCATGTCCATAAATAAACAACAATGGTGAATGCAAATAAAATAGCCTCACATAATGTTTACCAAACAGCACCCAACCATTTAATTACCAATACCTAGACCATAAAACCAACTTTGCCTTTTTTTTTGTTCCTAAAAAGTATTGGGATAATGGATGTGATCAATAGCCAGTAGCAATATTATCATGATGACTAACTTCAGTTGGAACATAGATATAACAATTATCATAAACCACTACACAAACACTTTTTAGAATACAATTTTGCACTGATATTACTACCAACCCAGAAATTATGTTATCATATTCTATATCCTAGCAAGTTGATAGAACAAGGTGCAGAAGTGTTAGTAGCAAAGGGACAACACAAAAAGTAAAACAGGGCTAGGAAAGAGTAGAAAAAAAGTAAAACATGACAAAAAAGGGAAAACATAGGCTCAGACAATCTTCATACAAACCCAGTCTTATGCATCACAGTTAGCCAGGCCCCTCTGAGGTAAAATGGTTCAAAAAATAAAAATGATTACTTATGGATTAGTAAGGCAATGGTCCATCATGTGCAGATTTCCAGACACAGAACAAAGAGTATGTGACTTTCTCACAGATATTTGCATTTTTGTATCAGATACATACAAGAGTTTGACCCATCCATTTTCTTGGGTGCAGAATCCAAGCATATTTTGACTTTGTCTCTTAGTCAGCAAACTCTGTATCTGTGCTTTCATCTGTCATTATCTGTGTCATCAGGATAGTCACTTGGTAGACACTTTCTCTCATCATAAACCAGGGCAGGCTTGAGGCACTGTCTTTGTTTTTTTTTTCTTCCTCTTTGTAGGCACTCATAGTCTTCTTCTGAGGGGGAGGCAATTGTGGCAAAAATAACAACAAAAAACAAAACAAAATCCAAACATTCATATAAGACTTTACATACATCTTTCAAACATACGTTCTCTCATCATACACACTTCACTTAGACTCCTCCCTAACTAGATAAGACATTTTACATATGCATAAATCTGTAATGACCCAGGGATGGTATATAAATCAAAATCAACAATTTAATGTATGCAGGGGCTAAATAACATATGTATATGTACAATTCATTCATTTTTGCTTCTGCTAAAGCAGCAAGATTGTCTTTAAACAGTTATAATATTACTATATTAAATCTCTTATAAGTGACTAGATCAATATTTGCTTTATCTTGTCATAGGATATATATTGGAGAATAAACTAATAATTATTTTACTAATGTAAAATTTTTTGACATTTAAAACCAAAACATAGCACTGAAAACATAAGACTCACTACTTTAACAAGAGATAAGATCCCATGATAAAGTTCTTTACCATCTCATAATATGGAACCAACAGATAAAGTTTTTGTAGGTACATAGGCCTCCATCTCTTGCCAACAGTGCTAGTGCTAATCTGCTTTGGAGCACCATTTTAGCCAAAAAATCCAGCTATACTTGCAAGTTGGAGATTGATCTTTTATGCCCTCATTTACACCTCATAACCCGATAGCATGTCATGCACTGATCAGTGATATAGGCACCCTCTACAACATCCTCCTGGGGAGAAAACACGAGACAGAGATTGTGCATATATCACATTCATTTTGATAGAGGGAAATGTCACTCTGCTTTATAATTCCTTAAATTACAGTAACATGAACCATAAAAAAATTACAGTTCAAAAATTAAAGTAAACTGGCTAACAAATAAGGCCTGCAAAGAAACAACAAAAAATGTTTCTTAAAGAAAAACATACAATATCACACCCAGTTGGTTGCTATTATTAACCTTAAAGATGATCATGTCTTTGAAACAAGTACAGTTTTTATCATTTGTATTGTAAATGGAGTTTACTTCAATCTGTCAATAACGCTACTTGCAAATATAAAATGCTTTTTACCTGATAATTATTAAATATTTAGAGTCACATTATATTCCAAGCCGGTAACTCCAAAGTGAAGCTCGTAACGGTTACCTGGTTGAAATCTGGCCAAGTTACGGTGCTATGAAATTAGAAAGACTGCAAGCTACTAACTGGAGATGCAAAACCGTAAACCATTTGTTGGCCGTTGGATTTGCGGCCTAGAACGTAATCAATTAAGCAAGCCTGTAGTTACGGGTTTAGATGGAGCTAATGTAAACAGAGATCGTCAGCATTGCGTCACAAGAAAATGGAGGATGGATTTCAAAGTCTTACAGGGTTCAATTGCGAGCTAGGAGCGAACCCACATTCCATTCAAAATGCAATATTAATAAAGCTGCAAATATGATATTCTATCACATGCGAGTTGTATTAACGCATTGATTGCCGGGATCGTCATAACGCAAAATATATACATGAAATTAAGTATTTTTCTGAGCCGATTTGCGGGCTTGAGAATGTTGTGCTATTAATTCTACAACCTAACCACTTTCCCTTTTAATAATAGTACAGAATTGTGTTTTTACTTGAGAGAGGCAACTCTAATTTTTCAAGTCAAAAACAATAATGATTATTTTTTTGAATTGTTCCTCAAATTGTACAGTTCAAAAACTTAAGAAAGAAATAAACAAAAATTGCAAGAACATAATAGGTAAATATTGTTATTTACTAGAAATTAGTAGATATTGTGGGGAAAATCAAAGAGATAGTAGTAGCAATGACTGTTGTTAATATGGATTTTTTTGGAGCGAATACAAAAGAAGATAATTTTATCAACCAGAAAGACTCTGTATGTGACACCATACCAGTACATCTTTGTTTTTTTTTGTACATGTAACAGGAACAGGCCATCATTGCAAGCTACACTGTGAAACTTTTACAAACCTCCCTTGATGTATTTTGTAATATACAGATCACCTCATCCCAGTGAATGCAAAGCAGCTGCTCCATTGCTTAAATGTTTTATAGCAATGCTTTAGTTTAAACAAATGATGCATGAAATGCTTACACTTTATTCATCACCTTTTGTACAGTGAGGGCTAACTTTTTTTTATGGTGGGAGGGCAACAGAGCATCTGTTTTCTATTTATTATTATGAAGTGATATGTATCCTAAAAGAAACTTGTATGTGGAAGCACTTTATTCAATGTTTGTTGTTTGTTTATAATGATGTCTGTATATCAGGAAACCATTGTATGTTTCCCATGATCAAGTAACAATCCTCAAGAAATAGTGCACCATAGCCTTGGATATGCTAAATGGTACAGAAAAGAACAAGGATTCCAGAAATGTATTGATGGCAAGCTGTATAAAAGAAGACATGAAAGGGCCATTTACCTCACTGTAAGTGATCTTCGTGGTGTGATATGATTTATTTTTTAATCACTCTAATAACAGATACAAAATCTAAAGTTTTAAGCCTCTATTTAAGTACAAAGTGTATCCTGCCTACTGGCTGTTGCATGAGTAATAACAGATAACCCAGCAGTGACTTAAATGGGACACACACCCTTGCAGTCTGATTGGCTGCAGTAATGCAAAGGCAAGTGGGCAGTCTATTACACATGTAAGCACATCAGGAGGGAATTGATAATTTATTTATTTTTTTATATACAACTAATTAAGTAATAGTTAATCCGCATATTGCAGATTAGAGGAGATCTTAAAAGGTTGAACTTGATGGACTGAAAGTCTTTTTTCAACCTTAAATACTATGTAACTATGTAACATATCTTATTGTATTTGGTTCCTCAATGAAAAATTAACATATATAAAAAAAATCAAAACAATTTCAACATGCCTTTAAGAGATCTTTACTGTGATGTGGTCCAAATTGTACTGAATTAAGTGGCCCTTTAAAGACCTGTTCTGGATCAGCTACTAAGAAGCTATGGTAGACCAACCATCCCACAATCTATTACCTAGCCCAATACTGTCCAACGGGTGGCCCACAGGCCAGATGTGGCCCACCATCTGTTTTTTTGTGGCCCACTGGTTGAAATCATATGCAATTTGTAACTAATGAAACTCAAAATCCTCAACGCTTTTCAGGGTTGGAATCCTTTTTTCAGGAGGCAACAAGCATATTTAATGAATTATACTTTTACCTGCTAGGGTGGTGCTGCTTTCTTTTTGTTTTGTTAATTTACTTAACCGTTAATCTTTGACTCTAGATGCAAATGATTTTGGAAGGATGTGAGATCCTAAATTAATCATCACTTACAACTCTATAATACAGAACCCGGTAAAACATCTAATCCTTGGGATCTCATTCAAGCAATATAAGTCTTGTTGAATACATTATAAGTTCCCAAAACAATACCCTTCACTTCCCAGAATTATGATACATTGTAGCATATTATTACTAGAGAGATTATTGATAAGTGATTAACATTAATCAGCACATTTATGAGTGAGAAATAGCATGGCGGAACTGCAAAGAGTTGTGAAGGGTTCTTACACATTTATATACAAGTCACTTTTACAGAGAAGAATGGAGCTGTGTGGGCCAATGACTGCAGCTATGGGACTAGGTTTGCTGGTTTGAATTGTGTTAGACTGAGCACAGGGGTGCAGCTAATGAATGGAGAGACCCAGTGTAAAATAATTTAGGGGTCCCCTTCCAACTTCTCTATAAAACATAGGTTCCCATAGGGTCAATAAAAAGCTAAAAATATATTTTGATGTTAAGATCACCCATAATAAATAACTCTCCCATAATAAATGAATAGTCACCCCTTTATTCCAGGCCGCTGGAACTTTGCATGATAATAATTGTATACTAGTATACTGCAGGCGTTCTTTGTTGTCATGTTGTGTTTCCTTTATTTTTCCAACTAAAGACAAGAATGTTTAAGCATTCTTAGGAGCTTCAAATGTTATGCATAGTGAAGAAAATTGCTCCTCATAACCTTTCCTTGTAGCAACATGGGGTAATTTCTTATTGATTATTTTATAAGTAGGTTCACATCATATGTACAGTAGCACTGTAATCACTACCAGTATTTGCTCAGCATTCTTTTACTATATATAAGACAATTTCATTTGGATCAGCTTTTTACTTTTTATGTTAAATGAACTCTGAAATCATCCAAACAGTACGAGATCACAAGCGCTACGGAATATGTTGGTGCCTTACAAATAAACAATAATAATAATAACATACTGAAAATTCCTATTTTCAGTTATGTCTTGAATCTATCTTCCCAACCTTCCATTTTAACAAGGTTTATAGCCTTTTCTTTGCTGAATGTGAAATCTCCTCTCCATTAACAACAATGGCTGACCACTTATCAGTTTTTGGAGATTGTCTGGCAAAATTCTGATTCTTTTTGTGGAATATGTTTATATAAAATGAACATATTTCTTCTATATCTCAATTGCATCTCATGTAAAGGAAAATTCCAAAAATCTGTAACAGGGTTAACATTCCAAGGAAGTGTAAATTAAATATGGCATGATAAAAAAGGAAAATATATACTTAACAGTATACTGATGATGTCAACATGGAGGAAAATGGACTTGGGATGTTTTACATTGGATTTTTTACATTGGATGATTTAAACAAAGACAAGAAAGTCAACAAAGCATGATTATGTATTAGGAAAAGTCAATATGCTTGGCTGTATTGTAATAGACATTAGAAGCAAAACATAGAGGTACTATTGTCCCTATTCAGATTCCTAGTGAGATCCCACCTAGAATAATGTGTCCAGCTAGAGCAGTTGTTCACAATTTGTTTCCAAGGGCCACTTAGAAATGTCTGAGAGTCCTTTAGATAGACCACTTGATAGTTGCCAAGGGCCTTCTCTACCACTTAAACATTGGTGTGTTCTATTTGACTACAGCATGCTGTGTTAAATATACAGTGATTTATTACATTTGCATTACTTTTTATTCATTATGTTTTATATTTATTTTTTTGTAATACCAGAAGTTCCACAGAGCATCTGAATGATACTTGTGGACCACCAGTGATCCCCGGACGACAGTTTGGCAACCTCTGGCTTATAAGACTGAAAAGAAAGTCTGATATGATAGAAACTTTTAAATATATTAACTAATTTGTGATGCTTCTTTTTAACAAAATTATATAAATATTTTGAAGGAACAAAATAATGAGTAGAAAAATATTTTATATAAAAATGACACTTTTGGACAGTGATGTAATTTCCTTACAAAATATCAGTCTACCAACAGATGTATTTATATCTTATTATTACTTTATGATTTTTTCTGTACTTGATCCTGCTTTGTTATCATGTGCTTTTATCCAATCCTTTCATATACTACCGCTATCAAATTCAAAGGACATAATAACTGAGAGGTTACATTATCCATCTGTTGTATTCTGTATTGCTTTTTTAGTCCGCCTCACAGTGGAAATCACATATGCCGTAGTTCTTGTTTTACAGGATTCAATAGTTCTATCAGCAATTTTATTATAGTTTTGTACAGAACAAATTTATTTTATTTATCCGCAGAAGAACATTTTTATATGCAGTAACAGCACATTATTTGTAATGCTGCAACAAAGTTATCATAAGATTAATGTTAACAAACATGGACCATGTACCTTTAAAGGACAACTGTAACTTGGAGGGAAAAAAACACGTGTTTGTGAAGCATAAAACAAACCAGTGCTGGGCAACAAGACATGCCAACAGACCAGGATTTAAGTCTTTCTCTACTTTAGCACAAATGAATCAATCAGAATGAATGAAAATGCGAAATGTGGGTGTGCTAATGCAGTGTGAACTTGAATACACAAACAAGAGGGAGCCAGAAAACCTGGACTGTTAGTGGTCCTATTAGGACGAAGTTGCCCACCACTATAAAAAAAACTTACAACATTAGCAGCTATGTATGGCATGAGCAAAACAAACATTTTAAGAGATAATCCTCAACTTGGCTGACTCTGCATGTGCCATGGTGGATACATATTGGGGTTCTAGTCTGCCTGTACCTTGAAGAGAGGTTGTTATCCTAATGGGGCTTACCCTTCTGTTTAGTTCTATTGCGAAAATGCAGTGGCAATGTCTCAGCAGAAATTAATAGAGATTCCATATAAATAAACAGTCCCTCCTGTTCCAGCAAATTGAATATAACAGTTTAAGAAAAAGACTGCATCTATTTATTTACATATTTGTAAAATATTTTACATGTACAACTCAAGTTATTCAAAAGAGCATTATATAAATATGATACTTCAATGTTTGTTTATACTGACTCTGATAGCCCATCAGTACCAATATGCCAATATTAGATATCAAGAAAAATTGATGCAACGTATAAATAAATTAAAAATACTTTGAAAATATTTTCTCAGTTGTTGCATTTGAATGAGGGTAAATGTTAATGTATCAATATATGTTTTCATTTTTTCCAATGAAACTTTCAAAGCAGAAACAATGATTCAAATGTTTATCTGAACTGAGGGCTTGCCCCTATTATCCAATGAGTAGTCATACTTTTCTACAGACGTATATATGCTCTGTGCACTTCCAGTTAGTTTCAATGAAATTTAAACAGGGTTTGCTTAATATTTCTTATGCAGAACACAACTTTGGAAATGTTTAAAAACATGAAAATAGGAACTGTGTTCCATGTCCCATTAACCTTGAACCTTATTCATCTGGGCTACATACATATAGTAAGACATGTACAAATTCCTAATTCTTCTAAACTGTCCATTGTAACCATACTTGTGGCTTATTTTGTTTATATAGTACCAAGAGAATGAAAAACATTATTCAAATCGTTGGAATAATTTAGAAAATGAAAAGTCTAAGTAGTGACATAGAACTCAAACCTTTTCTGTATAAACTGTAAAAGTGTTTTTTTTTTGTATAATATTAAGATTACAGGCGCTCATCGCAAGGCCTGTAAACTACACAAGTGGAGAGGCTTGCAATGAGCGCCGAAGGTGATCATTGCAAAGCACGAAAGTTGCAGGTTGGCAAGGCCTGGAATGAGGAGTAGATGGGGGAGAGGCTTGCAATGAGCGCCGAAGACACTCATTGGGAGCCACACGATGAGCACCAAAGGCGCTCAGCGTGGGGCTCGCAATGATCACTGAAGGTGCTCACAATGTGTGGCAAACAGCATTGTCAGCCTTTAAATTTTAATGCTGTAATTTTTGACGTGCAGGTAGCTAGTATACATATATATATATATATATATATATATCCGTAACAGAGGGGCTCCTTGTATGGGAGCAAAACGATTGCAATAAAATGATATCTAGCAATAAGTCAGGTTTAGTATTTATTTATTTGTTCGCATGTATATAGTTATAGCCAATAAAATGGAAATATACGTATGCTAAACGTGCACTGCATGAAAGATTCAAACAAAAATGTTAATCATTGAAACTATGTTTGTCTCTTTAATCCTGATAACATAGAGCCTCATTTAATTTGAGACTCGTAAAAATACCAAATTTCTACTGCTGGACTTTCTTTCAGTAAAGTCACAAATGTATTTAATGTTCCACAGACTTAATACTTACACCCGGGGCTCATTGACATATAAAAAAATAATTTGGACATTACTGGGTCCCCCCCGAGAGCCAGACCCCAGTGCATTGCACTTGGTGCACCGGTGGTAGTTTCGCTCCTATCCACCAATGAAAATACCTGGGGATTCCCTCCATCTATGTATGTGGTGAAGGGAATCTCTGTGGATTCCCTTCCCTGCTCACTCCCAATCGGTGCCTTTTCCACTCAAATCTGATCCCCCGTTCTCCAATCTCCCATCTACATAACCGTCTTACAGACCCCCGCTGGCACCTAAAAGTTAACCCTAACAAACACCCGTGGCATATTTAACTTTAATGCCAAGGGGGTCCTAGAAGATATGGTATAACTGTTAACCCCAAACAAACCATGGGGGTCTATACAGACCTTAAAGAGGGTACCTAAGTTAACCTTCAAAAATGCCTACAAATCAGTATGAAGCAATATATATTAAATAACCTATTAAGTTAAATATTCAAACCGTAAAATAAACCGGAGATCATGATAGGGGTATAAATATATTTTATTGAAAATATCAGTTTGGGATATTGAAATTATACCAGTCTAAAAAGATATATTACATGGAAGTTCAATACCCTAGAAAAATCTCTAAAAATGATGGTACAGTAAAAGGTTCACCAATATGGTGACTGAAAAATATGAAGTTTGTCCCTTATAAATATATTTGTGTGTCTCTCTCTCTTTGTCTCTAGATAGATAGATACACACACACCTACCTATCTGCATCAGAGGACTGCAACAGGTAATTCTGGAGCTATTTCTAACTATTCATGAGAAGTGGGATGTATATATGTGCTTTGATGCAATAATACTGAATAAACTATTCTCACCATATTAATGGCATTTTCAAAAACACAGGATGTATACAGATAGTAGTAGCTTAACCATCCAGTACTCCGAATTTACCCAAAAGAGAACAAATAACAACGGTAAGCATATAATGGACTTCACAAATACCATATTACTTTCTCATGGGACATGCTTTTGTAGATACATCTATACACTGCTTGAATTAATTATATTACAATTTGCTATACATGTAAAAAGAAGTAAAATACTGTGGTAAGGCTGCTGTTATTTTCATATTTCACAAACATGACTGAAAGATCAATGAAAAATGACACATTTTAATCACATGGCAACCACAGCAATTTATACATTGCTAAAGAAAATAAACTATAATCCTGTAGGAATGTGTCAGCACTTTAATTTTTTTTTGTATCTTTCTTCAATATAATATTATTTTATTATACTTTTAGATACCTTATGACATCAAAAAGTTAGCAAAATATTCATGTTGATTTTGTTGTATATCAGGAGCTTAAATACATTTGGAACTCACCCATTTAGGTACCTTTCATTTAGAAAGATGGCTATATAAAATGAGGGAAAAAAGTATTTGATCCCCTGCTGATTTTGAATGTTTGTCCACTGACAAATAAATAATCAGTATATCATTTTAATGGTAGGTGTATTTTAACAGTGAAAGACAGAATACCAAAAAAACAAACAAACAAGAAAATGCATGTCAAAAAAAGTTATAAACTGATCTGCAGGTCAATGAGGGAAATAAGTATTTGATCCCTTTGACTTAACACTTGGTGGCAAAACCCTTGTTGGCAATCACAGAGGTCAGACGTTTCTTGTAGTTGGCCACCAGGTTTGCACACATCTCAGGAGGGTTTTTGTCTCACTCCTCTTTAATAATCCTCTCCATGGCCCTCATTCAATTGCAATTTGGCCAATTGAATAGGGGTCTAAATAAGCACATAACATATTTTTTTAAAGAAGTTTTTAGTTAGCTAACATCTATCCAAAAGCAAGTTTTTCACTAACTAAAAACGTATTTAAAAAAAATATGTTATGTGCTTATTTAGAGCACTATTCAATTGGCCAAATCGCAATTTAATGATGAGGGCCCAAGTCATTAAGGTTTTGAGGCTTATGTTTGGCAACTCAAACCTTCAGCTCCCTCCACAGATTTTCTGTGGGATTAAGTTCTGGAGACTGGCTAGGCCACTCCAGGACCTCAATATACTTCTTCTTGAGCCACTCCTTTGTTACCTTGGCTGTGTATTTTGTGCCATTGTCATACTGGAATACCTATCCATGACCCATTTTCAATGCCCTGAGGAAGGAAGGTTCTCACCCAAGATTTGACAGTACATGCCCCGTCCATCGTCCCTTTGATGCAATGCAGTTGTAGTGTCCCCTTAGCAGAAAAAGACCCCTAAAGCATAATGTTTCCACCTCCATGTTTGATGGTGGGCATGGTGTTCTTGGGGTCATAGGCAGCATTCCTCCTCCTCCAAACAGGATGGAAAGAGCTTGATATTGGTCTCATCTGACCACAACACTTTCCCCCAATTCTCCCCTGAATCATTCAGATGTTCATTGGCAAACTTTAGACGGGTCTGTACATGTGCTTTTTTTGAGCAGGGGGACCTTGCAGGCGCTTCTGAACAGTGAATAGAAGAGCAAAAAGGGATGACAATGTGTTACATAATTGTTAGAATTTGATTCCTTACCTCAGACATGCTGGGGAGCAGGCATATTACAAGCATGCTTCTCCAGAGAGGTAACCACCCCTCTCATTTATGTAACCTTCAGCAAAGTATCATACATGCTTCCAAAGCCAAGCATCCAGAGACATCATAGTTTGAAATGTTGACATGCCTAACATAAAGAAAAACAACGAAATGCATTTTTACAGAACTGACACGACTTTTATTCAATAGATTCTGACTTAAGTAGTTATCAGTCAGTTTATACCAGTTGTTGGCAACTCAATCCTACAACTCAACCCTACAGTCCAATATTTCTAAACCTCTCTGCTTCTGTATTCAGGTTTTCTCTTTTTAGCACACCTGTATTACTCTGTTTCATTTATTGTAACTGATCCACGTGTTCAAGCAGAGTGATATTGAAATCCAGAGGCCATATTCAATTCCAAGCCCGCAACTCAATCGAAGGCGGACAAATGTCTGTGGGTGTGTTGCAGGCTTCCGTTTGTCTCCGATTGCAATGCTATTCAATTGCTCAAGGCTGCAAGTTATGGGCCAAAGGGTATCCGACCTGATGAAGCTAAAATCATTTAAGGCCTTAAGTTGTGATCCCGGCACAGGTCAATATACCATTAGGACACCAATCAACACCGCTGGAAACGGTTTAAAAGACTGCGAAAATCGTAATTCTTTGACTATGTTGTAGCTGAGAAAGTCAACACACAGGTCTAGGTGTTGGTGGGTTTTTGACAGAGATAAAGAGAGAGAGATAGAGATAGCCAGATACTGAGAGATAGAGAGTGTTAGTGAGAGATAGAGAGTGTTAGAGAGAGAGATAGACTATGTTAGAGAGAGCGAGTGAGAGTGCCAGAGAGAGAAATAGAGAGTGTTAGAGAGAACAAGTGAGAGTGCCAGAGAGAGAAATAGAGAGTGTTATAGAGAGAGCGAGTGAGAGTGCCAAAGAGACAGATAGAGAGTGTAAGAGAGAGATAGAGAGTGTTAAAGAGAGAGATAAAGAGTGAGGAGAGGATGAGAGATAGAGGTATGGAGAGATGGAGAGAAGGCAGCAGGTTAAGGAGGGGAGGTACAGGTGGAGGAGAGCAGGAGGGGGTGAGGGATGTGGCCCCAGATATTGGCACAATGTGTAGGAGCAGGTCAGGGGCCTGATTCCAGGGGGGGGGGGTAGTGTGGATGAGGGTCCGGACCCAGGGAGACAACAGGGAGGCCAGGAACCCCAGACACAGTTGGCAGGGCAACAGGTTGTGCCAAAGCAGAGGGCCCACAATTATAGCGAAGAGAAGACAGAAACTCTCTTCAGGGTAGTCTAGGCCCACCGTAGCATCATCCATGGTGGTAGGGATGTGAGGCCTGGCGATAAGGCACGTGCCTGGAATGAGGTGACTGCAGCTGTGGCTTCATAAGGGGTTGCAAACAGGGATGCCCGGTTGGTTAAGCACTGATATGATGACTACTTGATGAAGGTGAAGAAAAAGATGGCAGCGGAGGCCAGAGCAACCCGTGGGACTGCTGGTGGCCCACCTCTCAACATCACATACTGTGGATGGGAGTAGACTATCAAGGAGTCTTTGGATCCAGCAGCAGAAGTGGGCCTTCCAGGACAGTTGGACACTGGCTATCAGGAAACCCTGCGAAGAGAGTACCATACACAACATCACACCCTTATATGCACACACATGAACTTCATACACGTAGATAACTGACATACAATAGCACTGTAAGATTTATGGCTCTAACTACAGGTATATGGGGCAGCAATAACAATGTAAATATTATAATATATCATATTATAATCCTAATTGTTATCAATGAAATGTCTGTCCAATACCTTTAATTGAAACGGAATCTGAAGAGCAGTTGCCAATACAGTTTGTGTTAGTGTTATGTTTGCTGTGTTCAAAGTTAATATAAAACAAAACAGTATAGATATCAATTGCAATTGTATATTTTTTGTAATGAGTTCTCCTAGCTGTATCTTCCCCATGTTACACTGCACAGTTTAAAGCTGTGCAGCTAAACACTGCAACTGCTTTGAAGCTATCCCCAGCGTTAAATATGGCACAGCTGTAGATTTACAATGATTTTACATGAGAGTACATGTATAGATGAGCACATTGCAGCATATGTGGATAAAGACTCTGAGGGACTGCATGTGCATGTCATGTACTAGCCTAAACTGGATCATGTCTCATAAGCATGTCAACCGTTGATGACCATTGATCATAGATTGGTTAGTCTCACACACTGCACAGCAGATTCAGATGACCATGTGTCCTAATGAACTGCAGATGGCATACCGCACCAGCTACAGTATATATATACATATTGATATAAGCCATGATCCACAATGCTCATGATACAGCTCAATGTTTATCTGTGGGTAACAATCACCACAGCCAATTACAAGTGATCATGATATCAGGGATATGGAAACACAAGCAACAAATTGTTTAGAGAGTCAATACTCACATACTATTGTCCTCTCATTTCAGTACCCAAGAGGCGTACCCCGCCCGCTTAGACACAGGCAGTGGCTCTGCCAGAGCCACCACTATCACCGGCGCAGGTGGTGGAGGAGGAAGCCGGACCATCAGCAGCAGAACCATTGTGGGAATCAGCCCCTGGGCCCTCACACGGATCATGTTCCCAGCCCTTCCAAATTACTGGAGGTTCAATGAGCCACCAACCACCTGCAGGGATGTCGAGCTCATGGGGACCAATCTCAACAGGCCCTCTGAGAGGTCTGACAAATCCCAGTCCACTAGAGAAGGAACTGACAACCCACTCCAGTGTCTTTGGCATGCAGACCTTGTGGATACGCACAGTGAGAGACATTAGTAGGTGTGTTGCAGTCCATAGGGTCACACAAGTGAGGGACTGAACAACCATATGTGAAATGTTCCCCTGGTACTTGATATATGCCATATGGTGGTGTAATTTGGCCACTATTTGTTGTCCCAATGTAGATGTGATGAGTGATATATATATATATATATATATATATATGATGATCTTTGTATTTTTTTGCTAGTTAACACCCCTGAAAATCCCTTCTAAAATTAGCATAACATTCATAATTCATTTGTCCAATCGCAGGCAGCTATACATTTTAATACAATATAACAATCAATTATGGTAATTTGTGCAGGAAGGAATCATGGGATCTGTAGTTCCCCTGTAGAAGGAAGTAGGAGGAGTCAAACACTGACCTGTAGATCTCTGCATTGAGCTGCTGCTAGCTTGAATGTTAGAAAATAGTTAAAATCTGAATATAAATGCAGTGTTTCTATTGGTACACAGTGCCTATGTAGGCAGCTCTGGGGTGTGGGAAACAAGTTTTATTTTTAAAACAAATAAATCTGTATGTGTATAGAATGACTCAATGTAATGTGTGTATCTGATATAAGCAGCATGTGTTGGATTAGAAAAAGGGAAAAACAGGGAAACTTCCATATACCTTTAAGCCAGCTGAACCTTAACAGAGATCTGTGCTGCCACCCTTCATCCTGGAAACACTCAAGCAGACACATATGATGTTGGTAAGATGTAGAAGTAGTTGTGGTTGAGGAGCACAATTAAGCAGTGACAGTAAAGAGCTAATTGGGAAAGTGAGAGCAGATTAATTTGAGTGATTTGTTAAATCAATGTTTAGTGAGATAAAGTCTGTAATCTGTCTTAAAAAATTATCTTCTTTCCAAGTTTTAGATGTTTTGTCCACTTATGTAGGCCACTGTATGTCTGTATTAGCGAAAGAATCTCTACTTGTACAAAATACATGAGGAAAACCCACAACTTCTTATGTCACAAATGTATTATAATAGATGATGTCACAAAGCAGAGTTACTATATTAGTGCTGCATTGGGAGAGCCAAGCCATTCATGTCAGGAGATTGAATAGATGAGCATCTGAAGAGCAGTGCGTTTATATCTCAGGAGTGTTCACTAAAGTAAAACTCTGTTTTACTTGCATTCTTATTGCACAAAGGAAAAAGAAAATGGAGTGGATTACGGTAAAGTTTGCTACTAATTAGTGTATTAGAAATGAAACCAGACTAATTGAGGTGCCATTTGGATTGTTATGATGATTTAGAGTTGGTCCTATCCTATTTTGTGTGTGGCGCTGTTAACTGGTAATGCGCACCGCTGCTTACGTCGCCATCTACTGTTATAAATGAGCTACTTTGCCCCGGTAAGTAGTTAGCGGTTTAGGGTTAAAGGGTTAGGGTAAAAGTTAGGGGGTTAGGGTTAGAGGGTTAGGAAGTTAAGGTTAGAGGGTTAGGGGGTTAGGGTTAGACTTTTAGAGTTAGGGGGTTAGGAAGTTAGGGTTAGAGAGTTAGGGTTAGAGGGTTGGCGTGTTACACTACATGGCGACGCAAGCGCAAGTCGTCGTCGGCGCACTTCCACATTGGCGCACACAAATAGGATAGGTCTGAGAAGTTTATTAAGTAGTGGAGTATTGGCACAATTGTGTAACATGAAGGGATATATCTAACACGTGTCTTCTCTTATGATACTACTGTATGATTAAATCTGTATTGTCACAAGTCTAACATAATTTACAGTGCCTTGCAAAAGTATTAACCCCACCTTGACTTTTTACCTATTTTGTTACATTAAAGCCTTAAGTTCAATGTTTTGTTAATCTGAATTTTATGTGATGGATCTGAGCACAATAGTCTAAGTTGGAAAAGTGAAATGAGAAAAATATATACATAAAACTATTTTTTAGAAATAGAAAACAGAAAATTGTCATGTGCTTATTTATTCACCCACTTTGTTATGAAGCCCATAAAAAGCTCCGGCGCAACCAATTACCTTCAGAAGTCACATAATTAGTGAAATGATGTCCAACTGTGTGCAATCTAAGTGTCACATGATCTGTCATTAGATATGCACACCTTTTTTGAAAGGTGCCAGAGGCTGCAACACCTAAGCAAGAGGCACCACTAAGCAAGCACTGCCATGACGACCAAGGAACTCTCAAAACAAGTAAGGGACAACGTTGTTGAGAAGTACAAGTCAGGGTTAGGTAATAAAAAAATATTCAAATATTTGATGATCCCCAGGAGCACCATCAAATCTATCATAACCAAATGGAAAGAACATGGCACAACAGCAAACCTGCCAAGAGTCTGCCGCCCACCAAAACTCACAGACCAGGCATGGACGGCATTAATCAGAGAGGCAGCACAGAGACCTAAGGAAACCCTGGAGGAGCTGCAGAGTTCCACAGCAGAGACCGGAGTATCTGTACATAGGACAATAAGCCTTACGCTCCATAGAGTTGGGCTTTATGGCAGAGTGGCCAGACGAAAGCCATTACTTTAAGCAAAAAACAAAATGGCACTTTTTGAGTTTGCGAAAAGGCATGTGGGAGACTCCCAAAATGTATGGAGGAAGGTGCTCTGGCCTGATGAGACTAAAATTGAATGTTTCAGGAAACTGGTCAGAGTTGAGGGAAAGATGGATGGTGCTAAATACAGGGATATTCTTGAGCAAAACCTGTACCACTCTGTGCGTGATTTGAGGCTAGGACGGAGGTTCACCTTCCAGCAGGACAATGACCCCAAACACACTGCTAAAGCAACACTTGAGTGGTTTAAGGAGAAACAGGCAAATGTTTTGGAATGGCCTAGTCAAAGCCCATTATTATTATTATTATTACTTTTATTTGTAATGCGCCAACATATTCCGTAGCGCTATACAGATGAAAAGAACAAGGAGAAATATAATTTTAACAAACTGCTAAAAATGGAGAACCCTGTTTTGAGCTTAGAATCTTTATAGAAAGTGTTTTTTTCCCAAAGCACTCTACAAGATGGAAAACTCTCTACTTACAATCTAAAGGGGATGGAAGAGGCAAATAAGAAATAGCAAGGGTCAGGAAGAAAGTGAAGTTTCATTAGGTAGGAGGGTATGCAAAGTTAGAATGTTTTTTCATATAGAAGGAAAAGGAAAGCATCTGAGAAAGTAATTTGGTAAGTGATCCTAGTATGTAATACCTTATCTGGCCCTAGTGGTCAGATAGTATAATCTGCGAGTGGTAGGTGAGGGGCCTGTGTTAGGAGGTATGTCCCAAGAAGCCAACAGAAGAATGAGAGAGAGGGAGAGGTAGTGGGATTTGGACTTGCAGAAGTGTTTCTGCTTATAAGCTTTAGAAGGGGGAGGAGATAGTAAATGGAGGTATGAGAGTAGCTCACGGAGCATAAAAGAGGAGAGGAGAGCATGTAAGGTGAGATGGTTATGTTGGAGACATGATGTGGAACAGTTGAGAAGAGGAGCTTGAGGAAAAGACAGGATGTAATGAGGAAGGAACAGGCATGAGGAAACATTGAGTAATAGATTAATTAGGTATAGTTAGCAGGTGTTGCTAATTGATCAGCTCTAGGAAATTTGAGTGACTCAATAAATCAAGAGAAACAAGGGGCTGGTGGGTGAGAAGTGATTGTTGTTCCAGAGAGAGTGAGAGAGCAGAGAATGAGGCCTACAGATAGTGGAGAGACTGCAACAGAAAATGAGAAGGATGGACAAATGTTATTTCCCAGATAAGAAGCAATAAAACCAGGCTTTGGGGGTGGGGGAGCAGGCAACGTAAGGGGGCTTTCAGACAAATGCATAGGTATAGATTTGCTTAGTAAAAGTTTCTATCTCATCAGATATTATATCACAGAAACATTCATACAAATATTGATAATATTACATATAGTACAAGTTGAAATGGCTCCACATTGTCTTTAGATACCTGCAGCAAAACGTCAGAGAGTGTGTTTGAATGAGGCCTACAGATAGTGGAGAGACTGCAGCAAAACTAAGCCCAGACCTCAATCCAATAGAAAATCTGTGGTGAGACTTAAAGATTGCTGTTTACAAGTGCAAACCGTCCAACTTGAAGGAGCTGGAGTAGTTTTGCAAGGTGGAATGGGCAAAATTCCCAGTGGTAAAATGTGGCAACCTCATAGAGACTTATCCAAAGCGACTTGGAGCTGTGATTGTCGCAAAACGTGGCTCTACAAAGTATTGACTTTAGGGGGGTGAATAGTTATGCACATTTACTTTTTTCTGTTATTTTGTCCTATTTGTTGTTTGCTTCACAATAATAAAAAAAAACATCTTCAAAGTTGTGCGCATGTTTTGTAAATTAAATGATGCAAATCCTCAAACAATCCTTGTTAATTCCAGGTTGTGACAACAAAACACACAAAATGCCAAGGGGGGTGAATACTATTGCAAGGCACTGTATGTACTTGTGTATTTCTCTGCAGAAAATATTGGCAGTTGTTTAGAAGCATATAACAACTAGTTCCGACTGTGAGTAGAGAGGGCTATACAGGTGAGTATAGACTATTCAGGATACAAAGTATCAACCTTGGAAAGGTTGTTCCTTGTATATTGACCATAAAGGTGCATTCTAGTCTCATATTTAATTATGTTTTTTTTTGAAGAACCTGTTTTCTTAATGTACATAATTTTAGAAATTAAAACAAACAAAAAAACAGACTATTAATTTATTAGCTTAACATGCAATTATTATTTCCTGGGGAAAGCCATGTTCCTTTTTTGTGTAGCTAGCTCAAATTCCAAGCATAGCAACAAAGGATTGCAACATTCAATATTAGCAGGAGAGGTGAGGAGGAGAAAGAGGTGGCCCTGGGGAGTGGTGGAGGAGAGTGGAGGAGAGAAAGAGGAGGTGGTGGAAGTGGTGGAGGAGGAGGTGGTGGAGGAGGAGTTGGTGGAAGTGGTAGAGGAGGAGGTTGAAAGGTATAGGAGGAGGAGAGTGGAGAGAAGGAGGTGGGTGGTGGCAGGGTGGTCCTAGCAACAGGCACATGTAGACCAGGGACACAGGGGGAGGGGCCTGATCCGGGGGGGGGGGGAGTTCGGTGGAGGGACAGGCTTCAGGGACAGGTCATGGAGGCAAGGATCACCGTCCCCAGTTGGGAGGGCAAGATGCTAAGGGCAAGCACAGGGCCCTGAACTGCATGCACCAGTAGAATGTGATCCTCCGTGGTGCCATCCATGGTCGCCCCATGATCCTTGCGGAGGGAGGGAAGTCAGGCCAGGGCCTAGGGCCCAGACATGGAAGGAGGTAGCAGCTGAGGTAATAGCAGTGGGCACAGCGCAAAGGGATGTGAGGTCCGTCAAGCACCGTTTTGATGACATCAGGGCCAAGGTGAGGAGGATGATGTCCAAGGAGGACAAGCAAGCTGCATCACCAAGTGGTGGCCCCAAAGTGACTGTGTGCTATAAGTAGTAGAGGGTGGCCAAGGACCTTCTTAGCCAGGTGCCCGTCGCTGGAGTTTCAGGCCTGGTACACCACATGTACATCACACATGCCATGATGACCAAAAAGGACACTGACATGTCAGCTCCATGGTATTAACAAGGGATAGATGGATGCATCGTTTAATCCATGAAGCTGACAAATCATCATTTCTAGGCACAGCAACAGTAATCAACCAATAGAGAGTTCATGTATTGGTGTGCCCACTGCATCGTATGCAGTTACAGACCGCAGCTGGAATTAAGATAGCATTAGGGGCGAAGATCAATCAAGACCAAGAACCAAAAAATAGATTATATCTAGCAAATGATAGGCAATCTGAGTTGCAATTAGGAGAATCATCCAGGTTCAAGCCTAGATGTCAGATAGTTAGGAATGAACACAAAACAATGTATTTATTCATCATATTAATAACATGTACCTTTCTTTTCCATCTTTCAGCATCAAGGAGGTCTGGACCCAGTGGTGAGCCAGCGGCAGAAGCGTCTGCTCCATCAGAGCAGGAAGGAGAATAGAGGATGTCATCTGGCTAGTGTGGTCACCAGCAGGACCACAAGCTACACCTCCAGGATTTGACCCCACTATCCCCCTCCTCCAGAGACTCAGCATCTCGCCAGGGCCCTCCCACTAGAGGGACCAGCTGGACTTGACACCACCTCCTTCCCTCAGCACTGCGTCCGACTGGCCGCCACCGCCACCGGGCCCACCAACACCACTACCCTTATTGCGCCAGAATCCAGCCGGGCCCCAGACTCTCCCCACTGGGCCACCACCACATCCTCACCAGGCCACGTCTCAGGGACCTCCATCCCCATCTCAAGCCAGGCTGCAGATGGAGCATCTCTGGGGGAATCCAGGCCAGCATCTCCACCAATCATGTGGAGGTCACGCGCATCCTGGCCAGGCCCAATAGGGAGGAGAGGAGGCACCACCTAATGACTGAATCGTACCTGGCCGGACTGCTCAGGATGGGGGCGGACCAGCGCATATCATGGTGGTGATATTTTGAATGCAGATGGCTACCTCCCATGTCATGGTCCATGATTCTCTTCTCTGTGGACACATAGGGTTCTGTTTAACATTTCCCCAATTAATGGTCACTGAGGAATGCTGTAGAGAAGAGATGCTGCCATATCTATCTTTTTTAAGGCCTTATTTTGTAGGTGTTATGTTTTTGTTTTTGTTTTGTTTTAGGTACAATTCAGGTCCATGAAGGCATTCTTTGCATCTGCAAGCATTGTGAAGGAAATGTATGAGGTTTAAGTTTTTCACAGTGCCTCTCAGGTAGATTACATAGTTACATAGGGCCTCATTCTATTACCGGCCGTAAATCGTCCGTAAGGCTGCGATTCCTTGCGGGGGTTCTGTTAACTCACGATTCTATTATACGGCCCCGCAAGGATCTCCTCTTACGGCCGGCCGCATATCTTGAAACCGGCCGTAAGCTGTGAAATCTAAAAACGCAAAAATAAATTCAAGCCTGCACTGTACAGCTCTGTAAATGCTAGGGATCATATTGGGGGACATGAGGATTAAAAGTAACCCACTCTCAAGCTTGCACATCAGCCCAAACCCGAGTTCAAATTAACTGTTTATTTTCCGGCTGCGGCGTGGGCGGTCTGAAGTGCTCCAAGCACTCTGGACTTTTTACATGGATATTTTACGGATATTAAAAATAAAATATTTTACGGATTTGAGTATAGGATAATTATGTGCTATTTTTTCTAACACCTAAAATCCCTTTATAGTCTTCTCAAAGTGCAGGATGGCTTTATTTGAGCTATTTTATGTGCTTAATTGGTGCCAGCGGGACCTCTTTCCTGCAAGTAAGCTGCGGCTCGCTTTTAGCCTTGTAGAGAGGTTTCCCGGAGCAATTGAATTGCAAATAGGAATTTCTTACGGCCGAAACTCTTGTGGCCGTTTTAGATCAAAGGCTTTCCTCTGGCGCGAGCGGCCGCAAGAGATAGCAAGGCACCGGCCGCAAGCCTGCCGGAGCCCCCGGCCGTAAGGGAATAGAATAGCCGAATAGCTTGCGGCCGGTCCTTGCGGCCCCGCAACGGCTGCGGCCGCTAATAGAATGAGGCCCATAGTATTTAAGGTTGAAAAAAGACCTTCAGTCCATCAAGTTCTAACTTTCAAGATCTCCTCCGATCTGCAATATGCGGATTAACTATTAATTAATTAGTTGTATGAATAAAAAAATAAAAAATAATAATTAAATCTCCTGATCCCAGACACCGGCGACCGGACTTCTCCCTGGATCAATACTTCCTCTCTAATTATCCATGATAACCCTGAATTCCCTTTTTAATTAGAAATAAATCCAGTCCCCTTTTAAAGTTATCTATCGAATCCGCTGTCACCACCTCCTCTGGAAGAGAATTCCACAGATTAACCACCCTTACTATTAAGAACCCTTTTCTTTCTTTAAGGTGGAATCTTTTTACTTCTAACCTCAAGGGATGTCCTCTTGTCAGCTGAAAACCTCTTGGCACAAAAAGCTCCCTTGACAAATCTTTATACTGACCCTGGATGTATTTATATAAGGTAATATTATCTCCTCTTAGACGCCTTTTTGTTCTAGAGAAAATAAGTTTAATTTGGTTAGTCTTTCTTCATAACTTAGCCCCTCCATTCCCCTTAGTGTTGTTGCCCTCCTCTGTACCTTTTCCAGCTCTAAAATTTCCTTTTTATAAAGTGGTACCCAAAATTGTACTCCATATTCTAAATGAGGGCGTACTAGAGATTTGTATAGTGGCAGAATTATATTTGCTTCCCTGGCTTCTATACCCTTCTTAATACATGCTAATATTTTATTTGCCTTTGCAGCTGCTGCTTGGCATTGAGCACTGTTACCTAGGTGGTTGTCCACAAGCACTCCCAAATCCCTTTCAATATCTGATACACCTAGATTTGCTCCATTAAGATTATAAATTGCATGGCTATTTTTCCTTCCCAGATGCATAACTTCACATTTATTCCTATTAAATCTCATCTGCCATTTGGATGCCCATTCCTCAATTTTATGTAAATCCCTTCGGAGGGAAAGCACATCACTATATGATTTAATTACCTTGCACAACTTCGTGTCATCAGCGAAAATTGAGACACCACACTCCAATCCTACCTCTAAGTCATTAATAAATATGTTAAAAAGGAGAGGACCTAATTCTGAACCCTGAGGGACCCCACTTACCACATTAGTCCAATCGGAGTATGTTCCATTTACAACAACCCTTTGCTTCCTGTCTTTTAGCCAGCTCTCAATCCATGAGCAGATATTTACTGCAACTCCAGTATCTCTTAGTTTGCACAATAGTCTCCCATGTGGCACTGTATCAAAAGCCTTTGCAAAATCCAAAAAGTCTACATCCACTGAGTTGCCTTGATCCAGGCTCCTACTAACCTCCTCATAGAAACTAATTAGATTTGTTTGACATGACCTATCGCTCATAAATCCATGTTGACTCCTACTTATAATCCTGTTCAAATAGACATATTCTTGTATATTATCCCTTATTAACCCTTCTAAAATCTTCCCCACTACAGAAGTGAAGCTCACTGGTCTATAATTCCCCGGATTTGCTCTTGCTCCCTTTTTAAATATAGGTATCACATCAGCTTTTCTCCAGTCATCTGGCAGAGACCCTGTGTTGAGTGAATCTTGAAAAATTAAATATAATGGTTTGGCTAATACAGAACCCAGTTCCCTTAGTACCCTTGGATGTATTCCATCAGGACCCGGGGCTTTATTAACATTTATTTTTTCCAACCTCTTTTGGATTACTTCCTGTGTTAACCAATTATTTGGCAAAGGTAGTGTAGCCCCATTATGTTGCCGTGTCCCAACCACTGGTACCTCCCTTGTGTATACCGAAGAAAAGAACCTATTTAGCTCATCTGCCTTTTCTTGGTCACTAATTATCAGACAGCCTGTGTCACATTGTAATGTTCCTGTAGCTTCCTTCCTCGCCTTCTTCCTATTAATATAGTTAAAAAATATTTTAGGGTTAGTCTTACTCTCTTTTGCAATTAATTTTTCATTTTCTATTTTAGCCAGTCTAATCGCCCTTTTGCAAGCCTTGTTGATTTCCTTGTATTCCTGTAAGGCAGTCTCTGTCCCCTCTTGTTTGTATAATTTAAATGCCTGTTTTTTACTCCGTATCTTGATCTTTAAATCATTGTTAAGCCACATTGGATGGGATTTACTCCTTTTACTTTTATTCCCACACTGTATATGCCGATGTGTATGTATATTTAGTAAGGATTTAAATGTTGTCCATTTATGGTCAGTGTTTTTACCTGACAGTTCTCTGTCCCAGTCTATACTTTGTGTTGCTGCCCTTAGACCGTTAAAGTCTGCCCTTTTAAAATTAAGAGTTTTCGTTGGCCCCTTAAAATTTAGTTTTTTTAATTCAATCTCAAATGAGACTGTGTTGTGATCACAGTTTCCCAAAGGTTGCCCTATTCCAACATTTGATACTAAAGCAATATTATTTGTGATGAGTAAATCTAAGATAGCTTAATTTCTAGTAGGTTCTTATACAACCTGGGACAGATATTGATCCCTGAGTGTACTCAAGAACCTGCTCCCCTTACCTGAACTGCTGGTCTCATTTATCCAGTTTATTTCAGGGTAATAAAAATCTCCCATTATTAGAACTTGACCATGCTTTCCTCACTTTCAGCTATATTTGGGGGTTTACAGCATACTCCTACTAATATTCTTTTGGAATTTGCTGCTCCGCTATTTAACTCTACCCACAAACATTCAGCTTTATCACTAGGACCACCATAAATATCTTCTCTGACTATAGGCTTAAATTCAGGCTTAACATACAGACAAATCCCTCCTCCTCGTTTACCATTGCCTCTATCTTTCCTAAATAGGTTATAACCATCCAGATTAACAGTCCAGTCATGAGATTCATCCCACCACGTTTCAGTAATGCCTATTAAATCCCATTTTTCCTTTATTGCTAATAATTCGAACTCCCCCATTTTTCCTGGCAAGCTTCTGGCATTAGCAAGCATACACCTTATGTTATGAGTCTGTAGGTCTGAAGTGCCTGCCACTGCACTTGAATTACTTAGTACTACCTCCCTATTGACTATACTACCCCTCCCCCATATCCTCCCCTATGAGTTGTTAATTCATCCCTTATACCCTCTACACTTTCTACCCCATTACTTATATCTAGTCCCTCCACCCCACCTACTAGTTTAAAACTCCTCCAGCCTTTCTATCATCCTATCCCCTAGTACAAAAGCTCCCTCATCATTAAGGTGCAATCCATCCCTACTGTAGAGATTGTACCGAAGTGAGAAGTCAGCCCAGTGGTCTAAAAACCCAAACCCCTCCTTAGTGCACCACATCTTTAGCCACGCATTAACCTCCCTAAGCTCCTTCTGCCTCCCTGGGCTAGAACGTGGCACTGGTAGTATCTCAGAAAATACTACCTTGGAGGTCCTTGCCTTCAGCTTATTACCTAGTTCTCTAAAATCATTCTTTAGGACACTCCATCTTCCACTAACTTTGTCATTGGTACCAATATGTACCAAGACCGCCGGTTCATTTCCAGCCCCATCCAATAATTTGTCTACCTGATCCACAACTGGACGAACCCAAGCACCCGGGAGACAGCAAACTGTTCGATTGCTGGGATCTGGGTGAGAAATCACCCTGTCTACCTTCCTAATAATAGAGTCTCCTACAACCAAAACCTGTCTGTTGCGCTGCCTATTCTGCCCTGCCTCTCCTCCAGTAGAGCTGTTCTCCCGGCTGTTAGAGGAAACAGCTCTATCTGGCATTGCCATTCCTGAGTTTCACTCAAATCTGTTGGTGTTTGCCAACTCAGAACTGGCCTGTCTCCTCCTGTTCCCCCTGATTCCCCTTCTAACTGTAACCATCATCCTCCCTGGACATCCTCACTAGCCCCAGTTCCACCCTCCATGCTAGGCCAAGCTAAACTGTGCTCAGTGAGCACCAACCCCCTTTCCAGTGGAGCAATATCAGTAAGTGCTGCAATTCTCCTCTCCAGATCTCCAATTTGAGCTTCCAGAGAGGCAACATGCTCACACCTCTCACAGAGGTACGGACCCTGGATCATCTGTTCCAGTATTGCATACATATGACAGGATGTACACTGAGTGAGGTTGCAACTGGACTGACTCATGATTATTATTATTTTCTACAAAATTTCAGTGGGAAAAAAAAAGAATATAAAATAATATACTTGTAAAAAGTTTTCCTCTTTTGCACTAAAAATCTGCCCTCCCTTTTCTTTGAAGTCCCTCCTTTTATTTAAACTCCTACACTTTTACTAGAATTGCACTTGATACTGAAAATGTTCACAAGCTCACAAGTTCACCCCTTCTCCTGTTTATATTAACTTCTGCCTTCTCACCTGGGCACAATTAGTGCACTTTGCAATTTATCAGTCTTTACCTGTAAAGGAAAATCCACTTGTAAACAGGCCCCAAAACAGCTCACAAACCTTTTATACTAGTTTACTAGTAAAGCCACACCCCTCTCACCTGGGCACAATTAGTGCACTCTGCAATTTATCAATCTTAACCTGTAAAGGAAAATCCACTTGTAAACAGTATTTTAGATATTCCTTCAATGACAGCCCCCCCCCTTAACATGCAGCTCCCACTATTTTAAATCTATCATAAATTAGAGAAATGGGAGTCTAAATGGCAGATGAGATTTAATACAAATAAATGTAAGGTTATGGATTTGGGAAGGAAAAATAGCCATGCAATTTATAATCTTAATGGGGTATCTGAAATTGAAAGGGTTTGGGAGTACTTGTGGACAACCACCTAGGTAGCAGTGCTCAATGCCAAGCAGCAGCTGCAAAGTCAAGTAAAATATTAGCATTTATTAAGAAGGGTATAGAAGCAAGGGAAGCAAATATAATTCTGTCACTGTAAAAATCCCTAGTACGCCCTCATTTGGAATATGAATTACAATTTTGGGCACCACTACATAAAAATTTTAGAGCTGCAAAAAGTACAGAGAAGGGCAACAAAACTAATAAGGGGAATGAAGGGGCTAAGTTATGAAGACAGACCAACCAAATTCAACTTATTTTCACTAGAAAAAAGGCGTCTACAAGGGGATATAATTACCTTATTTAAATACATCCTCTTCCCCCTCTCCTTCCCCTGTATCTCTTCCCCTCCTTTCCCTCCCCAGTGTCTCTTCCCCCTCTCCCTCCCCTGCCTTTTCCCCCCTCTACTCCCTCCCCTGTGTCTCTTTGCCCTGCTCTCCCTCACCTTTGTCTCTTCCCCCTCTGCCTCCTCTGTGTCTCTCCCCCCTCTCCCTCCCCTCTCTCTCTTCCCCCTCTCCCTCCCCTGCATCTCTTCCCCCTCTCCCTCCCCTGTGTCTCTTTCCCCCCTTTCCTTCCCCTGTGTCTCTTTACCCCCTCTTCCCCCCTTATGCTCCTCTTCCTCCCTTTCCCCCTTAATCTCCTCCTCCATTTCCCCTTATCCTCCTCCTTATCCTTATCCTCATCCTCCCTTGCCCCCCCTCATCCTCCTCCTCCCTTTGCCCTCTCCAATTACCCCCTTCTCCCTCCAATGACCTCCCTTTCCACTCTCTTACTGTAAGCAGATGAGCTCCTGCTGCTCTCTCCCCTGAAGCACGTCTTCTGTCTGTGTCCAGAACCAGCATATGCTAATGACATGACTTCACATGCGCATCACGTCATTAGCATATGCCGGTTCTGGACACAGCCAGGAGACGTGCTTCAGGGGAGAGAGCAGTAGGAGCTCATCTGCTTACAGTAAGAGAGGGGAAAGGGAGGTATTTGGAGGGAGGGGAGGGGTAATTGGAGAGGGGGTAGAGAGTAGGAGGATAAGGGGAGGAGGAGGATAAGGGGGAAGGAGGGAGGAGACACAGTGGGTCTCGCTGTGCGAGTGACGCAAAAGCGTGACCAACATTGCAAACGTTACCCACACTGACAACTATATATGTGATAATCCACATATTAAAAGGATCAGAAGAAATCTAAAAAGGTTGAACTTGATGGACTAACAGTCTTTATTCAACCTTAAATACAATGGAACTACAGTATATAGCCAGATACGAAGACATGATTGTTGTTAGCTTAAATGTAGACTAATACTGCTATGCCGGTGCAGTTGCAAAGTCTCACAACGGCATGTTAATAACAGCCAGCATTGATATATGCACTACTGAAACTTGTGATCCTGACCTCAAAATCAATCTTAGAACAGATCTTTGGGTCTGATGTAAGTAACATTAAATCTGGCTGCTGACCTTTGTGCCGTCTCTGTATTAATGGGTATTTACCCCTATTGCTGATATCATGAGTATCCTTTAACATGTGCTAACAATAGTGATATCAATGTTGATGAACAATATCAGATGGAAAAGGTGATAGTACACCTTGACCACTGACGCCAGTCACAGCTAAGCATTTATTGCAAGATGACACATCATTATTAATGGTCATGGCCAGTGAGTTATCCTGAGAACTAGCTAATGGTTAGTAATGCTTGCAGATGGGAATTAGGTGAGTTGGTATATTTTTCACCCGTCCAGTATTTAGCACTGTACTGTACATGCATGTTTGTTTATTTTTTATGCTCCTCCATCTTCTTTTTCTTTTACCACTTTATTTCAGATTTTTGTTTTGTCAACACACTGCATGTGTGAAACTGGATTGGATTACACAGTCCAGATGTGTAATCATCTGTTTCATTGAGCAGATATAGACAGGTTGGGTTGTAAGTGCTATGCACATTAATAGTTTCTTCAAATAATTGGAGGGATTTTTGATGATCCTTTTTATCATCAGATTCCAGTTGCAGTGGTGTAGTGACCACATGTGACCCTGGTAGGGGCTATGCATCATGCTTATTCTAGACTATGACATTACCCCCCTTAGGTGTCCCCTTTTTCCCACAAGCCTCTTGCTCTCCCAGGATTTGCCAACACCACACCCATGATATTAATGCACAGTCTTGTCCATTGCTGATTGTGCTCTGTATATGAAATAAAGCTTTATTATACCGTTCTCATCATGTTAGTGTGTTTTCAATGGTTGGGGTTATGGGACATCCACATACATCACATTTGTGTCACATTCCTATATCAGTAAACTAAAGAGCCCTTGTTACTATGCAATGGTTAATACATATAATAACAACAATAATAGTAATTATATAATGATATATATAATATTTAATAATAAAGGGTTAATACACATGCAAAGACCAATTTGTGATACTGTGGAATATTAACATTCCCTTGAAGGTCCTGATAGGATTATGACATGTGATAATATGAATTGATTGATATCAAAACACTTAATGGGATGTCACCAACTGATAATGGTTATACATCTGGGAACATGGCCACCAGCAATGGCGTGGGACTTCCCAGGATGGATCTAGCGGAGAATATCCCTGATGGAGGTGATTTGGCTGTTGCTCCACATGCCCCTGCACAGCCTCCATGGGTTTTTTGCGGCCCTTCCTAATGGGTTAGAGTAGATTAGTGTAGTGTGTGTTCCCCTGGTCCCCTTCTGGATTGGTAAGTGGTGGTGGTGAAGTGGCTTGTGTACCTGAATGAAACTGTGAGCTATACCATGTAGGGCCACTGTAGGTGGGCAGGTCATAGCAGAGAGGTCAGATAAACCACAGTCCACTAGAGAAGGAACTGGCAACCCACTCCAGTATCTTTGTCATGCAAACCTTGTGGATAAGCACAGACAGAGTTAGTGTGCTGCAGTCCATAGAGTCACAGAGAGTCAGACACAACAGAATGACTGAACAATCAAATATAACATTTTCCCCTGGTACTTGATATATGCCACGTGGCGGTGTAATTTGGCCACTATTTGTTTTCCCAATGTAGATGTGAAAAGTGAGATGTATATAAGATGATCTTTGTATTTTTAGGGTCCACATTATAGCCTCTGTGTGTGAGAAAGGGTTAAAATGTCAGCCATTTCCATGTATATGTGTTACAGTTTAAAGAGGTAGTGCGTCTTTAATAGCTTTCAGCATGTTGCATCATGGCCTTTCATATTGGCATGTGCATGACCATTACAACCTATGAGGAAAATAACATTTTATTTTTTGCAATAGTTGACAGTTGTGAGTTGTTGTGCAAGTGATTGTAATGCCTTCCATTGCTTTGGCTATATTCTAAAGAACATTGGTGTGTTTCTATTGCGATTTGCAGTGTTCCTAACTAGTCTGTAAACCCTTTGCGGGTCCTATTTGGAAGCCGTACGGCCTCACTTACAGTAACTTACAATTGCTCAATTGAACCAGGCTCAATGTATGCATGAGCTACAGGTGGCCAAACCTTTGAAGGGACTGCTTGGAAGGGACTGCTTGGAGGGTTTCAGTGAGTAGAAAACAAGATTTTAAGCAGATCAAGCTTTTTTATATCTATGCAAATAAACTATTAGGTGGTTTATTTCAGTTGTAAAAACAGGAAACTCTCCATCTCCCTTTAAGCAATAATATCTCTATAGCCTCAAATCTAATGATAATATCAGTATCTTCCTGTAATATCAATATATAATGCTGTGTCATTACAGACTAATTATCCAAATTATTGTTCCTTACAATATTAAGGTTTTGATGTCTTCATCTTTATACTTTGACTTTCTGTTTTATTTCAAACTTTTATATTAAACCTTTAAGTGACAAACTAAGTGTGAAAAATTTAATTTCAACTGTTTTTAATTTGCTGAAAGTATATAAAAACAATGGATGATTCATAAATAAGTTAATTGATAAACATATTGTAACATTTGAGCCTTGGAACTGTTTTAAGTTATTAAAAAATCTCAACTCATCATTTATCTAATTGTAAAGGAGGTCTATGAACAGCAAAATAGCTGCTTCTATTGTGGAAAATAGAAAGCACGAGTAAGCAGTGTTATCACTTTATATTTAAAATGTATTAATAAAAAATACATTTTACAGAGAAAAAAATTAATAAATAGTTTTTTTCTGACTTTGGTTGTCTTTTAATGACTTATGAGGAGAAAAGATGAAGTGCTGGAAAGCTCTCAGAGATGTCATCTTAGTACTTGTGCATCATAGTATAACATAGTAATACAGAAATTGCTCAAAACTTCTCCAACACTGCACCCTTTAGTTGTTGTTGTTGTTCAGTCCTTCAGTCGTGTCAGTTCTCAGTGACCATATGGATGCAGCACACCAGGCTCATCTGTCTTTGTTTCTGATTGTGCTTATCCATATGGTTTTCTTTGCAATGATACTGGAGTGGGTTGCCAGTACCTTCTCCAGTGGGCCGCGATTTGTCCTGACCTCTCTTCGATCACTTGCCCATCTTGGTTGACCATATATGGTATAGCTCACAGCTTCATTGAGGTACACAAGCCCCTTACCACAACAAGGTATCGATCCATCCTTTAGTACATCTGGCCAATAGTGAACTGACACTTGTTTGTAGTGTTCATCAACTCACTTTCACTGGGCTTGGCTCACTTTCATGTGGTACATTATGTTGGTTAAATACTGGTGGTATCCATAGGTCAGATAGTTTAGGCAAGCAAAGCATGAAAAATTAAACTGATAGAAAATAAACCTGGAATTAAATCACTTGGAGTTTCACTAAACATGTTTTTCAGATTATCATCTGCTTTCAATTTTATAGTTATTGGACTGTTTTTGTCTTTTTCCTTATAAAAGCAACTGAAGGAAACATTTTGCAAAAGTTATACAAAACGTATCATGCATTGTATTCAGGAAATGAAATAAGGACAAACACACAATTCATGATTCATTGGTTGCTAAAACATGAATCCATTATCATTTATCATTATTGATATTTTACAGTTGTGTCACTATTAGTTTAGTATCTAATCTGGAAAATCTGGAAATCTGGAATTTCCCTTTGTTTATGCAATAGTCTTGTTTTAAAATATATCTGATTAAAATCATAACTATTATCACACAATTGGAAAATAGAAAACATCAAGGAATGCAACTTCTCAATTAGATTTTGTTGAAAACAAATGTATTAATAACAAGGAACTGCTTCACCATTCCTCCACCTGGCCTGCAAATATGGAGGAGCAATGGGAGCAACGTAATTAATAGCAGTGGAGGAATTAGTGAATGGAAGGCCCCATTGCAAAACAACATTTTAAACCCACCCGGGTTGACATATATACAGTATATGTATATACTGTATATATAGAATGCATATAATAGATAGATAGATAGAGCATACTAAGATATTCTATATCAGCATTCATCATGATAGAATCAAAGCACAGGCTAAGGCTCTATAATAACTCAAATATATTATCTAATGCTGATTTGAGAGGGAGCCAGGCAGTCAATGATTTATGGTACTTCAAGGACCTTCAGTGTCTAGAGAGGGGTTGGTACATACATACTCCTGCTCCACTCTGGAGTCAAAGTTGGAAGTGTAATGATGCACATAGACAGCTTACCCATGCCCTCCCGTTGGAGTGAGTTGCAATGAGTAGATGGAGGGAGTGAAGAACACAGACAGCAGAAGGTTGGTGGGCAGCATCAAGCCCCTGTAGAGGTGAGAGCCCTGGTGCAATGCACTGTTTGCACTGGCGGTAGGTCCTCCCCTGATTAATAGTAGTGTGTACTACAAATATCATTTTAGACTGTCCATTACCTTTACTTAAAAAGAATAAACCTGGTAGACATTTGTGAAAACTTTCTACCAAAATATTCAATGTGATATTAGAGCACTGCTCCATAAAATCTGATGTGGGAGCTGTTTGAAGCCCATGGTCATCATCTTCTGGGCCAGGAAAGGGCCCTCTAAAAAAAAGAAATTAAACTAAAGGAGCTCCTTCTATGAAGAGCTCCCCCACCACAAATGGAGGTTGCCAAGCTTTCTGGTATTTAAATAGAGTTTTTGAGTATTTTGATTTGCTGAAATAGATGTCAATCATATTTTAGCCAATCAGAATGGGTTTTTCGGTTGTCACTGTGCTCTATATCGATTTTGAATTATTTGGACCAATCAGGTTGATTAGACTGGAGTACTCGCAATATATATATTTTAAAATCAGGGATTTTAGGAGTTGTTAGAGCCAAGTAATTTAAGGTTATATGGAATTGAATAGTTTTTTGGAGCTCAAGCAACTTGTAAAATTTCTGATGTGGGAAAATCAATGGGAAAATTTGCCATATTGTGCATCTCCAGCTTGCTGTAGTCATCAAGGGTAGTTTTCTGATTTATGCTGAGATGGGGGAATAGAAAAGCTAGGAAGATTTACTTTGCACTTAATGACAGTATAATTTGTTATATAGGGGAAAAGTATAGGGCTATGAGTCCTCTTAGTGCTACATATTTGGGTCCACTAGGGGTCATTTATTGCATATGACAAAACAAATAAAAGAACTTTGCAATGCTCACCACTGTCACCCTCTCTAGGGAATGAGGTGTGTGTGACCTGAGATAATTAGTTGGGTAGCAAAATGCCTCAGGAAGTCTGGTAGGGAGATGTTGTTCTCATTGAGTCCCATATTTATTAGCTGTACTTAATAATCTCAGAGTCTAATAAACCCCTTGCTGAGTTATCAGCATTGTGTTAATAGCTTGACCCTCCTCTTGCCTTGTTAAAGGACCTCTGTATGCAACAAATTACAATTAGCAGCTATGTAAGAAAATAGGACAAATACGTATTTAGAGGATAAGTTTAGCAGACTCTGCTTGTGCCATGGACAGAGGTGGATTTATTAAATATACTTAATATTAATAGGGTATATTAAATATAGCCCAATTATTCAGTTTGTTTATAAGTGTAAAATATGAAGGTGAATTCTATATCTGAATATCATCCTCAAATCCTAAAAATAAAATAACCAATCACGCCAATGGATACAATGTAATAGGCAGAAATACCAATCTAGAATGAATCTAGGCCTCTATTATCTTCAACTTTGTTTTTTTCAAATGAAAAATTACACAAACAGAAGCAGCATCTAAATGTAACTGTATAGACTGATTAATCAATTTATCTACAAGGGAAAAAACACTCGAGTTAACATAAAATTATCCTCAAGGAGCTTGCGAGTGGTGGAATGGCATTTCCAAATCTTTCAGATTACGTTGAAGTAATAAATCTCACTCATTTTCTCACATTTCTCACAATAAAAACTCCCCCAAAATATATTCAAATCGAAAGGTTATTATCGGAACCAATTTATTTGAACTTCCTGTGTTGGCAGAGATATAAAAAGACTAAAACAATAAAAAAAAATTGCCTTTGGTAGTTAAAACTTGTCTACGATTTTGGACAAAAAAATGGAAATTGATTCCATTTCCATCTCCTACTATACCAATAGATTGTATTTTCGCTGATTTGGTTACAGAGATAAAAGGTAGCAGTGATATTTTGAAAATTACAATTTTCAGCAATCTTTTTAAAAATTAATTATTTCGATCTCTGGAGGATTGTATAAATAATAATATGATTAAAAAAGAGAATTGGCTGCTTTATTATAATCTAAAGCAGGCAGTTCTAAAATCCAAATACAATCAAAACTTACCAGTTTTGAACCATTATTGAAATCTGAATCATCTTTATAAATTTCAAACTGTTTAAAATTATTTAGAAAGTTGTCTCAAAAAGAAAAAAACTTTACAGATGATTAAATGGGAAAGAGATTTTAATATCATCTGGGATACTGATAAATGGTTCGACAGAATCCTATGTAAAATGTACCCCATTTAGGTAAATACAATTTAAGTTAACACAAAGATGGTACATGGTTCCCTCTCTCCTGGTTAAAAAAGACTCTAATAAACAATCAGGTAACTGTTAGAGAGGTTGCTTAGAACAAGGCACACACCTACATATATGGTGGTCTTGTAGCATGATTCATCAATTTTGGAGATTATGTTTAGATGAAATTTCCAGGATAACTAAGATTGAACTAGATCTAACACCTGAACTTATTTTTTAAAATTTCTGTCCAATTACAGTTAATAAAAAACAAATGGGTTTCAATATCCACATTTTATTAATAATCAAATGGTTAGTAACTAAAAATTGGAAAAAGAAAACACTACCAACAAGTAAATAAATTTGGGAGATAACTTTAAGAGATAAACAGCTTGAAATTGACTTTATAGAACAAAATGGGAAACTAAATAAAAAACAATTAAAATGGGCTTCATTAACAACAACTTGACATACTAATATTAAACAATTAGCAATGGAATAGATTCAGACCTAAAATGAAAAGAGAAAGGAGAGAAAGGAAGAGAGGAGAACCTTCTAAAGTTTGCCTGGCCCACCCATGAGACTCACCAAATGTAATGTGTTTCGTTGTAATGTTTGTTTACACTACTTCTGTGTAGAAGTGAATGTGGAGATACAATTAATATAACTGAATGACAGTGATCTATATATTATCAAGAAAGTATCTGTATGTATCAGTAATGTATGTATTAATGTTGTTGATTTTGTAAGAAACAAATACAAAATAAATTAAAAAAATAAATAAAATAAATGTAACTGTATGTAATAAGGTCAGATATGCATGTTACTCACATGATAGATTACAAGTTCAGGTTGCTAAATGTCTCTCTAGGACACAGAGGAGCGTCTTCAAACCAAACACCTCTTAGTGATCCCAATTCATATATATACTCTTGATAAATGGCCCAGATGAATAGATTGCACTAGAGAGTGGTGTTCTTTTATGTGTCAATAGTGACATAGAAACTTCACCTATGCATTTCATCTGCATATATGTTATTTCATTGTATAGTGGTCCTTGAAATATATTATGTCTATTATTGAAGGCCTCAAATACAGTCCTTTAATTGAAATATGTTGTGTTTAACGTCCCATTTCCCAATTACCAACTTCAATCATAGTTACTTTTTCCTGACATAGGTGACAAAGTAAATTTTTATTTTCCAGATCAAATACAGAAATAGTTTGGATTTCCTGTTTTGCTCTGTTAAGTCAACTGTGACATAGGTCATGTTTTCTTTAGGAATTGGATTAAATGCTTGTATAAAAGGAAGGACTGTGCATGATTAAATATCACAGATCAGTTTGAACTCTTTTTGGCAGCAAGACAACTGATTGGAGTGAAAGGTTAAAAACAAATTCTAATACTTAAAAAAAACATCATACAAAGAATTGCATTTGTTGTTACTTTATGTAGAAACTAATTTAAATCAAGATAAATCTGCTGTTGCTATCAACTTGTCTAGTTGCAGTTTTGTTTTGCATACAACATTTGCTTTTGATGTTTTGCCTATTTATTTTTCCATTATTAGGGCAAGAGGTCAGGTCAAAGAATTATGAAATACTTGTTGCAGAGATGAAAAAGAAATTAAAAATAAAACAAAAAGAATTTGATTTATATGGTAGAAGAAACAAAAATTGTAAACTATGTCAGAATAAAGAGAATGAGACATAGCATCTGAAACTGCTAATTTCTGTAATATCTTAATGTTTCTTCTCATTTATTGGTTAATTTCTTTATTTTTCACTTCATAATGTTACCTCTTAAGAAAATGTATTAAGTAACAAACGATTGCTCTATGTCTCTACTGTATCAAAGAAAATAAAATGTATACCCTCTAAAGTAAAATGCTTTGGATGAGTGTGATTGAAACATTAATTAAAGGGACATCGTCACCTTAATTTAGTTGGGATATTTTTTAGGCTATTTTTAAAAAAACGTTATAGGGCCAGAGAAATCATGTTTTTCAGTGTGTTACATTTTGAGCTGTCAGTCCACCTTTCTGATCAATCCACAAAGATCATTGACATTGGGCATCTAAATAACAGATTAGATTTAATACGAATAAATGTAAATGTATGCATCTGGGAAGGAAAAATAGCCATTTAATTTATAAACTTAATGGAGCAAATATAGGGGTATCAGATATTGAAAATGATTTAGGAGTACTTGTGGACAACCACCTAGGTAACAGTGCTCAATGCCAAGCAGCAGCTGCAAAGGCAAATAAGATATTACATGTATTAAGAATGGTATAGAAGCCAGGGAAGCAAATATAATTCTGACACTATATAAATCCCTAGTACGCCCGCATTTGGAATGTGGAGTACAATTTTGGGCACCACTTCATAGAAAGGACATTTTAGAGTAAAGGTACAGAAAAAGGGCTACAAAACTAATAAGGGGAATGGAGGGGCTAAATTATGAAGAAAGACTAACCAAATTAAGTGTATTTTCTCTATAAAAAAGGCGTCTAAAAGGCGTCTAAAAGGAGATATGATTACCTTGTATAAATATATCCAGGGTCAGTATAAAGATTTGTCAAGTGAGCTTTTTGTGCCAAGAGGTTTTCAATTAACAAGAGGACATCCTTTAAGGTTAGAAGTAAAACGTTTACACCTTAAAGAAAGAAAAGGTTTCTTCACAGTAATGGTGGTTAATCTGTCAAATTCTCTACCAAAGGAGGTGGTGACAGCGGATTCAATAGATAAATTTAAAAGGGGATTGGATTTATTTCTAATTAAAAAGGGCATTCAGGGTTATCCGGGATAATTAGAGAGGGAGTATTGATCCTGGGAGGAATCCGATCGACAGTATCTGGGGTCAGGAAGGAATTCATATTTTTTTCCCTTTGAGATGATTAGCTAAGTTTCTTTTTTTTTCGGTTTGCCTTCCTCTGGATCAATTAATTAACAACTAATTATTTAACAACTAATCTCCATATTGCAGATTAGAGGAGATCTTAAAAGGTTGAACGTGATGGACAGAAAGTCTTTTTTCAACCTCAATTACGATGTAAATATGTAACTATGTAAAGGCATATCTAAGTGAGATGGATTATGAATGCATCTGACAGAGGAGAATTAGTAGCATATGCAAACATCAGGTTAGCTGAAACTTTTTAAGTAACTCTGGGTTCCTGTTTGTGGTGCAAAGCAGCCTGGGATGTGTAGTGTATCACTGATATGTGATATGCATTTTTACTGACATAGAGACAGGAAGCTGCAAGGAGTTTGGCTGAGCAAGCAACAGAAGGTAAATAGTGGGTTAATATTGCTCCCCTGATGCTGCATGCTGATTGGGGGGATCAGCTGCCTGTGTAGACACCCCCTGGAGATGTCAACATATTTATTAGAGGATTTTTTAGATATTAATGAAAATAAAATGTTTTATGAGATGTGCTGGATACACATAAGCTGCTTTTTGCCTATAGAGTGCAGAAATGTATTAATCCAGCTCACTTAGATATGCCTTTAATTACCAATAATAACAATCCTTTAGATTGTAAGTTTGCAAGTTTTCAATCTTGCAAGGTGCTTTGAGGAAAGCACTGGATTCTAAGTTCAAAGACAGGGACCTCCATCCTTTGCAAAGTGTTAATACTGCTATTGTATTTTGCCTTAAACTTAACCCCTGTATAGCGCTTTGTAATATGTTGAAATGTTATAAATAACGATAATAAAAATATTAATAACCCCTTTAGACATTTAGTCCATTGTTTGATTGTAGTCACCTGCAGATCCAGAATGCGGTGTCTCCTTCTGCTCAGTCAACGGCAGTCAGGACAGATTATCTCCAAAACTATTTTCAAACCGTGAGTCAAAAATCTGCTTACTTGCTCTTAAATTTCTGAATAACCTACCCCTTAGACTCTAATTCACTTTCAAAGCCTACTGAAATGGCCACACAATAAGGTCATTTGATTATTTAATTACTGTTTGTAAAATAAGTATTTGTATTTTAAAACTCATATTTGAATTTTAATGTTGCATGTTCTATCAGGGTTGTTTCTCATCTTTCCTAAACATTTCGACCAGTCATGCCTGTTTGACTGTAAGGCCTATTTTTGGGAAAGAGACAGATAAAGACTTTCAATGCTAAAGTTTGAATGTAAATTTTATAAACAGCATTGTTTTTTTTTTTTCAAATACCTTTTTTATAACTAATGTATTTTTTAATTAACAAATGAAACTCTTTTATATGTTCAATCAAGTGGTCCTTTAATAATGACTTCTATGGAAGAAAATACCCCAAGGCCCTGTGCCTGCATTGGTTATACATTGAGACAATATCCACTTATTTTACCTAATAATAACCCATGGAGTATTTAGGTAAACTTTAAGGGTTTTTGTGATCTTCACATAAGTCTCTCAATATGCCATATATGGGTTGGTTCTTATCTTTATTATCATTATCTTTTATTTGTATCGCGCCAACATATTCTGTAGCGCTGTACAGGGGATAAGAACAGTTTAACAAATTCAAAAGTTGAAGGACCCTGTTTTGAGCTTAGGTTCTTAAAAGCGCAGAGACAGAACTTAATATTTTGATATATTTATTATGTTTAAGTACGCAATATATATGATGCAAGAAATAAAAGTGAATATGCAAGGATATTCAGTAAAAGATAAGTATTAAGATAAAACAGGAATAACCACATAGAAATTCCTGTACTTCAGTTTTAGTTACCAGGCTGTTTGAGACTTTGAGGATGGATGTTTAGGGATTTCAGATGTCTGGTTATGCTGCCAGTGCCCGACTTGTATCCTTTGCTGGTTGCCCAAGCAAGACAAAGGACTCAGACTTAAATTCTAAGAGGCTTTTGAGTGTAGCCTTGTGCTTCCTATTATTTTTTGGCTAGCTATAAACCATACAAAAAGAGTCTAGATGCCTGTGTACCGAGCACTTCCTGGTAGTGGAGTCAGACTAATATGCTACAAAACATTTATCTACTGTAATGCCACAATTGTTTGTGCATCTCTCAGTTTTTTGGGGGGAATATGTAGTTTTTGACTCCACTTAAAAGTTCTAGACTTGTCACCCAAAAAAATTGTTAAAAATATGGTTGTATTATCCCCCTTATGACCAAAAAAAAAAAAAAAAAACATATATATTAACAGTATATTTTTTTAGCTTTATGCTTAACACATGTAGATTAAAATAATTAACAGCAAATCCTTGATGCTTTGCAAACCCCTTGTTCACTTACGTGTGAATTTTGTTATATAATTTAGAACAGAAAAAGTCTTGAAAAAATTATCTTTACGAGTAGTTAATGTCTCCCTGTACCATCACAACAAGGACATTATGAACTTGAATGGGCTTTGTGTTATTCCATCTAATAAAAATAAAGTCTCTAGACTTATTGGGAATCTTGTTAAAGACGAGCAGAAAAGGCCATGACAAATACCTTTGTTGTTTAACAGCTTCGTCTTACACTGAAAATAGAGACACCTAACTTTTCAGTGAGGTAAATTTATTGAAAAAAAAAAATCTTAGAAACAATTATTGGTTCTCCTGCATTTAATAAATTGTGCACCCTCCCTTTGTCAAGATAACAGCACTGAGTCTTATCTTATAATGCTGGATGAGGAACACATATAAAGGGATTTGAGATCAATGCTCCATCGAAAATCCTTTAGAGTCCTTGGCCCTCACATGTGGACTCTTGTCTTCAGCTCAACCCAGAGGTTTTAATTGGTTTTAGGTCAGGGGACTGGGATGGACACTACAAAAGCATTATTCACTGTGGATGATACGTATGCTTTGGATCAATGAAATATTAGAAGATCCAACAATGATCAGGGCAGATTTTGATCTAAAATGTCTTTGTATTTGATGGAGTTTATGGTGGCATATCTCTTAACAAGAATTTCAGGACCTAAGCCCCACAGCATCACAGATTCACCACCAGTTTTTGTCCAGTTTAGGGCACTAGGGGACCACATAAAATCCACTGACCTCATTGTGATGCCTGGACTTTGGTTGCATAACCTTGCTCTCAACTGTTAGAAGAAAAATGTTTTCAGTTATGCAAATAATCTTTATTATTATTATTATTATTATTATTAGCAACTTGTTGCTTTCTTTTATATATTTTCTTTAGTTGATCTCGTTTGTACCATAATATCCACAATGTAAAATACACCTTATAGCACTATTATACAACTAGCGACTTACCCATCAAAAATGACAGCAAGAAAATGTTAAGCCTGAAAATGCTGTTTGCCACACAATGCGAGGCTCTGTCCCCTCGGAGCACCTTTGGAGCTTATTGCAAGCCCCGCACTGAGCGCTCTTTGCGAGCATCTCCTCCTGACTACTTTATGGGCCTCGCGATGAGAGCCTTCGGGTCTCATCGCTAGCCCAGCAATGAGCGGCTTTGCCTCTCATTGCAGGCCTCGGCAACTTGCAAGTTTTGTGCTTGGGAATGACCACCTTCAGCACTCATCCCGAGCCTCTCCCCACTCTCTGACCCCTGTGTCTGTTTCCCTCCCTCCCCCTCCTCTCTCTACCCTGTGTCTTTTTTTTTGTTTCTTATTTTCCTCCCCTGGGTGTCTTTTACCTTTGTCTCTCGACCATGTGTCTCTTTCCACCGTCTCCCCCTGTTCCTTTCCTGTGTCTTTCTCCTCTGTGTCTCTGCTGACGCTTTGCGTGGTGCGCTCAGAGTGCCATTGGTTTTATTTTCAAATCCTGCGTGCCTGGCCTTGTTCGTGTAAGTGTAACTGGCTTTGCCGTTGTGTATTTTCTAAGTCCTGCGTGCCTGGCGTTGTTCGGGTAAGTGTTACTGGCTTTGGCCTCAATTAAGCCTCAAATTAGTTTGCAACCTCCCTCACAGGCTCCCTGGCTCTCCCCCGTGCCGTGTGTAAGTGTTGAAGTTAATTTTTTTTATTATTTGGCGTTTTTTGGGGGTCTTTCGAGTTACTCAGTTGAAACAATTTTGGCTGCTAAAGTCGTAAAGTGTTGTGTGCCTTTTAAAGTCTTGCAGGGGTCGCAAGGAGCCTTCGGCACCCATTGCAGCCTAATCCCACGAGCCTCGCAATGAGCGCCTGCGGCACTCATTGCAGCCTAAGTTATGCGAGCCTTGCGATGAGTGCCTATGGCTCTCATCTCGAGGCACGCAATGAGCGCCTTTGGCGCTCATTGCGGATGTGCAAGGGTGTAACTTTTGATGTTGCGTGACGACAACTCGCAATAACTATTATATGTGATATTACTGCTGCAAAACCCTGCTGCCTACCTTTGCTGCTTAGTGGCCATCTGTTTCATGTTACTTCCAATATTCCAGTATAGCTTACCTTTAAGTTGATCCACCTTAATGGCGCAAGTGATTATTTTATGTGGCTATATCCAAAGTATTCTTTTGTTAATACATCTGCTATGCTGGCAGCTGGATGAAATAAAATAATCTAAACTTGATTAAGCTCATGCTGATTGAGACACTTCCTTATTTCACTTCCTTTATTATTTTTATTTATATTTACTACTTTAAAAAAACCTATTCGTGTTTCTGTTTTTCTTCTAGCAACACCAGTCATAGTAGCAGATCAGAACATCCTGACATTATGGAACTATTTAGTGTTAAAGGAATACTGATGAAATAAAAAATATGTTTGAAAATTTTACTTTAAGAGAATAATTAGACACAGAAAATATCATAAAGCTTCTTTCAAAGTTACATGTGAGAGAGGAGTTTACCTTTCTACATGAGCACGCGTTGAGCTATATTTTTTTGCATACTGCTTCTGGGCATTTACAGGGTAAAGAGGTAGTTATTATTATTATCACTATTATTATTACTTTTTCCAGTTTTTACCATATGCATTTAACAATTCCTTGTGCTCTCTCCCTCTACCCATCCCTCCTCCATGTACTAATAATATAAAATTTACACTTCACTTAATTCTAAGAAGCCCCTAATTTACAGATTCTTGCCTTCTTGAACCTCCACCTTTCTCCCTGTTCTCCCTCATTGAATCTGTCATGTTGCACAGCTGTGACCTAAAGCCATGATAAGAGGAAAGGAGCATCAAACTACCAGCTTCTAACGCTGCTGCTCTTACAGTATTTCACTGTCTGCCTTTTAACAGCTTGAGACGCTGGTGGGGTGAAGCCCACCCCTGTGGATGTGGCTTAAGGTCAGAGCTGTGCAACAGGCAGCCTGTCACGATCTGCTTTTTCAAGGGGGCTTGATATGAACCTAGTTCAAACCTACCCCAGCAGAATCATGTAGTTCCTGTTCTCTGTGGCACAAAAGATGGCTTCTGAAGAGGTACTGGCAGAGAATACTGCATACAGGTTATTAGTGGCCCATGGCAAGACCACTCCCCAAGTCAGGATACAACACACAGAAATAGTCTCACACCTTGTATATGTGAAAACTATCTCTCAACCTTTATTGAATGATCAAAACAACATATTTTTACTCTCTCATACCACACCCTTGTGTACATTTGTGTATGTGTGATGTCAGCCCATCTGGCTTGCAACCTTGGGCTATTAAAGCTCTTGAGATCAAATTCACCAGATATCTATAGCTGGCTAGTGAAAACAACTTTATGTTAAACTCAAGTATTTGCTTAGGACTACTTGAAGTACATACACCTGTCTTGACCCAAGGTCTGTATGTGTGAGTGTGCAATGATCTGCAGCAAACTTCTATGCAGAGCATTTTTACCAATTCCACATATGTTCTATATAACATTTTCCCTCTTATAATATATTATAACTAGGATACATAATAACCATGTACATGCAACACATAACCACACAATAACACATAATCCCAATGCCACAATGGGTCCTTAAAACAATTAAATCATGACACAGCCCTCATGAGGGAGAACAGGAAAAAAGTAGGAGGATCCATAAACTGAGAATCTGTTGTTCTGAGAGCTTCTTAGAAGTAAGGAAGTGTAATTAAAAGTATCTATATTTATGTCATCATGTAGAAAGGTTTCCTCTATTATACTAGTTAAGTTCACTGTGCCACAATATAACATGCTAAGGCACCCCTCAACAATGATTTACTGCAATGTACAAAATAAGCCCGTACAGGTCTTGCTTTGCACCATCACATAGATCAGCCAAAAACTGTAAAAGTTGTAAAAACTTTCCATTTGATAATCTTTCACTGTTTTATGCTTGTTTTAAATTGTTCATTGTTATCTTACCTTCATGTTATTACCTTCATGTTATCTTTCATTTAGCTACAGCAGCAAGCATACTGAGCTTATATGGTAAAAAGACTGGAATTGCTCAGGTCCTGAAGGGACTATAAATTACAACGCTTATCTACTTAATTTACTGCAGTAATAACTTTTGTGTTTTTCTATTGGGGGTTAGCATGTTTGTAGAACACAATGGAAAAAATGGCATTTTTATGAGAATATGAAGGGGGCTTGTGATCTTCCTCTTTTCAGAACTATCCAGACAAACAAAATGCATACAGCAGTTAGAAAGAGCAGTTGGAAGAGTAACAGTGACATTTGCATTAATTTAAAAAAATCATATCCCCCCCTCACACACACAACTTGCACATAATATAATGGACCGCTCCACGGTCCTACAGACAGACATAATATTTGTTTCCTAATTAAAAATTATCAGTATGAGTTTTCCCTGCTTAATTATGCTCTAAAATATATTCTATATATATTCTAAAATATTTATTTGTTTTTTCAATGTGCAGTGGTCCTTTAGGTTGTAACATAGTATAAACTTCGCACCTTAGTTAACATAGCCTATAATGTTTATATATTTTAGTACTTTCATTTTCTGCTAAATGCACATTTTTTTAGCGTCTTATATTCCGTGTAATCAGGTTTTCATCTGCAAAGTCAACCACTTTTGTGCCAAAAGATAATACCGAAAAGACTGACGTTCTGCTACATAAAACATCTGGAAATCAATGCAAGATACCAGTATTTGGACATTATATATAATAATGATAATAAAAACCAGCCTGTAACAGTTTCCTTCAGTCTGAGGCTGACTTAGGTGAAATGGGTATGAAATGAAATTGCACAGCAACGTGTTCTCATCTCAATGGAATTTTAAATAGTTGAGAATATTAAGAACTGACTTTAATTTCAACAATATGGCCTGTGAAAATATGTAAAGAACTTAAAATATTATTTATTGTATTTGGTCAAATATATCTGTCAACCTAGGTGACTAAACGTCTGACATAACTAAGTGCTGGGAAAAAGAAATATCCATTTCTCCCTGATTAACGAAACAATAGATTATTGTGATGAATATTTTTCCCATTAGAGTTGTGTTCTGGAGGTCATCTGCCATCAAAAGTCACTGATAAGAATAAAATAGAGTTATGGATCATAAAAACTAAGCAGCCGTATCTGATAAAAAATGTTAATTTTATTGCTCACTAATTGGTATTAGAAATTAAAACAAAATGGCAGGGTAATGCCTTTTATCAATCAGTTAAACAAGTTATACCCCCAAAAAATTAATCACTCCATATTTATCTTTGAATATATTACTTTACTATGACAAGACATTGTGCTAGAGTACTTAAAGGACCACTGTGGTCAATTTATCTAAATAGTGTTCTGAGTAACTGAACTTCATATTGCTTAGATTTAACTTTTTTAGGCAATCAAAATATCAGCAGAATCTAGAAGAACCAACACTGAAGTACAATATTGTATTGTATTATTATTATTATCTCATATGAGTCATTATAGTATTGTTACTATTATATTATTCTTATTTTTATTGTTATTCATCAGGGATTCGAGTTGTATAAAAAATCGGTTTTAAAGACATTCTCAGGAAGATACAGTGCCTTGCAAAAGTATTCACCCTTTGGCATTTTCCGTGTTTTGTTGCCTCACAACCCTGAATTAACATGGATTGTTTGAGGATTTGTATCATTTAATTTACAGAACATGTCCACAACTTTAAAGATGCTTTTTTTTTATTGTGAAGAAAACAACAAATAGGACAAAATAACAGAAAAAGTCAATGTGCATAAGTATTCACCCCCCTAAAGTCAATACTTTGTAGAGCCACCTTTTGTGGAAATCACAGCTCCAAGTCGCTTTGGATACGTCTCTATGAGCTTGCCACATCTAACCCCTGGGGTTTTTGCCCATTCCTCCTTGCAAAACTGCTCCAGCTCCTTCAAGTTGGATGGTTTGCTCTTGTGAACAGCAATCTTTAAGTTTGACCATAGATTTTCTATTGGATTAAGGTCTGGGCTTTGACTAGGCCATTCCAATACATTTACATGTTTCCCCTTAAACCACTCAAGTGTTGCTTTAGCTGTGTGGTTGGGGTCATTGTCCTGCTGGAAGGTGAACCTCTGTTTTAGCCTCAAATCACGCACAGAGTGGTATAGGTTTTGCGCAAGAATATCCCTGTATTTAGCACCATCCATCTTTCCCTCAACTCTGACCAGTTTCCCAGTCCCGGCTGCTGAAAACATCCCTACAGCATGATGCTGCCACCACCATGTTTCACTGTGGGGATGGTGTTCTCTGGGTGATGTGTTGGGTTTGCGCAAGACATAGCGTTTTCTTTGATAGATGAAATGTTACATTTTAGTATCATCGGACCAGTATCATCGGATCAGAGTCCCACATGCCTTTTCGCAAACTCAAAACGTGCCATTTTGTTTTTTGCTGAAAGTAATGGCTTTCTTCTGGCCACTATGCCATAAAGCCCAACTCTACGGCTTATTGTCGTCCTATGTACATGAACTCTGCAGCTCCTCCAGGGTTACCTTAGGTCTCTGTACCCTCCTTACCCTCTCCGTAAAGTTTGGTGGGCGTTCATCTCTTGTCAGGTTTGCTGTTGTGCCATGTTCTTTCCATTTGGTTATGATAGATTTGATGGTACTCCTGGGGATCATCAAATGTTTGCATCTTTTTTATAACCTAACCCTGACTTGTACTTCTCACAACATTGTCTCTTACTTTTTTAGAGAGTTCCTTGGTCTTTGTGGCAGTGTTTGGTTAGTGGTGCCTCTTGCTTAGGTGTTGCAGCCTCTGGTGCCTTTCAAAAAAGGTGTGTATATGTAGTGACAGATCATGTGACACTTAGATTGCACGCAGGTGGACATCATTTCACTAAGTATTTAACTTCTGAAGGTAATTGGTTGTACCAGAGTATTTATGGGCTTCATAACAAAGGGGGGGGGGGGGGGGGGGGGGAATACATACGCACATGCCAATTTTCTGTTTTCTATTTCTAAAAAATAGTTTTATGTGTATATTTTTCCCATTTCACTTCACCACCTTAGACTATTGTGTTCAGATCCATCACATACAATTCAGATTAACAAAACATTGAACTTAAGGCTGTAATGTAACAAAATAGGTAAAAAGTCAAGGGGGGTGAATACTTTTGTAAGGCACTGTATCTTGTCTTCAATTCAGGACCACATATAATAGATAATAAATTAAATGCTCTTTTTTTACTTTCTAATAATGTTTTGTTTATTATTAAGTCTAGAACATAGAAACATAGAGATTTGGTGACAGATATGAACCATAAGGCCTATCTTTGCTTAAAATCTTGGCTTAATTAAACTCAGGATAGTCTTATGTTTTACCAGAAATGTTCTCATTTCTTAACTGTGCTTGACACAGCCACTTCCGCTGGAGATATACTCCACCAAACTACTACCCTTTCTGTGAGATATTACTTTAGCACATTACCCTTAAATATTACACCAACTTCAAACCACAACCTCTTATTCCTCTTTTCTTTTAAAGTTAGTTTCTGTCATATCACCCCTCTCTCTATCCTCAAAGACACTGGTCCTCAAACTTTCTGCTGGTCACCTTCCAATGCTCATGGAAACCAGCTGTGACTTACAGAACATTTTTTTTACAGATATTAGGAATTCCTCTTTATCCTGTCTATACCAGTGTCTAAAGGTGATGGTTTATATAAAATGTTAGGCTGTCCTCATCCTTGAGGATCAACAGATAAGGTCTCAGGGACCAACACCAGTCCTAGGACCAGTATTGAGAACCAATACTGTACGACATAGAGTCTTTCCTTACAAGTTTTGTCTCTTAGACAATGCACTATTTCATATAGTATCACATATATAGTTGTCAGTGTATGTAAAGTTTGCAATGTTGGTCACGCTTTTGCATCCCTCGCACAGCGAGAGACGCCTGCAAGCCTCGCAAAGCGAGGCGAGCAGTCGACTGTGTGTCTCACAAAGCGAGGTGAGCCATCGACGCTCGCACAACTTAGGCTGCAATGAGCGCCAAAGGCTCTCATTCCGCTGTGAACCTCGCGGAGCAAGCCATTGAGGCACGTGGCTGACCGCGAGGAACGCAGTTTGCTAACTTAACGGTCAAACTTAGTTCAAGCACTTAACTCTAAAAAACAGAAAAACAAGCAAAATAATTTAAAACAAAAAAAAAAAAAAAAACACTCACACACAGCACCGGGTGGACAGCCAGGAAGCCTAGGAGGGAGGTTGCAAGCAAATTTGAGCCATATTTGCAGTTTTTCTTCAAACAAAAATCGAGGAAAAATATGGCGGTCGGAAAATGTAAACAATCTGAAACAGGATGAAAACGAGGCTGAGCAAAGCCAGGCACGCAGGACTTAGAAAATACACGACAACAAAGACAGTAACACTTACACGAACAACTCCAGGCACGCAGGACTTTGAAAATAAAACAAACCGCATTCAGCGTGAGGAGAAAGACACAGGGAAGGGACAGTGGAGAGTTGGTGGAAAGAGACATATGCCATTTCCAAGCACAAAAGGTGCAGGTTAACCAACCCTGCAATGAGCGGCCCCTAGGCGAGAGGAAAGGCTCCACTCATCGTAAGGCTCGCGATGAGCACCAAAGGTGCTCAGAAGAGCAAAAGCCTTACATTGTGTGGCAAACAGAATTGCCAGCCTTACAATTTTATTCCTGTCATTAGTATATATATATATATACATATAAATATCACATATATAGTTGACAGCAATGCGGGCTGTTGCTAATGCTTGCAAAGCGGGGGCCGCAGTTGCTGGCAAGCAGCGCCAGACGACCATCCCTACTACCCCCTACAACTTTCGGACCACAAATGCGGTCCCTCGCAAAGCGAGGGGTTGTATTTGCGGAGGTGGAGGCTCTACAGTGCTTCACAACCGGTTACAAACCACTACACAAGCGGGACTTGCAAACAACAAACATAAACACGCAATGACTAACTACGGACTTACACAAAAATATAGCAGCCGCGGGACTTAGAAAAAAATTAATTGCGGACTTACACAAAAACAATTACGACCTGCAGGACTTTGAAAAAATCCATTACGGACACAGCGCCAAACCTTACCCACACCAAGGGGGGACACCCAGGACCTCTGCAACACTGCTTAAATCTCCAATTTGGTCAACTTTACAAAGCTTAGCCACTCAAAAATCTCCTACAACATACCTACAACATACACCATTAGCAAGGATGCTAAATCATACAAACCTGCCTACCACATTCGCAGCCATTTCACAACACTACCTTGCAGAATGAGAAAGTACCCAGCTACACAAACGGCTTCCCCTCGGGCACGCAACCTATTTACACTACACACTGCACACATTGCTGACACTTACACCTCAGCTCCATAACACTGCCAACCTACATTGTATGATCGCAAGAAACGCAAAAGACATTCCCTGCGCGCCTCACAACGAGCGCCAATGCTGCACCAGGGGACAGCCTTGCAATAAGCGCAAAAAGCAGATCAGCGCCGACATTACAATTACACCAAAAGCGCCTCTGATAAAAAAAAATACAACAACCAAGAGGCTCGCAATGAGCGCCGAGATCTCAGACCACCACAAAAAATAAAGTCTGTGCCAAACACCATTCCTTGACTTACAATTCTATTGCCGTCCTTTTTTTTGACGGGCAATACGCTAGTATATATATAATATGTAGTAAATATCAGTTTAAAGTGATCCTTTAGGAACCCTTATACATCATTAATTTTGCATTTCCACTGTTTTAACATCTGCAAAATATCATCAGTTAAAAATGCAGACCCTTGCATTAAAAACCTAAGCAACAGATAACAAATTGACAAAAATTAGTAAATGTTTTGGAACCACAAACAATTCACTACAAATGGGCTCTGATTTTTATATGATTGGTATATATAAAATTCTTCTATTTCAATCTCCTTTAATAAGTAACCACTAAGTGATTGCTCCTTGGTGTCTTGAGTCTATTTATATACATAGCAATTGTAATGGGTGGGCTTATACTAAGAGTGCACAAGCAGTTTCTAGTATACCTAGAGTGAAACCATTGGGCCAGTTAGAGTTTAGTGACGTCAAAGTGGGCTTCAAATGACAAAGCAAATTTCCTGGATTTTGCACAAATTAATAAATATAAGTGCAACTGGCTGTTAAAAATTTTGAGTGAGTAGAGACAGATAATTGAGCCTGAAAGTTGGGTAATTTAAGCACTCATTATGTAAACAGAACCTCCCATATCCAAGTCTCTGTTTCTAAATTAATTAATAGTTCTGACTGTGAGGGTTTGTAAGGAAGATAATCATGCCCAGTTGGTATAAATATGTATCATTCTACAGACTTAAGTAAATATAACTGAGAATATTGCTAACTATTCAAATATGTATACTTTTCCTCTTTATCACCTCCCACGGTGAGAGATAATTAATGGCCTTGTTTAGGAAACTCCGATCTACCCTTTCATCAAGCTTGTAAATGGCCCAAAGCATACCAGAGCTAACTGGCATTGCGCAAGGGTTAGTAAAGCCCTCACTTATGCTCCCAACTGTCCCTAACTGCTCCCTCCACCCACACTCCGAAATTAAACCCCCATGATGCGCAGGGTCCCCACATTAACTCCATGATGCAGGGGTCCCAATCGGGACCCCTGCAGCATTTAAAATTGTAAACTCCCCACTGCGGGTCCTTAAAGGGCCCACAGCACACAACATTAAGCCCCCTATGGTGCGGGCTCCCCATCAGGCCCCCCGCAGGGTCCCTACATCAACCCTTGCTGCAATTGAGACCCCTGCAGCATCTACAATTTTAATCTCCTGCAGAAGGACCCTCGTGGCACTTATTGGGTTCATGTGACGGCTAATTATTGTCCCATAAGAGTCTATATAGATCCTTATGGGACTGATGGGGTTAATTGGCGGCTCATGGGGGTCTGTATAGACCCCCATGAGTGATGGGATTAATTAGAGGCTTATGGGGTGGGTGATAGGGTTAATTTTAATTGTATCGCAGGTCCTTTAAGGGACTCCGCAGCATTGGGGGATAATGTTAGTTTCTGCGGGGGTACTTACAGTACTCCCACAGCATGGGTTAAAAATGTGTGTGCCGCAGGCCCTTTAAGGTCCCGGGGTGGGAAGTTTACATTTTGAAATAATGCAGGGGTCCAAATCGGGACCTCTGCAAAAAGGGGTTTATATGGGGACCCTCTGGTGGTCCCGATCAGGACCCCTATATCATTGGGTTCACGTGGGGACCCTGCAGCAGGGTTGCCATCTGCATTTTCTAAAGCCCTACGGGCTTGGAGGTTGTAATCATTGATGTCATGATGACAATCTCTGTTTCCATTGGCTGTTTCTTTAGCGGCAGTTACGGGCTTCATGTTCAGGCCCGTAGATGCTACATCCGATGGCATGGCTTACAATTCTCGTGAAGGGGGACTAACTTGCGGGCCCGGCCAACTGAATAGCAGAGTGAAAGAAGAGCTACTCGAGCATGCATCTCAATAGTAGGAAATCAGGTTTTTGCACTCAAGTAATGGCCCCGAATTGAAGAGGCCCATAGAATCCAACTAGAGTGTCCTTTGCTTGATCAGAGCTGCAAATTACATCACATGGAATAAAAAGTTATTGCGTGCCTTTGACATTCTATATTTTATTAATACAATAAAGTAAAAATTATTTAGAATTAATTGTAAACGCAGTTGTAATAAGTTATAAATAATTAACCATTGTATATGCTTGAACACTCTTACATTGCCCTTAGTGCATTAAATATTTACACTCTTATAAGTGTATGATAGATACAGAAATTCTATGCTTATATATGTATGTGCATAGTAATCCTAGGATGGAGCAAGGTATAATTGAGAGGAGTAATTTGGGAGGTGGAGAACATGTCTGAGTGGGCCTCAGGATGTGTAAACTCTTAGGAGGTGTAGACAAATGGAAAAGCGAGGACATAGAATAAAGAAATGACAGTTATGTGACAAAGTGCCTTTCATTCATTCATTTGGCTGCTACTCTCTCCCCCACATATATACCATAGAGTCCTGTTTCAAATACGGCATGGGGATTCTCAGACCCCAACATGAGCAATCACCTAATTATGCAGTGGCCATAGATATACAGCAATATAAAAAGTGGAATTAATAAAGGACCACTTGATAATGGCGAATTGTCTTACTAATCTACTGAGCTTCCCATTAGTCCTGCTGACAGCACTGACAATATTAGATGCACATTGGTACTGTCAGGGCCCCATCAGAAATCTTAGGGCCCAATATAAATGTAATAGCCAGTGCCCCCCCCCCCCCCCATGGCTCATGTCACACCCATTTTCCATATCTCCCACAGCCAGCCTTTACAACAATTGAATATATGATAGTTAATTTGTTTCCCTTTTTTAATGTGTATGTTTTATAAACTTGACTCACACTTACTCTGTTTGTATGAACTCTGTTGTTTCCTCCGCTGATAACAGGCATATCATCAATAATATAAGTGCATGCCAGCTTGGGCCCACCCTTTCTTGGGTGGGTCCTTCACAAAAGCAGCCTCTCCCTCTCCTGTCAATTACCCTTCTTGCAGGGCAGATAGAAACTTAGAGTCACATTCAATTCCAAGGCCGCAACTCGATCGCAGATGGCCGAATGTCTGCGGGTGTGTTCTGGGCTCCCGTTCGTCTCCGATTACCATGCTATTCAATTGCCCAAGCTTGTTGTCCCAAAGCCGAAACCGTAAACCATGCACTGGTTTGTAGCAGTTCAGGGCCGGAACATGATCAATTCAGCAAGCCTGTAACCTCCCTTTTCGAATCAGCCAATAGAAAACGAGACTGTCATTATTATGGAGGTTACATGTCAATCAATTAGATTCGGGGCTCCGATATGCGATCAGACTCACAAACCCCTCAAAATAAAGAATTATTAAAATGAGCGCCAATACTGTTCTAGTCCATATGGGTGGCCTGATATGTATTAACTCATTGATACCCGAGATCGATTTAACCCTGAAATATAACATAAAAATACATTTAATTTCCTGTCGATTTGCAAGCTTGAGACTGTTGTGCAATTAATTCTAATGTCTGTCATTGCTTTCTACGTTATTTAAAATGCAGTAGTGATTTTTAATTTGCATTTGCAGTTCTATGAATAGGTGTTTAACCCCCTTGCGGCTCCTCTCTAGCATTTTCAAAGGCTTCTGAAGGCTGTAGGTTACATGTTTAACCATCGCCATTTTTTAAAAGCCAGTCTCCTCCCATGTCAGGATGTTGATCAACAGAAACCAAAATGGTAGATTCCACAGCAGTATTATTTCTACAGTCCAAAAACATTTTACCTGTTGTATATTTGAAATATTTATGTATCATATAAACAGTGATCTTTAATGTCGCTTTTTAAACTCTACTTTTTGAATACCTTAAGAAAAAGAAATATCCATTTTTGGTTCACATTTAGAAAAAATACTGTATCCTTGATACTTTGTCTATTATAAATGCTGTTTTTTATTGAAAGCAGCTTTTGACTATAGTGTATTTACTTTATTTAGGTTTAAGTAAGGCACATAAAACATAAGAATAACATAAACTTCTATGTATATTTTATACCATAGAGATATTTACATTAAAGATGAAGGCTTTTTATAAACATACTTCAGATGCAATTATATGTATGTTGTAATTGTATTGTTATTGACATTGACCCACATGCCTCTATTTGATTGCCTCGTTTTTCCATTTTACTTTCATACATGATAGAATCTCATTTACTGGGATGCTGACACCCCAAAACTAACTTACTTCATATTTAAACCAATGTTATCTGGGACTAAAAGCAAACATCTCACCAGTTCATAGAGACGCTGGTGGTAAGAGCCTGTGCAAAAACAATAAAGAATAAAGATGCCTATGTGTAAAGTATGTAACAAACTAAAAACATTAGCAGCTATGTAAGCCATGAACATAAAACATTTTTAGAGAAAATCTGATTTTTTTGAAGTTGGCGCCATATTTCAGCAGCGTCATCGCAATTTTTTTTTTTGTACTTAAAAACTAGCTTTATGACCTTTTCCATACTTAATTACTCATATCTTTCAAACATATATTCATATTCACTATGCAGTGCTACTTTATGTAGTAACTGTCAGTATATACTGCTTTTTAGTTTATTGTAATTAATAAGTTGATCTTTTGTGAGATGACATTGAAATGGGTTGGGTTTCTCATCATCTTTAGCCTGGAGCTCCTTATACGTTTTTTAAACTATGTTATGAAGTACAGCACATTTCCCCAGACTATCAGCCCTATTAAATTCGAGCCCCGTAAGTGCAACGTGAAACTCGCAATGGCTGAGGGCTTGAGTTACTGTGCTATTAAATTAGAGCAGGCTGCGAGTTACAAGCTTGAGATGCAAACCCGTAAACCAGTTGTCGGCCGTCGGATTTGCGGTTTTGTTGATGATCAATTAAGCAAACCCGTAGTTACAGGTTTAGATGGAGCCAATGGAAACAGAGATCGGCATCATTACATCAGTGAAAAATGGGAGCTGGATTTCAATTATGAGTTACAATCGGACCCACATTCCAGATATAATGCAATATTAATAAATCCGCAAATATGATACTCTATTACATGCGAGTTCCATCATATATATTAACACAATGATTGCCGGCATCGATATAGCACAAAAAATATACATGAAATAAAGTATTTTATTGGGCCGATTTGCGGGCTTGAGAATGTTGTACTATTAATTCTAAGACCTAACATCACTTTCACTTTTCATATAATTACAGTAGTGTGATTTTATTTACGTATTGGACTTAACCCCCCTTGCAAATCCTTCCCAGCACTCTTAGGGCTTTGGGCTCCTTTTGCATGTTATGGGCTTGCTCACGAGTGACTTTGTTGCAATTTAATAGCATGATTGGAATTGCAGCGGTTACGGGCTTGACGGATCAAAGGATTTGCGGCCGCAAAGTTCAACGTTCCTCATCCCGTAGGCTTTTTTCGCAGCAACCCCTCAGATCGTCAGCGTCCTGCTTTACGGGGCTAATTTAATAGCCATAGGTCCTACTTGCTATAATACGAGCTACGGTTTTACACGTAGCTCCAATTTAATAGGGATATATGCCAGTAAAGTTGTGCAATAATAGAAAGCTACAGAGAAATGTATTATTATTACTATTATTATTATCCTTTATTTGTAATCAAATACCGAGGTTAAGTACAATCCAAAAACAATTTGAACACAATGCAAAGAGAATGGAGGGCCCTGTCATTGAGCTTTAAATCAAATGTACACAGAGCTTTCCCTAAAGCACCTAACAAGATTGAAAACTTGCAAACTCACAATCTAAAGGGTTTGGGCGTGGTATCGAAGGATGATAGATGCATTGTGCATATTAAGGCTAAAGGTGGTAAGCTTCTTTAAACAGATGCATTTTGTAGTGAGGTTTTAAAGGATGTGAGGCAGGAGGAGAGCCCATTGGAGCAAGGCAAGGGGTTCAAAAGAAAGGGGGCAGCACAAGGAAAGTCCTGAAGGCAGGAGTGAGAGGAGGTGATAAGAGAGAAGGAAAGAAGAAGGTTGTTAGCAGAGAGAAGAGGGCAGTTGGAAAATAAGAGGGTGCATTATGGTTGAGGATTATATACTTAAGGGTCATAAGTTTCAATTTAATTTTGGAGGCTAAGGGAAGCAAGTGGAGTGTTGAGTATGGTAGATGAGTCTAGTGGTGGCGTTCGTTATGGATTAGAGTGTAGAAAGAGGGGTGATGGGGGGGCCAGAAAGGAGAGAGTTGCAGTTGTCATTTTCACTTTTTAGGTGGAAATTGCAAGATTTTATGATTAATGGAATGTGAGGAATGAAAGAGAGGGCAGGATCCAATAGGACACCAAGACAATGGGACTGGTAGGTGGGAGTGATGATGGCATTGTCAACAGAGATATATTAGGTACAGGGTGCCATATTTTGAGAAAGGTGAGAGTAGCATAAAACCAGTGGAAAAATCAACAATTTTCAGTTTCATCCAGGATGGTTTTGAAGCAGAGCCATTTACTTTTCAGGTGTGCCAGCTTTACGTTATCTGACATTTTCTTTGTGGATAATTTAATTCAAACAAGGGGATTATATTTCTTGATGGGTGTGGGTGTTTTAACTATTGTTAGTGGGTAATTGCCAAACTGTCCAAATGGAAATCATCTAAACACCCTGTATCTGACAAGCATTAAATATAGTAATAGCACACAGCACAGTTTGTACACAATATATCCTATTTCTCAGCAAATAAAGGGAAGGCACAAAATACAGAAAGAATAATTGTGTGCTAATGTTAAACAGCATGCTATTGTTAGAGCACCACTGTGGTCCATTTTTTCTATATAGATTTTTGAATAACTACATTTTAAATTGGCCAAAATCTTTTTAGAATGTAAGAATAAATGAATAAATAAATATTAATGAATAATTAATGAATAAATAAAAATTTATTGTTTTGACTGTTTATATGCAGGTTTCCATTTTTCTTTTCTTAGCTGATTCTTTCTGCTATTTTCTATGTCCTCATAAGCTAATGAAATCTCTACTTATTTTGGTCACATTTGCTGTAAGATATTTTTTGGGGAGTTTGATATTACAGTGATTTTTTTATATTTGAATACACAGATATGGTTTTATATTTCTGCAACTCCCCATAGATGGTCCTCTGCCCACCAACCCTTTTATTTTCCAATCAATTTATGTACAAAACTACAACTACCTTTATATGCAGCCATATATTCCTCATGCAGTGGATTTCAGCACTGTATCAGTTGAGTAGCTTTGAGTCACTTTCTTGCATAATATTGGGATCCAACAATTAGGTGGTTAGACCAAAGTTCTAAAATCTATTTATTTGTAGCCAAGTGTGGCTGACCATTCAGACATATAGCTCTTTTGGTATCCATAAATGCAGGGGTATGGCTAGCATGGAGCCTTCATAACCGATTATTACTTTTTTTTTTAATTACTTTTTTTTGTAATGCGCCAACATATTCCGTAGCGATATACAGAGGAAAAGAACAAGAAAAAATATAATTTTAACAAACTGCAAAAAATGGAGTACCCTGTTTTGAGCTTTTTCCCAAAGCACTCTACAAGATTGAAAACTCTCTACTTACAATCTAAAGGGGATGGAAGAGGCAGATAAGAAATAGCAAGGGTCAGGAAGAAAGTGGAGTTTCATTAGGTAGGAGGGTATGCAAAGTTAGAATGTTTTTTCATATAGAAGGAAAAGGAAAGCATCTGAGAAAGTAATTTGGTAAGTGATCCTAGTATGTAATATCTTATCTGGCCCTAGTGGTCAGATAGTATAATCTGCGAGTGGGAGGTGAGGGGCCTGTGTTAGGAGGTATGTCCCAAGAAGCCAACAGAAGAAAGAGAGAGAGGGAGAGGAAGTGGGATTTGGACTTGCAGAAGTGTTTCTGCTTATGAGCTTTAGAAGGGGGAGGAGATAAATGGTTATGTTGGAGACATGATGTGGAAAAGTTGAGAGAAAAGTTGAGGAAAAGACAGGCTGTAATGAGGAAGGAACAGGCACGAGGAAACATTGTGTAATAGATTAATTAGGTATAGTTAGCAGGTGTTGCTAATTGATCAGCTCTAGGAAATTTGAGTGACTCAATAAATCAAGAGAAACAAGGGGCGGGAGGGTGGGAAGTGATTGTAGTTCCAGAGAGAGTGAGAGAGCAGAGACTGAGGCCTACAGGTAGTGGAGAGACTGCAACAGAAAATGAGAAGGATGGACAAATGTTATTTCACAGATAAGAAACAATAAAACCAGGCTTTGGGGGTGGGGGAGCAGGCAAGGTAAAGGGGGTTTCCGACAAATGCATAGGTATAGATTTGCTTAGTGAAAGTTTCTATCTCATCAGATATTATATCACAGAAACATTCATACAAATGTTGATAATATTACATATAGTACAAGTTGAAATGGCTCCACAGTGTCTTTAGATACCTGCAGCAAAACTTCAGACAGTGTGTTTGATTGTAGTTCAAGAGAGAGTGGGAGGGCCACGGAGGGCCCAGCCATTAGTCCTTCGGGTAATAAAACTACAGCTTTTAATTTAAATCTTTGAATTCAGATCTTTAAATCTCTACAAGTGTTCAAAGAAACTTCACAATTAATAATTATAATCCACAGAAAGGGTACCCTATATAGTACAAACAGTTTAACCAAATTAAATTGATATCCAAAAAGCTCAATAAATAAACTCTCTACTCACATTTCATGTGAGGTCTCTTGCTTCTTTTTTTAAAGCTTCAGGTAGATATTGATGGTCAAGGACGTCCGCCTTTCATCTTCCCAGAAGCTGTAAATAGAGAAAACAAAACTGCATAGTGTAAATATTGTTTTCACAACCAATGTGAGATTAATCATATCACTAAAATTTAGCAATTCACTGGGAAAAGCAAAGCTTTCTTGGCATTCTCTGAAATCTCGTCTGGGCTCCTCCAACCCTACGTGCTCCAGCGTAGCATGTGGGACACCCCTTGAAAGACTCTAATTATTGGGCTCCATTTTGTTATATACTTGAATTCAAACCTTCATCAGTTTGCTTAATTTCTCTGTAAATATAGTGCCTCCATCAACATATAGACTTATTGAAGCAATATAATATTATATTATAATGTTTTGGCATGGTGTCCAACTTATGAAAGAACAAAGTATAAGCTATTCTGTTATTAAAAAAAAAACATGTCATATAAGTTTCTTTTTTCTCACAACAACTATCACAATATCCCAATCATTAGTTTACCACACATGCATATAGAAAATTACAAGTGTAAATGTGTCTGGCTAAGAAAACAGAAAGTGGAAAGTATACTTACAGACAGAATATTCTCTAAATATAGACATGTCTTTGTATATTTTCATGGCATTGTATTGACATTGGCAGGTAGCCTCTTGCCCCTTGAAAATTTGCTGCCCTAGGCTTGGGCTTTGTGGGCCTAGGCTGAAACTCACCCATGCCCACAGTAAAGTTCTTATATTGAAGGATGCAAGAAACTTTGGAAAAAAAAGAAACTAATAGTCATTTCTGTAGATTATGAGAGACTTTAAAAAAGGAAATGTTCATAATTATTTATATTTAATTTATAGCGAATACTTGTCAAATAAAAAACTTATTGTCACATGAAAGAAGTAGAGAGAGAGACAAACACCTTCTATTTTAAGGTTGTATAACAGTCTTGGCTATAGTAGCTCTATGTCACAATATCAATTAAGATTTAAATACACTTATTATACAATTAATCAATAAATTAACAACCACATATATGATACAAATTGTAAACAAAATCTGACCTGTTAAAGTTATATTAAATGATCAGACAGTGGGCACAATATTATCTCCTAATGGATGGCAATAACTTTTTAAAGAGTGCAAAACAATTAGCATATGAATACATTTTTGGTACATGTAAACTGGTTAAAGTAATCAACATATCTCTGAGGTTACAAAATATTTTTAAAGGTACTTTAGACATATTTTTGTTTTATTTCATTCATTTTATCCTCCTCAATGTAATTGTCATATACAATTTTCACTACATTTCTAAAAACCAACAGCAGCTTCTTACCTTCTGGAACCTCCTACTTTCTTCCTGTTCTCTCTCATGTAGTGAGCCATGTTGCACAGCTGTGATCTAAAGCTGTGCTCACAGTGAGGGGCTTCACACTATCGATGTCTCATGATGCTCATGCACATATTGTGCCACTGCTTACATCAGAGCAGTATACGATACTGATGCCCTAGGCCACAGCGGTGCAACATGTCAGCTATCATGTAGGAGAACAGGAAGAGAGGAAGAAGCTGCAGAAATTGAGAATCTGTTACTCTAGGACTGGTTTGAAGAAGTGAATAGTAACCTTTATATGATAATTACGAGGAACTTGTGCAAAATGAGTATCTTAAAAAAATATTATATCAGGGCGAAAGGTCTTATGTTGTGGTAACATTTAGACAATAAACAACAGAACACTAATGGTATAAATACAAGCAGTCTAGAGAAGGGAGAGTACTTTTCCATAACAGCAAACAGCAATTTTCCATTCGGGAGAAGGTCTAATATTGTGATTTCTTGGTATGCTGGCATTTGCTGAGAAGGGAGGATATAGGATGTCCTCCTGGGCAGGAAATAAAAAAAAACAGAGGATGGTAACATTGGTAACCTCCTCAACAACTTTAACATTATAAATTGTATAAAACAGACAATACTTCTCCTGTTTCTTTGGCATAGGGCCATATAGCAAACAATAACATAAACAAATAAATATATTACAATGCATTTTCATTTACCAAATGAGAGTGAGAATACCACTAATTAAGCTCAGTGGGCTCTGCGTGTGCATATTCTTCTCACCTGCATATGACTTTAGACTTTAAAAGAACGTAAGCAAACACCAGGGAGTATTTATGGTGGCAGTTCCTCCCAGTGAGGACTTACCTGTACCACATCCTTCAAAAAAATGTAACTGTAGCCAATAAAAACTCGAAAAACGATGACGCTAATCCAGTTCAAAAAGAGGAGCATAATTCTTTTGAAGCCATTACATCTTCCTCTGAGCTCCATCTTTTAACTCAATGTGACTTATACAACCTTGTTTGTGATTTCAATTTGTCCAAAAAAACGGCCAGACTTTTGGGGCCTAGGCCTAGTGCTGCAATCTACTTCAGCTAGACACTAAAGTGTTTTTTTTTTTTAAACCGCTAAGATGAGTTTAAAATCTTTTGTGGTGACTCTTCATTGACTCCTCTAAAACTAGTTTGAAACAGTAATTTTGCACAACGGAAAAAGTATCCTTTTGTGCCGTTAGCTTATGTTTCTAGTCTGAAAGAATCAAACAAAAATATGAAATTCCTTTTGCAAAAAACTAATTTAAATTTGCTGTAAGAAAGCACACTTTAAAAAGTCACTTGATAAAGTACTTATTATTATCTAATATTTTCCACTATATTATGCTTGGAATTTATAATTAATTTGTAATTTATCTTCCAGGAACTTAGATGACCTTTACTTTGTCTCAGGTCAAAAACATTTTGATTATATTAAGAGAATAAAAATCAGGTCAACGTTAACCTTTTTTTTGACATTTTGTTTGACTTATAATCACCGATCATTTGTATGTCTACATTCAATATTATATTTTTGCTACTCAGAATTTCCTATCAGTCTAGTTTACTCAGCATTGTATAAACATTGAATAGTTCTAGATCTAAGTCACATCCAATATAGTGAACAGAAAAAAAGTTCAGTATTGAGTTGCAACACTAAATAGGTTGGGCAGAAATAGTATGGTATAAGTCAAATATATATTAAGAGGTTTCCCAACACAGTAGCATCAGATTTGCAAGAAAAAATAATTTGTAAGAAAAGTCAAACCATTAAAATCCCGTTAACACCAAAATGATTTTATATAGATTACTTAATGTTTATTTTTAAAAACATTTTTAAAAAAGGGTAATCTTTAAAAAAGTAGCAAGAGCCAACAACCGAGCAAGCTGTTGGCATCAAGCCACCTCCCACTATCTTCCTGTTACTGTGCATAACCAGCATTAGCATATGATTGCAAAAATATGTATTATATCTATTAAAATAATATGTTCATTACTGTAATAGACAGGTTGCTTTCAGTAGGATAGTAAAGTTCTTGTTCAGGTCACTATTTTCAGCTCATTGAACCTTATAGCCTTAGGTTAGTGAATCTCGTCAGTAAAACAATGGTTTCCAAACTCATTTTTTTTTAAGAAGGACCACACAATAACACTTGATGGTCTTGGTGAACCATCTTGATACTGTCAATTGATTTTTCTTAATGTCGTGTAACATTTAGCTCTGTGCTATGCTGGAGAGCACTGCACATGTCTAAACAATAGAATATATTATGCTTTTATATTAATAGTGTTTAATTCATAAGAATAAAAAACAAGAGAGGGGCAATATTTTTATCCAGCGTTGTGGTACTATTATCCAGTATGGCTCTTTTAGTTGGAGAAGGAGCAGTGAGTGTAGATGAAATTAAATTCATCCCCCATGCAGGTACTAGGTGTTGTTGCTTTTCATGTTTTATTTGCTTTTTGCATTTCTTTCAGGTACTCTTTAGTTCCTTAGCTCTATCTACCCCCCTTTCCCTCCTCACCCCCTCTTGTGACTCTTCCTTAAGTATATTGACAAAATGGGAAATATTGTTGTGTACTGAATATTACAGAATACCAGTAATTGTTGCATGAGCTATTGTCATACTTCTATGGTCTGTCCTAATGTATTTTTTTCTATTTGCATGGTCTATGCCACATGATTCTTCAATAAAAAAAACAAAGTTGCATTCTCATTTGTGTGCCAATTGAGTGAAGCTCATGGACCACTGGGTGTCCAGCTGCCCTCTAGTGTAGCCCTAATGTGCCATATATATTATGTGTGTAAGTGTGATCACCAACAGTTCCCGTAACACCCCATACCAGCACCTCTGGTCCCCCACCAGTGATCTTCAATCACTGGTAGGTCAATTGATAAAGGCAGTAGCTGTGCACATCAACTGCTTGCTTCCTCTGTATTCCTTGTCAAATAGTAATTAAACAACTAGTAGGGTTTTATGATTTGATGTGATCTCACAATGTCATGAAGCCAGCAAGCCGCCAGGTGATTTCGTCATTTTGTGATTTTTGGTAAAATTATAAAAAGCTAAATTCAGAGAGAGCGTATTTTCATGGAGTAAAGCATGTGATCTTTTTTTGAATTCTCTACGGTCTGTATTTTGGGAAAATACACACCTTAAAGTTTTTTTTTTTTAATCAGAAGGTATGTATTTGGATCAGCCCTAAAAATTTTATTTGTAAAAATCCTAATGCATATGCAGAACATATTTACTATTATACGGTTATTATTTTTGCTATCGTTAATTTCAACTGTAAAGGAATGGGGTGGATATTGTGGGTCTAACGATTTGAAAAAAATAAGCATAAGTTTCTTGCCTGTATTGGATATAAACATGCAAGTATTTATACCATTATATTCAGGATATCCATGGCCTGGTTAATACGCTTTTCTATCAATGACATGATTGATCTTGTAAATAGTACACAATAAAAACAAATACAGATTTTATCTATTTTTCTTTTCAAGTTGTATTTAATTTTCATCACATATTACATATAATGCAAAATAATAATTATGCCATTTGAAAGCAAAACTAATCTTAGGGACAGTTTCAAAATGTAAATAGAAAAATGCACACAATAATAGTGTAAAAATAGATATAAAGCAAAATTATTGACATTTCTGAATACTGAAATCAAGGATTATATATATATATATATATATATATATATATATATATACCGTATATATAAATATATATATATTATGTTTTGTTTTATTTATATTTATTTCTATATATAATCCTTGGAAATAAATATAAATGGCATGGGGATGATGTGCTTTAAATAACTCAATCTTTCTCTCACTTTATTGTCGCATCTTATAATTTTACTCCCAGATGCTTATCCTCAAAAATTTTCATAATTGTAGACAGTACATCATTTAACTAACAAATGTATAACAAAAATGTGTGAAGAAATTTCTGAACCTTTCTTCTGACATCTTACTCGAGTGATACAGGCCATGCTGCTTCCTCCTTAAACATTAAATTTCCATTACAAGTATGTAGTGTCCTCAGGCACATATTTATATATAGGAAATTGTTATATTACTAGCCAATTCATCAGGTCAGACCACATTGCTTTGTTTAAGATTTAGTACTAAGACTGTTTCATCTGCATTCAATTCATTCTCAGTCTGGGAATTTCAATGAAATTAAGCTTGGAAAGATAAAAAGTTGCTAAAATATTATTCTAATTTATTAAATGAGTAGAGGAAAAGAAATGTCTGATTACAATAGTTTGTAGTTTTCAATGCAAAGATGAGAAACAGAGTCCCATATTTCTCCTTACCTATTATATACAATACTTCTGAAATATATTATCATGTTTTTCTTCTTAGAAGAACACAGTAAGCACATTTGTTAATTGTTTTACCTGGATTTTACAATATTTCATAGGGAGATCTCTGTTAGGCCTGCAAGGGGCTATTAAGCCCCCTGGGCCCATGGCAACTAAGTTTAATCCCTACACTATGAAAATGCAACTCCTATTCCACGGAAGTCCAAAGGGTACACCCACGGCATCACTAAAATGAACCCCTAAATGGTATCCTTATGAGTACCTGGTTTCCTACAGTCCCTAACTATAAAAATCAATCTTCAATCTTCGATCCTGCAGCCAGAGGAGTATGAACTGGGGGGGGGGGGGACGTGGGGGACAAATCCCCCACAGATTATGAATTTCCCGATCACCTTTCCCTCACCTCCTGTCCCTTTGGCTACTACCGTAGTGGTCCGAATATAAGCCGCACCCGCATAAGCCCTTCATTAACCCTGTCACTCATGGGGGTCAATACAGGCCCCCATAAGCACTTCATTACCCCTGTCACTCATGGGGGTAAATATAGACCCCCATAAGCCATTCATTAACCCTGTCACTCACGGGGGTCAATACAGACCCCCATAAACCCTTCATTAACTGTGTCACTCAGGGGGTCAATACAGACCCCATAAGCCCTTCATTAACCCTGTCACTAATGGGGGTCAATACAGACCCCCATAAACCCCTAATTAATCCTGTCATTCATGGGGGTCAATACAGACCCCCATAAGCCCTTCATTAACCCTGTCACTCATGGGGGTCAATACAGACCCCCATAAGCCCTTCATTAACCCTGTCACTCATGGGGGTCAATACAGACCCCCATAAGCCCTTATTTAACCCTGTCACTCATGGGGGGTCAGTATAGACCCGCATAAGCCCTTCATTAACACTGTCACTCATGGGGGTCAATACCGACCCCATTAGCACTTAATTAACCCCCTCACTCATGGGGGTCAATACAGACCCCCATAAACCTGTAATTAACCCTGTCACTCATGGGGGTCAATATAGACCTTGAGGACCGTCATGGCACTTATGTGGATAATGTTGGTTTGTAAAGGCCCATAATGGTCATATTATACCCTTATGGGACTGATGGGGTTAAATAGAGGCTTATGAGGGTCTGGATAGACCCCCATAAGTGACCGGGTTTAAATGGTGTAGTGCTTACACTTTGGGTCATGAGGGTCCTGGATGACCCTCATGGCACTTATAGTGTTATTACATGCGTTCATTAGTGTGTTAGAGGGGTCTATATAGTTGAGGCACACAGTACACTCACATTGTGTAACAAACAGCATTTCAACACTTTCTTTTATTGACCGTCATTTTTTGACGGGCAAGTTGCTAGTATATATATAACCATACCCTCTAACTATATATATATATATATATATATATATATATATATATATATATATATATAAATATATATATATATATAGATGGATATATACAGTATAGATAAAATATATATACTATTGCTATGCCTCTGCCAGTTCCTTCTCCAGTGTACCGTGATTTGTCTGACCTCTCTGCAATGACCTGTCCATCTTGGGTGTCCCTACACAAGCCCCTTCCCCACGACAAGGTAGCGATCCAGAAGGAGGCTTTGAAAGTAGCTCAGGAAAGAAGGAAAGTGAAAGATAGTGGAGATAAGAAAATATTTGTCTAACTGAATGCAGAATTCCAGAGGATAGCTAGAAGAGACAAGAAGACATTCTATAATAAGTGATGTGAAGAGATCGAAGATAACAGAATGGGTAAATACATAGGAATCTATATATTTAGAGATTGTTTGTTTGTCAGTTCTGTTTGGTTTATGTCTTTCAACTCATTACATTAGTTTGAAAATGGAAAGTACCAGCACCTGCATGTGACCCACCCACTGAGGTAATTCTTCTGGATCCCACTGCTGCCTTCGATAGTTGACCATAATCTTTTTATCTAAATTCTCCACTCCCTTGGCATCAATGACACAGCTCTCTCATGTCTCATATCATATCTCGAAAATTAAACATTTAGAGCCTCATTCAATTCGAAGCTCGCATCTCCCGGTATACAGGCCGTATGTCTGCGGGCTTGCTGTGTAGAAGTGTAGAAGTGCAAGTTACGGGCCAAATCCCAAAACCGTAAACCATGCACTCGTACGTAGCAGTTCAGGGCGGTAACATGATCAGTTAAGCAAGGCCTTAACTACCCATGTAGAAACAGCCAATAGAAAATGAGACCGTCATCATTACGTCAGTGAATCATGGAGGTTACATATCAATCAATAAGCGTTTAGAGGTCTGATATGGCATCAGACTTGCAAAACCACAAAATACTAAATAATACAAATGTAATGCCGATACTGTTCTAGTCCATGCGGGTGGCCTGATATGTATTAACTGATTTATTCCCGAGATCAATATAACCCCGGATTAAAACATAAAATAAAATTATTTTTGATTGCTGATTTGCGAGCTTGAGACTGTTGTGCAAAATTATTCTAATGTCTTTCATCGCTTTCCCCATCATTTACAATGAAGTATTGATTTTGTATTTGCTTTTACAGTGCTACGCATATGTCTTTAACCCCTTTGTGGGTCCTCTCTACTACTTGTAGGATTTTCTTCTACATTTTTCATTTACGGGTGTGAAAACATTTGCGGGCTTGAGGAATTGTAGCAATTAAATAGTGATTTGCGATTGCAACTCTTGCGGATGTGAAAGATCAAAGGCTTAGATTTGGTGTAAGTTACGGTTGTGACAACCGCAAGGATTTCAAGCCCGTAACACGAAGACTATTTGCAGCTCGCAAAAAGACGCCAAATGAATAGCAGATTAACTTACGGCCTCCCTTACGGCTACTGTAACTTACAATTCCTCAATTGAATGAGGGTCTTAGTTTCCTTCTCTGGCACCTCTTCTTCATCACTCTGTCTGATTGTTGGCATAACCCAAGGTTCAGTCCTAGACCCTCTCCTATTCTCCATGTTTACATTTTCACTTTATGCTTATACTAGCGTCTTGCCCGTCAAAAATGACGGGCAATACAATTTTAAGCCATGGCAATGCTGTTTGACACATCACGTAAAGCTTTTTCTACTCTGAGGACCTTCAGCACTCATCACAAAGACAGATATATACGTCTATTTTTTTAAATAATAATTAATTAATCAGTTACTTAATAAATTAATATACTTTACCTATTTGTAATTGATATATCTAGCAATGAATAGCCTGAAGAGCAAAGTATCTCTTGTTATTTTCCTGCACCATACAATGTACAGTTGGACTGTTGCTGCCCTGAGGAGAAAGTGTCAGCAATGTCTCAACTGTGCATTCGAAATATGCTGCGTGCGCTAGGGCAAACCGTTGGTTTAGTTGTGTAAAGCGCCATTTTAGATTCGTAACGTTATTAGTTGCAAGATAGTCTTGTAAAATGGCGTTGTTTGTCTATGTGCTAGCTCGCAAGCATTTTCCATGCTTCCTAACTGTGTATTTTTGTACCTCGTATGTCCCTGGCAGAAGTTGTACACGCCTGGCGGTGTTTTGCGCATTTCGGGGTCGTGTAGCCTTGTTTTAATTTTTTTCAGCTGCTATTTTTTTTCTCACTTAGCTGATTTTCAATTTCCGAAACTCCTTAAATTTGACTTTAATTAGCATGCAACCTCCCTGGCAGATGTCGTGGCTATCTCCCCATGCTGTGTGTGAGTTTTTTTAATGTTTTGTTTGTATTTTGTATTGTTTTTGTTGTTTTTTAATGTACGCATTTCGGCCATTAACTTCTTTTTTTTGCAAACTCAATTTTTTTTATAAGTTCCGCAGGTTGTAATTAACAGTCGTACGTCCTTGTCAGTGTTTTCTGCGCTTCAGGGTCGGGTAGCCTCGTTTTAATTTTTTTCGGCTGCCATATTTTATTATCGCTTAGCCAATTTTAAAGTGGCAAAAATCCTTAAATTCGACTTTAATTCGCGTGCAACCTCAACCCCCAGACATCTTGACTGTCCCCCTGTGCTGTGTGTGATTTTTTAAAATGTTTTTTGTTGTTTTTCAGTGGTTTTGGTGTGTTTTTGATGTACGCATTTCGGCCGTTAAGTTTGTATTTTTGTGACCTCGTATTGTTTTTTTCTCAGTCCCATGGGGCGTATATATTTTTTTTCTAAGTCCCGCGGCGTGGTTTTTGTTTTTAAAGTTCCGCTTTTCTGGGTTGTTTTTTACCGAAAAATGAGGCGCCGTAGAGCCTCTACCTCCGCAAATGCGTCCCCTCACTTCGGGAGGTCCGCATTTACGGCACAAGGCTCATTGCAGGCCGCAAATGTGAACCCTTGCAAAGTGAAGGGCCTTATTTGCGGAGGTGGAGGCTCTACGGCGCCTCACAAGCGGTTACAAACACCCACAGAAGCGGGACTTTAAAAAAATAGATCTAACACGGAATGACTAAATACGGACTTACACAAAAAAACACGAGCCTCAGGACTTTAAAAAAATTACGAACTCGCAAAAATACGACCTTAACGGCCAAACCGTGCGCACAAAATGACATAAAAACCTTACCCACAGCAAGGGGGGGCACCAGGGACCTGTGCAAGTGAAGTTAAACCTCAATTTAAGTCCAAATTACCGAGTTTAGACACACGAAAATCCCCTGAGAGAGAAAAATGGCATCCAAAAAAACGAAAACGAGGCTACACAACCCTAAAGCCGCAAAGCATCACCAAGCACATACGGCTTTTCCAAAAAGCTGTACGAGGTACAAGATACACTTTTAGCAAGGACACTAAATCATCCACACCCACCTAGCATATACACATTCGCCGCCATTTCACAACACTAACTTATAGAATGCAGAAGTACACAGCTACACTAGCGGCTTCCCCTCACGCACGTAGCCTATTTACACTACACACTGCACACATTGCTGACACTTACACCTCAGCTCCACAACAGTACAAACCAACATTGTATGCTGCAGGAACATCAAAACAGATTGACACAGCACAATGCTTCCTGCATATATTACTTACAAATAAGTAAAGTATATTAATTTATTAATTATTTAATTAGCATACAAAAATTCATATACACAAAAAAAAAGCACTATCGCAATAAACACAAAAGCCATTCACCGCGCTCCTCACAACGAGCGCCAACGCTGCTCATAGCACACAAACTACACCACAGGACAGCCTTGCAATAAGCGCAAAAAACAGATCAGCGCCAACCTTACAATGATAGCAAAAGCGCCTCTGACAAAAAAAAATACAACAACCAAGAGCCTCGCAATGAGCGCCTTTGGCTCTCAGACCACCCAAAAAATGAATCCCTGTGGCAAACAGCATTACCTGCCTTACAATTGTATTGCCCCGTCATTTTTGACGGGCAAGTCGCTAGTAAAGAGTAATAATAATAAAACATTTGGTGAGGATTGCACAATTGGTTATGATCTTAGTTAACATTACAAAGCCTGGGAGCAACTTTATTCCTACAATGGTGATTTGTTAATGTGAAGCTGTAGGAAAACACCACTTAACCTACTATGTAATGGTTAGTTTAATGGTACTAATGTGATCCTAAATTAATTAGTAAAGCAAAATAAATGTATTTTATTCATTTATTGATTTTCTATGTCAACCACAAGAAAAAGATGATAACAATTACTTTGGCAAAACAAATTCAAAGCACTGTGCTGATAATTGCCAGCAAAATATTATAATGCCAACAGAATCCCATTGTATTCATCATGTGATCTGTGTGCTTTTTGTGTGACATGTGGTGAAGATGATGGAAGCAATTATGAATACCAGTAATTGCTTGTCAAGTTCTTGAGTTCCATTACAGAAAAATGGAGTACTTGATTTAAAACAAATGTTTTACTTTGCTCATCATCTCAGAACTATTGAAACAACCACCACAAGCATAGTATAAAAGACTAATATCCACAGTCTGTTTCCTATGTAAGTGGTCCACCAGTCTGAATTAGAGCATGGCATTATCTACAATATCAAAACAATTATAATCTTTTGTTTTAATGATTCTACAATATGTAACACATTATAAGTGTAACTGTCTATCTAGAGACCACCAACAGTATAATAAATCTACCTATTAACAAGAAGAATGAAATCTTAATTCTAGCCTTCAGAAATAAACCTGCTATGTCAATTTGTATGTTATACTGTGGATAAATTGGATTATTTTCAGGCTGCAAAAACACCGAAATCAAGTTTAAAAAAAAGACTTCATGGAAAATAATAAAAATAAAAATGTAAACACATCCAAAAACATTCAAATATTTTCCCAAGAGAACCAATATATAATGTTTTGATGTACATTTTGCATTTCCATGGTATGAAACTATAGTAAAAATAACTTTAATCTGTTAATATCAACAATTCAATCTGGTGTTCTACAAAATATTTAAATGTTTGGTATTTAAAGATATTTAAATTCTTAGATACATTGATTTTCAGAAAAAATTGAAAATTCACTTTTAGTATCCACTTTTTTTAATTATTTTATTGCCCTTTGAACCTTTGGTTAGGAAGGATTTGATTTTAGTGCATTTAATCAAACACCTTGCATGGCTTTAAATAGAATTAATTTTTGTAATTAAAATAATTTGCACTTTACGAGAGGCTGACACTTCTGGAATGCATGTTTTTTATATTGAAAATTGTCTGGATTTAGACTTGAACATATATTTCATTCCTCTTTGACCCAATTAGACCACACAGCCTAGAAGTGTCAATGACTGAAATAGAAAACAATTTTGCTTATAATGTTGGCTTCCATCCTCGTGAAATATAGAGCAGTGAATGACTTAGTAGGTAAATTGCAGAACTATTAAACATATAGTATAATATAAAATAAACTTATATTTCAGTGAAACTTGCCCATTAACATTGCAGATTTGATTTTAAAAAATCTCTTTTTTCTGTGAATTCAAGCTGAAAATGGCTGGAGGCAACAAAAATTTACACTAGACCAATCATGCATCAGATTTTTAGAAATGGTTGAGCTAAATATTTTGTAGTTACTGAAAGGAGAATGATAGTAAAAGTAAGAAGGCTGTGCGAAAGTGCAGGAAAAATAAATGGTTGTCATTTGATCACATTGCTTTAATGTTGCATGATCATTCGCAAGAAAAAAACCCATAATTCTTAGCTCTCCTCTATTTGAAGGTAATTAAGGGGCTATTTTGTAATCAGCCATAATGATGATCAGGAAGAAGGGCATAACCCTCAGAATGACTTATTCAGTAAGTTCCAAAGTGGATGATTTAAAAAAAAATGCCTTTTCAAGTTGATGAAAAGTTTTGGAGCTTAAAAATAATCCTAACTGAGTTATTTTCCTGATTATAGTTGCGTTATTAGCTACAGAAAATAGATGTGAATTGTAGGTCAAATAGCATGATGGCCTATAGATACACATATTGTAATTCAGTTTGCGGTCTACTTTTGACTTTTGTAATCTGTGTTAACATTTCATATTGAGGTTACATAAAATATATCATTTCAATGTTCCATGTGATTTTTAGTTCATGGTTATATATACAAGAAATATAATCATTTTCACATCTCTCTCTCTCTATATATATATATGTGTGTATATACTGTATATATATATATATATATATATATATATATATATATATATATATATATATATATATATATAGTATATATATATTGTTGTTTTTCTTATTTTATCTCGCTTTCTTTTTGCAGTTATTTATTTTATCACTTTCAGTTTATACAGCAGCTTTTTTTTGCACTTGTATCACTGCACATGGTTACTACAATACTCATAACAGCTCATATTCTAAATAAAAATATAATTTACAATAAAAATACCAAACAAATAAAATAATTCTGTTTATAATTCCTCCCATACTTTGGGTATTGTAATTTACTGGGAAAGCAGACAGCCATTACCTGTGGAGTCATCCATACTCACCCCATATTGGCTAGCATGAACGGTAATGAAGCAATCTATGGGAAGACTATCCAGGTTTATTATTTCTAACATGGAAGCAGCAGCTTTGGATACTCCATATACTGCAGTACATGGATTTTTTGTTGTTTTTTTCTGTTTATAATATAACACTTATATTCCATTGAGGAGGTCAAAATAGCTTTCATATAATATATGCATCACTGAAAGAATATTTAATGTAATGTAAGCATTAAGTGCATTTAATTCCAGAAGAACTTCTCAATGTTGATATTTTGTCAGATCACTTTGCTGTTGTTGTTCAGTCATGTAAGCCACTGCCCTTGTGAGTTCCCTCAAGCTCGTTTTCTTTGCTTCAATAACCTTATCTGTCCATCTCTGCCTCTGCCTTCCCCTTCTTCATGTCCCTTCAATCTTTCCCAGCATCAACGTCTTCCCGAGAGAATCCGGTCAAAATATTTGAGCTTTAGCCTTATGATGAAAATTTCCAGTGAATAATTTGTCTTGATTTCCTGTAGTATTGATTTATTGGATCCTCTTACAGTTCAAGGGACTCCAAGCAGTTTTCGCCACCACCACAATTTAAAGGCATCACTTCTACAGCGGTCAGGCTTCTTTATGGTCCAGCTCTCAGGTGACTTAGATGACAATGAAGTATAAAACAAATGCAGCCTTATTAAATTTGCGATTCAGTAAATTTAAAAGGGCTCTATTTAAGCACATAGCATATTTTTTTACAGAAGTTTTTAGTTAGTGAACTTCTAGCCAAAAGCAAGGTCTTCACTAACTAAAAACTTCTGTAAAAAAAAAAATGCTATGTGCTTAAATAGAGCCCTTTTAAATTTACCGAATCGCAATTTAATAAGGCTGATAGTGTTTTATTGTCAAGCAACAGAAGATTTCAGGGAGGAACCATATTCCAGCAAGGCGTTACTTTGGTTTTTCAAAATGAAATAATACATCTGACACCTAGGCTATATTTCCTCCATGTTTGACGAATAACCCCATACCCATGGTGTCTAAACAAAGCAGAAGTTGTCTTCTTACATAGTGTTGTAGCATATTGGCTTCTGTATTTGTATAGATCTCTCTACAGCAAGACACATACCTCACTTGACCAATGCATTACCATACAGCTCCCTCGTTTTCCAGATTGTAAATGCATATCATTCTACTAAAGTATGCAGTCCAATTCCTATGTCCACAACCTCTTTATCACCCCACAAAACACTTTCCCACATACTCTATTACATACTTTATGGTCCTGTAATAGCCCTTTCTCTCTTCCATTGTAAATTGTACCATTTTATATTTTTTATGCATGACCAAAAACATTATATGTTTTGTACATTGCAGAATTTAAACAGATAAATACTAGATATAAAGTAAACAAAATTAAAATAAAATGCAAGGACTACCATGTTAAAAATTGAAAATAGCCTCACTTAAATAACTACACTTGAAAATATATCATATAATGACATTCAGTGATCTACTTCCTGATGTGGTAGGAGACTTTGAATACACAGGATGTTTTTGTCTGCACAATGGGAATCTGACCACTATCGTGTCAGTGAATTCATTATGTCTAATGAAAATCTCATTAGTTTACAAGAACACGCCTTGTTGAAACAGATTTTGCGAGAAGCATACTCCGTAAAGAAAATAGAAGCCTGCGACAAATAATAATTGCATATGAAACTTATTTTTTTTCTTTATAACACATATTGCCCATTATGAAGTTCTGTTATTCAAAGTACCATCTAGAAAAAAAATGACCCCTGTGGTTTTTAAATTCAATAGTTAAAAACCACAAGCTATATTTTCTAATATCCACAAGTCTTTTGTCTCATTGCAAATCTGAAAAATTTATTTCAGGGTCATATTTAGAAATCCTCTTCATGTTGTTTTGATACATAAGGATGAACCAACTGTTACTGTACTGGGTTGCTGAAAAAGATGCACACGTGTGTGTGTTTATTTTAGGTGCAATCATGTTTCAGGATCAATTTCATCTGTAAAGTACAAATCATGCTATTCAAACCCTAACATCTTGCAGTCATCATTGGCTCATACTGTAAGAGCATTATATCACTGAACAAATATTGTGCAATTAACAGATAAGTGGTATATCAGAGGATGTAACAAGGAACATAAACTTATCTGAAGGTTTTCTTTAAAATACTGCCATTAAGAGATTGCAATCATCATACTGTTGCATGCATTTTATCAGAAAAAGTGAAATACTGTTAACTTCAATCATCTGGGTGTATTTTGTCTAGAGCAAAGCCTTAATTTGTTTTAATTTGTGTGTTTTGATGCTGCAACATGAACTCAGTCATAGCAAATTAATTAAATTGATTAGTATATCAAAATGAAAGCAAATGGTTGCATCCTCATCAGTGACAGTGTGACAAGGGCAAGGACAATCTGGCTCGGCATCATGGGATGCTATTGACTTAAAAGTAGTCAAACTGCAGTACATTGTGAGACCAAGACAGCAGACTACAGATTGGCCAGTCATGTGGGATCTGTAAGATGGTGCAATGCACAGGGGCACACCTCTGGAGAGGGGGGCAGTTCTTTTTTTATTTACATTTTTTTAATTACATTTTTTTTAAATTCCCCTGGTGACCCCACCACCCCGGACCCCCAGGGCCCCCTCGGCCTCACCAGCTCCATGACTGGTTTTAAATACTTTATTCTCTCATCACTTGTTGTAGGTACTTCTTTTACCAGATTGGCATGAAATTGTTTTGCTTTCTTACAAATTAAAGCTTTGGAAATACTATCACCCGCTAACTGTTTTTCGTTAATTTAAACGTACAGCAATTTCTCCACTTCCTCCAATGTCTGTGTCCTTTGCTTACTCATAGCCTTTATACCTCTAGCCACATCGGCTAATTTAATAGCTTTCTTATTTTTCAGTATTGCAGAGATCGTTGATCTAGGCATTTTGTACTCAGCAGCGAGGTCAGACATGCTATCATGCTCATAGTTGGCTATTATCTCTTTTTTAAGTTCTATCGTGGTTCTCACTATTTTTGTTTTCTGCTGCGTGATATCACTAGCCTTCTTTGAACTCATGATGTAAGCAAAAGCTACACTTTGGGTCTTGTAAGCACAAGGGATATTGTATCGTCAGTTGAATCATTAGATGATATCCCCCCTCAGATTTGTTGGTCTGATGTGATTTGGTATTATGGTGGGAGGAGACGGTAAAGGCTCACCTCTGCCAGTGGGAGGCATGGAAGATGGTAAGAATGATGAAGTGGACGGCTGATTTTCTAGGCAGACAATCCTATTTTCCAGTGAATTGATAGATGTTGCAATATCTGTGATCAAGTACTGGAGCTGGGAGAATTGGTCATTAGCCAGGTTTGGTGGTGGCACTTGGTGAGACCTTGCTGAATGGAGAAGCCTGTAGAACTCAATTCTTCTGGCAGAAGCAGGGTATGGGATGCACAGGCAGAGCTACCATCAGTGCAGGCAGTGCAATGCACCGAGGCGGTCCTCTGGAGGGACCAAAGTGCAGTCGCTCCACCCCCACATTCCCAAGCCATGCCCCCCTTGAACCCCTTTGCCCACTCAGCCTTACCTGCGTCTTCTCGTCTGGGCAGGAATTCCTGAATAACCTCATGTCTGTGTGATGTCATTCAGGATTCCCTGCCCCACGAGAACAAACGGTGGCAGGGGACGCAGGGGAAGACCTCAAGAGGAGTGGCTATAAGGCAGAGGGGGCCCAGGGAGAGATACCTACACAACGGAAAAATAAAATGTAAGTTACACTGAACCACCAATGAAATATATTATATGTATACAAGTATACCCAGGGCCCTCCATTGAGTAGCTCCACTGCTGATAGGTTGTCTTGATCATTGATGGGATGCCTCAATGACAACTGGCTTCCTGCGATGGTGCTTAGCCAGTGGAGGATGCGGCCTGAGATGGTAAGCTCTCTGCATGTGACAGGTTGGGATCTGTCATAAAAGAATCAGTCTGAAACTAAATTGTAAATAATTATATGTAGTTGAAGTGGGATTAGGGTAGCTCAATGATGGCTGCAGCCACTTGGATCCAAGCTCCTACATAGCATGGAAAAACAGCGACTATGGTGACATCACGTGAAAGGAATTATTGTGCGATATGGATCGCAAAGAGAAAATACGTCTACTGGAGTAGACTTTAACATCACAATGAATTAGGTAAGATGAGGGAATATATGGAGGATAAAGGCAATGATAAAATCTGCAAACTTGAGGTTTGAAGGCAGATGATGACACCTTGGTTTCTGATTACATGTGATTTATGTCTAAATCTGTATGGATTATTTGGTGAGAAAATAATGTAAGGAGCAGTGAAAATTGTAGTGAAGGGCGAGTCGATAATCAAGGCATACAAGTTAGACTGGAGCAACTATGAATGGACTAATGAGCAAGGATACTGTAATTTAGGAGTGACTTAGAAGTGACTGGTCTGATATAGACAGCAAACAGTAGCGTGATGCTACTAAGTAAACTAAAGTGATGATGTGAGCACCTACATACATTAAGAGAGACTGAAGATAGGAAAGGTTAGTGCATAGCATATGATGGGTGTGATGCGATTAACAGGGGATACATTAAGGTAATTTAATAAACATATGGCAGAGAGCGTGAAAAGGAGGGAGTGACCTAATGATAGAAAAATGATTAAGACGGAAAGATGTGTGGGGGCGGGGATGGCTAAGGAGGGACAGGTGAAGGAGGAGAAGGGAAGTGGCATAGAAGCAGGAAAGACGTAGTCTGGAGGTGGGGGAAAGGAGCAGGCGAGGGGGGTAAGGCCGCTGAATGAGGCACAGGGAAAGGGAAGGAGAAGGACTGGAACCAGACCGGAGGGAGCAGGGAAGCGATGCAGGATAAAAACTGGAGTCCACAAGGGGAGACTCACCATGATGAATGAAGGAACGGAGAAAAGAGGAAACACAAACACGTGAAGCAGCAATGAGAAATGAGCCAAGGGGCCATCGACTGATGTGATTGGAGTGTGCAATGAGTGGATGAGAGGGGAGTCTATTTAGAGAGTGGGAGCGGAATGTGCTACCAGTAGTGCTGCTGTCTGTGGCAGCCAGGCAGGGCTTGTTGCTATGGAGGTGAAGTCCTAAAAACGTGAGTCTTTTTGCTGGTATATTAATCCTCTTGACCATTAGGACATTGGGGTTTTCTGGCAAATCCAGACCCGTAGTGTAGAAGGAATCCTGGTGGTGGATGACAGACTCTAACCAGTAGCATTCCAGCTGACATTATTCCATTAAAGGAAGCACTTTTAGAACCAAGATTTTAGAAGTTTCATTATGGCATGCAAACTGATTTTTTTTTGATTAGCTGGTCCTTGGGTAACATGTTAAGTTTCATATATTTTCTTTGCTAGTAAAAAAAAGTCTCAAACTTTGACCTATGAGTCTTTAGCTATAAGGCAATCTAAAGTGAGTTCCTCTTTAAAATATTTAAGTAGTTTTTCAATAAAAATTTTACTGTTCATTTAAAAAATGCATTAATATTTTTCAGTGATGCCCCAGGATGTATACATTCTGGTTCTGTATATATGTATATACACAGGGCCAGATTATCTACTAGGAACCTGCCTAGAGGCGCTCCTCTGAGAGCCTAAATACAGCACTGCAGGAAGTGAGGAGCGGATAGACTTTTTACAAGAATTCATCATAAAAATGCAGCTCCTGTGTTTCAGAGCAGACTGTGTTCTCCTCTCCCAGCCCTCACATTTCCTCCAGCCATGCTGCTCCTGCCCATGAAAAGAAGGAGCTTCACCAGCAAGATTCTTGGAGTCCATGAGGAACCTAAACTTTCTATTGTGTTATGCCTAGCTGCCCTTAAATTCAAAACATTTTTTTCACTTGGTTTTTAGTGCTGTTTGAATGTGTAGAGCATGACCCAAGCATGATCCATTTTGGCTTATAATAAATAACTGACACAAAACCGATTGATTTGGGAGAAAACACGGGCCACAGCTTTATTGTAAACAACCAATTTACATAACTTAGAACTTGCATATATTATGCATATTAACATATTCCCACTATAGGGGGAGGAGCCCGGCCACGGACAGTAACCTCACGCCTTGGGCCCTGCCCAAAGCCCCCAATGCTTATTTTAAGCACGCCCTGTGAGGTAGGGTCACGCCCACTTAGGCCAGTGGGCCGGGCAACTCACCTCCCGCAAAACATATACACAATATCTCAGAAAATTGCTACTTCTCAAGAAAAACTTTCACTTCTCCTTTTCTTCCCCCTTTTTTTTTTTTTCTTTTTTTTTTTTTTAACAATATCAATGCTTTTTTTATTATTATAATTTTTTTTTTTACAATACCATACATAACCATTCCAACTTTACCAATATAATTAGGGTGGGAGGGAGGGGTTTTCCACGGAGACCGCGCCGAACTGACTCCCGGCGCGCAAATGCGGCGGAAGCCCTGCCCCCCGCCGCTCCTGATTGGCTGGTGTGCCTGCAGGCTCCGCTGGGTCACGAGACGCTGCGGGCTGACCCAGGGAGCCTGTGCAGCCTCCGCGTCGGCAGTACTGAGACATCCCAAGTACTTGTAGCATTGTTGTTCATATACAAATTATTGTAGTTACATCAAATCCTGCTCCTTTAAATACAGGCTAGCTAGTTCCATATCTCTCTCTATATATATCAAAGCAAATGCATGTGTCCTACTGCTATATTTTTATTGGGTAACATGCCTCTTGAAAATCAATTTGCAGCACTGTATGCTAGGAGGTACAAATACATTCTGTCTTTGCCAGCACTAAATTGTCTCACTGTTCCACCCCGGTTCCCACGACCAATATGTAAAATTGTAAACAATGTTAGCTAGAAACTCAGAAAAAAAGTAGCTGGGTCTGATATTTTTCTCTCAGTTATTCCAGTAAAGGTTACTGACCTGTCTACATGTAAAGTGAATAAACTAGACCCCTGGCTTACCGGTATTGCTGTCACAGCTAAACTGCTGCAAGAGGATATGATAACATTCAGACATGCACAAGCCCTCACTGATGCGTGAGTTTTTTTGTGTTTGTGGTGTATAAATATAATGTGATATGTACATGTATAACATGGAACGGCTGGCAAGCCCCCTTCAGAAACATATTATGATTAAATAATTGTCACGGACCATTTGCTGGACTCTTTTGGGCTTACCGTGACTGCCATGACTGACTTTGGGGCTCCACTAAATCTCACAAGTAACTTATTATTTGGGGCTTTGGAACACTGGGTTACTAATACCTGAGACTATCAACAGGGACATGAGATGTGTTAAGGATGTGTACATATAGTACAGTCATGAGTGTAATGTGTGAGTATAGTTATATCATGGATGGAATGTGTGCATATAGTTACTGTCATGGCACCTTGCTTATATCCCGCGTCCCTGGCGTTGTTCGTGTAAGTGTTACTGTCTTTGCCGTCGTGTATTTTCGAACTCCCGCTTGCAGCCTAAGTAAGTCCCACGTTCCTCAACCTCTTGCAGTGTCATTACCGTTGTGTATTTTCTAAGTCCCGCGTGCCTGGTGTTGTTGGTGTAAGTGTTACTGTCTTTGCCGTCGTCTATTTTCTACGTTCCACGTGCCTGGCTTTGCTCAGCCTCGTTTTCATACAGTTTCATTTTTTTTTTACGTTTTTCATCTGCCATTTTTTTTCTTGCTTAGCCGATTTTCATTTTTAACAACTTACTATCTGCTCAGGATTCCCAGAAATACAGTTATTGTACTGATATATATATACTAGGAAATTGTCCGTGATAAATGACGGGAGTAAAATTGTAAGCCTGGCAATGCTGTTTGCCACACAATGCGAGGCTATGGACCCTCTGAGTACCTCTGGAGCTAATCGCTAGGCCAGTGCTGAGCGCGTTTGGCGCTCATCGCGTGGCTCGCAATGAGCCACTGGGGTGTTCATTGTGAGTTGCAACTTTCCTGCTTTGCACTGATCACCTTCGGTGCTCCTCGTGAGCCCCACAATGAGCGCCTTTGCTGCTCATCAGGTGGCTCGCAGCTCATTGCAAGCCTCTTACCCGGGTATACTTGATAGGCGTCGCGCTTGAGTGTTACTCTCTTGGGTTGTGTTACTGCCTTGGGTTAAGTGTTACTGGCTTGCATTAAGTGTTACTGCTTAGGACTCGTTTTTATGTCCTAGGGGATAGTTTTACGTCCTTCGGCCTCATTTTTGTCGTGTTGCGTGTTTTCGGCAGTCATCATGAAAAAAATGTCAAATATGTCTCAAATTAACTTGCAACCTCACCCACAGGCTCCCTGGCTCTTCCACTGTGCTGTGTGTGAGTGTGTAAGTTAATTTGAGGCATATTTGTTGTTTTTCAGGTTTCTACAGTACAGTGATTCGGCCTTTAAAGTCGTAATTTTGCGAGGCCCACAGTCCATAAATATGCCTCTGGTCATTGCAGCCTTAGGTCTCGTGTTTCAACTGCTCGCCTTGCGAAGCTCGCAGTCACGTGGTGCCGTCAAAGGCTCGCCTCACTTCACTTGATAAACCTGCCAACGTGACCAATTTCCCCTCTCCCCCTTCTCCTCATCTCCCTTTCCCCATCACTTATTCCCCCCTTCTCCTCATCTCCCCATCCCCATCTTCCATTTTGCCCCTTCTCCTTATCTCCCCCTACCCCATCTACCCCTTCTCCAAATCTCCCCCTACCACATCTCCCCCTTCTCCAAATGTCCCCCTACCACATCTCCCCCTTCTCCAAATCTCCCCCTACCACATCTCCCCATTCTCCAAATCTCCCCCACCACATCTCCCCATTCTCATCATCTCCCCTTCCCATCTCCCATTCCCCCCTTCTCCTTATCTACCCCTACCCCATCTCCTCAACTCCCCTTCCCCATCTCCTCATTTCCTATTTCCCCCTTCTCATCTCCCCCTACCCATTCTCCCCCATCTCCCCCTTCTCTCCTTCCTCATATCTCATCTTCTTCCCATCTCCCCTTTCTCTTACTGTATGTTGCTGAAGGCTGCAGGGGAAGGCTACAAAGCATCTAATCACCTATCAGCGGCATACAGTAAGAGAAAGGAGAGATGGAGGGAAGGAGAGGTGAGGAGAAGGGTAAAAGGGAAGATGGGAAAGGGGAGAAAGGTAAGTGGGAATGGTTTAGACAGCACTTGGTCCCCCCCGGACCAGGGTCCGCCCTGCTCTACAGCTCCTCTTGCAGTGTGCTGCTGACTGTCTCAATGATACTGACGAAAATATCTGGACGGGTGTATATATGTAACATATGAAGGCTCTTGACTCTTATGAGATAGCATTTATATGTATGTATATGGGTTACCTGGTGGTCCAGTGGTTAGGATTTGGTGCTTTCACTGCTGCAACCTATGTTCGATTCCTGTCAGGGAATCAAGAGGTCACATAACCCTGTAGCCTTGCAGGGTTGGTCCTGGTGAGTACTTGGATGGGAGACCACCTAGGAATACCAGGAACTGTATGCTGGGGTCCACTAGAGAAAGAGCTGACAACCCACTCCAGTATCTCTGCCATGAATACCAAGTGGCTCAACATGGTGTGTTTCAGTGCATGAGGTCACAGAGAGTCAGACACAATTGAACAACGCAAACACATACAAGGCCAGATTACCCATTAGGTCAACTAGGCAGCCGCCTAGGGTGCTTCCCTGTGAGGGACGCCACTTTTTTAACTTACATTTTTTTTTTTAAAACATTAAATGATTCACAGACTGGCCACTAGAGGCCACTAGGGCCACTGGAAAAAGAGAATCACAACAGGAAAAGGAACTTGCTGTTAGACTATCACTGCTGGGAGCTGGTTTGAGAGGAGATTGTACTGTACTAGAAGATATAGATAGAGATAGATATATAGTGTGAGGATAACTATGTATATATATATATATATATATATATATATATATATCATAGGTTTCATGACGAGCCTTCGAGAGCGTTCCTCTCTTTGTCGAGTAGGAGTCAATACTGATTATAGATTCGCAAATACAGCAAAAAATTCCAGGATTAACAAATAATGTTCTGATCAGCCAGCCCTGCAATTGTAGCAATATTGTAGCAGGGTCACTACCACTTGCGGGGTCAGTGCCCTGTTTTAACCAACTCTTCACCTTAATAGAGGAAGGCACAGGAGGCTTTTCCACTCTTAATACACTTCAGCATTGTATAAGAACTCAGCAAATAAAATCCAGCATCCTTAAAGCAGACAACCCACTCTGAATTGGACTCCAGTAGTTCCCTCTTCTCTCAGGGATTACTTCTTAGGGGTTACTTGCCTGTAGTCTCAGGTCCCTCTCTCTCTCTCTCTCTTGCTCCTCTGGTTGGAGCAGTCTCTTTCTCTCTCCGCAGCCGTTCCCCTACTGAGTAATCACCTTTCCGGGGTCTCCTTCTGGACTGCACGCTTTTGAGACTCTCATGCTTGGAGCATCAGCCTCTGCTCACCAACTCCAGCTCAGGCCTTTCCTCACTTGGGCCTGTGTCTCCCAGGCAGCTCCAAGCCTGCAGCTCCACACACTGTCTCACAGACAGACTTCTGGCAGGGACCACACCCATTTCTCCAAGGGAGCCTTTTATAGCAGGAGTTAACTCACTCCCTGCTGGAATAAATGCCATTTTACCTCCAGATTGGCCTCTAGGGGGCGCTCTGTTACAATATATATATATATATATATATATATATATATATATATATATATATATATATATATATATATATATATATATATATATATATATATATATTGTATATTTGTGTTCACATTTGAATGTCTAAAACAAGTTAAAAAAAATGTGTTTCATACCCCACTCACATACACAACTTCTACCTATGTATCATGGATTTCCACAGGGCCCAGCAGAAACATTTATTTTTTCTTATTCAAAAACTAGCTGTATGACTTTTGCTCAGTGTGTGTTTATGAGTAGCTATGTTGTAAAAGTGGCTGTTATGAGGAAATGTCTGTGATTTGCTCACACATCCCATAAAGTCAGTTGAGAGAATGATATACACTCACAGAAAAGGCAAACATGGGTGTGTGCATCCCTTGCACACTCACTTGCAGGGGCTACTCCACTTCACTGCCTAGGTGCTCCAAAAAGGTAGATCTATTTAGTTGTAGCTAACTAAATAGAGAGATATGGATTTGTATAGAATAATATAACAAATAAAATATATATGAATTGAAAAACACATTTGCATTTCAATATGTATATATATATATATATATATATATATATAATGTAAATATATTAGCATTTAGATTTAATTAATAAGTATATAAAATTAAATCCTTGGAGGAGGACATTAATATATGTAGCAGGTCTAGGGCAGCTAAAACCTTAAAAGACCACTGTGGCAAACCTTTGTTTTGATCATCTCATTATGTTGACTAATGTTCTACAAATAACCTCCTTTCTATACAAAAGTGTGCCAAATATTCATAAACATGTAATTGTGTAGCAGGGCTAACAACTGGCTGTGTGGGCTTCTTGTACAATAGTTCAATATTACAATCAAAATGTTGGTATGTGTGTTACAATGCATTTATTCCTTTCTGCTTTAAATAGCTATGAGGTTAAAATGCTAGAGTAATGAAAGCGTGTGCTACAAAGGGGTTGCTTGTGATTTGTAAACAGTTTCCCTGAAAAATCTGTCATATAGACGATAAAACGCGCGTCGGGTCCACATGGCAAGGTAGACTGGGACAGTTTCCTCCATTCTATGCTGCTACTGTGTTTTATATTTTACACCGCCAGTGCAGTTAGGGTCAGAGTTACGGGCGCCTGTCACAAGGCTGTCCCGAAGTGTCTCTAGTCGGCCAATTCCCTCAGACTCTGTATCATATAGTAACGCGGGGTGTACTATTGTAAGCTAGTCCCTGTTAGGAGCCCACTGCCCCGTTTACCACTTAGATCCTACAGCGGTGTACTTTTAGTATAGCCTCCAAGCCGGCTACACAGGTGGTTTGAAATTGAAGTTACTGTGTAACAGGTTGATTCACCAGCGATTTCTAAACATGTACTAAAAGACCTCACATGAGACAGGAGGTATTTATTTATCTCTCTACTCTGCTGCTGTTAGAAGTAAGTCTCTCTCTACCAAATCCACTATTAAGTGGAACTTTAGCATCCTAATAGAATCAAAGGAGTACATAGCTCCATTTTGGTTATCTTAAAGATTGATGCAATAATATGACTATTGTATGGATTTCATGACTAGCGCTGTTTACATTAAGGAATTGTGGTTAGACAGCCATCTCCCACACTATCCCCAATATCCATCACATTATACCGAATATCAAACATTAGAGACTACAGGAGGCAATTCGTTTTGGAAGTCTTATATCTTGCCATATTATTTTAAATTTCCCCTCTAATTTTTTATATAGTATTAATAAAAGTTATATTTTAATGGTTATCACATGCACATTTATACTTTATAATGTTCTGATTTCATTTCACTTGATGTGATTGCATTTTTACATTTTGGCTTATTGATTTGTATACAGGGAGTGTCAGTTGGTAGTAAGCACTGCACGCATTTACTAAGTAAAAAACTGCAGTACACACTACATGTGTTCACTGCCTATGACCCTGTATATATATATATATATATATATATATATATATATATATATATTTATATATATATATATAGAGAGAGAGAGAGAGAAAACGAATAATACATGAATAAACTCATTTGCATGTCTAAAAGGCGGCAACATGCAAATGAGAATACAATGTATCTCACTCTTTTTATCCAAAAATAGCAACTTTATACATTGCTCCCTTAAAGCATATGTCCGTCGTATTAAACAGCTTTTAAGCAAAGCACAGGGTAGTATTTTACACAAACCAAGAATCACTCATATACAGGCCTGTTTCAAGCTTTTGGCTATCATCAGTATGAGGTAGATTCTGGTTTGTGCAATAGATTTTGTAGGATTGGGTACTCCACAACAATCATTTAGTGTATGGTGAGCACTAGAGTGAGAAAAGCTCTCCACCGTACAGAGTACAGAAAACGAATAATACATGAATAAGTCCATTTGCATGTCTAAAAGGCGGGGACATGCAAATGAGAATACAATGTACCTCACTCTTTTAATCCAAAAATAGCTGTAACTCAGCAAAACAATGACAAAATAACAAATAAATGAAATAAAAAAATGAATAAAAGTCATTAGACAGAAAGTGAAAATGTAAGGAGTGTTCTCTCGCAGTAACAGTGGCAGAGCTAGTGAATGATGGGGCCGGTGTAAAATAATCCCCCCCCCCCCCCCCCATTTTTACAATCTCTCTATACATTCTGTAGGTTTTAATAAAAAGCCAAAAATATACATTGATGGTCAGATTACCCCTAGGGTGATCAAATCAACTTTTTCATAAAAGATAAGTATCCTGCCCCCCCCTTAATAATTTAAGAGTCCCCTTGTCACGGTCTGTACTTAACCATGCTTCGTGTTCTGCAAAATTATTTTATAAAAAGCTTTCATTATTGTATTTATTATCCATGTGTGACTATAAAAACTATCCAAGAGAGACCAATTTTGCTTGGAGACTTTAATAATGAGCTAGCCTGTGATTGTTAATAAGAGAGAAATATAACACCCTAATTCTTTCGATGTAGCCACTGCCCAGGATTTCAAACAAAGGTCTTGTTTATTTGCTGATTAACCATACTCGTTATTGGATGGTAGAGACTTGTTGGCGATAAATCATTTGAATGTATAGGAAGGGAAGTATATTACCTGTAGACTCCCAGCTGATTGGCTGGGAAGGCCGATTAGACTGGAACACATTAACTATTTCAATGTTATTTAATTCAACTGAAGTGCGAAAACTGGGCAAAACTCAATTAACAGGAAGCACATGGGTTAACCTCACTTTGACTTTTTGACTTTGCCTAAAATTTTTAGCTCTTTTTACCCTCTAGAAAGTATCAAAACAAAACATTGAAACAAGTATATTTTCTTTGTAAGGTGTTTTGTAAAATAATTTGTAAAGTTTTACCTTTATGTCCTTTATACACATGCCTCTAAGGATCTCAGCAATTTGCTTATCTAACATTATACACAGGAAATGAATGTAGCTTCAAAGAATTATTTGGCATTGGAAATCTCTTTAGGATTTGTTCACTATTGTTTTGAAATTTTAATAAATGTGTCAGCAAGTCATGCTGGTCTGGACCCGCACTTTGCTGAACATCTTTTTCAGCAGTAATACCTGGGTTATAGTTCACATGTGGTGTTAAAATGGGACTTTTGAAGCCCTTGATGTCCAGATATGCGAACAACACGAAGACATGACTTCATGTTCTGGCAGAAAACCAGCATTATCTGTGCCAGCAAAGTCCTGCTAGAATTTCAGGACCAGTAACAACTCAATAAGTCATTTAGTTTGGTACTCAAAAACTATTTAGGACTATGATTTTTTTTACTTCAACCAACCCACATGGAATTGTTCAGTATAAAAAAACTGCAACATTTGAATATGTATGTGTGAACAAGCTCTTTAACCATCCCTGTCTAGCAGCTAGAAAATTGAGTGCTTGGTTTACAAATGAATACATATGTGAAGAGGTTAAAAACTTGCTGCAACTGAATAGTTTAGAGGTTACATGCCGCAATGTGGGTAGGTGGTACATAGCTATAAAGACTCTCTTTTTGTGTGATTTATTGGTATCGACACTTTCAGCTAGCAATACTAGGAGGTGTAAGTTTGCTCCTAAAAAATCTCTTAAAAAATAAACAAGTTTGGAAACTTCTTTCATTGCTTGGGAATCACCATACAGTACAAATGTGCTGACTGCATGGCCAAGAATCATCCCCAAAACTCTATCTGCAGAATTAAACAGCTTGTCTGGTAACTAAAACCGAAGTATAGGATTTTCCATGTTGTTACTCCTGTTTTATTTTTAAAAATAAACAGCTGTACTAAATATCGTTGTATATCCATTTATAATTATTTGTTAATATATACTGTGTATGTATAATACATATATTAATTTATTTGTTTATTAGTTTACAAGTTTGTTCGTTGTCCTCTCAAGCATCAAATGTTTTCTTATGACCAACTTTGTGTCTTGTATAACTTTTATAGCTCTGTGTACCAAAGATTATTACATCTTAAATTTCCTTGTTGTTTGCAGCATTACATTATTGATTCAGGGGAGTAGATGACCATTAATCAGGATTTATACAGTAAGCATAGTTGACCTATATCTCTGTTAAGCTATTTTGTGGTTAACCCTTTCAAACACTCATGTTAGACAAATACATGTGGGGTTTCTGTCACATCTGTTGAAAAATAATTTGGGGGTCCCCCTTGCAACTTCTTTTTTTTTTTTTTTTTTTTCAGACAAAAGAATACAAGTACAAAAACAGAATGTAAATACAAAGTACAGAACAGACAAACAATCACAATTCATAACACACTTCTGATAATACTCCTTCTTCCTTCCTTTCCCCTCATGTTTTCCTCTTAACGGGGGAAACCTATACCTCCAGACCAGATTTAAACATCATATATATATATATATATGTACACCTATATATATACATATATATATATATATATATATATATATATACAGAAAAAGAAAATATTACATCTGTATCCCCTATATTATCACTTAGCTTCTTTGAACCCAGGGCTGTGAGTTCTGTTAGATACTTTGACAGATCTTAGCTCCTCTCTAATATTTGCATCTATAACTATGGCTTTTCGCCATCCCCCCACCCAAAATTAATTCCAACATTATGTGAGAGAGTTTTCCACTATATAGGGACCGGGGTCTACCCTCTCTTTCAGAGAAAGGTCTATTATTCTTTATCGCTTCTCTTTCTTAACTATCTGCCTTCCTACATTTTCCCTATATTTGTGTTTTCAGTAAAAACGTCTGTATATATAGGAACAGAAATTTTTCCTTTTTTACTCATACCTTTTTTTTCCTTTCCTATGAATTCAAGGTATGCCCCCGTTTAACCTCGTTATATTTACAGAATATTTGACTATTATCTAAAGAAAATAAGAGAAGAAAAGGCGAGAAAAAGAAACACATACACCATTCACACTGTACCAGACCGATGACCTACCAATAAGTTGTTGCTGGAGAGTTTGGGTTCCTAATCTACCTATTATATGATTTATAGTCTTTTCCTTGACTACTCCCTTTTTTTTTTCCTTCTCCCCTTCTACCTCTTTTATAATTACTGAATTATGATCCGTTTGTCTATACTCCAATAGAACTTACAAATTTATCCCACTTCTGCCAATGGAAGCGGGTACCTGTTTCCATCAGCCAATTCTTGCCTATGGGATCAATAATCTCTCTATTTTCTCGTATTGCTGCCACCAGCTGTATTCTTGACGGAACATGGGTATTTTTCCATGATTTTACTATCAAACTTTTAGCTACTAACAGAATGTGACATATCAATATACCATCTGAACCACGGAATTCCTCCAAATTCCTATGGAACAGTACCAATGAAGGGGAGCACCTAATTTCTTGAGCTAATATTTCTTCTATTAATTGACACGCATCTATCCAAAACCTGTTTATTTTAGGGCACTCCCACCACATATGAAACGATGTTCCCAACTGATTACAGCCTTTCCAGGATGTTCTTTGATTTTTTGGGTCTATTTTATTCATACGTTCAGGAGAGAGGTACCAATTATTCGAAAACTTAAAAAACATTTCTATATACCTTGGTAGACCTGCTGCTTTTTTTACCATTCTTAAACTTTGGTACCATACCATCTCTTCAAAGGTTTCTCCCATAATTGATTCCCAATACATCAAACCTGAACTTTTCCTCAGTGAACGGTTCTCATTTATAATTTTATTGCATTTCGAAATAGTTCGTAAATTATCTCTTTTTATCACTAGATCTTCCATTTTAGTTGTTTTTAAATGTTGTGAGATCCTGTAACCGCAGGCTACTAGTCTTTTTTTAATACACTCATATTCTAGCCAAGTTAATTTTATATCTCCGAATTTCCTACTCATCCTTTGTAGGTCTATAAGTTGTCCATCTTCAAACAGTTTTGCTGTGGGTGTGTCACCCTTGATTTTCAGAGATGTAATTATTGGGTTAGAGCCCCCACGTTCCAGTGTATCAATTGGGGAAGCCAGTGAGGGAAGATTAATTAGCTGCATGGATAGTCTATTTCTATACCAAAATTTGGTTAAGGAAACCAAATTCTTCGGGAGATCTCTAATCACCGTCTCATTCAAGCTAGGTAGCCACAGCACGGAGTGGATCTTAATATTTCTTAATAAGGCCTCCTCGATTTCCATCCATCTAGGTTGTTCCTTTATCAAATTCCAGCTAATAAGATGTGCTATACAAATTTGTTGGTAAATATCTAATATACAGGGGCAGTTTAACCCACCTTTCTCGACCTTTTGATTTGCTATTATTTTTCCCACCCGGGGTTTCTTCCCACCATAGATAAACTTATCTAGCTGCACTTGTATTTTTTTGATGTAGTTATATGCCAGCACTCCCGGAATACATCTCAGACAGTAAGTGATTTTTGGGATGATATTCATATTGATAGCTGCAATTTTAGCTAACCATGATAAATTTAGTTGTTTCCAATTGGTCAAGGCAATGTTTATTTTGTTAATGGTTTCATCTAAATTAGCTTTAATCAACTTACCCAGTTGGAATGAGAATTTGATTCCTAGGTGGGTGATACTATTTGAATGCCAGTTACACTGTAGCATATGCTCTAGAGCATCCCTATCTTCTATCTTTAATCCTCTTTTCAAAGCTACGGACTTAGTTTGATTTATTTTAAAGTAGGAGATTCTACTGAATTCCTCCAGAATGTCCAAGAACTTTTGACATGATGTCGCCGGCTCTGTGAATGTTACTACTATATCGTCCGCGTATGCTAATAGTTTAAACTCATGTTTCCCTATTCTGATTCCACTAATATCCGCCTCTTCCCTTATACGTATTGCTAGTGGTTCTAAAAACAGGATAAATAGAAGCGGAGATAAGGGACACCCCTGGCGCGTGCCATTGCTTATACTAAAAGATACGGATTCAAAATCCGGGTTGACTATGCGCGTCTTTGTTTCCCCATAAAGCGCTTTAACTGCCTTCAGGGCAAAGTCTCCCAACCCGAATTTCACCAAGACAGCCTCTAGAAATACCCAATTGACCCTGTCAAACGCTTTTTCTGCGTCTAATGACAGGGCCAATATAGGCATTTCCCTGGCTTTAGCATGCGCGAGTATATTTAAGAGCCTTCTGGTACTGTCCGAGGCTTGACGCCCTGGAACAAAGCCCGTTTGATCTGTATGTATGAGTTTATTGATGACCGTTTTTAGTCTGTTTGCTAAAATTTTGGAGTAGGTCTTCAAATCTATATTTATCAAAGTAATTGGTCGATAGTTTTTACAATCATCTGGGTTTTTATCCTCCTTTAATAGATTTATTATTTTAGATTCTGACATTTCTCTTGGGATCTCCCCAGATATTTTAATCTCATTATATACATTACAAAGGGGTTCTTTAATCTCTGGAAGAAGAAGTTGAAAGAAGACTGCATCAAACCCATCTAACCCTGGGGCTTTGTTTCTCTTGTTACTGTTAATTACCTCACAGACCTCTAACTCTGTAATATTACTGTTTAGATAGATTCTTTCTGGCTCCGAGATGGATGGTACTTTTATCCCATCCAAAAATTTTGATATATCCACTTTAGTGGGACCTGTAAGTTGTGAGTCCTTTTCCAAATTATATAGCTTGCTGTAGAAGTTTTGGAAAACCTCCCCGATTTTATCTGGGTGATATTGATATTTTCCTTTCAGGTCAATTATTCTGGCTATTCTATTTTGCTCTCGTTGTTTTTTGAGTCTATTCGCCAAAAATTTCCCCGTTTTACTGCCGACCTTCAAATGGTTTTGACGATAGCGCCACAATAAATTATCTGCTTGTAGTTGCAGTATTGCCCTAATTTCTTTATTTATAATGCATATTTTATCACCTATCTCTTTGATATATTTTCCCCCATTAATGTGATGAAGCTTTATCAATTCCATATACAGCAGTTTTAGGGGTTTTCCTCTCAATTTCCTTCTTTCTGCTGATCTGGCAATTAATATACCTCTAATGAAGGCTTTGTATGTGCACCATATTGTTTTATATGAGCTCACGGTTCCTTCATTTATTTTGAAGAATTCCCTAGTTCCCCTTGCAACTTCTCTATCCAAATTAGGTGCCTGTAGTGGTCAATAAAGAGACAAACATATATGTAGGTGGTCAGATCACCCCTAGGGTTCACCTTAGTATAAAAATAGTTGTATGCCCATTTCTCCTAATAAATTGAATCATTACTTACTGTAGGATGCTGCCCGTACACAAACTATTGTTCCTGTTTGTTGTTTTGAGAATTTATATTTTTGGTTTAATTGTTTTACATTGTTTTAACAATGTGCAGATGCGTATTTTGTAAAAGCATTTTAATTGTTTTTTTTATTAGTTTCTGTTTTATTTAATTTTTAGAGATTATTATTGCTTTTTTATGAGAATTTTATTCAACGTATTTGATATAATAAAACATTATTAATACAAAATTAAAAAAAATATTATGTCCACTTTTTACTGATTTCTGTTTTGATCATTTTAATTATGACCTTGAATTAGTAATACTATGCTAAAGGGTTTGAAGTGTTTAAATAATTTTCTAAATAAATTATAAAAGCAATTGTTTTAAAGGCTTATTTAAGTTTCCTGGATTATGAATGCCCTCACTCAATTGCAATTTGGCCAATTGAATAAGGCTCTAAATAAGCACATAGCATATTTTTTTTAAAGACGTTTTTAGTTAGTGAAAACCTTGCTTTTGGATAGATGCTTACTAACTAAAAACTTCTTTAAAAAATATATGCTATGTGCTTATTTAGAGCCTTATTCAATTGGCCAAATCGCAATTGAATGAGGGCCTAGGAATTTAGCTTTTTTTGTTGGGTTCTAGCTTTTTGCGAACAACATCAGTTGGCAACCCAGATGTACCAAGCCAGACACTTACTTGCCACGGTTAAATAATTAATGGTCACAAATTGCTCAGCTGAGCGTTCATTTTCGAAGTTGAAGTATATTAAAAATCCCATTAGAACAACTATGCCACAAGACAGGCTGGATGCCTTATCTCTATTATGTGTAGAAGCAGATGTGTTACATAAGAGAAAACATTTCAACTATAAATAAAGTGGATGTATACAAAAATAAGGGCCTTTAAGCGTCTTAATCCGGCCCTGAGAAATTTCCAAATGCAGTGGCTGGTTAATTCCATGTAGTATACTAAAGAAATGTCAGCACACATTGTGCTGGTTCCTTCTAATGGATTTGTGGGATGGTCTGTTTCATCCATATTGTTCTGTAATATCGGTTAACTTTGAATCAGTTTTACCTGAATGGTAGAGCTTGATCTACAAATATATCTCAAATTAAAGGGGCTAGGTGTGGATTTAGGTGTAAAGAAAGACAAGGGTTTTATGTATATGATATGCTGTAAAAAAGTTGCAAAGAAAGATCTTTCATAATATTGACAATTTTGTTTTTTAAATGGTCTAGTAATGTTGTACAGCTATTAGTGGTCAGAAGTCAAGATAATACATTAAAATTTGTGGAGATGTTTACTGACAACTGGGACAATGTACCTAACACAAGCGTTCCCTGGTGGTACAGTGGTTAGGATTCTGTGCTTTCACCGATGCTACCTGGGTTAGATTCCAGTCAGGGAATCACATCACCCTGAAGCCAATAAGGGTTGGGCTTGGTCAGTACTTGGATGGGAGACCACCTAGGAATACCAGGAGCTGTATGCTGTGGCCCACTGGAGAAGGAACTGGCAATCCACTCCAGTATCTCTGCCATGAATACTAAGTGGATCAGCATGACCATGGACACAAAGATGTGCCTGGTGTGTTGCAGTCCATGAGGACACGGAGAGTCGGACACGACTTAATGACAAAAAAAAACATTCGCATTAATTTATTGTTGGAGTATAGTGGAATGGTGTAAATGTATGCTTTAATCAAAGTAACAAAAATATATTGCAAAATCTTGGAAGATTATATCAAGATAAGTTAGAAAAAACAAGATACCATTTTCTTCACAAGAGCAGTGTATTAACAAATATAGATTAAATATAAAATAATCTATCTATGTTAATAGATAAAAAGATTTTTAAATACATCTGTTTACTAATGTCCTTATTCTTGTCCTCCTTCATATGAATATTATAATATGAAAAAAAATATTTGTTTATCTGTAAAAATATGCGATTTCAGACCTTTTTGTAAACACATTTAGACTGTGGTAGATTTTGTACAAATATTCCTCCAGGAATCCAAAAAAGTAGTTCCTTTTAAGGAATGTGGCATGTACATAATCCATAGCTGTGACTAATGCAACCATTGAACATTTTCCAGTATAGAATTTCCAATATAGCTTTTGACTGACTAGGGCACTACATTTGTTTCATGAATCATGAAATAGGTGTGTTTCTTGCTTCATCAAATAACACCGTGCACACATCTGTACACCATCCACAGACCAATGACCTCCTTGAACATATTAATAAAACACTCAAACAGATGTTATGTAAATTTGTGAAGAATGATGATCATCTCTTACCTTAAGTTTTATGTGCAATAAGAGACGTTATACATTCTTCTACTGGAGTTTCTTCTTTTGAACTTTTGTTTGAGGAGCTGTCCCATGGGATATAAGATGTTGCCTGAGAATTGTGAGAACAGACCAACCCTGATAAGAATTTAGAAGGAGTATTGGGAATATGAGATTACCAAGAGAAGGTTAGGGAGATAATATGAATGTCTTAAAACTACCCAGTAAGCGCTATGTTGTAAAATCTTTCATTCTTTTCATTTGCAGGAGATTGATCTGGCTACTTCTCAAACTAAAAAAAATGTCAGAATACATAATGCTTGATTATTATGATGATTGTATTATTTCATAAATATTTTAGCAGAATGGTTCTTTGATTCAGATATGGATACAAGAGAAGCATCCAAGGACATGTAATGAGACACAGGAAGAAATGAAAACTTTATCTAGAAATACTGTTGTTTGCAACTGATTGTTATTAAAGGGACATGGAACATAATTATTGTTTTCAAGCATGAAAAAGAAAACATTTGAAACATTTTTTTTTTATGAGAGAATATTAGGTAAAACCTGTTTAAACTTCTCTGAAATTAAGAGAAAATACAGAGAGCATACTTTAGTCTGTAGATCTCTGAATAAGGTTTTATGCTCTGAAACCTTTATGTGAATAAAGAAAGCACAGTGACATATTACCAAATAACTTCCTTCTCATGCAGCAAAGAAAAAATATTCCCATGTCCCTTTAAATAAATCATATATATAGTCGTGGAAGTTACGATTTGTCGGTCGCGCCATGTTTAAAGTTACAGGCTCGCGTATGCTCAATTGCCAGGCCCACGATGAGCGACGAAGGCCCGCAAGACTTTGAAAAAGGCTGGCAATGACTGCCGAAGGCGCTCATTGCCATGCCCACTATGCCGTAGGCCTTTGGCGCTCTGCGCGAGGCACGCAAGACTTTAAAAGGCTGGCAATGAGCGCCGAGGCACACAACACAACTTTAACGGCTGCCATTTTTTTCAAGCCCGTAACTTAGAAGTCATTGGAAGACCGCCAAAAGACGCCAATTACTTCAAGAATTAACTTACAACCTCACACACAGCACAGGGGGAGAGGCAGGGAGCCTGTGATTGAGGTTGCAAGCTAATTTGAGGTTTAATTGGCAGAGGAAAAAAATGGCGTCTGTAAACCGGTAATTGGTTTGAAAAAGCCTCTATACGAGGTGAAGCCTGAAAGACTTAGCCGCTCACTGCGAGGCCCGCAAGACTTTGAAAAAGGAACCAATGGCGCTCATCGCAAGGCACACAAGACTTGAGCAGATAGAGAGAGGAGAAAGACACAGGGGAGGGGGAGAGGTTGGAAAGAGACACAGGGGAGGGAAATAAGGGGTAAAAAAAACACAGGGGGAGGGTAGGATGAGATGGGGAAACAGACACATGGAAGGGAGAGGGGGGAAACCGACACAGGGTAGTGGGGAGAGGTTCGCAATGAGCGGCGAAGGTGCTCATTGCAAACCTTACGATGAGCGATGAAGGCGCCCATCGCGAGGTACGAAAGTGGCGGGTTGGACGATGTCTGCAATAAGCGCCCATTGCAGGGCTTGCAATGAGCGCCAAATGAAAATTATTTTTTGCTTCTGTTTATTTATATATTTATGTGGGAGGGAGCCTTGACTGCATAAAATTACCTGGTTGCTTCTGTTATAAAGTGGTAAATTCAATAGGAATAATGTAAATCTAGTTGGTACATAAGGGCCCCTATTCAATTGCAGTTGCCTTCATACCGGCCGTAAGTCTGTGGGCTTAAAATTTGCAACAGTTACAGAGCGATTCAATTGAACAAGCCCGCAGCTACCTGGCCGAATGCCTAAACCATAAACCAATGCAATTGTATGTAGCATTTCAGAACGTGATCATGATCGATTAAGCAATTTAGAAACAGTCATTAAGAGGAGGTTAAACATCAATCAATTAGCATTTAGCAGCCTGATACAGTATGTGATCAGACACGCAATCCAGCAATGTACAAAATAATAAAAATGAATGAATTAAATGTTCTAGTCCATGTGGGTGGACTGATATATATTTACTCCTTAAATACCAAGATTGATATATCAGGAAAATGAAATATAAAAAACATAATTTATTGCAGATTTGCGATCTTTAGACTGCTGTGCTATTAATTCTAATGTCTATCATCGCTTTCCCCGTCTTTTAAAGTGCAATTTTTTATTTGTATTTACAGTGCTACTAACAGTGCTACGAACAGGTGTTTAACCCCCTTGCGAGTCCTATCTGGTACAATTTTTTTTCTATATTTGCCATTTACAGGTGTAAAAACATTTGCGGGCTTGAGGAATTGTAGCAATTGAAGCGATTTGCGATTGTAACATTTACAGGCTTGAAAGATCAAAGGCTTGGGTTGGAGTTACGATTTTGACAACTACAGTAATTTTCAGCCTGTAACCCGAGGATCGTTTGCGGGCAGCTAAAAGACACTAATTGAATAGCAAATTAGTTTACAGGCTACATTACGGGCTCCAGTAACTTACAATTGCTCAATTGAATTGGGGACATGGTGCCTGCACAAAGACAATTGGTGCTGCCATTAAAAATATCTGCAGCAAATAGATAATAAATTAAATACTGTATTGCTTTTCCTTTAATGCTGTATTTATTTATTTTAAACTTTCTAAAAACAATTTGCACATTATCAAGTCAAGAACATACTATAAATATGGCACTACAGTGGTCCTTTAATTAAAATGATATTGAGGTCTTGTTTAAAGCATCAAAAATAATAATCATTAGAACTATAAAGACTGATTTCAAATGTTTAGCATAATCCTCATATTTTAATGTGCTTTGAAAATTATCCATATTTTCAGTTTTCCGAGTAAATTTTCCTAAATGCATATCGAATAACGTAATAATTAAGACACGATAGATTTACCTAAGGGTTAGTAGGAGTTTGGGCTATCTCTTACCAAAATCCCTAACCACAACCCTTACCCTAAGTATAACTATCCTTAACCTCTGACCCATAACCATAACCACAATGAAATTATAGAACTATGATCTGTAAAATATAATTCCCATGCATGTCTCTGGACATTAACTGTCCATTTAAATATAATGTGAGGTCTATATTACCTGTGTTTATTTTTATTCTCCATCTCAGTCTTGCTCCACACACATAAGTGCATTTATGGAATATACACTTATGTTGGCATTTTTCAAGTGTTATTTTTGATCATTGTACCCTGAATAGGCCCCTGATGTAACGGTAGTGGTGGACATGGGTTGTGCAATGTTACATGTGCACTTGATTAATCTTGGTTTTAATGTTCTATGTAACACACCATTTATTTTTGTATGAATATTTGAGGTTTATTGCATAATGTGTGTGCACTGGTATTGCTTGTAATTCTTCCCTGAAGAGTGACGTTTTATCATCCATTCTGAAGCAATGAAATTGTGCAGTACGAAGAATCTTCTGAATGTAAGAGTATTGTAATAAGTATTGATTGTTGGGACAGAGGCCTTCTTCCCAATGCAACCCATTGGATAGCACATTGTCAATACTGAGCTGGAAAACAAATGAATATGACACATATGAATAGACACATACAACCTTATTAAATTGCAATTTGGCAAATCTAAAGGGCTCTATATAAGCACACAGCATATTTTTTTACAGAAGTTTTTAGTTAGTGAACTGCTATCCAAAAGGTCTTCACTAATTAAAAACTTCTGTAAAAAAAATATGCTATATGCTTAAATAGAGCCCTTTTAAATTTGCCGAATTGCAATTTAATAAGGCTGATATAGTCTAACTACAATTACTAATTTATATGCACTTCCAAGGCATTCTCGGATTAAACAACAACTACTGCTGGCCATTTGCTTTATACTATGCAATCATAGAAGATCGACAGTTTGCTGCCCACTCACTCACATGGTGACATGTTCTGAGGGATGGGAGAAGATAGTGAGGGCAACATGGCAGCCATCCAGAGAACTATATAAGTTAGAGTTAAAACGTTTCTCTTTATGCTAGATGCAACATCTACTTTTCAAGGGCTATAACATGTTTCACTACTACAAGAGCATAAATTATAAGGTCTTTCTCTGCCTTAGTTTCTAGTTTTCAGTCTTTGGCTGTATAAAGTATTTTTAAACCAGACTTACACCATTGTTGGATTTGCTATGTACTACTTCACCTATGACGCATGGATTGGAAAACTGCTCTATCTCGAAGACTTCTTTGTGATAAACAAGTTCAGAGGGTCTTGCATCGGATCAGAGATATTCAAGCAACTAAGTCAGATCACTGTGAAGTGTTGCTGCAGTAGCATGTACTTCCTGATTGTAGAATGGAACAAGCCATCAATGAAGTTCTACAAGAGAGACATGGAGCATCTGACCTTTAAACTGAAGAAGTATGGAACCTCTTCAAAGTTGACAAAGAATACTTGTGCAAGATGTCAGCTGAAGAGTAAGAAGGTCTACCAGCAGCGGGCACACATGAAGCAATGAAATTGTGCAGTACGACAGACAGGAGAGGGGACAGAGACAGGAGAGGGGACAGACAGAAGAGGGGACAGACAAAGGAGAGGGCACTGAGAAAGGAGAGGGGACAGACAGGAGAGGGGACAGACAGGAGAGTGGACAGAGACAGGAGAGGGGACAGACAAAGGAGAGGGCACTGAGAAAGGAGAGGGGACAGACAGGAGAGTGGACAGAAAAAGGAGAGGGGACAGAGACAGGAGAGGGGACAGACAGGAGAGGGGACAGAGACAGGAGAGGGGACAGAGACAGGAGAGGGGACAGAGACAGGAGAGGGGACAGAAAGTTAAGAAATAAGTAAATATTAAGAACTCTGTGTTGTCTAGGACTGATTATAAACACATATTCACATGCATAAATACATACTTATACCATATACATATAAATCACAATACAATTTTGGCAGAAAATAAATGACTTCATTTATATTATAAACTCAAAATATACAAAATAGACCATAATGTTACAAATGTATAAAGACTTTTTATTTATTTTCACTTTACTAATAAAAACTAAAATTATATGCAGGTGTTCTTTGAGTGAGAAAGGATCTCTTTGATGCAGTATGACATAAGTCAGAACAGTTAGGGAAGGGCAAATATATAATGGTACACAAATGGGCAAAGGTCATTCTGTGTCTAATACTATGTGGTCATTAGGAAGGTACAATTACATAGTCCAGTGTACTAGTCTGTATCACAACCAAAGTGTAGAATATGCCAAAACAAAAAATGCAGATGTCCATGGCATTACTTTGACTAAAATTGCTCCACAAAAATGTTATAGTTAAGTTTAATTAAAAAAACAAGAAAATAAAAAATGACTGAAAATGAATAGTCTATTTTTATAACACAAAGGACTAAGAAAACTAACTAAGCACTAACATGAGTTCATTCAATTATTAAATTCAGAATAAAATAAAAGCTCTTTGATAGATAAGAAGTAACATTGACCCCTTTTTTCCTCCTCTCTTGTTCCTTCCACTCACTCCTGCTTGAGGAGTTTTATAAACTGCACCTGCTCTGTATCACCCTTTGACTTGCTCCATCAGACTATGGCCTTACATTCATAAAGGACCTCTGTACAATGAAAAAAAAATATTTGTTAGAAAATGTTATCTGACTCAGAGCATAATGAAGCAGGTAAAATTCATATATCTAGTTTTTAACTAGAAACCCATATTCTGATGCCTCGGCAGGATCCTGGAAATTTCCATTTCTGGAGAGCTAATGGTCTATTGTTTGATGCAAGGGGTCTGCTTCTGGGCCGATGAGAGGGAATCAGCATAATGTCTATTTCAGTCATATCTAATTATCTTTAAAATGCCTCTTTGTTACCTCTTTCCACACCCTCTCTTCACTATTAGCCAAAACACAAATCCTCATGATTCAAAACACCTGTACTTATAAATAGTCATCAAAAATTCATATTTTCCCCAAAAATGTCCATGGCTTACACAGCTACTAATATTGGCCTATATTCCATGAGTACAGTAACATCCGATGTAAGCTTTTCTTATAACTCTGGGAGCTTTTAAAACCTAAGTACCAAAGTCATTCTATAGCTCCAGGAAAAAACAGCATAAAACTGATTGACTCACACCCAGTAAAGCTTGCCCGGAACTCTCTAGCCCTAATGTGTGCTTGCAGCGTGCTCACAGGAGACTCCAAGCCTGAAGCCCAGTAGTCCCCATAGCAATGCTGCAGAATGGTGCCCACTACATAAACACACTACACTAGAACTAATATTCTCCCATATCCCTATCTACCTATATGACACCCTTATCACGGCAGAAAATGGGTTAAATAAAAATTATGCAGGGGGCTTATGTCAATGACTTGCTGCCCGCTATAAATCCAGGGATCCCCAATCTTAGGTATAACCATGGGATCCCTATGGACTCCCATGGCACCTAACATTAACCCTCTATACCATGGGGGTCTGTATGGACCCTCGTGACATATTTAACTATACCCATGGAGGTCCCTATGGACCACCATGGTATCTAATATTAAACCCCACACCACTGTGGTTGTCAATGGATCCCTGTGGCACTTATAATTAACGCTCTATATCATGGGTTCTCACTGAACCACAATTATATATTTAACTATAACTATGGGGATCCTCATGAACCCCCAAGGCACCTAACATTGACCTCTGTGCCATGGGGGTTATCCGTAACCCTTATGGCACCAAACGTTAACCCCTATACCATGGAGTACGCAACGGACCCGCATGATATAGCCAACTATAATTGTGATGGTCTTCATGGACCCCATGTCACCTAACATTAACCCCTGTGCCATGGGCGTCCTCAACTGATCCCCATGGCACCCATCCTACCACAACATATTTGACACCCATGGATCCTAATGTCCCCATGGGGCCCATAATGACCCCATAGTCCCTAACAATACATAGTTAAAAAAACAGTAAAACAAAAAAAATATCACTACGTCTGTAAGGGGGCAAAAATATACATTACTTATCCAGCGAAGATCATCAAAAGCCTTGTCCTCACACTTTGGCCCTAGATAAGCAGGTACATCCAGTCTTGATTTAAGCCATCAACCCTCATCTTCGGCCCATGGAAATGGGGCCCTACCTAAAAATACCTCTGCCCCCTATCCTTATAGATAAATATATATATATTTAGGCAAACTGCCCTTCTCTTCTCTAGTTTTTGCTGTGTTTCTGACACATTTTGTGTAACAAAATCACACAGGAGGCTTCAATTTTAGTTTTCAAAATGTTTAATGCTTCTTCGCAAGGGCCATAAAACATAACAAAAAAAACAAACAAATAGGCCTAGCTCTTTTTGAGCACTACCTATAACTTTGGGGCAGTTTCCTAACTATACATATCCACTATCAACTAAGCCTGGGAGGGACAAACAGTAAACAGTCCAAACTGTATGTACTGTACTGGCCTTTATACTCTGGATTCTATGCTGTAGACTTCTTGACGCTCTTATTGCTCCAGAAATACTTTACTTTTAGCTCAGCGACTGTCTATCAGCTACTATGCTGCAACACTCTCTCTGGCCTGCAACTCTTTCACCAGGCTGCAACTCTCTCACTGGCCCAGCTGCAACTCTTTCTCCGGGCAGCAACTCTCTTGCTGGCCCAGCTGCAACTCTCCCTCTTTGGGCTCTGGTTGCAACGTTGCTCACTAAGCCCAGCTGCAACACTCTCTCTCTCTCTCTGGGCTTTGACTCCAGCTCTCTCACTGGCCCAGCTGCAACTCAACTACTCAACAAACTGTCTTGACCTTTTCACAGCTGCAACCCCCATTGTGATGTGATAGAGTATTTAACACCTGAAGTACTGGATTTGGCAAATACCTCTATCCAGACTCAGGTTCAAAGACCTATGCTCTTGGACTTTGTTGCAATATATATATATATAATATATATGTATATATTTATATATATAGTGTTATATCCCTTAGAGGGGAAATTGCAGCCTGCGAACATTTGGATATGTATATACATATTTGACTATCTCACTATGTACCCGCTATATTAATAAACTGGAGCACATATTAACGTATGTTTTTAATAACTTTTAACCCACTTTCGCTTTGGGGTTAATCTGATAATTTGTGGTTTTCACAGATGAGGATTTACCTATTGTATCTGACTATCATTTCTAGTGCAGCTATATACTGTATGTTGCTTCTGCTTATGTCCTTGTCCTAGGTGACACTATATTAAGATGGTATGCAGCAGTATTCTATTTAATTCTGCACCAATAATTTACATGGCAACTACCTCTATGTAGTTACTACCTTATTATAAAAATACTAGCCCCTTGCCCATCAAAAATGACGGCAATAAAATTTGAAGGTTGGCATTGCTGTTTTCCACACAATGCAAGGCCCTTCCCCATCTAACTTGGGGGCCTCGCAATGAGTACCTTTGGTGCTCATTGCGATCCTCTTCCACTGTGTAATTTATGTGCCTAGCTGCTCATTGCAGGCCTCAGCCAACCCGTAACTTGCATGCCTTGCAATGAGCACTTTCGGCACTCATTGAGAGCCTCTCTTCCCCTCTACTTTAAGGGCCTCATTGCAGACATCGTCCAACCCGCCACTTTCGTGCCTTCGGCGCTCATTGCGAGGCTATCCCTACTCTATGGTCCCTGTCTCTGTTTCCCCCCTCTCCCTTCCAAGTGTCTGTTTCCACCTCTCTCCCTCCCCCTCCCTGCTCTGTTCCCCCCACCCTTATTTCCCTTCCCATGTGTCTCTTTTCCCCCCTCTCTCACCCCTGTGTCTCTTTATTTCTCCTTTTTTAGTCTTGCGGGCCTCATGCTAAGCGCAGTTGTTTTTCTTTTGCTAGTCTTAAGTTTTTTATGAGCGACGTTGTTTGTATTTTCCAAGTACTGCGTGCCTGGCGTTGATGGACTAAGTGTTACATGCTTCAGCCGCATTTAAGTTCTTTTGGCTGCCATTTTTTACCTCAATTAGCCGATTTTCGATCTGCAAAAAACAGCAATTAGGGCTCTAATTAGCTTGCAACATCACTCATAGGCTCCCTGGCCATCCCACTGAGCTGTGTGTGAGGTTTTTAATTTATTTTTTAAATTATTTTTCTCTTTTGCCGGTCTTTCAAGTTACGGGCTTGAGAAAATATCAACTGTTAAATTAGTAATTTTTCAAAGTGTTGTGTGCCTTGCAATCAGCGTTACAGTCACCATCTGCAGAGATCTTGGATCCCAGGAAAATAAATTCTGTCATTGCTTCCACTTCTTTCCTGTCTGTTTGCAAGGAAGTGAGTTTGCAGTTTGCCATGTAGTAGTATCATCAGTGTATCTGAGGTTGTTGATATTTCTTCCAGCAATATTGATTCCTGCTTTGGATTCATCCAGTCTGGCCTTACGCATGATGTACTCTGCATATAAGTTGAAAAAAGAAGGTGACAATATACAACCTTGTCACATTCCTTTTCCGATCTGGAACCATTCTGTTGTGCCATGTTCGGTTCTGACTGTGGCTTCTTGGTCCACATCCAGATTTTTTTAGGAGGAGAATGAAATAATCTGATACTCCTATCTCTTTAAGAACATGTCACATGTTGTTGTGATCCACACAGTCAAAGGCTTTAGAATAGTCTATGAAGCAGAAGTATATTCTTTTTTTGAACTCTCTTGCTTTGTCTTTTATCCAAAGGACATTGGCAATTTGATCTCTTGTGCCTCCTTCTCTGTGGAACCCTGCTCGCACATCTGGTAGTTCCCAGTCCATATATTAGTGAAGTCGAGCTTGTAGAATCTTAAGCATTACCTTGCTGGCATGTGAAATGAGTACAAGTGTTCGATAATTGGAGCACTCTTTGGCACAGCCTTTTTTGGGATTGGGATGTAGACTGACCTTTTTCCAGCATCATCCTGTATAATTTTGAATAGTTCAATTGGGATTCCATCACCTCCTGAAAGCCTTATTATCAGCAAGACATCCTAGGGCCCATCTCACTTTGCTCTCCAAGATGTCTGGCTCCAGCTCATTGGACAAACTATTGAGGTGATCACTGCTGTTAAGATCCTTTATGTATAGATATTCAGTGTACTCCTGCCGCCTCTTCTTCATCTGATCTTCTTCTGTTAAGTCCCTACCATATTTGTCTTTTATCACTCCCACTTTGGCATGAAAGGTGCCTTTTAGTTTCCCAATTTTTTTGAAGAGATTTATCCATTCTGTTATCTTCTTCTATCTTTTTACATTGCTCATTGTAGAATGTCTCCTTGTCTGTTCTTGCAATCTTCTGGAATTCTGCATTCAGGTGGACAAATATTTTCCTTCCTCCATTACCTTTTGCTTTCCTTCTTTCCTGAGCTACTTTCAAAGCCTCCTCCTGGATCGCTACCTTGTCGTGGTGAAGGGGCTTGTGTACTTTGATGAATCTGTGAGCTATACCATGTAGGGTCATTCAAGATAAGCAGGTCATGGCAGAGAGGTTAGACAAATCGCTGTCCACTGGAGAAGGCAATGGCAACCCACTCCAGTACCATTGCTAAGAAAACTTTATGGACAGGCACAATCAGAGACATAACAATATGGCACCTGAAGACAAGCCCCTCAGGTCAGAAGGTGCCTACCACATTACTGAGGTAGAGCAGATGGCAAGAACAAGTAGCACCAGATGTAATGAAGTGGATGGGCCAAAGTCGAAAAGACACCCAGCTGCGGATGTATCTGGATGGGAAAGGGAAGTCTGCTGCTGCAAAGAACAATTCACCATAGGAAATGACAAAAGGGGTAGGGTAGGAGAAAGTGCAACTCTATATAGTGTAGACCAGTTACCATTATAACAATCTTTGATTGTTATAATGAACTCTATCTGTCTAAGTATGAGGCACTTTAAAGGGGATTGATTATAGCCCTGTGGCTTTATTTGCTATTACTTATTATTATTATTATATAAAACATGTCAATATCTGTGTTTTTAACTTCTGCATGTCTGGATATATATAATGAAGAGTAAGGTAGCCGTGAGTGTCCAGTATCCAGATAAATAATAAGAGTTTTGCAGTATATAGTGATACCTTTTTTATTGGACACACATAATCATAAATAAATGACAAGCTTTCGAGAGTGTTGTCCTCCCTTTATCAAGTCTGAAGCAAAACTGACATGAGATGGAACCCTCAGTTTGAATAAAAACAGCACATGCAGAGAGAGTGGTGGCAGTGTCTGACATCATCAGGCAAATACATATAGGTGGAATGAACACAACATAGTATGGTACACATATATATATAGATACACATGTTATATACACATATACAAGAAGTATCATAATATAATTAAATACATATAAATAAGTAAATATAAATATATAAACATGGATACATATATATATACACATACATACACATAATCATCATATCAGGAATATAGGAGGTTATAAGAAATTAAGATAATGAGATAAAAACTCCATATTAACATTAAGTCCTGTATTTTTCGTATTAAAGTGAGTTATCATCTTCATTTCATAGATCTTTCTTTCTTGTGTGTTTTTAAAGTAACCTCTGAGTATTTTTATTTTCAGGTTTTGTATAGAATGGTTATTTTGTGAAAAGTGATGTCCCACTGGGGTACAATAATTGTCTTCATTGTGTTTTTTGATGGAGTTTCTGTGAAGGTTCATCCTCATATGTAATTTCTGGCTGGTTTCTCCAATGTAGCATCCATTTTCACAGACAGTACATTGTATCATGTAGACTACATTTGATGATGTGCAGGAATATGACCCTCTGATGTTGTAGCTCTTGTTGTTGTGTGTGGCTGTATCCTCTTTGCAGATATGCTGACATAATTTGCACCGATTTTTGTTGCAGGGTTTGGTGCCATTTTCTCTGTTGGGCCGTTCATTGGCCAATCTTCTGTTCACCAATGTTTGTCTTAGATTTGGTGGTTGTCTGAATGCGACAATGGGAGGTTTGGGAAATATATGTTTTAATTCTGCATCTTCTGTTAGTTGTGGTTGTAGATCTTTAATTATTTTACGTATTCCTTCTAGAGTCGGATGGTATGTTGTTACTAGAGGTGTACGTGAAGAACTTTCTTTAGTTTTATATTGCAACAGGTGTTCTCGGGGTGTTTTGATGGCAGCGGTTACTTTCTGTGTGATGACATGGGGTTTGTAACCCTTTTGTTTGAAGGAGTCAGACAGTGTTTTTAAATGTTTGTCGCGGTCCTTGGTGTTTGAGCATATGCGGTGGTATCTGATGGCTTGGCTGTAAATTATCCCTTTTTTAGTATGTGAGGGATGGAAACTAGAACTGTGTAGGTAACTATATTTGTCTGTAGGCTTCCTATACACAGATGAGTGAAGTTTACCATTTTTGATGGATATGGTGGTGTCCAAAAAGTTTACCTGTTCAGCAGAGTAATCCATTTTAAGTTTAATAGATGGGTGGAAGGTATTAAAGGCATTGTGGAAGTCTCTGAGGTTTTTTTCTCCCTCTGTCCATATGATGAACAGGTCATCTATATACCGGTAGTATCTGTAAGGTTTATGGACTAATGTGGATAGGAATCTCTGTTCCAGGTCAGCCATAAATAGATTTGCATACTGTGGTGCCATTTTCGTACCCATTGCAGTCCCCATGATCTGTAGGTAAATCTGTCCGTTGAAGGTGAAGTAGTTGTGGGTCAGGATGTATTCTAATAGTTTTGCAATGGTATTAGAATTGTATTTATGGCCCTGGGTGTGATTTGAAAAGAACCTGAGGCATGCCTCAGTGCCATCTTTGTGGGGGATGTTGCTATAGAGAGATTCAACATCCATGGTAACTAGTAGTGTGTTAACTGGAAGGTCCTCAATTAGGCTAAGTTTGTTAAGAAAGTCAGTGGTGTCCTGTATGTAGCTGCTGGTGTTTGTAACAAATGGCTTAAGGATATTTCCAATAAGACCAGATAACTGTTCAGTTAATGTGTCCATACCTGTAATAATAGGTCTTCCCGGGTTTCCTGGTTTGTGGATCTTTGGCAGCAAGTAAAACGTTCCAGTTGAAGGATCCTGGGGTATGAGCTGCTCCAATTCGTGTTGCACCCTCTTTGGGAATGTTTGAATGAGTTTCCTGAGTTGGATAGTGTATTCTTTTGTGGGGTCCTGGTCTAATTTCTTGTAGTATGTATTGTCTGTCAGTTGTTTGTTACCTTCTTGTAAGTAGTCTTTAGTGTTTAAAATCACAACTGCACTACCTTTATCCGCTGGTTTGATCGTGATGTTAGTGTTTCCCTTCAAGCTCTTTATGGCTGCTCTTTCTAATGGAGAGAGATTATATAAACCTTTTTTCTGTTGATTTGTTATTAAGGATGCAGTTCTTAGCCGGAAGCTTTCTATATAACTGTCTAATTTAGGGTTGCGTCCAGGTTGTGGGGTGAATTGTATGTTCTTTTTCTTGCAGTTGTAATCTAATGTGCGAGTGGTAGCATCTTGGCTGTGGAAGAATTCTGTAAGCCTCAGCCTCCTGAAGAATTCTTCCAAGTCTGAGTACAATTTAATTTTATCCAGTTTTCTGCTTGGACAAAATGATAATCCTTTAGATAGAACCGAGATCTCTGACTGTGTTAGTTGGTAGTTTGAAAGGTTTATAATTCCTGTTTTATCTGAGCTGTATTCAGGAGAAATGTTGGTGGTAGTAGTGGAAATCTCAGTTGTATTAAGGTTATTTTCTTTCTCTTCCTGTATCTGTTTTTTGTTATATTGAGAGAGGCAGTTCAGCTTTTTATTTTTCTTCTTTATAAGCTTATGTTGTTGTTTAATTTGTAGATGCTGCATTTCCCTTTCCAATTGTTCAGCTTCATATGTGTTTTGTTCCCTTAGTTTTTGTAGGAGGGATAGTATTTGGTCCTTAAGTTTTTGTTTCTTGCCATAGAGTTGGTGGATTAGGTTGTTTCTTAATTTCTCACTTGTGTGTCTGCAGAGGTTTTCAGCATATAGTGAGTTGTGGGTAGTTTTAAGTGGGTTTTTGATCTTGAGTCCATTTGGTATTAGGTTCCTTCTTTTGCAATGTGACAGAAAAAAGATGTCACTATTGAGCTGTGCTGTTTTCTTGGTCATCTTAATCAGTAGCTTCTTGAAGCGGCTATATGCGGTATCTTCCATAGTAATGAAGAGTAAGGTAGCCGTGAGTGTCCAGTATCCAGATAAATAATAAGAGTTTTGCAGTATATAGTGATACCTTTTTTATTGGACACACATAATCATAAATAAATGACAAGCTTTCGAGAGTGTTGTCCTCCCTTTATCAAGTCTGAAGCAAAACTGACATGAGATGGAACCCTCAGTTTGAATAAAAACAGCACATGCAGAGAGAGTGGTGGCAGTGTCTGACATCATCAGGCAAATACATATAGGTGGAATGAACACAACATAGTATGGTACACATATATATATAGATACACATGTTATATACACATATACAAGAAGTATCATAATATAATTAAATACATATAAATAAGTAAATATAAATATATAAACATGGATACATATATATATACACATACATACACATAATCATCATATCAGGAATATAGGAGGTTATAAGAAATTAAGATAATGAGATAAAAACTCCATATTAACATTAAGTCCTGTATTTTTCGTATTAAAGTGAGTTATCATCTTCATTTCATAGATCTTTCTTTCTTGTGTGTTTTTAAAGTAACCTCTGAGTATTTTTATTTTCAGGTTTTGTATAGAATGGTTATTTTGTGAAAAGTGATGTCCCACTGGGGTACAATAATTGTCTTCATTGTGTTTTTTGATGGAGTTTCTGTGAAGGTTCATCCTCATATGTAATTTCTGGCTGGTTTCTCCAATGTAGCATCCATTTTCACAGACAGTACATTGTATCATGTAGACTACATTTGATGATGTGCAGGAATATGACCCTCTGATGTTGTAGCTCTTGTTGTTGTGTGTGGCTGTATCCTCTTTGCAGATATGCTGACATAATTTGCACCGATTTTTGTTGCAGGGTTTGGTGCCATTTTCTCTGTTGGGCCGTTCATTGGCCAATCTTCTGTTCACCAATGTTTGTCTTAGATTTGGTGGTTGTCTGAATGCGACAATGGGAGGTTTGGGAAATATATGTTTTAATTCTGCATCTTCTGTTAGTTGTGGTTGTAGATCTTTAATTATTTTACGTATTCCTTCTAGAGTCGGATGGTATGTTGTTACTAGAGGTGTACGTGAAGAACTTTCTTTAGTTTTATATTGCAACAGGTGTTCTCGGGGTGTTTTGATGGCAGCGGTTACTTTCTGTGTGATGACATGGGGTTTGTAACCCTTTTGTTTGAAGGAGTCAGACAGTGTTTTTAAATGTTTGTCGCGGTCCTTGGTGTTTGAGCATATGCGGTGGTATCTGATGGCTTGGCTGTAAATTATCCCTTTTTTAGTATGTGAGGGATGGAAACTAGAACTGTGTAGGTAACTATATTTGTCTGTAGGCTTCCTATACACAGATGAGTGAAGTTTACCATTTTTGATGGATATGGTGGTGTCCAAAAAGTTTACCTGTTCAGCAGAGTAATCCATTTTAAGTTTAATAGATGGGTGGAAGGTATTAAAGGCATTGTGGAAGTCTCTGAGGTTTTTTTCTCCCTCTGTCCATATGATGAACAGGTCATCTATATACCGGTAGTATCTGTAAGGTTTATGGACTAATGTGGATAGGAATCTCTGTTCCAGGTCAGCCATAAATAGATTTGCATACTGTGGTGCCATTTTCGTACCCATTGCAGTCCCCATGATCTGTAGGTAAATCTGTCCGTTGAAGGTGAAGTAGTTGTGGGTCAGGATGTATTCTAATAGTTTTGCAATGGTATTAGAATTGTATTTATGGCCCTGGGTGTGATTTGAAAAGAACCTGAGGCATGCCTCAGTGCCATCTTTGTGGGGGATGTTGCTATAGAGAGATTCAACATCCATGGTAACTAGTAGTGTGTTAACTGGAAGGTCCTCAATTAGGCTAAGTTTGTTAAGAAAGTCAGTGGTGTCCTGTATGTAGCTGCTGGTGTTTGTAACAAATGGCTTAAGGATATTTCCAATAAGACCAGATAACTGTTCAGTTAATGTGTCCATACCTGTAATAATAGGTCTTCCCGGGTTTCCTGGTTTGTGGATCTTTGGCAGCAAGTAAAACGTTCCAGTTGAAGGATCCTGGGGTATGAGCTGCTCCAATTCGTGTTGCACCCTCTTTGGGAATGTTTGAATGAGTTTCCTGAGTTGGATAGTGTATTCTTTTGTGGGGTCCTGGTCTAATTTCTTGTAGTATGTATTGTCTGTCAGTTGTTTGTTACCTTCTTGTAAGTAGTCTTTAGTGTTTAAAATCACAACTGCACTACCTTTATCCGCTGGTTTGATCGTGATGTTAGTGTTTCCCTTCAAGCTCTTTATGGCTGCTCTTTCTAATGGAGAGAGATTATATAAACCTTTTTTCTGTTGATTTGTTATTAAGGATGCAGTTCTTAGCCGGAAGCTTTCTATATAACTGTCTAATTTAGGGTTGCGTCCAGGTTGTGGGGTGAATTGTATGTTCTTTTTCTTGCAGTTGTAATCTAATGTGCGAGTGGTAGCATCTTGGCTGTGGAAGAATTCTGTAAGCCTCAGCCTCCTGAAGAATTCTTCCAAGTCTGAGTACAATTTAATTTTATCCAGTTTTCTGCTTGGACAAAATGATAATCCTTTAGATAGAACCGAGATCTCTGACTGTGTTAGTTGGTAGTTTGAAAGGTTTATAATTCCTGTTTTATCTGAGCTGTATTCAGGAGAAATGTTGGTGGTAGTAGTGGAAATCTCAGTTGTATTAAGGTTATTTTCTTTCTCTTCCTGTATCTGTTTTTTGTTATATTGAGAGAGGCAGTTCAGCTTTTTATTTTTCTTCTTTATAAGCTTATGTTGTTGTTTAATTTGTAGATGCTGCATTTCCCTTTCCAATTGTTCAGCTTCATATGTGTTTTGTTCCCTTAGTTTTTGTAGGAGGGATAGTATTTGGTCCTTAAGTTTTTGTTTCTTGCCATAGAGTTGGTGGATTAGGTTGTTTCTTAATTTCTCACTTGTGTGTCTGCAGAGGTTTTCAGCATATAGTGAGTTGTGGGTAGTTTTAAGTGGGTTTTTGATCTTGAGTCCATTTGGTATTAGGTTCCTTCTTTTGCAATGTGACAGAAAAAAGATGTCACTATTGAGCTGTGCTGTTTTCTTGGTCATCTTAATCAGTAGCTTCTTGAAGCGGCTATATGCGGTATCTTCCATAGTAATGAAGAGTAAGGTAGCCGTGAGTGTCCAGTATCCAGATAAATAATAAGAGTTTTGCAGTATATAGTGATACCTTTTTTATTGGACACACATAATCATAAATAAATGACAAGCTTTCGAGAGTGTTGTCCTCCCTTTATCAAGTCTGAAGCAAAACTGACATGAGATGGAACCCTCAGTTTGAATAAAAACAGCACATGCAGAGAGAGTGGTGGCAGTGTCTGACATCATCAGGCAAATACATATAGGTGGAATGAACACAACATAGTATGGTACACATATATATATAGATACACATGTTATATACACATATACAAGAAGTATCATAATATAATTAAATACATATAAATAAGTAAATATAAATATATAAACATGGATACATATATATATACACATACATACACATAATCATCATATCAGGAATATAGGAGGTTATAAGAAATTAAGATAATGAGATAAAAACTCCATATTAACATTAAGTCCTGTATTTTTCGTATTAAAGTGAGTTATCATCTTCATTTCATAGATCTTTCTTTCTTGTGTGTTTTTAAAGTAACCTCTGAGTATTTTTATTTTCAGGTTTTGTATAGAATGGTTATTTTGTGAAAAGTGATGTCCCACTGGGGTACAATAATTGTCTTCATTGTGTTTTTTGATGGAGTTTCTGTGAAGGTTCATCCTCATATGTAATTTCTGGCTGGTTTCTCCAATGTAGCATCCATTTTCACAGACAGTACATTGTATCATGTAGACTACATTTGATGATGTGCAGGAATATGACCCTCTGATGTTGTAGCTCTTGTTGTTGTGTGTGGCTGTATCCTCTTTGCAGATATGCTGACATAATTTGCACCGATTTTTGTTGCAGGGTTTGGTGCCATTTTCTCTGTTGGGCCGTTCATTGGCCAATCTTCTGTTCACCAATGTTTGTCTTAGATTTGGTGGTTGTCTGAATGCGACAATGGGAGGTTTGGGAAATATATGTTTTAATTCTGCATCTTCTGTTAGTTGTGGTTGTAGATCTTTAATTATTTTACGTATTCCTTCTAGAGTCGGATGGTATGTTGTTACTAGAGGTGTACGTGAAGAACTTTCTTTAGTTTTATATTGCAACAGGTGTTCTCGGGGTGTTTTGATGGCAGCGGTTACTTTCTGTGTGATGACATGGGGTTTGTAACCCTTTTGTTTGAAGGAGTCAGACAGTGTTTTTAAATGTTTGTCGCGGTCCTTGGTGTTTGAGCATATGCGGTGGTATCTGATGGCTTGGCTGTAAATTATCCCTTTTTTAGTATGTGAGGGATGGAAACTAGAACTGTGTAGGTAACTATATTTGTCTGTAGGCTTCCTATACACAGATGAGTGAAGTTTACCATTTTTGATGGATATGGTGGTGTCCAAAAAGTTTACCTGTTCAGCAGAGTAATCCATTTTAAGTTTAATAGATGGGTGGAAGGTATTAAAGGCATTGTGGAAGTCTCTGAGGTTTTTTTCTCCCTCTGTCCATATGATGAACAGGTCATCTATATACCGGTAGTATCTGTAAGGTTTATGGACTAATGTGGATAGGAATCTCTGTTCCAGGTCAGCCATAAATAGATTTGCATACTGTGGTGCCATTTTCGTACCCATTGCAGTCCCCATGATCTGTAGGTAAATCTGTCCGTTGAAGGTGAAGTAGTTGTGGGTCAGGATGTATTCTAATAGTTTTGCAATGGTATTAGAATTGTATTTATGGCCCTGGGTGTGATTTGAAAAGAACCTGAGGCATGCCTCAGTGCCATCTTTGTGGGGGATGTTGCTATAGAGAGATTCAACATCCATGGTAACTAGTAGTGTGTTAACTGGAAGGTCCTCAATTAGGCTAAGTTTGTTAAGAAAGTCAGTGGTGTCCTGTATGTAGCTGCTGGTGTTTGTAACAAATGGCTTAAGGATATTTCCAATAAGACCAGATAACTGTTCAGTTAATGTGTCCATACCTGTAATAATAGGTCTTCCCGGGTTTCCTGGTTTGTGGATCTTTGGCAGCAAGTAAAACGTTCCAGTTGAAGGATCCTGGGGTATGAGCTGCTCCAATTCGTGTTGCACCCTCTTTGGGAATGTTTGAATGAGTTTCCTGAGTTGGATAGTGTATTCTTTTGTGGGGTCCTGGTCTAATTTCTTGTAGTATGTATTGTCTGTCAGTTGTTTGTTACCTTCTTGTAAGTAGTCTTTAGTGTTTAAAATCACAACTGCACTACCTTTATCCGCTGGTTTGATCGTGATGTTAGTGTTTCCCTTCAAGCTCTTTATGGCTGCTCTTTCTAATGGAGAGAGATTATATAAACCTTTTTTCTGTTGATTTGTTATTAAGGATGCAGTTCTTAGCCGGAAGCTTTCTATATAACTGTCTAATTTAGGGTTGCGTCCAGGTTGTGGGGTGAATTGTATGTTCTTTTTCTTGCAGTTGTAATCTAATGTGCGAGTGGTAGCATCTTGGCTGTGGAAGAATTCTGTAAGCCTCAGCCTCCTGAAGAATTCTTCCAAGTCTGAGTACAATTTAATTTTATCCAGTTTTCTGCTTGGACAAAATGATAATCCTTTAGATAGAACCGAGATCTCTGACTGTGTTAGTTGGTAGTTTGAAAGGTTTATAATTCCTGTTTTATCTGAGCTGTATTCAGGAGAAATGTTGGTGGTAGTAGTGGAAATCTCAGTTGTATTAAGGTTATTTTCTTTCTCTTCCTGTATCTGTTTTTTGTTATATTGAGAGAGGCAGTTCAGCTTTTTATTTTTCTTCTTTATAAGCTTATGTTGTTGTTTAATTTGTAGATGCTGCATTTCCCTTTCCAATTGTTCAGCTTCATATGTGTTTTGTTCCCTTAGTTTTTGTAGGAGGGATAGTATTTGGTCCTTAAGTTTTTGTTTCTTGCCATAGAGTTGGTGGATTAGGTTGTTTCTTAATTTCTCACTTGTGTGTCTGCAGAGGTTTTCAGCATATAGTGAGTTGTGGGTAGTTTTAAGTGGGTTTTTGATCTTGAGTCCATTTGGTATTAGGTTCCTTCTTTTGCAATGTGACAGAAAAAAGATGTCACTATTGAGCTGTGCTGTTTTCTTGGTCATCTTAATCAGTAGCTTCTTGAAGCGGCTATATGCGGTATCTTCCATAGTAATGAAGAGTAAGGTAGCCGTGAGTGTCCAGTATCCAGATAAATAATAAGAGTTTTGCAGTATATAGTGATACCTTTTTTATTGGACACACATAATCATAAATAAATGACAAGCTTTCGAGAGTGTTGTCCTCCCTTTATCAAGTCTGAAGCAAAACTGACATGAGATGGAACCCTCAGTTTGAATAAAAACAGCACATGCAGAGAGAGTGGTGGCAGTGTCTGACATCATCAGGCAAATACATATAGGTGGAATGAACACAACATAGTATGGTACACATATATATATAGATACACATGTTATATACACATATACAAGAAGTATCATAATATAATTAAATACATATAAATAAGTAAATATAAATATATAAACATGGATACATATATATATACACATACATACACATAATCATCATATCAGGAATATAGGAGGTTATAAGAAATTAAGATAATGAGATAAAAACTCCATATTAACATTAAGTCCTGTATTTTTCGTATTAAAGTGAGTTATCATCTTCATTTCATAGATCTTTCTTTCTTGTGTGTTTTTAAAGTAACCTCTGAGTATTTTTATTTTCAGGTTTTGTATAGAATGGTTATTTTGTGAAAAGTGATGTCCCACTGGGGTACAATAATTGTCTTCATTGTGTTTTTTGATGGAGTTTCTGTGAAGGTTCATCCTCATATGTAATTTCTGGCTGGTTTCTCCAATGTAGCATCCATTTTCACAGACAGTACATTGTATCATGTAGACTACATTTGATGATGTGCAGGAATATGACCCTCTGATGTTGTAGCTCTTGTTGTTGTGTGTGGCTGTATCCTCTTTGCAGATATGCTGACATAATTTGCACCGATTTTTGTTGCAGGGTTTGGTGCCATTTTCTCTGTTGGGCCGTTCATTGGCCAATCTTCTGTTCACCAATGTTTGTCTTAGATTTGGTGGTTGTCTGAATGCGACAATGGGAGGTTTGGGAAATATATGTTTTAATTCTGCATCTTCTGTTAGTTGTGGTTGTAGATCTTTAATTATTTTACGTATTCCTTCTAGAGTCGGATGGTATGTTGTTACTAGAGGTGTACGTGAAGAACTTTCTTTAGTTTTATATTGCAACAGGTGTTCTCGGGGTGTTTTGATGGCAGCGGTTACTTTCTGTGTGATGACATGGGGTTTGTAACCCTTTTGTTTGAAGGAGTCAGACAGTGTTTTTAAATGTTTGTCGCGGTCCTTGGTGTTTGAGCATATGCGGTGGTATCTGATGGCTTGGCTGTAAATTATCCCTTTTTTAGTATGTGAGGGATGGAAACTAGAACTGTGTAGGTAACTATATTTGTCTGTAGGCTTCCTATACACAGATGAGTGAAGTTTACCATTTTTGATGGATATGGTGGTGTCCAAAAAGTTTACCTGTTCAGCAGAGTAATCCATTTTAAGTTTAATAGATGGGTGGAAGGTATTAAAGGCATTGTGGAAGTCTCTGAGGTTTTTTTCTCCCTCTGTCCATATGATGAACAGGTCATCTATATACCGGTAGTATCTGTAAGGTTTATGGACTAATGTGGATAGGAATCTCTGTTCCAGGTCAGCCATAAATAGATTTGCATACTGTGGTGCCATTTTCGTACCCATTGCAGTCCCCATGATCTGTAGGTAAATCTGTCCGTTGAAGGTGAAGTAGTTGTGGGTCAGGATGTATTCTAATAGTTTTGCAATGGTATTAGAATTGTATTTATGGCCCTGGGTGTGATTTGAAAAGAACCTGAGGCATGCCTCAGTGCCATCTTTGTGGGGGATGTTGCTATAGAGAGATTCAACATCCATGGTAACTAGTAGTGTGTTAACTGGAAGGTCCTCAATTAGGCTAAGTTTGTTAAGAAAGTCAGTGGTGTCCTGTATGTAGCTGCTGGTGTTTGTAACAAATGGCTTAAGGATATTTCCAATAAGACCAGATAACTGTTCAGTTAATGTGTCCATACCTGTAATAATAGGTCTTCCCGGGTTTCCTGGTTTGTGGATCTTTGGCAGCAAGTAAAACGTTCCAGTTGAAGGATCCTGGGGTATGAGCTGCTCCAATTCGTGTTGCACCCTCTTTGGGAATGTTTGAATGAGTTTCCTGAGTTGGATAGTGTATTCTTTTGTGGGGTCCTGGTCTAATTTCTTGTAGTATGTATTGTCTGTCAGTTGTTTGTTACCTTCTTGTAAGTAGTCTTTAGTGTTTAAAATCACAACTGCACTACCTTTATCCGCTGGTTTGATCGTGATGTTAGTGTTTCCCTTCAAGCTCTTTATGGCTGCTCTTTCTAATGGAGAGAGATTATATAAACCTTTTTTCTGTTGATTTGTTATTAAGGATGCAGTTCTTAGCCGGAAGCTTTCTATATAACTGTCTAATTTAGGGTTGCGTCCAGGTTGTGGGGTGAATTGTATGTTCTTTTTCTTGCAGTTGTAATCTAATGTGCGAGTGGTAGCATCTTGGCTGTGGAAGAATTCTGTAAGCCTCAGCCTCCTGAAGAATTCTTCCAAGTCTGAGTACAATTTAATTTTATCCAGTTTTCTGCTTGGACAAAATGATAATCCTTTAGATAGAACCGAGATCTCTGACTGTGTTAGTTGGTAGTTTGAAAGGTTTATAATTCCTGTTTTATCTGAGCTGTATTCAGGAGAAATGTTGGTGGTAGTAGTGGAAATCTCAGTTGTATTAAGGTTATTTTCTTTCTCTTCCTGTATCTGTTTTTTGTTATATTGAGAGAGGCAGTTCAGCTTTTTATTTTTCTTCTTTATAAGCTTATGTTGTTGTTTAATTTGTAGATGCTGCATTTCCCTTTCCAATTGTTCAGCTTCATATGTGTTTTGTTCCCTTAGTTTTTGTAGGAGGGATAGTATTTGGTCCTTAAGTTTTTGTTTCTTGCTGAGGCTTACAGAATTCTTCCACAGCCAAGATGCTACCACTCGCACATTAGATTACAACTGCAAGAAAAAGAACATACAATTCACCCCACAACCTGGACGCAACCCTAAATTAGACAGTTATATAGAAAGCTTCCGGCTAAGAACTGCATCCTTAATAACAAATCAACAGAAAAAAGGTTTATATAATCTCTCTCCATTAGAAAGAGCAGCCATAAAGAGCTTGAAGGGAAACACTAACATCACGATCAAACCAGCGGATAAAGGTAGTGCAGTTGTGATTTTAAACACTAAAGACTACTTACAAGAAGGTAACAAACAACTGACAGACAATACATACTACAAGAAATTAGACCAGGACCCCACAAAAGAATACACTATCCAACTCAGGAAACTCATTCAAACATTCCCAAAGAGGGTGCAACACGAATTGGAGCAGCTCATACCCCAGGATCCTTCAACTGGAACGTTTTACTTGCTGCCAAAGATCCACAAACCAGGAAACCCGGGAAGACCTATTATTACAGGTATGGACACATTAACTGAACAGTTATCTGGTCTTATTGGAAATATCCTTAAGCCATTTGTTACAAACACCAGCAGCTACATACAGGACACCACTGACTTTCTTAACAAACTTAGCCTAATTGAGGACCTTCCAGTTAACACACTACTAGTTACCATGGATGTTGAATCTCTCTATAGCAACATCCCCCACAAAGATGGCACTGAGGCATGCCTCAGGTTCTTTTCAAATCACACCCAGGGCCATAAATACAATTCTAATACCATTGCAAAACTATTAGAATACATCCTGACCCACAACTACTTCACCTTCAACGGACAGATTTACCTACAGATCATGGGGACTGCAATGGGTACGAAAATGGCACCACAGTATGCAAATCTATTTATGGCTGACCTGGAACAGAGATTCCTATCCACATTAGTCCATAAACCTTACAGATACTACCGGTATATAGATGACCTGTTCATCATATGGACAGAGGGAGAAAAAAACCTCAGAGACTTCCACAATGCCTTTAATACCTTCCACCCATCTATTAAACTTAAAATGGATTACTCTGCTGAACAGGTAAACTTTTTGGACACCACCATATCCATCAAAAATGGTAAACTTCACTCATCTGTGTATAGGAAGCCTACAGACAAATATAGTTACCTACACAGTTCTAGTTTCCATCCCTCACATACTAAAAAAGGGATAATTTACAGCCAAGCCATCAGATACCACCGCATATGCTCAAACACCAAGGACCGCGACAAACATTTAAAAACACTGTCTGACTCCTTCAAACAAAAGGGTTACAAACCCCATGTCATCACACAGAAAGTAACCGCTGCCATCAAAACACCCCGAGAACACCTGTTGCAATATAAAACTAAAGAAAGTTCTTCACGTACACCTCTAGTAACAACATACCATCCGACTCTAGAAGGAATACGTAAAATAATTAAAGATCTACAACCACAACTAACAGAAGATGCAGAATTAAAACATATATTTCCCAAACCTCCCATTGTCGCATTCAGACAACCACCAAATCTAAGACAAACATTGGTGAACAGAAGATTGGCCAATGAACGGCCCAACAGAGAAAATGGCACCAAACCCTGCAACAAAAATCGGTGCAAATTATGTCAGCATATCTGCAAAGAGGATACAGCCACACACAACAACAAGAGCTACAACATCAGAGGGTCATATTCCTGCACATCATCAAATGTAGTCTACATGATACAATGTACTGTCTGTGAAAATGGATGCTACATTGGAGAAACCAGCCAGAAATTACATATGAGGATGAACCTTCACAGAAACTCCATCAAAAAACACAATGAAGACAATTATTGTACCCCAGTGGGACATCACTTTTCACAAAATAACCATTCTATACAAAACCTGAAAATAAAAATACTCAGAGGTTACTTTAAAAACACACAAGAAAGAAAGATCTATGAAATGAAGATGATAACTCACTTTAATACGAAAAATACAGGACTTAATGTTAATATGGAGTTTTTATCTCATTATCTTAATTTCTTATAACCTCCTATATTCCTGATATGATGATTATGTGTATGTATGTGTATATATATATGTATCCATGTTTATATATTTATATTTACTTATTTATATGTATTTAATTATATTATGATACTTCTTGTATATGTGTATATAACATGTGTATCTATATATATATGTGTACCATACTATGTTGTGTTCATTCCACCTATATGTATTTGCCTGATGATGTCAGACACTGCCACCACTCTCTCTGCATGTGCTGTTTTTATTCAAACTGAGGGTTCCATCTCATGTCAGTTTTGCTTCAGACTTGATAAAGGGAGGACAACACTCTCGAAAGCTTGTCATTTATTTATGATTATGTGTGTCCAATAAAAAAGGTATCACTATATACTGCAAAACTCTTATTATTTATCTGGATATATATATATATATATATAGCACTATATATAGTATATATCCATTTTTAGACCAAAGGCTAGTAGTATTGTTAAAATAGACTCATGTTGGTCCTTTTTTAAGTGATTTGTTCTTTAGCAATTTTAAACCTCTGACAAAGCAATTTGGGAGCAGTTTTACTAGTACTTGTGTTTACATTTACTCCTGTGCAGGGGAAGAGATACTGAGGAATCTGCCAAGGCGGAGAAACGCGTCTATCCATTTGCTATAGATACAATTCCAAAGTGGAGGATATATGTCCTTTATATGCTTTTAATACATTGTTTATTAACATTTATTTGATATCGTAATTTGCATAGGAACAATAAATATCATTTTAAGTTTTAATTAACCTTTGTGGTCCATCTACTCATTGAAACAAGCCCACATCATATGGGAAAAGAATCAGGGGGAACAGTGTGTTTTCTTTTCAATGGATAAGATTAAAAATGTCCTGCATCGTTTTACTTTTTAATCTCTTTCTTTTAATCTCATATTATATATACAGTATATATATATATATATATATAATTATTTTTTAATTTAATTTAATTTTTATCCTTCAAAGTGCCCCTGGGGTCCCCCCACCCCCCAACTTCTGCAGCTTCCTTCCCTGCCAGTGCATTGTGTCTCTGGTGCAGGGAGACGGGACGTCATTCAGGAATTCCCTGTCATTGCGAAATAATCAACAGGAGAGGAAGTGAAGGCGCTGGTGAGGAAGAGGGAACGTGGTATGAGGCATAGGGGCCACACATGGTGGAAACAGGAAGAGCTGAGTTGTGGGGCCCGAATGGACATTTCAGAAAATACTTTTTTTTTACATTATCCCCCCCCCCCCCTCTCTCACAGAGCCAGACACCAACAGTGGTTCTGCCCCTGCTCAGGACTTGCAAGCTCTTTAGAGTAGGGACCTCTACTGTGATGCATCAAACTAATCTTGCCTTATTGTATTTTATTGTATTATTGCATACCTTATAACTTCTTTTAACTTTGTAACTTGCTTATTTTATTCTGTCCTTGCAAATAGCACTAAAAAAAATATCCCTGTTTTATAAACAGAGTAATTATAATCATAATAATGTGTGTTAACTTTTTTATTTCATTATCGCACTATATCACATCTGTTAAAAGGAATATACTCAGTGTGTACCAGCAATATTATATGCCATTTTTTATGGAAAAGATTTAAACTAAGCATACAGATAAGATAAAACATTATTTATGGGCTAGCACAGTTCCCTTTTTAAACCAGTTTGCAGTTTGACTGTCAGATAAAGATTACTTTACTTGATGCGATCACATACAAATAGCAAAGCAAGTTGAATTTGCTAGTTTCACCTAATAACTCATTTAAAGAAGACAAACCTGTAACAACATTTTTTGTTTAAATTTATGTCAGAGAAACAAAATCAGTTCACGAGATTGATCACTAGATTTTCTATAAGCTTGATAACCCAGCCATTGGTAAAGGATGTGGTACTTATCAAAACATATGAGTAGTGTATAGGTAGCTATTAGTAATCATATTCCTATTGGAAGACAATGCATGCTGTTGTCTAACTGGACTAGATAATGATTTAAGTTTTAGACACATTTGAACCTGCTAATGTTGCAGTTGAACATTAAAACACAGTGTATTGAGAAACTCATCATGCGGTATCACCTAGAACTTAATAGAGGGGTTAACTGTTTATGTTCCATGAGCTGGGGTAGGGGACGCCCGGGGATTCCCTCCAGCTGGGATTTAAATGGAAGGAATCCCCAGGACATGACAATAGGACTTTCAATTGGCTTTTAGAGCAGTTTCTCATCTGTAAAGCTTAGTTTGGGAACCTCCCACACTTGAATCTCTTGTTATCCAGGCAAGGGTTTACGGATCTGGGCTGAGTGCCCTAACTTGGGGGGAAAAAATATATACATAGAGGTGTAACTTGTTGGAAAAAAGCTCCTGCAGCCGATTTACGGAAGTGCCCTAACTTAGAGCACTTCATTTACATGGAGGCCCTAGAGCCTAATTAATTTAGCATAAATTATTTATTTTGAATGATGGTGTTTTCCATAATTACATTTTCCCATGTCCCCCAGAGATAACATTATTTTAGAACTTAATATCTAATGTATTGGCAATTCTAAAATAAAAATAAAATACAACTGTTACTAAGTATGCTACATTCTGCATAACAAGTATTGATTGCTATTAAATATATTATTACATGCACTAGTGGAAGTCATCATTTATTTGCTAGTTTTTATGTCACAGATATAGAATCTATTTTTTAAAACACATTTTTATTGGAGGAACAGAACATAAAATAAACAAATATCAAATATAAAATTAAAAACATACATTATACAAACGTATTATTCAACGATTACATTATATAATCTTAACTTCAATATCCTTCTCTTCCTTTTTTACTTTTTCTTAATAAGCAAAACAACTGATCATAAAATAAAATGTAATTTGCAATTTATATGCTAATGTCCTTTTCATTTTTCCAAAGCTCTAATTGTTTGTTATTGTATAATTGTATTGATCCAAGAAACCAAATTCTTGTCAGTATGCTTGCTAATGAGTATACCAGTCTTTCAAGGTAGGCTCCTTCATCTGTTTTCTCTGTGATAATGCATTAGAAGAGGTCTAATTTGTTCCATCGAGTTACAGTATGTCATTTTACAAAACAAAATATTGCAACTAATAGTTTTAATGCTTAAGGGAACATTCCAATTAAACAAATTGGTGGTGTAAATATTATTTGTCTACAATACATATCATTAAATACTTCTTTTTTCTGATATATTTTCCTAACTTTTGGACGATTCCACCAAATATGTAAATATGGCTCTTTATATCAACGTCCTGACTGATTTTTTAATAGTTTATGTAAATTTCTTGCTACTATATACATTCTATGGGACACCTTAAAACTTGTTTCTAATATTGTGTAACTTTGCAAATATTAGTTTGAAAATCTAGATTTTAATCCCAATCTCTATTATCTATATTAATGTTCAGATAAATTTCCCATCTTCTTTTTATTTTATGGAAGGGCTTTCCACCTAGTGTATTTCCTAATATGTATCATACTTGTTCCTTACTTTACATTTGGATTTATTAATTCCAAGTATTATTATTATTATTTATTAATTTTTTTTTTTTTTTAAATACGTTTTTTATTAGGATGTAGCAAACATACAGGGAAATCCTGAACACAGTATCATGCTAATTTATACATATACAGTTGAAGAGAGATTACATTATCTATATATATATATATATATATATATATATATATATATATATATAAATATATATCTATTTATTTATTTAAACTATTGAAAGAATATGTCATGTATAGCATACATTTGACAAAGATAGTTGAATGGGAAGAAGAATAGGAGGTAAATGAGTAGATGAAATAGGGAGAGTAATTCCAATTAACCAAAGTTAAGTCTTGATTGTTCCAGTGAAACCAGAAAATTATGGGATGCAGCTGTTTGCCCAGTATTACCAGTAAATTATTAATACAACTTTGCACTGCTGGTGGGTAGAGAATCTGTGCAGGAGCTAAAAGGTTTCAATCAATGTGAGTTGTTTAGTCTGCCGGCATAAGTGCTAAATATTGTGGAAGATAAAATTAAGACTTTCTCAATTATGCTCATGGCTCATGTTGTTAGTTTAGTTATCATTCATGGGAATGGGATGTTGTTGGTTTAGCCCTGGATGACACAAGCAGGCTTTTTTTATTTACGTTTGTTGTAGGATTTCCTTTGTATTTTCATTGTAAAATTAATACAGTATATTAGGCACCTGCGATTTGTGGGAGGAGCCTGGCCCATAAATACCCTGTCGACGCCCTCCTACCTGTCGACATTCCTGCATTTGCTTACGTTGACTGCCTTGCCGTTCACTGTCAGTGTGCCTCCAGCCTCTTTGGTGAGTCCTCCCTCTCCTGGCCCACTGACAATTCTCCTCTGCCAGTGCCGTCTTCTCCTGGCCACAGTTCATATTTCCTCCCCTCCTCTGCCCTGTGCTGCCTCCTCCCGGCGGCAGTATGAGTTTAAGCCTATTGACCCCATTTAATTGTCCAAATCACAATTACATGAGCCCGTAATGGAGCCACTAAATGATATTTATATTCAATTGGCTACTTTTAGCTAATAGCATTCCAATTACGAGTTACAGGCTCAAAGGCACTGCGGTTGTCAAAAATGTAACTCCTCTTATCTTCTCCTTTGATGTTTCAAGCCCGTAAATTTTACCAATGCTAAAGACGCAAAATACATATTTAATTACAACAATTCAAGAAGACCTTCCACCCTAACCTCACCTCCTCCATCTCCCCTCGCCTTCCTCCTACCTCTATGTCCCTTTTGGCCTATATTCCAGGTGCCCATTGCACGCCGGCTATTCCCCTTCACTCCACGCCACTATGCGCAGCTTCCCTAGCAACGCAACAGCTTCCCTAGCAACTGCCTCGCTCCATGCGTCTCGTTGCTAGGCACTAAAACATGGAGATTAAACTACAATCAATTAGTCCTATTTGCAATCAGACTCACAATCCAGATATGTAGAAATCAATAAAAAGGAATAAAGCAACTGTTGAAGTCTGGACGGGTTCCATGATATGTATTAACTCCTTGATTCTTGGAATAGATATAACACGTAATACAATATTTTTTTATTGCAGGTTTGCGAGGTTGAGATTGTTGTGCAATTAATTCTAATGCCTTTCTTTGCTTTCCCAGTATTCTTAAGTGCAGTTTTGTGTGCTTATTTGCTTCTGTATCTAGTACTTATATCATTTTTTGATACATTTGCCATTTACTGGTTTGAAGGCAATTGCGGTCTTCTTGAATATTTGTAATTGAATATGTATTTTGCGTTTTTAGCACTGGTAAAATTTACAGGCTTGAAACATCAAAGGAGAAGATAAGAGGCGTTACATTTTTGACAACCGCAGTGCCTTTGGTAATTGGAATGCGATTAGCTAAAAGCAGCCAATTGAATATTAATATCATTTAGTGGCTCCATTACGGGCTCACGTAATTGCAATATGGACAATTAAATGGGGTCAATAGGCTTAAACTCATACTGCCGCCGGGAGGAGGCAGCACAGGGCAGAGAAGGGGAGGAAATATGAATTGTGGCCAGGAGAAAACGGCACTGGCAGAGGAGAATTGTCAGTGGGCCAGGAGAGGGAGGACTCACCAAAGAGGCTGGAGGCACACTGACAGTACTCATACTTATGCACCTATCATAGTCACACTAATCCAACTCAGCCTTCACGTTTATTTAATCCACACTAATTAACTTTTCCGTCATGTTACATCCAAAAAATCCCGCTAAGCCTTCTCATTTGATCCATTATCTAGTTAATATAACATAATTTCCCCGTTCATAGTATACTTTATTTTACTACCGCGGTTTCAACACCTGTTCACCAATTTACTACCCAAGCCGCAGTTCTTTCATCCTTCTTCTGCTCTAATTTCACATCATTATGGCACCGCATAGGTGTCCTTCGGCATCTGTCATCCCATTCTCATCGACCCAATTCTCTAGACATCTTCACCGTAACATCACATAATTAATTCCCTAGTATTCTAGCCTTCAATACGTCATTACATCATTACATTCAAAGTCCTCCTAGTCTTGCGTTCGTAAGACCAAGTGACGATTACATTTATTATTTAGATGCTGAAAACGTGTCTTCACAAGCAGCATCATCACCAGCTAGACCTCCATCCTTGGCTAGAAGCACCTCCTTTTAATGTATCTGGACATTGCCCTGGATTATTCAGGAGCTGAACGACAAGGGCATCCCATATACCGGCTCTGCCCGGAAAGCTGATATGTATCGACTCCTTAGAAACAGTAGGCAACCTCAACCTTCTAACATTCCACCTAACAAACTCACTGCTCAAATTCATTGCATGTTTACAGATCTAACAGCATCCATCATTTCTCTGGAAAGCCATATGACAAGGCTCGAAAATCCACTCCCTCCAATCCTCCATCCGACCTAGCTCCAATTATTGCCATCCCTGGTTCCTCCTGCAATCCTGCCACCCCTTTTCATTCCCGCTAGCCTGAGAAGGGACATCCTGGATGTGAAGGTCATAAATGGGGTTTCACTGCTCATTCTGTTCAATGAAGGTATCAACTCAAAAAATATGGGGAAAAATATTATCTTACATGTTTATAAAAATACATTTTATTATACCATACGGTAGACAGCGGCGCACATACAATAATAAAAACAAAATTAAAAAACACTTAAAAGGAAATACCTCCCTTTAATAGAAAAATTGTAAATTATTGGAAACTGGGATTTTTGATATCTAGATATATATCATATATACACATTTAATGGTTAGATACTTCTAACTCTTTTTTTAAATCCACATTTCCTTTTATAATACAATTTGAATTAAAGAATGCCTTTTATATTAGTGATGATACATATAGCCTCAGGGTGATTTAAATGTGATTAACCCTGAGCTTATTCACTATAGGGTATTTCAATAATTAATAAACGGGGCTGATATGGCTAAAAATTTAGGATAGGGTACCATAGGGAAAGGTATGAAAGTTCCTGCTGAACAATATATAGATAGACCAACACTAAATTAACAATACATCAGTATTTGTCTCAAAAATTAGCAAGTGATTATCCCTGACTTGAACTGGTTTCGTTGGCACTATGAATTTTGTGCCTCATAATATTGGTCTCTGAGATAGACTTCTGTTTGCATTGATATTAGATAAACAATCTGATCTTTGCGGCTTCACAATATCAGGAATCATTCATTCTGCCCTAAGCTGCTGGCTTCCCTTCCTAAACTGTATCGGCCTCCTCGCGACAATGGCGTGTGACGTCACACGTCGCGTCTTAAGCCCTGACGCACGTTTCTACGCTCCTGCGTCTTTTTCAAAGGGGGAAGGCGAGGTGGAGTACTGCTGTCTAATTTATAGTGTAGTGGCATTACTATGGTAACCTGTATATGGCTGTTATGTGTTCAGGGTGATTATTATTTAATCACATTGCAGCAAACACCTGTAGTGTGACACACAATGTATGACAATATTGAATAAATATTTTTTGAGTGAGTATTAATCAGTGTTAAGCATTTTTGTGGGAGTTATTAACTCCTTTTAGTTTGACAACAATGAAGGTATCGAAAATAAAACTTTCTCACAAGGCGAGGTATCAGCCACCAATAGGGCTAAAGACCGTAGACTAAATAGAAAGCTCTCTGTCCCTTCACTGAGTTCATGCGCTCATTTAGCATATTTAGAGACATAATATGTTCAGCATTTCCCACTAGACGTCAAGAATTGGACGAATGCCTCTACCTAATCGTAGACCTTGCTCATAAATATGGAGGCCATCACTTCTACGATTATTACCGTTCATTCACGAACAAAGCTGCCACTGCACTGACACAATAAAATGTCACTCTCAACTGAGCCGTACTAGAGTAAGAATTATTCTGCAGGCATTTTGCTGGCATCAAGGCTCCCCTCTGTACCCACTGTCAGTCTCCTTTGCACTTTGCATATTTCTGCTCTAATATGCCCAGCAGTTCTGGACTTCCACCCCCTTCTCTCTCTCCCTTGCCACATCAAGTGCATTACTTTGGGACCACCCACATTTGTAATAATTTTAACACCAAGGGTTGTACTTACAGTGGTTGCAGGTTACTACATGACTGCACATTGTGCCACCAAGTCACTTGCCTCTTCTATCATTCTACTTAAGTAACCACCATTCTCCCTACTTCAGTACTTTTCTCCTCACAGGTTTTCAGTTTGGTTTCCACATCAGGGTTTTTGCATTGCCTCAGATTTCCTTTGCTAGCCCTATCCTAGCATCCACTGCAAAGGAACCTAAGGTAGTAGACCAGCTCCTTGCCTCCGAAATCGAACACCAATACATCCTGGGCCCTTTCACCATTTCCAGTTAGGAGCATCAACCCTATTGGAATAGCGACCCTAAAGTATACAGCCAAGAAAAGGTTAGTCATCGACCTTTCTGCATCCTCCTCCTCTGCATTTATCCCGAGCACTGACTTAAGCCACCTCTTGCTTCCTGCCCAAAAAACAATGTATAATGGGTCAACTAATATCAAGCGCACATATAAAAGGGCCTGGAAATTATTTTGTGTCTTTGTAGCCCACTTTAAAATAAATTCCCTTTTTCAAACACAGTTATTGCATTTATAGCCCACTGCGACAAAGGTCTGCACTTACGACTCAACACTATAAAAACCTATATGTCCGGAGTCTAAATCCACCTTACTGCCCAATTTTCCATTGACAGGTCCATCCTCTCCACCCCTCCTATGAAATCTTTCCTGAGAGGCTTCAGAGGCTTCCTGTGCTGCCCCTACTTAAACTCCAATGCTAGCCAATCAACAGTTCCATTTTAGGCAACTCCTCCAAGCCCTATCTAGCAATCCCTTCAGTTATGACACTTCGACACTTCCTTAATTATCTCAGCAGCCATAATGTTGGCTTTCTACAGTTTACTTAAGACTGGAGAATTCACAACCTCTCAAAACAATCACTGCTACATTACCAAGCAAAACATAGTACTAACTAACCCCCCCCCCCCCCACCCCATCACTTCACCCTTCAAGCCACTAAAACGAGTAGAAAACTAATCACCATTACTTTTTATTCCACCTACAACAACTAGTGCCTGGTGTCCACTATCAAAACTCTAATTGAATCCATAAAAACTAAACCATCACTACCACCCTCTTTTAACATTTTCAGACAGCCTCTATCAACTTGTTTATTCATTACACACGACTCCTGCTAATAAAATCAGAACTAAACCCATACACTTTTTCAGGTCATTCTTTCTGCATAGGCGCAGCCACTTCTGCTTCTAAAGCAAACACTCCGACTTACAAATTCTAATCCATGAATTGCTGGAAATCTAACTGCTTTACAAGGTCTATCCCAAACCCAACCAATTTGAAACAATTGAAGCCTTTAAAATCTAACTAAATTGTAATCTCTACACTTTTGCCAATTTGTGCCCTCTAATCATGCTAAGAAGGGGCCAGGAGGCACAAACCAACTGATCCAGACACAAAAGGCTCTGATCACAAGTGTCCAGGTGAACCTGGAATTTGTGAAAGGAACTTGGCCCATAAAAACCCTATCCACCCCCGCCTACTTGTCGACGTTTCTGCATTTCATCCAACCCTCCACACCCAAACTCAATTACCTTTCTGGATCTCCCTAGCCCTCTAATCAAGCAAAGAAGGGGCCAGGTAGCACAGGCCAATACAGCTACTGATCCAGACAGAAAAGGCTCCGGCCACAATATAGAATTATAATATATTATTTTGTCTTGTTGCAAAGGAAAGGAAATGTGATTGTTATAATTAATCAGTTATGTTTACCAGGTGTCATAGGCAACAAAATGGTTTTTTATATTATGAAACGAGAAGATAGTGGCTGTTTATACTTATATATATATATATTAGAATCCACAGTGTGCTATATTTCATGTATTGGGTGGTATAGTTTTGTTTGAGCTTATTATTTTGGTTCCTGCTCCAAAAGCTCTTGTCACTCATGGTAGATTGTGTATACAGTTATATACTTCATATAGGTCTCCCAAACTACAGTTCCACCTGCAAACTAAACCAACCACAATCCTATTGTGGGAAATAATACAACATTAAGGAAGCATTTTAACATAAACTTATACAAACATATAGATATAAAATGCAATCATCTTGAATCTGTAAATGATTCACTTATTTCTCAGGAAAACGCTGTGCTTTCAGGCATATGACAGATCGTATAAACATACCACAACAATATTCTTAATCCAAGACATGAATATATGGAGTGAAAACAAATAACTTGATGTATTGTAGTTCCACACATTGATTGTACCAGCAGGGGAACATGCTATATGTTACATCATATATAAACAAATACAGTAATTATCCATCCAAAATATTCTAGCTCACATGTTAAAATTAACTACAGATACAGAGAGAAGTGAGTTTGCATTATTATATTCACATAATTGGATGGTAATGTTGTTGGCATGATTTTATTTCCTAATTAGCTACCCAATCCCAAAATATGTCCCTCCTGATTGATGAATGCTGTCTTATTTTTAAATACAGCTTAGCCACCTGTTTTAGATTTTCTATATATTAAAGACTTCTATAGAAAAAATACTTCATTTTTAAATTTTCTACACACGATTATTTAAACAGTGGTATTATTCATGAAAATATAAAATAAATAAGACTTAGAATTTTGTTTTGTATATTTATACATATTTAAAGAATGATTTTTCCATATTTATAATTTAAAATGAATTATTTTATGCAGTTTAAGAATGTTGAAATGCATTAAACTACTCTAGCAGCCTCTGCCTGTCCATCTACTAAATCCATTTACTGGAGTATGAGCCCTATTCAATTGTCCAAATCGCAATTACTTTAACCCACAATGGAGCCCGTAAATGTAACTGATATTCAATTGGCCACATTTAGTAACTTGCATTTCAACTGTGATTTACAGGTTCAAAAGCAATGCAGTGGTCAAAAAAATAACTCCGTCCTATCTCCTCCATTGACTTTTCAAGCCAGTAAATGTTACCAGTGCTAAAGATGCAAAATCCGTATTCAATTACAATAATTCAACAAGCCCGCAATTGCCTTCAAACACGTAAATGGCAAATGCATCAAAAAATTATACGAGTATAGGGGAGCAGCTAACATTCAAAGAAAGAGGGTGTGGGATCTATGAGCGCTGCTGAAAAACCATATAACATCATATATAAAGTGACTTATCTATCACCAAATCAATATATATGACCAGGATTATGCAACAGGAGGACACAGCTGGCTTTAAAAATCAAGGTTAGCAACTTTTTTCCCTGAGATTTGCTGCTGAACTAGAACAAAGGAGACTTTCAATCACTGATAAACAACATCCATTATTAAGGTTGGTAAAGATTGCCTGTCTGTTTCAAACCTATACAGTTCTAATCTAGATGCCTTAAACTACTGGAGATCTAGTCTGTGTAATATTTTGAAGATATAGAACACATATAGACCCAGCAGCTTATCTCTCAAAGATATAACATATGCCTTGTATGTGGGAGACTGTGAAAAATGAATACAGACTAAACTGCTTTATAAGGCTATAAATACACAATTACTTTAGAACCGAAATAACTTTTTTTTATTGAAAAGTCAGTACAGTAAGAGTAAATCTATTTGTGTACTAAACTGTCATCTAGCTGCCAACTGAAATAACGTCTTAAAAAAAAAAATGGCTGGAAGGCATTCTTTGAAAAAGAAACAGAATAATGCCACTATAATACAAAATGTGCATTCTTCCCAACACCTCGCTACTCCAGATAAAAAATTACAGAACAGTGGAACAGAGACTTCTGCACCCAGCAGTAAAGCAGATATTCAAGACTTGAAAGAATTAATCTCCTCTTTCAGATTAGAAATTACAGCTGCAATACATAAAGTCTCTGTGGAACTTACAGCAGAAACAAAAGCATTGAAACCAAAGTTTTTGAATTAGAATACAAATATAATAACCTTCTTAAGTCACACACAGAAATGGAAAAGGATATGATTGGGCTTAAAGAGAAACAAAAACAACATAAATTTATACAAGAGGATCTAGAAAATAGATCTCGTATGTCAAATATTTGCATACGTAATTTATTGGAGTCAGTACAAGACCTACCTCTATACATGAAAGATGTATGTGCCAAGCTCTTACCAGATCTAAGTAAAGAAGAACTTAGAATGGACTTGGTTCATGGAGTCCTAAGAGCTCTGCAATGCTCCAATGAGAGAAACCATTTTTAGAGGAGATTACAAAGCATGGATATAAGTATGTGTGGGGTTTCCCTTTTAGTCTGAGCATATCAAAAGAAGGGAGACATCACACAATTCATACTCCTGAGGAAGGTGAAAGGATGCTCCATTTGTGGAACTTACAAACAACCTGGGATAAAATTAAAATTCCCTAATACAAAGGGTGCCAAGAAGAAGAAAGTTCCACACAGTTATCAAAATAAAGTGTGCAGAAAACCTCATGGACTCTTATAAGTGATAAGCTGAACCATGTGCCTCCTCTGTAAAACTGTTGAAAATAGTCAAATTTTAGGATACAATCTGGCTCATCATAAAAAAAGGACAGAGATTGCTAACCTCTCATCTGATGTTATTACTTCAATAATTTAAAACTATGCTAAAGTAAATCAGAGAGTTTAATAACGCTCACAAAATACAAATATTATTAAGCTGTAAATCTGGTTATGAACAGAAGTGGTTAAGAAAAAGGAGAAATAAAAAAAGTTGTATTAGTACTATGGTGTTTACTTACTATATAAAATGTTTACAATATTAGACTTAATATTTTGTTTTGCTACGTAAAATATCTGACACAAAAAGCAGAAGAAAAAGATAAATACGGTTCTGAGAAATATTATTAATTTACTGTATAAAATGTTTAAATTTATAGATTTGTTATTGTTAGAATTAAGAAAAGGTGAAAAAAGAAACAAGAAGAATTACAGTAAAAAGATATAATAATAGAAAAATGTTATGTTATTAAAATGTAATTGTGATTTTTTTTTACTGTGATCATTTATACTGAAGTGCATTTACAACACTGGTGTTGTTTATTTGTGTTCTCTGTTTTCACAATAAAAAATATTAAAATAAATATATATATATACGAGTAGTAGATAGGACTCACAAGTGGGTTAAACACCTTTTCGTAAAACTGCTTAACCAAATAAACACACACTACTATACTTACTTACTACTTACTTACTACTAAAATACTGGGAAAGCAATGAAAGGCATTGTAGTTAATTGCACGACAGTCTATTAAATCTGCAAAAAAAAAAAATTATTTGTAACTTTATTTCATTGTTATATCAATCTAGGAAAAGGGTTAATACATATCAGGCCACCCACATGGACATAAACAGATGCTTTAATGTATTTCAAGATTGCTTGAGTGCAACCCAACCGGCAAACATTACTGGTTTACGTATATTAATGCTTAGCCTACAAGTGCAGGTTAATTGTAACCGCCATGTTTTACTGACTATGTCTCATTCACTATTGGCTCTGTCTTAAAAGTAACTTACAGGCTTGCTTAATTACTATTAGATCATATGATCATGCTTCCCAAATCCGACTTATGAGTTCATGGTTTGCGTGTGCAGGCTGTGAGAGGGCAGTTGCGAGTTAGAGGCAATTGAACATATCTAAATGTTTCGAATAAATGTAACCCGCAGCCAAAATGTTGGGTTACAGGTAATTACGGGCTTGCAATTGAATCAGGCTCTATGTATGTATTTGCGTCTGTAATTTGACTTCTGTATCTTCTCTCTTGCACCCTCAGAGCACCTGATTCACTTAGATATTAAAAGGTTGCAAAGTGGTTTGCTGAAGCTGAAGTAGTTGTTTACTACTGGACATTCCTATACAGACTTTCAAAATCTGACCATGAATTTACTTTTGCTTTTCCCCTGTTATGATCCTACTGCTCCTGTAGGACCTATGGTTCTTTAGAAAATCCCTTTATGCAGTAACGAACCCAGCACAGCATACCAGTATCCAGGAATTGCAGGAATACAAGTCAGCAGAATTCCCCCAGTGTTTAGGAGCAAGGTATCAGATATGATCCATTGTCATAATTCCCTTATATAGAATTAGTATATTCCCAGAAATTAACCATACACAATGCTGATGTATGTTTACAACTGTAACTCTCTTCATTTATCAATAATAGTGAATTTATTTCCAACACAGTCCCACCCATCTTTATCAGCCCCCATCCTGACTCCCCCTGGGAGCTGTAAACCCATCAAGCAGATGACAGCCTTCATCCCTTGCTGGAGTCTGTACAGGATGCCAGATTGTAATTTTCCCCAGGTTTATAGCCTGCCTCAGAGTGACTATACATTTAACCTCTGACCTCCCGTCAACTCTCTTTCTCCAAGAAGCTTGGCCCACCTCAATTGCACATTCCTGTTCCAAATGCTCGGGGAACCCCAGTATAACACTTTGTTAATATTCCCTGGGGAGAATGGAGCATTTTGATGCTACACATGGCAGGAAACCCTCTATACATCACATATAGACAAGTATAACATGGCTCACACACAGGATGGCTGACAGCAAAACAACATGATTTTGTAACCAATATTAAACAACTCATGTCAACAGGACAATACCAGTCTATGTTAATCCAGGCCCTCCCCATTGGTCCAAATATTGAACACGAATAGTCCCCCTGAACGTGACATACCCTAATTACATCTAAGCTGAAAGTTATCATGAGCAGCAGCCTCAGAATCTTTCATATTATCTGCCTTCTTATGAAAAATCATTAATGTTTCAGGTCATGTTGTCTATCACATATGAAACCTTTTAGCTATATTTCCAAATCCACACCAACATATTAAGTAGTTGAAATAATGTTTTAAACCCAACTGCAGTCAAATACTACCCAGTAATATATGATTTGTTTCTTGATTTGTTGTAGTTGAAGTAAATATTTGATTCCATTGTTCTAAAGAAAGCTTTTCTCCAGTTTCTTTTTCTCAATATTATTATTTTGATGATTGAGATTTATAAGACAGCAATGATGTATGTTAAGATGGTGTATGGCTATGGCTTTTTTTTGTTCAAATCTATTTATTTGTCAAGTAAAGATTTAATTTTCTTTATGCTTAATAAGATCATTTCTAATTTGGAGGAATTTTAACTAATTGATATTATTTTATTTAATATTAAAATATTTGGGAAAAGATAATTTTATTATCATTGATAATCATATATGATAATCATATACCATATATGATTTTATTGTTTCTGACTATATGCATTTCTTTCTATCTATTTTTTTTATTGTATTGTTGAATTAACAAAAAATACATGAATACAACCTTAAGTGTGAGGATTCTATGCATTTTCACTCAACATTTTTTTTAACATGTTTCTGGATGTGCCCTTGAAAGTCTGACTGTCCTACTGTGTACAACCGTGGACTGTCTGCTGCTTGCACCATCTCAATGTTGTTTTATCATTTGTGAAGGTTTAAGCATTTTCAAATCATGGAAAGCTTACTTGTCTACTCCTGCCTGTCATATGCCTGGAACTTTCTTGACTGCTCTTTGTTTTTAAACAGATCCTAGAACTCAGTCATGTCAGTATTTAACTCCTTACAGTAGCTGCTTGGATCTGTTTCATTGACTGCAACTAGCAGCATTAACATATATGCAATCCATGTTACATTCATAAATGTTTTTTTTCAACCCTATATACTGGGTTACTATGTTACTCTATATAATCCTGTTTTCTTTAGGAGAACTCGACAAAAAGGAAAATGGAAAAATATTTTGAGTGTTTACATGAAAATCCATCTTTATAAAGGAAATAAATGTGAACCATGTTCTCTGTGAAGAATAAACATTTATAAAAGTTTATATTTTAAGGCAGCTTTGTTCTCAAAATTAGGTATGGTCTTGTGATTTCTCACTGAATAAACTCTATATATGAAAATGCAAGGAAGATCTTGCAGATCCAGAGCCAGAAGTACAAATTTTAGGAGCCCTGACTCCCAGGAATATTTCAACATTGTATTTGTCTCATTTCCTCCTCTCACTCCCCTGTATCTCCTTTCCCCCCTCTCCCTCTCTTGTACCTCCTTTCCCCCTCTCCCTCCTCTCCCTCCCCTGTGTCTCCTTTCCCCCTCTCCTTCCCCTGTGTCTCATTTCCCCCATCTCCCTCCCCTGTGACTCCTTTTCCCCAATCTCCCTCCCCTGTGTCTCATTTTCCCAATCTTCCTCCCCTGTGTCTCCTTTCCCCCCTCTTTCCCTCTCCTTTTTCTCCTTTTCCTGTGTCTCCTTTCCCCCTCTCCCTTTCCTGTATGTAATTTCCTCCCTCTCCCTCCCCTCTGTCTCGTTCTTCCTCTCTCCCTTTCCTGTTCCTGCTTTCCCCTGTCCCTTTCCCTCCTTGTCTCCTTTCCCACTCTCCCTTTCCTGCCTCGTGTCTCCTTTCCCCCTCTCCCTGCCCTGTCTCCTTCTTCCCCTCTCCCTCCCCTGTGTCTTTGTTTCACCTCCTCTCCCTCTCTCTTGTCTTCTTTCCCCTCTTGTGTCTCCTTTCCCCCCTCCTCTTCCTCCCTTGTCTCCTCCCCCTTTCCCTCCCAAGTCTCCCCCCCCCCCTTTTGCCCCCCTGTGACTCATAATTGGATGGAATCCAGTCAGTAGCGCTGCACTCTGCTGTTCCCTTCCTCCGGCCGGAACTACTTTCTGCGCGGCTTGATCCAGAAACAACCTGGATCCAGAAAGTAGTTCTGGCCGGAGGACGGGAGCCGTAGAGCAGAAGATGGAGTACGGCACTGCTGGCAGGGTCGCATCCAGGTACGTGCTTGGGATAGAGTGATGCAAGCCCTCCACTGGCAGAAACCAGGTACTTTGGGGTGTTGCAAAGCCGGGAGGCCTTGCGATGAGGGCCTCCGGCGCTCATCGCGAGCCCTCCACTGGCAGGAACCAGGTACTTTGGGGTGATGCAAGGCCGGGGGGGCCACTCCACTGGCAGGAACCAGGTAAAGTCCTGCGGGCCTCATGTTTACGAACCGCAACGGCTCGCTTCGCAAGGCTTCGCAGGCCGCAAAGTATGACCAACATCCTAAGCTTTCCCCACACTGACTACTATTAGAGTTTTATATATATATATATATATATATATATATATATATATATAAAATCACATGTATAAATTGTTTTAGCTTCTCCATATGTTTGTTTACAAATTGGAAGCTTGCCACCAAGTTGTATCATGTCTTATTCTTCTAGATTCTGAAATGTAGACATAATTCTACTCTTTGTTTATATATTCTGGTTTTCCTTAAATATGTTAAACTACAACATGGGGATTTTAAATGGCTTTTGGCTAATATTCAGACAAATATATATTGATACTGAATTAATTGCATAAATATGAATTCAATGGGTTTGTGCTAAATTTATTGCAATATGGTTTGTTTATAAGACAGAAGCAACAAAAACTTTCCCTTGTCATGATGTAAACTAATATCCACATTTGTTTGCAACAATGTTCCTTCAAATTGCATTCAGTCTGGCTTTCTGTTTATTGTAAATTAGAGTAATGAGTGTAATGAGATTTCTCAAGTGGAACATACTAATAACGCTTTTGCCACAGCTGGGTTTACATCTGTGGTGCCACTAGGCAAAGATTCCTCAAACCCTCCCCATTTTTTGTTTAATGATTGAACTATGTATTAATAAGTCCACAAAATCCTAGAGTAAATAAAAGCATACGGCCAAGTTTTAGAGCAGGAGAGAGAGATAGGACATTTTTAGAGGAGGAATTAAAATAACTCAGACTAAAACAGGTAAAATATGAAGACTTTTCAAGAAGAAATAACATAAAAATATGGGGAATCCCTGAAAGTATAACAGTAAAAGACTTGCAACCGTTTATTATGTCATACTCTTCTCATTAATTAAACCTAAATTCAATGGAGACAATAGAATAGATAGAGCTCATAGAATTCCACTTCCAAGGGATTTTGCGAAGGAAAATTTCAAGAGATGTTATCATTAGACTTCATTTGTATTCATATAAGGAGGCTGTAATTACTGCAGTCATTAGAAGAAAATATTTTGAGACATCTTATAAAAAACTAGCCATCTATTCTGATCTGTCTAGTAATACTTTTTACAAGGGAAAGAAATTTAAAGAAATATCAAAAGCCTTGAGAAGAGAGAGAGAACATTTCATATAGATTGGATTTTACTTCTAAACTCATTACCATCAAAAATAATCAGAAATGTATAGTTAAACTGTAACTGAAGGTGAAAATCATATCAAAGAGTGGCAAACTCCATTTGAAGTGTGTCAAAACCATCATTTGAAAAAAACTTAGGCTACAAGGACAAGAATGGATGAAAGTTTAGCATTAGTTTAACTAAAAGTAATAACAGCTCCAAATGGTTTAATCACAAGATCAGAATAAAACATTGTAAATTGACATTTAAGGAAGAGTAAAAGGGGAACATTCTTCCATGGATATTATAACTAGATCTCATAGTACTTCCTCCCATTTTTTTTCTATCCCCCTCTTCATATTTACGCACATCCTCCCTCTTTTGAATAGAAGATGGAGTTTGAAAGGGGTTAGGTTTGAAGGGAGAGATCAGTAGATAGAGATAAATACAAATTAACACTTTTAAAGGAAAATATGTTGCCTATTTAGTATTGTTGAATTACATTAGATCAAATTACTCAAAATTAATATATTCAAAGATGTAACACAGGAAACAAATTTAACTTATAGAGTTAAAACTAAGGGCTTAAATATGTTAATTTGATAGACAATGAAATTCTTGTAAATCACAAAGTTGATTCACTTGCAATCTTTTTGCTTTTTTTTTATACACTACGGGAAATATAGAAAAGGGGGGGGGGGGAGAAGCGCACCACCTCCTAGTGCAAAATAACTGGTATAATCCTTTGTAAAAGTCAATACTGAGCCAAAGAAGGTAAAAAACTCACATTTAGTGACCTCAGAACATGAGGTATGGAAGGCACATCAGGGGGACTCTCTCATCAGATCATCACGGATATTTGGGTAATCCTTACGTCTGTGGCGAGTCTCCAATGGTCTTTTGTTAATCAGAAAGCTCCTATTCTTAGGAGAGGAAAAGATGGAATCCACCCAAATATCATATATGTGGGTGTGTTAGGTCTGCAATCTCCACATGTAGTGTCCCAGTTGGGTAAGTATAGGACCTATTAACCACTGAAGACGTCCAAAATTGGACGAAACGTGTTTGGTTGCACATATATTTGCTTATGTTGGGCATATATATATATATATATATATATATATATATATATGTTTTTTACTTTTATTTTTATTATATTTTTTTTAATAGTATTATAGTACCTACCTGTTTTTTGCTGTATACTATTGCCACTTTACTGCAATTGTCAGTTTTTCTGGACAGGTCTCATTCAGACATTCAGGTCTGACCTGCAACAGTATGACTAATTTTTGATACCTATGTAAAGTTATATATATACTACTTTTTAATAAAGTCATCTTCAATGTTTACCTACCAGTACATGTATGAGTCTTTTTTGGTAGTATAGCTGCAATATACTTACCCAACTGGGACACTACATGTGGAGATTGCAGATCTAACACACCCACATATATGATATTTGGGTGGATTCCATCTTTTCCTCTCCCAAGAATAGGAGCTTTCTGATTAACAACGGACCATTGGAGACTCACCACAGGAGTTACCCACGTAAGGATTACCCACATATCCGTGATGATCTAATGAGAGAGTCCCCCTGATGTGCCTTCCATACCTCATGTGCTGAGGTCACCAAATGTGAGTTTTTTAGCTTCTTCCTTGGTTTGCATTTTTGCTGAGAGCACTAAGTTAACAATGCTCGTGTAGAGGGCAGCACACCTCCTGCAGTATCTGGACAATAGTACAGCACAATATTTCGACACAGACGTCCCAACAGATGTGTAGACACTCATAGGATCTACAGGACTGGACATTCTTTACCACGGAACTTTGAGATAAGACTTTTTTTATGTACTCCCTTTTATCATATTGAGTATATCGCATATAAGTAAGAGTACATATATAATTTGAGGTTGGCTATTCAGGCCTTACTTTGGCACTAATTTCTTCTATTCATTATGTTGGGTATACACCTATTTACATATACCTAGAATTGCCAGCGCTCCCAGTGTGTGTATACACTACCTTCGGGGACGTGTACACTATATTTGTTGTACTACGGGAAATATAAAACACGTTTATACTTTACTGGCTAAGAAATAGAGATGAAATAAGATGGGAAATTGAGATACTCAAAGATTTGGAAAATATAGGCATCTATTAAATATATTTTTGTAAAAAGAAACTCAACTCATCCTTGTGATATCAGTCATTAGACAATAACAGCCATTAGACTACGTATCATATAATGCTCTGAAAATATCCCAATGTTCTCCAACAGAGGTTCCTATACACACATTGACACATACACACAAGGGAGTACAAAAGCATCCACAACGTTGAATCCAGAATACATTTAGAAGCTGGTAATAAAGCCTATAGCTAGTTACTAATTTTTATTTTATTATTTATACATTGAGAAAGCCCATAAGATCAGATGAAACGCGTCTGTCCTTTTATTTAAATTTTTTAGTTATTGTTATTGACATTTTTATTATTATTATTATTATTTTTTTTATATTTTTATTTTGTATTAGCATGTTTTTTATACTCCTAAACTGGTGACTTGTAACTAAGAGTCATTTGGAATACTACAATCCTCTACCATTTGATAAGTATTGCAACTACTATACAGCAAACTTTGTCATTTGTGTACTGGATTTCTTTATGAATAAAAAGATTTTATTTTTATAAACTATTGTATTAGCTTTGAGTATTCATAGGGGTCTATACGACTCAAGTACTCAGCTTCTCCTTGAACATATGAATAAACACACACCCATAGGGTGACTCCTCACTCCACTTCACGTGAAACAGACAGGAAGATCCAGTTCCCGGACTAGTGGAACCAGCTACCTCCGTGTTATCCATCAGGAGAAGGACTTCCTGACTAGTGACTGAAATTCCTCATGTCGTGAGGTTAGGACATGTGAGTTGGCATTTTTACCTGCATTCTATATATTTTTCGAGTTTATCATTTATTTGCACTAGGTTTTGCACCTCTTCCCCTCCCTTTCATCTCTTTCATTGGTAATAAAATGTGATTCACTTAATATGCAGCAATTTATAGAATTTAGAAATTATCAATTTTTTACCTGTTCATCTCCGACTTTACTTTCTGTTCTATTTATTTCCATTAACCAATGTTACCACTGCTGATAGCAGCTTCCTCCTGACCCTTACCCCTCACTATATGACTTGCCTCAAAAAACTCCAATAATAACATGGAGAGTTGACAGAGCTAGAGAATGGAGTGCAAAAACAATTGGGCCTCACACACATTTTTATCTCCAGTTTTTATGTTCACTTTTATCACCAGTTTTTAACTCTACTTTACTTTTAACTCTACTTTTATCTGCTCTTTTGAACAGCAGTTCTCAAAAAAAGAGACACAAAGCAGAGGAATAAATGGAAATGAAAACAGGAGTTGCACTTTTTTCCACTTATTAACTCTGTTTTATAGAGTTATTGGAGGGTTCCAGTGAAAAAATGTTTCTGCACTGCCCCCCCCCCCCCACCAGTTACTAACTAATTCAGTGCCCCTGGCCGACACTGCTTCCCACTACAGCACCCCTTCCCAAGACCCTGTCCCATAGCCGCTCCCCCTCCAAGACCCCTCCCATAGCTGCTCCCCTTACCTTCTGCCTGCGGAAAGCTCCTCTGCCTGTAGCACAGCTCCAGGACACACTCAGTGTGGGGGTCCCTACACTATACTACAGAAATATATATATATATTGTAACCGTTTGCCCCCTAGAGGATGGTGCCAAGTAAAGTAGAGTAAAGAGTTCTTGACAGGAGTGACGGAGTTAAACTTCTAAAGAACTCCTGATTGCTGCAGGTGCAACTTCACTTTAAAGCCTGGAAAGCAGACATGGGGGAGTGGCTGATTAGGCTCTGGCCTGAGTGCCGTGAGGAGTCTGTGTGGAGCTGCAGTCTATGTGAGAACCTGTTTGAGACAGTCAGGAAGACTGGATCCTGGGAGCTGAGCTGAAATAAGCTCTGAAGTGAGACAGTCAGGAAGACTGACTATAATACAGATTAAAGTACAGAGAGACACTGGAAAGCAAGTTGGATTGCCTGGAGAATACAGCCAGCAGCCTAAGAAGAGACACTGAGTATTTCTGTGTGACCTGAGAGGAGAACGAGACAGAGCTCCTGAACAGGACCTACCAGGACTTAGAGAGCAGCAGAGGAAGTTGCCAGTAAGAGGAACAGTCTGTGTGACTGCAACAACACTTAACTGAGAGACTGTTTGCTTTAAAAGTGGAGGACCTAGAAAGGATCCATTGCAGCTGAGAAGCTGAAAGAGACTGAACTTAAAGGTACCACCCCTCTGTGTGAACAGATGTTTATTTTATGCTGAAGTTAAGCTATTGTTTATTTTTGAAAGCCTTTATTAAAACGCTAAAAGTATATCGGACTCTGTGGTTTATGGGACAATCACAGGAGCAACCAGTAGCCTAAGGCCGGCCCTGTCACAATATATATATATATATATATATATATATATATATATATATATATATATATATACTTACAAATGTATATGCACATATATACATGGAAATAGCTAAGAAGTTTTAAGTCTGTTTACATAACAAAGTCTATCCTGTCTACTGACACTTTCCTTATTAATAACTAATGCAGAGCCGTGTGGTGAGCACACTGATTTGTAGCAAGTTTTCTTAGCCCTCAGGAATGCACTGAACAGATAACCTATAACTGACATGTTTTGCCGACTTCAGCATCCCTTTTTCTGTTCAGATAAATGTGAGAGTTAACCTCTTTTTTTTTCTGGTCACTACATGGAGCTGTTTTTCGGGCTGAGGGCATGTCAGTGGCACATGAAAACACAGATTTCATTTATTTTGCATACAAACTCTAGCAGTGATGGATTGGGAGTTTGTGTGCAAGGAGAAAGGATAGTAAAAAGGGGAGTTTTTAAACTAGTATGCGGAGGGGGGGCTAGATAGAAGTATTAGGGAAAGTATAGAAGGGTCAAGGGATGAATGAACTACTTATGGGGTTAGTATAGTCATTAGGGAGGTCCTGGTAAATAACTCAAATTCAGAAGCTTGACAGGGAAGATGGGTGAGTTAGAATTATTAACATTAAATGAGAAATGTGGTTTGATAAGCATTACTGATTGGGGATGATCCTCATGACTGTAATGCTAGTTTGGATGGTTATAACCTATTTAGGAAAGATAAGGACAATGGTAGAAGAGGAGAAGTGATTTGTCTGTATTTTGAGCTTGATTTAAACTTTGTGAGCATGTCATCTAGCCCAAGATATACTTAGTAAGTTATCATAATTTCAGAAGGCTTATATTCCACTAGAAATGTAATACATTAAATTTTCTCTAGCTACACCAGAGGACTATATCTCCTTTTGCAAAAGCAAAACCCTTTGTGGGGATTCAGTGATGTTCAGTTCTCCTGTCTCTGCTGTAGTTCTCCTGTCTGGAGTATGGCAAGCTTCCTCTCTCCTCTCTTATATCTGCAGGTCCCTGCAGACCATAAATCACGAATAAAATAAAAATGTAAATAAATAAATAAAGTGTTGAGAGAGGGAGAGGTGAAAGGAAAAGAGCTGGGGAATATAGGAATGTAGTGGATATGAGGGTGAAGACTAGGTGGGGATAGAGAGAGGAGGGGGGATATTGTAAGGTGGAAAGAGTGAGAGTGATGGGTGGGATATATGAGGAGAGAAGGTGATGAGAGGGATATAAGAAGGAGATAGGGCATGAGGGAAATAGAAAATCGGCAGGGGATCATAGGGAGGGAGAGGTGGTTTGAGGGGAAAGAGAATGTAGGAAGAGAGGGTTTATGAGGGGGAGAGAGGTAAGATAAATATGAAGAGGAGTTAGAGGGTGAGGGGAAGAACAAGGGGGAGAGTGGATGGGGAGATAGAGTGATAGGGAAAGACAAATGAGAAGGGGAATTAGGAAATAGAGAGTGAAAGAGAGGATGAGAGAGTGCAAGGATAGAGAGATCCTTAATATTTTATTGAGCTTGCTTGAGATTTTTTGCTGGTTAATTTGAAATGTTTGCATGTGTTATAAATGTTCACTTTTAGCAAAGACTGAGACTGTCAGTCTTATTAAATTGCGATTCAGCAAATTTAAAAGGGCTCTATTTAAGCACACAACATATTTTTTTTACAGAAGTTTTTAGTTAGTGATAGTTATCCAAAAGCAAGGTCTTCACTAACTAAAAACTTCTGTAAAAAAATATGTTGTGTGCTTAAATAGAACCCTTTTAAATTTGCCGAATCGCAATTTAATAAGGCTGTGTGTGTTTCTAGGGAATAAAATATGGACCGAAATGTAAATCCAAATTTATTATGAGTTTATTCAGGAGATCCAGGGCTATTGTTAATAGCTAATCTTTCACTGATCATATTGGATTTTTTAAAAGTAGAAATAACAAATTGAAAGATATATGCTTTTTTGTATTTAATTAGTAGCCTTATTTATTTTCTCTCCAGTGCATACTATCAAAATAAGTATACCAACAGATAGCTGAACTTCTACAAAAAAAAGTATATATTATTATATATACCATATAAATAAAAATAGGCTCACAGGTACTGTGTCTAAACATATGCAAAGGGATGTTTTTCCTGCTACTCTACTGATTAATATATAGAACTTAGATTTGAATGCCTCAAAATACCTTTATTCACATACCAATACAGCTCTAATTTTAATCTGTAATTTTGCAGCATTTATTATATGGTTCAAATGTGTAACAAACAGTCATATACAGTATGTACTAAAGGGTGAAGTAGGGAGTTGTTAAACCTTAGAAGATATGCCCCATTGGATAGCTGAGGAATGGAGAGGTTCTTCAAGAGTTCTCCAAAACTTCATCCTTTAGTACATCTGGTCTTGGAGGAGTAAACATAAGATGCATAACATTTATACACATAGAACTTTGAAGTTCATATTATATGTAACAGTAAACTACCCTTAGGCACAACTAACACATTCGTGCAGATGTTAGAGAAGAATAATCTGCCACCCTCTCTCAGTCTACAAAACAAAGAATAAAAAGTCTTATTTTACTACATAATTCCCATTTTCCATGAATTCATCGGGGCTTGAGTTTTAAATAAAATATTTATATTTTAAAATATTTTTTGGGGGAAATAGAAAAGTAGATTTTTGTGAATGTATTTCTAGTTAGCACAGTTATCTGGTCATTTAGCAAGGAATACATACAAATTAAAATCCTACTATAGTAATAGGCCACCATTTCTGGACAAGTTTTGCAAAAAGAAAACTGAAAGTATGAACATTTTAATTAGATTGTTGTATCTTAAATTAAATGTAAAATGTAAACTGACAATTGGTCTTAGAATCTTGAGTACAACGTTGAGATATAATGGATCACCCAATGTCTACCTAAACAGGTTAGATGGGTGGAGTGGGGGTGTACACAGGAATTCTGAAATACTGTAATGTATAAGGATTTAGGTTATTAATGTTTGTAATGCATATTTGCTGATTTATGAAATGTACCACACATAAGGAGTTGGCTTATAAGATACTGGCAACATTTGTAGCAATTTTTCTTGTAAGATAAGTTTGCCTTATAGGCTAGCAAGTATGGTATCTTTTAAAAAAGGACCCATACACAGTGGTATGTGTAGGCCTTGGCCCAGGAGGCTCATGCCTAGGGCAGCTAATTTTCAGAGCACAGCATGCTTCTAGAAGTTGCTTGTGCAATGCCAAAGAATAGTCCACTCTTATGCAAATAAATGTCTATATACACCTATTAGAGGAGGATAAGTGCCGGTGATGCATAAATGAATGGGACTAGATCAGCATGAAACTTAAATATGCTATGACAAGTTTGCCAAATTGTCTCATCCGTGCATTTAGTTGTCCACAACACAGACTGAACTGGACAGGGACTCAGAATAGACAAAGCAGACACAAACCAGACACAAACTTAGTGAGTTAGTATGAATAATGGACACACAGAAGACTGGACAGAACATACAGAGCAATAACAATCAACACACATAAAGTCAACTAAACTGACTTCACATTGGACAGACACAAGAGAAGTCTGTAGGTCTGCCAACTGAGATGACTGTTTACTGTATAGCTGTGTCTGAAGGGAAAAGGTTGGAACAAGCTATAACTCACACATAAAGGCTTCATTAGCAGTACACCTGTCATCTACAATTACATTTTACATATCCACTGACCTCTAAGACATCAGTCCTTAAGTATACTGGAGCCAGGGGCATTTGTTGTTAGGAAATACTTTAGGGGGACAGAGAACGGCATCAGGGAACTGTGTCATGAAAAATAGGACTTCTGCAAACCATAATTTTTCTCCCTGTTAAATTTTTTTAAAGACATTAGTTTTTTGCTTTCAGCTGGAGTCTTTAGTACACTTGTTCTTATCAAGTTTAGAAAAATAGTGACTTTTTGTAGATGTTAAAATGCTGCATCTGTTTTTGTTTTCCTTTTTTTTCTTTTTGAGAGGCTTGGAAACCTGGCCCAGAGTCTTATGTATCTCATACTTTGAAATCTATCTGGGACCTAATTCATCTATGATTCTGTCACAGCACATTAAGGGTTAAAGTTTTAAAGCTCCACTTCAATAAAGCACAGACTTATGGATTAATGTTATATGGTAGCTATAACCATAGCTGGCATTTTTCCATTAAAAAGCTGAAATTTCATTCATAGTAACAATTACATTGAAATAATGAGTTGTGGTTGCACAGAGTTGCACTGTCAGCCTTATTAAATTGTGATTCAGTAAATTGAATAGGGCTCTATATAAGCACATAGCCCATTTTTTACAGAAGTTTTTAGTTAGTGAACTTCCACCTAAAAGCAAGGTCTTCACTAACTAAAAACTTCTGTAAAGAAATATGCTATGTGCTTATATAGAGCCCTATTCAATTGGCCGAATCGCAATTTAATAAGGCTGTATGTACCTATACATAAGTTTAAAAATAATTTAGCCGAATTCCCTGAGTACATCCCATGTCCTCCTATATTGAGAGGTGTAAATAAGACCAATAGTTTAGGTGCAAGTAATCAATCAGATATTATGCAACAGCTCGTGGTTTTTATGCTAACTTAACCTTCTGATCTAGTGATCTTCATTTTGTTACCACATAATAGTGTTAAATGGCACCCCTGTTTAATTTACCTTTGTAAAAGAACTATGTTCTTTTCTTGGATGGTGGGAAATTCCATACTCTGTGACTGCTTGATCTGATGAGAGGCTACTGAAATTATATTCTATATTGTCTGCTCCAGCTGGTAAGGTGTAGAAAAAATGCTGTGCATGGACAAGGGGTTAAGCCTGTTCCGTCATACATTATATATCAATCCATAATTTATTTTGATCATATATAGAGCGTGCTTATAAATAATAAAACATTCTTCACATTAGCAATCCGTTTGCCGAGAATTATAACATAGCACTGTTATGTGTTTGGATAGGATTATACTGTTCTGTCACCCCCTAAATCAGTTTCAGCCATTGGTTGGTATTTGGGAGATAAGAAGAAGAAGAGGAATTAGAAGAAGGGGATGAGAGGAAAAAATGACATTGGGACCAATAGGCTTGTAGAAAAAAGGAGACGGAGAGAATGAGAGGGTACTAGGATATAAGAGAAGAAAGGATAAATTGAGAATATATAGCTGAAAAGAGGAAATGGGATAGAAAAGGAAGAAGGAGAGATAGAGGGAAAAGGGAGGAGAGATAATGTTAATGAAATAGTGAGAGAAAGGCATATGGGAAAAAGTAGGTGGCACATAGGGGGATGTGAAGAAAGAAAGACTGTAAATAATGGTGAGTTAAGAATGCGGGGCTCCTTCTTGCCTGCCACCATCTTCATCTGCAGCAACCCTAGGCCATTGCCTTGTTGACTTTGTTACATGCTATAACTGGACATTGACCATCAATAAAATTCACATTTGGTTATTTAAAAAAAACAATATCAAATATAAAACTTACAAATTCATCTGCAGTTGGTCTCCACCCTCTATAACTTTAATGAGGATATTCAGGAGTAGCTCAGTCTGATCTTTATTAGTTTAATATTCAATACTATGACATCATTTGGGAAAGGTGGCTCAGTTTAGTGTATTTAGTCAATCATTGAGCTTTAGCTGACTTAAATGTATGTATATGCAGTAGTGTTTTCAATGTTTCAATGCATTTGTTTCAAATGTTTAGAAAATTAATTATTAAAAACCACAACAGTGTATGAAATGAATCTATACAGCCATTTGACACAACTATTAAAACACAGTACAGAAACCATACATTATTGATAGTCTTATTAAATGTTTTGTAATACAATACATTTGGGAAATTTGGTTTCCTCAAAATTATACCCCTCTCTTTATTTAATTATTTTCAGATGGCCAAAGACATTGCTGGCTAACTTCCTTGGAACTTATTTAACAAAGCTAGATGTAATATTTTTTTAGGAGCCAAGGTGTAAAGCAATGTTTTATTTCTCAACTGTATAGTTCCAATTGCAGGAAGTATTCACACATGCATATCATTTCACACCCTATCGAGGAAGAAAATGTTGTAATTTTCTTTTTAAATAGAATAGAAACAGACATGTGTGCTTTGTATAGATAATGACCAATATTAAACGTCATATGCAATAGATTTAGACAGTATTTTCCCACATCATTATTGACTTTCATTTTGTTATCAGGGCAAGACACATTTCTTTGTTTGGAGGCCAAGGTGCCACAATGAAAATATTTTGTGAGACCATATGGTGTAATTTAGGGTGTAGTTAGCTCCCAAAGTAAATTATACCGGACAAGACTCTGCAAGCAATTTTTAAAGCACTGATAACTAATGCCGGAATATAAAAAGGGTTCTTTACAGTAAGGGCAGTGATATTGTGGAAATCACTACTAAAGGTTGAGAGAGCATATTCAGTAGATCATTTTAAAAATGGGTTGGAAATATTTTCAATAAAATACTGCTACAAAATTATGGTGGATAACTAGAATAGAAAGGTACCGATGCAGGGAAAATGTGAGTGTCCGTATTTAGGGGTAAGAAGTATTATATTTTGTGGGTATTTCAATGTGTTTTTTGTTTGCATTACTCTGGAACAATTCAAAAATCATATAATACAAGGAGCAGAGGGGATCAAAAAAGATTGAACTCGATAGACTAAAAGCCTTTTTCAACCTCAATTACTATGTTACCATGGATTCTATAAACGTATTATTTTTTTATATTGTCTAACTTCAGGCATATGTACAGGATCACAATTTTTCTATAATGTGTTTAAAGAATCATTGTGTTTTATATAAAAAAAAAAAAAAATTATATAACAAACTAACAACCCTAGCAAATGTGTAAGTCATGAATATGAAACCATTTTAGAGAAAATCTTAATTTGTGAAGACTGAAATCTTCCATCTTGACTGTCTCTTGTAGCTGTAGGCAGATAGCTTGTAGTTTGAAGTCAGTGGAGGAAACAGTGGTGAAGGGGGTACGATGGAGGGGTATTTGTTATATAAATTGATCTTTTGGCATTTTACACCTTCTCATTCTCTCTTAGTGGGGATGATAAAGAGAAACAACATATCCAGTTGGAAAAATAATATTAGTCCAGAAACTTTTAATTGTTAATATCTCATCATTATTCTCCTCGATGTCAACTGTATATTTTATTATTCACCATGCCCTACTGTGATAATTAATTATTAGCCCTAGGTAAAGAGAGTTAGAGTGAAATAAGACCTTTATAGATATTTTTTGCTTAAACTACACCACTCTCAAGCTCAATTATCTTACACGAAAAAGCTGATATTTTTGCTGTGTCAGTTAATACTACTCCTAGACTTTTCATATTTGTGCCATGATCAATTATTTTGCTTGTATTTGCTACTTCCATTTTGTTAATGATGCTAGTTGTGCATACAATTATTAATAATAATAGTACATGACATATACACAGAACCCAAGTTCTAAGAACTTCTTAATGATAGCTGGAGAGGAGGACATTGCCACCTAGGAGGCATGTAAGGATAAATCAATGCTGGAAGAGAGCTCTGCATTTTCATAGCAACAAAGGTTTGCTAATGATACAAGAAGGCAATACAGAATTATGACAATAATATATAAAAAGTTAATAATATGATAATCAGTTTTTGTGGTCAGAAAAAATGTGTTTACCGTCTGAATCACACATTGAGGCAATGTTTCAATGTTTTTTTTTTTAAAGGGTAACACTAGGTTAGGAGACACAGCAAACATATTTGATACCTACCTACAACTCCCACACATGTGCAGAAGGTAAATTGGAACCCTGCTCATATAAACACCCCTATCATACATACAATTGTCACCAAAGAGTCATGGATGCCTCCAGCTGCCATTCCAATAAAAGTCCCAAACAGCAGAGGCATCATAATATAATGTTTTTCAAATGTTTTGAACATATTTTTTAAATGTTTTAAAAATATTTTTGGTAATTTAATTGGCAATGTTTTTATCAACCTCAACGCATCTAATAGCTACCAGAAAGTAAATGGTGCTCCACAGATTTTGCAATGCTTGTAAATCAGTCGCTTGTTTTAAAGGTCCCACCAAAACCCCAAATAGTTAAACACAAGAAATAAAAAGAAAGAGGTTCAACTAAACTGTATTAAGGTAGGAAACAAGTAAATGAGTAATTTCACAATTGTAATAGCAAAAAATATTTCAAATAAAGTTATATACACAACTTTCCTATACACATCACTTTCTTTTTCCTTCAATGTTTCACAAACCCCCATGTGCCAGTCAGGGTTGTGTGAAGTATTCTTTTTGCACTGGGCCCCTGTGCTAAGGCATGCAATGTACTGGCGTTACCATCTGGGTATATCCACTGTATTTTAGAGGTGATTGTTTCACTGTAAATAATATGTGTGTGTAAAAGCTTGCGACAGAAATGATATTTATGTTAAACATGGCTGATATTTGCATATATTGTTTTATATATAATTTTGTGGTAATTGAAGATACACTTGGCCAATAGAGGTATAATCAAATTATTGTTTGCAATGAAAGATATAGGAGGTCCTTTGTGGAGCTGACATAATGCTTCTGATGGGACCATTTATCATTGAAGGCCACCTGTCGAGAGATGCAAACAACCTGTTTACTAAACAGTCACATATTTTGCAATAGTTCTGAGTAATTAGGTTAACTTGGCCTTCTGATTTAGTGATAATAATTGTGTTACCAAGTAATAGCGTTTGTTGGCATCACTGTTTAATTACTTTTTTGTTAATGTGTTTACTTTGCAATGTATTCTCCCTATAAATATGCTGTACCACGTTCAATGAAGAGATATTTTCCTGGATGCTGGTATTTCCATGCTCTGCTTGTGGCTGCCTGATCTTATGAAATGCTACTGGAATTCTGATATCTGCCCCAACTGGTGAGGTGCAGAAAGTAACCCTGTGCATAGACAGTTGACCCCGGATCATGAGAGATGTGAACTACTAAGTAACTATGTAAGTTTACTCCATATCTATAAGACAATCATCTGCTCATTGTGAATATTATGAGCTGATTAAATTTGAGCCCGCATCTCACGGTATATAGCCTGTATGTCTGTGGCCCTGCTGTGGGCTTGTAGTCTGCTACAATTCCGGTGCTAATTCCAAAAGCCGAAAACCGTAAACCATGCACTTGTCCGCAGCAGTTCAGGGAATATGATCAATTAAGCAAGACTGTAACCTCCCATTTCGAAACAGCCAATAGAAAATGAGACCGTCATCATGATGTCAGTAAAACATGGAGGTCACATGTCAATCAATTAGCGTTTAGGGGTCCGATATGCGATCAGACTTGCAAAACCGCAAAATACAAAATAATAATAATAAATGCCTATACTGTTCTAGTCCATGTGGGTGGCCTGATATGTATTAACTCATTGATTCCCGAGAGCGATATAACCCCGAAATGACACATAATAAAATTATATTTTAATTGCCGATTTGCAAGCTTGAGACTGTTGTGCAATTACTTCTAATGTATCTGATCGCTTTCCCCGTCATTTACAGTGCAGAATTGATTTTTTATTAGCATTTACATTGCTACGGACAGGGTTTAAACCCCCTTGCAGGTCCTCTCAAGCACTCATAGGATTTTCTCCTACATTTGCTGTTTACGGGTGTGAAAGCATTTGAGGGCTTGGGGAATTGGAGCAATTGAATAGCAATTTGAGATTTTACCGATCACTGTTGGGGGCCGGACTATAGTTTGAAAAAATATGAAAAAGTTCCTATACAGTATATATATATCCCTCCCTTTTTTTCGTCCCTTCTCACTCTTCCTTTTTCCTATAACCTCTCTTCTATCTCGCCTTCTCCCTTCCTCTCCCTCTTGCTACTTATCCCTCTCCCTTCTTTCTCTCCCGTGTCCCTTTTTCCTCTCTCTCTCTTTCTCCCTCTCTCTGCTTCTCTTGCACCCTTCTCCCTCTTCCCTCTCTCTCATTATCATCTCCCTACTCCCTCTTCCTCTCCCCTTTCCCTCTCTTCTGTCTCTCCTTCACCCTTGCTCTCCCTCTTGCTACTTCTGCCTCTCTTTTCATTCTCTCTCCCTTGTCCCTTGTTCCTATCTTTCCTTTTCCCTTCTCTCTTTTTCCTCTCTCTACTTCTCTCTCTCCCTTCTCCCTCTCTCTACTACTCCCTTTCTCTTTTCCCTCTCCCTGCTCCCTCTTTTGAATTCTTCTCCATCTCCCTTCTTGCTCTCTCTCCTTCTCACTTTCTCCCTCTCCTTCTCCCCCTTTCCTTTTAACTTCTGTCATTCCCTTCTTCTTCTCCTCCCTTCTGTCTCTCTCCATTTCTCCCCCTTCTCCCTCTCCCGTCTCTCTCTCCTTCTCCCTTCTCTCTCTCTCTCCCGCTCTATCTTCCTTCATCTCTCTCTCCTTTCTCATCCTCCTCTCTCTCCTTTCATTATATCTACACCTCCCTCTCCCTTCTCTCTCGCTCTCCCTCTCTCTCCTCTTCATCTTTATCTCTCCTCTCTCTCCCGCTCCCTATCTCCATTTCTCTCTCCATCCCTATCTCTACTTTCTCTCTGTCTCTGTCCATCTCCCTCCCTCCTCTCTCTCCTTTCTATCTTTTCCTTCCTCTCTCCCCCCATGTCTCTTTCCCTCACTGCCCATGTCTCTCTACCTCACGCCACCTTGTCTGTCTTTCTATTCCTCACTCCCTTGTCTCTCTACCTCACTCCCCCTTGTCTGTCTTTCTATTCCTCACTCTCTTGTCTATCTACCTCACTGCCCCTTGTCTGTCCGTCTGTCTCTCCCTCACCCTCTTGTTTGTCTGTCTATCTCTCTCTCTCCCTCACTACCCTTGTCTCTCTACCTCACCCCCCCTTGTATGTCTTCCTGTGTCTTTCTATTCCCCACTCCCCTTGTCTCTCTACCTCATCCCCCCTTGTCTGTCTTTCTCTCTCTCTCTCTCTCTCTCTCACTCTCTCTCTCCCTCACTTCCCTTGCCTCTCTACATCATTCCCCTTTGCCTGTCTGTCTCTCTCCCTCCCTCACTCCCCTTGTCTCTTTACCTCACTCCCCTTTGTCTTTCTCTCTATCCCTCACTCCCCTTGTCTCTCTACCTCACCCCCCCTTGTCTGTCTTTCTCTCTCTCTCTCTCCCTCACTTCCCTTGCCTCTCTACATCATTCCCCTTTGCCTGTCTGTCTCTCTCTCTCCCTCCCTCACTCCCCTTGTCTCTTTACCTCACTCCCCTTTGTCTTTCTCTCTATCCCTCACTCCCCTTGTTTCTCTACCTCACCCCCCCCTTGTCTGTCTTTCTCTCTCTCTCTCTCTCTCCCTCACTTCCCTTGCCTCTCTACATCATTCCCCTTTGCCTGTCTGTCTCTCTCTCTCCATCACTCCCTTTGTCTATCTACCTCACTCCCCCTTGTCTGTCTGTCTGTCGCTCGATCACTCCCTCTTGTCTGTCTGTCTATCTCTCGCTCTCCCTCACATCCCTTGTCTCTCTACCTCACTCCTCCTTGTCTCTCTCTCTCCCTCACTCTCCCTTGTCTGTCTGTCACTCTCCCTCCCTCACTCCCCTTGTCTCTCTACCTCACTCGCCCTTGTCTGTCTATATGTCTGTATCTCTCCCTCACAACCCCCTCACCTTACCTATCCTTCATGCTGCCGATGGGTGGCTCCTCCCCCTGGTGGCTCCTCCCTGGGTCAGCCCCTGCTCTGCCTAGTCAGATGACTAGGAGGTGTCAGCAGGGGCTGCAGCTGTGGAGACACAAAGAGACGTAGGGGTCTGGGGGAAGGGGCATGTGGGGCAGGGTTCAGGACCCTGGTGGGCCGGGTGTGGCCCGCAGGCCGTAGTTTGAGGACCCCTGCTGTAGACCATTTGGAGACAAAATATGCCAAAAAATACGCCAGTTGAATAGCAACGGCCTCACTTACAGGCTCCAGTAACTTACAATTGCTCAATTGAATCTGGCTCAAAGTTGCTATCCACACCAATATCATCAAGATCAATCTGTTAGTTACTTCAAAAAATTAGAGCAGTGATACTCAAATGTTTTGATCTGGTTACCTTCCAATGCTCATGGGGACTGCCGTCGAAATCAAGGACATTTTAAGCAGTTGTATTACGTTTCCTACGTTTTCAATCGGTTTTGCACGGATTTGAATAGACTACATTTTAACCTCAAATAAGCCTATCAATTGTCTGTTTATAATTACGCCTAATGGTAGTCTAAAGTTTAAAGGGTTAGACTCTTCTTATCCTTCTTTGTGCTTGAGGAAAATCAGATAAGGTCTCAGGGACCTACGCCGGTCCTTGGACCAGCTATTCAGAACCACTGTCTTCTCAAAGGAATTGAATCAATGAAAAAAGATCAGATGAACATTAATTTATACAATCTATGATGCTTTATGCAGTGGTGAATGGAGAACCTTGTACTACCTTTGTTTGCCATATCACTGACCTTAAGTACATCTTGTCTTAAAAAGTGTATCATGGATCACAGATCACTTTTTTTTATAATTAAAGAATCAGAAATGTGGATTTTGGAGCAGTTCCACCAGATAAATTTGGTACAGATTTGAACAAACATTTCTTCTAAATAAATATCTATATTTTATTTAACTAAAGTTATAAAACTACAATCTAAAAAAAAATGGTAAGTTATTAATGTTAGCAAACCCTTTTACTTATCAAATTTATTATTTATGTCTGTTTACTTTCATTAAGGCTGTTTTTACTTTGGTTCTACTATATGACATTTGGAAACTATATTGGCAAAACTTCATACAGAGTTGCATAGAGTGTGAAATAATTAGGTTTTGCTTTAAACTTTGTTGGCTCAGAAGGAAAATAACACTGCTTTGTGAATGTACTTTAGCATCCTGTTTTAATAAACTTTAATAGTGCTTTCCAAGCTGTAACTTTTGATCCAGAATTGATTTACAAAAAAAATGTCAGAGAACATTGTTAACGAGAAACTGTCTTATGGGAGAGGCTTAAAAAACTGTAAGTTCCCTTGTGGTTCCTCAATGCCAACACTTGAATCAAGATGTCTATCAAAATAAATAGAATGGCTTGAACTTAATCCTTGGTTTATGTTATCTCTCTTGTCAAGCGGAAAGGGAAACATTCTCAATACTTGATTCTGGAGGAAAAATTAATGCTTTGTTGCTTGAAGTAATTATAAGGGTGGTATGTAAGAGCACATGCCCTAAGGTACCAAAACAATTCAAAATATAGATTTTCAAGTTTGTGTAGGTGCTTAAGAAATACCGATAGAAAATAAAAAGAAAGGAAAGGGAATATGAAGTAGTTTTTTAATTATATATATTTCATAGTATTATAGAATTAAAAACACAACCAGTATACACATGCAGTTGCCTCAAACAAAGAAACTGCTGTGTTTTACAAAATGCTTTAGACTCCTTATACGTCTTGATCACTGTGCATAATAAGAGAGAGATGCCTCATAATAGTTTGAACCTTATCCAGGTCTCACTTGACACTTGCAGCATCGTGCACCACTTCAGAGGTTACCACTGGAGCAACAGTTGGGTCATTCACTTAGGCAGAAAGAAGGACTATATTGAATTTAGTATTGGTTAAAATAGATTACTTCTTCCATTTTCACTCATAGAAACAGCTTGAAGCTACAGTAGTTATGAGCAACCTATGTGAAACAGGTAGAATGTCTGAATGTAAGGAGAGTAGAATAATAAGGGAAAATTCTTGGCGAGACCAGATAGATGCTATAGTTGTGGAGAGAAAAATAGACTGGGCACGAGTTACATGGTTTCTTATCCTATCAAACGGCTTGATGTGCATGGAAAGCCTCCAATGGACACATGAAGCACCTGTGATGCATTTTGTCCACCACAGAAATAGGTGCCTTTTTCACAGACAAATGTATAAATTAAATGTCTGTTTACATTAGTGGGGGCAGTGCCCCCAGATAGACTCACAGCAACAGCTCTGTGTAGAGAGCAGAAGCAGAAAGAGAGTTAACCCTTTTCAAATTCATCTGTGCAGATAAAGGACTGCTGGAATCAACTAAAGAGTACATTTGGGGGTTAACATCTCCTGCTACATTTCTGAAGCTCAGTGAGAAATTATAAATCTTTGTGCTCATTGAGCCTTCACGCTAGGTGTCGGCAGATGTTGTTAATCATGGAATCAGGATTGTGTTTGTACTGTAAACAGAGCTAAGACTTTTGATATTTAGCTGTTATTAGTGTAATAAAAAAACAAACAATAGATCATTTTAACAAACAATCTTGTGCTCTTTCACACCATAAAGAGTATCCTGTTTGCCTTATGCAGATTTAATTGTACTCATAACACTACAGAATATGTTGTTGATTCAGTGAGATTGGATTTAATCTTGAAATCTGGTAATTGATATTTATATGGAGACAAGGGTTTGTTCAAGTTATAGATTTATGAAATTGGTGAGAGTATGCTCAATTTTATGTGAGGTTTAATGTGGCTACAAGGTGCCATTGATTCTTACAAATTAAAAATGGAACCAAATGGAGTGATGTGATTTTTATTATTTTGAAAATGTTTGTAGCTATTGATGTATCTGCAAAACTTCATGACATGCTTATCCATCTAGCCGAGTTAACAATCATTTCATAATAAAACAGGTAATGTCAACTCACTTTTTCTACTTGTATACTATTGTACATCAGCTTGCTGTTGTATATGCCAGTGCAGTGGTCCTATATGGAAAAACTACTCAAGATTAAATGGCTTCAACAAAAAGCAGTGCAAATTGGCAAGGTGATATTTTTTGGAAATATATCATGAACAACAAATTATAATGTAATGAGGGACAACTTCCCCTTTGTTCTGGACCTCCTCTGCATTATTAAATTGTGACATTTTGGCATTTACAGTATTTTGAAAATATGACTGATCATGCAAAAATGTATTTTATTGAAGGATAGTGGTGATATGAAGCCATTTATTATCACATAGTTGTTTGATTCCTTTGTAAATCATAATGATAACAGAAATCACCCAAATGACCCTGATCAAAAGTTTACATACCCTTGAATGTTTGGTTTTGTTACAGACACACAAGATGACACACAGGTTAAAATGACAATTTTCCATACCTGTGGCTTTTTAAATTGCAATTAGTGTCTGTGTAAATAGTCAATGAGTTTGTAATCTCACATGTGGATGCGCTGAGCAGGCTAGATACTGAGCCATGGGGAGCAGAAAATAACTGTCAAAAGACATGCGTAACAAGGTAATGGAATGTCATAAAGATGGGAAAGGATATAAAAAGTTATCCAAAGTCTTGAAAATGCCAGTTAGTACTGTTCAATCACTTATTAAGAAGTGGAAAATTAAGGGCTCTCTTGATACCAAGCCAAGGTCAGATAGACCAAGAAAGATTTCAGCCACAACTGCCAGAAGAATTGTTTGGATTACAAAGAATAACCCACAGGTAACCTCAGGAGAAATACAGGTTGCTCTTGAAAAAGATGTTGTGGTTGTTTCAAGGAGCACAATACGATAAAACTTGAACAAAAATGAGCTGCATGGTCAAGTTGCCAGAAAGAAGCTTTTACTGCGCCAATGCCACAAAAAAGCCCAGTTACAATATACCGACAACACCTTGACACGCCTCACAGCCTCTGGCACACTGTAATTTGGAGTGACCAGACCAAAATATAGCTTTATGGTCACAACCATAAGTGCTATGTTTGGAGAGGGGTCAACAAGGCCTATAGTGAAAAGAATACCATCCCCACTGTGAAGCATGGTGGTGGCTCACTGATGTTTAGGGGGGGGGGGTGAGTGCTAATGGTACAGAGAATCTTGTGAAAATGTATGGTAAGATGAATGCAGCATGTTATTAGAAAATACTGGCAGACAATTTGCATTCTTCTGCAAAAAGGCTGCGCATGGGACGCTCTTGGACTTTCCGGTATGACAATGACCCTAAGCACAAGGCCAAGTTGCCCCTCCAGTGGTTACAGCAGAAAAAGGTGAAGGTTGTGGAGTTGCCATCACAGTCTCCTGACGTTAATATCATTGAGCCACTGTGGGGAGATGTCAAACGTGCGGTTCATGCAAGACGACCAAAGACTTTGCATGAACTGGCATTTTGCCAAGACGAAAGGGCAGCTATACCACCTGCAAGAATTAGGGGCCTCATAGACAACTATTACAAAAGACTGCACTCTGTCATTGATGCTAAAGGTGGCAATAAACAGTAGTAAGAATTAAGGGTATGCAAACTTTTGAACAGGGTCATTTCATTTCATTCTTTGTTGCCATGTTTTGTTTGATGATTGTGCCATTCTGTTATAACTTACAGTAGAATATGAATCCCATAAGAAATAAAATAAATGTATTTTGCCTGATCTTTATTAGAACCATTTAACATTGCTTAGAGTGTTAAACCATTTGAATGTCACTGGGGGTCTTGGAGGAAGGTTTGAAGATTTAACAATTGTAATGCACTCTGCTACATTGTAGAATATTGTATGCCTTTATAAACTACACAATATTTAATCCAGGCACCTTTTCACTTTTATTTTTTGCACTTTTTAAATTAATTTATTAATCTGTTTCATATTTTTTGGAATGGCAGTTATTTGAATGAAGTCCAAAGACCATTGGTGGTTTATGAACCATATTTTAGGAACCTCTGATGTTTTGATATTTTAAAGGCACATCATAAGTGCTTAAAAAAGACATGGCCATCATTAGCATTTTGACTTCACACTTAAAAAAATACAAATACAATATATGTTAAGCATACAACCCAAAGCTTTTTAAACCTCACGTTTTATTGTTTTGTTTAAAAATATTAGTCTTAAAGTTTTTAGTGAAATATGAACATAAAAAAGCAATTCATAATATAAAAGAGTTTTATATCGGAGGAGCATATTTAATGAGATTTAATATTAATGTTCTCACACACACAGTTTATAATGGGCCTAAGTACAAATATATGTCTCAAAGTAACTAGAGGTTCAACTCAACCTCAAGCATAGACCTCCCAACTCGTAAACTAATATTTCCAGTTATAAACAAAATCCAAGACAGACTATAAAATAGATTTATTATTTTAAAATCTTCTGGCTTGGTATATTAATTTTACTTACACAATATACCATAATTTGCACATAATGCACTTTTTCCGGATACATGTTTTTATTTCTGTCAGCATAACTTTCATAAAAAACAGATCTTAAACCTGATTTTACTTGGTGAGTAGCTTTTATTGTGCAAAGACATGGGTTATTTAGCTGTAAAGTACTTGTGTGTTACATGGTTCATAGAAAGCCAAAAAGATTACGAATTGCTTGCAAAGATTTATTGCATACCACCAAAATTTGGAAAAATTCTTCTAACCTAAAGAGGGCTTGTCGCCTCATTTGTACCTGTGTGGTCATTACAGTATTTGTTTCCAATATGTGATAAAATATAATGAAGGTAGATCTTCCAACTTTGTAATTAAAGTTGGCAACAAATTCAGTGAACAAGTTTGACTTGTAGAGGGGGAAATTATTATCCATTGTATGCATTGTTGGATACGGTCATGTATGAACAAATAACTCCGTACAAGGTGGTAAACTGATTGCTTTTGGAAACATACCATAAGCAATAAATTATAATATCCAATCAAATGAATAAGTAAGAGCTAGGACTCTTGAAATGGACATTATATGTTATAACAACTGAGATCCTTGCATGTACAGTATGTAAATTTTTGTAAGCATATTATTTTTGTTTTATATGGGAACTGTAAGACAATTAAATCATTTGGAACATTGAAGTCTCTATAATTTACAATCTAATCAGATAAATTAGGATAAAAGTATTACGAGTAGTCCAGGTGATTAAAGAGTCATTTTATTTAGAATATTTTCTATAATATATTTGGCAAATTCAGCAAAACTAAATTTAGAAAAGATGTGTGATCCAGACCAATGTTTCCTAAACTGTGTTCTCTAGTCTGGGTTTCCATTGTGTATGCATAGATGTTTGACAAGTAAATTATCCCAAAATGGTCCTCCCTGTAGAAAGCTTTGTGATGTACTTGAAAGAGTCCAAGATAGAGGTCATGAAGTCGAAGGACAATTTCATGGGTACAAACATTTTGGAGATGGGTGGTGATGTTCTACAGAAGACATTTTAGGGATCTGTGGCTTTTAGAAGACAATGGCTGAATTCACTTGGCGAGCACTGTACGAGAAAATTAATAATATTTGTGGTTTATAAAAGGAACACCTATAAATTGTTCTTTTGTGACCAGTAATTGCTAGTTTCAATGCCACAATCTGAAGAGGAAGAGTTCATCACAGATATTAAGTGTGAAAGAGATATTCCAAATAAGTTACACAGTGCTCTTTTTTCTCTAGTGGTTCTTTTCTAGCAGTGTACCATTACTGTATCCTTCAGACCATGTATTCTGTTACTATATTTTGATGTAGAAGTATTAGTAGAATCATTAATATAGTTTGTAAAGTGTGTGTACTTCAGAAACTATGTATACTGATTTCCATACATGCCGCAGAAGCGAGGCACCAGCCAGGAAAGGGGGGAGGGGGAAGAAACAGAGTGGGAAAGGCAGAAAGAGACACAGGGTAGGGAAGAGGGAGGGGGGGAGACACAGGGGAAAGAGACAGAGGGGGAAAAGGACACATGGGATGGAGGAGGGGGAAAGGGACACAGGGGAGGGAGGAGGGGGGAATGGATACAGGGGAAAGGGGGAAAGTGACAGAGGGGGGAAGGGACACAAGGGAGGAGGGGGAAAGAGACACAGGGAAAGAGGGAAAGAGGCAGAGGGGTAAAGGGAGAAAGAGATACAGGGGAGGGAGAGGGGTAAAGAGACATAGGGAAGGGAGAGGGGGAAAGAGACACAGGGGGGGGCGGAGACACAGGAGAGGGAGAGGGGGAAAGAGACACAGGGGAGGGAGAGGAAGGAAAGAGACATAGGGGAGGGAGAGGGGGAAGAGATACAGGGGAGGAAGAGGGTGGGAAAGAGACACAGGGGAGTGAAGGGGGGGAGAGACACATGTAATATCATACCATCATTTATGATGGGTAAACTACTAGTTAACATATATTTCAATATTTAAAAGACCACTGCTTTGTGGAGTTTGTAACAGGTTAGTTACTGTGTAAGCCATGGGTATAAAAGCATTTTTAGGTAAAATATTTATCTTAGTAGACACTGCTTGTGCCTGGAGAATGTCATGTTTATGTCTTCTTCATTTCCTGCTGGCTTGGAGGCAGAACTTGCCTGTTTTCCTCAAAAAAAATGTTATCCGTTCAAGAGTGGACGGAGGGAGAAGGGACACCTTACCTTCCTTCCCATAGGCTTGGGAGAAGCAGTATATATGGGATCCTTGTTTTTCCTGCTCTGTAACAACTCCCTTGTTCCTTGAAAAAGAAGACAGTCATAACAGCTCCCATGAACTAGCAGAGTCTAATAAAATATTTTCTCAGAAATGCTTTCCTGGCCATGACTTTATATACTTCACAAACATGTGAAGTTTTTGATAACAATGGTCCTCTAATAAATTAATAATTCACTGGGCCTCTAAACACTACCTTCACTTTCAGTAAATTAGCTTTTCTATGCAGTCCCTCTATTAATAGTAAATCTCATCTCAAATCTCTGGGTCCTGAGCTTCTGTATATGTAGCACCAAGATTTAGGTATGGTATAGTTTAAAACTGTTGGCAATTAGAGATGTCGCGAATAGTTCGCCGGCGGATTGTTCCCGGCGAACATAGCATGTTCGCGTTCGCGGCGAACAGCGAACATATGCGAGATTCGACCCGCCCCCAATACTTTATCATTGAGCAAACTTTGACCCTGCTTGTCACAGTCAGCATACATATTCCAGCCATTCAGCAGCATACACTCCCTTCCACACCCTTCTACCTCATGGACAGCAGCCATTTTGGAATCAGAACTAACTTGCAGTCTTACTGAGAGGAGGTAGAGTGTAGGTGATACTGCATCAATAGGGAAAACCATAGCTAGGCAAGTTTATTCAGTGTACAGTGCAGTGCTGAAGGACTCATCGGATCTCTGCTGTAAACACAGCACCCCAAAAAGCCCTTTTTAGGACTATAACATCATTTTTTTTTCTTCGTTTTTTTTCTGTGTAATCTAACTTCATTTGCCTGTCTCCCTGCTAGCCCCTGCTTGCAAGTGTGTCTGTCAGGCTCACAGCTTATACTGTGTGTGCACAACGCATACAATATAATATTGTTTACTAGTTGTCTACTTTTAAAAAACCCAAACTTTTATTTTCTTAAATCTAAGTGCATTTGCATAACCGTCAATCAAAGTTCATTTGCTTGACCGCTACCCATAGTGTGTGTCCTGCTTACAAGTACTGTGCCAGAGAGCATGTTGTGAGCTCTAAACAAAAGGCTTTTTAGGGTCTTAGTCCCTCAAATACAAGTTTTATTTTAACACTTTTCTGTTTATAAGCACTTTGTGCACAGTGTTGTTAATTTTTGGGAGTTTTTGTGGTATTTTTCTTAGTTTAATTTAAGTTTTAGTTTTCTGGGAGGCAGGCTCAGCTCTTCTATCCCAGGAGAGTGAGCTGTCTCCTGGATACTTTGCCACACCCCTCCCTTAGCATTTCACCTGCACTCCTGGAGCTTTTCTACTTTGAATTTTTTTTTTTTTTTAAAGTTTTTCAGGTTTTGTTAAAGTTTTGTTTGTTTGGTGTTGGGTTTTATGTTTTGGGGGAGAGAAGACAAGTAACATTTTTGTAGGCAGTGGGGGGGGAAACAATTAGAATTTTTGTTGAAAAGGCTTTTTTTTAACATCTGACACAGAGACACAGAGGGGTTAAAAAGCCTCTGTGTTCTCTGTGTTGTTGCAATTAGACACCTTGCAACAGGCCATTAACCCTTCCACTGCCAAGCATCACCTCTCTCTCTCCCTTAGTTTTGTCTACCTTAGTTTTGTTTTTTTGTTTCTTTTTCACACTTTTATTTAAAAAAAAAAAAAAAACAGTAAAAAATCATAAAACAAAAAATAAAAATAAATAAAACAAATAAACTAAAAAAAAAAGGGTCTAAACATGAGGGATAAGACCACTAAGAAGCCTCAGGGGTCAAAAGGGGGAATAATGGCCCCTGAAAATCCTAGCTGCAGCACTGCACAGCATAGGCCCCAGGCAGATAAGGCAGCCCCAGCTCCTGGTGGTTCTGCCAGCAGACCTACCCCTGTGGCTAATACCTGGTCACAGGTGGTTTCTGCTGGCCCCAGTAATACCACCGCTGGGGCTGAGGGGCAGATCACTAGGAAGCATGGGGTTAAATGTCAGATGTCTGGGGTCTACAGCATTGATATCTATCTGCGTGCTGCAGCTAACGTCATCAGCCCCTCTGTTATAGTAGCAGCCAGCAAAATGTACGGGAAAGCAGTTTTCTTTACCCGTACGCTGGCTGCTGCTCACATTCTTGTACAGAGAGGCATCACAGTGGGGGGATTATATGTCCCAATAGAACCCCTGGAAGGGTTGGGCACAAAAGTAACACTCTCAAATGTGCCCCCCTTCCTACCAGGCTCCCTCCTGCGCCCCCACCTGCTAACCCTAGGGGAAGTAAAAACACCATTTATTAAAATTCCCCTGGGGTGCAGAGAGAGAGCACTTCGTCATGTGCTCTCTTTCAAGAGGCAGGTACAAATGTGCCTGCCTCAGGGCGCAGAAAACATTGAGGGGTCTTTTGGGGTTCCATTTGAGGGGGTGCTCTACAGGATTTTTTACAGCACTACGGAGGTGCAGTGCTATCATTGCAAGGGGTTGGGGCATACACGTAGGAATTGTCCTAATGAAAAGCATCATGCCCCAGCCCCAGCAAATGGCACCTCCGTCAGTACAGCACCCATCCCCGCTGAGCCCATAACAGCGGGGACCTCAAGGGTCATAGCCCCCCCACAGAGCTCAGGCAAGGAGGCCGTTCCTCAAGCCACCACCACGGCCTCCAAACCCCCTTCTTCCCCAAAAAAGCCATCTGTGTCTGTGGTTTCCAGCAAGACTGCAGACACAGGGAAAAAGGGGAAGAATGTCACCGGTCCTCCCAGTGTCGGAGCTGCATCTCCCAAGTCCCAATCTGCCCCCACCATAATTACATCAGTTAGTGTGGGGGCACAGTGTAAGCAGAGGGATAATAAGCCCTCTGCAGGGGAGGCAGCTAGTGGCAGCTCCTCTTCCAGGAGTGACGTCCCCAGGAAGAGGAAGCATAAAACCAACAGGGAGGTTGCTGATAAGTGGGAAGTGCTCTATAGTGGAGCACCTCCCCCTAAAAGCAAGAAGAGGAACAAAACATCTCCTCCTCATCCAGTGACATTGTCTGGCCCGGTTATTAAGCTCAGCCAGCCGGTGCCAGACCACACATCTCTCTCTCCAGACCCTATAGGGGTTAATGTGGAAAAGGGTCTGGAGGAAAAGCAGGGGCAAGAGGGTCTCCCAAGTGAGGCAGGGGTAGACAAGAAAGATCAGGTTCTGCCTCTGGCCTTTGAGGGGGGTCCCAACAAAGCCCCTGCTGAATGGGTAGTCAGTGTCCCTGAGGTGCTGAGCTTCAAGGGCACCAGTCAGTCTCCTCCTCCAGTGTCACTCTCTAGTGACGTACCTCGGGCTTTGTTAGAGTCCCAGGCCGAGTCACTACTGGAGGGGGGGAATATAGGCATGACCCCCATTCAGGACCCCATGGATTTGTCTGTCAGGGGGGATGTGGCACAAGGGGAAGTGGAAATGGGGGAGGGTGATAAAACAGGTTTTCCTGTTAACATCATGGGAGAGCCTGTCTACCCTCCTCAGCCGTCCACTGACCCTAACATCGGTGCCATCCAAGCTGAGCAAGCAGCGGTGGAACTGGCAGAGGAGGCATATAAAGCCTCCAAGTCTTCCATTAAGGAAGCCATGCCAGCCACTGCTGTCCAGCCAGCTACCCCTGAATGCACTCCTGAAGCTACAGGGGTGCAGCAGCAATCCAAGGGTCCATTATTTACCTTGAAGGGTGCTAAAGGGACTCCTTCTGTATCATCTAAGAGGGGGTCCCTGAGAATAAAGCTGAGGAAACTGACTCCAGCCGGGGAGGATGGAGTAAAAGCCCTCAGCCAAGAGGAGCCCAGGGGTGACCCACTAGAAGGAACATCAGATTCTGGGTGGGTTATCCCTGTCAAGGAAATAGATCTATTCCTTGAGAGCACCCTTCATGGACAAAAGAAAAGGAAGGTGCGGCTGGCCTTGGAGAGGTGGAAGAATATGTCGTTTATTCTCCACTCTCTCCAGCAATATCTAGTGGTCAGCACTAGGGCCAAGAATTCTGGGACTGCGGAGCATCTCCGCGTCCGGAAATTCTATAAAATGTGCGTGTCCTATCAGCAGTCTCAAGGGTCTGAGGAATGCACAATTCCTGACACGCAGTAATGGCTTTGCACATCAGCACGCTAAATACCAATGGCTGTCAAGACAGTTTCCGCAGGTTCCAGGTACTCTCCTATTTATATCAGGGAGGGTACTCTGTGAGCTTCCTGCAGGAAACTCACACCACTCCAGAGGCTGAGGCCTCGTGGCAACTGGAGTGGAGAGGCAGGGTCTTCTTCAGCCACTTCACATCGGCGTCATGTGGAGTGGTGACCCTGTTCTCAGAGTCTTTTCAGCCAGAGCTGCTGCTTGTGAAAGCTGTTATCCCAGGCCGTCTAATCCATCTCCGGGTCCGAGAGCAGGGTAGCATCATTAACCTAGTTAATATATATGCCCCTGCTGGAGGGCCCGAGAGAGTGAGGTTCCTCGCCAGACTGTCCCAGTTTTTGGAGACGGTTGACGCAGATGAGTGTTTGGTACTCGGGGGTGATTTCAACTGCACCCTCAACGCTCTGGACCGGAATAGTCCAGAGCCGTACCCTCCTTCTGCGTCAGCCCTGCGGGAGATCATCGCCCGCTTCTCCCTGGAGGACATCTGGCGAGAGCAGAACCCAGGGGCATCAGACGGTTTCACCTACGTCAGGGTGAGAGCCGGTCTGGTATCCCACTCCCGGATCGACAGACTATATATATCTAGTCACTATATGTCACGAGTCGTTTCTTGTGCCATTAGGCTAGCTCCGTTCACAGACCACAACTGTGTGTCTGTGAAGGTGGCGCTAACTCCAACAGAGCCACGAGCCGCCTATTGGCACTTCAACAATGCTTTGTTGAAGGACCAGGGGCTCGTGACATTGATCCGGGAGTTTTGGACGGACTGGAGGGGTTGCAAGGGGGACTTTGCCACGTTAAAACTGTGGTGGGACGTGGGCAAGGTTCATTTGCGACTTCTGTGTCAGGAATATACCAAGGGTGCGAGTGGGCAGCGCGAAGCTGAGTTGGAGTCACTCCGGGGGGAGGTACTCCATCTGGAGCAGAGGCTGTTCACTTGTAGGGACCAATCCCTGCAGAGCGAGTATGTAGAGAGGAAGGGTGTCCTCTGTGACCTGGAACGAAACCAGGCCAAGGGGGCATACGTGCGCAGCCGCTTAGGTTTTCTCAAAGATCTAGACCGCGGCTCGCGCCTCTTCTACTCACTGGAGAAAAAGGGGGGTAACAGTAGGCACATCACCTGTCTTCTAGATGAAGACGGTGCCCCCCTTATAGATCCGGAGAGTATCCGGGATAGAGCCCGGAACTTTTATAAAGATCTTTACTCTCCGGATCCCATTTCTCCAGACGCCTGCAGGGTGCTATGGGAGGGGCTCCCCACAGTCAGTGAGGGTGTAAGAGAGCGGCTTGATATACCACTATCTTTTCAAGAGCTCTCTGAAGCCCTCCGTGCCATGTCCTGTGAGAAGTCTCCAGGACTGGACGGACTGACTGTAGAGTTTTTCCAATTTTTCTGGGAGACTCTGGGACCTGATTTCCATCTGGTCCTTGGGGAAGCCCTGGAGACAGGGGAGATGCCCCTGTCTTGTCGCATGGCAGTACTTGCCCTGCTGCCCAAAAAGGGGGATCTCCGGCTTATTAAGAACTGGCGACCGGTCTCTCTGCTCAGCACAGACTACAAGATTGTAGCTAAAGCCATCTCGCTTAGACTTGGGTCTGTGCTGGCAGAATTGGTTCACCCTGACCAGTCCTATGCGATCCCGGGCCGGACTATCTTTGATAGTATCTTTCTGGTCCGGGATCTATTGCATTATTCTCGCAGGACTGGTCTGTCACTCGCCTTTCTCTCTTTAGATCAAGAGAAGGCGTTTGACAGGGTGGACCATGGTTACCTCATAGCCACTCTGCAAGCGTACGGCTTTGGCCCACAGTTTGTGGGCTTTATAAGAACGCTGTACGCCTCTGCAGAGTGTTTACTTAAAATCAATTGGTCCCTAACAGCACCTTTGGTATTTGGACGAGGGGTGTGTCAAGGATGTCCCTTGTCTGGACAGTTATATGCACTGGCCATCGAGCCTTTCCTCTGCCTACTGAGGAAAAGGCTCACAGGGCTGGTGCTAAAAGATCCAGACATGCGGATTGTCCTTTCAGCTTATGCTGACGATGTGCTCCTCGTGGCCCAGGATCCAGTTGATCTTGAGCTGGCAAAACAGTGCCAGGAGGTATATTCAGCTGCCTCCTCCGCTCAGATCAACTGGTCCAAATGCACAGGCCTTTTAGAGGGTAATTTACAGGTAGACTCTTTGCCTCCCACGTTTCGTGAGATCACGTGGGAGGCAGATGTCATTAAATATCTGGGTGTCTACCTGTCCGCTGCGGACGCTTCCGTCCCAGACAACTGGAGGGAGTTAGAGGGCAGTGTCCTCTCTCGTCTGGGACGATGGAGGGGTCTAGCAAAAATGCTTTCCCTTAGGGGGCGGACTCTAGTGGTGAATCAGCTGGTGGCTTCTCAGATCTGGCACCGGCTGATTTGTCCGACCCCCGAGTTTGTCACCAATATCCAGAGGAATTTGTTAGATTTCCTCTGGATGGGAAGGCATTGGGTCTCTGCAGGGGTGGCAAGTCTGCCTTTGGTGGAGGGTGGACAGGGAGTAGTTTGTGTGTGCTCCCAGTTGTCCACCTTCCGCCTTCAGTACCTGCAGAGATACCTATATGCAGATCCCTCTCCGCAGTGGTGCGCACTGGCATCCAGCTTTTATCGCCAGTTGCGCAACCTGGGGTATGACCTGCAATTATTTCTGATTAGGCCCGAGGGGTTTGGGAGAGACCTCTCTGTGTTGCTGGCATACTACCAGGAAACCCTCAAGGCCTGGAGCATGGTCTCCGTGACCAGGCAGGGCGTGCCTTTGGGGGATGAAATATTCACGGAGCCCCTGCTATTTAATCCAGCAGTGGGGGCTCCAATGTTACAGTCCCCCAGTATCATCCGCCGCCTTAGTCATGCACGGATGACCCGAGTCGGGGATCTCTTGGAATACGGGCGTTCTGATTGGGTGTCACCCCAGGAGCTTGCGCTCCATTTGGGATATGTGACGCCCAAAGTCTCAGGGCGCTTGCTCCAGGAGATTAGGGATACCATCTCCCCCGACTTGCGCACCTTCCTTCGCGGGGCTTTGCAGGCCGGAGTGCCACATGCACCTTTCAACACCCCTGCTCCGGCTGTTTGCATTGGACACAAGCCCCGTGTTTCCCCTCAGGCTCCTCCTGTCCCCAACCTCTCGAAGTTGAGGGACATACCCTCGGCATGCTTTCGCGGCATGCCGAGGAAGAGCTTATATTCTCTCGTGCTCCATACAGTGCACTTCCTTGCCCTCGTGACCCGTCCCGATACCATCTGGAGGCGGGTCCTACCAGCTGACGAGGGCAAAAGGCCTCGGTGGAGGGAACTTTATTCTGATTTAGTTCCACGACCCACCGGGGACTTGAGCTGGAGAGTGCTCCATGGTGCACTGAGCACGGGAGAGTACTTAGCTAAATTCACGGACTCTCCCTCCACTTGTCCATTCTGTGGCAAGGGAGAGTCCGTGTATCATATTTATTTTAGTTGCGCCAGACTGCAGCCCCTCTTGTCACTCTTGAGGGGCCTCCTCCTGCAGTTCTGGCTGCATTTCTCCCCTCACATTTTTATTTTTGGGCGCCCAGTGTCCCGGGGCAATAAGGCCAGGGACCTCCTCGTCAACCTGCTCCTGGCATTAGCCAAATTGGCTATATATAAGTCCAGGAAGCAGTGTTTGATAGGGGGGGTTCCCTTGTCACCTGAGGCCATGTTCCGTGTGCTGGTGCGCTCCCGTATCCGGGCAGAGTACCACCTGGCTTTGTCCACTGGGGGAATGGATGAGTTTGTCTCCCAGTGGGCTTTAGATGGTGTGCTCTGCTCGGTATCCCCCCATTCGGTTTCTTTATCTCTCAACCTCCTAAAATGATTTTTCTTTAGTTTACAGAACAGTTTTTCTCATAATTTTAAAATACACTGTGCCAAGTTCCACCAATCCAGTCTAGTTGGGGTACCAACAGTCCACATTTAAAAAACCCAAACTTTTATTTTCTTAAATCTAAGTGCATTTGCCTGATTGTCAATCAAAGTTCATTTGCTTGACCACTACCCATAGTGTGTGTCCTGCTTACAAGTACTGTGCCAAGTTCAACCAATCCAGTCTAGTTGGGGTACCAACAGTCTACATTTAAAAAAACCAAACTTTTATTTTCTTAAATCTAAGTGCATTTGCATAATTGTCAATCAAAATTCATTTGCTTGACCGCTACCCATAGTGTGTGTCCTGCTTACAAGTACTGTGCCAAGTTCAACCAATCCAGTCTAGTTGGGGTACCAACAGTCCACATTTAAAAAACCCAAACTTTTATTTTCTTAAATCTAAGTGCATTTGCCTGACCGTCAATCAAAGTTCATTTGCTTGACCGCTACCCATAGTGTGTGTCCTGCTTACAAGTACTGTGCCAAGTTCAACCAATCCAGTCTAGTTGGGGTACCAACAGTCCACATTTAAAAAACCCAAACTTTTATTTTCTTAAATCTAAGTGCATTTGCATAACCGTCAATCAAAGTTCATTTGCTTGACCGCTACCCATAGTGTGTGTCCTGCTTACAAGTACTGTGCAAAGTTCAACCAATCCAGTCTAGTTGTGGTACCAACAGTCCACATTTAAAAAACCCAAACTTTTATTTTCTTAAATCTAAGTGCATTTGCCTGACTGTCAATCAAAGTTCATTTGCTTGACCGCTACCCATAGTGTGTGTCCTGCTTACAAGTACTGTGCCAAGTTCAACCAATCCAGTCTAGTTGGGGTACCAACAGTCCACATTTAAAAAACCCAAACTTTTATTTTCTTAAATCTAAGTGCATTTGACTGACCGTCAATCAAAGTTAATTTGCTTGACCGCTACCCATAGTGTGTGTCCTGCTTACAAGTACTGTGCCAAGTTCAACCAATCCAGCCTAGTTGGGGTACCAACAGTCCACATTTAAAAAAAATGACAGGCAGAGGCAGGACACCCCGCAGAGGCCGTCGTGGTCGTGGTGCTGTGATTCCCTTTGGCCCTACAATAATGCCCAGTGTTCAGAGGCCAGTTACCCTGAACTTGAAAAGTTCAGAGGATGTAGTTGACTGGCTAACACAGGACACCCAATCTTCTACAGCTTCCACTTGGAACATTGACGCACCATCCTCCTCCAGCTTAGCTTCGGGCACCTCTCAAGTTACCACTCACCCGCCTGCCGCCACCACCAACACTAGTACCACAGCCAATTCAATTGATCAGTCAGAAGAGTTATTTACAAATCAGTTTGAAGAAATGAGTGATGCGCAACCATTATTGCCAGAGAATGTAGATAACAGGGATATGTCTCAGTCAGGCAGCATTACACACATGTACGTACGATGTGATGATGATGATGATGATGTACCCGCTGCTGCTTCCTTTGTTCAGTTGTCATATACAAGTGAGGCGGGTGATGATGATGACGATGCGTCCGTGGATGTCACGTGGGTGCCTGCTAGAAGAGAAGAAGAACAGGGGGAAAGTTCAGATGGGGAGACAGAGAGGAGGAGGAGACGAGTTGGAAGTAGAGGGAGGTCATCGCAACGAGCTAGTTGCACAGTCAGACAGCATGCATCAGCACCCGGGGTCAGCCAGACAGCACGCCAATCAATGCATGCTGTTGCCACCACCAGAATGCCGTCATTGCAGAGCTCAGCAGTGTGGCATTTGCAACCTGTGCCAAAAGAAACTGAGTTGTGGGAAGTCCAACACCCACCTAGGTACAACTGCTTTGCGAAGGCACATGATGTCACATCACAAACGCCAATGGGATCAACACATGAGTACAAGCAGCACACAAACTCAAAGCCGCCATCCTCCTCCTGGTCCAGTATCTTCATCCACATCAACCACTGCTGTCCTCCTTGCCCCCTCTCAACTCTCCACCACTCCGTCTCGAGCCGCTTGCTGTTCCTGCTCATCTCCCCACAGTCAGGTGTCTGTCAAGGGCATGTTTGAGCGTAAGAAGCCAATGCCACAAAGTCACCCCCTTGCCCGGCGTCTGACAGCTGGCTTGTCTGAACTCTTGGCCCGCCAGCTTTTACCATACAAGCTGGTGGAGTCTGAGGCGTTCAAAAAGTTTTTAGTGATTGGGATACCGCAGTGGAAGGTACCCGGCCGAAATTTCTTTGCCCAAAAGGCAATCCCCAACCTGTACTCAATTGTGCAAAAGGAAGTAATGGCATCTCTGGCACACAGTGTTGGGGCAAGGGTCCATCTGACCTGGTCATCATACCTGGTCTGCAAAGCATGGTGAGGGCAGGTATATCACCTACACTGCGCATTGGGCAAACCTGCTGACGCCTGCCAAGCATGGAATGCGTGGCTCTGCAGGAGTTGGTGACACCGCCACGACTTGCAGGCAGGCCTGCTGCCACCTCCTCTACTCCTCCTACTCCATCCTCTTCCATAACCTCCTCAGCTGAGTCCTCTTCTGCTGCTGCGTCTTGCTCCACATCAACGGCACCCCCCCAGCTCCCCAGATACTATTCCACAGTGTCATGCCGTCTTGGGGTTGACTTGCCTCAAAGCAGAGGGTCACACCGGGCCAGCACTCCTGTCCGCCCTGAACGCACAGGTGGATCAATGGCTGACTCCGCACCAACTAGAGATTGGCAAAGTGGTTTGTGACAATGGAAGAAATTTGTTGGCGGCATTGAATTTGGGCAAGTTGACGCATGTGCCGTGCATGGCACATGTGTGTAATCTGATCGTACAACGCTTTGTCCATAACTATCCAGGCTTACAGGATGTCCTGAAGCAGGCCAGAATGGTGTGTGGCCATTTCAGGCGTTCCTACACGGCCATGGCGCACTTTTCAGATATTCAACGGTGAAACAACATGCCAGTGAGGCGCTTGATTTGTGACAGCCCCACACGTTGGAATTCAACACTCCTAATGTTCGACCGCCTGCTCCAACAAGAAAAAGCCATTAACGAGTATTTGTATGACCGGGGTGCTAGGACAGCCTCTGCGGAGCTGGGGATTTTTTTGCCACGTTACTGGACGCTCATGCGCAATGCCTGTAGGCTCATGCGTCCTTTTGAGGAGGTGACAAACCTTGTCAGTCGCACCGAAGGCACCATCAGCGACATCATACCATTTGTTTTATTCCTGGAGCGTGCCCTGCGAAGAGTGCTGGATCAGGCCGTAGATGAGCGTGACGAGGAAGAGGAAGAGTTGTGGTCACCATCACCACCAGAAACAGCCTTATCAGCATCGCTTGCTGGACCTGCGGCAACGCTGGAAGAGGATTGTGAGGAAGAGGAGTCAGAGGAGGAATGTGGCTTTGAGGGGGAGGAGGAAGACCAATCACAACAGGCATCCCAGGGTGCTCGTTGTCACCTATCTGGTACCCGTGGTGTTGTACGTGGCTGGGGGGAAGAACATATCTTCAGCGAGATCACTGAGGACGAGGAACGGGACATGACTAGCTCGGCATCCAACCTTGTGCAAATGGGGTCTTTCATGCTGTCGTGCCTGTCGCAGGGGGAACGACCTGTACTGGGTGTGCACGCTACTAGACCCCCGGTATAAGCAGAAAGTGCCTGATTTGTTACCAAATTACCGCAAGTCAGAAAGGATGCAGCAGGTCCAAAACAAATTAACAAGTATGCTTTACACAGCATATAAGGGTGATGTCACAGCACAAGGGCAATATAACAGGGGAAGAGGTGAAAGTAATCCACCTCCCACGACCACGCCGGCAAGGACAGGACGTTTAAAAGACGTGTTGTTGATGGAGGACATGCGGACCTTTTTCAGTCCTACGCATTGCATCAGCCCTTCGGGATCCACCCTCAGAGAACGACTTGACCGACAGGTAGCAGACTACCTCGCCTTAACTGCAGATATCGACACTCTGAGGAGCGATGAACCCCTTGACTACTGGGTATGCAGGCTAGACCTGTGGCCTGAGCTATCCCAATTTGCAATTGAACTTCTGGCCTGCCCCGCTTCAAGTGTCCTGTCAGAAAGGACCTTCAGTGCAGCAGGAGGTTTTGTCACCGAGAAGAGAAGTCGCCTAGGGCAAAAAAGTCTAGATTGCCTCACCTTTATAAAGATGAATGAGGGATGGATCCCGAAGGGACTGACACTGGGCAATACATTCGACTGAAAAAGGCCTGATGAGATGAGCTGCCTTCGGCTATAAATGGTCCACACGCTGCTGTATGTTATCTGTGAATGCCGGATGACTTGCGTGAATTATCCGCCACCAACTAGGGTTCAAGAAGAGGCAATGTTTTATGGCACTTTCTGCCTGGGGAACAAAGGTCAATTTTTCTGGCCGCTGCAATAGCAGCGGCTGCAACAATATCTAATTTTTGAATTTCTATTTTTATGCCAGAAGGCGTACGGCATGTAATGGAAAAGAAAGCATATTGAACAGTCTTGCATAACACAACAGTTGTGCAAAAATACATATTTACAATGAAGACATTTTGTTAAAATTAGGTGGCTAGGCCTTCTTTTTTTTACTTTTTTGGTTAATACATTTTTTTTTTTTTTACTGTGATTGCAATTTTTAAGAGAAACCTAAGACATGGTAAAACAGACAATAGTAAAGTCCTATTATCTATCATCACTCCAGCAGTAGCTTATTATTTACAATATCTAACCTGCTCAATCACCCTTGGGTTACCCTAGGGCAGGCTTCAGTAGGCGACCTCTCCTTTCCTCGGATGATTTTGCCGCCGGTTGCTTCTGAAGGGTCTCCTCCAGGGCTCCCCCACTCCGGTCCTTCCCCCCGAGTCGCTTCAACCATTAACAAATGTTTTATTATATTAGGGGGGCACTAAATGGGGATGTTATCCAGGGATCCCAAATTGTCTGGAACTGGGTGATTCTATCCAAGACTACATGGTTAAATCTCTCGTTGAGCAGTAAATAGTTGATTTTTTTTATTAATTCCTGAAAGTTTTAATTTGGGGTTTTCCAACTACTAGCTATGTGTATTTTTTCTTTCAAAAAATATTTTATTAGGTCAATCTTAAACATTTTAGAAGCTAGTAAGCATGTTTCTTCCCATAGTCTTATGACTGCCGAACACTCCCACCAGACATGAATAAATGTAGCCTCATTACCACTGTTCCTAAAACATGAGCTGCTCCGTTTTGGATCCCATTTATTAGCTTAAAATGAGTAATATATGTCCTGTGTAGGACCTTTATTGAAGTCTCAAGCAGACTATAATTTAAAGATCCCCTACTTAAGCCTTGCCAACTTTTATCCCATGTGCTATCTGCCAACTCGGTGCCCAAATCCCTCTCCCAGGCTTTTCATTAAATAGTTCATACATGAGGCTAATAATACCAGGCTGAAAGGGGGAATCCCTACATTTTTTGAGTAGCCAGGTGTTTCTTTGGGGGGTTCCCTACCACTTATCGTATATATAAAATGATGTATCCTGCAAAAATTATAGTGTTCAGCCAGGGGTAAATTGTATCTATCTCTCACCCACACAAAGGTCATTATTTTGTCGTCATGCCACCATGGACCAACCCTTAGTAGGTTCTGAGACTTCCACCAACTGAGAGAGCTTTCCGGAAGATGTATCTTAAAGTGGGGATTGGGTACGATAGGGGTAAGATCTGATACCCGAGTGTCCAGTTTTTGTGTCCAGTTCATCTCCGTCCATATTTTTAATGAGTGCTTAATCAATGGGTTTTTCAAGTTTCTCAAAAAAGTATACAGGCCTGGAATCCATATTACTGTATCCCATGTATAAGGTGACATGCTTACATTTTCCATAAATACCCAGAGCGGCTGATGTGTTTTGGAGAATGCGCCAGAGGAATGAAAGCCAGCTGTGCTGCCTTGTAATACAGTTTGAGATTCGGGTCCCTACCCTCTTTTGGAAAGACTATGAGGTCGGCCTGATTCAATTAAGGGGGCATAGGTTCTCCATTTAGTATAGCGTTAAACAAAGATGTTAGGTGCGGGGGTAAGCAAGGGCTCAAATTTCTTATAGTACAGATGAGTAAAACCGTCTGGCCCTGGGGACTTGCCAAATTTAAGATCTTGGATTGTAGATTTAACTTTCTCTTGGGATATGTCTAGGTTCAAGCTGTCCAATTGAGGTACAGGTATTTTGTGGACTTCTTGCTGTAGTAGGAAGGACTCTATGTCAGATCCGCTGCAGCGGGATTGGGATGAATATATGGTCTGATCGAAGTTTTGAAATGTTTCTTGGATAGCATTGGGGCTAAAGGAGGTTTGGCCATCAGGTAGTCTAAAGATGCCGTATATTATGTCCTCTTTTGGGGGGTAAAGACACTAATAATTCCTCCAATAAAATTCTGCTTTTTTTTTGTGGGCAAGGTCCCTGGTTAGCCCCTTGGGTTATCTGTTAAAAAGAGTGGTGCAGAGACTGTGGGGGCTGTTAGCCTCCTTGTCCCTGTGTGGCCGTTTAGAATCCCTGCTGCTGCATGTTTCAGCTTTATTAAGGTGTAATTGTACAGCGTTTGACTCAAGTAGCTGCCTGTGCTGGGTCAGTTTGGCTTAATTTCTGGGCCCTTTTCCTGCCAAGATGGCGACCGTCAGTCCATGGGCCTCTATGTCCCCTTCACTACCTTTGTCCCCGCTTGTGTGCTTATTTGGGATGGCCCCCCTTTATATCTCCGGCCCGTGGCCTTGTAAGGGTCGCCTCCTCAATCTCTGAGTGTGGATATGCAGGGATGGGGCGTTGAATCAGGCCTACCTTCTTATCTGCTCGCTGCAAGATCAACAATACCTAATTTTTCAGGCATGTGTACATGCCTAATTTTTCTGGCCTCTGGTGCTGCACTGTGGCTTCAACAACCAAACCCCAAAAAAAGGCACATAACAGGGATTAAACTGATAGGAGTAGTACTACTTAACACACCACTCATATCTGGTGTAACAGTAGTGTACATTTAAAAAAAAAAAATTCTACTGTAATAGATTGCATAGCAGTTAGTTGTCTGCAAGCGTGTGTGTCAGACCTACAGCGTCTACTCTACCTCTATCCTCCTCCTGGTGCAGCATCATAAGCCACATCAACCACTGCTGTCCTCCTTGCCCCCTCTCAACCATCCGCCACTCCGTCTCTCGCCTTGAGCAGTTCCTGCTCATCTGCCCATAGTCAGGTGCCAGTAAAGGGCATGTTTGAGCGTAAGAAGCTAATGTCACAAAGTGCCCCAAAATTGAAGTGATACGACCAACAAAGCATCTTTTTCCATCTCCTGGTTCTAAAAATCCAGGCCTTATACACGCCCCCTGATAGGTGACGTAACAAGTATTAAACTGATAAGAGTAGTACTTACAAACACGTCACTCCTATCTGGTGGCACCTTTGACTGCACGTGCCGTGCCCCAAAATTGAAGTGATACGACCAACAAAGCATCTTTTTCCATCTCCTGGTTCTAAAAATCCAGGCCTTATACACGCCCCCTGATAGGTGACGTAACAAGTATTAAACTGATAAGAGTAGTACTTACAAACATGCCACTCCTATCTGGAGGCACCTTTGATTGCACGTGCCGTGCCCCAAAATTGAAGTGATACGACCAACAAAGCATCTTTTTCCATCTCCTGGTTCTAAAAATACAGGCCTTATACACGCCCCCTGATAGGTAACGTAACAAGTATTAAACTGATAAGAGTAGTACTTACAAACATGTCACTCCTATCTGGTGGCACCTTTGACTGCACGTGCCGTGCCCCAAAATTGAAGTGATACGACCAACAAAGCATCTTTTTCCATCTCCTGGTTCTAAAAATCCAGGCCTTATACACGCCCCCTGATAGGTGACGTAACAAGTATTAAACTGATAAGAGTAGTACTTACAAACATGCCACTCCTATCTGGTGGCACCTTTGATTGCACGTGCCGTGCCCCAAAATTGAAGTGATACGACCAACAAAGCATCTTTTTCCATCTCCTGGTTCTAAAAATACAGGCCTTATACACGCCCCCTGATAGGTAACGTAACAAGTATTAAACTGATAAGAGTAGTACTTACAAACACGTCACTCCTATCTGGTGGCACCTTTGACTGCACGTGCCGTGCCCCAAAATTGAAGTGATACGACCAACAAAGCATCTTTTTCCATCTCCTGGTTCTAAAAATCCAGGCCTTATACACGCCCCCTGATAGGTAATGTAACAAGTATTAAACTGATAAGAGTAGTACTTACAAACACGTCACTCCTATCTGGTGGCACCTTTGACTGCACGTGCCGTGCCCCAAAATTGAAGTGATAAGACCAACAAAGCATCTTTTTCCATCTCCTGGTTCTAAAAATCCAGGACTTATACACGCCCCCTGATAGGTAACGTAACAAGTATTAAACTGATAAGAGTAGTACTTACAAACACGTCACTCCTATCTGGTGGCACCTTTGACTGCACGTGCCGTGCCCCAAAATTGAAGTGATACGACCAACAAAGCATCTTTTTCCATCTCCTGGTTCTAAAAATCCAGGCCTTATACACGCCCCCTGATATGTGCTGTAACAGGTTTTAAACTGATAAGAGTAGTACTACTTAACACACCTTATAATAATGCAGAGAGAGGCAATGCAGTGAGAGGAGTCTGAAGAAGAGGAGTCAGAGGAGGAAGGTGGCTTTGAGGAGGTGGAAGACCAAACACAGCAGGCGTCCCAGGGGGCTTGTTGTCACCTTTCGGGGACCCTTGGTGGCTGGGTGGAGGAAGCGACCTTCAATGACATCAGTGAGGACAAGGAACGGGACATGGCTAGCTTGGTATCCAACCTTGTGCAAATGGGGAGTTTGCGGTTGTGCAAATGGACTGTTTGTGGTTGTTTGCGGTGCGTTAAACGAGGAGTTTGGTCTGTCACTGTGAAGTGGGCCTAACCCTTACACTACCTGATCGATACAACATCATACCTGATGTTTTAAAGCACGTTATTCCAAACAATTTAGGAATGTTAGGTAATTTATGCCCTTTATGGCTTAAAACCAGACTCTGCATCAACTATGTAATTTTCCATGGGAGTTTTGCCATGGATCCCCCTCCGGCATGCCACAGTCCAGGTGTTAGTCCCGTTGAAACAACTTTCCCATCACTATTGTGGCCAGAAAGAGTCCCTGTGGGTTTTAAAACTCGCCTGCCCAGGAGAAAATCCTACAAGTACTAGAAAGGACCCACAAGGGGGTTAAACACCTGATCTTAACACTGTAAATGCAAATAAAAAATACTGCACTGTAAATAATGGGGAAAGCGATGATAAACATTAGAATTAATTGCACAACAGTCTCAAGCTCGCAAATCGGCAGGAAATGTATTTGTTTCATTTCAGGGATAAATCAATCTCGGCTATCAATGATTTAAAACATATCAGGCTACTCATATGGACTAGAACAGTATTGGCATTCATCATTTTTTATTTTGCGGGTTTGCGAGTCTGATCGCATATCGGACCCCCGAACATAATTGATTAACAAGTAACCTCCATGTTTTACTGCTAATAATGACAGTCCCATTTTCTATTGGCTGATTTGAAATGAGAGGTTACGGGCTTGTTTAATTAAATCATGTTCCCGCCCTGAACTGCTATGAACCAGCGCATGGTTTACAGTTTAGGCTTTGCAGCAGTAACTTGCGGGCTTGAGCAATTAAATAGCAGCGTAATCAGAGGCCAACGGAAGCCCGCAACACACCCGCAGACATACGGCCTACATCGACGGGCTTGCAATTGAATCTGGCCCTTGGTCTGTTGATGGATCAGAAGCACTTTTAATAGCTAAATATTGCAATTTTCAATGTTAGTTCACTGTAGGTAATATCATTTAATAAACAACATTGAACTGATATGTTTTATTACATATAGTTTTATATTATACCTTATTTGGAATCTCTGCTCTGTTCCTTTAATTGTATTCTCTTTAACAATTTGTGCTATTGGGAGAAACCTATAAAACATATAGTACTAAAACACATTTTAGAATTCAGTTAGAAATAAAATTTATTTTAATTTAATTCAAAACTATTATTCTTTTTTTATCTCAAAATTTTAGTGATGAATGTTTTGTAACTTTTTCATGGTAGTATTAATCATACAAGAACAATACGTTTCAATAAAGTTGTATTTTCAAAAATAGTATTTGACAAATGGAATCCTTCATTTTTGATACTCTTTTAAATTAATTATTTTGCTTTTGAAAATAAATATTGAGGTGAGAAAAATAAGTGAAAGTAATTGATCTATTGCTTCATTGTTCATTTTTATCCCATTTCCCAAAGCAGCTACTTGAGTTCCTTTTTTGTTTTATGGTGACAGGAAATCCTTGCAAAACTATGATGGAATGTCTGTATATTAAAAAGGAAATGATTATGGACCATTCAGAAAACACATGCAAGAGGCTTCTATTTCTTAGAGCCGGAAAAAGTATTTTTCTGATTATTCTTCAAAAATTGAGGGACAGAGTTATGTTTAAACAAGAACCAGCTTGAGATTTTTCTGACTTTGTTTCACTTCAACCGGTATTTGAAGGTTTGCCAACTGCAGTCACTCAATGGATATTGCCAACCATAGGATTAAAATGTGCAATCATCAACGATTTCCAATGATGATTGCATTGACTGCACCTGCTTTTGGGTTAGTAACATAATTCTTCATATGAGAACCACGTGGTGAAGACAGTTTATTCCATGTTATTAGAGCTAAATGTAATATTGTAAGGTGCAATGACTTTCAAAACCGTCTGTACATAAGATGTTCTGAATTAGCACAATGGTTTTTATTTTTGCCATTTCCTTATATTAGAAGTCATATTTCAGTGTTCATATTAAGTGTTTATCAGTAATACAATTTAAAATATTGAAGTAAAGAAACATGTACATGTGTTATTTAAAAAAAACTAAGTCTGGTTTAGTACTCACATTTCTAGATTTATCTTAAATTGATGATGTTGTGCCTGAATACAAATGAGATAACATATGCTAGAATATTTAAAAACATGGTCAAAATCAAGTGCAGAATTTGTAAAACATTTTACAAAAACAGGGCCCTCCATCTTTTGCCATGTTTAATATTGTATTTTTTTGTTGTACTTAACCCTTGTATAGTGCTACAGAATATGTTGGGCATCACGTATATAGTTGTGAGCAGGCGTGTTGTTGCTAACGCTGCGGGCTCGCGTAGCAAGCCCGCAGACACTGCGGCCCTCGCTTTGCTAGCAAGGAGCGCCGAAGGTGACCCCTACAACCGCCTACGACTTTCGGCTACTCTAATGCATACCCTCGCGAAGCGAGGGGCCGCATTTGCGGAGGTGGAGGCTCACACGTCGGCTGCAATGAGCCACAGGCGGGACTTACACCGGAAAATGTACGGACTTACCATACAAAAATACGAGCCGCAGGACTTAGAAAAAAAAACATTACGAGCTCGCAAAAATAACGCCCGATCCGCGCGCACAGAAAAACATTAAAAACATAATAAATACACACAACAAATACATAAAAAGCTTACCCACAGCAAGGGGGGCACCCAGGACCTCTGCAAGTGAAGTTACAGCTCAATTTAAGAGTGTTTTACACACGAAAATCCCATAAGCAAGCAAAAAAATGGGGCCGAAATAAACGAAAATGAGGCTACAGGACCCTAAACACGCAAAACACCACCAAGCACATACAGATTTTCAAAAAAGCAGTACAAGGTACAAGATACACCATTAGCAAGCACAATACATCATACACAGCTGCCTAGCACATACACATTAGCCGCCATTTTACAACACTAACTTACACAATGCGGAAGTACACAGCTACCCTAACGGCTTCCCCTTTCGCACGCAGCCTATTTACACTACACACTGCACACATTGCTGACACTTACACCTCAGCTCCACAACAGTGCAAACCTACATTATATGCTGCAGGAACAGCAAAACAGATTGTCAGCTCTTCAGCACAATGCTTCCTGCATATATTACTTCCAAATAGGTAAAGTATATTTATTTATTAATGTATTAATAATTTCATTACCATACAAAAAAAAGAGACACAAAAACAAAAAACACAATAAACACAACACCTATTCACTGCGCGTCTCCACCAAACAGCATTACCTGCCTTACAATTTTATTGCCGTCATGACAGGCAATTCGCTAGTTACATATAAATGATAATAATAATAATATGTCATGCTCTTTTCATTGCTTTATAATTGCCTGCAAGCTTACAGTATTAGCTTTTAATGTGCTTTCTTACGTTCCATGTGATCTCAAGTTCAGTTGTACTGGTCAGTATACTCAGCTTTTTTGAAGGATGAGCCAGAAACGTCTCACGTTCTAAAGGGACCATAAATACAAGCTCTCTAAAAATGCTTATAATCGCTTATAGTCTTTACTGCAATAAGGCGCTCAACAAGTTGCTGTGAGGCAGAGCTGCTGAAGGAATTACTGGCTTATTAAAAAACGTATTTAACAGTAAAATATGCATCTTTCTTGAAAAATAAAAAAATTACTTGTTTTTCAGTGCTTTTTTGATGATGTAGAGCCGCATTCATAAATGTTATGTACATTTGAATAAGAGGTCCACTGGAATTCTTTTCCAACATGCCCTCTGATTCCACTTCTACACTGTGATATCGTTGATTATACACCCAAGCAAATAATTTTGCATAAGCAAATATCATTTTTACAGGGTAGCTGCCCTTGGCAAACAGGTTTGATCCACAAATATAGTGAGACAAAGAGAGCGGACTATGAATTACATGGCTTGCCAAGATGGTCATACATCCTAATAAAGCACCCAGTGAAGCTGAATAGTTTGACTATTTATAAGCCTGGTCAAAACTAATACAATTATTTTTTTAAGTTTTTATTTATTTTTCTACATAGGAAAAATATTAAACTTTTACCAGTACATTACCATATGTGTGCTGAGATTTAATTAATTTTGCTATCCCTCCAACTTTACATGTTTTAGTTATTTCATGAGTCCTAAGATTTGTACACTATAGATCTCATTAACTCAGGTCCCAGTCTCGTTTTTGGAAAGAGACTGTTTTATTTATTTTTCGGGGCATGATTCTTTCATTTATACATGTCAGCATTATGTATACACATAACAATCAAACTAACTAACATATGAAGGAGGAGGAGCTATATTCAAGAAGAGAACATGTATGTTCATGAGCTATGCTGAAAAACAACATAATATCATAAATAACGTGACTTACATATCACCAAATTGATATATATGACTGGCACAGGAGGTCCCAGCTAGTTTAAAAATTAAGTTTTGGCAACTTTTTTCGCAGAGATTTGCTGCTGAAACAGAACAAAGGACTCTGTAACACTGATGAACATCTTACTTAAGGTTGGTAAAAACAGATCTTGACTGGATCAAACCCATACAGTTCTAATGTAGAGGTCTTAAACTACTGGAGACCTTTTCTAAGTAACACATTGAATAATATCTGGATTGTATACACAATAAACTGTATTATTGCTGATTTTGTAAAAAATCCAGCAGATCATCTCTCAAAAAATAAGGATATAACATGCATTTTATGTGGGAGACTGTGAAAAATTAATACAGCCTACTTCTGCATTGTGAGAATTGTGAGAATTGCTTTATAAGTTTATAAATACACAATTACTTTGAAACAGAAACTGTTTTCATCGCAGTCAGAATTAATCTCCTTGTTTACATCTCTGTGTACTCTCTACTGTCATAACCTGCCAACTGCAGGTATAACGTTTTCAGAAATACCTACTTGAAGACTACTTAAAGCAAATGAAAAAAAACATGGTGGTGCCTTTAAGAGACGTTCTTCCAAACACCTCACTATTCCAGATAAACAATTACCAAAATGTGTAACAGATATTTCCCCACCCTGTACTAAAGCAGATATTTAAGACTTATAGTAATTAATCTCCTCTTTCAGATTGGAAATTACAGCTGAGATACAAAGAGTCCCTGTGGAACTAAAAGCAGAAATAAAAGCATCAAATGCTAAAGTTTTCAAATTAGAGGTCAAATATGACAACCTTCTTAAGTCACACATAGAAATGAAAATTGATTTGCTTATATTTAAAGATGAACAAAAACAAGTGAAAATCATTCAAGAGGATCAAGAAAATAGATCTTGGATGCTGAATATCCAAATTCGTAATTTATCAGAGTCATTACAAGATCTACCTCTATACATGAAAGATTTATGTGCCAAGCTTACCAGGTCTCTGTAAAGAAGAACTTAGTATGGACAGGTTTCATAGAGCCCTAAGAGCGCCGCAATCCTCCAATGAGAGACCAAGAGATATGATCGTCAGATTCTATTATTTTCCTACAAAAGTCTTGTTCATGAAAGCAGCTAGATATGGTGTTCCTGAAATTAAAGGAGGTCAATCAGCTATCTTCTTGGACTTGTCACCCACTACCTTATACAAAAGGAAACTCCTGAAACCCTTTTGAGGGGTGATTACAAAGCATGGATACAAGTATACTTGGGGTTTTCCTTTTAGACTGAACATATCAAAAAAAGGGAGACATCACACAATCCATACTCCTGAGGATGGTGAAGCGATGCTCCATTTGTGGAACTTACCAATTACAAACAACGTGGGACAAAATTAAAATTCCCTAATACAAAGTGGACCAAGAAGAAGAAAGATCCACACAAATATTGAAATAAAGTGTGGAGAAAACGTCATGGATTCTCATAAGTGATAAGCTGAACCATGTGCCTCTTCTGTAAAACTGTTGAAAACATTCCATTTTATTTTTACTCCCCCCAGAATATTTTCTAAGTGGTAATTGCTCCATACACAAATCAGGTGAACCGCCTCTGTATCCAATTTTAGGATAAAATCCAGCTCACCATAAAAAAAGAGGACAGCGATTGCTCTCCTCTCAACTGATGTTATTATTTCAATATTCTAAAACTATGCTAAAGTAAATCAGAGAGTTTAATAACTCTTGCAAGATATAGATAAATCTGTAAATCTGGTTATAAACATAAGTAGTTAAGTAAAAGGAGAAATAAATAAGGTTTATGAGTAATATGTTATTTACTTACTATATAAAATGTTTACTATATTAGACTTAATATTTAGTTTTGCCACAAACAATATCTGACATAAAAAGCAAAAGAAAAAGATACATTTATTAATTTACTATATAAAATGTTTATAACCATAGATTTATTTTTGTTAGAATTAAGAAACAAGTGAAAAAAGAAACAAAGATAAAATAATTACAGTAAAAGGAAATAGTAATAGCAAAATGTTATGTTATAGTATAAAAAACTTAATGGTGTTTTTTTTTTTTTACTGTTATCATTTATACTGCAGTGCATTTACTGGTGTTGTTTGTTTATTTGTATTCTCTTTTTTCACAATAAAAAACTATAAAAGTTACTACTAATAAACATATAAACCTTTTCTCTATTTTGCTTCCTTTGCCTCATAGTCCTCCACAGTCAACAGGCAACCCCTCTCCATTCCATTAGGGCACATCCCACATCGCCAACAAGATGTTGTTGTATATTCTTATATATATATATATATATATATATATATATATATATATATATATATATATATTCTCCCCCCCCCCCCTTTTTCCCTTCTATTCAAATTGTTCTGAGGGTTATCCAGGTGGAATGTGATTTTTTGGATAATAAATAGTTCCCATGTTTCATAGAATATGGAATCATTTTTAATAGGACAACAAAACATTTTGACAATGAGGTACATAATTTTTTGTATTTCATGTGTTTCTTCATCACACTTTCTGAAAAACATTTTTTATACATTTTGTATATATATTTTTCAAAGTGTTTCAGGAGCAGTTACAAGAGAAAACACCCACAGACTTAGGGCCTCATTCTATTATCGGCCGTAAATCGGCCGTAAGGCTGCGATTCCTTGCGGGGGTTCAGTTAACTCGCGATTCTATTATACGGCCCCGCAAGGATCTCCTTTTACGGCCGGCCGCATATCTTGGAACCGGCCGTAATCTGTGAAATATAAAAACTCAAAAATAAATTCAAGCCTGCACTGTACAGCTCTGTAAATGCTAGGGATCATATTGGGGGACATGAGGATTAAAAGGAACCCACTCTCAAGCTTGCACATCTGCCCAAACCCGAGTTCAAATTAACTGTTTATTTTCCGGCTGCGGCGTGGGTGTGTCTGAGGTGCTCCAAGCACTCTGGACTTTTTACATGGATATTTTACGGATATTAAAAATAAAATATTTTACGGATTTGAGTACAGGATAATTATGTGCTATTTTTTCTAACACCAAAAATCCCTTTATAGTCTTCTCAAAGTGCAGGATGGCTTTATTTGAGCTATTTTATGTGCTTAATTGGTGCTAGCGAGACCTCTTTCCTGCAAGTAAGCTGCGGCTCGCTTTTAGCCTTGCAGAGAGGTTTCCCGGAGCAATTGAATTGCAAATCTCTTGCGGCCGTTTTAGATCAAAGGCTTTCCTCCGGCGCGAGCGGCCGCAAGAGATAGCAAGGCACCGGCCGCAAGCCTGCCGGAATCCCCGGCCGTAAGGGAATAGAATAGCAGAATAGCTTGCGGCCGGTCCTTGCGGCCCCGCAACGGCTGCGGCCGCTAATAGAATGAGGCCCTTAGGCCCCTGTACAATTGTCCAAATTGCAATAACATGAGTAATGGAGCCCATACATAATGTTGATATTCAATTGGCTACTTTTAGTTACTCCCATTCCAACGAGTTACAGGCTCAAAAGCACTACGGTTGTCAAAAACTCTGACCTACCTCCTCCTTTGATGTTTCAAGCCCGTAAATGTTACCAGTGCTGAAGACACAAAATTGATATTCAATTGCAACAATTCAACAGGCCCGCAATTACCTTCAAACCCGTAGATGGTAAATGAATCAAAAAATCCTAAAAGTACTAGATGGGACCCGCAAGTCCGTTGAACACCTGTTAGTAACACTGTAAAAGCAAATAAACACACACTACTGTACTTTAAAATACTGGCATTAACTGTACAACAGTCTCAAGCTCGCAAAATCTCCATACAGTTGTTTGTTTTTTTAACAGGTTTATTTCTGTGTTATATTGATCCCGGCAATCAATGGGTTAATACATATCATGAAAACCACATGGACTAGAACAGTTGATTTATTGATTTTTAGAGATTTTAGCATTTCTGGATTGTGAGTCAGATCAAAAATCGTACTTCTAAACACTAATGATTTGTCATTTAAATTCCATGTTTTGTTGACGTCATGATGACGGTCTTATTTACTATTGGCTGTGTCGAAACAGTAACTTACGGGCTTGCTTAATTGATCATGTTCAGACTCTGAAATGCTACGTACGGGTTCATGGTTTGCGTGTTGGGGCTGCGAGCATGTACATGCGGGTTTGAGTCAATTTAATACATCTATATATGTAAAAAATGTGGATCCCGCAGCCAAAAGTTCAGTTGCAAGGTAATTATGGGCTTGCAATTGAATAGGGACCTTATTATGTGTTGAAGGCAAGCAGTATTTTATACGAAGGTCAAATACACAATGTAACGTGCTACAATAATTTTAATTAATTTTCCCCTGAGTAGTTTGTCACCACTCTTAAAATGACACTATATCACACCTTGTCCATACGAGACCAAGAAGAATAGTTTAATTTTATTACAACCTGGGGGATATATATATATAGTGTCATTTTTAATGTATAGATTTTGCCAGATATAGACAGTAAGTAAAAAAAATCAAACCAAAATCAAATGTGAAACTATAAACCTAATATAAACCAATACAAACATAATACAACCTTGGTGTCATACTCCTACCTAACCTAGGTCCAAGTCTGCAGGCTAGATGTTTTGTGTTGTCCACCACACAACTGCTGTGAAAAATAAATGTATCGGTAACATGAGTGCAACTGGGTTTTTCAGAGGTTTCCAAAAAATGGCTTAAATTCGTCCATTTAGTGTGATGAAAACAGGTGAACATAAGGTCCTGTTAAGGTTTTGGGAGGCTGGAGAAGTATTCTTCCCAAATAAGTTTCCCCAAGAAGATTTCTATCTTCTAGTGCATTCGTTCACTTACAGGAAACTATGTGGGTTTTTTGCACCATAGACAAAAGCTATGGCCATTTGGGCCATTTGGAGCACCCCAACAGTGAAGAACTCAATTTACAACTAGAAGTCTAGTATGTTTCAAAATGTTTTGCCTCTATATTACTCTGTAATCACTTTTCACTATAAAGCAGTTAGATCATAGAACAGTAATAGCAAAACAGCTTTTCCCTTTCATGCAAATGCAAGTATTGTGGATCACGTTTGGAATGTGCTCTGAATTGGAGAAATTAGCGATGACATCAATTAGATTCTAGCAGTAACTAATGGGATGTGCCATATTTTTGCATTTTTTCTTATATGGAAGTTTAGGAAAAGCTACTCAATTCTTTTAAAATGTTTTAAACATCTTATACTAAGATGTGTGATATTTGGTATATACTATAACATGTTAAAAGTAAAACAAACTAGTCCCGTTTAATCTATCCCCTACTACATTTAACATTTCTCAAGAACGTGTAAAGCATTCATGACTTTTCTTTTGCATTAGAAGGTGCTTGTCAAAGCAAAGCTGTTTTATTCAGCAGCTTACGGATTTCAACTAACAGCCCAAAGTTTAATTTTTTTACCTCAATATTAACTAATCTGAGCAAATTTTCTTGATCAATGTTGGCCGGTGGCATACACTTGTAAAGTATAAAATTAATCACATCATATTGAAACCACTTCAGGGTTACAGATTCCGGAGCAAGAGATGAACTAAAATCCCCAATCCTTGGATTTAGCTGCATTGTTTGATGAAGTTGTAAGAGAACATTAATGCATTATTATTCATGGTATATTATTCAAAAATATAACATATATTGATGTTGCTGTAGTACAGTATATAGCAATGTGAGGCTCTAAAAATGTAAAAAAAAATTGCTATAGTCGGAACCACTATTTTTGTGTTAGTTTATTTGCTTCTATAAGTGGGATGGAGCTTGAAATACAAAGTTTTTCCTTTGAAGCAGCTACATTGGAGATAAACATTTTGAGGGCTTTAAAAGCTAACACTGCACCATTTAAAAACAAATAAAAAACAGTGAGTAGAGCATCAAATAAACAAGTATTTACAGTTTCTCCATTTGATCTTGATTTTTCTATTTGATGGGGTAAAACAGTGCATGAGCCTGAAGTACCCCAAATGAAACATTGTTTAAATAATATTAGGAAAGAGAAACTGAATTCTTTTACAATTTTATAATTTTTTATGGCTCATTTTGGAGAAAAACTTATTTTTTTAAAATACACACAGGAGAATTATTCAGCTTTAACAATGCTAAATATTTAAGATGTTTTATTTTAACGAGAATCATTTGGTAAACTTTGAAAATTAAAGCTGTAACATTGCTCAGTGAAATATTAATAAGTGACAAGTTTTTGCTGGAAATGTGCTGAGCCACAAGAAAAGAACTCCACTGCTGAATAGTGCAAACATATTATTACATAAAGCTCCATATACTGCAAAAATCCCATATATACCGTAGTTCTCAGCAGCGCAGGCTTGCCAAAATCCGTTGGTAACGCAATGTTAAAACCGCGGGCTCGCGAAGCAGAGTTTCGCCACTCGAAAATCGCCTAAGCGAGAGAAAAAATGGGCGCTGAAAAAAACGAAAACGAGGCTACAGGAACCCTAAACACGCAAAACAGGCACATACGACTTTTAGCCAGGAACGTACGAGGTACAAAATACACTATTAGGAAGGACGGAAAATGCTTAAGACCTGCATAACACAGACACACTTGCCGCCATTTTAAAACACTACCTTAAAACTAATAACATTAGCACTCTAAAATACTGCATTACACAACTAAACAAACGGTTCAGCCTTGGCACGCAGCCTATTTACACTGCACACTTGAGATCACCAACAGTCCAAATGTACAAAAACAACAGCATATTCATTGCTGCATATATTCATTACAAATAGGTAAAGTATATTAATTTATTATTTAATGAATTCATAAATTATCATAAAAAAATATTTTTATATAAAAAAAACAGAGCAGAGGAGAGACTCGCTTTGCCAAAGGCGCTCAGCACGGAGCTCACAATGAGCGCCGAGGGTGCTCAGACGACCAAAAGTACATGAGGGGAGAGGCTCGCAATGAGCACCGAAGGTACTCAGAGGACTAAAAGCCTTACATTGTGTGGCAAACAGTATTACCTGCCTTAAAATTTTATTGCCGTCATTTTTTGATGGGCAAGTCTCTAGTAAATATATAGTAGTTTAATGAATGCTAAAACACCACCAGAGTGTTAAGTGGACACTATTAGCTGAAGCTGTAAGATCATGCACATAAAACATTATTAATAAAACACATCATAATTCTCCTTCTCAAGAAATGTATCTCAACGATAAACTTTACTATCTGAGATCATTTTGACACAATTCCTAAGAGTTGGTGTAATAACACAACAAAATTAAAGTGCTGCAGTGAAGCACAGGCTTTCTTTCATGAATATATCTGGCCAGACCATCAGTATGCTATCGGGGTAGAACGCTGATTGAAAACCCCTTACCGTATAAGCAGTAAAGAGAGAAAAATACATTCTGAATTCACTTACATACTCTATGAAGGCCAGAAGACATGTTTTCCCACAGTGTTTCTCAGCGAATACTGTTTCCACTGCTGCCAAGCATACTGGGTAGTAACATGCAAATCCATTAAGATCCCCTGTTAAGTGGACTAGATGCAAAAAGGTATTACTTTTTGAGCCTCATTTGCATGTCCATACCCAGAATCCTTAGCAGCAGTGGTTCACTGAGATATTCTGTGGGAAAAATAGGTCTGGATGAATATCCAAGCAGTGACCAAATGAACATGAGTAATAGCTCTACATGAGGAGCAATAGCACTACTGTTCTACAGTAAACATGCAAACAAACAATGGGTAGGACTGTATCTGTTCTGAAGTAAAGATGTCTAAACGGAGGCAAGGAGCTGTATAGCATTTTATTAGATTATCTATGGCAAAGGCAAGATGCAAAATATATAGCTGGGGATTCAGAATGATCAACTGCCTATCTATCTATCTATCTATCTATCTATCTATCTATCTACCTATACACAGTGGGACCTCTATATTCATTAATCCATTCCTGCAGGATGGAGGAATACTGGATTGGATGTATACAGAATCACATCATCAAATTAATTTATATTTTAAATTCTATGTGGTGGGTGATTTTTCATGATGGATATTAGATCTATCTATCTATCTATCTATCTATCTATCTATCTATCTATCTATCTATCTATCTATCTATCTACTGTATCTATCTATTCCATCCCTCTATCTATCTATCTATCTATCTATCTATCTATCTATCTATCTATCTATCTATCTATCTATCTATCTATCTATCTATCTACATACCAAGAGTGAGGTAGCTGTGAGTGGCCAGTAATCTCAACGAATATTCAGAGTATTGTGGTATATAATGATATCTTTTTATTGGACAGACATGTTCACTGAAATGATGAGTTTTTGAGAAATCTACTTCTCTTTATCACTTTAGAAGCAATACTGGATAAAGCAAATGAAAAAAAAGCAAAGTAACCAGGTAGAGATTAGAATGGGACACAGACAGGCTTCATGAGTGTTGTCCTGATATATCAGGTATGTGAGTCTGTAGACCCGATTTTAGATAAGAAAACAGCAGAGCTATAACTTAGGGCAGTAAATATCCCCAAATATTGAGGATTAGAAAAACACCAATAAAGCATGGGAAGAAATGTGTCAAAAAAAGTTTTGATAGTTAGAAAGAAATCCCCAGTCAATATTAAGTCTGGTATTTGTATTAAAAGATATAGAGCCTCATTCAATTGCAAGCCTACAAGTAGCTGGATGTAGGGCGTAAGTCTGCAGGCCTGCTGCGGGCCCGCAGCGTCCTTGACTTATGGTGCTATTCAGTTGGCCAAGTCTGCAAGTCCCAGCCCGATAGCGCACATCATAAACAATGCTATCGTATGTAGCATTTTGGGGGTGTGAACATGATCAATTAAGCAAGCCCGTAACTCCTGAGTTAGAAACAGCCAATAGAAACATAGCCCGTCGACATTACGTCAGTAAAACATGCAGCCCTATCAAATTCCCCTAACGCGTAAAACCGTAGCCCGCAACGTAGCCCACAAGACTTAGAGCTATGAAATCAGACCCGCAAATCACTAAATATTAAATATGAATGAAGCCAATGCAATAGTACATGTGGGTGGCCTGATATGTATTAACTCATTGATTCCCGTGATCGATAAAGCCCTTAATCGAAACAAAAAAATAAATTATTTTTGATTGCTGATTTGCTGGCTTGAGACAGTTGCGCAATTAAGTCTAATGTTTTTCATAGCTTTCTCCGTAATTTACAGTGCAGTATTGAATTTTAATTAGCATTTAAAGTGCTCCACACATGTCTTTAAGCCCTTTGCGAGTCCAACTTGGGACCCGTAACTTGTGGTTTCCACTTTTGCCATTTGCGTCCTTGGCAGCTTGCTTAGGAATCGGAGCAAATGAATAGCGATTTGCGATTTTAGCATCCGGATCTCTTGCAGCCGTGAAAGATCAAAGGCTTGGTGGGGCATTAACTTGCAATGTTAACCATCACAATGAATCGGAGGCCGGAGCCTGTAAAAAGACGCCAATTGAATAGCAAAATAAGTTACTGCCTCCATTTCCGAAGCCCAGATCTCCCGATGCTTCAATTAAATGAGGCTCATGATCATTTTCATTTCAAAAGTTTTCTTCTTTTGGATTTTTTTGGGGAGTCCCTAGGATCCATGGGTTCATAGGGGATATGGTTATTGGGAGGGATCCATACTGTCCCCAGGGTTATTTATTGTAGTAGGTGTCGGAAATGAGAAATCAAACCTCATACCCGACACATTTAAGGTGCTAGGCTGGTAACCGTGTCCGATCTGACACTTTTTTGATTCTCAGAGACATTTTTATGTCTCTATGGGTAGGTCTAAGTACACATAGGATTTTTGTACAATCTGCGGACTTACATACCTAGGGCCTCATTCTATTAGCGGCCGCAGCCGCTGCGGGGCCGCAAGGACCGGCCGCAAGCTATTCGGCTATTCTATTCCCTTATGGCCGGAGGCTCCGGCAGGCTTGCGGCCGGTGCCTTGCTATCTCTTGCGGCCGCTCGCGCCAGAGGAAAGCCTTTGATCTAAAACGGCCGCAAGAGTTTTGCAATTCAATTGCTCCGGGAAACCTCTCTGCAAGGCTAAAAACGAGCCGCTGCTTACTTGCAGGAAAGAGGTCCCGCTAGCACCAATTAAGCACATAAAATAGCTCAAATAAAGCCATCCTGCACTTTGAGAAGACTATAAAGGGATTTTAGGTGTTAGAAAAAATAGCACATAATTATCCAATACTCAAATCCGTAAAATATTTTATTTTTAATATCCGTAAAATATCCATGTAAAAAGTCCAGAGTGCTTGGAGCACCTCAGACCCGCCCACGCCGCAGCCGGAAAATAAACAGTTAATTTGAACTTGGGTTTGGGCTGATGTGCAAGCTTGAGAGTGGGTTCCTTTTAATCCTCATGTCCCCCAATATGATCCCTAGCATTTACAGAGCTGTACAGTGCAGGCTTGAATTTATTTTTGCGTTTTTACATTTCTGCGCTTACGGCCGGTTCCAAGATATGCGGCCGGCCGTAAGATGAGATCCTTGCGGGGCCGTATAATAGAATCGCGAGTTAACAGAACCCCCGCAAGGAATCGCAGCCTTACGGCCGATTTACGGCCGGTAATAGAATGAGGCCCCTAGTGTTTCACTTAGATGTATTAAAGGAATGGCATTGGGGGAACTTGAATGCATCAGCACAAGTGGATTGCAATTTTTGGACTTTTTAAACTATTTAGCATGGAACATTAAGAAAATGTAGAATGGAGTGATTAAGACTAACCAAAATTAACTTATTTTAATGTATAAGCGACAAAAGATTACACCTTGAGATTAGAAGAAAAAAGATTTCACCTAAAAGTATGAAAAGAGTTCTTCGTGGTAAGGCCAGTGAAATTCACTACTAAAGGAGGGTGTGGCAGATGATTCAAAGGATCACTTTAAAAAGGGGGTGGATATATTTTGAATAAAAAGGGCATTAAGGGTTGTGTTCAATAACTAGAGTAGAAAAGTTTTGATCCAGCATGTAATCCAATTTCCAGTATCTGAGATCAGTAAGGAATAGTTTTTTCCCCATATGAGAAAATTGCCAATTTTAAATTAGATGTTTGGTTCCCTTCCTCATGATGAAGTAACATCAGATCTAAAAATGTTGAACTTAATAGACTAAAAGGCTTTTTTTCAATCTCAACTACTTTGTAGCAATTGTGAGGAAGCACTCCTGCTAGTTTTTTTCCTGAGACGCTATATGGATTTGAGGGCCCTTTTAATGCAAGTAGATAAACGGTGTAATATTTTAAGGGTTGCTGTAATGGCCTGACAAGAGGAGCTAGTTATTTTATGTATGCATTGATCATTATTATTCCTATTGAATAATTCATAATTAATTTAAAAATAATTTATAATCCAATTTAATAATTTATAAATGTATAATTAAAATAATTAATTAATTTAATTATAATAATTATAAAATCATTTTCAATGATTAAAGTATCAGCTTCCAGTAGAGTATTTGTCTCCTTCACGCTAAGGTGATAGTGGGGTGGATGGCTGAGAGACAATTAAATGTGTTTTAAGAACAACTGATTATGGTAAGAGAATATTCAGTGATTCATAGTCTACCCCCACAGCTAACCTGTCTTTTTCCCCTGCCAGTGGAGATCATTGTGTTGGGGGTACACTTTGTGTCTGAACATTTAGCTGTTGTCACTTCAACTCATTGACCTTATGATGGTGGTGTCCAAACTTTGAAAGTAAGTGTTATGTTTAGTATTGCTGTTTTTAATTCACTGAATATGAATTGTATGAATGAGCAATGCCTAAATAAAACATCTAGCTCAAACCGTTATGGCACTACAATGTGTCTTTAATTGCATTATATAGTATCCTGCCTTATAACTCAGTTCATTCATGCTTCCCTCATAGTAAAAAATTGGACCAGACATTTTCTGCCAAACCTAACTCAATACATTCAAAAGAATCAACCAGGGGAACTTGGTGAACACAAGGGGAATTAAGTTTAAATATAATTAAACATACTGTAATCAAAGTTTACCCAAGTGAACTCATTATTATGGACTGCAAGATTCAATTTGTAAAATTCAAAGAAATATATTTCATTTATACGTAAAAAATAAATAGTCACTTCTACCTCTGCAACCAATTACAGCGGATTTTCTGGTTTCCCAGTGGAAGTCCCAAATGCACAACTGGCTATGTTTTTACTCTTTCTGCATAAATAAGGGACAAAAAGTGAACTTTGAAACAAACTTTATAAAAAAGGCTATTAGCAAAACCCAGGAGCTTGCTGACTGATAAGGCATTACCCTACAAACCAACAGAATCTCTTCAAATATGCCACATGAAATAACAGTGGAAAAATGGACAGACTTATTGGCAAACTAGACGAGTTTCATACCATTTTTACAGACAGTTAAGTTAATTCAGGAAACTATCGTGGATAAATTACCCAAAATGTTCTGTAAATACTGTACAAGACTAACGTTTTGAATTGGGATATTTCAGGGTTCACCTCATGTGGGTGAGTGGAAAATGCGGATATTGGAAAGATAGAGACACACTTCTTAGGGATATAAACTATAAACTAAAATAATTTGTATTATTTATTTTCTTTCGGCATGATATTACACTGTGTTCTGTCACTGTCCTTATAAACTTTAATTAGTAATAAAGCTGTGATCTAAGTTTGCCAGTAAACATTTATATGATTTTGTTATTTTAAGTAACAAAAAATGTACAAAGAAAACTGAGGCGATAAATCATTACATTTAATTAGTATGCTTGACGTTTAAGGCCCAGAGCTAAAATAAAGAAATGTCTTGCATCCGGTACTTGTTTCAAAATATGTCATTTTTATATCAATTATAAATCAAAGCAATACAAAATGTATTATTTATTCCACTATGGCTGATGGTTAAATGTCCACAGTCAGAACTGAACATGGAACAACAGAATGGTTCAATATCGGGAAAAGAGTAATACAAGATTGTATATTGTCACCTTATTTATTCAACTTATACATCATGCATAAGGCTGGGTTGGATGAATCCAAAGCCTGGAATCAATATTGCTGAAAAAAATAACAACAACTTCAGGGAACTACTCTGATGGCTGAACGTGAGGAAGAACTAAAGGACCTATTGATGAGGGTGAAATAAGAGAATGCAAAAGCTGGCCTGCTGCTCAATGTTAAAAAAACGAAGATCATGGCAAACAACAAACTCCTGGTAAATAGATGGGGAAGAAAGGGAGGCAGTGACAGAATTTATTTTCCTGGGATCCAAGATCTCTTCAGATGGTGACTGTAGCAATGAAATTAAAAGATGTTTGCTTCTGGGGAGGAAAGCTATCGCAATCTTGGCCAAGCTAGTAAAAAGTAAAGGTATTACATTATCAACAAAGGTCCGCATAGTTAGTTAGAACTATGATATTCCCAGTAATAACACACAGATGTGAGAGCTGGACCATAAAGAAGTCTGAGCGCCATATAATTGACACCTTTGAATTGTGGTGTTGGACTTCAAGAAGATCCAATAAATCAGTACTTCAGGTCAAACTGTTCACTGGAAGGTTTGATTATGAGGCTAAAACTCGAAGAAGGGGATGGCAGAGACGTAGATGGATACATGAGGTCATTGAAGCAATGGACATGAGCTTGATGGAGCTTAGAGGGGCAGTGGCTGACAGATGTGCCTGGTATGTTGCTGTCCATAAGGCCATGAAGAGTCAAACACGACCGAACGACTAAACAACAACAACAGTTATAAATAAATGCATACATGTTGATGCCTTTGCTAGAGCCTGAAGGTATCCATGATATTTTGCTGCAGGAGCAGGACTTGCAGGTTATTTTGCGACTACCTCTGCTAGTAAAGGGGATGAGTGTAGAATACTAAAAGCTCCAGTAATATAAACAATTTCTCTCCCACTCTTTCTTCCACTGATCAATAGAAAGGCACACCACTCATGCTCCAATCTATCCGGAAGTGTTATTTACAGACATAATCGAAACTTCTACACACAAGATTAATCTGATAAAATCTTTTTTAGATTTTCTATAAAAAATGCATTTATCCTGTGACATAATGTTAATTTGTTACTTCACAAATATGTGTTCCTTCCTGTTTATCCGATGGTATTGAAATACTGAGATAATAAATCTATAGTTATATAATCATATGATTTATCCACATTGTCGGTTACCAATATATTTGTTTTTATTTTAGACATTTTTTACCTTACCTTACCATTGCACATCCTTTGTGCACTAGGCTTTAAATTGCATTACAGGCTGAAATTCTGGACTGTTGGTGGCCCACCTTATCTAAGAAGCTACAATAACTAAATAAAAAAGTTCAAACATAGACACAAGCAAGCCACATATATATTGTAGAAATATAACATATTTCCAACAATTTTAAAAAGTATAGCACTGTTATTTGAGTGGAACTACTATAACTAATTAGAAACTCGCTGAAAGACAATAATAAAACATTATTTTGTCAAAGTAATAGCTCTAGAGAATAATAAACACAGCTATATTAAAAACTAAAATTGCCTCTGAGAATGCTGATCTACTTCTCTTTCAGATCAAATATAGATAACATATTTCAGATATAAATGAACAAACTTGAACTTGCCCAATGCTTTCTGCACTAGTGTGGCTGTTACAGATTGCTAGCTCAGAGGGTGCAGATATACTTTGGTTACAGCCCACAGCTATATGGCCAACCTGAGCAGAGGTAATGATCAAGGCCCTCATTCTATTATCGGCCGTAAATCGGCCGTAAGGCTGCGATTCCTTGCGAGGGTTCAGTTAACTCGCGATTCTATTATACGGCCCCGCAAGGATCTCCTCTTACGGCCGGCCGCATATCTTGGAACCGGCCGTAATCTGTGAAATATAAAAACTGAAAAATAAATTCAAGCCTGCACTGTACAGCTCTGTAAATGCTAGGGATCATATTGGGGGACATGAGGATTAAAAGAAACCCACTCTCAAGCTTGCACATCTGCCCAAACCCGAGTTCAAATTAACTGTTTATTTTCCGGCTGCGGCGTGGGCGTGTCTGAGGTGCTCCAAGCACTCTGGACTTTTTACATGGATATTTTACGGATATTAAAAATAAAATATTTTACGGATTTGAGTACAGGATAATTATGTGCTATTTTGTCTAACACCTAAAATCCCTTTATAGTCTTCTCAAAGTGCAGGATGGCTTTATTTGAGCTATTTTATGTGCTTAATTGGTGCTAGCGAGACCTTTTTCCTGCAAGTAACTGCGGCTCGCTTTTAGCCTTGCAGAGAGGGTTCCCGGAGCAATTGAATTGCAAATAGGAATTTCTTACGGCCGATTTCCTTGCGGCCGTTTAAGATCAAAGGATTTCCACCGGCGCGAGCGGCCGCAAGAGATAGCAAGGCACCGGCCGCAAGCCTGCCGGAATCCCCGGCCGTAAGGGAATAGAATAGCAGAATAGCTTGCGGCCGGTCCTTGCGGCCCCGCAACGGCTGCGGCCGATAATAGAATGAGGCCCCAAGTAAGTAAGTAGCGAGTTTCCAGTCTTATAGGGTGCTTTGGAAAAATGCAAAGACTCTAGGCTCAAAACAGGGCCCTCTTATCCCCTGTGCAGCGCTACAGAATATGTTGGCGCATTACAAATAAAAGTTAATAATTATAATAAATAATAGCTCAATAGGGTGTTACAGAAGCCATGGAATAGAGGCCTAAGAATCCTCCAAAGTGCTACTCCTCCTAATATGACCAAGTGCTTTGCAAAGTTAGTAATGGGAACTTGATAGTTGTATGACTCCCCTCCCCAATGAAGAAATCATTGTTGTGGTAACATTTAAAATGTGAGGGGCACCTCAAATGTTAATCAAGCCCTGTTGTGGGTTTAAGAGTTTTTTTTTCATGGGTTTTAATTAATTTATTACATATTTTTATTTAATAAAATTTATGTTATAAAATTTGAGTGTATAATACTGAAGACAATATTATATTAAGACCCTTCATACAAGAAGTATGAATAAATAATAATTTAGAGAGAAGAAGGAGATTCTAATTCAGTATATACCAATGCATAAATCACAAATTACATAATTGAGAAAAGTATCTAACCACATGAAAATCCCAATTTTATAGCCCGTTACTACATTAGAAAGATAACAGCTGATGTATGCATACAAAAAAAAAAGTCAGTGCAGTACTTTCTTTTCCAATTATTACTTTAAATCATTAAAGGTATATTGAAGTTTATTGTGTAACTCTGACTGACTGTTAGCTGTAGCTTTTTGTAGCTTTTCTGGAAGACGCTGGAGTGGCTTCTCAGGCAGGATGCGGGAGGGCTAAGGGAGGTGCTGTATAGTGGCAAACTCCTCTTGCCTGCTAGTATACACAGAGCCAATACATGCATTGTCGTTACCATTCCAACAGTGGAGGATAATACTTACTCCACAAGCTCTCTTTGAGCCTTATTCTATTGCCCAATTCGTAAATTTATACACACTTAAAATCTTTCTTAATATTGCTACATATTACTAAGTATTACTTATTGGCACTAATGAATTCTTAAGTCAATAGAATGCATATAAACATTTATAATAAAAAAAACACAAAGCCAAATTTATGAGTTCAAGCCATTTGCAAGTAGCTAATAGAATAAGGCTAATAGTGTCCCTACATACCCATAAAATCTCAGGTAGTAAACATCGATAACAACAACTTCCAGGTGAAATTTGTTAATGCTTATCAGGCTCGCCTCTTACAGGAGTGCCCTTAGACAAATTCCTAGTTTGGCTAATGGCAATCTGTTGCTGAATAGAGAGAGAGTTATAAACTTTTCCCTATGTGGTAGGCTCAATCTCTTTAGGAAAGGCAGAAAACTGTTGTGTAAGGCACATGTTCACTTACCAGGTTGGCACAGTGTTTATACCAGGTGTGTGTTTCTGCCCAGACCAGGCCCAGGCCTAGGGCAGAACATGTTCAGGGGCAGCAGGCTGCCTGAAGATGCTGTGCAGTAAATTTAATTATGTTTACATACATGTATGTACAGAAATGTTTATGTTCAGAAATATTTCTGTGTACTTGACACTTTCATATATATACACAAACATGTAAATGTATGATTTGAGATATAGAAAGGGGAAAAGTGGGCTTGAGGACTGCAAATCTAGGGCAGCATAAAAATTAAATAGACACTTGGTTTATAAACACTACATGTTCAAGGTGTCTCTATAGTTCAGTTTATTAAAGTATTTTCTGTAAATTAACCTTTTAGGCAACCCCAAAGAACAGTGCCTGAAATAATCATATTCAATGTGAGGCCACTATAGTAAATGCTGATATACTACACTCATGACATGCAGAGTGCAGGATCTGGAATCAGCATTGCCTATACAAGGTTCTGGTAAAGTTACATTGGTACAGAAAGCATAACTTTAGCATGCATGCTGTATATTTCACAATAACTCACAAACTATATGCAAGATACCCAGGTAATTTGTATTGCTGGGATCTTAAAATCCAATGGAGACGGTTTCTATTAACCACACTAATGAGATGATGATTTGTAGAAAGTAAGAGCTTATTGCACAGTCTGGAAGAGTATATTTAAGATTCTGAGAAAATTAAGGGTTATTTGCAAGGTCACAGAAAGCAATATCAGGTTATGATTGCAACTGATTTAATTAAAAAAAGGCTGCATTCGTTTTTATGATGAATACGTCTATGGTACTTGATTTTGTGATTGGCCCTTTTCCTGTTTTGGGGATTATCATGCCGTGGAATTTTTCTGTTAAAATATGAGTTTTTCTTGCGCAAGGTTTTTTATTTAATTTCTTCAGATAAATTGTTGAAATTCCCTGTTAATATTTTGGCACATTATTTCAGATTTTCACCTTTGATGGTCAGACAAATGAAGATTAAAATCACAAATTTTCAATCAAATTTGAAAAAAGACAAACTTTAAAACATTGAATGATATATCTTTACATAAAATGAGTGTTAAAAGGATTTTAATCTGTTTTAACCAATGCGAAAACCCCCGTCTAATCAAAAAATGTAACTAAGCTGGCGCACTGGTGCAATATTATATACATAATTACTGTAAGATACATAAAAAAAAAAATAAACCAGTATATATAACTAGCAACTTGCCCGTCAAAAATGATGGCAATAAAATTTGAAGCCTGGCAATGCTGTTTGCCACACAATGCAAGGCTCTAACTTGCGGGCCTTCAGTGCTCATTCCGAGGCTCTCACAGCGTTTACATTACTGGCCTTGCGATGAGCGCCTTTGCCACTTTTGGCGCTCATCGCGAGCCTCTGCAATCCCACAACTTGCAGGCCTTGCAATGAGCGCCTTCGGTGCTCATTGCAAGCCTCTCCCTCCCTCTACTTTATGAGCCTCGAGATGAGCGCCTTCGGGCACCTGCAATGAGTGGCTTCGCCACTCATTGCAGGCCGCAGCATGAGCTGCGCGCAAGCGTAAGCCCATAACATTGCGAGCCATGTGTCTCTTTGCCCCCCTCTCCCTCCCCTGTGTCTCTTTCCCCCCACTCCCTCCCCAGTGTTTCTTTCTCCCCTCTCCCTCCCATGTCTCTTTGCCCCCTCTTGCTGCTCTTTTTTTTTACCTCTTATCTACCTCCCCTGTGTCTCTTTCCCCCCTCTCTCACCCCTGTGTCTCTTTCCAACCTCTCCTCCCCCTTCTTTATTCCATTTACAGGTGTAAAACCATTTGCATGCTTGGAAAATTGATCAATTTCCCGAAGCAGTCTTCTGATTTGCAGCCTTGAAAAACAATTACGTCTTTATGGCCGCCATTTTTTTCAACGCTTAGCCATTTTCAGGCCTCCAAAAAACTCCTATTTACTAACAAATTAGCTTTCAATCTCACTTAAAGGCTCTCTGCCTCACCCCCTGTGCTGTGTGTGAGGTTGTCGGTTAATTGTTTAATCAATTGCCGTCATTTGGGAGCCTCCGAACGGCTTCCGAGTTATGGTCTTGAAAAAGTTAGCGGCCCGTTAAAGCCGTAATTTTTTCAAAGTTTTGTGGGCCTCGTGATGAGGGCCAAAGGCCTACGGTCTTTGGCGCTAATCGCGGGCCCTGCAATAAGTGGTTTCGCCTTTGGCACTCATTGCAAACCTTTTTACAAAGTCTTGTGGGCCTTGCAATGAGAGCCAAAGGCCTTCAGCGCTCATTGCAGCCCCCAAGAGACCCTCTCATTGCGCATGCGCAATCACGTATCTTTTAACATTGAGTGACGACAACTCGCAATTACCACAACTATTATCTGTGATACAAAATATGTACCATAGTTCTTATCCTTATTCCGTTCTGGATGGCAGGATGAGTTCCAAACAGGTTGAGTTCCAAACAAGCATTTCCCATAGGAATCAATGTAAATTGAAATAATCTGTTCCAGGTATCAGAATTTTCACATTTTAGTTTGAACTGATGGTCTTGTTTTGGGATACAAAACCTCAAACTAATCAGACATAAATAAAAAAAACAATAATTACATCAAATAGCATTTAACTTCACTTTTACTGTACTGAGAGGACTTGAGGGCCCAATGGGATGGGGGCAATGTAGGTCAGGAGAAGGAGGAGGAAGGAAGGAGGAGAAAGGTTACTGCTGGGAACTTTGGTTCTTGTACGCACAGACTACACTTTTGTTCTTGTAAGCACAGGCTGCACATTGGCTCTTACAGGCACAGGATGCACATTGGCACTTATAGGCACAGGCTGCACATTGGCACTTACAGGCACAGGATGCACATTGGCACTTACAGGCACAGGCTGTAGATTGGCTTCCACAGGCACAGGCTGCACATTGGAATTTACAGGCACAGGCTGCACATTGACACTTATAGGCACAGACTTCACATTGACACTTACAAGCACAGACAGAAGACACATTGGCACTTACAGGCAAAGGCTACACATTGGCACTTGCAGACACAGGTTGCAGATTGGCTCTTACAAACACAGACAGGCTGCAGATTGGCACTTACAGACAAAGACGGACTGCAGATCTGCACATAGAGATAGACAGGATGCACATTGGCACTTACAGGCACAGGATGCAGATCAGTTCTTACAGACACAGGCAGGGTGCAGATTGGCTCTTGCAAACACAGACAGACTGCAGATCAGCACATAGAGACAGACAGGATGCACATTGGCACTTACAGGCATAGTCAGGCTGCAGATTAGAACTTACAGGCACATGATGTAGATTGACTATTACATACACAGACAGGCTGCAGATTGGCTCTGACAGGCCCAGACAGACTGCAGATCAGCACTTACAAGCACAGGCAGGATGCAGATAGGCTCTTACAGACACAGACAGTTTGCCCATTGGCTCCTAAAGGCACAGATAGGCTGCAGATCGGCTCTTACAGACATATACAGAAAGCAGATTGGCACTTGCCCAGACAAGATGCAGATTGGCTCTTGCTCAAACAGGATGCAGGGTGTCGCTAGTGCATCGACTTCCGAGCAAAGGTCGATTTCCAAGCAATTATCCACCCTGTGAGATGCTTCAAGAACTGAAAATGATAAAAAAAAATGGAGCCTACGTGAACCGTGGTACCACTGTATATATGTTCAAATTATGTTATCTTAAAATCTGTTGTGCTGGTGATTATGCTGGTATGCTGACTGAACAAGATATGGATTTCTGGAACAGAGATAGATACAGACCGGGCCTTGAACCTAAGACCATGTCCTGTTAGCAAACAATTGCCATAATCCAATCTTTGTTAGTGGTAGCTGAGAGTGCAAACAGTAGTTAAGGGCTCTGGGGACAGGCAAATAATCAGAGCTGGTGGCAAGCAGAGAGTGAGGTATAGGTCATGGTGCAAATCCAATAAACAAACACAGAATAAATCACGAATACTGCACACCCACAGACTAAGGTTGAGCAAGTGTGACACCATTTTCTAGCTTCTCTGTTTCCACCAAGATTTCACACAGCCAAAATCAATCACCGGCATTCTGTCTTCCTTAGGCCTGGGCCTGAGTTAGTAATGCAGCATACAGAATACAGACCAATTAATGATGTAGGTAGGAGGAATAACCCTTTCAATACCAATATGAAGTTCCTATTATATTACTTTTAACTAATCAATAGAAGAAAATGGTTGTTTTGCCATGACTAATGTTATCAAGCCCTGAAAAATTAACAGTACATTTCATCCATTATTATGAATTATAGCATCATTGTCTATCCCATGTATTTCTCTTTGTTTTTTTCTCAATCGCAGACTCACATTTCTTCACTCTCTTTCCACATCATTGGTATGTGCATATCTAGGCATATGAATGTAATCATACACGTGGACACCAGCCATTTTTCCCTGAGTCATATATTTTTCATTTTAATCTTACTCTGAAAAAACAATCTTTAATCAGAAGCTTTGGCACTGCTGCATAGAATTCCAGAGATTGTATCTATGTAGTCATGAACCGAAAAGGTTGTTTGTAGATATTTTTGTCCTCTTATCTTCATGTTTTTTTTTTCTGTATAATAATATTCCAGTAAAATAAATCTCTTATTACCCCATCACGGTCACAAAATCAAATAAAAGGAATATCAACAACATTGAGTTTCCTGTTTCATTTAAGATTCTCTCTGAAGTTTTTATTTATTTGTGAAATATGTGACACACCCATTGTCACATTTAGTCTTTGAGTCTTATCTATTTGAACGGAATCCTGACGGCTTCCTGATACAGGAAAATGAGTATTCTGCAAATTGGTTGTGGGAAAGGTTGAACATTTAGCTTTTTCAATGACAAAGTCCTTATACTTTCCTAATACCACAAATCAGAACCTCAAGCCCCATTCTTCTGGATCTCCATTGCATTATTACATTTATCATATATCTCAACAGAAGCAAACAGAAGCTATCAATTGCATGCTGATATATTAGGGACCCTATTGAATTGAGCAATTGTAAGTTACTGGAGCCCGTAAACTAATTTGCTATTCAATTGGCGTCTTTTAGCGAGCTGCAAATGATCTATGGATTACAGGCTGAAAATGTATGCGGTTGTCAAAATTGTAACTTACAGCCCATCGAAACCTTTGATCTTTCAAGCCCGCAATATTTACAAACGCTAAAATGGCAAATCGCTATTCAATTGCTACAATTTCTCAAGCCCGCAAATGTTTTCACACCCGTAAACGGCAAATGTAGAAGAAAATCCTACGGGTACCAGATAGGACTCGGAGGGGGGTTTAACACCTGTTCGTAAAACTGTAAATGCAAAAAAAAAACGTTTGACATTAGAATTAATTGCACAACAGTCTCAATCTCTCAAATCTGCAAACAAAAATTAATTTATTTTATGTTTCATTTCGGTGTCATATCACTCTCGGGAATCAAGGAGTATCAGGCCACCCACATGGACTTAAACAGTATCAGTATTAATTTTTATTATTTTGCACATTGCCGAATTGCATGTCTGATCGCATATCAGACCTCTAAATGCTGTTTGATTGATGTGTAACCTCCATGTTTTACTGATCTAATGATCACAGTCTCATGTACTATTGGCTGTTTCTAAATCGGTAGTTACGACCTTACATAACTTGATCACGATCACGCTCTGAAATGCTACATACGATTGCATGGTTTATGGTTTTGGGCTTTCAGCCCATAACTTGCGGGCTTGTTCAATTGAATCACTCTTCTAAATAAACTACATTACATAAAAATATTTATATGTTTGTATTTGTATGTTTATCCATAAAAACTTAATTCTCATAAACCATTCGGATCTTGGTGAATTTTGTAAAAATTAAGTGACTATCCCTGTCATAGACTTATCGTTTTAAAACAAATATTTTCAGAGTGATTTATAAGATGAATACATTTGTTAATGTGGGTAGAAAGATGAATAAAAAATCAACAGTGTAAATACAGTTGAGAAGCAAAAATATATTGAACACATCTATGTGCCTAAGATACTGTGACATCAGAACTTGCATATAGACATTATGTGCATATACAAACATATGTCAATGTACTGAACTGCAGAAAATGTGCTGCCCTAGGCCTGGGCCTTGTGATCCTAGTCAGTAACACATCCCTACACACGTCCTTGCTGTTGTCCTTCATGAAACTGTAGTTGAAATATTAGAAATGTGTAACCCAGTGGTGGCTAGTAACTTTTCAGGTTGGTGAGACGGCAGAGCAAGAGCTGGCCCCTCCCTTTTCACAGGCTCCACCCATTTATATGGACTCCACCCCATGATGGCATATTGACCTTTATATGCACCGTTCAATTTCTATATACTGGCTCCACCCACTGTTTTTTCCCCCCTGTTGATAAATTCTAGATTCTTAGGACGAATGATAACATTAAAATGTCTCTTCTGTTTAAACAACACAATGACACTCACCAACAGTTGGTTATCGTTTCCGGGTCTCCTCTATTTTCCCCCAAAGTCTCTCCCCTATCCCCCCCCCATGTATCTCTCCCACCCTCTCCCTGTCTCTCTCCCACCCATCCCACTCCCTCCCCTGTCTCCCTCCAACCCTCTCCCTCCCCTGTCTCTCTCCAACCCTCTCTCTGACTGTTCCTTCCTCCCCGTGGTGCGCAATGAAGTGTGCATGCGCTTGACTAGAGCGCAACACGAATGCGCCATATTGCCCCTGTATTAACATGATTACATAGTGTTCTGCACACTACTGAGCATGCGGCAAGGGTTAATTGCGGCAAGGGTTGTTGGTGGGCCCCATGAAGGGGGTTAATTGTAAGTGTGCAAGAGTTAATTTAATGGGAGCTGCAGGAATTTTAAATCTTTAAAATGCAGCGGACCATGTGGACCATGCAGGGGTCCCAATTGGGGGGGGGGGGTAATATTGGGTGCCTACAAGTACCCCAGCAATGGGGGCATTTAAATATTTAGATGCTGCAGAGGTCCTGAATGGACCTCCCCCTTGATTCTGATTGGATGATGCTGCCAGCTGACAAACAGTCTCAGTGCTAAAGATTAGAGCACATTACAGTAGTGAGAATTAAAAAAAAAAGTTGAAAATGCTGTCTCGCCCAACTCTGTAGCACTTAATGCAGCTGCACTAGCAGGGGGAAAAAAGGGAAGGCAATGGTTAATAATTTAAAGTTTTAGCAGCATTTTGTTTTAGTTATTAATGAATATGATATAATGAAATGTTATTTTATAAATATAAAATTACACAATTAAGTCAGTTATAACATTTTGGGATAGTGATTGCCCCATTTCCCCTATGCACCAGCCGCCCCTGTAATACCAAAACCACTCCCACAAGGGTAAGGGCTTCACACTACCAATGTCTCATGAACTCAGACATACAGCACGTCACTACTGTTTGTTTGTTAGCAGCATAAGAAATTGGTTGTGTGAATTCCATTCCTATGTTGGTGTGGCTTAGGTCACAGGGATGCAACATTATAGCACAGTATGGCATAGTGCAGATCAACACACCTATGATTATTTTGTCACTAGGAATTTGCATGTCAAAAATGACGAGAATAAAATTGTAAATCTGGCAATGCTATTTGTCACACAATGTCAGGATTTTAGCCCATTAAGCACCTTGGGCGCTCATCGTGAGCCCCGTGCTGAGCGCCTTCGACGCTCATTGTGTTGCTCGCAATGAGAGCCTTCTGTGCTCAGTGCAAGTCTCTCCGCAAGTGTACTTCAACTTTCCTGCTTTGCAATGATAACCTCGGAGTTCATCGCGAGCCCCACGATGAGCGCCTTCAGTGCTCATGGTGTGGCTCGCAATAAGCGCCTTCAGGGCTCATTGCAAGCCTCCCCCTGTGTATTTTATGGGCCTCGCGCTTGAGCAGCTTTGGCGCTGATCTCGTGTCTATCAATGAGCACCTTTAGCGCTCATTGCAAGCCTCTTACCCCTGTGTAGTTTAGGAGCCTTGCGATTGGTGTTACTGCCTTGGGTTAAATGTTACTGGCTTGCGTTAAGTGTTACTGCCTTCAGGCTGTTTTTCCTGCCTTCAGCCTCGTTTTTATACTGTTACGTTTTTTCGGCTACCTTTTTTTTTCTCGCTTAGGCGAGGTGGGTTTTTGGTCTTTCCAGTTACGTGGTTGGGGCAATTTACGTGCTTCGGTCCTAAGTCCTATGGGGCTCGCGATTCTAGTTGCGCGGTTCGGACGTTTTACATGCTTTGGTCCTAAGTCCTACGGGGTTCGCGATGAGCGCCTGCGGTGCTCATCACGAACCCTGCAATGATGCCTGAACTGCTCGCCTCGCTTTGCGATGGACGCAACTATTTAATATTGCGTGACCTTCATCGCAATGTGATAAACACTGACAACTATATATGCGATCACTAAATATGGAGGAATTGATAGGCAGCTATTGAGCTGAACACAAGTAGATTGAAAATGTCCCACTTCTGTATCCCTTTAAATAGCAAATTCCAGGTAATTCATCAAACCATAACTTGTATTCCTTATCTTTGTATTTATTTACATTGAGATAAGGCAGAGCTCATGGAGATGTGCTGCAGCCTTTCTGTGAGATAACTATTTTCATGCATATATACATTTGTTATGTTTAAAATGTTACTCTTGAAAAGCATTACAGAACATTAAAAAAAGGGATAACTTTTTAAAACATTAATAGTCACTTATAATGAAAAAGTGTAGCTAGTTCCATGGTTGATTTCATTTGAATTTACCTAGTTTGTCCTGTTAATTTTAAAGGGACAAGGCAAATATCCAGTTTTGGCTGAAATGAAAAACTTTAGCTATAAATAAAGATATTTGCATTTGATTATTACTAAAATAGGCTTTAAGTCTCTATAATTTATTCTTATGATTACCAACTGGGCCCATTCTGCTGATATTGTCCCACTGTGACTGTAAATGTATCACCGTAGATAAAACACTCTACTTTGTATAACAATTTTGAATAGTAAATTCTGCCTATAAAGCAGTATTCAAGATCATTTATGTAATACAAATGTAATTATAAAAACAGCCACTTGCAGATATCCTTATTTACACATAAAGTTTTTTTCTACAATGTTTGGAACCTTTGTTATGTCCCTTTAACCAAGATTTTTATGACATGTTTAGGATGAGCTAATTTATCTAACCCTTAAGTGTAATTAATGGTCAATGCCCACTTTGGCTATGTTCAAGAACAATCCCATCCTACACCAAATATTAAATATGAACCTAGAGCATTTTCATGAATATTCAAATTGATATTTTTTGCTACTTATGTATTTTTCTCTTTTATACTTTTACTTTTATACTATTTTTTTTTTCTGCAAGCAATTGCACTCATAGTGGACCCAATATCTCCGGGCTTATCAGTAATTATTGACATTTATTTGCCATTAACAAAAAAGATCAAAATGTATAAATCTCTTTGGATGGACCAGAAAAGCCTTAATGATAACTCAAAATATCAAACTTCATTGTCAGTTTACTGTTGGAAACAACCAATTGATAAAGGACTAATTATTTCTTATATGTTTGAATTATACCATACTTGAACCCTTTCCTATGAAAATATCTGTACATCACCCACTTACCGGTAACTGATTATGCATTTTCACAGGAAGAATGTGAAATCACAATTGTTTATCAGGTGGTTTCTTTGGTACTAATGTTATTGAGCCCCAGGTGGGGTAAAAACGTATAGAATAAATTATTTAGTATTTTGATTGCACTAAACATTTCATCAATTGCAATCCAGAGTATTCTAACATTTCTTAAACAGTAAAAAAACTCAACTCAAACTCAGAATCAACTGAAAATGTACTTTCTAAGAAATATGCATGAACAAACACTGACACATTTTAAGGAAATGATGGCACCAAATGTTAGATTAATTACACAGAAAAGCTGCAAAATCAATATGTGTATTCAGTCCTTTAGGGGGGAAAAAGTTGTAGCTTGCATATTCCTAATGTTTCGCTCTAACAACATTTATTAAATCTATTTCCATCTCTTATGCCAGAAAAGGCTACCTCAATTCCTTTGATTAAGAGCCCCCTAGGCTATTTAGTGTTAAATCACTTCTTATATGAGGCGAGGTTCTTTCTACTATATAAAGTCATTGTGCAAGAAACAAAGACAGACTACGATGAAGTCAGTCACATACCAGTGATTCTCCACCAGGGATCCAGTTATCCTTGGGTGGTACAACAATCTGCCAAATAAACAAAAAAGCAAACAAAATTAAATTAAAACAAAGCTAAATGTAATAGAATTATGTGAAAGTATTCCAAAAAGAAATATGTGTTAATCTATAGTTGAAAAAAAAAAAAGTATTAAAGTCTTCGCAAAAAAAAGCCATGAGTGTGTACATGCGTGCACTTGGGAACCACATTAGACGCTGGAGGCCGATAAGAATAGATGCAGACTCCTCCTCTGATTTCAAATAATCTCTAAATGTAGGAAAGATATACAATGTCCCAGGGAACTATATTTACAATCAAGATTAAATAAATGGGTTACAATATAGCAAATGTTATATTAACTGCAGAGCATGTCTCAACTTGTTTGATCCTTCTTTGGACGTCTTTTTACTCAACAATGGGGCTGTTCCACGCTTGTTTCTTCTTTTTCTTAAGCCTATAGCATATTGTGGTTGAGCTATTCCCTCTAAAATAACAAATTGAGATAACAGATCTATACTGCTTTTGTGATATTTGATTTATCTACACTAGCTAGTTGAGGATATTTTCTATTCAGTTTGTAGGTCATATTCTATTTATTGAGCATTGATATTTGTCTTTATATTTAATTATCCAGTGACTGTATTCCATATTTAATTGCAAGTTCTCCTAATAAAACAACTTTTTTGATATCCCTTGCAACGCAGTTTCATACTAGCAGAAACTGTATGCATTTGCATAACATGCCATTATGACATGAATATAATATATTTGTAGATAATATTATGAGACTGGAAGAGACTATTGGGGGGTGGAAATGCCCACATGTCCATGGAGCTAGACTCTCAAGAACCAGCCCAGCAGGTGGCTTCCTAGGAGCTTCAAAGAGGTTCCAGAATCTGGTGCCAAATGGAGCTATCTGGCAAACTCTTGATTGGCTTGTGTTATCTGAGGAAGTATGAGAATATTTTATTGTGTTTTACTATACAGAAAATGAGTGTGTCATTCAAAAAGAGCTGTTTGAAGAGACTGGACTGATTGATCTCTAAGTATAATTTACCAAGTGTAATAGCTCTCCTTCTAAAGTCTTGTATTCTCCTGAGACCAGAGGATATTGCGATCTGCTAGCAGCTCCAGTCTGCTGGTGTAAGAGGAAGTTCTAGTGGTGGTTTACAGAGTCTAACAACCAGCTATACACTGTTTGTTTCTGTTCAATCTCAGACATATTTCTAAAACTAAATGGAGTATATCAACGTGTGCCAACATGTTGAGAGCCACGCTATATACTGACTAGCGAATTGCCTGTCAAAAAATTACAACAATAAAATTTGAAGCCTGGCAATGCTGTTTGCCACACAATGCAATGTTTTGCCCCCTCTGAGCACCTTCGGCGCTCATCACGAGCCTCTCCTCCCATCTACTTCACCGTTTTTTTACAGGCCCCTGTGTCTCTTTCCACCATCTCCCCCTGTCCCTTCCCTGTGTCTTTCTCCTCGGTGTCTCTGAATTTTTGCGTGGCGCACGCTGACTGCTGTTGGTTTTATTTTCAAAGTTCCGCATGCCTGGCATCGTTGGTGTAAGTGTTACTGTCTTTGCCGTTGTGTATTTTCTAAGTTCTGCGTGCCTGGCTTGTCAGAGCCTTGTTTTCATCTCGTTTCAGAATTTTTAAGTTTTTTCGGACACTATTTTCTTTTCCGCTTCAGTGATTTTCGATCGTGAAAAAAGACACAATATGCCTCAAATTATCTTGCAACCTCACTCACCAGGTCCCTGGCTCTCCCCCTGTGCTGTGTGTGTATGTGAATTTGAGGCATATTTGTGTGTTTTCGACGTATTCTCCATTTCAGTGGTTCAGCCGTTAAAGTCGTATTTTTTGCGAGCTTGTGCCTCAACGGCTCACCTCGCTTTGCGAGGCTCATAAGCGTGACAACAACTCGCAGTTTGACAACTATTATATGTGATTTAACAGCATTACTACATCAGTAATTCTATACTACAGAAGCAGCATATGTTATTGCACAGCACAGGTACATTAAGCACATTAAAAAAGACCATGAAAACAGCGCAGCATATGTTGAAAGGACATTGCCACCCCAACAGGAAGTTGGTGTCATATCAACAAGCGCCAAAACTATGCGTTAACCATTCCTTAGATACTAAGCATTGTTTTTGCTGCTTTGTTATGCTAATATATATGTTAGTATGCCAGTTTTTGACTCAATACTTGATAAACATGTGACAGATGATCTAATTGCATGATAACAGACTATGATACTTATTAACACATCAAAGCAGTTGAGCAGTATCCAGGGCTGCCTACTCAGGCAAAAATGTAACACAAGCAATAGTGAATATCTCAACAATGATACACTTTGGAAAAATAGCCATTTTTTTCATGATCTTTAAGAATAACCTAAAAAACAAACTGATTTTGGGGAGATAGAATCCCTTTAACTATACACTATAGATGTATGAAAAAGGGTTGAAGTTAACATTCCATTTTACACATTTGTTAATATGTATTGAGTTTACATCATTGGATCGATGTGAAAAATAGTAAAACATTTTTTTTAAATAATACAACAATATTATATTGTATGTTAAAGAAAGAATTGTGCAATTTAGAACATAAGAACGTAGTACATAAATATGGAGCTTGCAAAAGCATGCTGTAAATTATACTTACCATTTTCTTCTAGAGGAAATAATTGTTGAGAAGTTCAGCATTGTTTGTTCTCCACTTTTATGCAAATGTGTGGGTCATGGACTAAGTATTTGATTTGAAGTGCTAATTAATATTATTCTGATGTTAGATCCACTCCTTGACTCTTTCCAAAATGAATGAACTGCAAATTGAACACATTGAACCACACATAAGCGTAAGAATGCAGCAAACACAATGCTTAATATCTTATGAATGATTCTCCATACTGAAAAATGGTTAGTAAAATGTTTAGGCAGTTTTTAACATTCTAAGATGGAACAGACTTGTTGTTAGGGTGACAGTGCCCCTTTAAACTCTTTACAGGCAGAAACCCATATTTATTAATCAGCACATTGACAAATCAAGCAGAATCAGCCTATGGTGCTCTGAGTAGTTCCAACTACTATTAAAGGACCACTGTTGTCTTCTTTTTAAGATATATTTTTTGAAGCGCTAAACTTGATATTATGCAACCTGTTTTTACAACCTTTTATATACAGTTTTGCTGCAGTGGAGTCCACTATATTTGCACAATTTCTGCTGACCTACATCCTGAGATTCAAAAAGACTTAGGCCCTCATTCAATTACGATTTGGAAAATTGAATAGGGCTCTAAATAAGCACATAACATATTTTTTTTAAATAAGTTTTTAGTTAGTGAAAACCTTGCTTTTGGATAGATGTTCACTAACTAAAAACTTCTTTAAAAAAATATGTTATGTGCTTATTTAGACCCCTATTCAATTGGCCAAATTGCAATTGAATGAGGGCCTTAGAGCCTTGTTAAATTGCAATTCAGCAAATTCTATAGGGCTCTATATAAGCACAGAGCGTATTTTGTTACAGAAGTTTTTAGTCAGTGAACTTCCATCCAAAAGCAAGGTCTTCACTAACTAAAAACTTCTGTAAAAAAAAATATGCTCTGTGCTTATATAGAGCCCTATAGAATATACTGAATTGCAATTTAATAAGGCTATTAGGATCCTATTAAATTTCAAGGCCGCAGTGGCCGTCGTACAGCCCATATGTCTAATAGGGCCCAAGTCTTTTCGAATCTCAGGAGGAATTTACAGAGTTACAGAGCGATTAAATTAGAGCAATTGCATCTAAAATGTAACAATCAAAAGTATTTTCACCATTTTGAAGTTTTCGATCTCTATAGAGACATTTTTACTACAGTGTAATTTGTAATAGGGATTAAGGAGCAACTTAATTCAGCACAGTTTGGAGCCCATCTCTGTAAAGATCTCCTAAAAGCATGTTGAAATACTTTTAGATTTTTTTAAATACGTGCATTTTTTCACTGAGAAATAAAAAAATGTAATCTCTGTTTACATGTGTCACTGACTGCCCCCAGACAGACCCACAGCAACAGCTCCGTGCTGTGAGCATGAGCAAAAAGAGTTAACCGTTCACAAAGCATCTGTGCAGAGAATGGAATGCTTCACCAAACGGTTCGGCAGGATACAATGTGTTTGTAAACAGACCTAAAACCTTTTTCATTTTTTTCTACTTTCTACTTTTTTAATCCCTTTTCTGGTAATTTTTTTGAGAATGTAAGCTCTTATGAGCTAGGTTAATAGTCCTGCTCTATCATCTACACTGTTTAAACTGCATTTCTCATATACTGAGATACATAGAATTTGACAGACTCACACTCAGGGGTAACAAAGATAGACAGAAAAACAGTATTGCATAGACTGGTAGGTATTAAAAGACAAACAGACAAACATTAAGACAGAAAGACGTACAATCAAGTATTAAATAGACAGGTAGGCAGACAAGCAGATGTCACATAGACATGCAGCAGGTGTCAGAAAAAAGATAGATGGACAGTAATTATTTAGGTAGATGTATAGACAGACATATAGGTATTTGTATAGATAGACAGACAAACATTAAGTGTTACATAGACAAATAAATATACAATCATGTATTAAATAGATAGATAGGCAGACATGCAGGTGTCAAATAGACAGGCAGCCAACAGGTGTCACATAAAAAGATAGATGGACAGACAGGCAGGTATTATATAGGTAGATGTAAAGACAGACAATGGGTATTTTTATAGATAAACAAACATATAAGTGTTACATAGACAGAAGGATAAACTGATGTTAGATTAGAAACACGTTCTATAGCAGTAGTACAGAAATAGTGTTCTATAGCAAAATAGCCATCCACTTATGACATGAACAAATGGGGGATTTACTAAGAATCTCAAGTGGGTGTGATGAGATAAGTGCTGTGAGTTCAGTCTTCCCCATAGGAAATAGTACATAGTAAAACATGGGATGCACATCTCATGGACTTAAAATGCTTAGTAAATTCCACCATAGATAGACTAAAGAACATAGATAAGTAGATAGATAGATAGATGAAACCAGCAGGCTTTCATGCCAAGATGTTAAATGTTACAGACAAATATTTTATCATGACTCATTCTCTAGCACTGTGTTCTTGTTAACCTTTCATGAATTTGGCAAATAATTTAAAAAATAAATAGGTCTAAAATAATATATGATTTTTCACCATCCCATCCTGTCTGAACCTGGTAATTTTTCTTTTGTTGGCATTTTCCCAAACCCTCCACTAGTTCGATGTTCATCTAAGCTCTCCGCCAAAATTTACTCATCAGAGATGCATCTCTGATTCTGGGAAAAAATTAGTATAAATATTCCCACACAACTTCAAATTTATGGAAATTTATGAATATAAAAAAGAGAACTTAAAATGCTGCAGTAAGCTTGAATAGATGAAAATGTCTAGTTTTGTATGAATGCTAAAAAATATATTTTTTCATGTGATAACATCGAAGTAGCTAACATTTCCAGATATGTACATTTTAAATTTGTTTTCCATAGAGTAAATATTCCCAAATAGAAGCAAGTCAATTGTTGAAGAAGTCATTTTTTTTTTAATTTATCATCTGTATTTACTGAGCTTTATTAAATATTGGAAATATATGGTTATGCAAAGCTAATTCAAAGGTTAGGGCTGGGTGACCAGAGGAAACTTAATACATTATATACCCCAGCGTACCACACCCATAGTCTAATAAAGTTCAGGCAATGTTATGAATGTAAAACTGCCAATGCATTTATTGATTAACATTAAACAATAACAATAAATTGTTACTTGACAGTAACTGCTATGTTATATTTAACTCTCACTTTGCGGTCAATTGGACGATGGCCATGTACCTTCAAGAAATCAGCTTGCAGTATCCCAGCATGCTGTAAATTTATATAGTGGAGCCATAGTATGGCTCCCTAGCTAGCAAACAAAAAGCTCCCACAGTTACGAGGAAGCCTTTTCTCATTGCAATATGGCCAAATGGAATGGCGACCTAAGTATGGAACAGTTGATATTCAGTATATCACTTTTGGAAAAAGATAATATCATGGTATTTGTTTGGCTAAAAGATTTTTTATCTCATTAATAAGGTAAATAGATTACATTTATCATATTAGTGTAGCCACCCTAACAACAAACCTTACTCAACTCTTCAACGTCATCACAACCATCTTAAAGAAACCCCCTTTCATCACTTTCTAACTACAACCCCATCGCTCAACTCAACCTCTCTGCTGCCTTCAGCACACTAGACTTCCCAAACTCTTCACTCACTAGGCAACTGTGACACATTGTGCTCATGCTTTTAATACTCTTTCTAACTGAACCTTCAGTGTCCTCTACTGTGCTGCCTCTTTCTCTCCACTACCTCTGTATGTTTTGGTACTTTTTTTTCTATAGATCTTCTATTGGTAATCTAATCAGTTCATTTGGAATTAAGAACTGTATTCTTTTTGAATTGTGGTGTTGGGGAAAACTTCGTAGAGTCGCTTGGACGTCAAGAAGATACACTCAATCAATACCACAGGCAATGAAGCCAAATTCTTCACTGGAAAGGTATGATCATGAGGCTAAAACTCAAATATTTGGCCATATCAGGAGAAGGCAGAATTAGAAAAGACTGTGATGCTCGGAAAGATTGAAGGAATAGAAAGAAGGAGATGACTGAGGCAGAGATGGAAAGATGAGATCATTGAAGCAATGAGCATGAGCTTGATGGATCTCAGAGAGGCAGTGGCTGACAGAGGTGCACGTCGTGCTGTTGTGCATAAAGTCATGGAGAGTCAGACATGACTGAATGACTAAACAACAACAACTACAACTACAACTATATTCTCTCCTCTCCAAGCCCATCCACCTCCTAAATAACTTAAACATCTTTCTGACATTTCTTTCTGCATTGCATCCCAGCATCTTCAAAACAGAGCTGTTGCTTCCACTTCCTCCACTGCCATACATGACATTTCCCTTTCAGGAGTCATTACAAAATTCACTGCAAAATCTCAAGTATGCCATCTTGGTGTTACATTTAGTACAGAGCTTACCTTCATCCCAAACACATTCTATACCTATGATATACCTAATCTGCTTTTTCTAAAGGGTAACATTTAAAATCCTTGTATCTAGGATAATTTCACGAAATATACTCCAAGCTCCCTCTCTTCTTTGCCAATGACTTACTCCTCTCATTCTCTATCAATACCTCCTTCCATACTCCACCCATAACTTCCTAAAGAACATTTCCTCCACAGCTCCCAATCTTTGGAATACCCAAACTTGTTTCATTCGGCACCTCAATCATTTTCAGATCTCTAAATAATCAGTTAAAATATATATATTCAGAGAAATATACCACTCAACCACTCCATAAACCAAATCATAAACCAAAGCCAAATATTCTGGTAGGCTCACATGTCTCCCTCGACCACACTTTATTATCTATACAAAAAGCAGTCCCCCCACTTTATGTCTCTACCACTCCAAGTACACTAAAGCTCATTCTCTAGTGTTTCACCAGCATGGCATCTCAGACTGATAACCATTGACTTGAACGGAAGAAGAATGAGAAGTTGTTCTCAATGCAAAATTCTGACTAAATAATCACATATATAGTTCTCAGCAGCGCTACCTTGCCAAAATCCGTTTGTAACGCAACGTTAAAACTGCGGGCTCGCAAAGCAAGGGCCGCAGTTGAGGGCCGCAACCATCCGTGGTTGCGGACAGGCAAGGAGCGCCAAAGGGCAAAGGCGCTCCTTGTGCTGGTGGAGAATAGTGCCATAGACGCTCATCCCTACGACCCCATACGACTTAGGCAGGGAGCGCCGAAGGCATTCGCTGCTCTGGTGGAGATGAGCGCATATGGCGCTCACCCCTACGACCCCGTAGGGCTTAGGCAGGGAGTGCCGAAGGCACTCACTGCGCTGGTGGAGATGAGCGCCGTAGGCGCTCATCCCTACGACCCCGCACAACTTGCACATCATACCTACACATCAACACAAAACTCAAATACACAATTCACTGTGCGAGCGCCGTAGCACTTTGAAAAAATCGCCTATAAAAAAATTATGGCCCGTAACACTTACAAAAGGAAACCACCGCTTAGAAAAAAAAATATGAGCCGCAAAAAATACGAATTTAACAGCCACACTACGCACAGCGGAAAACACGAAATACATACTAAAATTAAAAAAAATACACACACAGCAAGGGGGGACAGCCCGGACGTCTGGAAATGAGGTTATGAAATCAATTTTAAAGACTTTCGCCACTCGAAAATCCCATGAGCGAGAGAAAAAATGGCTGCCGAAATAATGAAAACGAGGCTACACAACACCAAAGCACGCAAAACACCGCCAGGCACATACGACTTTTACACAGAACCGTACGAGGTAGGAAGGACGCTAAATGCTCCACACCTGCGTAACACATACACAATCGCAGCCATTTTACAACACCAACTGCAAACTAATAACATTACCATTCTAAAATGCGGAACTACACAGCTAAACAAATGGTTTCCCCTTGCGCACACAGTCTATTTACACTACACACTGCACACATGGCTGACACTTACACCTCAGCTCACCAACAGTGCAAATCTACATTGTATGCTGCAGGAACATCAAAACAGATTGTTAACTCTTCAGCACATTGCTTCCTGCATATATTAATTAGAAATAGGTAAAGTATATTAATTTATAATTTTAGTAAGTAATTAATTAACATTACAAAATACATAGACAGAAAAAAAAAACAGACAACAGTATAACAATAGACGCTAAAGGTGCTCAGCGCACGCCTCACAAGAAGCATCAAAGGGGTTTAGAGGAGCACAACTACACCAGGGGAGAGGCTCGCAATGGCAAGGCCATCAGCGCAAACCTTGCAATGAGTGCTCTGCAAGGAGCTCTGATAAGCAAAAATACACCAACCAAGAGGCTGGCAATGGTACTCGCACAACCAAAAGACTTACTTTGTGTACCAAACAGCATTACCTGCCTTACAATTCTATTGCCGTCATTTTTTGACGGACAAGTCGCTAGTAATAATAATAATAATAATAAATCCCCATAGGAAATTAGAAAGCATGTTTAGCTAGGCAAGGCTTATTAGCCAGTAAATACTGCCACTTACAAGCTCTAAAAAAATCAGTTAACACTCACCAGCATTACCAACACGATAACACATATTGTTATTGCACACTATTTATAAATCATGAAATACTGGCATGTATACCAATACTTACACTGCTTTCACCTATCTCTATCATTATTAAAATATACACTGAGAATACATACTAAATACCTCTCCAACTTTATGCCTTGAATACAGACAGCCAAAATCATATATATATATATATATATATATATATATATATATATATATATATATATATATATATATATTTATATATATATATATATATATATATATATATAATACCATTCTCTCCTGCTCTCACCTAAGCCCTGCTGCATCTCACATTTGCATAAACTGGCAGCTGTGTATTAAACAGTCCATCCATCTGTATTAGTAGAATTCTTAGGACAACCTTATTGACATATCTTCTCCTACTCTTTGGGCACATTATAAAGGTTGGGGAGAATGGTACTTGTCAATGTATGCAAAAATAATGTTCAGATAAGTTTTAAAATCTGCATTGAATCTTGAAACCAAAATGGAGTTTTATACCAAATTTACTGTAAAATATTGAATTGTAAAGTGATGTGATTTCCACCACTGAGAAGGGTGTGAGCATGATGGAAGACGTTTTATAAAAGGGTTAAGAAGGATCTTTGTAAGAGGATTTCTGAATCCTACTGTATATGTAATATGAGAAATGGCCTGTGGGAACTAGGGCTTATTGAAGCTTTTCTGTATTCAATCATCATATATATATCACCAACGCAAGGAATGGGAAGGAATAATTATGTAAAGTTCAATAACAATAATTCATTGAGATTCAGGCTTGAATAGAAATACAGGCAGATGGTTTTTCCATTTCGGCTGGTCCTGTATTGTAAAGAGGCTGCTATGTGGGAAATGGGATTTTACCGTCCCATTTTCACAGACTAGTATAGCTAAGACTGCCCATTTGACACATCTGTTTTAAAGATGTTTCTTTATGGACATTTCACATTTGTAGCTATCAGGCTATAGTGTAACTGCTCCACCATGCGGCAAAGTCTATTTTCATAATTTTTAACAGCAGGTTTTGTGGGAAATGTATTTAAATTGAAATGTGTTATATATTTTCATAGAAAAGGACATAGAGAAGTCTATAAGACAACATTAAGAATTAACTTTGGACTATATGGTTAAAACTAAATGTAAAAAATAAAACCTGAAGAATATATCACTTACAAGATAGCAAACTCTCCAGGAAGTCCTCACTTTGATCACTCTTCACTGTCGTAAATGATACTTTAGTCTCTAGTGAATTAAATCACATCACAGGATGCCCCCCTATGATTGACTGAAGTGGCAACCATGGAAAACACATCTGCAAAGTGAGCAAGTAGGGGGAGGAGACAGCACTGTCCTATGTTTTCTTGAGAGACTGAGAAAGTTTTATGTATGTCTCCAAGTCTGTTTTGTAAAGTTTTGCAACTGTTTCATGACAACTGCTATTATGTATTTTATTGTAGGGCTGACCATCCATAAATGTATATTTTTCGGGATCTAGGACGTCACTATGGCAAATTCTATTCTAAAAGATACAGCAAATTCCATAGTGCTAGGGTACTATAAACAATGGATATACATTAGTTATATACATTTGACTGCAGATAAGACAAGACAGAACAATGTATGGTACACGAAGCAATGAGGGTCCTGCTCTGAGGAGAGCTTACAGTCTAAGAGGCTAAAGAAATGTGAGGGAAGAGGGCTGCTTGATGGATTAACGCAATAGCATGATGGGGTATATAAACCAGAAAGCATACATGAAATTGTAGATTATTGAGTTAATGAGGAGGGTGGAGTGGTTCTCGGAACAGGTGGGTTTTTACAGAACATTTGGTTATTTGATGAATTGGGAGAGCCTAAAAAAGCAAGGTAGGGAATCCGTAGGAATGGGGCTGCATTGAGAAGACCTGTAGATGAGCTTGAGAGGAGGTAATGGTGGAGGTATAAATCTTGGGCAGAGAAGACAGGGTGCTTTCCAAGAGTGTAATTTCCGATAGGTGTAGGCAGCTGAGTGTCCTGGAACTGGATCATCACAAGTAGCTTAAAAACAAACAGCTTATTACAGGCATTGTCAATTGGTGGATATAAGCCTAAATCAGGATCTTCTTCACTGTTACACTAACTGTATGCCATTCTTGCATCATTGATATTGTTAACTAAGCTGGCTTATCCTTGTTCTTTTTCATGATGAAAAATAACGTTCCTTTGCCCATGTGAATATCAATTTTTTTAAATTAATTGCATGTAAATGAGTAAAAAAAAAATGGATTTTAGATGTTAACTTTATTTTTGCAAATACATGTGGATGTTACTGCAAAGTTCATTGACTAATCCTAGCTTAGTACATATTATAAAGCCCAGTTAAACTTCACCAATACTAGTTACTTATGAGAAACAGAGATCAATACTACGTCGCAATGACTTTAGCGCACCCGAGCCATATTTTAAAATTTTGCTATTGCCTTCAATGTAACAACTTTTCATTTACATTATTTGTAATAACCCATTACAGCACCCCTAGAAAAAAAGACAAGTAGAATTGATTGTAAAAGATATATAAAGTAGAATTACTTCACACCTCTTAAAACTACATGATATTTAAGTGAGTGTAAATGGACACATCAGACATTCCAAATGTGGTATCATTTAAAACTGTAAGTGATAACCAGTAAGAGCCTCATTCAATTTGAGACAAGTAAACTACTTTATGGCTACTAAGGCTGGTTGGACTTAGTAAAACAGTCTGTTCTCCGGAATGATCTTATCCTAATACAATAAAGGTAACATCCAAAGCTGCAAGGGCTCTTAGTTATATTTGCCTATAAAGGGTCCCTGTCCTTATAGTTAATAAAGCTTATCAAAATCTTGAGTGTCGTTCTAAATAAATTCAAATATGGTTTGTATTTTGTATTTTTGTATAAAATACTGTGTATTTAAAGGTACAAATATAATAATACATACATAGTATACTAACAATTGACAAGTGTGCCTACAAGATTCCCAGGGACCAGAAAAAGCCAGTAGAAGAGACAAACAGTTGGATGTGATATTCATACTCATTGTGACGAGATCAGTCTCGTCAATGCGAATTGGAGAAGCTTGGAGGCCCACATTCTGCCTTTTGACTACGGCCCACGTTGACTTTCCACCTACAAAGACATAGAAGCCATGTTCCATTTGGTCAGAAAGGACTGTGATCTAACTTTTAAACCACTGGACCAATTTGTATCATTTTGACACATGTTTGTATTTGGAGTATGCTGATTCTGAAAATGTATGTTTTATGTGAATGTGATGCATACTTTTAAAGTTATGAAAAATGTGTAGATATGTGTTACAGATTCTGACCATCCCCCATTAGGTAAACACAGGGTGTCGCCAGGACTTGAACAAAGGGCCAGTGTATGGGGTTTCCCAGGGGCATAGACAAGGAGCAAACAGGAAGTTTCCATGAGGACAGTCTGGGTGAGAATGAGCATGGTAGCCATGCCTGGGGGGTGGCCCATGGGAGGAGTCTCATGGTTCCTACCCTGTCTGATTGGCCATAGGTAATTAGGGGTTGACCAAAGGTAGTCACTGCCCCTACGGTGTATGTGGAAATGGGTTTTTATATATGTCTTGGTTTTTAATAAAGAAGAGAGTTCACTGCTTGACCCTCAACCACAGAGCGTGTGTCTCGTGCTTGGGGGAATGGGTGTCCTGCAGTAGCTGTCCCTATAGCACTGGACGGGCGGATCGGCTGAAAAGGCCTGGGCGCCCCCTTATATGTTTGGGGGGTACCGTTACACTGGTGGCAGCGGCGGGATTGTTCCCACAGCCAGAAGGACAGCTACAGGAGACACCATTCTGTGGATTTACAAGTTGGGGGCAACGCATGTCCCAGCACAGCGACCCTAAAAGCAGCAGAATGGAACCAGCAGTGCTATACGAGGATGAGGACCTGGATGGCCGGGATGCATTAAGGAAAGGCATCTGGTACCAGGCCCTGGATAATGTACAATACCAGCGGGGTGAGAGTCTCCCCAGTGAAGAGCAACGTTTGCAGAAGCAAGTGGCCCTGCGCATGCCCTTCCTGGGAGAGCAGCCCCTTGAGGAATGGGTGGAGGAACTAAAGCTCCGTGCATGGCAGGAGCTATGGCTGGAGGATGCCTACCAGGCACTCTGGTGGTATATGGCACAGTATACACCCTGGACAGCCGAGCATGACAAGCCAGAGGGAGAGGAGTTTGATGGTCCTGGCTTGTTATGGCAGTCATTTGCAGAGCCTGACTTTGGGAGCCCTGCGCAGACCAGACTTGAGGATATTTTCTATGAGAGGGAGGCTAGGCATGACTGGGATGACCCCCATGAGGTAGAGCAAGACCTTGTTCACCTAGCAACCCTGGAGTGGGAACTGGAGAAGGACTACCGAGATCTCTTCCATTCCATTGGGAAGGCTCAGCATTACAACAAGGTGAGAGACCCAGATCCAGACCCCTTCAGATGGGAAGATATTGTAGAGATTTATTGGGAGGAATCACAGGCGGCCGGTGGAGATGGGACCGAGGTCTCTCCACCGGCCCTACAGGGATGCTGGGTGGCTAGCCCAGATCCCCAGCGCCAGTGTGAAGTGCAGGGAGTGGAGAGCATTGTCTCCCCTCCCCAGCGGAAGTGTACCTTGCAAGGAGAGGAGAGCAGCGTCCTCCCTCCCCAGCGTCAGGGTGAGCTGCAGGGAATTGAGAGCTCAGACTCCATCCCCCCTGCATATCAATCTGCCGATGGAATTGGGAGCCCCGTCTCCATTCTCCAGCGTCAGGGTGAGCTGCAGGGAATTGAGAGCTCAGACTCCATTCTCCAGCAACAGGCTGAGCTACCAGGGGCAGAGACGGTCGGTCCTGTCCCCCAGCAACAGGGCTGTTTAGCCAAAGGGGAGACCGTCGGTCTCCCCCCCCTACAACCAGGCCCCAAACAGGCTACTTCCGTGGTAGCGCTGGCACCAGGGCAGAGTACCGCTGGTCTCTGCCCACTCAGCAACCCACCAAGGCTGCTTACCAGTGCCCAGCACAGCCGTGGTGAGGCACCTGGACATGGACAAGTTTCTCCTCTACCCAGGTGTAGTAACCAGTTATTGTGGGTGGGCTGTACTGCTGATTGTGTTTTGTGGTTGGCCTTCCAGACTAACCCGGAATCTGGCCGGCAGGAGGTCAGATATCCGGTTAGTCTTTTTGGAAAGGGGGAGAGATGTGACGAGATCAGTCTCGTCAATGCGAATTGGAGAAGCTTGGAGGCCCACATTCTGCCTTTTGACTACGGCCCACGTTGACTTTCCACCTACAAAGACATAGAAGCCATGTTCCATTTGGTCAGAAAGGACTGTGATCTAACTTTTAAACCACTGGACCAATTTGTATCATTTTGACACATGTTTGTATTTGGAGTATGCTGATTCTGAAAATGTATGTTTTATGTGAATGTGATGCATACTTTTAAAGTTATGAAAAATGTGTAGATATGTGTTACAGATTCTGACCATCCCCCATTAGGTAAACACAGGGTGTCGCCAGGACTTGAACAAAGGGCCAGTGTATGGGGTTTCCCAGGGGCATAGACAAGGAGCAAACAGGAAGTTTCCATGAGGACAGTCTGGGTGAGAATGAGCATGGTAGCCATGCCTGGGGGGTGGCCCATGGGAGGAGTCTCATGGTTCCTACCCTGTCTGATTGGCCATAGGTAATTAGGGGTTGACCAAAGGTAGTCACTGCCCCTACGGTGTATGTGGAAATGGGTTTTTATATATGTCTTGGTTTTTAATAAAGAAGAGAGTTCACTGCTTGACCCTCAACCACAGAGCGTGTGTCTCGTGCTTGGGGGAATGGGTGTCCTGCAGTAGCTGTCCCTATAGCACTGGACGGGCGGATCGGCTAAAAAGGCCTGGGCGCCCCCTTCTATGTTTGGGGGGTACCGTTACACTGGTGGCAGCGGCGGGATTGTTCCCACAGCCAGAAGGACAGCTACAGGAGACACCATTCTGTGGATTTACAAGTTGGGGGCAACGCATGTCCCAGCACAGCGACCCTAAAAGCAGCAGAATGGAACCAGCAGTGCTATACGAGGATGAGGACCTGGATGGCCGGGATGCATTAAGGAAAGGCATCTGGTACCAGGCCCTGGATAATGTACAATACCAGCGGGGTGAGAGTCTCCCCAGTGAAGAGCAACGTTTGCAGAAGCAAGTGGCCCTGCGCATGCCCTTCCTGGGAGAGCAGCCCCTTGAGGAATGGGTGGAGGAACTAAAGCTCCGTGCATGGCAGGAGCTATGGCTGGAGGATGCCTACCAGGCACTCTGGTGGTATATGGCACAGTATACACCCTGGACAGCCGAGCATGACAAGCCAGAGGGAGAGGAGTTTGATGGTCCTGGCTTGTTATGGCAGTCATTTGCAGAGCCTGACTTTGGGAGCCCTGCGCAGACCAGACTTGAGGATATTTTCTATGAGAGGGAGGCTAGGCATGACTGGGATGACCCCCATGAGGTAGAGCAAGACCTTGTTCACCTAGCAACCCTGGAGTGGGAACTGGAGAAGGACTACCGAGATCTCTTCCATTCCATTGGGAAGGCTCAGCATTACAACAAGGTGAGAGACCCAGATCCAGACCCCTTCAGATGGGAAGATATTGTAGAGATTTATTGGGAGGAATCACAGGCGGCCGGTGGAGATGGGACCGAGGTCTCTCCACCGGCCCTACAGGGATGCTGGGTGGCTAGCCCAGATCCCCAGCGCCAGTGTGAAGTGCAGGGAGTGGAGAGCATTGTCTCCCCTCCCCAGCGGAAGTGTACCTTGCAAGGAGAGGAGAGCAGCGTCCTCCCTCCCCAGCGTCAGGGTGAGCTGCAGGGAATTGAGAGCTCAGACTCCATCCCCCCTGCATATCAATCTGCCGATGGAATTGGGAGCCCCGTCTCCATTCTCCAGCGTCAGGGTGAGCTGCAGGGAATTGAGAGCTCAGACTCCATTCTCCAGCAACAGGCTGAGCTACCAGGGGCAGAGACGGTCGGTCCTGTCCCCCAGCAACAGGGCTGTTTAGCCAAAGGGGAGACCGTCGGTCTCCCCCCCCTACAACCAGGCCCCAAACAGGCTACTTCCGTGGTAGCGCTGGCACCAGGGCAGAGTACCGCTGGTCTCTGCCCACTCAGCAACCCACCAAGGCTGCTTACCAGTGCCCAGCACAGCCGTGGTGAGGCACCTGGACATGGACAAGTTTCTCCTCTACCCAGGTATAGTAACCAGTTATTGTGGGTGGGCTGTACTGCTGATTGTGTTTTGTGGTTGGCCTTCCAGACTAACCCGGAATCTGGCCGGCAGGAGGTCAGATATCCGGTTAGTCTTTTTGGAAAGGGGGAGAGATGTGACGAGATCAGTCTCGTCAATGCGAATTGGAGAAGCTTGGAGGCCCACATTCTGCCTTTTGACTACGGCCCACGTTGACTTTCCACCTACAAAGACATAGAAGCCATGTTCCATTTGGTCAGAAAGGACTGTGATCTAACTTTTAAACCACTGGACCAATTTGTATCATTTTGACACATGTTTGTATTTGGAGTATGCTGATTCTGAAAATGTATGTTTTATGTGAATGTGATGCATACTTTTAAAGTTATGAAAAATGTGTAGATATGTGTTACAGATTCTGACCATCCCCCATTAGGTAAACACAGGGTGTCGCCAGGACTTGAACAAAGGGCCAGTGTATGGGGTTTCCCAGGGGCATAGACAAGGAGCAAACAGGAAGTTTCCATGAGGACAGTCTGGGTGAGAATGAGCATGGTAGCCATGCCTGGGGGGTGGCCCATGGGAGGAGTCTCATGGTTCCTACCCTGTCTGATTGGCCATAGGTAATTAGGGGTTGACCAAAGGTAGTCACTGCCCCTACGGTGTATGTGGAAATGGGTTTTTATATATGTCTTGGTTTTTAATAAAGAAGAGAGTTCACTGCTTGACCCTCAACCACAGAGCGTGTGTCTCGTGCTTGGGGGAATGGGTGTCCTGCAGTAGCTGTCCCTATAGCACTGGACGGGCGGATCGGCTAAAAAGGCCTGGGCGCCCCCTTATATGTTTGGGGGGTACCGTTACACTGGTGGCAGCGGCGGGATTGTTCCCACAGCCAGAAGGACAGCTACAGGAGACACCATTCTGTGGATTTACAAGTTGGGGGCAACGCATGTCCCAGCACAGCGACCCTAAAAGCAGCAGAATGGAACCAGCAGTGCTATACGAGGATGAGGACCTGGATGGCCGGGATGCATTAAGGAAAGGCATCTGGTACCAGGCCCTGGATAATGTACAATACCAGCGGGGTGAGAGTCTCCCCAGTGAAGAGCAACGTTTGCAGAAGCAAGTGGCCCTGCGCATGCCCTTCCTGGGAGAGCAGCCCCTTGAGGAATGGGTGGAGGAACTAAAGCTCCGTGCATGGCAGGAGCTATGGCTGGAGGATGCCTACCAGGCACTCTGGTGGTATATGGCACAGTATACACCCTGGACAGCCGAGCATGACAAGCCAGAGGGAGAGGAGTTTGATGGTCCTGGCTTGTTATGGCAGTCATTTGCAGAGCCTGACTTTGGGAGCCCTGCGCAGACCAGACTTGAGGATATTTTCTATGAGAGGGAGGCTAGGCATGACTGGGATGACCCCCATGAGGTAGAGCAAGACCTTGTTCACCTAGCAACCCTGGAGTGGGAACTGGAGAAGGACTACCGAGATCTCTTCCATTCCATTGGGAAGGCTCAGCATTACAACAAGGTGAGAGACCCAGATCCAGACCCCTTCAGATGGGAAGATATTGTAGAGATTTATTGGGAGGAATCACAGGCGGCCGGTGGAGATGGGACCGAGGTCTCTCCACCGGCCCTACAGGGATGCTGGGTGGCTAGCCCAGATCCCCAGCGCCAGTGTGAAGTGCAGGGAGTGGAGAGCATTGTCTCCCCTCCCCAGCGGAAGTGTACCTTGCAAGGAGAGGAGAGCAGCGTCCTCCCTCCCCAGCGTCAGGGTGAGCTGCAGGGAATTGAGAGCTCAGACTCCATCCCCCCTGCATATCAATCTGCCGATGGAATTGGGAGCCCCGTCTCCATTCTCCAGCGTCAGGGTGAGCTGCAGGGAATTGAGAGCTCAGACTCCATTCTCCAGCAACAGGCTGAGCTACCAGGGGCAGAGACGGTCGGTCCTGTCCCCCAGCAACAGGGCTGTTTAGCCAAAGGGGAGACCGTCGGTCTCCCCCCCCTACAACCAGGCCCCAAACAGGCTACTTCCGTGGTAGCGCTGGCACCAGGGCAGAGTACCGCTGGTCTCTGCCCACTCAGCAACCCACCAAGGCTGCTTACCAGTGCCCAGCACAGCCGTGGTGAGGCACCTGGACATGGACAAGTTTCTCCTCTACCCAGGTGTAGTAACCAGTTATTGTGGGTGGGCTGTACTGCTGATTGTGTTTTGTGGTTGGCCTTCCAGACTAACCCGGAATCTGGCCGGCAGGAGGTCAGATATCCGGTTAGTCTTTTTGGAAAGGGGGAGAGATGTGACGAGATCAGTCTCGTCAATGCGAATTGGAGAAGCTTGGAGGCCCACATTCTGCCTTTTGACTACGGCCCACGTTGACTTTCCACCTACAAAGACATAGAAGCCATGTTCCATTTGGTCAGAAAGGACTGTGATCTAACTTTTAAACCACTGGACCAATTTGTATCATTTTGACACATGTTTGTATTTGGAGTATGCTGATTCTGAAAATGTATGTTTTATGTGAATGTGATGCATACTTTTAAAGTTATGAAAAATGTGTAGATATGTGTTACAGATTCTGACCATCCCCCATTAGGTAAACACAGGGTGTCGCCAGGACTTGAACAAAGGGCCAGTGTATGGGGTTTCCCAGGGGCATAGACAAGGAGCAAACAGGAAGTTTCCATGAGGACAGTCTGGGTGAGAATGAGCATGGTAGCCATGCCTGGGGGGTGGCCCATGGGAGGAGTCTCATGGTTCCTACCCTGTCTGATTGGCCATAGGTAATTAGGGGTTGACCAAAGGTAGTCACTGCCCCTACGGTGTATGTGGAAATGGGTTTTTATATATGTCTTGGTTTTTAATAAAGAAGAGAGTTCACTGCTTGACCCTCAACCACAGAGCGTGTGTCTCGTGCTTGGGGGAATGGGTGTCCTGCAGTAGCTGTCCCTATAGCACTGGACGGGCGGATCGGCTAAAAAGGCCTGGGCGCCCCCTTATATGTTTGGGGGGTACCGTTACACTGGTGGCAGCGGCGGGATTGTTCCCACAGCCAGAAGGACAGCTACAGGAGACACCATTCTGTGGATTTACAAGTTGGGGGCAACGCATGTCCCAGCACAGCGACCCTAAAAGCAGCAGAATGGAACCAGCAGTGCTATACGAGGATGAGGACCTGGATGGCCGGGATGCATTAAGGAAAGGCATCTGGTACCAGGCCCTGGATAATGTACAATACCAGCGGGGTGAGAGTCTCCCCAGTGAAGAGCAACGTTTGCAGAAGCAAGTGGCCCTGCGCATGCCCTTCCTGGGAGAGCAGCCCCTTGAGGAATGGGTGGAGGAACTAAAGCTCCGTGCATGGCAGGAGCTATGGCTGGAGGATGCCTACCAGGCACTCTGGTGGTATATGGCACAGTATACACCCTGGACAGCCGAGCATGACAAGCCAGAGGGAGAGGAGTTTGATGGTCCTGGCTTGTTATGGCAGTCATTTGCAGAGCCTGACTTTGGGAGCCCTGCGCAGACCAGACTTGAGGATATTTTCTATGAGAGGGAGGCTAGGCATGACTGGGATGACCCCCATGAGGTAGAGCAAGACCTTGTTCACCTAGCAACCCTGGAGTGGGAACTGGAGAAGGACTACCGAGATCTCTTCCATTCCATTGGGAAGGCTCAGCATTACAACAAGGTGAGAGACCCAGATCCAGACCCCTTCAGATGGGAAGATATTGTAGAGATTTATTGGGAGGAATCACAGGCGGCCGGTGGAGATGGGACCGAGGTCTCTCCACCGGCCCTACAGGGATGCTGGGTGGCTAGCCCAGATCCCCAGCGCCAGTGTGAAGTGCAGGGAGTGGAGAGCATTGTCTCCCCTCCCCAGCGGAAGTGTACCTTGCAAGGAGAGGAGAGCAGCGTCCTCCCTCCCCAGCGTCAGGGTGAGCTGCAGGGAATTGAGAGCTCAGACTCCATCCCCCCTGCATATCAATCTGCCGATGGAATTGGGAGCCCCGTCTCCATTCTCCAGCGTCAGGGTGAGCTGCAGGGAATTGAGAGCTCAGACTCCATTCTCCAGCAACAGGCTGAGCTACCAGGGGCAGAGACGGTCGGTCCTGTCCCCCAGCAACAGGGCTGTTTAGCCAAAGGGGAGACCGTCGGTCTCCCCCCCCTACAACCAGGCCCCAAACAGGCTACTTCCGTGGTAGCGCTGGCACCAGGGCAGAGTACCGCTGGTCTCTGCCCACTCAGCAACCCACCAAGGCTGCTTACCAGTGCCCAGCACAGCCGTGGTGAGGCACCTGGACATGGACAAGTTTCTCCTCTACCCAGGTGTAGTAACCAGTTATTGTGGGTGGGCTGTACTGCTGATTGTGTTTTGTGGTTGGCCTTCCAGACTAACCCGGAATCTGGCCGGCAGGAGGTCAGATATCCGGTTAGTCTTTTTGGAAAGGGGGAGAGATGTGACGAGATCAGTCTCGTCAATGCGAATTGGAGAAGCTTGGAGGCCCACATTCTGCCTTTTGACTACGGCCCACGTTGACTTTCCACCTACAAAGACATAGAAGCCATGTTCCATTTGGTCAGAAAGGACTGTGATCTAACTTTTAAACCACTGGACCAATTTGTATCATTTTGACACATGTTTGTATTTGGAGTATGCTGATTCTGAAAATGTATGTTTTATGTGAATGTGATGCATACTTTTAAAGTTATGAAAAATGTGTAGATATGTGTTACAGATTCTGACCATCCCCCATTAGGTAAACACAGGGTGTCGCCAGGACTTGAACAAAGGGCCAGTGTATGGGGTTTCCCAGGGGCATAGACAAGGAGCAAACAGGAAGTTTCCATGAGGACAGTCTGGGTGAGAATGAGCATGGTAGCCATGCCTGGGGGGTGGCCCATGGGAGGAGTCTCATGGTTCCTACCCTGTCTGATTGGCCATAGGTAATTAGGGGTTGACCAAAGGTAGTCACTGCCCCTACGGTGTATGTGGAAATGGGTTTTTATATATGTCTTGGTTTTTAATAAAGAAGAGAGTTCACTGCTTGACCCTCAACCACAGAGCGTGTGTCTCGTGCTTGGGGGAATGGGTGTCCTGCAGTAGCTGTCCCTATAGCACTGGACGGGCGGATCGGCTAAAAAGGCCTGGGCGCCCCCTTATATGTTTGGGGGGTACCGTTACACTCATATTGTCAGAGGTCTGTCTAGTTCAGAGTCATATCAAAATCCAGCGACTTTTATATACCTAAAGAGTACCTATTGATCTGGACTAGGAGCTTGTGCTCCTTCTCTCCCCCTACTTTGAAATGTAATTTTGGCTGCGGGAGCTTTATTCAGTAATGTTCCACACATATTCAATGCAGTTAACTCACAATGCAGTACACTCACAATCCTGTCTTGTCAGTAACATACTAGGGCCTCCATTCAATTGAGCAAATCGTAATTACTGGAGTCTGTAATGTAGCCCGTACATTGTTTTGCTATTCAATTCGCCTCTTCTAGCTACATTTGTAAAAATAGTAACTCCGACCCATCTAAGCTTTTTGTCTTTCAAGCCCGCAAATTTTACAATAGCTAAAATCGTAAATTGCTAAAATTCCTCAAGCCCACAAATGTTTTTACACCCGTAAATGGCAAATTTAGAAGAAAATCCTACAGGTAACAGATAGGACTTGCAAGTGGGTTAAACACCTGATGGTAGCACTGTAAAAGCAAATAAAAAATCAATACTGCACTTTAAAAGACAGGGAAAGCGATGAAAGACATTTAAATTAATTGCACAACAATCTCAAGCTCGCAGATCTACAATAAAATTAAAGAAATTAATTATTTTACGTTTTATTTCCCTGTTATATCAATCTTGGTAATCAAGGAGTTAATACATATCAGGCCACCCACATAGATTGGAACAGTATCGTCATTCATTTTTATTATTCTGTACATTGCCGGATTGCGAGCCCGATCGCATATAGGACTTCTTAACACTAATTGACTGTTTTACTGACGTCATGATGACGGCCTCATTTACTCTTGGCTGTTTCTAAATCGGTAGTTACGGGTTTGCTTAACTGATCATGATCATGGCCTGAAATGCTACTTATGGTTGCATGGTTTACGGTTTTGGCTTTCAGCCATGTAGCTGCAGGCTTGTTCAATTGAATCGATCTGTGACTATTGCAATTTTCAGGTCCACAGACTTACAGCCTGTATGAAGGCAACTGCGGGCTTGCAATTGAATGGATGCCTAGGTGTAGGAGTAAAAAAATGGTTTCTATTCAAGAAAATGCAAGTACTTCCCATCATAAGAATAGTGAGCAGAACCAGCACCACCTCACCCTAATTACAAGTGTACAGTAAAATCAAATGGCAAAGATAAAAAAAAAATATGAGGTCAATGCAATGCAATAAAACAACAGACAATTTATATAAAAAAATACATTTATTATTATTTAACTCTCCTGAATCCTCAAAATAAATCATTAGTCAAATTATGTATTTTATGTATTTCCTAAGCTTTTTTGAAATCTATAACATTAAATTTACATTTTTCTAAATCCATAAATATTTTGGGCTTTGACTTTATTACGGCAATGAAATTGTAAGTGAGCTAATGCTATTTGGTGTATAATAATAAAATAGCTAATAGATTAATAAAGTAATATACTTTACCTATTTTGAAGTAATATATGCAGGAATCATTGTGTTGAAGAGCTGACAATCTGTTTTGATGTTGCTGCAGCATTAGTGGTGTGGAGCTGCTGTGTAAGCGTGATGAATGTGTGTAATAGTGTGCGTGACCGAGACAAAACCATAGCTGTGTACTTCCACATTGTATAAGCTATTGTTCTAAAATGGCAGCTAATGTGTGGTATGCGTCTGTAGCTGAATATCCGTAGCTGTTTTGTGGTGTTTTGCGTGTTTCTAGTGGTGTTTTGCGCATTTAGAGTGCTGTAGCCTCGTTTTCGTTTTGTTCGGTAGCCATTTTTTCTCTCGCTTTAGTGTCTAAACTCTATTATTTTGAGTTAAATTAAGGTGTAACTTCATTTTTTGAAGTCCTGGATGCCCCCTCTTGCTGTAGTTAAGCTTTTTATGTATGTGCTGTGTGTATTTATTGTGTTTTTAATTTTTTCATATCCGCGGGTTGCGGACGATTTTTGCGAGGTCGTAATGGGTGGTAACGTGTCTCGTATTTAGTTTACATTACGACGTAAAGTTTGCAAGGGTCGCAGTTGCTGGCAAGGAGCGCCTTCGACTGCGGCCCTCGCGCTCCCTTCGGCGCTCCATGCCAGCAACTGAGGTCCTCGCTTCGAGAGGGCCGTGGCTCACTGTGCGAGCCCGCAAGCATTAGCAACAACTCGTATGCTCACAACTATATATGTGACTAGCGAATTGCCCGTCAAAAAATGACGGCAATGAAATTGTAAGGTAGCTAAATTAGTAAATGAATATAGTGTACCTATTTTGAAGCATTGTGATGAAGAGCTGGCAATCTGTGTTGATGTTGCTGCAGCATTAGTGGTGTGGAGCTGCTGTGTAAGCATGCTGAATGTGTGCACTGTGTGCTATGAATATCCGTAGGTGGTTTGTGTCGTTTTGCGAGTTTCTTGTGGTGTTTTGCGAGTTTGTTGTGGTGTTTTGCGAGTTTAGAGTGGTGTAGCCTCGTTTTCGTTTTGTTCGGCAGCCATTTTTTCTGTCGCTTAGATTTTTTTTTAGTCTCAAAAGTCTTTTATTTCGAGTAAAATCGAGGTGTAAGTTGCATTTTTGAGGTCCTGGGTGCTCCCTCTTGGTGTAGGTAAGGTTTTTATGTATGTGCTGTGTGTATGTATTGTGTTTTAAATGTTTGTATGTCGGCGTGTTGCGTCCGATGTTTGCGAGGTCGTAATGTGTGGTAACGTGTTTCGTAGGTTGTTTGCGTTCCTCGTAAAATTTAGCGAGTGTCGTAATTTGTGTGTCGTGTTTTTTGAGTAGCGACGTGAAGTTTGCGAGGCCCTTGCCCAGTGACCTCGCCAGCAACTGAGTCCCTCGCTTTGCGAGGGGCCTCAGTTGCTGGCATGGAGCGCCTTCGGCGCTCCATGCCAGCAACTGAGGCCCTTGCCCAGTGACCTCGCCAGCAACTGAGGCCCTCGCTTCGCGAGGGGCCTCAGTTGCTGACATGGAGCGCCTTCGGCGCTCCATGCCAGCAACTGAGGCCCGTGCCCAGTGACCTTGCCAGCAACTGAGGCCCTTGCCCAGTGACCTCGCTACGTGAGGGCCACGGCTCGCTGCGCGAGTCCGCAAGCGTGAGCAACGACTCGTACGCTCACAACTATATATGTGATAAAGTAGTTGTCTTCCTAGCTTGTTCTGTAAATGAGTGCATTCCAATTACCACTGTTTTACCCAAAGTAAACACAAAATATCCAGTCCCCAAATTTCCAGAAGGTCAGTGAGAATCAGCTGATTACCTTAGGAAAAGTGAGCAAAGGATATTCAGCTATATTAATCTACTAGCAACTTGCCCATCAAAAATGACGGGGCAATAAAATTTGAAGCCATGGGAATGCTGTTTGAGACATAATTGAAACTGTTTTGTACTGTGAGGACCTTTGGCGCTCATTACGAGCCTCAGGACCTTCAGCGCTCATTGCGAGGCTTTTGGTCCTCTGAGAGAGATATATATTTCTATGTATATGTAGTTAAGTAATAATTAATGATTTATTCAATTAATTAATTAAGTAAGAATTAATTATTTATGCAATAAATGAATATACTTTAATTATTTCTAATTGATTTATGCAGCGAGAAATAGGCTGAAGAGCTAACAATCTGTTTGTATTTTGCGTCTGCATAGAATATACATTGTGAGTGTTAGTGCCCTGCTTATAAAGGGTAATGAATGTTTGAACTGTGCATTCTAAATAGGCTGCGTGCGCGAGGTAAAGCCGTTGGTTTATTGTGTAAAGCGGCATTGTATAGTCGTAATGTTATTAATGTGTTACGCGTCTCGTGAGCATTTTCCGGCTTTTGTAATAGTGTATCTTGTAGGTCGTAGTGTGATTTGTAAAATGCTATGAGGTTTGCAGTGTTTTGCGAGGGCCGGGGTCGTGTAGCCTCGTTTTCATTTTTTTCCTCGCTTCGGCGATTTTCGTGTGGGGAAAATAGTCTAAATCGAGTTACATTTGCGTTCCACCTCACTCACAGACGTCCTGGCTGTTACCCCATGCTGTCTGTGATGTTTTGGGAATTTTTTGGGGTGTATTTAGTGTGTTTTTCAGGTTTTTTGTTCGGCCGCTAATCTCATAAATGTTTGCGTCTCTTATCTTTTTTTTTTCTAACTCCCGCGTCTCGTAATTCTTTTTTTCTAAGTCCCGCGTCTTGTTATTTTAATGGCTCGCCTCGCTTTGCAAGGTTTGCATCAGCTAAGTGCTACGCTGCTATTCAATCGAGCAGTAAACACTTGCATGCTTGAACAGGATCGCAGCCGCAAGGCCGTAACTCGTGTTTCAAGCCCGCAATATCGGAGCACTGTAAATGCAAATAAAAATTTAAGACAGCACTGAAAAGCACTGTAAATGATAGGGAACATAATGGTGACATGAGGATTAAAGGCACAACATTCTCAAGCTGGCACATCGCCACAATACAATACTTGATTTCACGTTTAATTTGCGTTTGAAGTTCTACGGGCTTGAATGACCTCCAAGGCCGTAACCCGTTATTCAAGCCCGTATTGATAGCAGTATTGATAAATATCATTACTTATATGGCTTATAGTAGCAAATTATTTGGCATATTCAGATATATGTATATATCTTCAGGCAGGCAGTACTGTTATACAAAAAATATTGCCAAATGGGTTTGTTTTTTTTTGTGTCATAAAAACCTAATTTTAATCATCTAGTCCCAAAGTTATTGTGGATTAAACTGAATCAGAATATAATTATATAAATAATAAAAAACATAATTTAAAAGACAATAAAAAATACACTACAATGCAATAACATTTTCTCAATAAACTGCATAATGGCTGGAACATATAATTGAAAATGTTATTTACATGGGTCTAGACCTACACTACTGTTCAAAAGGTTATTTTAAAATATAAACACATTTATTTTATAGTAAAGCTTTATTAGATACATATGTAAAATTACAAGCAGATTACAATATAGACTCTTACACTTGATAAATCTCTTGGATGTTTTTAAAAAGAGTATTTAAAAGCAACAAAATTTATATTAAAAAATATATATTTTGAATTCACTCCAACATTGAGACAAAGAGTTCTTTGATACTTATTGTCTGAAAATATTTTGAAATAACTTAATATCTCTTGTCAGGTGTTCAGATTTTTCTTAAAATACAAGGCTTTACATCTTCTTAATTGTTGTTTATTTGCCTGAAATAAAGTGCCGCAAACGTTTAGAAAACATATTTGTAACACCGTGAGAATGTAGCCTTGCAGCACTGTCAGGGCATCCGTTGATAAATTCTGATTTGCAAGTGTCAGCCAATCAGTCTAGAGGAAGTCATTGTTTCTCAATGGAGCTCTACAACTTGACTGGTGCTGTGATCTGACACACACTTATTACAGTGTGTCAGAAGGTGGTCTTGTAGACACTGTAATAGTTCAACATTCATGACTATCAAGTAGTAACCAACAGTATGAACCAGGGTGGGAGCTAGACAATAGAGGGCCCTGGTGCAAAAAAAATAATAATTTGCGGAGTTGTAAAAATATTTTATGTACTGCCCCCCCCCCCCCCCGGTACCAATGCACTCAGTGACCCTCCGCAAATCTCTTCCAATAACAGCTCCCCTCCCCAAGATGCTTTCCCACAGCTGATTCCCCCCAAATACCCTTTCTATAGCTGCTCCTCCTCCCATAGCTGCTCCCCTCCCCATAGCTGCTCCCCTTTCCCTACCTACTGCCTGTGCAAAGCTCCTCTGCCTGCAGTACACCTCCAGTACATGAATATATATACATACACATCCATCTATCTATAAATAAATAAATATATAAATATAATTTTGAAGGATTGAAGAGCGAGGCATTTGTGGGCACCTTTGCATGTCCCAGCTCAGCTTCCCAGAATGCAGTGTAATACAGTTGCAAGCAAAAGTATGTGACCCCTTTGGAATGATATGGATTTCTGCACAAATTGGTCATAAAATGTGATCTGATCTTCATATAAGTCACAACAATAGACAATCACACTCTGCTTAAACTAATAACACACAAAGTACTAAATGTTGCCATGTTTTTATTGAACACACCATGTAAACATTCACAGTGCAGGTGGAAAAAGTATGTGAACCCTTGGATTTAATAACTGGTTGAACCTCCTTTGGCAGCAATAACTTCAACCAAACGTTTCCTGTAGTTGCAGATCAGACGTGCACAACGGTCAGGAGAAATTCTTGACCATTCCTCTTTACAGAACTGTTTCAGTTCAGCAATATTCTTGGGATGTCTGGTGTGAATCGCTTTCTTGAGGTCATGCCACAGCATCTCAATCGGGTTGAGGTCAGGACACTGACTGGGCCACTTCAGAAGGCATATTTTCTTTTGTTTAAGCCATTCTGTTGTTGATTTACTTCTATGCTTTGGGTCATTGTCCTGTTGCAACACCCATCTTCTGTTGAGCTTCAGCTGGTGGAAAGATGGCCTTAAGTTCTCCTTCAAAATGTCTTGATAAACTTTGGAATTCATTTTTCCTTCAATGATAGCAATCCGTCCAGGCCCTGACGCAGCAAAGCAGCCCCAAACCATGATGCCCCCACCACCGTACTTCACAGTTGGGATGAGGTTTTGATGTTGGTGTGCTGTGCCTCTTTTTCTCCACACATAGTGTTGTGTGTTTCTTCCAAACAACTCAACTTTGGTTTCATCTGTCCACAGAATATTTTGCCAGTACTGCTGTGAAACATCGAGGTGCTCTTGTGCAAACTGTAAACGTGCAGCAATGTTTTGTTTGGACAGCAGTGGCTTCCTTTGTGGTATCCTCCCATGAAATCAATTCTTTTTTAGTGTTTTACGTATCGTAGATTCGCTAACAGGGATGTTAGCATATGCCAGAGACTTTTGTAAGTCTTTAGCTGACACTCTAGGATTCTTCTTCACCTCATTGAGCAGTCTGCGCTGTGCTCCTGCAGTCATCTTTACAGGATGGCCACTCTTAGGGAGAGTAGCAGCAGTGCTGAACTTTCTCCATTTGTGGACAATTTGTCTTACCGTAGACTGATGAACAGCAAGGCTTTTGGAGATACTTTTATAACCCTTTCCAGCTTTATGCAAGTCAACAATTCTTAATCGTAGGTCTTCTGAGAGCTCTTTTGTGCGAGGCATCATTCACATCAGGCAATCCTTCTTGTGAAAAGCAAACCCAGAACTGGTGTGTGTTTTTTATAGGACTGTGCAGCTGTAACCAACACCTCCAATCTCATCTCATTGATTGGACTTCCAGTTGGCTGACACCTCCCTCCAATTAGCTCTTGAAGATGTCATTAGTCTATGGGGTTCACATACTTTTTCCACCTGCATTGTGAATGTTTACATGGTATGTTCAATAACAACATGGTAACATTTAATTCTTTGTGTGTTATTAGTTTAAGCAGAGTGTGATTGACTATTGTTGTGACTTAGATGAAGATCAGATCACATTTTATGACCAATTTGTGCAGAAATCCATATCATTTCAAAGGGTTCACATACTTTTGCTTGCAACTGTAACTGTTTTTCTTGGAATTCTGAGCAGGAAGCAGGTTTTTTAACTTGTTTTAGACATTCAAATGTGAACACGGATGTACTATTTATTTACTATATATATATATATATATATATATATATATATATATATATATATATATATATATAAAACAATAATTTTATATATGGTGGGCAAAAGAGTGATAGAAGCTCTCCACAGGAGTACAGTAGTACAGCAAATAAATAGTACATTTGTTTTCACATTTGAATGCCTAAAACAAGTTAAAAAAACTTGTTTCATGCCCAGAATTCCATGTTTGAAATGGTTACGGGTTGCAAGAGCGAAGCCTTTGTGGACACATTTGCATGTCCCAGCCGAGGTTCCAAGAGTGCAGTGTAATAATTTAATTTCTCGGAATTCTGGGCATGAAACAAGTTTTTTTTAACTTGTTTTAAACATTCAAATGTGAACACATATGCACTATTTATTTACTATATTTATATATATATATATATATATATATACAGTATATATATATATATATATATATATATATATATATATATATATACTGTATTTGGTGCATCCCATTAGTATTGCTTCAGACCTGATAAAGAGAGGTTATCTCTTGAAAGGTCGACATACTAATTATGAATATGGATAATGGTGGGAAAAATAATAATTTTCAATGTATAATTTATCAGAAAAATATCTTTTTTTTAGTCAGAATAAACTGGACATTTGTTTATATTAATTTTAAGTATACTTTTACAATGTTCAAAAACAGGTTGGAGAGTGATTGAATGTTACTTTAATAACCACTACATGGCTTTTTCTTCATTTATAAACAAAGTTTTATAAGTTTTATACCAGTTATTTTAAATACATCATAAACAAACACACAAATTCCATATCCCTATAAAGAACTTACTGGTACCAAAGAGGTTGCGCAAGGGCTAGTAAAGCCCTTACTTATCCTCCCCACTGGTCCTAACTGATCCCCCCCACACTCCTAAATTACACCCCCGTGAAGCGGAGTCATCATGGGGGTGTAATTTAGGACCCCCACAGGGTCCCCACATTAACCCCATGATGCAAGGGACCCCTGCAAGATTTACAATTTTAAATTCCTGCCGCAGGTCCTTAAAGGGCCTGCGGCACACACATTGTTAACCCCATGTTAATGTTGGTTGCCACGGTGGTACTTACAGTACCCCCACGGCATGGGGTTAAAAATTTCTGTGCCACGGGCCCTTTAAGGACCCGCGGCGGGAAGTTTAAGGACCCGCGGCGGGACCCCTGCAACAAGGAGTTGATGTGGGGACCCTGCTTGGGTCCCGATTGGGACCCCTGCATCATGGGGTTTATGTAAACACTCTGCAGCAGGGTTGACACCTGCATCTTCTCAAGCCCTATGGGCTTGGAGGTTGGAAACATTGATGTCATGATGACAATCTCTGTTTCCATTGCTGTTTCGATAACAGGAGTTACAGGCTTCATGTTCAGGTCCCTGGATGCTACTTCCGACGGCATGGCTTACGATTCTTGCGAAGGGGGACTTGCGGGCCCAGCCAATTGAAGAGCAATGTAGAAGTAGAGCTACTTGAGCATGCATCTCATTAGTAGCAAATCAGGTATTTAGTCTCAAGTAACGGCCCTGAATTGAATGAGGCCCATGGATCGTCAGTGGTGTTTTCCATTAATTATTATTAAGTATTCAGCAGTAATGGGGAGCGGTATTTCTTGAGAATTTGGCATCTCCCCCTTTCGATTGAAAGCAATCACAAGTATCATTGCAAATCCATAATCAACATGTTTAAAGTTGCTCCTATTATTGCCACATATTTTATTAGCTACTCACATTCTGATTCCCAGAATCACTACTGACAAACCAAAGACGCGACTTAGGGCTTACCTCTCCATTAATTTTTGGACAGCTCGAAAATTACGAGCGCTAAAAATGTACACAAAAAGAACTTTACATCTGTCTGGCAAATAAAGTCTGATTCGCAACTAGAAAAAGTATCAAGTTGATGTAAAAAATATCATGAGTACTAAATAGGACTTGCAAAGTGGTTTAACACCAGTTCTGATAACTGTAGCAGCAATTAAACACACACTATTGTACTTTAGGGTTCCCTGGTGGTTCCCTGTAATTAGGATTTAGTGCTTTCAGCGCTGCAACCTGGGTTCGATTAGAATCAGGGAGCCAAGAGGTCACACCACCCTGCAGCCTTGCTGGGTTTGGCATGTTCAGTACTTGGATGGGAGACCACCAAGGAATACCAGGAGCTTTATGCTATGGGCCACTGGAGAAGAAACTGGCAAACCACTCCAGTATCTCTGCCATGAATACCAAGTGGATCATTGTGGTGTGTTAGGGTCCATGAGGTCATGGAGAGTCGGACATGACTGAACAACGCAAACACACACTGTACTTTAAAAACATAGAAAGGCATCAGAATTAATTGCAGAACATTCTCAAACACACAAATATGCAATAAAAAAATATTGTTTTTAACTGTTATTTCTGAGTAATATTGATCCTGGGCTCAAGCGGTTAATACATATTGTGAAACTCAAATGGACTAGAACAGAATATCTAATGCATTTAATAGAGTGCTAGATTGCTTGATTGAAAGCCCCATCGACAAATATTACTTACTAATTCTTAGCCTCCAATTGCAGGTTATGCCTAACTTACATGTTTTACTGATGTCATGATGATGGACTCATTTACCATTGGCTGTTTCTTAAAAGTAAATTAAGGTATTGCTTAAATATTGTCAAATCATATGATCATGCCCCCATGAAACCAGACTTAAAAAGGCAGGGTTTATGAGTGGAGGCTGAAAGACTTAAGTTGCGGGCTTAAGGCATCAGAATACATCTAGACATTTAGAGAAAAAAAACATCCAAAGCCAAAATTACGGGTCTGAGTCACTTACAGGCTTCTAATAGAATAGGGCCCCATCTTGGCAGCTCCTATGCACTAGCAGAATCTGTTTAAATGGACATTTTCTATGAAAATGTTTTTAGGACTATAGCTTACACAGCTGCTAATTTTGTTAGATTGTTATATACATCACAAATGTGTGAAGTTTTTCCTAACACAACAGTGACTCTTTAATACAAAGCTTTAGCATATAATTCATTTAATTTATTTATTACAAAGTATGCTTGCATTTTTTAGTCTTTCATTTAAATGAATCAAATAATTTACCTATTTAATCATCATGTCTCTTCCTTTACAACTAAACAGTTAAATAGAGAAATTGTCCCACACTGTCAATTTAGTACTAATTACTCACAATGGTTAAAATACTTAATTTAACTTTTGACCTTCCGGGTCCATGAAGCTGAAAATTACCTTTGCTTTCAGTGCCACCTCTGTAAATGCTGAGTTGATTGACTGCAAATGTAAGGGCTGCTTAACGTAACCTGCAACTCGCTGATTACTTAAACAGATGCCAGGCCTTTTATAGGCTATTGAGAACCTCAGAGAGAAAGATATCTCATAAGCACATACGTAGAACTCAATATTATGAGGCAGTTTGACCTCAGCTCCTCTGGACATGAATTCATGCTGTTAAACTGGATTTGCTTTGCTAGGTTGCATGTTGGGCACTAGTATTTACTAGAGTGTGCTAAATATTGTTATGTGAAGTTTAGCACATAAAATGAACACATTTCATATGTTGATTTATAAAGAGAATATTTGTTACATTTCATAACATAGCGATTATAATAAATATGCTGAATATTGCAGTTTTTTCACTACAGTACTTGCTTTGTTTAGGGTTTGAATGTTTACCAGTGGCAGAGCTACTACTGTCGCAGCAAGTGCAAAGCACTGGGCCCAAAGCATGTTAGGGCAGGGGCGGAGCTACCAGTCGTGCAGGTGGTGCAATGCACCCTTGCCATCCTCTGGAGGGCCTAATGCTGTGTAATTATTTTTTTCACATTTCTTTTTTTTTGTAGTGTAGGGTCTGCAGCACACTGCGCCCGGACAGAAATTTGTCCAAGCCTGTTTAAAAAAAGCTATTTCTACAGAGGTGCCAGTGTGGAGCAATTAAGCATGTTGAGGATTTGTATCAGGGAAGAGGAGAGAGAGAGCAAGGGCTTGGTCACTGCAAAGTACAGGGGGGGTGGTCTCTGAGTGTGTGTGGGGGGCAAAGGAGATATAGATTGGTGCTGTGGTTGCCTACAATGCATGGGTGCTGTGTAGGGATGGATGCTAAGAGGGGTTGGTGCTGTTTGTGGGTGAATGTTGAGAGGGACTGGTACTATATTAGGATGGCTGCTGAGAAGGAGCTGTGCTGCTGGCAGAGGAGCTTCGCTTAGGCAGGAGGTAAGAGAAGGGGAGCAGCTATGGGAAGCGGTCTTGTGGAGGAGCAGCTATGATAAAGGGCTTTGGGCAGGGCTACTTTTTGGGAAAGGGTCTTAGGGAGGGGGGCTGTTATGGGAAGGGGCACTGAGTGAATTGGTTCTATGGGGGGCAGAGCAAAAATATTTTTACAACCCTCGGGGGGGGGGGGGGTCAAACTTTTTTTTTAATTGGCCCTACACTCTCTAGCTCCGCCACTGTGTTAGGGCCCTATGCTACTGGCCGAGCATTGTGGGGTAAATGGAGGCTCTTCATTTATTAGGGCCGGATCTAACTAACCATATAACCATATATATGTTTGGCTTTTTATTCACTCTTATATGGAGTGGAACCATATCATATTGCATCCAATCACTGGCTCCTCCACTGAGGATCACTGTAGTTCAGGAAGTATGTAACAAATTAACATGTTAGCAGCTGTATAAGCCATAAGCATAAAATAATTTTGAAGAAGCTGTGTGTAGAAGTTTCCATCTTGTCTGGCTTCAACATTTCCTTTTAGCTTGGAGTATTAGGGGCTGTAGTTATCTTATTTATCATACAGGGAATGGTGGGTGGGATGAAGAAGAAGGGGTATTTGTCATATAACTGGATCTTTTAAAATTTGACACTTACTACTCGAATATAAGCAAGTAGTCCAAAAGCATAAGTTGAATTTCTGCTCCTGCAGTTTAAACCTATCTATCTATCTATCTATCTATCTATCTATCTATCTATCTATCTATCTATCTATCTATCTATCTATCTATCTGTCTGTCTATCTATCTATCTATCTATCTATCTATCTATCTATCTATCTACCTATCTATCTATCTATCTATCTATCTATCTATCTATCTATCAATCTATCTATCTATCTTACTTATAAGAAAATGTTTATTTTGCATAGATTTATAAATCACATATATAGTTGTGAGCGTACGAGTCGTTGCTCACGCTTGCGGGCTCGCGTAGCGAGCCCGCGGCCCTCGCGTAGCGAGCCGCGGGCCTCGCGAAGCGAGGGCCGCGGCTCGCGCAGCGAGCCGCGGCCCTCGCGTAGCGAGGTCACTGGGCAAGGGCCTCAGTTGCTGGCATGGAGCGCCGAAGGCGCTCCATGTCAGCAACTGAGGCCCCTCGCGAAGCGAGGGCCTTAGTTGCTGGCGAGGTCACTGGGCAAGGGCCTCAGTTGCCGGGCTGGAGCGCCGAAGGCGCTCCATGCCAGCAACTGAGGCCCCTCGCGAAGCGAGGGACTCAGTTGCTGGCGAGGTCACTGGGCAAGGGCCTCAAACCCTCGCAAAATTCACGTCGCTACTCAAAAAACACGACACACAAATTACGACACTCGCTAAATTTTACGAGGCACGCAAACAACGTACGAAACACGTTACCACACATTACGACCTCGCAAACATCGGACGCAACACGCCGACATACAAACATTTAAAACACAATACATACACACAGCACATACATAAAAAACTTACCTACACCAAGAGGGAGCACCCAGGACCTCAAAAATGCAACTTACACCTCGATTTTACTCGAAATAAAACAGTTTAGAGACTAAAAAAAAAACGAAGCGAGAGAAAAAATGGCCGCCGAACAAAACGAAAACGAGGCTACAGCACTCTAAACTCGCAAAACACCACAAGAAACTCGCAAAACACCACAAAACACCTACGGATATTCCGATACAGACCTATACCACACATTACTCGCCATTTTACACCAATGCAGAAGTACACGACTACGCTAACGGTTTGGTCTCGCGCACGCACAGTGTTACACTGCACACATTCAGCATGCTTATACAGCAGCTCCACACCACTAATGCTGCAGCAACATCAACACAGATTGCCAGCTCTTCATCACAATGCTTCAAAATAGGTACAATATATTCATTTACTAATTTAGCTACCTTACAATTTCATTGCCGTCATTTTTTGACGGGCAATTCGCTAGTAAAACATAATTTCAAGTATTCACTGATATAAATTGTTTAACATATGGACACTATGTTATTTTAAGTAGTCAACCATGTGCCTCAACATCAAAATCAGGGCCAATAGATGAGTATTGGTCAATCTAAGATGAATTATAATATTAGCCACATATCTGATGCATTATTGAATCAATACTCTAGTTTGTACTTTACTTACTGATTTGTCTCTGCAAGGTTGCAAGTAGTATGTTTGTTGTATAAAGCAACTCAATGTGCTAAATGGTCCATGTGCAGGGTACTCTTCTTTGGTGGTGGAAAGTAACAGCCTCAATTTGGTATGGTATGTGCCATAGGTTTTCTAGGCAGTCAGGGGTAAATATTGGGTTCTATGGCATGGAAATCGACCCTCCATTGCTTGTCCTTGCAGAGGTCCAAGAAGGTCCCGAATTCAGAGTTGGTGAGGGGCATGGGGCATTTTTATTGTTGAAAACTTTTAATAAGATCTGTGCAGAGCATGAAATGCTTACAGCATATTTTTGCTTTTATATCCAGTAATAATTGTATAAATAGGTAACCAGTTATGTACGTTTTCCTCGAACAAAGATGTTTTGTCTGAATCGCCCGTTAGTAAGTATGTAGATAAAATGAGAGTTAATAATGATCAACAAGTTAGCTGAAATGGACACTGATGCTCAAGTTTTCAATCAGGCTTGTTGTAAACATTATAATTTACAGCCTTATTAAATTTCGATTCAGCAAATTTAAAGGGGCTCTATTTAAGCACATAGCATATTTTTTTACAGAAGTTTTTAGTTAGTGAATACCTTGCTTTTGGATAGAAGTTCACTAACTAAAAACTTCTGTAAAAAAAATATGCTATGTGCTTATATAGAGATCCATTACATTTGCCAAATCGCAATTTAATAAGGCTGTAAAGATTTAGGAAAAGAAGAATGAAATTGAAAAGTGCAGAGAATAGGAATGAGAGAAGGCAATACTCAAGAAAGAAAGGGAGACTCAAATGGAGACTAATGGGAAAATCATATATTTAATATATTTATTTTGAAGAACTACACATACAGTATATGCTAAATGTCGTAGAATATAAACACAATAAGCATATAAGTTATGAAACTGTATTTGCATTTATACCCCAATGGAATCTACCATCTTTGTTCTGCTAATCAGCTTCTGAAGTGGGAGAAGACTACCTACACAGTGGGAATATGGAAGCTAAAATGGCTAATGCTTATGACAGGAAAGCTCATTACCTTAGAGAGATATGTTTTCCAAAGAAAATAATCAAATTACCTCATAAAAATACAAAAAAAGAGAAATAGGAAAGAAGATAAAAAAATGAAAGAAGAATAAAATGGGTTCCCCAAATATGCTTGCTATTTCATTCTTCCCTTGTATGAACAAATATGTTACATTGCAATGATAAACTATTTTGCATCAGCTATGTCAATTTTGATCTTATGCCTAGCAAGTATATTTAATAGATGGAGACCAACTCTGTATTTTTTCAGTCCCATTTTAAAATGATCATGTGAATATTGAATTTACAATAGAATGTGTATGTGTATATGTTTCTGCAGTGCAGTAAACAATCTTATTACTAATATAGGCTATATTTATACTTTTTATCGTGACTTTAAGCTGGGATAACTTGGCTAGGATGCTGAATATGAGTCAAATCCACTCCATGCTGCTTTCATTAAGGTGTGCATGAATTTTTATTACAGTGCAGTATTAATTCAAAGGTTAATAGTGTAGGTCAGTAGGGGTCTGGTAACATAATTTTGTGAATAGCCTAAAAGCTTATTTACATACACTTCCCGTCATCTATGGGTAGGGATTACAAATTTACTTAGAAAATAAGGGTCTCAATAACCTCATCACGATTAGATGTGCTTCCAATAAATGAGAAGGACATCTCATCCTTACAGTAGGGAAGGTTCATCTTAAAACATACCCATTTGGTCTAATAATAAAGAGGCACTTAAAAAAAATATCCATCTGGATATAATTGTTTAGGAGATAAAAAAAAAGTAAAATGTTGAAAAAATTATAAATAAACCCTTTGAAGTAACTAGCACATAACCCCATATGAAACCATTTGTGTTCAGAGTCTGACCTCATAGAAGTCTGATGTTTTTCTGTTTTTTAATGGCACTTGGTTAATTATTTTTTTTTACAAGGGAAAATAGTTTTCATCACTTTGAAAATAAATAACTTTATTAAAAAAGAAACCCTTTAATCTCTGATTGGCATTTTTTGTGGCATTAATACATAACAGGTAAAGACACTTTGAAGGATGTATTTTATTACATTTTATACATAGAAGTATAGGGAAATCAGTTTTTATAGAGTCCTTATTTATTGAAAACACAGAGGCCTACTGTGATATTATTGGCAAAAAGGATCCAGTCACATCGAATAATAAATACATACCGTACTTTATCTGACAGATGACTAGAATTTAAAGACTAACAGCCTTATTAAATTCCAGCCTCGTAGATACGATGTTTCTACTTAAACCCTACGTGCTTCAAAGTTTGAAAAGTGAGGACGCTATTAAATTAGCCCTGCTGCGAGCAACGTGTGAGCTACGCATCATGGCAGTCCGTGTCAACACAGGGAAAATCTACATGAGGAGTGACAGCCTGCAAAGGCTCCCCCACCTCATCAATTGTCGCGGGGTCCTGAACAGGACAGTCCTACATATAAGCCCTGTCGTGGGGGGTACTCCAACTACCGCCCGCCCCCGGCACCTAAAATGAATCCCCAACTATTCTGGAAGGCGCCATTGCCAATTGGCTACCGGAAGAGGCTCTGGAGGCCTCATTAGCGTTCGGGAGCTTTTCCAGTGCAGACTCAGCAAGGGCCCTGCAGGGGCAGAAGAGGAGAAGGCCGGGGACATCGGGGACAGGCAAGTTTTCAATTTATAATGTTTATATTTTATTTATTTGTTGTGTTTGATGTATGTGTGACTAATGTGATGTATTTTTTTTCCACGGGCCGAGCCATAGAACAGAAGAAGATGGACAAGGACATACTGGAAAGGTAAGTTTAATACTGTATTTGTGATGTTTCTTAATTCTATGTAATCTTTATTTTTCTAATAATCTGATGTTTCTTTTTTTCCTAGGGGGTGCAATCTGAAGGGACATCTGCAAAGGTAAGTGGTTTTATTTATTCTATTTTAGCTTAGATTTAGGGGGTTGGGTATAGATAGGGGGTGATGTTTGATGTTTAGATAGGAGGTTAGGTATATAGGTGTAACTTCACTTTTTATCTCAACTTGTTATCTCTGCATTGTAGCTCCATTTTTAGCGCCGCTCTTCAAAAGTGGACATAAAAAGTGGATTTAAAATTGAGTTAAAAAATGGAGATAAAATTAGACATAAAACTGGAGATACAGCTGCAGACAAAACTTGAAATAAAAGTGGAGTTAAAAAAATGGAGATAAAACTGGAAATAAAAATTAGAATTGGATTGGAATTAAAAAGTTGGGTTAAACAATGAAGATACAATGGACATAAAAACTAGAGCTAAAGGTGTGGAGTAGGAGGCCAACATTCTTTGCACTGTGGCCCTGTATTCTCTACCTCTGCCACTGCCCAGTAGAACCTTTCCATGCAGAAATTAGCCATCTTTGAACATTATGCTGACCCTGTTAAGTTTATTGAATGTAGAGGTATGTACTACTAGTCCAAAAACATCTGTAATAGCTGATGGGAATATTTAACAAAAGTAATTAAAATAAACCCTTGTTTAAAAATATTTATTTAACACATCTACTCTTATACCCACTTTTGTCCAACATCTGAAGAAAGCTAGAATTGACTACCTTAAATGTATGAGACATGTATAGATAAAAACATTATAAATTAATCCTTTGAAGAAGCTACTACATAACCCCATATGAAACCTACTACTAATTTTATCTGAGATGGTTAGATATCAAAGTAGGGAAGCATGTCCAGCTGGTAAAAATAAAAATAACGAAAGAAGCTTTACCACATTAATGTATCTGTGATTATGCTAATTTTACCAACTGGACTTGCACTACCTACTTGCTCCCACACACTCCCAGACTTAATCACCTTAGAGTTACTAACTCATTTCAGGTATTTTTTCCTTAAAATACCATATTTTCAAGCTTAGTTATCTAACACTTCCACTCACAAGTTTTTAATAATAAGCAATTACAATTACCTATATGTATTATTTCAAACGCTTTGGCATTGGCTTTATCCCTTTATATTGTGTTATCTTTGTAAAGATCATTCTTAGAGAAGATTAATTACATAAAAGGTACAGAACGTGCCTAATTTGCAAGTTACAGCTCCATGTTTGTGAAGAGCGGAAAAATCCACTAGAAGTTGCATTTCTGTCACTGACACTTGGAATGCTGAGTTCATTTGGTCAAAATTCAAAAACAGGTGAAGAGTCAGTCAGAATTGGTGGCAGTTACAATTTTGCTTATCCTTCAGCAACTCACATAACCTAATATACACAAGTCTTGTAGCAATAAATGGAAAGTCCTGACATTTGTACTTCTATAAATGTATTCTTTCCCCTTTAAAGTTTTGTTTTTACTTTTTATGTTTCTCAGCATATTTTGCCCATTATCATTTACTATTCTTCGAAAAAGAATATTTTAAAGATGTAACCTGCTTGTTCATTTATTGTACCAAATAACTAATTGGAGGTCAGTACAAGAAGCAAGTATTACCTTTGCATTAATCAAACATATTTGAAAAAGATTAAATAATGAAAAACCCATTAAAGGACCACTGTAGATTGGCAAAATGCCACGTGTCTGTAAAGTATATAACAAATTAACATTAACAGCTGGCTAAGGCATGGGAATTAAATCATTTTCAGGTAAAATATTAATTTTAGCAGACTTTGCTAGTACATGGAAGCTGCCATGACAGTCATAATATTTTTTCTAGGCACAAAGGGGCAATTAAACAAGTGGAAAGCAAGGCTTGCAAATATACTTGCAAGCTGCCTTCTACTAAGCATGCGTGGGAGAGAGGGTCCCAAATACTGTAATCTTCATCTAAATCCACGAACCAACACATTAGCAAACTTCCCTCAACCTCCTTCAACTCCAAAATAGATAATAAAAAAAGACATTATCACTCAGACTTCAAGTTAGCGAGCAGTGTGGAAGACACAAACATGAACAAGCAGTGACTTCTAAACTAAAGACTAGCTAAAAAAAAATGTTTATGCCCACAGTTAACATAGCTGTTAATGCTGTTAAATTGTTAAAAACTTCACAAACAACTGAACTTTTTAGCCAATCAACAACGGTTATTCAAGAAAAAAATTCTGATTCATAGAAGGAAATGCCATTTTCCAAATTATAATCAGGCTGTGGAATTCGACTCCACAGGAAGTACTGCATGCATGTTCAGTATGAAAATTTCAGTAGAAATTGGATAACTTTCTTCACAAAATGCACATGAGCAATTATAGAAATCCACAGGTAATGATAATATTCTATAACATTACAATTCTTAATTACGGTAAAAAGAACCATGCAGCATCTAATTTAACCCTAGTGACTCTTGGGGTTTTAGGTATGTGTACCTCTGCAGGGATTTTACTAAAATGTAAGTTAGATAAACAAGGGATATAATAACAGAAGCACAGAAGCATTGTGCATGTATCCAGGGTTATATGAGTAAACATCAATCAAATGAATATATAACCTGGCTGGAATAACTTTTAGACAAGTACATTTTGCTCCAAGAAGTTTAAGCATGTACCCTAGTGTTGTGATGAACTAAGAGTAAATATTTTTATATCTTATTATGACTCCTCATATAAAGCTCAAGCACTTGCCTCTATGACACACTTGAGACCCTGTTCCCCCACTTGTTGGTCAGGAAAAGCAGCTAAAGGCAGCTTTCGGAAGGGATCTGTAGCAGGGGATCTACTTTAGGAAGGATACTGGTGCAGGGAATCTGCTTTGGAAAGGGGTCTGGGGCAGGGGATCTGCTTCGGAAGCGGGTCTGGGGGAGAGCTGCTTTGGGACAAGGTTTTGGAGGTATTTAGTGGGGATACTGTCTGGGAGAGGTGGGTCATGGGGGGAGGGAGTTGCTTTAGGAAGCAGCCTTGAAGAAAATGAACAGGAGGTTGGGGGGGATTTAATCCTCCTTAGTAAGGGGGTTTGGCGGGATAAGAAAATGAATAGGGGGCAGTGGCTGAGGGAGATGCTTTGGACAATGGTCTTTTGCAAGTGGTGCCGAGGGTGTGAGAGACGGTGGGCATCCGGGGGGTCAAATTTGTTTTGCACCTGGGCCCTCTGTTCATTCACCCTGCCACTGTTAAGAGTAAATGCCCCATTACAGGTCGAATGACTGCAAGCAAACCCTTCTTATAATTCAATATCATTAATTCATATCATTGTAGAGGAATATTAGTTAACTCTTCCTTCTAGAACTGCTATAATTCAGAAACACTGGTAGTTTTTAAAGCATGAACTGCTTGTTTCAGGTCCTGCCACAGCATCTCTACTAGGGTTAGGTCTGGACTTTGGCTAGGCCGCTCTAAAACTTAAATGTGTTCTTTTCAGCCATTCTGACGTGGACTTCAGCTTCAGATCAAGGACGGATGGCCGGGTATTCTTCTTTAGAATTTTCTAACACAGAGCAGAATTCATGATTCTGTTCAAGTATGAAGATGTGCTGGTCCTAAAACAGCAATACCAGGAATGTGTGGAGGTTGCTATAACTTGTTGTCCAACTCCATGTTGTCCAAAAAGTTGATGTTTGAGCAGGAAGATCCTTGGTCTGATACAAAGAGTGTGTTATTTATGATTAGTATGGTAACTATAAAAACATGTATGGTAATTATAGAAAATTATACAATAGTATTATAGTATGGTAGATTGCTTTGTCGTGTTTCCGGGGAAGGAAAACATATTTGTAACAGATAATCAAATTGAATAATCAGAGTATTGCAGTATATGGTAATAGCTTTTTTATTGGGCAAACATATTCATTTATTATGAGAAGCCTTCGAGAATTTACTTCTCTTTATCAAGTCTTTAGCAGTTCTGAAAGATGTGCCAGAAAGGGGCCTTATATCTGTTGAGAGTTTAGCATGGGACATAGACAAATACCATAAATAATGTCCTATGAGTCTTTAGCTCAGGTTTGGATAAGAACATAGCAGAAGCCTAATTACGGGGAGTAAATGTCACCCCAGTTTGGGGATAAGGACAACATCAACTGCGCATGTGGAATGTGGTATAAAACATGAGTCACAAAACACTTTGGTAATGAGCTAAGAATCCTAAATCCATATTTAAACCAGTATGTTTTGAATCAAAATATAATCATTTTTAATTCAAAAGTTTTACATCCTTGGAGACCTTTGAAATGTCCTCTGAGTATCTTGATTTTCCGATTTTGTATGGAGTGGTTATTCTGGGTGAAATGGTGTCCAAGCGGAGTACAGTAACTGTCTTCATTGTGTTTTTTTTTATGGAGAGTCTGTGAAGATTCATCCTCATGTGTAGTTTTTGACTGGTTTCTCCAATGTAACAGCCCTTTTCACATACAGTACATTGTATCATGTACAATACATTGGAAGAAATATATGAATATGATTCCCTAATGTTATAGGTCTTGTTATTGTGTGCTGCTATATTCTCTCTACAGATGTGTTGGCATCGTTTGCAGCAAATTTTATTGCAAGGGTTGGTGTCATTTCTTTTGTTATACTTTTTGTCACAATCTGCTTCTTCAAGGGGGCTTGATAGGAACCTAGTTCAAAGCTACCCCAGCATAATTGTGTGGTTCTTGTTCTCTTTGGCATAAAAGGTGGCTTCTGGAGAGGTCAATGCCCAAAGGTACAGGCAGATAATATATACAGATACAAGCTACTAGTGGCCTCCAACAAGACCACTCCCCAATTCAGGATACAAAAACAATAATAGCCTTACACAGTGGCTATGTGAAACTAGGACTGAACATGTATTGAATCATAGAACCAACATATTTATACTCTATCTCCCATACCCCACCCTTGTGTACCTTTGTGTATGTGGGTGATGTTAGAACTAATTTCCATCTGCCTTGCATCCTTGATTGCTATAGAAGCTTTTGAGATAACTCACCAGCTATCTAAGCTGCATGACAGGTGTCTATAGCTTGCTAGTGCACCAACCTTGATGTTAATCTCCAGTTTTTGCTTAGGACTCCTAAAGAGCAGACATCTGTCTTGGCTGCTGTTTATCAAGACCTATATGTGCGAGGATGTTCTACAGTTAAGCTTATGTGCAGAGCATTTTTACATTTTTCCTCTATAACATATTATAACTAGTATACATGATAACAATGTACAGGCAACATAAAACCAAACAACAATAATACATAATCACAATCATAATGCAACATGTCATGCTCCCTTGGCCATATCCATAATGTAGGGTAATATTACTAAACAATGTAGTCATGACACTCTTCATTGGCCAATCTTCTGCTGACCAATGGGAGGTTTGGGGAATATATGTTTCAATTCTGTATCCTTTGTCAGAAGTGGCTGTAAATCCTTAAATATTTTGCGTATTTCTTCTAGGGCCAGCTGGTATGTGGTGACCAGTGGTGTACGTGAAGTTGGTTCTTTAGTTTTGTATTGCAACAGGTGCTCTCATAGTATGCTGATGACACAGATTACTTTCTGAGTGATAATATGGGGTTTATAAACCTTTTACCTGAAGGAGTCTGACAGTGTTTTTAAGTGTGTATCACGGTCCTCAGTGTTTGAACATATGCAATGATATCTGAGGGCTTGACTATGGATAATTGCTTGTTTGCTGTGGGAGGCATGGAAACTAGAATTGTGCAGGTAACTGAATCTGTCTGTAGGTTTCCTATGCACAGATGTGTTAAGTTTGCCATTGGTGATGGAAATGGTAGTGTCCAGAAAGTTCACCTGTTCTGCCGAGTAATCCATTTTAAGTTTAATAGATGGAATGAAGGTATTAAAAGGATTGTGTAAGTCTCTTCATAACAGATAATCAGTAATATTTACTTGTTCACCTGGTGTCAGAGAAAACAAAAGGTTTTGTTATCTATATGAGACTGACTATATATTTTTTTTATTTGTTGGCTAAACAACCAGATGGTGGTAAGCACCTATATATGTGTACACAGATCAGCTGGTATCTTTGTGTTGCTGTTGTCTTAACAACCTGTACCAATGTGGTGAGGATTCTGCCTAAACTCTCAGCCACTGAGTTCCTTTCGGCTTGTGGCAAAACGCTGACAAATCAAACAACCCAAAAAATAGTAATAATCATATAGCAATGTTTTATTATATACTTAGCTTTGGCTGTATAATCACCCAAGGCTGAGGAACCCGACTGAATCTGATGACTCAGCAGAATGGCAAGAGAGGCACGGTGCCTGGCAACATTTTTGTTCCATGAGCATAGCAAAAGCATGAACAAGAAGTTATAGCGATAATTATTACATAATGTTTGTTAAAATAGTCTCAGGCGCTATAACAGAGTGTGACAGTTTATAAGACACTTTCTTTCATACAAACTTACACATGCTGTAATACTTTGATTTCATGTTAGTTTCTGTATGTCACATGCATTTTTAACAATCAAGTTGAGTACACAGTTGAATACTAGGATGCATGCTTATTTGTCCTGAAATGCTTATGGTTAATTTTAAGAGTTTTGATTTCTTTGGTTATTACACAGATTTTATGATTACGCCTGTATGTGTGAGATTCATAATTCAGCTAGAGGTGTTCTTGGGAATCAAATCCCCCTATCCCATGCCATCAAACTGTAAACCGGAATAAAATGGGTACAATTAATGCATGATGCTTGTGACAAGAACAATATTTACACAAACTAATACAAAATAAATCTGCGCTTTTTCTCTACCCCCTTCTTATTTTTCAGTGTTATCATCGGACATTAGAGTGAACATGTCCTACTAAAAGCAGCGGCTACCCTATATATACTTATTTATAGAGACAGTGGTTACATTGATTGTACCAGTCCCACCAGGCTCACCAATGTAAAGGAATTTTTGACATTCAAACCTTATCTCTCACAACACGACAGACATTGGTGTACGTGTAATATTCTAACCCAAGCTCTATAGACACCATTGAGACTCTGTACCAATAATCTATTACACTAATACAAAATGAGTTGAGGTTATGCACACAATAATAACGGTACCTCTTGTTTTCTTTCAAGTTCTGTCAAGAGATGATTTGAGCTTATAAAGTGGTACATGATTTCTAATGTTGGTGTTTTAACAGCAATATACAGTGGTACCTCGGGTTACACTGCTTCTCCTCTACAATTTTCTGCCTTGGGTTACAATGCTTCCTTGGGTTACACGATCGAAAGAAGGAACAAGGCAAACGCTGCTGTCTACGCGAACGCTTTATTGAGTCTAAATGAAGGAAGCAAGCGGTAAACACTGTAATCATGATTGCCTCATAGTCTGTGCCTGCAATTGCCTCCAAGAGCACAATGTGCCTGTGCCAGTAAGAGTGCAAACAGCCTGTGCATCTGTGCCAATGTACCCAGCCTGTGTCTATGAGCAATGTGCCATGCCTGTGCCTATGAGCCAATGTGCCTAGCCTGTGTCTATGAGCCAGTGTGCCCAGCCTGTGCCTATAAGAGCCAACGTTCCAAGCAATAACCTGTGTCCTCCTTCTCCTCCTCTACATCCCCACAATCCCATTGGGCCCTCAAGTCCTCTCAGTACAGGTAAAGAGAAGTTCAAATCTAAGTTATTTGATGTAATTATTGTTGTTTATTAGTTGTTTGCAGTTTCATTTTAAGGGGTTGTATCTAAAAACAAGACCATCAGGTCTAAATAAAATGTGAAAACTCTGGGGTCCGTTATGTATTAATTGAATTTACATTGATTCCTATGGGAAATGCTACCTTGGGTTACACCGTTTTCGAGTTGCACCGCCCCGAGGTACCACTGTATATGTTTTTTACTGGATGCAATAAATAGTGATATTGTAACCCAGATGGATGGTGTATGGATTTAATTGCTAAAGAACTGTTTTGTATCATCTCACTAGCCCAACAAAAAAAATTCAGGAAAAGCATTAAAATCTTTATTTTGCCAGTTAATAACTATGGCCTCTTTTACAGTGCCAAGTTCCAAGACCTGTTAAATACTAATTGCCTCACCTGTGTTCACTCAATGTTCTACCCAAATCATGACCTCTCTCCTCTCTCTTCCTGTAAATATCTGTTTCCATTTTCTTTCAGTGCTAATTCACCCTGCACCAATGCCTTCTAACTTTGTGAGATACGTAGAACTGCATACAACACCAGCAGTTGCTTATTCACCCTGCACCAAGGCCTACTAACTTTGTGAGATATGTAGAACTGCATACAACACCAGCAGTTGCTTATTCACCCTGCACCAAGGCCTACTAACTTTGTGAGATACTGAGAACTGCATACACACCTGCAGTGCTAATTCACTCTGCACCAAGGCCTACTAACTTTGTCAGATCCTGAGAACTGCATACAACACCAGCAGTTATGGTGAAGACTCTGGAAATTGCCCATCCCTTTTTAATATTACTACTGTATGTGTATTACTATGTCTGGGCAGATATAAATATATTTTTAGCATGTTTGCAATTCCTAACAACTGTTACCTTAACTCTCCTCCTCCTCCTCACAGTCTTTCCTGCCTCCTAAGGTCTCTTTCTCTCGTTCCTCTCTCTCTTCTTGTTACTCTCTGACCTTCAAACCATGTTTCCAATTTCTTTCAGTGCTAATTCACCCTGCACCAAGGCCTACTAAATTCAGATTTAATTTATAGACCCATTGAAAACACCTGACTTTTCTACTTGCAGATTATATTATACTAGCGACTTGCCCGTCAAAAATGACGGCAATAAAAATTGAAGCCTGGCAATGCTGTTTGCCACACAATGGGAAACTCTCCCCCTCTACTTTACTGGCCTTGCGATGATCGCGTTTGGAGCTCATCACAGGCCTCGCAATGAGCACCTTTGTCACTCATCACAGGCCTCGCAATGAGCGCTTTTGGCACTCATTGCGAGCCTCCCCCCACCTCCCCCACCGTCTACTTTACTGTCCCTTTGGAGCTCATAGTGAGTCTCTCGCCCTGCCTACTTCCTCCCTTGTGTCTCATTTCCCCCCTCCTCTCCCTCCCTTGTGTCTCCTTCCCCCTACTCTCCCTCCCTTGTATCTCCTCCCCCCTGTGTTTTTACCTCCCTCTTCCTCCTGTGTCTCTAACCCCCTCCCCTGTGTCCCTTTCCCTCCTGTGTCTCTTCCCCCCTTCTCCCTCTCATGCATCTCTTTCCCCCCTGTGTCTTTTCCTCCCGCTCCCTCCCCTGTGTCTGTTCCCCCCTGGCCTGTGTCTCATTCCCCCTCCCCCTGTGTCTGTTCTCCCCTTCCTTGTGTCTCTTTCCCCCCATTTCCCTCCCTTGTGTATCTTCCCCCCTGCACTCTCTACCCTGTGTCTCTTCACCCTAATCTCACTCCCCTGTGTCTCTCCCCCCTCCTCTCACTCCCCTGTGTCTCTTCCCCCCCTCCTCTCCCTCCCCTGTGTCTCCCCCCCCTCCTCTTCCTCCCCTGTGTCTTTTCCCAGCCCCTCTTTCTGTGCCTCTTCCGCCCTCTCTCTCTCTTCCATCCCTCTGCCTCTGTGTCTCTTCCCCCTCACCCTCTGTGTCTCTTCCCTCTCTGTGTCTCTTCCACCCCTATCCCTCTGTGCCTCTTCCACTCCTCTCCCCCCGTGTCTCTCCACCCCTTCCTCTGTGTCCCCCCCCTCTGTGCCTCTTTCCCCCCCTCTCTCTGTATCTCTTCACCCCTTTCCCTCTGTTTCTCTTCCTCCCTCTCCCTCTGTGTCTCTTCCCCCGTGTCTCTTTCCCTCCTCTCCCTCTGTGTCTCTTCCCCCCCCTCTCTCTGTGTCTTTCCCCCCCTGTGTCTCTCCCACTCCCTCTGTGTCTCTTCCCCCTCCCTCTGTGCCTCTTTCCCCCTCTCCCCCGTGTCTCTTTCCCCCCTCCCACCCCTGTGTCTGTTCTCCCCTGCCCTGTGTCTCTTTGCCCCTTCCCCCTGTGTCTGTTCCCCCCTGCCCTGTGTCTCTTTCCCCCTTCCCCCTGTGTCTGTTCCCCCTTCCTCGTGTCTCTTCCTCCCAATCTCCCTCCCCTGTGTCTCTTCCCCCTTCTCTCATTCCCCTGTGTCTTTTCCCCCTCTTCTCACTTTCCTGTGTCTCTTCCCCCTCCTCTCCCTCCCCTGTGTCTCTTCCCCACCTCTCCCTCCCGTGTCTCTTTCCACCTCCCCTGTGTCTCTTCCCCCCTCCTGTGTCTCTTCCCCCTGTCTCCCAATGTCTGTTCCCCCCGTGTCTCTTTCCCCCCTATCCCTCTGTGTCTCTTCCCCCCGTCTCTCTCTGTGTCTTTTCCCCATGTCTCTTCCCCCTCTCCCTCTGTGTATCTCCCCCCTCTCTCTCTCTGTGTCTCTCCCCCCTGTGTCTCTCCCCCTCCCTCTGTGTCCCTCCCCCTCCCTCTGTGCCTCTTCCCCCCTCTCTCTCTGTGTCTCTTCCCCCCTCTCCCTTCCCTCTGTGTCTCTTTTCCTCACCCTCTGTGTCTCTCCTCCCCTGTGTCTCTTCCCCCCTCTCCCTCTGTGTCTCTTTCCCACTCTCCCTCTGTGCCTCTTCCCCCTCTCCCTCTGTGTCTCTTCTCCTCCTCCCTCTGTGTCTCTTCTCGACCTCCCTCTGTGTCTCTTCTCCACCTCTCCCTCTGTGTCTTTCCTCTCCCTCTCTGTGTCTTCTCTCCTTATGTGCTGCGCATGCGCAATGCATATCTCACGCCGCGCATTGAGCCTACGCGGCTCACGCTGCATTGTGCGCATGCGCGGCTTGCTCTGCACTCTGTGCATGCGCGGCTAATGAAGTGCAAGGCGCATGCGTGGTTCGTGACAAGCTCACTCTCTGTATACTCGCATATAGTATAACAGCGTCTCCCTGTGCTGGGGAGATTCGCGCTGCCTAGTTGCGTCGTGCGTAATAACGTCACGTTACGCTAGCCTACGTCCTAACATGTTTCTACGTGTTCAACGTCTTTTTCAAAGGATTAAGGCGTGTGTAGGGACAGGAAGCTATTTAAAGCATATGGTAGCCATGGTAACCTGGACTACCTGATTGCTACACCTAAATTAACCCTATGAGTGAAAGTGTGAAAGTATGTATGGCAGGATAGGACTGAACAAAGAAAGAAATGGGCCATATATATTATTAGCATAGTAGATGGAGCAACATCAGTGGGAAGGGGGAACCTTAATGAATAGGTGTGTATCTGGATACAGGATACTGAAAAAAGAATATAAACAAGTATATCATGATGTGCAAAGAGAAAAAGTGCATATTGTGCATGAAAATAACTAGATGAATTAAAACCCCTGTATAAGGGTATAAAATAGCCAGGGTATAAAGACCCTGTATGTAAACCATAATTAGGTCAAAATTGACATATTAATGAGACCATAGTGAAAAGTGACTAAGTGCATGAATGAATAAATGGCAAGAAAAATCTAGTATGGCCATATATATTATAACTCAGAATGTGAGGGTGAGTGGTGTTGACCACTAAAATAAAAATGATGGTCACGTGAGACCAAAAGTGAAAATAATAATTCTATTTCAGGTAAGATGTGACACATGAGTGGGCCACATTTACCTGAAAAAGATTATAAATAAAGCAAAAATTATTTTATGCAAAGATGAGACATATATGAAGTAAAATTAAAGTGCATATATCATGATCCTGATTCAGGAATTACTTGGTGGTATTTCTCATATAGTCAGAGGGTCCAAATCTAGGGCCCAGAAAAAGGCCTGTATAGACAACTTATGTAAGATAAAATTACACAAGACTATATGAAGGCCGTATAGGAAAAGCCTTCATTCAGGCCATCAGGTACCTGTGCTCTTAATTTATAAATCCATTGTGATTCACGCTGTAGTAATTTATTTTGAAAATCACCCCTTCTAGGTCCAGTTTTCACAGAATCAATAATACAAAATTTTAGTACTTCCGGATTGTTGTTGTGACAGTATTTCACATGTCTTGCTATGGGAGTGTCATATTCGTTTTTAATAGAATATATATGTTCCCCCAATCTTCGACAGAAATTCCCTGCAGGTTTTCCCTACATAGATCTTGTTACATAAACAAGTAGCTATATATATAACTCCTGATGATTTACAGTTGAAAAAATTATCAATATCAAAAATAGCACCATTTGTCGGATGTATATAATGTTTGCATGGTCTCACAAATTTGCAAGATTTACAGTTCCCACACTTATACATTCCCTACAGGAGTTACAAAAAAGAATATAACCTCACTAAGCCGGAATATCAAGCTCTTATAGAACTTAGGGATGATGTGTCTCTACACATCAAGCCAGCAGACAAGGGAGGCAATATAGTCCTCATGGATAATGATGACTATAAGGAGATGTGTATGAGAATTTTAAAGGATAAAACTACTTACAACATCATTACAAAAGATCCGACTCCTGAATTTAAATTGAGACTTAAAAACATCCTAGTAGATGTAAAAAATAAGGGAATAATTGATGAGCAGACTTTTCAATTTCTATTTCCCAAATTCCCTATGGTCTCAGTGTTCTATTCTCTCCCTAAAGTTCACAAGAAAACCTATCCCATCCCAGGTAGACCTATAGTCTCTGGGACTAATAATCTTTCCCACAACTGCAGTATATTTGTGGATTATCATTTTAGGGAATTTGTGATGGGCTTACCATCCTATGTCAGGGACACTCCTGATATTCTCAGGCAATTAGAAGATCTATCTGTACCTCCTGAATCATGGCTGGTGTGTATTGATGTTGAGGCCTTATACAGCAGTATTCCACATAACTTTGGAATCAATGCAGTAAAATACTTTTTACAGATGAAAGGTTCTCCTTTTGATGAACTAAACATGTTGCTAATAGCACTATTGGAATATGTTTTAAAACACAACTTCTTCCTATTCAACCAAAAATGGTACCACCAACAACAGGGAACAGCTATGGGTACACCATGTGCCCCTAGCTATGCGAACTTGTTTCTGGGGTGGTGGGAAGACAAATACATATATGATGACAACGCACATCCCTTTGGAGCAAATATACTTGTCTGGGGGAGATTTATAGATGATATTATCCTGGTCTGGACTGGTAACAGACAGGAATTGAGTTCATTTATACAATTTCTGAACACTAATGAATTAGGCCTCAAATTTACCTTTGAGACCAGTCAGAGTGAGATCTCTTTTTTGGATCTAATAATTAAAAAGGATGAAAGAGGGAAAATATGTACATCTACATTTAGAAAAGAAACAGCATCTAATACTCTGCTGAAATGGGAGAGCCAACACTTTGAGCCACTTAAGAGAGGAATTCCTAAGGGACAATACCTCAGGATCCGGAGGAATTGCAGTTCAGAGGAAGAATTTAAAATTGAAGCGAACAAACTTAGGGAACGTTTTAAAGCAAGAGGTTACCCTAATAGAAGCCTTAAGTTGGCTTATAAACATGCTATGAACTGCAATAGAACTGATCTGCTAAATGTAAATAGAAAAGCTCAAGGTAAAATGGATACCCCCACTAACAGGACTATATCTAATGAATCTAAGATTACTAGATGTATAATGACATTTGGTCATGACTCTGAAATAATCAGAAACATCCTTTCTAAACACTGGCATCTCCTCACAAGTGATAAATATCTTAAAGACACCCTCACTTCCAAAGCAAGTATCACTTATAGAAGAGGAAAGAACATTAAGGATATGCTTGTACATAGTGTATATACAGACAAGATATCTGAACCTAAAACTTGGCTCCAACCACTGAAGGGAATGTATAAGTGTGGGAACTGTAAATTTTGCAAATTTGTGAGACCATGCAAACATTATATACATCCGACAAATGGTGCTATTTTTGATATTGATAATTTTTTCAACTGTAAATCATCAGGAGTTATATATATAGCTACTTGTTTATGTAACAAGATCTATGTAGGGAAAACCTGCAGGGAATTCCGTCGAAGATTGGGGGAACATATATATTCTATTAAAAACGAATATGACACTCCCATAGCAAGACATGTGAAATACTGTCACAACAACAATCCGGAAGTACTAAAATTTTGTATTATTGATATGACATTTTTCCTCTATAACATATTATAACTAGTATACATGATAACAATGTACAGGCAACATAAAACCAAACAACAATAATACATAATCACAATCATAATGCAACATGTCATGCTCCCTTGGCCATATCCATAATGTAGGGTAATATTACTAAACAATGTAGTCATGACACTCTTCATTGGCCAATCTTCTGCTGACCAATGGGAGGTTTGGGGAATATATGTTTCAATTCTGTATCCTTTGTCAGAAGTGGCTGTAAATCCTTAAATATTTTGCGTATTTCTTCTAGGGCCGGCTGGTATGTGGTGACCAGTGGTGTACGTGAAGTTGGTTCTTTAGTTTTGTATTGCAACAGGTGCTCTCATAGTATGCTGATGACACAGATTACTTTCTGAGTGATAATATGGGGTTTATAAACCTTTTACCTGAAGGAGTCTGACAGTGTTTTTAAGTGTGTATCACGGTCCTCAGTGTTTGAACATATGCAATGATATCTGAGGGCTTGACTATGGATAATTGCTTGTTCATTCACTCTGCCACTGTTAAGAGTAAATGCCCCATTACAGGTCGAATGACTGCAAGCAAACCCTTCTTATAATTCAATATCATTAATTCATATCATTGTAGAGGAATATTAGTTAACTCTTCCTTCTAGAACTGCTATAATTCAGAAACACTGGTAGTTTTTAAAGCATGAACTGCTTGTTTCAGGTCCTGCCACAGCATCTCTACTAGGGTTAGGTCTGGACTTTGGCTAGGCCGCTCTAAAACTTAAATGTGTTCTTTTCAGCCATTCTGACGTGGACTTCAGCTTCAGATCAAGGACGGATGGCCGGGTATTCTTCTTTAGAATTTTCTAACACAGAGCAGAATTCATGATTCTGTTCAAGTATGAAGATGTGCTGGTCCTAAAACAGCAATACCAGGAATGTGTGGAGGTTGCTATAACTTGTTGTCCAACTCCATGTTGTCCAAAAAGTTAATGTTTGAGCTGGAAAATCCTTGGGCTGATACAAAGAGTGTGTTATTTATGATTAGTATGGTAACTATAAAAACATGTATGGTAATTATAGAAAATTATACAATAGTATTATAGTATGGTAGATTGCTTTGTCGTGTTTCCGGGGAAGGAAAACATATTTGTAACAGATAATCAAATTGAATAATCAGAGTATTGCAGTATATGGTAATACCTTTTTTATTGGACAAACATATTCATTTATTATGAGAAGCCTTCGAGAATTTACTTCTCGTTATCAAGTCTTTAGCAGTTCTGAAAGATGTGCCAGAAAGAGGCCTTATATCTGTTTAGAGTTTAGCATGGGACATAGACAAATACCATAAATAATGTCCTATGAGTCTTTAGCTCAGGTTTGGATAAGAACATAGCAGAAGCCTAATTACGGGGAGTAAATGTCACCACAGTTTGGGGATAAGGACAACATCAACTGCGCATGTGGAATGTGGTATAAAACATGAGTCACAAAACACTTTGGTAATGAGCTAAGAATCCTAAATCCATATTTAAACCTGTATGTTTTGAATCAAAATATAATCATTTTTAATTCAAAAGTTTTACATCCTTGGAGACCTTTGAAATGTCCTCTGAGTATCTTGATTTTCCGATTTTGTATGGAGTGGTTATTCTGGGTGAAATGGTGTCCAAGCGGAGTACAGTAACTGTCTTCATTGTGTTTTTTTTATGGTTGAGTCTGTGAAGATTCATACTCATGTGTAGTTTTTGACTGGTTTCTCCAATGTAACAGCCATTTTCACATACAGTACATTGTATCATGTACAATACATTGGAAAAAATATATGAATATGATTCCCTAATGTTATAGGTCTTGTTATTGTGTGCTGCTATATTCTCTCTACAGATGTGTTGGCATCGTTTGCAGCAAATTTTATTGCAAGGGTTGGCGTCATTTCTTTTGTTATACTTTTTGTCACAATCTGCTTCTTCAAGGGGGCTTGATAGGAACCTAGTTCAAAGCTACCCCAGCATAATTGTGTGGTTCTTGTTCTCTTTGGCATAAAAGGTGGCTTCTGGAGAGGTCAATGCCCAAAGGTACAGGCAGATAATATATACAGATACAAGCTACTAGTGGCTTCCAACAAGACCACTCCCCAATTCAGGATACAAAAACAATAATAGCCTTACACGGTGGCTATTTGAAACTAGGACTGAACATGTATTGAATCATAGAACCAACATATTTGTACTCTATCTCCCATACCACACCCTTGTGTACCTTTGTGTATGTGGGTGATGTTAGAACTAATTTCCATCTGCCTTGCATCCTTGATTGCTATAGAAGCTTTTGAGATAACTCACCAGCTATCTAAGCTGCATGACAGGTGTCTATAGCTTGCTAGTGCACCAACCTTGATGGTAATCTCCAGTTTTTGCTTAGGACTCCTGAAGAGCAGGCATCTGTCTTGGCTGCTGTTTATCAAGACCTATATGTGCGAGGATGTTCTACAGTTAAGCTTATGTGCCGAGCATTTTTACCTTTTCCTCATGTATTCTATATCACATTTTTCCTCTATAACATATTATAACTAGTATACATGATAACAATGTACAGGCAACATAAAACCAAACAACAATAATACATAATCACAATCATAATGCAACATGTCATGCTCCCTTGGCCATATCCATAATGTAGGGTAATATTACTAAACAATGTAGTCATGACACTCTTCATTGGCCAATCTTCTGCTGACCAATGGGAGGTTTGAGGAATATATGTTTAAATTCTGTATCCTTTGTCAGAAGTGGCTGTAAATCCTTAAATATTTTGTGTATTTCTTCTAGGGCCGGCTGGTATGTGGTGACCAGTGCTGTACGTGAAGTTGGTTCTTTAGTTTTGTATTGCAACAGTTGCTCTCATAGTATGCTGATGACACAGATTACTTTCTGAGTAATAATATGGGGTTTATAAACCTTTTACCTGAAGAAGTCTGACAGTGTTTTTAAGTGTGTATCACGGTCCTCAGTGTTTGAACATATCCAATGATATCTGAGGGCTTGACTATGGATAATTGCTTGTTTGGTGTGGGAGGCATGGAAACTAGAATTGTGGAGGTAACTGAATCTGTCTGTAGGTTTCCTATACACAGATGTGTTAATTTTGCCATTGGTGATGGAAATGGTAGTGTCCAGAAAGTTCACCTGTTCTGCAGAGTAATCCATTTTAAGTTTAATAGATGGAATGAAGGTATTACAAGGATTGTAGAAGTCTCTTCATAACAGATAACCAGTAATATTTACTTGTTCACCTGGTGTCAGAGTAAACAAAAGGGACTGACTATATATATTTTTTTATTTGTTGGCAAAACAACCAGATGGTGGTGAGCACCTATATATGTGTACACAGATCAGCTGGTCTGTTTGTGTTGCTGTTATCTTAACAACCTGTACCAATGTGGTGAGGATTCTACCTAATCCCGCAGCCACTGAGTTCCTTTCGGTTTGTGGCAAAACGCAGACAAATCAAACAACACAAAAAATAGTAATAATCATATAGCAATGTTTTATTATATACTTAGCTTTGGCTGTATAATAAGCAATGTTGAGTACACAGTTGTATACTAGGATGCATGCTTATTTGTCCTGAAATGCTTATGGTTAATTTTAGGAGTGTTGATTGACTTATACACAGATTTTATGATTACGCCTGTATGTGTGAGATTCATAATTCAGCTAGAGGTGTTCTTGGGAATCAAATCCCCCTATCCCATGCCATCAAACTGTAAACCGGAATAAAATTAGTACAATTAATGCATGATGCTTGTGACAAGAACAATATTTACATAAACTAATACAAAATGAGTCTGCGCTTTTTCTCTAACCCTTCTTATTTTTCAGTGTTATCATCGGACATTAGAGTGAACATGTCCTACTAAAAGCAGCGGCTACCCTATATATACTTATTTATAGAGTCAGTGGTTACATAGATTGTATCAGTCCCACCAGGCTCATCAACGTAAAGGAATGTTTGACATTCAAACCTTATTTCTCACAACACGACAGACATTGGTTTTCGTGTTATATTCTAACCCAAGCACTATAGCCACCATTGAGACACTGTACCAATAATATATTACACCAATACAAAATGAGTTGAGGTTATGCACACAATAATAACGGTACCTCCTGTTTTCTTTCAAGTTCTGTCAAGAGATCATTTGAGCTTATAAAGTGGCACATGATTCCTAATGTTGGTGTTTTAATAGCAATATACAGTGGTACCTCGGGTTACACTGTTCTTGTGTTACACTGCTTCTCCTCTGCAATTTTCTGCCTCAGGTTACAATGCTTCCTTGGGTTACACGATCGAAAGAAGGAACAAGGCAAATGCTGCTATACACGCGAACGCTTGATTGAGTCCAAATGAAGGAAGCAAGCTGTAAACACTGTAATCACAATTGCCTCATAGTCTGTGCCTGCAAATGCCTCCAAAAGCACAATGTGCCTGTGCCAGTAAGAGCCTAAACAGCCTGTGCCTATGTGCCAATGTACCCAGCCTGTGTCTATGAGCAATGTGCCATGCCTGTGCCTATGAGCCAATGTGCCTAGTCTGTGTCTATGAGCCAGTGTGCCAAGCCTATACCTATGAGCCAATGTGCCTAGCCTGTGTCTATGAGACAGTGTACCCAGCCTGTACCTATAAGAGCCAAAGTTCCAAGCAATAACCTGTGTCCTCCTTCTCCTCCTCTACATCCCCACAATCCCATTGGGCCCTCAAGCTCTCTCAGTACAGGTAATGAGAAGTTAAAATCTAAGTTATTTGATGTAATTATTATTGTTTATTAGTTGTTTGCAGTTGTTTCATTTTAAGGGTTTGTATCCAAAAACAAGACCATCAGGTCTAAATAAAATGTGAAAACTCTGGAGTCAGTTACGTATTAATTGAATTTACATTGATTCCTATGGGAAATGCTACCTTGGGTTACACCATTTTCTGGTTGCACTGCCCCATCCAGAATGAATTAACGGTGTAACCCCTGTATATGATTTTTACTGAATGCAATAAATAGTGATATTGTAACCCAGACGGATGGTGTATGGATTTAATTGCTAAAGAACTGTTTTGTATCATCTCACTAGCCCAACAAAAAAATGTCAGGAAAAGCATTAAAATCTTTATTTTGCCAGTTAGTAACTATGGACTCTTTTACAGTGCCAAGTTCCAAGACCTGTTAAATACTAATTGCCTCACCTGTGGTCACACAATGTTCTACCCAAATCATGACCTCTCTCTTCCTGTAAATATATGTCCTTTAAACCATGTTTCCATTTTCTTTCAGTGCTAATTCACCCTGCACCAAGGCCTTCTAACTTTGTGAGATACGTAGAACTGCATACAACACCAGCAGTGCTAATTCACCCTGCACCAAGGCCTACTAACTTTGTGAGAACACTGCCCTCCTTCCCTAATTCAGATTTAATTTATAGACCCATGGAAAACCCCTGACGTTTCTACTTGCAGATTATATTATATGAACACTAAGGCTCAGCCAACATAATATAGTCTGTCACCTCATAGCCCCTGGGGACCATGGTTCTAGTCCCAGACCTTGACAGCATTTAAGAAACAAGTTATTCTGCCTCCTTACAGTCCCCGTGCCACATTCAGGATCACCATACACAATCTCCCAGAGCCCATCTATTAGCTCCAATCAAAAATAGAGATCCTCTCCAAAGGGACCAACAGGCCCTATCCTGGCATGATTCTGTTTCACCAAGGCAATCTCTTTCTATACCAGTTCCTCCAGCCAGCCTGACAACTCATGACCCTACCACAATCCCAGGAACGCGATCCATTGCTTTAGAAGGGCCATTCCTCTGCAACCCTTTGCCTCTGTTACCTGGCTCTCTTACTCTCTGTCTTTGTAAGTAGCCATCCTAGCTGCTGGTAAATATGCTTGAGATCTGCCACCAGTTGTGACAATCTGAGGGTAGGTTCTATACAAGCGCAGAGCCCACCTGCTATAGACTACAGGTTAACTACCGACAAGGACCATTTGGATTCTTGGAAATCTCTGCACCAGCAGACAATTCAGTTGACAGCATCATTTCTGAAGAGGCAGGCACCATCAGACACCTTTTCTTAGGATCTAAGAATCACACACCCTGTACCCTTGATTAGTACAAGCAGACTCCAACACCACCTTTATTTAATTTGTCCAAAATCAGACTGGCACTACTTTATTTCTCAAGACACAATTTCAGATAACACAAAACACCAAAGACTTCCCCCAGTTCTAGCCCATCCTCCTGGGCAAATAGCTTGCTATACCCCTCACCGACATGATTTCCGGATGCATAGAGGGGTCTGTCTTTCTTGTTATCATTACACATATTCTATCCAGGGTTATCTGTTTAGGGCACTAATAACCAGGGCCTGTGTTTTGCTCTCCTCTTACAGAGCCATAAAACTAGCTTCCCTCTTCATGACTAAAGCCAGAGGTTTCATGAGTGGCCGATCGTAGGGCCATATACATTTCTGCAGAAAATTAACCCCCTTGTCACTTAAGTGACTGCAGTAGTTTTTATATAATTCTTGCATCCTAGAGCCTACTTCTTACGCAGATACATTATTACAGTGCTTATAACATGAGGTAGTAGCCCAAAAATGAACTACTGTGGCCCACACTACACACAAAAACAACCAAGTCCCTGTCCCCACAACAAGTTTCAGGTCTGTTGTAATAGCCCCTGACATTAGCACCCAGTGTACCAGTATTCCAAATAGCAGAGTTACTTGTGGGCTACAGGGGGACCCATCATAACCCCCAAATCATTCATGACAATTTAATACAAAGAAGATCAGAAAGTTAAAAGATTGATTTCATTTTGTGAAAATCCAGAGAATCTAAATATTTGTGGCAAAGACTCTTGACATGCAAACTGTAAAAAACACATAACAAAACACCCTGTAGAATCTGATTTTCATGACCAAAATTAAAACCTACTTGTTACATTTATTTTAATTTCCCTGCTTGATACAACATTATATAGTGAGTTTTCTAAACATCCCAACAGTAGCAAAATATTTATAGCAGGGAAATCTTTTGTCATTTCAACTCACTGGTGTGTGCCATCAAATATCTGTGTGATATTCTTTATGTGGTAGAGAATTTAATTCTGAGGCTCTACATGGACAGGGATATTTTATATCTGTATAATATCGTTTCCTTGCTTAGTGCTGTGCCTTAGTAATTGGCCCTTGACAATGGAAACTGATCACAAGAGCAAAACATTTTTGTTCTGTTGGAATTACATCAAAATAACTAACACTCTTTGCTGTTTTAATGTTTATTTCTGTAATATACCCTAAAGCATAATACAATGGGGAGTATAATACTGTTCAGATCTATTGTAAAATATGCCATATTATTGATGTGTCTTAATATTTTCACTTTTGATTTTTTTAAACCAGTCTTACTCAATACTTTTGGAATTCATTATAGTATAGTATTTGTTTTGTAACATTTCTTATTTTCCACTTTTTTTTTTTTTTGTATTAAAGTTTACCAAAGGATTTTGATCAATAATTGTTATATTATTATTAATGTATTAATTGTGGTTGCTTCCACATATTTATGTCACTTTCCCAGGAAATAATGGAAGTTGTGATTCTTTTATCTGTGGTTTATACCATGTATATCAACATAAAACTGCAACTCCCTGCATGTAAAATAACAGAACAGTGCAGTCATTCAGGAAGCATATAATTATACCTGCTGTTTTATGGTGCCACCTTCAAACAGATGCTCCTAGATAGCTGCCTATTCTGCTTGTTGAGAATTCTAGCCCTGGTTATTTCTTATATTTTCCTATTATGATATTTCTGTTTAATGTTTTTGTTTATTTACAGTATTTTGCTTTTGGGCAAGCTGTTTCTTTAGCTAAAAACAATTTCAATAACAAAAAACAATATGTGCATGATAATTCATAAAACATTTAAAATGTATTTTAAAATAAATAACTACTTTGGGAAATATTTAAGTAATGGGCATAAAATCATAACTTTATCAGACTCTAGCTATGTCTGGAGGCTTCTAGAATATACATTTAGAGTTCTTCTTGGGGACCTGGAGCCCGATGGAGTATTCTACTGTTAACTGCACTTCCATTTAATCATATTGTTAAAGGGACAAGTACCTCATTAGAAAAGTTTTGACCATCAGATAGAAGTTTAAAAATCATGTTGAAGAGCTGTTTGCATTTTCAAAATTCATAAAGTATTTACTTGATGAATACTATAGTCATCTTTAGTTATTACTTCTATAATCGTTACATTCCTCCCATATGAAACTGCATAGATAATGAGGATGGAGGCATAGCCATACAGCAAGCGGGCTATTTTGTGTATTCAGGTTTATCTGTGTTTCTCAGCAGATTCACTGTGTGATACAGACACTTTCTGTGATGTATCCTAAGCCAGCTCTTCAGGGATGCAACACAGAGCCCATCATTTTCTACTGTGTGCACCGTTTGTGCCTATTCTTTATTTTATCGTGTGAATTCAATAAGTATGATTTAAGAAAACAGAGAGATAAGCACTTTTGTGTATGTGTACCCTGGAGCTCTATCTACTGATATACATATATATATATATATATATATATATATATATATATATATATATATAAAATAAATAGTACATCTGTGTTCACATTTGAATGTCTAAAAAAAGGTTAAAAACCTTTTTCCCAGCTCAAAATCCGAGAAAAACAGTTATTACACTGCATTCATTTTTAACTTGCTTTAGGCGTTCAAATGTGAACACAGATGTACTGTTTTTTTACTGTACTACTGTACGGTGGAGGGCTTCTATCGCTCTTTTGCCCACCATATTATAAATGATTGTTGTGGTGAAATATCTACTCATAAGGTCCACAACACAGGCTGAGATCCCGCTCCATGCTGATGATAGCCAGTAAGCTTGAAACAGCTGTAAATGGATTGGATACTCAGCTTGTGTTTAATCCAACCTTGGCTATGCATCAAAGCTGTGTAATACAGCATGCTTACGCTCTGAACTGGAAGCGAGGCTGCAAGAACTGGGCCCCTCGAGAAGCGAGGGATGCAGTTCGCTCCACAAATGCGGACCCTCGCGAAGCGAGGGGCCACGTTTGCGGAAGGTGGAGGCTCCAACGTCGGCTGTTATTGTCCACAAATGCGGACCCTCGCGAAGCGAGCGACCGCATTTGCGGAGGTGGAGGCTCAAAGGCGCCTCACACGCGGTTAACACACGCACGACTTAGAAAAAAAAACGACCTCGGAACCAACCTTAATGGAACAAACAACCAAACAAAAAGTACGACCATATAGGCCACACCGCGCGCACCTAAAAACAGTCAAAACACACCAAATACTCACAAAAAATACATAAAAAGCTTACCCATAGCAAGGGGGCACCCAGGACCTCTGAAAGTGAAGTTACACCTCCATTTAAGTCCAAATTCACGAGTTAAGACACACGAAAATCCCCTAAGCGAGAGAAAAAATGTCCGCCAAAAAAACGTAAACGAGGCTCAAAGCCCAGCAACGTACAACTTACCCAAGAAGGGATCCGAGATAAGCTCGGAAACCCGCATTAACCCCACAGGATCCAAGATAAGCTCGGAGACCTGCATTAACCCCACATTAACCCGATCGTAAAGGTCCTTAAAGGACCCGTTATAAAAGAAAACAAATATACACTATCACCCTGTCACTCATGGGGGTCATTTCAGACCCCCATAAGCACTTAATTAACCACCTCACTCATGGGGGTCAATACAGACCCCCATAAACCCAAAATTAACCCTGTCACTCATGGGGGTCAATATAGACCCCTATAAGCCCTTTATTAACCCTGTCACTCATGGGGGTCAATACAGACCCCCATAAGCCCTTCATTAACCCTGTCACTCATGGGGGTAAATATAGACCCCCATAAGCCCTTCATTAACCCTGTCATTCATGGGGGTCAATACAGACCCCCATAAACCCCTAATTAACCATGTCACTCATGGAGGTCAATACAGACCCCCATAAGCCCTTCATTAACCCCTTCACTCATGGGGGTCAATACAGACCCCCATAAGCCCTTCATTAACCCTGTCATTCATGGGGGTCAATATAGACCCCCATAAGCCCTTCATTAACACTGTCACTCATGGGGGTCAATACAGACCCCCATAAGCCCTTCATTAACCCTGTCACTCATGGGGGTCAATGTAGACCCCCATAAGCCCTTCATTAACCCTGTCACTCATGGGGGTTAATACAGACCCCCATAAACACTTAATTAACCCCCTCACTCATGGGGGTCAATACAGACCCCCAAATGCCCTTCATTAACCCTATCACTCATGGGGGTCAATACAGACCCCCATAAGCCCTTCATTAACCCTGTCACTCATGGGGGTCAATATAGACCCCAATAAGCCCTTCATTAACCCTGTCACTCATGGGGGTCAATACAAACCCCCATAAGCCCTTCATTAACCCTGTCACTCATGGGGGTCTATACAGACCCCCATAAGCACATAATTAACCCCCTCACTCATGGGGGTCAATACAGACCCCCATAAACCCTTAATATACCCTGTCACTCAGGAGGGTCAATACAGCCCCCCATAAGACCTTAATTAACCCCCTCACTCATGGGGGTCAATACAGACCCCCATAAACCGCTAATTAACCCTGTCACTCATGGGGGTCCATACAGACCCTCATAAGCCTCTATTTAACCCCTAAGGGTATATTAAGACCATTATGGGCCTGTTACAACCCAACATTAACCACATAAGTGCCATGACAGTCCTCAAGGACCATCATGACACTAAGTATAAACACTACACTGCACTATACCCCCATAAAACATTAAATATCAACTAAACAGCCTCTACACTAACCTATTAACACCTACACTACCTCCCTACCCCCTAATAACCCCACCACTCTAATTACATAAAATTAAAAAAACTAAAGTCACAAAAAATAGAAAATCTACATTACATAAAAGAAAAACCTAAGTCACAAAAAAGAAAAAGTCTACATTACAGAAATGAAAAAACCTAAGTCACAAAAAATAAAAAAAGTAACATTACTGAAAATAAAAAAACACATTAGAACCCCTCCCCCCACTACAGAAAAAAAAATTACACACCTGAACACCTGAAAAGGAAATACATATAATACATACAATATAATACATACAATACATACAGTATAATACATACAATACAATACATACAAAATAATACAATACAATACACCCCTATCTAATATACAATACATTCTATCTATCTAATATACATCCCTCAATCTATCTAAATAAATACCATAATCTAATATACATCCTATCTATATAATATACATCCTCCAATCTATCTAAATAAATGCCATAATGTAATATACAATAAATCTATGCTATCTATATAAAACACATACCCCTAGCTAGCATACAATAAATGCTATCTATATATAAAATAATATAATTCTAAGCTAAAATAAAATAATTGAGACCACTTACCTTTGCAGATGTCCATTCAAATCAGCCACCTAGGGAAAAAAAAGTAAAAAAAAAATAGTGCAACACGTTTACAGTACATAAATAAACATTCTTAACATTCTAAATATTCTACTCACCTTTCCGGCATGTCCCGTCCTTATTATTTTCTTCTTCTCTTCTTAAAAAAAACCTAACATTAATACACATACATAAACATAAAAACAAAATAAAATAAACATAATCTACATTGTACTTACCTCCTCGCAATGTCTCCAACCTCCTCTTCTGCCACGCCCTGTAAAAAAAAGAAAAAAAAAGAAAAAAAGTACTTACATTCGCACTCACGGACATCCCCGACGCTAATGAGGCTCCCGGAGACTTTTCCGGAAGAAAATAGGCAATGGCGCCTTCTGATTGGTTGATCTTTATTTAAACCAATCACAAGGCACAGATGCCTTTAGCCAATCACAATGGAAAACACCCACACAGGGTGATTGGCTGGAGGCATCTGCGCATTCTGATTGGTTGCACTGACAATAGCCAATCACAATGGAATACACCACCACGTACTGATTGGTGAAGGATTTGCACCTTCTCATTGGCTAGTGTCAATGTCAATCAGTATTACAGCCAATGGGAAGGCGCACATGTCTTCAGCAATCAGTACGTGCGGGTGTATTCCATTGTGATTGGCTGATGGCAATAAAGCCTTTGGATTAGTTCAAATAAAGATTGAGAGGCGCCTTATCCAATCAGCGTGGTATTTTGGGGTGTATCCCTTTCTCAAGGTTCACAATTGGCGTCTTCTCATTGGCTGAATTTGATAGACAGCATTTTCAGCCAATCAGAAGCCGCCATTGCAAATTTTATTCTGGAACACTCCGTAGGAAGCTCGTTAGCGTCTGGGACATCCGCCAGGGCGGATGTGTCCTGTTTTTTTTTTTTTTTTTTGCGCGGATGCTTCCAGGGCCCATCCGGGGCAGAACACCAGGAGGCCGGAGACATCGCGGGGAGGTAAGTACATTGTAGATTATGTTTATTTCACTTTGTTTTATGTTTATGTTTGTGTGCTAATGTAATGTTTTTTTTTAACAGGGGCCGCGACGGAGAAGCAAAGATGGAGGACGTGACATGCTGGGACGGGACATGCTGGAAAGGTGAGTATAATATTTAGAATGTTTATTTATTTTCTGTAAACGTGTTGTAGTAATTTTTTAAATCTTTTTTACCCTTGGTTGGTGATCTGAAGAAACATCTCAAAGGTAAGTGGTCTTAATTATTTTATTGTAGCTTAGAATTAGGTTTGCTATATAGAGATAGCATGTACTCTATATTAGATAGATAGGGGGATGTATATTAGATAGATAGTATTGTATATTAGATAGAGGGATGTATATTAGAAAGGTGGATGTATATTAGATAGGGGGGTGTATATTACATAGTGGGATGTATATTAGATAGGGGGATGTAAATTAGATAGGGGGATGTATATCAGATAGGGTGTATTGTATTGTATTTAATTGTATTGTATTGTATTGTATTTAATTGTATTGTACAGTATTGTATTTAATTGTATTGTATTGTATGTATTTCCTTTTCAGGTGTGTATTTTTTTTTTCTGTAGTGGGGGGGGGGGTGTAAGGTATTTTTTAATTTTCTGTAATGTTCCTTTTTTATTTTTTGTGACTTAGGTTTTTTTTTTCTGTAATGTACATTTTTTATTTTTGGTGATTTTTTTTTAAGTTTATGTAATGCAGATTTTTTATGACTTTAGTTTTTTTGATTTCTGGAATTACAGTGGTGGGGAGGGGGTTATTAGGGGGAAGGTAGGTAGTGTAGGTGTTAATAGGTTAGTGTAGAGGGTGTTTAGTTGATATTTAATGTTTTATTTGGGGGGTATAGTGCAGTGTAGTGTTTATACTTAGTGTCATGATGGTCCTTGAGGACCATCATGGCACTTATGTGGTTAATGTTGGGTTGTAACAGGCCCATAATGGTCATTATATACCCTTATGGGACTGATGGAGTTAAATAGAGGCTAATGAAGGTCTGGATAGACCGCCATAAGTGACCGGGTTAAAATGGTGTAGTGCTTACACTTTGGGTCAGGAGGGTCCTGGATGACCCTCATGGCACTTATAGTGTTATTACATGCGTTCATTAGTGTGTTAGAGGGGTCTAGTTGAGGCACACAGTACACTCACATTGTGTGGCAAACAGCATTTCAACACTTTCTTTTATTGACCTTCATTTTTTGACGGGCAAGTTGCTATTATATATATGTATATATATATATATATATATATATGTATATATATACTAGCGACTTGTCCGTCAAAAATGACGGCAATAAAATGTGAAGCCTGGCAATGCTGTTTGCCACAAAGTGGGAGCCGCTCCCCCTCTCCTTTACTGGCCTCGCACTGAGATATATATAGTCTGAACTTTAATAAGTAACTAAGTATGAATTAAACATTCATACTTAGTTACTTATTAAAGTTCAGACTATATATTTCACATTACAGTGATTCTTTGAATATTTGATGAAGAAACCCATAGATTTGATTTTAAACTAGAGATCCTATTTTAATACTCAATATAAATTTACCATCAGGTTTAAATGAAATGTCCATTTGTGCTCTTGTTCTTTATCCCATTCTTTTGTCATAGAAACTGACATTACATTTATTTTTTTAACCATTTTCTCTCATGGATTAAAGATTACTTCTACTTTAAAAGGTTAAACATTCTTTTATACTAAAGATGGATGAAAAAGTACTATTTTCTGCATAATTACATCTTAATGCGATAGGTAACACCATACTTACAGTCTTATTAAATTGCGATTTGGTCAATTGAATAGGGCTCTATATAAGCACATAGAATATTTTTTTACAGAAGTTTTTAGTTAGTGAAGACCTTGTTTTTGGATAGAAGTTCACTAACTAAAAACTTCTGTAAAAAAAATATCCTCTGTGCTTATATAGAGCCTATTCAATTGGACAAATCGCAATTTAATAAGGCTGTTAAACTGGCACAGAACATTTGAGAATTGTTATGATACTCTATTACTCTATCTTTAAGTGGCACATAGCAGGTAAGAGACTGGCTGATGTGGGAGAAATCTAGGGCCTGATTATACTTAAGAAAGTACAATGTCTCCCAATAAATTTCCTTTTTTGATAATAATAATTATTAGTCAATACTGCAGCAGTCAGAACCTTAATTCCAAGAAGAAAATGATAACTGTTATTTTCTGGAATTTATCAGCTTGTTATTAAAATGTTTCCCTTTATGCATGTACATTTCTTTCTAATTTGTATGCTGTATGATCTCAGTACATTTGTTTAGATAGGACATATCTTCATAGCTGATGCCTAAACTCCTCATCGCCACATTGTGCTACATAACACTTTTGAGATTCCACAGAGAAAGTTTTACTGAAACTGCTGAGGAATTGGGCAGCGTTTTTGCTGTCTGTGTGGTCTCCAGAGTAACTTTTTGGAAGTGGAGTGTGACTAATACAGTTTCCTGTTCAGAGGGATGCAGATGTTTCTTTCCACTGCAGGTTCTGTCTGCTGTACCGTGGTGGCCAAGTTGTGTTCAATTGAGCCTGACGACAGGGAAGATCTTAAACAGTAGGCATTAAAATTGGATGTTTCTGTTACTGGAATGCTATATTTATATAATGTATTTTTACTATTAAAACAATATATATATATATATATATATATATATATATATATATATATATATATATATATACATATATGATTATATATATATATATATATATATATATATATATATGATTTTATATATATATATATATATATATATATATATAATATATATATATACACTGCTCAAAAAAATAAAGGGAACACTTAAACAACACAATGTAACTCCAAGTCAATCACACTTCTGTAAAATCAAACTGTCCACTTAGGAAGCAACACTGAGTGACAATCAATTTCACATGCTGTTGTGCAAATGGGATAGACAACAGGTGGAAATTATGGGCAATTAGCAAGACACCCCCAATAAAGGAGTGATTCTGCAGGTGGTGACCTCAGACCACTTCTCAGTTCCTATGCTTTCTGGCTGATGTTTTGGTCACTTTTTAATGCTGGTGGTGCTTTCACTCTAGTGGTAGCATGAGACAGAGTCTACAACCCACACAAGTGGCTCAGGTAGTGCAGCTCATCCAGGATAGCACATCAATGCGAGCTGTGGCAAGAAGGTTTGCTGTGTCTGTCAGCGTAGTGTCCAGAGCATGGAGGCGCTACCAGGAGACAGGCCAGTACATCAGGAGATGTGGAGGAGGCCGTATGAGGGCAACAACCCAGCATCAAGACCGCTACCTACGCCTTTGTGCAAGGAGGAACAGGAAGAGCACTGCCAGAGCCCTGCAAAATGACCTCCAGCAGGTCACAACTGTGCATGTGTCTGCTCAAATGTCAGAAACAGACTTCATGAGGGTGGTATGAGGGCCCGACATCCACCGGTGGGGGTTGTGCTTACAGCCCAACACTGTGCAGTATGTTTGGCATTTGCCAGAGAACACCAAGATTGGCAAATTTGCCACTGGAGCCCTGTGCTCTTTACAGATGGAAGCAGGTTCACACTGAGCACATGTGACAGACGTGACAGGGTCTGGAGACGCTGTGGAGAACGTTCTGCTGCCTGCAACATCATCCAGCATGACTGGTTTGGCAGTGGATCAGTAATGGTGTGGGGTGGCATTTCTTTGAGGGCCACACAGCCCTCCATGTGCTCGCCAGAGGTAGCCTGACTGCCAATAGGTACCGAGATGAGATCCTCAGACCCCTTGTGAGACCATATGCTAGTGTGGTTGGCCCTGGGTTCCTCCTAATGCAAGACAATGCTAGACCTCATGTGGCTGGAGTGTATCAGCAGTTCCTGCAAGACAAAGGCATTGATGCTATGGACTGGCCCGCCCGTTCCCCAGACTTGAATCCAATTGAGCACATCTGGGACATCATGTCTCGCTCCATCCACCAACGTCACGTTGCACCACAGACTGTCCAGGAGTTGGCAGATGCTTTAGTCCAGGTCTTGGAGGAGATCCCTCAGGAGACCATCTGCCACCACATCAGGAGCATACACAGGCATTGTAGGGAGGTCATACAGGCACGTGGAGGCCACACACACTACTGAGCCTCATGTTGACTTGTTTTAAGGACATTACATCAAAGTTGGTTCAGCCTGTAGTGTGTTTTTCCACTTTCATAATGGGGGTGACTCCAAATCCAGACCTGCATGGGTTGAAAAATGTGATTTCCATTTTTTAATTTTTGTGTGATTTTGTTGTCAGCACATTCAACTATGTAAAGAACAAAGTATTTCATAAGAATATTTAATTCATTCAGATCTAGGATGTGTTATTTTAGTGTTCCCTTTATTTTTTTGAGCAGTGTATATATATATATTTTGTGCTCACATTTCAATGTCTAAAATAAGTTAAAATACTTATTTCCTGCTTAGAGAGACATGCACATGTGCCCACAAAGACTTCACTCTTTAATCCAATACAATTTCAAACATGGCTCCTTTTTGGCATCTGCCTGCTGTATTACACAGCTTTAAGCAAAGCCCAAGATGGATTATGTACAAGTCAGGAAACCTACCCACAGACAGCTGTTTCGAGGTTGCTGCCTCTCATCATGGGGCCAATTCCTAGTTTGTGTAGTAGATTTTATGGGGAGGTAGTTTACAACAATAATTATATATATATATATATATATATATATATATAGTTGTCATAATTGCGAGTGTTGGTCATGCATTGTTAAAAATTACGGGATTGCTCATGCGCAATGAGCGCCCGGGGCGCTCATCGCAAGGCTTATAAAGTAGAGGAGGGTGAAGAGGCTTGAATTGAGAGCTAAACGTGCTCATTGCGAGGCACACAACTTAGATGGGGAGGAAAGGCTCACAATGAGCGCCAAAGGCGCTCATTGCGAGGCCCACAATGAGTGCCGAAGGCCGTAGGCCTTTGGTGCTCATCGTGAGGCCTGCAAGGCAGTAAAAGTTTTACGGCAGCTATTTTTTTTTTTAAGCCCATAACTCGGAAGCCGTTAGGGGACAGCCAAAAGACCACAATTGATTACAAAATTAGTTTACAACCTCACACACACCACAGGGCGAGAGGCAGGGAGCCTGTAAGTGAGGTTGTAAGTTAATTTGATATTCAATTGGGTTTTTTTAAAAATCCCAAAACGGCTATGTAATACCTTACATGTCCAGTTCACAGATTGTGCAACATTGCACAAAATGCTATATACATGTGTAAGAGTAGGTATGGTCACTTAAATGAGTATGGAGAGGCACCTTTTGTTTTTTCCTGACAAGAAACCAGCTTATAATATAAATCTAGATATTTAAATATTGTCTACAATTCCCACTAACTTTACAGATTCACAAAACTAAAATCCAGTTTGGTTGCCAGGTTCACCTAACATCTTTGGAATTAATAGTGTATGTGGAAGATCTTCCGTGTCCTCCAGGTCTCTCATGCTGTTGAACACTGTTAGGTTTCTAGCTGTCCTGGAAAATTCCTGCTAAGTCCTTGTCCTTTTTATTAATATGTAAAAATCCCTCTAATGATTATGTTGACACACCAGAGGTGTCTACCCAGCCAAATAGCATTCAACATTAGGGGAGCAATTTTTAACTCATTACACACCTTCTGTTCCTTCATCAGCCAATAGGAGAGCAGTGATGTCAGCCCTGAAGTCACTGCTGCAGTCTGCTCTCTGTCTGTGCTGCCCACGCCTTTCACCACAGACACACTACATATCCCAGGCTGATTTGGAGCACAACCAGGAACCCCAGAGGTTTATTGAAATGTAACAGCTGTCTCTACTTTCTCCTGATTGCCCAAAACAAATTTTTGATTTTATGCTAATTGAACCTGGGTTTGGAGGGGATGTTAACTCTATTTTTCAAATTTACAAGACATTTTGCTAACTTCAAGGTAAGTGTGTAAATGTTTATTTTGGTATTTTTTCATGCAAAAAATTGTACTCATAATCCAGCAAACTTAGATATGCCTTTAATATATGCATTTCTATTCGCTGGTGGGCAACTTGGTCCTACTGGAACCACCAACAGTCCAGGATTTCAATTTCTCTCTGCATGAGCCCAGGTAGAACAATAACAATTTAATTGAGTAGCTCAAGTGTGCCAAAGCAGAGAGAAACAGAATATATAGAGATATTTAGATCCTGGGTTGTTGGCGGCCCTCACAGGGCCGAGTTGCCCTATACTGGTTAAAACCTTAGTACATTTGGCTTATGATTATGTTATGTGCATTTAAAACAAGTTATGAATCATAACATTAACCAAATCTTAACTTCTCATGCATTTTATAATATCAAATGATCCTGAGTATTACAATAATAGATATGAGTCGATCAAAAATGAATACTGTTGGTTAAGATATAACCCTTTTTCCACTGTTATAATATTTCTTCATTAGGCTATTAGCTATAAACTCTAAATAACCTTATTTGTGATATCTATTTTTCCAGCTCTTTCAAGTAGTAGATCCCTATCACAAATGTCATTAACCACCTTTAGAAAAACAAACGTTCACTTACAGTGTCCATCCATCATGGTGACATGTTGTGTTTATATACAACTAACAATTGAATTATTATGTTTGCTTAGTGATTGGGCTTTTAGAAAACTTTCGGTCACTGACCATACTAAAAGTCAACTTAAAAAATCAGAAAATGAAAGTATTCCTAATTAAACATTGTTAATACTAAAGATTAAGAGACCACTACAAGATGAGTAGATGAAAAGCATGTTAAAAAGCAACTGTATTTTAGGAAACACTTCACATTTGTAAATTATGTACCAAAGTAAATCCATTTGCAGGTGTGCAATAAAACTTTAGTTGATCATGCACATCCCCATAAGTCTATAAATAAAAGGGTGCATTACCAAATTAGATAACGATGAACCAGCAAATATTTCTGTATTAAACAGTGCTGTGCAAAAAATATCTAACATTTTAGTCCAACTAGTGAACCTTTATCAGGATGAGTATACTGATAATGTAATGTACGCTTTTTTATTTGATTGTGTTTCAGTATGCTTTAGAAAACAGAAGTATATTTCTCGTGAACTAGTACGAAATCCTAAATAATACATAATTAGTATAGTATGGAGAACAGTCATCTGAATCATTGATGGGCAGATGCTCACAACATTTAGGATAGCAATGATTTGTATCCAGCTGGATAAATAGTTAATGGACTGAGAAACATTTAATGGAGCCTTGGAGTTTGGTTCAAGAGTGGGTTTTTAGGCGAAATAAAGACTAAAGAAGAATTTGTTTTACTTCTTTGCTCTCAAACTATCTCTGACTTCATAATGCAGCTTGTCTTTCCCAAGGCTGACAAAGTGATTGCTCTGATAAATGTACGCAGAAAAGCCATTTGTACATTCATGGAGGTGGAAGTGCCATATTTATAGAATGCTCTTTTGATAAATTTGCTTTGATAGTGGGCAAAATGTTTTAGAAAATGTAGCCTTTCATTTCATTTATTATATTCCATTTTCCTATAATGGCGTAGCCATTTGTTGTTTCCTTAAAAAGATTAGTCCCCTGGAAGGGACCTTGTATGGAAAATCAGTTTTTGAAATGACTGCCACAATGTGGTGAAGCCTAGCAATAACATTAAATGAAAGTGCAACTCACGGCACAAATAATCTCCTCCTTGGGCTCCAGACAAACAAGCAGTGCTCTAGAGGCCTCAAATGAAAACTCTTAGACACAAGAAAATTTTGTGAAAAAATAGGATTTTCTCTAAAATGTTTTATGCCATAATTAGCTGCTTAAGATGTTAGTGATTTACATACTTTATAAAAAAGTTTTCCACAAATATCAAGGTCTTTAAATCGGGTTTGATAAACTTCCTAAAGAGGGTGTATCTCGAACCCACGTGACTTTTTTTCATGTGAGTTTAGAAGTGACCAGTGTTTGTTTATCATACATCAGCATCATTTTGGGCATCATTGTAATCAAAAGAAGCCAGCACTGGAAACTTAACTACCATCAAGAAATCATTACGCCAAGTTTCTTAACTTAAGGAACAACGTCAAATTTGTTACATATTCAACAAACTAACAAAGTATAAAAACTGAGCATAGAAACAGTTCCAGTTTTAAACCAGCAGATTCTGCTAGTGAATGGCAGCTTCCATGACAGTAAGGCATGCGTGGTTGGGTACAAAACACAGCAGGTAGGTTTAATTGCAAATTAATTTGTTATTGCATGTGTGGGGGTGGGGGAGGTGTCAAATGCTAAAAGTTGATCTAAATCGACTAATGAGTCAACATATCCCTTGTTATTTCCTCTCCTCTTAGATACAAGACAGCAGAGCAGAACCTCTAGGCTCTAAACCAGCAGAAAGTGTGGAAAATATACACAAAATTATGATTTTCCCTAAAACTGCTTTAATACACACAGCTTACATACCTGCTAAAAAAGTCTAGATGTATTCTATTGCCTCAAGCCAGCATCTTAAGTCTTTCAGTCTCCACAAGTAAACCCTGCCTTTGTAAGTAGAATTTCAGGGGGTGTGATCATAGTATCTGGCAATATTTAAGCAAGCCTGTAATTTACTTCTTAGACACAGCCAAAAGTAAATAAGTTTGTCAACATGATGTCAGTAAAACATGAAAGTTAGATGTAACCTGCAGTGGGAGGCTAAGAATTAATCAACGCATCCTCATCCTCAACCCCCCCATCCTCAACCCCCTCCTCAACCCCCCTCCTCATCCTCAACCCCCTCCTCAACCTCCCTCCTCATCCTCAACCTCCCTCCTCATCCTCAACCTCCCTCCTCATCCTCAACCTCCCTCCTTAGAATGAGGAGGGGGGGTTGAGGATGAGGAGGTAGGAGGGAAAGAGACACGGGGGGGGGGGTAGAGAGAACTGGGGGGTTTAGAGAGACACAGGGGTTAGAGAGACATGGGGGGGGGGTTAGAGAGACACGGAGGGAGAGTGACTCGAGTATAAGCCGAGGGGGCCCTTTTTAGCCTTAAAAAAAGGGCTGAAAAACTCAGCTTATACTCAAGTATATACGGTAAGTAATATATTCCAATGGGGCTCGCAATCAAGCACTCTAGCACTCTATAAGATGCATTAGAGCATCCTTTTATAGTCCATGTGGGTTTCATGATATGTATTGAGCCCCGGGATGGATATTAATCAGTAATAACAATTAAAAATAATATTTTTTACCGCATATTTGTGGGTTTGTGACTGATCTGCAGATAATTCTAATGTATTTCCATGCTTTTAATGTACAGTAGTGTGTGTTTAATTGCTGCTACAGTTATCCAAACTGGCGTTAAACCCTTTTGTGAGTCCTATTTAGTACTCATAATAATTTTATCAGAAACTTGATACCTTTTCTAGTAACGGCTATGACTTAATTTGTGATCTAGACATGAAGTTCTAATAGAATACTGATTTTGTGTAACTAATTGTTTAACGCTAGTAATGGTCGAACTGTGCTAAAACCAATGGAGAGGTAAGCGCTAAGTTGTGTCTTTGACTAGCTAGTAGTAATTGTGGGGGGATAACTCACAATCAGGATGCGAGTAGCAAATAGAATATGTGACAATATTAAGAGCAACTTTAAATGTGTGTAAATTTACGATCAGGGCAATAGTTAGTTTGTTCCATACTACACAAATGTATGATATTTTCCACAAACTACAATGTTCATTTAAATAATCAACAGTTACTTACCATCTACAGAAAGAAAGCCATGGGAGTGGAGATATACATCACCAGGGATGTTTCCCAGAAATCAAACACAGTAGGTTAGTCCAGTCTGATGTAAATTATTTTAGCTTTTAAAAACATTTGACAATTTTGGAAACGTCCTACAATCTACAGTAGATTATAGCACATATGGCCTGTCAGTGTATCTTTAATGTATGTGTGATAGAAGATGATATATATATAAAGTAGGACTTTTGTGACATCAAAGGCTCACATTTGGTAACCCAGATAAATCATTCTGCTGTTGGATACATAAAATGTATCACAACAGACAGATATTTTCCATTGTCCCACCAATATAACTAGATGAACTCTGCATTGTGTAAATTATTCAACAATAAATTATCCCACGTTTCAAGGCTCCAACTTGTGACACAACTGTGGATGTTATAATCTATCTCTGACTAAACTCTCACTTTTTGCACTTCCTGTAACATCCAGGGGGAATGTCATTAAGCAAGGATCCATCTCATAAATATTCATGTGACACGCAGTACTGTATGTACCGCTTCTATTTTATTTTTTACGGCCTTCAGTGTTTTTTTCTTTAATGGAATCTAAACTGATCTGTCTGCATAATGCATATAAACACAATCAACTTAACACATATTGAAATCATTATGTTACAGTTCTGATGTAATGAGTCCTGGCTTCCAGCGAGCTCAACCGTGAGATATGAAATTACTGGCCCTTGACAGTCTATTTGCATACAGTGTACTAAATTTTATTGTTCCCATTTACATTTAGGACACAGAGACACTGTACTTTTTTAGTAGTGAGGGAATCTCATTAAGAACACTTATAAAATATACCTGAAATTGTACAGAAAATGCAATGTCCAGGTGGTTTTGAATAGCTGATAGACTAAAAACAGGGTATAAAAATAGTACAGAATAACATGCACCAAATTTTCCAATAACTTGACATTATCACCCCCAAAAGAATTTAGTTTCACTTCAAAGAGCATTACAATTGACTTGATTTTCTCTATAGTATATAATTATAGAGATATTCAGCATTGCTTATGTGACTCCTGTACGCTAAGGTGGCCTCAATATACTAATTTGTGTCTCAGAGTACGGGTGAGGGAGAGGATCTAATTCGATAATAATATTGGGGTTTATTGTTTTTGATACCACAAGGCACATAAGCAGATCATCATCCTAGTTAGCACATAAAAATTGACTAGTATTTGGGAGCTGCTCATTTGCATAATAATGCAGCAGAGACAATGCAGAACATGTCAGGAATGATTCACTTTAGAAACAAGTAGCTAATACACATACATAAGTATAGCCAGTTTTTCATGTTCTTTAAGAATGACTTAACGACAACTTGATTTTGGAGCGGCTTTAAAAATGCATATATTTTTAGGGATGAAAGTAGGGAGAGAGAAATTTTTCAGAATATTGTATATATTTTACAAACCTTGGAACTAATAGTTTTCTTACTGAAAACTTAAATTGTCAATTTTATCTGTCATCAGCCTTTCTGATTTGTGAACTACCATTGTAGTTCAAGAAAAACTACATGACAAACTAACTACATTAAGTTAAAGTCATAATTTCTTAAGACTGTTCATGTATGGAATTTTCCATCTTCTCTTGTTTTCTCCCTTTCTGATAGCTTAGAGTCTGAGTGTGCTAATCTACTGTTTTAGAGGAGCGAGGAGCATGGGAGGAAGGAAAAGGAATTCAGCAGTGGGATTTGTTGTATAACTGGATGTTTTAGAGTTTGAAACCTACCTCTTTCCTCATGCTTAGAAGTAGACAGCTTGCAGTAATAACTGCAAACCTTGCTCCTGCTGAAATGCCTCTCTCATGTACACAGTGTTCACAAACGTTTCATTGATGCCTCTAGGGACCAGCAGAAGTTTATCTCTTTCTAATTAAAAACTTTCTGACTTAGCGAAGAGCAGTATAGATTAATTCTGCGTCCCTTTTTTAGGTGGCAGGACGCTGAGGAGCAGCAGCATAAGAGTTCCTAACATTTACATCTCAACTCCAGTTTCATTCACTCTTTTACTGTTTATCCGTTGACTTTCTTTTTTGCCCATTTCCCCCATATTATAAAACTTGGCAGCAATGGCCACAAATTCTGAACTGGATTTACTAAAAAGTGAGTGGGTAACAAAGTCTGCTTTTCTCACAAAACTATGGAGAGGCGAGCTTTACAGTATTAGGTAAACTATGTTATAATCTGTGTGCTGACTTATTGTTACCCTCTTGTGACTACTTTTAATTTAGCAACTAGCCCAATGCTGATGAGATCCACCAGACTGAAACATTTGTCTCTGGGTGGATTTGCTAATTGTGCATCCAACCCATTCTATAATTCAAACCTCTGTTATAATGGCAGACACTGTACACTATAAATGGACAATGTTAAAATGTGAGAATAGATTGTAGGCTCATTTCATTTATATATCCTTGCAAATGAAATTGTACTGGAAACATATTTCTTGAGATTCAGGTTTGGAAACAGGTTCTGCAAAAGTACACACATGTATATTACTTGGTTTCTCTTCTTTGTACTGAGGAGGCTTCTATCACTATTTTACCATTCATAAGCTTAATGAATTTGTTGAATGATAATACAGATAACAGACCCTAATGCATATTTCCCAAGTTCATACACAATTAGATAAAGAATTTGTACAATAATTGAAGCTAACAAAACTCAACTAATATTTTTTAGCGGAATTAGATTTCAAATTGTCATGTAAGTCACATATACAAAAATAAGCAGTTAATTTATGGTTTGTATTATAATACAAATTACATGTTTATTTACATTTTAATGTATGAAATTGCATTAGACCAATCATTTGTATCATGTGATGCTATTTACATGGTATATCATAGCCAGCCTCCCTGATGTATTGCAGTAATATTATTTTACACAGTGAGGCTCAATCTGAAAATGATACAGCAGAGTAATGTATCTAATCAGTCTAGATGCTCCTTGGGGTCTGTAATAATCAATTTTTTGCACAAACGAAGGAGCCACCAAGTTTGTTAATAAAAAACAAGTTTAATTATGTATTATGTACCATAATCCAGCCTTCCTGTAAAACTGCAGGAGTTGGATTTAGTTTATAAAATGTTTACAAGACAGCTTTATATACAAATAAAACATTTAAATACAGTGGTACCTCGGTTTGAGTCTGCTTCAGTTGAAGACCAATTTGGTTTAAGTCGCATAGGGAAAAAACTTGTTTGGAACAAGTCGCTTGCTTGGAATGAGACCTGTTCACGACACAGAGGTACAATAAAGTTGCGGCAGTGCAGGAAGTGCGCAAGTTGCTGTGCCTGTGAGAGCCCAAATTGAGCCTTATTTAGCACTATTTGTCTATGGCAGTGTGGTAAAATGCTTCTATGCTTTCTGAGTTTTGTGTCATGATGTGGTAATTAGACAAAACTCTATAGGATATTTGTTTTCTGAACAGAGTAATTATCCGTATTGGACTCCAGCTAGGGGATTTATAATTTGTTCATTTAGACCATAATTTTTAAGGACATTGATAAAGATTATATTTTATTTACAGATGAGCTGTTCCTTAAGAGCTGAAGTTAAGCCTGTGCATTTAACAGCTCAAGTCCAGCAAATTTCCTGTGATAGATTTCAAGTTAAACTGCTTACATCACAGCCTCCAGCAGAGTTTCCAGCAGGGTGCAGTGGTGTTAAGAGACATAAAGGACAAATATACCCTGTGCAAGTGCCTGATGTTGTAATGGTGCCTCCGCTAGACTCATCTTCAATACTAAACGATCAGTGTCTGCAGCTCCTCTCTGTCAATCACTCCACTGGCTTCCCATAGCTTCCTGAATCAAATTTTAAATCATGACCCTAACATATAAAGCCCTCAACAACAGTGCACCCCCTTATATATCTGCTCTTGTTTCAAAATACTCTCCCAACCGCCCCCTTCATTCTGCTAACGACCTTCTTCTTTCCTCCTCTCTCATTACCTCCTCTCACTCCCATTTTCAAGACTTTTCTTGTGCTGCCGCTACTATTTGGAACTCCTTGCCCCGCTCCATTAGACTATCTTCCTGCCTCAAAACCTTAAAAAAATTACTAAAAATACACCTGTTTAAAAAATCTTATCAACTTCAGCCTTAACATGTACAGCTGAACATTCCACAGCTTAATAACACTTGCACCCACAATCTACAGTACAACACACATAGACCTCCACTTGACAAAAACAAATTGCTTTCACACTTCCGTATTGCATTTGTCACCCACTTGTATCACACCTAAACCCTTAGATTGTAAGTTTGTGAGTTTTCAATCTTGTGTCAGTGCCTTGGAAACAAGCTCTATGTACATTTGATTTTATGCTCAAAAAAAGGGCCCTCCATTCTTTATAAGGTGTTAAGTTTGTTTTTGCCATGTACTTAACCCCTGCACAGCTCTATGGAAATATATATGTTGGCACAATATAAATTAAGATAATAATAATAATAATAATGGAAGATAACTCCACTTCCAAGCAATAACCTGGCTCCTCCTCTACATTGCCACCATCCCATTGGCCACTCAAGTCCTTTCACTACTGTACAGTTAAAGTGATGTTAAATTCTCTGTTATTTGATCTCTTTATAGTTAAAGTGAAGTTAAATTCTCTGCTATTTGATGTAATTATTGTTTTTTATTGATGTCTGTTTAGTTTGAAGGTTTTGTACCCAAAAACAAGACCATCAGTTCTAAATAAAATGTGAAAAATCTGAGGTCGGAACGGATTAGTTAAATTTACATTGATTCCTATGGGAAATGCTTGTTTTGTTCACATCCAGGGACTTGTAAGTACATTTGGCCTGGTGAGTACATGGATAGGAGACCACCTAGGAATACCAGGAGCTGTATGCTGTTGTCCACTGGAGAAGAAAATGGCAACCCACTCCAGACTGGCTTTTCTTTCCTTTCTACATATACAGTTCTATGAACTCCAACCACCTTTCTACCCCTATAACACATTTTATGTCTGGTTTCGGTAACCCCTTTCCAGGCTCATTTCACTGTTTCTAGAACCAACCCTCACATTTAAGTGCCACATTAATGATGAAACAGTTTTGTGCAAGTGGGTTAATTGCAATTTACCAAGGAGCAAAGTTACTCTTTTAGAACATTCATTTTTGAACAGCTCATTTTGAATAACTACATTTGGAAATAAACATTATGATTTATTACTTTTATTATTCAGCAGTGGCATCTACCATTTTAGTTTCCAGTGAACTAATTCATGAGGTGGGAGGAGAAATTGAATACATAAGAAGTTGGTATGTGCACAGTGAAAAGATGGCATATGCAACTACCAGTATTCTCATTAGACCTAGTGGAATGCTCATTTGTTTTACAAGGACATACCAGGTTGGGACAGAAGCTGAAACAAGCGGACCCATTCAAAAATGGAAGCTTGCAGTAAATAAAAATTGCATATAAACATAAAAAAACTAAGTTTTCAGTTTTTAACAAGATTTTGCAAATTATCAAGTTTTGTTATCATACAGAAATAAATTAGACCACAGAGGTCCTTTAAGCAAATCAAAAAGAAAAACCCAAAGAGTAACCCACCTGTCCTGAGACTGTTGTTCAGTCCTTTAGTCGTGCCAGACTCTTGGTGACCATATGGGAGTGGCACGCCAAGCACATCTGTCTGTGTTGTACTTATCCATATGGCAAAGATACTGGAGTGGGTTGCCTGTTCCTTCTCCAGTGGTCTGCAATATGCCTGACCTCTCTGCTATGACCTGCCCATCTTGGGTGACCCTACATGGTATAGTTTACAGCTTTACTGGGGAACACAAGCCCTTTACCACGACAAGGTAGCGATCCAGAAGCTGGTCCTCAGACAAGACATTCTGAAAATACGAGCCCTTGAAGTCTGAAGATGGATCATCATGTTCTAAAGGCTGCTTTGACATTTGTTTTCCATAGAACATTTTTATCCAAATAATTTAACAGAAAAGATAGGTAAAGTGTGAATATATTTAATTACCCTGCTTAAAGGACCACTGTAGCTTGGCGGGGAAAAATCACACAAAAAACATACAAATAACATTACTAGCTATGTAAACCATAAGCATAAGATAATAAAGTAAATCTTAATAGTTTCTGCTTGTACCATTAAGGTTCCCATCTTGACTTGTTCATAATCTGAGAGGGTATGTTATCCTATTGGGGCTTGCTCTATTTGCTACAATTGTGAATAGGCTGTTTCCAGTCTCTCAGTAGAACTGAATAAAAAGCTTATCTGCATCCATGGTCCCTCCCACTTCCCAGGTGTCTAACCATGTTACGAACAAAAGCAAAGGCGTGCTACCTTTATACAAAAATTCAATGTAATAGTTTAAAATTAAATTATTTATTTATTTTATACATTCACAAAAACATTGTGCACATGATCATGTTCTTCTTGGCATCATACTATAACTATGACACTTCAGTAGTCCTTTAAGTCCCTTGTTACCAACTTGATACCCCATTTGATAAAATATACCCCATTTCTGCTGGTTTCGGTAGTAATATATTTTTAAGACCAGGATGAAGCCCAAACTTAGAAGGATAGAGGTTAAAAAGTGTGTAGGCAAGTCAATGACTAGTGTTGGAGTGGTCCTATCAACAGCCATGAGTCAAACATTGGTGATCAGAGAAGACGTTTTTTTAGTGCCGTCTATGAGTTGGATTTGTAACAAAGGAAGAAGTGAATTTGCAGCACAAGGTAAGATCCATTAATCTCAAGTGAAAGCCAGGAGGAACCCATGGTAAAACGATACAGACTTGGCACTATTTTTTGTAAATTGCTAAATCTTGTGTTGTTCATATTTACAAATGGAAGCTGAGCTTGGTTTAGAATTTACCAGACTGTATAAATGTATCTGATGCACGATTCCATGATGTGAACAATAATACTAGTTCAGGTTGATAAAAATGTAATAATATGAAGATGCTCTGAGCTATATATATATGGGCCATATTCTATTAGCTACTCGCAAATGCCTCAAACTCCCGAATTTGGCTGCGGGTGTTTTTCTTATAAATGTTTAGATTTATTCTATTGACTCTGGCTAGCAAATTCTGACCTCAAGGCTGAACTCGTAAACCCTGCCTTTTTAAGTCTGATTTCAGGGGCGTGAGCATATGATCTGACAATATTTAAGCAAGCCCATAATTTACTTCTTAGACACAGCCAATAGAAAATGAGGCCGTCATCATGACATCAGTAAAACATGCAAACAACAAGTTAATTAATGTTGAGAAGTAAATTTAGAGATCAAACTCGCAGTCCAGCAGTATAGAAATCAATACATTTCATTAAAAAGCATCTGTTCTAGTCCATGTATTAATCTCTTAAGTAACCTCTTAAGTAGCGGGATCCATTTTACACAAAAAAAACATTAAAAAATTGTTTTATTGCATATTTGTGGGGTTGAGACTGTTCTGCAATTAATTATAATGTATTTATATGCTTTTCCATATTTTTAAAGTATAGCATGTATTGCTGTTAAGGCTCTAATCATTGATTGAAAAAGACCTTGTGAGTCCTTTTGAGTGCTCAAAATAAATTTGACAGAAACATAATACTTTTTTCATTTCTAAGTTTTAAAATATTTGCGAATAAGAGCTGCAAGTCTAATAGAATATCGATTTTGTGTAACCTTATTTAGTTAGCTCTCGTAAATCTTAAGCTGCCCTGACAAAAATGGAGTACTAAGGCCGGTTTTGTGGCTTTGGCTGGTCCTATGTGATTGTCGGGGGGGGGGCTCATATTCGGAATGCAAGTAGCAAATAGAATATGTTGCAATTTCAGAGTGGTTTTAAGTGTGTATAATTTTACGAATTGGGCAATAGAATAGGGCTCCTTGTCTCAAGAAAAACAGGTAAATAATTAAGAACAGACATCTAACTATAGATATTACGTTTAGACAAAACTATTGGAATACTGTGTATTTTTGTCTGTTAAATATTAAGAGAATAGGACATAGCTTCTTTATTTTTCATGTCAGTGCTGGGGTAGATAGTTTTCTATTTTAAATAGCTTTTTAGGTGGTATTTTATTGGTGCTGCTTAACTACGCTAGATTTCTGCACCTTTATAAATACTGTGTTAGTTTATAACAACAGAATATTTGCAGCCTTATTAAATTGCGATTCGACCAATTGAATAGGGCTCTATATAAGCACAGAGCATATTTTTTTTACAGAAGTTTTTAGTTAGTGAACTTCGATACAACAGCAAGGTCTTCACTAACTAAAAATTTCTGTAAAAAAAAATGCTCTGTGCTTATATAGTGCCCTATTCAATTGGCCGAATCGCAATTTAATAAGGCTGTTTTAACTGTACTCTTTATAGTGGGTAAGGGAGCATTAAGTCATGCTTTGGGTACCAGAAAGTGGGTTACCCTTTTCTCTCCTTTTTTTTTATAACTATTATTGCATTATAGCTACTTATTGGTAAGAGCCAATAGAACTTCCCTCAAAAAAAAAATTCTCCATTTTATCGATCTGTCCTAGTGGGGGATACTTCCTTTTGTTAGGAATTATGGTAATTTCTTTTTGTATGGAAAAAAATCCATGGAGGATTCGGTCCTTTTATATATTCTATAGGTCACCTGATCTTCATAGATCCGTTTTTCAGAATTTTTTTCAAACTGTCTTCTTCAAGAACTTTCCTCCTCAATCAATAATGCAATATATTTTTACACTGCATAGAAACAGCATGTTGTTCAAATGAACAAAAAGGGAATTATACAAAATATCATTATATGTGGGCATCACTGCAAAACTGCTGGAATTTTATACCTCATAAAATGTTATTTATATTTTGTTCTCATTTTTATTCACATAAACATTAAAGGTGTTGCATTTTTTTCATAATTTATTGCTTGCAAGTAAGAATTTTAGAGCGTTTGTTAAAATATATTCTCGAATAACTTTTACTTAAGCAAGAGTATGACAATGTAAAATGTTATTTTCACGTATATTCTTTTGTTCCACTACACAACAGTGACATCCAGTGGCTTATTGATTTATAATTCTTGGATTTTGCCAACATCTTGATCCTTTAAATACATATTTCATGCTCTGTCAACTAGTTTAAGAGAGAAATTTAAAATTCAATCCAGGTCCTAGCTGACCATTCAGTTTGTCAGCACGGTGATAATTCAAAACAGAAATATCAAAAAAATGTAATGTTCAGTGCCAAAGAACTCAATTACAGCAGGGAAAGCACAGCATGGTACTAAATATCTCTCCATTCACTACTGTTGAGTGAACTGACTGTGATCTGGGTCAACTGTTTCTTGTACAAGTCACCTAAGTGCTGCTATTTTTTATTTAAATGACCAATGTAGCCAAATATTTAAATGACCCCTGTAAATCCCTAGTAAGATGAGTTACATATTTAAATAAGGCCTTGATCCCTAATAAAATTGCTATTTAATCATTTATAACAGCAATATTCTTTAGATTGTACCCCTTAGATACCTGTAATTTTGCAAGGTGCTTAAGGGAAATTACTTTGTATGCTATATTCTAAGCTCAAAGTCAGGGCCCTCCATTAATTTGCAATGTGCCAAGACTGTTTTGCCTTGTACTTAACCCATGGATAGTGCTGTGGAATATGACCTCCATCTAAATCAAGTGCTCTAAGTTAGGGCATTACCGAAAATCGGCTGCGGGAGATTTTTTCCCTAAATTCTACATTATGCAAATCTTTTGTACCCCCAGGACAGGGCACTGCACCCACAGCCATAAATCCTGCCTTAGGCACAACAGATTTCTGTGTACGGGGTAGCCAAACCAAGCATACAGATGAGACAGGGCTCTAGGAGCCAATAGGAAATGTGAACGTCATTAATATTATAATGAGTGGGAAGTGTAGAAACAACTGCCGAAACTAGACTGTGGGGCAAGGAAACATTAGAGATATATTTTTTTTTATTGATAGATTTTGATGTTAAAAAGATGTGACAATTGTATTTATAGCTTCAATAAATAAAGATGTGTATATTTTGTTTTGAAATATGATATATTTATAGACAATGCATTAGAGTGTTTGTTCCTAGGCAACGTGGTTTTGTGATGTGTATTAACCAACTGGGTTGTGGGTTACCCTGTATTTTGTATCATAAAATGGGCTTAATATTAATTTATCATATTTTTTAATTATACATATGTTGATATTGGATTTGATTGTTAAGTGTCAAATAATGTTGACATTTCATCATTTTGTAGTGCTTTTTGTGCTATACTGTCACTTTAAATGCTTCTGGGGGACTCAGCAAGGGTTTGAAATCTACACATAAATCTTTCTTCTGCTTTTTTAAAATACGGCAGTGCCCTGATTCATAAAGTATTATGAATAGCATAGGGTTTGGGTGTCAAAGTGTAAGGGAGTAACTCATAATTTATTGTCAGTGCAAAAATCAAAGGAAATTTTGCACTGCTTTTTGGCTTTGTCGTGAATTTTACTCGTAGTAGTGACCCGTAGCAGTTCTATCCCAATGTTTTAGGAATAACGGATTAACATGGCTATGTAGGCTTTACTGTGCTGCTATGGCACTTGTAATTGATTTTTCAGAGATTGGCAGCAGATTAGAAGCCCATCACTAGTGGCACTCCTTACCGCTTTACCCAGCCTCCCTCCATCTCCCCGGCCCCTGCTCTCTCCTCTGAGTCTGGTGGAGGAGGGGAGGAGCCACCATGGAGCCAATAGGGGGAAAAGCCTCCTGACCTGGAGAACACAAGTAAGGGAAGTGGGTGAAGGGAGACAAGGGGGGAGAGAGAGAGAGAAAGAGAGAGAGAGACAGAAGGGCGGGAGGGAGACATGGAGAGAGAGGGATAGAAAGAGGGAGAGAGAGGGCGAGTGACAGAAAGAGAGAGAGAAAGGGGAAAAGAGAGAAAGATAGAGAAGGAAAGAGAAAGAAAGAGGGGAAGAGGGGAAAGAGAGTGTGAGAGAGAGAGACAGAAACAGGGAGAGAGAGGGGAGAGACAGAAATAGAGAGACGGGAGGGAAAGAGAGAAAGTGTGAGGGAGAGACATAAAGAGGGAGAGAGAGAAAGAGAGAGGAGAAGAGACAGGAAGAGGGAGAGAGAAATAGGGGAAGAGAGAGAAAGAGGGGAGACAGAAAGAGGGAGAGAGGGGGAGAGATAGGAAGATGGGGAGAAACAAAGTGTGAGGGGGAGAAAGAAAGAGGGGGAAAGAGAGAGGGGACAGAGAGAGAGAGAAAGAGACAGAAAAAGAGAGAGGAGAGAGAGAGAGAGGGGAGAGAAAGAGAGGGAGTAGAGATGGAAATAGAGAAAGAGGGAGAGAGAGGATGAAAGAGGGAGAGAAAGAAGGGTGGAGAGTGAGAAGAAATAAGTATAGAGAGAGAAGGGGGAGAGAGAGAAGGGGGGGTGACAGGGAGAAGGACATATATATGTCACATATATAATATATAGTTGTGGATCTCACTAATGGTTGTAGTGCTGAAATGTTGGTCAAGCTGTGGCACATGCGTAATGAGTGCTGAAGGCAATCATTGTGCTTTGTGCATGCCCCATTCCTCCTCACCACGGCTCATCCTCCTCCTCAAGGCTCCTCACCCAGACGGGGCTGCAATAAGCACCCAGGGCTCGCATCCCCCCCAGCTGCAGGCCCACTGTGTCTCCTCCCTCCTTAACTTCCTCCTCTCTTTCCCCCTCTCCAATTACCCCCTCCTTCCAATTACCTCCCTTTTTCCTCGCTTACTTTAATCAGATGAGCTCCTGCTGCTCTCTCCTCCATGCAGCGCCGGCTTCTAGCTGTGTCGGAACTGGCATATGCTAATGACGTGACGTCACATTCTCTTCACGTCATTAGCATACAAGGACACAGCCACAAAACGTGCTGCAGGGAGGAGAGAGCAGCAGGAGCTCAACTGATTAAAGTAAGAGAGGGGAAAGGGGGGTAATTGGAGGGAGAGGAGGGGGTAATTGGAGAGGGGGGAAAGAGAGGAGGAGGATAAGGAAGGGAGGAGGAGGATGAGAGGAAGGAGGGAGGAGGATAAGGGGATATGGTGGAGGAGGATAAGGGGAAAGGGAGGGGAAAGAGACACAGGGGAGGGAGAGGGGGAAAGAGACACGGGAGGGAGAGGGGGAAGAGACAAATGGGAGGGAGAGGGGGAAGAGACACAGGGGAGGGAGAGCAGGGCAAAGAGACACAGGGGAGGAAGAGCAGGGTAAAGAGACACAGGGGAGGGAGAGGGGGGAAGAGACACAGGGGAGAGAGAGGGGGAAAGACACAAGGAGGAAGTAGACAGGAGGAGAGACTTGCAATGAGTGCAGAAGATGCTTACATTGGGTGGCAAACAGCATTGCCAGGCTTAGAATTTTATTCCCGTCATCCTTGACAGGCAAGTAGCTAGTATATATATATATATATATATATATATATATATATACAGTATAATGTTTGCACTGGGTGGCAACTCAGGGACAACCCCGGGCGGCAAATACTCTAGCTCTAGCCATTTGTTGACTGACTAGTCTGAGGACATGGGCATAGTGGATCTTCACTAGAAGGTCTTGAAAGAGTGGGTATCGGCTTTCCCTTATTTCGCTAAATCAAACATTACCATGGAACTAATTATAATACCAGTGATTCAGTAAATCGCATGGAGAGCTGCGTAGAAGCTAATGCACAATGAGCTGCTGTAGATTGGTGAATTCTCTTGGTAAATTCTCCCTAGATCTGTTCAAACCCAGGTGATTGCAAAAAAAATGGCCCAATGCCTCATAAGGTAGTCAATATTTAAAGTGATGATCTCTCATTAACAAAAGCTTAGAATCTTGGTTTCAGGAGTATATCAGAAGGCTGACTGACAGCTAAATATTGCAAATTTCAATGTTTGGTAAATGCAGGAAATGCATTCACATATAATAGTTATGGTAATCGCACTACTTAGCCTCCAAACACTTAGGAAACGCGAGATCGCCTTAGGCTGCAAGCATTTGACGAACGCAGGACTTAGAAAAAAAAAGTTACATGACGCGGGAAATCGAAAAACACAAAAAATAAAAATAAAAAACACACACACAGCACAGGGGGGACAGCCAGGACGTCTGGTAGTGAGGTGGAACGCAAATTTAAGCCGATTTTGGCGAGTTTCAGCACTCGAAAATCGCCTAAGCGAGAAAAAACATGGCGGGCAAACAAAATGAAAACGAGGCTACACGACCCTCAACCACGCAAAACACTGCCAACCGCGTACCACTTTCACCCAGGAACGTACGAGGTACGAAATACACTATTACAAAGGACTGCAAATGCTCGCGAATTACGCGATTTTACAACCCTAACTTGCAACTAACAACATTATGCATCTAAAGTAGCGCTTTACACAAATAAACCAACGGTTTGCCATCACGCACGCAGCCTATTTCTAATGCGCAGTTAGGACATTCATAAAACTATGTCCTCAGGCCAGCAACAGTCCAACTGGACATTATATGCTGCAGGACAATAAAAATACATTGTTACCTCTTCAGGCTATTGATTGTTACATATATTATTTAGAAAAAGGTAAACTATATAAATGTATTATTCAATTCATTCATTAATTAGTATTTAAAAAAATATAGAGAGGAGCCAAATGTGCTCAGCGCGAGGCTCGCAATGAGTGCCTAAGGTCCTTAGAGTATAAAAAGCTTAACATTTTGTGCCAAACAGCATTGCCATGGCTTTAAATTGTATTGACCGTCATTTTTCGACGGGCAAGTCGCTAGTTCAAACATTGCTGTCAAAAAATGTTAACCCTATGTTAAAATGTGCGACAAACTCACAATTACCAAAACCAGAGCTTGCAAGTTGCGACTTGCAGCATCAGTCGCGCATGCGTATCGAGACACGCAGGAGGGAGAGTGGGGCAGAAAAGAGACACAAGGGAGGGAGGCAGAAAGGAGACATGGGGAGGGAGGGGGGGCACAAAGGAGACACATGGGAGGCAGAGAGAGGCAGAAAGGAGACACACAGGAGGGAGAGGGAGGCAGAAAGGAGACACGGGGAGGGAGGTGAGGCACCAAGGAGATACACGGGAGGGAGAGGGAGGCAGAAAGGCACAGGGAGGGAGAGGGGGAGAAAGGAGACACAGGGGAGGGAGAGAGGGGGAGAAAGCAGACACAGGGGAGGGAGAGAGGGGGAGAAAGCAGACATAAGGGTGGGAGAGGGGGAAGAGACACAAGGGAGGGTGAGAGGAATGACTGGGGGCAGAGACACAGAGGAGGGAGAAGGGGGAGAAGAGACACAGGGGAGGGGGAAAGAGACACATGGGAGGGAGATAAGGGAAAGGAGACAGAGGGGATAGAGATGGGGGAAGGAGACACAGTGGAGGGAGATGGGGGAAGGAGATACAGGGGAGGGAGATGGGGAAGGTGACACGGGAAGGAGAAAGGAGACACAGTGGACTGAGAGGGGGGAAAGAGACACAGGGGAGAGAGATGGGGGAAGGAGACACAGGGGAGGGAGAGGGGGAGGGGGAGGGAGAGGGGGTGGAAGAGACACCGGGGAGAGAGAGGGGGGGGAAAGACACAGGAGGGGGGGAAAGAGACACAGTGGTGAGGACCGTAAAAGTAGAGGGGAGAGAGGCTCGCAATGAGCGCCAAAGGCACTCATCGCAAGGCCAGCAAGTGAGAGGGGGAGAGCCACACAATGAGTGGCAAACAGCATTGCCAGGCTTCAAAAGTTACGGACTTGTGCATGTGCACAGTGCGTCGAAGGCGCTCATCGCAAGGACCGCAAAGTGGAGGGGGGGAGAGGCTCGCAATGAGCACCAAAGGCCGAAGGCGCTCATCATGAAGCCAGCAAGTAGGGGGGAGAGCCTCGCAATGTGTGGCAAACAGCATTGCCAAGCTTCAAATTTTATTGCCGTGATTTTTGACGGCAAGTGCCTAGTTTTTAAATGACATTGAATTAGGTACTGTTTTATACAATTAATAAAAAAAAATGTTTTAAATTATCCCATATTTGGAACTTCTGATATGTCATTTTAAGGTTATTTTTGGATTGATGGCACATTTTCCTGAGATCATATGTCCTCCAGTACTTAATGTAACAAAATGAATAATTTAAGTAAACTTTTCTTGGATTTTTTTAATATATATTTGAAAACTGTAGTCTGAGTCTAAGAGCTTAACAAAACTGGGAAAATGTCATAACACCAATTTTAAATAAGAAAAAAAAATAACATTGACGTCTCTTCTGGACTTTGAAGGCATCTGTAATATTTAGATGAATATTATGTGTTTATTGGGGGGGGGGGGGGTATTATATTTCTGGAGGAGCAGAGCTTGCAGTGATAGTTTCTTCCTCTTGTTATGTGCAGGGGAAAGGTGTCACATTCATTAGAGGATGATCAGTGGATCAGTGGAGGGAGGGAAGGTTAAGGAAATAGTGAGAGGGCAGAAGGGTTTGTTAGCTAATTGGATCAAATTGAAATTGATAGCAAACACTTTCATTCTTATTGGCCCAGATGCAGATAGCTTGCATCAGGTAATGCAACCATTGCTGTCAAAAAATGTAAATGCCCGTATCACACACACAGCTTACACCAAAGTATCATGGAAGAATATTTTCAAGCATACCTTTGCTTCCAATGTACAGTGGCTCTTTAAAATGTAGTTATATACAAAATACCCTCATCTGATCCTCCGTCACTTCCAACTGTCAGGAAGTGATAGAACCACAAAAGATGTAAGCTCCTAAAAAAGCTTTCCAAAAATCTGAATATTCTGTAAAATGGTTTTATACACATATGCCTTACACAGCTGCTAATGGTAGTTTGTTACATACATCATAAATGTGTGCAGTTTTTCTTTAAGTACAAATTTTCATAACTCGTCTGTATTTAATATATACAGTATATTTAATTATTGCATCTGTAAAAATAATAGTATTAAATGATATTACATTTTTCTTTTTTCTGGCTAGGAAAGATACATTTAAAAAGTTTATAGTTTTTGTAACAATTCAAATTTATAGTTTGTGCTTCTCTTTTTTTTTTCTTGGACCACTTAAAAATTGCTTTGGGTCTTGGCAGACTACATAATGATTTTTCTGCCTGTTGTTTAATAATTCCTATCTACTATCCTGTCCTGGAGTATAAAACATGCACTTAACAATACAATATAATATCTAGGCAGGTCTGTACTACTAAGTCATTTTATTCATTATTATTCATTTGGAGCCATCACTTATTTGCTCTCCAGACTCTGAATGAAGATCACAGACAGTTGGTGGTCTACTGGCTAACCTTTATAGTTTTATAAATGTATTTTACTCATATGTTAAAGCTATTAGTGGCAGCGTGAAAATAAATAATAGAACAGATTATTTTTTTTGTAAGTAATATAATTATTATAATACAGTATGTATATATATATATATATATATATATATATATATATATATATATATATATATATATAATTGTATTTTATTTTACATATTGGCACCTTCACTTATGTTTTTACATGCATCTTACCAATACAGAACAGAACTATAAGCCATTACACTATCTTGTCTGTCGGGGTTAGAGAGCATACCATAAGTGGTGTAATTGGAGCAGACCTGGCATGTCACATCTGAAGTCTCCAAATCAACCTCTATTCTTGAAAATGCTTATAAAATCGTGACAAACTGTCAACATGAAGCATTTTAGTTAAAGGCACACACTTTAGGCAAACATTTTGTTTTCCCTAAAATGTTTTAACTACGCGGGCCCATCGAGGATAGGGGTATTAAGGGGGAATCCAAGGGGATATCGGGTCTCATAGGGAGTAATAGCTATTAGGGGGGGGTCCCAGGGCATACACAGGTTCATAGGGGGATAGAGGGTATTAAGGGGAAATTCTGGAGGATACCCAAGCTCATAGGGGATAGCGAGTATTTAGGGGGGGATTCCGGGTATCCCCAAGTTCACAGGGGCAATGGGTATTAAAAGTGAATCCTGGGGCATACCCAGGCTCATAGATGGTAGTGGGTATTGAGAGGGGTTTCTGGGGATCCCCGGGCTCATAGGAGGTAGCGATAGTAGCCCCTTAATTGTGCCTCAAATCCAACATAATTAAGGTGTTAGCTTCTTTGTACGGACAGATTTGAGGCATCCAGGCTCCTCTGAGAGCTTTTTCTGCTTTTTGGGGGTTGATTGAAAGTACCAATTGTTTTTTGTTTTTTTTAAAAAGGGCTCTTAGAAAGAATTCAGAGTAAATTTAGCGAGATTGGTTATTGTTATGGTAGCATGTGATAAACATTTTTAAAATAGTTATGGGACAGGTATTTGGGGCTTAAGATATTAGTGACAGTTCGAGCACTCAGATGGCATTTCTCGTAGATTATATTTACGTGTTTGATGTGATTGCTTGGTAGTGATTTACGTGTGAACTGCACTCAGTTTATTTCTTATGGGAACCATAGAATGGAGGCCATAGAAAGTAAAACAGGAGTTGTGTAAATGTGTTTTTTTTAAAGCTTTTAATAGTGACACTGGTAGTGTGAATCCCTTTCCCTTTGGAAGTGTTCACAAAATGCAATTCTGCGGGTCACAGGTGACCAAAAGACAGCCTACATATGATATGAAAGGGAGGAAGAGAGAGGGTCCAGAAACCGAGAAACTGGTACTCTGTGTGTCTCTTGTTGTTGTTTAGTCATTCAGTCGGGTGACCCTGTGGACTGCAGCATGCCAGCACATCTATCAGCCTCCGCCCCTCTGAGCTCCCTCAAACTCTTGTTCATTGCTTCAATGACCTTATCTATTCATCTCTGCCTCTGCCACCCCCTTCTTTGTGTGCCTTCAATCTTTCCCAGCATCAAAGTCCTCTCAAAGTCCTCTCTAGGGAATCCTGTCTTCTCATGATATGGCCAAAATATTTAAGCTTTAGCCTCATGATCAAAACTTCAAGTGAAAAAAATGTCTTTATTTCCAGAAGTACTAATTTATTGGATCTTCTTGCAGTCCAAGGGTCCCTAAGCAGCTTTCTCCAGCATCCCAATTCAAAGGTGAGACATTCTATGGAGCTCAGCTTTCTTTATGGTCCAGCTCTCACATCCTTATGTTACTACTAGGAATACCATACATCTGACTATGCAGACCTTTTAGTGGCGGAGCTAATGAATGGAGGGCTCCGGTGCAAAGAATATATTTGTGGCCCCCTCTCAGCCGTGAGGATAGTGGGAGAGATAGATCAGAGAATAGGGAAGAGAGAAGGAAAAAGGGAGGAATTGAAGCAAGAGTGAGAAAGTAAAAAAGAGAAAAGTGAGAGAGAGAAGTGGGAAGCAAATAGAGAGAAGGGTAAGATGAGAGGAGAAAGGGGAAAGTGAAAGAAAAAGGGAGAGAGAGAAGGAAGAGAGAAATGGAAGAGAAGGGAGAAAGTGTAAGAGAGAGGGATATAAGGAGGTGTAAAGTGGTAGAGACAGGTAAGGTGATAGAGAGGGGAAAAAGGTGAAAAGACAGGAATCATAGAAAGAATGGGGATAGGGGGGAAATAAGGGGGAAAGTATAGGAGAGGTGCGAGATGAAGAAGGAGGGGAATGAGAAGGGGTGAGACATAGGGAGAGAATGAGAGAAATGGAATGGAAAATGGGTAGTAGGATAGAGAGAGAGAAAAGAGAAAGAAACAGATGTAAGGGGTGAAGAGAGAAGGGGATATAGAATAATGGGGACAATGGGGATGAAAGGAATAAATAGAAGGGGAGGGAGAAGAAAGAAAGAGGGAGTGAGAGATTGGGCAGAGAGAAGAAAGTTATAGAGAAAAGGAGACTAAGGGGAATGACAGAGAAGGGAGAGAGGGAGAAAAGAACAGAGAGGGAAGGAAAGAAAGAATGGGGAAAGTGAAGCATGAGATAAAGTGATTATTAAGGGAAATTATGGGAGGGGGAGAGAGAGAGAGAAGGGAGAGAGATGAGTGGGAGAAAGAATGGAAGTAGACATGAGGGGAACCAAAAAGGTAGGAGGAAGGAGAAAAATGAGAAGAACAATTAGTAAGGAAATAGAGAGGAGAGAGAAGAGGGAAGTGAGATTGTGGGGAGAAAAATGAGGGCGAGACACAGTAGAAAGGGGAGGGAGGGAAAAGGAAGAAAGAAGAGGTTTTAGAGGAGTATGTGACAGCTGACTCGATGGCACAAACTGTGAACACTCATATTTGGGAAGGCTGAAGCAGCAGACAACCTTAGTGGTTCCAGAGCCAAAAGAGCCCCAGAGCTACAGTAAGTTATGTAGTAAGAATGTGAATGCTTTGATTCACTACGTTTAAAAATGGTGCAATTATGCATTCACAAGCAAGCCTTGGTGGGAGTGTTTGCTGGTTCCAAGTCATTTCAACCTTCTCTCCCACTCTGCATGCCTAGGAGGAATTTTCATGAGGAGATGAGGAGCATTAATAAGTGAGAGATGAGGAGCATTAATAAGTGAGAGATGAGGAGCATTAATAAGTGCAATGTGCAAGGCTATAGGGAACTTACTAAATATTGATATATCTATCAGTAATAATCAGAGCAACATGGAGCTTGTGCACGGCTATATGGAGTTTACTTTATGTTTATATACTTAGGAGTGAATGACTGTGATGAGCTATCCAGTTCAAACCTACCCAGTAATCCCTCATAGTAGGGACAGAAACAATCCCGCTTATTGCCATCAAAGTGTCCAGCAATCCACAGGAACCAATAGCCACCCTGTAAATGTTACTGGCTGTAACAGGGTCCAATGCAGTTCCAGGTACTCTGGTCCAATGCCTAGGTACTGTGGTAATACACTTTATTGCACTTCTTTGAAAAATGCAGCGCTTCAATACCAAACATGCCTAGCTTTCCTTCATACATCAATAAATGAACATACCACTACAATAATTCCTCCCTGTTAAAGCAGCACTTCCCTGTATAATACACACACACATACAATAACTCTAATCACCCCCATCCCACAGGGCACACAATAAGAACATAGCTGTCACAGTTTGAGTATTCAAGCTGGGAGGACATGGTCGGAGAAGAGAAAGAAGAAAGAATATCAAAAGTCCATGTTAATCCAGGGCCCGCATAGTCCAATAGTCCCACAAAGTCCCCGCCCCGGACGTAACAATGACTATTTATATATCTCTAATGTGGAACTCTAGATGGAACATACTATACCTTTTTTATACCAGTTCAGTGCAGGGCATTTATTATTAGTGCCTGAGATATGCTTAAAAGGAAAGAAAGGCCAAACAACAGAGATAAAACTTAGCTTGTATTGACAAATATAAGAGCATCATATATATACAGTATATATATATATATATATATATATATATATATATATATATATATCTCATATATATATATATTTATAACAAGACAAAGTCTCTGATATAGAGTAGTTTTAGGTGCCTGCTCAGGAGACTGGATGATAATGTAAAGAGTTAATATTTCCCACAGTGTTCTTTACAAACGTAGCAGAAAATTATTAAGGGAAACACACAAGACAAACATAACTATTTACATGGGGTACCCTGTATGACAAAGGACAAGACAAACATTCTGACACATGAGGAATTGACGACCCTGCTCCCGAGAGCTTACAGTGTAAAGGAGATGGGGAAGTGACACAAGAGGGCAAGAGTCTGGGGGACAATGACCCAGTCAGGCAGAACACACTGGAAGAGGTGGCTGGTCTAATAGTGTCTTACAATATTTAATACTGTTTTGGATTACTCTCCACATAGGTGGTGTTCAAGGACAGTTCTCTCCACATAGGTTGTGTTCAAGGACAGTTTGTGTTTTTTACATGGGCAGTTGCACTACACAAGGGTATGTCATGGATTCTCTCAGTGATTGTATGTTTAAAACACAATCTCTCTTCAATGGCTTCTTGCACAGCTAAGATCTAGAGAGTAGTATTTGCTCTTATCATTTCAATGCTCCATTCAAAAGTCAGAGAATACAGAAAATATTCTGGGAAACTGAATTCAGTTCCATTTGGGATATTTTTCTTTTAAATCTTGGGGTGCAGTTCTGTAGAGAAGTAAAAACAGTTAAATAACAATGGAGTCTTATAATAAGATAACATTTGAGCATGTGTCATGTTACTGAAGAGAAGGGTGTGTCTGATCTGTCACAAAGACCTGCACCTGCATTAGTTATCATCAGCCTTATTAAATTGTGATTCTGCAAATTTAAAAGGGCTCTATTTAAGCACACACTATATTTTTTTACAGAAGTTTTTAGTTAGTGAACTTCTATCCAAAAGCAAGGTCTTCACTAACTAAAAACTTCTGTAAAAAAATATGCTATGTGCTTAAATAGAGCCCTTTTAAATGTGCCAAATCACAATTTAATAAGGCTGTATATATTTTCCACCTGATTCCCCAAGCAATATAGTATCCAATCAAAGATGCCATTATTGCTTTTGGAGTTCTGGGTTTTAAAGAACATTAGAACCTACAACCTCTGAAATCTCATATTTATAATATGCTATTTTTAAGATCTGCACTTGATAATGAACAAAATATTTAGAAAGTAACACAAAAGTAGCCTTTACATTTGACAGGTGTAGGGAGAGCCTCTATTTTTTCTGCTTATCTACTTCTAAATCTTAGAAGGAACATTGAATGGAAAAAAAATGGTGTAATCCTTAGTGTAAGTTTTTTCAGTTGGACTAATGGAAATCTAAGTCAATGGTTGGCCCAGGGAATTACAATTGCATATGATAAATAACGCATTACCCAAGTCAATTACTTCAAAAATATCACACCTCACATAATTACTCACACAAGATTATATATACTGAAAAAATATCAATACTCAGACATTCATTAACATGACAACGCCTTCACTTTAATTGGAATGATTCTGAAAAATACATGTTGCAGGGCTACTTTAAAACTAAGTGCATGCCTGCCATGCCCGGTATAGGTAGGGGAGCTCTAACATACATACACTGAATTCTATACTCACCTCATAGTCATATCTCTTTACACATGGAATTATTCATTTTTTACTGTATTTTTATAACGTGTTAACATTTTCTGCAGAAAGATGCAAGGAGTACAGTAAAAACATGTAAATACATGGGACTCATGACTATACTCATTTAGACATACAGTAATAGCAAAGTTTCAAAAAGTAACATAACAGAATACACATTATTATGCTTCTTCTAAAATTAAGTCTGGTATATTACTTAAATTGCTATAATCTACTCTGTCTGTGCAATGTTAACCTAGCCCACAGTTATTAAACCTTACCTTTATCTATGCCATATCTCAGTGTCTATGTGGTAGTGTTTCCTCCTTTAAGGTTTCCTATAGTCATGTTTATAGGGCACGGGCACATGGGTTTTCAGGTGTTCGTCTCTTGATCTCTATGCTGTTAATGGCTTTGGCTCCCAAAACAGCTCCTTATATAGGGCCCTGGGCTCTGTGACATCATCTTTTATGACACATCTCAGATGTATGAAGTTATTTGTTACCCGGAGGGCCCAGTTCAACCTTGTGATATCTGCCATTAGACAACTCATCATATAATACCCTGAAAATCATGTACCAACAGAGGTTCCTATACACATAATGACACAGTTGACACATACACACAAGGGAGGACAAAAGACATCCATGACGTAGTATCCAGAAAAAATGTAGAAGCTGGTCATAAAATATGATTCACTTAAATGCAGCAATTTACAGAATTTAGAATTATCTCTGTGCATCTGCACTTAGTTTACTTGTTCAACTTTACTTTCTATTCTACATATATCCATTACCCAACGTTACCACTGCTTATTGGCAGATTCCTCCTGTCTTTTGCCACACGATACAATTTGCCTCTAAAACTCTAAAAAGATGGAGCAGTGACAGAGCTAGAGAATGTAGGGCCCCGGTGAAAAAAAAAATTGCCCTCCCCAAGACCCCTTCCAATAACAGTTACCCTCCTTAAAACCCTCTTTCAATAGCTGTTTCCTCACAAATTCTCCTCCACACACACTTTTATCTCCCTTTGTATCTCCAGTTTTTCTGTCTACTATTATCTGCAATTTTGAATTCAACTTTTTTACTCCAGTTTTTAATCTCCAGTTTTCTCTCCACTTTTAAAAAAAGAGGTGCTAAAAATAGAGCTACAAAGCAGAGGTAAAAAGTGGAGTTAGACTTTTTATCTCCACTTCTTACCTCTGCTTTGTAGAGTAATTTTTAGCATCACTTTTCATCTCCTGTTGTAGCTTTGTTATTAAGCATTTTGCCAACCCATGTTAGATGCCGTCTTCTCTTCAACATCATTTCTTATATCACTAAAAGTGGTGGAGCTAAAGAATGAAGTGCCATCACCAAGACCCCTTAGCATAACAGCTCCCTTCCCATAGAGCCTTTTTCAATAGATATTTCCCCACAAGGCCCCTTCCCATAGCTGCTCCCCTTCTCTTCCATTTGACCTGTGGGAAGCTCCTCTGCCTGCAGCACAGCTCTGGGACACACATGCTCCTTTTTCTGGTAGCCATTTCCTCTCAGTAGCCATTTTCTCATAGCACTCAGTCCCTCTCAGCATCCACCCCACATATAAACACTTCCTCTTAGCATCCATCCCTTGTCGTCTGCCATCCCCTCAGAGCATCCATCCCCACACAGCGCCCAACCCCTCTCAGCATCCACCTCACATAGCACCCATCCTTATTTCCTTACCATGATCTTTAACAAAAAGCAGCAGTTCCTTGTTTGCACTCTTTTCTTTCACCCTCATCTGTAGGGCCTTTAGTTCCTCCTCACTTTCAGCCATCATAGTAGTATCATCTGCGTATCTGAGATTGTTGATATTTCTCCCAGCAATATTTATTCCACCTTTGGATTTGTTCAGACCGACCTGATGTAGTCTGCATATAAGTTGCATAAATAAGGTGACAATATATAGCCTTGCTGCACTCCTTTATCAATTGAATCATTTTCATGTTCGCTCCTGACCGTTGCTTCTTGTCCACATACAAATTCCTCAGGTGGCAAATTAGATGATCTGGTAATCCCAACTCAATAAGAATTTGCCACATTTTGTTGTCATCCACACAATCAAGGCTTTAAAATAGTGAAGCAGAAGTAAATGTTTTTTTCTGGAACTCTCTATTATCCAGCAGATATTGGCAATTTGATCTCCTGTGCCTCTGCTTCTGAGGATCCTGCCTTGAACATCTGGTAGTTCTCTATCAATATATTGTTGGAGATTTGCTTGCAGGATCTTAAGCATTATCTTGCTGGCATCTGAAATGAATACAAATGTTCAATAATTGGAGCACTCTTTGGCAGTGCCTTTTTTGGTATTGGGATGTAGACTGACGTTTTACAGTCAACTGGTCGCTGTTGATTTTTCCATAATTGACTACAAAGTATATAGTCAATCTGATAATATCTATATTGTCCATCTGGTGATGTTCATGTGTTGAGCCATCTCTAAGGCTGTTGGAAGAAGGTGTTTACTATGAACAGAAAATGATATTGACAGAATTATACTAATCGCTGACCTGCTTAATTTTGCCCTCCAAAGCCAAACTTGCCTGTTATTCCAGGTATCTTTTGGTTCCCTACTGTAGAATTCCAAACTCCTATGATTAGAGTAACATCTTTTCTTGGTGTTATATCTAGGAGATGTTGAATATCCACGTAGAATTGGACAACTTCAACCATGGCAACATCCATGGTTGGAGCATAGACTTGAATCACTATGAATGAATTAAATAATTCTGGTAATTATTGTGTTGTAACCAAGCACTGCTTTGGTAACCCTTTGATTTATTATTATCCATTAATTCTGTGGGATTCTTGACCATAGAAGAATATCTGGTGGTTGTCTTAAATGAAATGTACCACTCCAGGACATTTCAGTTAACTAATTCCAGGATATCAATGTTTAATCTTCTCATCTAATATTTTTACTATGTCCAGTTTGCATTTGGACATAGATCCAACATTCCAGGTCCCTATGCTTAATTGCTCTTTACAGCATCAGAATTTCCTTTCCCCTCCAGACACTTTTGCAGGTGGGTGTCCTTCTAGCTTTGGTCCAACCACTTCATGAGATCTGATGCTACTATTCCCCAGTAATGTAATAAGCACCTTCTAACCTGAACAGCTCATCTTCCTTTTTCATATACTTCTGGCTCTCGTTGTTCTTATCCATAAGGTTATCTTGGCAAAGATACTGGAGTGGGTGGCCAGTTATTTTTCCAGTGGGCTGCTATTTGTCTGACCTCTCTGCTATGACCTGCCCATGGCACACGCCCCTTCACCACGACATGCCATTGAACTCTCGATTACAGCTTACTGCAGCTTGGCTCAAGCTACTTCAAGACTTCAGTGGGAATCAAAAGTGTCTCACATTTTATTAATTAATAATTTAATGTCAAAATTGACTGAGCAAAATTGTGTGTTTGGAGAGGTGATCACACGGAACAATACATGAAAGGACTTTACTTAATCACTGATGTCAGCCCAGTAAACTATTCACTGGGAACACTGGTACCATTTGCACATCACTATTTAAACCTTTACATGCAATATTTGTGAGATCTGCTGGTTTATTTATTGAACGCAACCATAATGGAAAATCCATGTACCATGCCCATGAACTGATTCTGTATTTGTTTTGATGTATGACAAATAAATAAATAAAAAAAAAAACAGCAATTGTAACTGCACAAAAACATTAATATAATCCAATAACAAAACAAGCAAAATAGTGCATGATGTAATATGCAAATGAGGTAATAAACAATCCATCCACTTTATGAAGTACAAACAAGTTTGTGATAGTTACCAAATACCATACTGTTTGCACATAGTAACCCTAGAGCAGTGGAAAAATCCACTAAACGTTCACAGAGATGTTTCAGATACACAGCAAAATAATTATTTTTCTTTCTTACTCTTGCAACCACTTCTTTCATCTGACTTACTCAAATTAGGTTGTGCCAGGGCACTAAGTTATGGAGCTCAATGGAGAAATCCATATAATGTAATATGTTCATATTAACATATCCAGCAAAACTAGATGGAAAAATTGTATGTTCTGCACTGTGTTCATGGATTACACCATAACTCTACGTTTAGTTTTCACCTTACCGAGTAATGTCAAATCTACTATAAAAGCATATTCTGGGGGTTATCATTGTTAAAGAGAATTAGCAAAGGTAGGGGCAACCACCTGATTCTGACTTCCCTGAGAAGCAGCTTTTGGGTAAGTGTAGGTATGTTTACTACCTGAACTATCAAGTGCCTTTGTCTTTATGTACTCAACCCTCCTTCTTGTAAGGAATTGTTCAATACTAGAAATATGAAATGGTCTTAAACGGAACTGCTCAGCACTGTCATGTAGAGCAGTCAAGGTTAAGTGGAGAAGCTGTAAAAGCTATTTCATTTAATGCTCTTTTCACTGTTTATAACAGTATGTTTATAATAGTATATAAATGCTGTGGTGTTCACTCGTTTAGCCCTCAAAGTGTTTACTTACCTGTAGAAATCTGACCATGATCCCAAGATTTTCAGGGTTGTCAGGATTGATAAGCCTCTGAGGAACTGAGCAACAGGCTCCACACCAACTTGCTTGCCCTGCTTTGTCTAGAGTGGTGACTACCTATGTCTAAGCTAAGAACATTCCCTCAAGTGACCAGCAACAGCAATAAACATGCCCAGATGCCATAATGGACGAGCAGAGCCAGGGATAGGGCTTAAAATCATTGTTTATGTGCTGATATTGTGATAGATCTAAATATGAAAGTGTATCTATTTATTATAAATATATTACTGATGTTAAAATCAACTGTTTTATGGGCCTCTGAGCTTTCCTTTCCTTCTTTTTAGTTATCTGTAGTTCATTTGCATTGGCTGATATATCTTAATTAATGGGACAAGCTCTTAGGTCCTCTTAGGTCCATACGTTACAAGTTCCCTTTAAATGTTTATATACTCTCTTCACTGCACATTTTTTTACCATTTCAGCAAACAATATGCATGAGTTTTTGATATTTCATTATTTTCGAACCTGTAGACTCAGACACTCCACCTGATGCAATGGTGGCTACTATATAGTTGTTAAATTGGATTCATGATGCTACGGACAAGGAGTATGCTGAGAAGCTTCAATATAAGGCTGTGTATATTATAAATAATTTGTCAGGACAGCAGGGCAAGAGTTAAATCTGTATACCCTAGGCAAAGATTCCTCAGGTGCCACCCGCATGCCAAACAGGTAATTTTTTTATTACAGCTTATATTAATTAGGTCACAAAATGTAAATGCTATCGGCAAGCTATACTTAGAGAATGAAATGTTTATACTTATGTGTAGAAATAGATATTAGTGTTTGTGTGTGTGTATATATAATAAGTGCATGTTGTGTGCATGCACAGGGGGCAATTACAGCTTTTTCTGACACCACACTATGCTTGCTGTGATTAGACGAAAAGCTGAAACTTAAATGAAACCCACTGCATTTGACAATATATGGTTATGCAGGACTTTATCCTAAGACACCATAAAAGTAAATTTTTAAAAGCAATGGATAGGTAATTACAAGAATAATTGGAGTACCTAAAATCTAATATTTGATTATAAACGTTATTTATACCAAACATCTCTGCTTCTAAAAAAGGAAGCAATGATAGTTTGTATAGAATAAATGTTTGGTTCAAAATTCCATCTTGATATTTAACATGCCTAATCCTTCAAATGTATCCACTTATCGTCGATAATAGGGGCCTCCACCTCAAAACATCAACTAGGCAAAAGTGATAGTAGAAAGAGAGAATCTAATGGAGGGCAAGGTGGGAGACTCCCAGACTGTAACGGAGAGGAAGCCAGGGGACTGTGTGTGGCCTCAAGAGACTTGTTATCTGTAGTTGTCTATAAGGTGGCAGTGACCTAGCTACCCACCTTATAGAGAGGGCCCAAGAAGGTTCTGAATAGGAGCTAGGCTTTTATTTTTTTCTTCTTTAATACTTTTTAGTTGTGAAAAAATAAATGTTTTAAAGTATGTGATTTAGGATTTACAGTGTTATATGTTTCAGCACAAAACCCACATTAAGTAATGTGTTCACCAGACCCTTTGGACCACACTGTCACATATATAGACAAGCTCTTTGGATGCTGATACTGCTCCCCTGTGGATGACATCACCATATGTCACAGTGGATGACATCATAAAGCCTGGCCACTAAATAAGTAGATATGTTATTAATGTAATTTCCAGCTGGCTGTAGCAGGTGAGCAGTTTGAAGGCAAAGGCTCATATGTAGGGTCTGCAAGAGGGAGAGAATATCAAGATTCTGCATATCAGTTGTAGTAATCATAAAAGTAATAGAGGTAAGATTGTTTTTTGTTTTTTTTGGGGGGTGGGGGGGTGGCATATATGGTTAGGATATTGGAGGGAACATACATTCCTGAGTTTGGGTTTAACTAGAGAGTTACAATTATTGTAAAGTGAGCTAATGTAATGGATGATGTTTAAGAAGTCAGAAGGATCAGGGAAGAGGTGTGATGATCTGTAAGGGGTGGATGCTATATGAGTGGGATGAAATATTATTACACGTATAATTAAAAGGTGCTCTGTACCGGCAATATACTTTGTTTGAGCATAAACTCCCTTCTTTCTGTAAGGTTTACTAAAAATATAATATTTTCTATTTTGTCCTTACTTAGTTGAAAGAGTAAATATTTATTATTTTTACAATTAGATTAATAGAAACCTTGAAGTGTTGTGTTCTCCAAGAGAGTCAGCATTGTCATGAACACAAGATGATGAGTGCCACTGAAAGAAGGAACTGCTTTATGGGAGCAGCCATCTTGGAGACCAACTGAAAACCATAACAGAATTGATGATGGAGTTTATATTTATATCACCAGAGACTAGGTGTTGCCGAGCAGCTTGAATGCTTTAACATTATTACAAGTTGCATGTATAGGCTGTATGATAGCAGAATGCTGAGCCTGCAGAAGACCGCCAGTCAGGAGACTGAGACACAAAAGGAAACCAACACAGATGGCTGTGAGAGCACTCCAAAGAGGGCTGTGTGCCTCATATGACTTGTTACATTGGTTATGTTTGGATAGCAGTGGCTAGCTACACACCTTATAGAGAGTGGCCAAGAGGTGACATAGGCTCTAACTGGGAGCTAGGCTTTTATTATTTTTCATAAGTATTTTTTAAGTTTAAAACAACAAACATTTGATTTAAAACTGTGTGTGCTCAGTACAAAGTAAAGTGATCACCAGGCTTTTGAGGCCACACTGACACAAACACGCAATATATTTCGTGAAAACTAATCCTGAGAGCTAAGTTTGTGTACAGTACAGTATATATTTGCAAGAGCAGCACCCTCAGTCTTCCATATTGGTAGTCTGAATGATGGCTGTAAAACCCTCAGTATATGTCCTATATACTGTTTATTGATGAGGTCAAACCAAATTATTTAATGATGTGTCCAAACATTTTAATATACCCTACCCCACATGAAATAATACTGCTTTAATAGAGGGTGTATGATGTTTTTTAACTTTCTCCTAAAATTGAGAGCTACGGTTTTATAACCATATACCAGTGTTGTGTGTAGGCCTAAGCCCATGAGGACTATGCCTAGTGCAGCACATTTTCTGGTGGTAGCAAGCTGCCTAAAGATGCCAATGCAGTGGCATAGAATAATGGTTGCATAGTCACAGAAATGCCTATTTGTAGCCACAAATACCAAACCCATTATGATATACAGTATAAAAATACATAATAAACCTATGATTTGAGATATAGCAACGGGATAGGAGGGGTAATAACTGGGATTTTGGCCATTGGTGCGCTTAAGTAAATAGGATGTGGGGGCCACATTAGTCTAAATGGTTCAGCATACAACCTAAATATCCACATGACCACATTCAAAGATGTTTTAATCTGCTATGCATAGATATACAACATATTCGTCCGCTACGACCACATACCTAAACGTCTATAGGACTCCCAGCTGCTCAGTACATTTTAACAAGTTTCAGCCTGGCTGTACTGTGAACTTCTGGCACATGCCTAAATCCTTTGTTGGATAACATACTTATAAATGTTGCTTTATGGTCCATAGAGGACACTAGCAAACTCATCAACCTGTTAAAGAACTCATCATCCTCCTCATGTATTTATTACCATTTCTCTAAATATCCTTTGAGGTTTCTATACCTTCACCTGGTCAGTTGTAAGAGCTTATGTGCTTTTTAGTATAGCTTGCCCAGCCTATCATGAAACTTAAATATTGCATGCACAGTATACACATTTTGCGCCACTCAGTCTATCTTCATAGTAGTTATATACTACCATCACAGACTATATCTATACATAATTTTAGGATAAAGGTAATTTATTTAATATTATTATTTACCGTGCGCCTAACTCATTGCACATATTCTCTTCTCCATGGGAATATCTTGGTTATACTTTCAGCTCTTAAAACCTTTGCATACGTTTTTCATGATCAAAAAAAACTTTTTGTTCCTTTTTCAATCTTTTTAAATGACTTACTTATTGTTACATAGCTCTCTAGATGGAGTCTGTGATGCAATGGGGCCTGATAGGATATTATAAGTCATTTCCTTTTACCACAAAATGGCTCCCAGAGTCCTCTCTCATAGCACCCAAACAGGCCTCAAGAACACAAAGTCATTGATAACCTCTTTAAATGATCTTTTCAAGTTTATTTCAAAGCTTTCCACCGAGTTTAGCCTTTCAGAAAAAAAATTCTCTTTGAATTCCTGGTCATACAAAATGGTACCTCAATGTTCAGTGGAACACATACTTTTATATATTACTAGCGAATTGCCTGTCAAAAAATGACGGCAATGAAATTGTAAGGTAGCTAATGCTGTTTAGTGTGTAATAATGAAATATATAATACATTACTAAATGAATATACTTTACCTATTTTAAAGCATTGTGTGGAAGAGCTTTCAATGTGTTTTGATGTTGCTGCAGCATTAGTGGTGTGGAGCTGCTGTGTAAGCGTGCTGAATGTGTGCAGTGTAACACTGTGCGTGCGCGAGACCAAACCGTTAGCGTAGTCGTGTACTTCCGCATTGGCGTAAAATGGCGAGTAATGTGTGGTATACGTCTGTATCGGAATATCCATAGGTGTTTTGTGGTGTTTTGCGAGTTTCTTGTGGTGTTTTGCGAGTTTAGAGTGCTGTAGCCTCGTTTTCGTTTTGTTCGGCGGCCATTTTTTCTCTCGCTTAGATTTTTTTTTAGTCTCTAAACTGTTTTATTTCGAGTAAAATCGAGGTGTAAGTTGTATTTTTGAGGTCCTGGGTGCTCCCTCTTGGTGTAGGTAAGGTTTTTATGTATGTGCTGTGTGTATGTATTGTGTTTTACATTTTGTAATGTTCGCGAGTTGCGTCCGAGTGTTGCGAGGCCGTAATGTGTGTGAACGTGTGTCGTATGTTGTTTGCGAGTGTCGTAATGTGTGTGTGCTGTAGCCTCGTTTTCGTTTTGTTCGGCGGCCATTTTTTCTCTCGCTTCGATTTTTTTTAGTCTCTAAACTGTTTTATTTCGATTAAAATCGAGGTGTAAGTTGTATTTTTGAGGTCCTGGGTGCTCCCTCTTGGTGTAGGTAAGTTTTTTATGTATGTGCTGTGTGTATGTATTGTGTTTTACATTTTGTAATGTTCGCGAGTTGCGTCCGAGTGTTGCAAGGCCGTAATGTGTGTGAACGTGTGTCGTATGTTGTTTGCGAGTGTCGTAATGTGTGTGTCGTGCTGTTTGGTTTGCGACGTAAAGTTTGCGAGGGTCGCAGTTGCTGGCATGGAGCGCCTTCGGCGCTCCATGCCAGCAACTGCGGCCCTCGCTTTGCGAGGTCCTCAGGTGCTGGCATGGAGCGCCTACGGCGCTCCATGCCAGCAACTGAGGCCCTCGCTTCGCGAGGGTCCTCAGTTGCTGGCAAGGAGCGCCTTCGGCGCTCCATGCCAGCAACTGAGACCCTCGGCCACTGCCCTCGCGAAGCGAGCCCGCAGCGTTAGCAACAACTCGTACGCTCACAACTATATATGTGATGTTTCAGGTTGTGTTATAAGCAGCAACAATAAAATAATGACTGAAATGTAGGGTAAAGTATTCCAAAATCCAGCATTGTCACAGATGCTTACATAATTATTAAAGCCAGCAAGAAAATATAGACTAAAACATAAAAAATGTGTCTCGATATCTATAATTGGATATTGGGATTATTGTAAACTGATGTGTGATTTACTTATATTTATAATCCTCTTCTCCCTCTCTGTTAACCATTTTTACACTCAGCTTCCATGCCCAGATGAGGGCCCCTTTCCTAAAAGTTCAGCAAGGCCATGGCCTAGGGCTGCAGGATACTAAGGAGCAGTAGGCAGTAGTCTTCCCCATATTCAAACCCAGTCACCATTTACAGACTTTCTGTCCTTTTTATTTCTGCTCCTTTCTTGTCCCCATGTACTCTTTTTTCATTCATTCCCTTAGTTTTCTCACCCCTTTAACTTTATCGTCTGTCTTTCTATCTCTTGCCTCTTCTCTTTTCCTGCTTTCCTCCATGCCTTTTGTGCTTCTCGGGCAATCCTTTTATCCTGATACTATTTACTTCTAATATCTCACATTGCCTGCAAGGACATAGGAGCCCAATAAATTCAGGGGGGAGGGATAAACTACATACAATAGTGGCGCACTATTCAATTTAAACAAAAACTGGTAGAGTATCAAAGGTACTATTCAACCACAAATGGAAGATCTGAGGCAATACAGATTCTCCCTCTATTCTTATGCTATCAGTCCAAATCCAAATATGGACGTTACTTTCGTATTTTTCCGAGTTGTTTTTTTTTGCCCCCAAGATTTCCCCAGGTTTTTTTTTCTTAGTCCCGCGTTCCTCATGTACTTGCAGCCTAAGTAAGTCATGAGTTGCTCAACTACTTGCAGCCTAAGTCCAGCATGTTTCCATGCCTCAACTGCTCGCCTTGCTTTGTGAGGCCCGCAGGGCAATGAGCGCCTTTGGCGCTCATTGCCTAAGTTCTCAGAGCTTGGAAGGATTCTATGCCTCAACGGCTCGCCTCGCTTTGCGAGGCTCGCATGCGTGTCCACAAATCGCAGTTTGACAATTATAATATGGGATATATATTTTGCGTGTATATATATACTAGGGACTATGCAGCAATCAATATCCTGAAGAGCTAACAATCTCTTTGGATTTTCCTGCATCTGAAAATGTACAGTTGGACTGTTGATCACGTGAGGAGATAGTGTCAGCAATGTGCCAAGTGTGCAGTGTAAATAGGCTGCGTTCGCGAGGCCAAACCGTTTGTTTAGGCGTGTAAAGCGCCATTTTAGAATTGTAATGTTATTATTTGCAAGTTAGTGTTGTAAAATAGCAGATTTTTTCTATGTGTTACTTGGCTCGCAAGCAGTTTCCATCCGTTGTACTGGTATATTGTGTATCTCCTACGTTCCTGGCTAACTTGTACATGCCTGACGGTGATTTGCGCACCTCGGTCTCCTTTAGCCTTGTTTTAATTTTTTTCAGCCGCCATTTTTTTTCTTGCTTAGCCGATTTTCGAGTGCCGAAACTCAGCAATTTTGGATTAAATTTGCGTACAACCTCACTCCCAGGTGTCATTCCCTCCGAGCTTGGAAGGCTTCTATGCATTAACGGCTTGCCTCGCTTTGCGAGGCTTGCAGTTGCGGCCCTACAGGCCTCAAACAGCTAGCCTCACTTTGCAAGGCATGCAAGCGTGACGACAACTCACAGTTTGATAATTATAATATGTGATATACATATATATATATATATATATATATATATATATATATATAGTGACCAGTTGCCCCCTAGAGGATGGTGCCAGGTACAGAGCGTGAAGAGTTATTGACAGGAGTGACGAAGTTAAACTCCTGGAGGACTCCTAATTGGCCCAGGTGAAACGGCACTTTAAAGCCTGGAAAGCAGAGATGGGAAGGGCTGATTAGGCTCTGGCCTAAGTGCAATGAGGAGTGTGTGAATCTGCAGTCTGTTTGGTGAAAGACAACCTGGGCTGAGATAGAGAATCTTAGACAGCACTGTTGCTGCTGGATCTTGAGAGCTGGGATCAGCTGTGAAGTGAGGCAGTGAGGAAGACTGCTTGAAATACAGACGGCAAGACTGAGAGACACTTGCAAGTGAGTGAGGATTGCCTGGAGTGTACAGCCGGAATAATAACAAGAGACACAGAGTGTTCAGAGTGACCTTGGAGGAGAAAGAGACACATCTCCTGATCAGGATCTGGCTGGACTTACAGTGTGGGTACCAGAGCAGCATTTAAAGCTGCCATTAGAGGATCAGTCTGTGTGACTCCAACAAATTTACGAGAGACTGCTTACTGCAAGAGGAGAGGATTTGCAGAGGATCCATTGAAGCTGAGAAGCTGGGAGAGAGAGACTGCACTTGAAAGGGTACTGTTTTAGCTGCAGGCCGAGAAGCGGTCTCAGGGCTAGTCAGGATGTTCCTGCAAATAAACAAGCTTGTTTATTTAGACGTTATTTTCATGCTGAAAATAAGCTATTATTTGTTTGAAAACATTTGATTAAAAGTAAAGATAAAAGTATATTGGGACTGAATGGTTTATGTGGAGATTACGGGAGCAACCAGTAGCCAAAGGCCGGCCCTGTCACACTGGTGTCCAAAGTGGGATATATATTAAGTGTCTGTGTTTAAGAAGACAAACCACAGTGCAAACATGGAGGACATGTTAAGAGCCTTGAAGGAGGCCGCAGCTGCTCAGCAAGAGAGAAGCAGAAAAGGGGCTATCAAGTTAGCTCTGAGGCGAGCTACCTTGGAGAAACAAATAGAAGACATGGCAAGAGCTAGAGGCCGCAGCTGCTCAGCAAGAGAGAAGCAGAAAAGGGGCTATCAAGTTAGCTCTGAGGCGAGCTACCTTGGAGAAACAAATAGAAGACATGGCAAGAGCTAGAGCCACAGACATTGTTCTAGAAATGACTGAGCATGATGGCATAGAAATATACCTCGTGATTTTTGAAAGGACAGCTCCTAGGGAGGTGTGGCCCAAAAGGTACTGGGTCAGTATAATTGCCCCTTACTTGTCGGCGGAGGCTCAGAAAGCCTATATGACCATGGATGGAGAAAAGGCCAAGAATTATGATGATAGATTGGACTTACCAGGGATGACAGAGCCCAAAGAGAGCCTGCGTTGTACTAAGGAGAAGCTACTGTACAGAGGGGAAGTCTCAGAGTTTGGACAGCCACCTTACTGTCTGTGGGGGAATTACGACCATGATGGAACATGGAATCCTGAGGGACAGCATGCTCATCTCTTCCCCAAGTCAGGATACGGGTTCCCTGTCGAGAGGTTGAGGAAGGACTCCCAAAGAAACCAGAAGGCTTACTTTAGGCTAACATAAAGGTCTCAGTGGTGCCACATGTTGATCAAAGAAGTGCTCCTAAATTCCAACCACATGAGAATAGAGTGACTGACCTAACCAAGGAGAGAGGTAAATGAACTGCAAGTAGAGATTTTCATCCAAATATTTTGGAAACACTGTTTGAGCTCTGCTCTAGAAGTCATTTGATGATGTTGTCAAAGATAGACAAGCAAGGAACTGGCCTGCTGACAGAGGAATGCTTCAGAGATGGCCGGAGCCGCTACAGAGACAGCGGGAGCTGCTACAAAGAGGGCAGGAGCTAAAGAGCCTGCTAAAATGGCGCATGGGAGTGCTAGAGCAGCTAAAGAAGCCTTGACACTGGAGCAGGATGATATAAAAGAGACTAAAAATGTGAGCAAAGGTCAAGGAGGAAATGACAAAGTGTTGTCACAGACTAAGTGCAAAACCATCCTCAGTAAGAGGCATACTGAACAAGTCATTGGGCAAGATTTGACCCCTAACTGATGCAGAAAGCAGAGAAGAGCAACAACGAGGCCTCCATAAGTAATCTGGACAGACCCAGCCACCTGTCCTTGGTGAATACTTCTGAGGTGGAGTATACTGGAGAAAGAAAGTGCCTGACCCAGATCTCCGACCAAGTGAAAGGAGAGATCAAATGGAAGAATATAGCCAGTGTTCTTACAAAGGAAGAAGGTCCTGTATGTGATGAAGAAACTGGGATCCCTACTAAAGGAAAAGAGAAGGAAGAAAAGAGTCTGAAGATTGAGATGGTGAAGGACCAACCCTCATCCTGAGATGACATGAGAAGCAGATATGTCCTAATCAAAGTGTGAAGTATCCTGAGCGCGCTCTGTCTCAGGCGGTGGTAAAACGAAGTGCTATGGACAAAGACAAGCAAGATGCTACTGAAATGAAGGGTACCAGGATGATAACGCATTATCGTCCTGAATGGAGAAGGAAGCCTGCGCTTGAGGACAACAGAGTGTCCTGTAGGAAGAAGAAACAGATGTCTGTTTGGGAGTAGAGGAAGAGTCCTCCCAAGTACAAGACAAAGGAGAAATTTATGCAGAAGCTGCTGCCCAGTGGTGAACAGATGAAGCGAGATCTCCTCGCCATTCGTGTATTTCAGAGGGAAGCAGTTATAATAGAAAAAGAACTGCTGTTACACATTCCTGAAAAAACGCAGAGGAGCGTCTTCTCTCATATGGAAGTGCAAAAGATGCTTGAGGAGCAAACCAAGAAAGTGTGAGATGAACAAAAGAGGTCTCTACTGGGAACAGGAAAAACAAATGAAGCCCAGCCAGGAGCAGAGGATGACCATTCCCTCTGATATGGAGACGCAGTTGACTCAGAGTGATGCATGTCCAGAAGAGACTAACACTGCCCTTCATGAATGCAGAGCCATGTCTGCAGGAAGCTAATATGCATAGCATAGGACAGGAACCTGTACAACAGAGACATAAGGGTGAAGAAAATATGTCTGTGCAGCCAGACGTATTCCGGGAGGATCTGATGGAAAAGTTGGAAAATATTCCTTGGACGATTATACAGCAAGAATTCCAGTACAAGCAGAGTGAACTAGATTAGCACCAAGCGAATGAGGAGAACCTACGACTGAAGAAGCCGAGAAAGATAAAAAGCTGGAAGCCTTGGAGGCAAAGCAAGTAGAAAAGCAGAACAAGGTGAAAGAGAAGCCGTTTAAAGAGCAAGTAAAATGGGTGAAAGCGGAGGATGTTGAAATCAAAAGTGTTTTTCAGAAATCCAAAAGTAGAGAGGCTACTCTGATGTTTCCTAGCCTATTTGTGGAGAGTCTCCTTGAAGTTGCTGAACAGCTGGAGACATTCCAGCAAACCAAAGGTCTGAGAGCTTCTTCCTGACAGAGATAGAGAGTCGCAGACCTTGCAGGATTGAAAGCACAGTGGAACAAAGGATACCTGCTGTGAACAGTGAGAAAAATGAGATGCAAGTCCAAGAGCTAGAAGCAGCCTTGAGAGACGACATGCTTGTGGAGTTTACGAAGGACCCTGTACCAGAACAGAAGCAAGACGGCCATATGAATCTGATACCACTTGGTGAGAATTATCAGCCAGACAATTGGAGTACCTGGAAGAGAGAGAGACAGGTTATCTATGCTTACAAACCACGGACAGATTACAGAGTAATGAAGTCAGCTGTGAAAGGGAGTGGAAAGAAAAAACACCCAAGTCGTAGTGAAGGTAATGATGACCAAGGTGATGACAGTGATGTTGATGCATCTAAAGAGGGAGAATTGGACACCCTACAGAAAGTGTTTTGAAAGGGAGCCCAACAAGCTCAAGGTGTCACAGTCTTTTTCTGAGAGTTACATGGAGCGATAGCAGGGAGTTAGCTGCTATCACAATCCAACTCTAACCCCCCATTAAGTTGTTTTAAAGGAGCTACCAAGTAATGTGAAAGAGTTCGGGAGAGAGACAGAAGTCAACACTCATAAGATAGAGAAGCAGGGTGAAACAGAAGATGGTGGAGTTGAAATCAAGGAGTGAAGGGCGAAAACAAAACAAGACTGATGCTAAAGCATTAGAAAAGGACAAAAGAAGAGTTGAGAAAGCTGCGGATAAACTTCTGGAAAAGAAAGAATGATTAACAGAAAAACTAAAGCAGCAAAAGATAGCCATGTGTAAAGAGGCCAAATTGAGGCAACTCCAGTCCGAGGCTCCCGGATGCAGATGAGGCTTAAATACTCCCGTAACTTGGCACCGACAAAGAGACGCCATCTAGCCATGAACTTGAGGGAAGAATCCAAGCCAGAGAGTGAATTGGCAAACTTCATGCCTCTCATCAATGTTATAAAGAGGATACATCAGAGCCGCGAGAGAGAGATGAGCGATCTGAAGGAAAAGATGAATCAGGTGGAAGACAAGGTAACGGAAACCTATATTGTCTGTGATTTGGCCCCAGGGAAGGGACCGTATGAAGAAACACGTTCTCCTATGGAAGTACAAAGAGTACTTATCAAGGGTCCCTGGGGGAGGGCACTCAGAGAGATGGGCAGGCCGTTGCCCTACCCACAATGTTTTGCCAATGCCAATAAATGGCATAGAGAAATAGGCGTAATTGTCAAAGTGCAATACGAGGAAATAGTAATGAGACGTGTTGGCAATGTTCCTAGCAACCCGAAGAAGGGAGCAATAGAGGATGAGATGGCTGTAAGAGCGGTAGCTTCAGCGGATATAAGAAAGTCCCATTGGTGCCAAAGTGACGAGAAGAGTGCGGTCTCAGGGCTGGACAGGGTGTTCCTGCAAATAAGCAATCCTGTTTATTTCGATGTTGTTTTCATGCTGAAAATAAGCTATTGTTTGTTTGGAAACATTTGATTAAAAGTACATTGGGACTCAGTGGTTTATGTGGAGATCATGGGAGCGACCAGTAGCCAAAGGCCGGCCCTGTCACAATATATATTGTGGCAACGTGCCCTTCTTTTCTCTACACTTCTTATGGCGGGACACAGGAGGCAGAATCATGCTTTTTCAATACCTTTAATACTACAAAAACAAAATTAAATAATAAACAGACATAGCTCTGTCATAGCACTAACTGTACTGTATATCTTGTTCCGTTACTAACCAGGGCTTTTATCCAACTAAGCCTGGATGTAGCAAAACAGTATAATTAGTCCAATCCTTTCCTTTAAGCCACTGGCCTGTATATTCCATATGTCCAAATGTTAATTTCGTCAGCGGATGACCTTCAGGTTCCATGCTGCAGATTTACTGTCTTTTTAACACTTTACAAACACTATACTTTGTAAATATTTATCTGATTGTTTAAAATCTATGCTGCCATCTTCATGACTTTATTTTATTCTCAAGATACTTTACTTCACTTAGTGGCTGACTATCAGCTCTCTCTGGGCTCTGTGCTGTAACTTTCCCACTCGGGGCTCTGGCTGCAACGCTTCTCCCCTCTGCTCTGGGCTACAACTAACTTTTCACAGACTGCCCCAGCCTGTTCACTGCTGCTGCTGTGATGTAATCAAGCCTTTAACACCTGCAGGACTGGATTGGGCAAATGCCTCCATCCAGCCTCATAATGTGAGTGTATATATATAAAGAAGCAGCATTAGAAATATATGCTTATTTAACCACTCAAATATGTTTTTTGCAACTTAATATTAATTATGTATAGGCAGCCTATAAACGGAATAAATATTTTGAAAAAACACATTGATTTATTCAAATGTATTTTTTTTAAAATATAGTCTAAATAGCATGTGGGAGGTTTGATATGCTTCTCCCAAATGCTATTTAAATTATGTTTAAAATGTAGGGAGAAACAAAACAGTATTGAATCATGCAGAACCAACTTGGGGTGCAACTTTCTTGTTCTGGTCTATTGTTGGTGAATTATCACCCTGTCCTTCTGTAGGTGCAAGGTGTTCCTCCCAGGTGTTGTTTAGTCTATGTTTGTTAAATGAATCTATTTGCTCATTGAACAAATGTTTTATTTATGCAGTTTTAGTCTTTCTCAGTATATTTGCTGATATCATTATTGGCTCAGTCGTAAAATACATGACCTAGGTTCAGAAGAATAGATAGAGTGAGGTAGGGATAAAGAGGTATGGGGATAGAGGAGGTAGAGAGTGAGGGGGGAGAGGGGTAGAAGGAGAGATGGATAGAGAGGGAGAGAGGGATAGAAGAAGAGGCATATAATGTATCTCTAACTTTCTAAATATGTCTCTCTCTATCCCTTCTTCTCTCTCTGTCCCTTCCACTCTCTCTATCCCTCTCTCTCTATCTCTCTATTTCCCTCTCTATCATTCTCTCACTACCCCCCCCCCCCTCTCTCTCTCTCTATCTCTATCCCTGTCTCTCTCTATGGGAACACTTTTGTGAGTGGAGTCTGTGTCACTGGGCAGGGTCTATACAGGTAACATGTTGTGAAGAGGAGGGGCCAGGTCTCTGTCTTTCTCCCCACCAACTTGGAAAGTCACCAGCTGCCACTGCAGTTGGGGGTGTACTTGGAGATGGAAGCAGAGATATAAAAGGGTACATTGTGGCTGAGGGCATTATAGGTTAGGGTCACGATCTTACATTTTATTCTGGAGGTTATGGGAAACCAGTGGAGTAACTGACAGAGAGGTGCTGCAGACACTGAACATTGAGTTTGGTAGATGAGTTTAGCAGAAGCTTCATTATAGATAGGTGTGGAGACAGACAGGTAATGGGGAGGCCAGCAAGGAGAGAGTTGCAGTAGTCGAGACGAGATATGATGTGAGTGGATTAGGATTTTAGTTGTGTCTTGTGTAAGATAGAGATGTATTTTGGCAATGATTTTTAGGTGAAAAAGACAACATTTTGTTGGATTGATGGATTGTATGTGAGGAGTGAAAGAGAGGGCAGGGTCCTACAGAACGCCAAGACAATGGGCCTGGGAGGTGCGAGTGATGATGACTGTGATCATGAATGTAGTTCCATAAATACAATTATAAATGAAATTTCATGACAACAATCATAACCATTTAATTTTTTCAGATACCCCAATTTTATGCATATAAGTAATAAAATAAGGCCTATAAAAATAGTACGTCCTGAAAGATTGTCATTGTCATATTTGAATTCAGAACCCCAAAATTAGTACAAAATAGCCTATTTTACCAATTATAATAAAAAGATTTATATTTGCTATGCTGTACAAAGAAAAGCTGCAAAAACATTAAAACATTGTAAAGATTATGAATGATCCATTTAGAAATAACAAAATCATTTTGATGATGAATTTTAAATACTGACAGAATAACCACAAGTTTATACAATTTCCATTTAGTGCAGACCAGGGATTTTAAAACACTGTACACTGACAGAAGATAGAAAGATTCGAGAAAAGCAAAAAGAAAATAGCATTTTTAAACAAAATATGTTGAAAAGTGTACTGGAGCATTATTGCAACTCTTTAATTATTCTGAAATAATAACTATATAATATACTGGTGCCACCTAATACAATTACTAAAAATCACTAAACAACATAAAAATATTGTAATGCAATATTGAAAATTATCACTAATCCAATATTAAGAAGAAATGGCTGGGGGCGCAGTGACCTTTGAACTAATTTATTAACTTTTAAATTGACTGCAAATACATACCTAGCTGTACAGCATGATTACAATTACCTGATATCCAGCTGAAGTAATTCATATTTTAGATCTGTAGGCAATGCAGACAGCAATTAAAAGCAAATCGAAATTTCCAGTCACAGGCAGCTATACATTCTAATGCAATGTAACAATCAATGATGGCAGTTTGTGCAGGAAGGAATTATGGAATGTGTAGACTCCCTATAGAAGGAAGTAGGAGGAGTCAGACACTGATCTGTAGATTTCTGCATTGAGCTGCTGCTTGCTTGAAGTTTAGTAAATGGTTAAAATATGTACCCAAATGCAGTGTTTCTATTGGCAGGTTCACTGTGCCTATGTAGGCAGCTCTGGGGTGTGGAAAACAAGTTTTATTCTTTAAACAAAATAAATCTGTATGTGTATAGAATGACTCAATGTAATGTGTGTTTCTAAAATATAACCTTTATGTGTTAGATTAGAAAAAGGTAAAAACACGGAAACATAGAGCAACTCGTCTGTATGTCTGCGGATGTGTTGCAGGCTCCCGTTCGTCTCCGATTGCGATGCTATTCAATTGATCAAGCCCGCAAGTTACTGTCCCAAAGCGGAAACTGTAAACCATGCACTGGTATGTAGCAGTTCAGGGCGGGAACATGATAAATTAAGCAAACCTGTAAACTCCCATTTCAAATCAGTCAATAGAAAATGAGATTGTCATTATTACAGCAGTAAAACATGGAGGTTACATGTTAATCAATTAGGTCTGGGGGACCGATATGCGATCAGACTCCCAAACCTGCAAAATAAAGAATTATGAAAATAAATGTCAATACTGTTCTAGTCCATATGGGTGGCCTGATATATATTAACTCATTGATACCCGATTTAGCCTTGAAATGAAACATAAAAATAAATTTCATTTACTGCCAATTTGCAGGCTTGAGACTGTTGTGCAATTCATTCTAATGGCTTTTATTACTTTCCCCGTTATTTACAGTGCAGTCATAGGAGTTTTTCCTTCTTTTGCCATTTACAAGTGCGAAAAGATTTGCGGGTTTGGGGAAATTAAGCAATTGAATCGCGATTTGTGATTTTAGTCATTGTAACTCTTGCAAGGCTCGGGAGGCTGCAAGTTACGGGTTTAATCATCACAATTTTTTCAAGGCCGTAATTCGTAACCCGTTCAGAGCCCGCAAAAAGACGTCAATTGAATAGCAAATTAACTTGCGACCTCACTTACGGGCTACTAAACCAAAACCTCAATTGAATGGGGGCAATAGTATACCTATAATATGGAGGAATATGCCCAAATGAGATGAGAGAGGGTTTTGATTAACACCATCCCCGCTAAAAGGACAATGTGGTCAATTATTTTTTGCATTGTTTTTTGAATAACTTAACTTTTAGGAATTTTCATTAAATGTATGGCACTTTTGCACTTTTATTCACAGGGCTCTTTAATATAATTTCTGTGTAAGAGTAATTCTGCATTGGGTGAGTGCCTTTCTCTTTTTTAACATTTTAGGTTACTTTCACTAGATTGTAGAATCACTTTATATAAGATGGAATATATTACTATATTAATCATAACAAATATATTAAGGTTAATATAGATAATTTAGATAGTCTATTAGTATATAACTGAATTAAGCACAAAACAGTAGAACAAGAGATGGGTTGGCACAATCCTCTCCAGTCTCTTTCCCAATTGTTTGTATGTTTTTAATTTTAGAATATATTAAGTTTTCTGGTCAATCTAAAAGATTTGTTAAATTAAGAGGATATGACCTTTTTGAATGAGTTTGAAACTAGCTTCACAGAATATACAGGGATTTAATTCCACACCAATTAAAATAATTTATATTAGAGTATATTAAAATGCCAAAAATGTACATTCTGAGTCTACAAGACAACTAATTATAAAAAAGAAGAAAAGAAAGCAATTGGTCAGTGAACAGGTAAACAGAGAAAATGAAACCAAACCTTGCAACAGAACCCTCTACAAGCATCACATGAAAGGTCACATTCATTAATATCCCCCAGTGTTGTTTACATAATTACATAGTTTACATAATTAAACACATTGAATGTGACATGTGAAACAACACAGTTGAAAATTGCATCATAGGATGAATCTACATCACAATGAAAACAATCACTGTACCACAGTAGGGTATCATGTTACCCAGAAAGATCACTCGCTACAAATTCAGAAAATGTAAATACTCATACCTTCCCATGCCTTCATTTTACGCATGGAGACACATATTTACAGCCTTATTAAATTGCGATTCTGTAAATGTAAAAGGGCTCTATATAAGCACATAGCATATTTTTTTACAGAAGTTTTTAGTTAGTGAACTCCTATCCAAAAGCAAGGTCTTCCCTAACTAAAAACTTCTATAAATAAAATATGCTGTGTGCTTAAATAGAGCCCTTTTAAATTTGCTGAATCGCAATTTAATAAGGCTGTAAATGTTTATGTCTTAGCAAAATTCATATATACCGTCAAATTATTTGGTTAGGTTGCAAACTGTACTAATCACTGTAGTCCACAAGGTGGAACTGTCCAGCTTTACAAAATATAGCATAATACTTTGCTTTTTTTTACCTGGGTTTTCATATCTTATTATTTTATTTTTATATAATTTTTACTTCAGATGTATATCCCATTAAGGGTCATTGTAACTCTCCATAAATGTGGACATTTTTACCATTAGTACAAACAACTTTTACATTATTTTTTTTTTTTTAATGATCTTGACTCTATCCTTTCCCTTATATTGATTGTGCTGCTCCTTCCACTATTTTCTCATTACTTTGGGTGGAAGTGTGATACAAAAATCAATATAATTTAGCAGTAACATTTTAGAAGTTTTTAAATAATTTTAGAATGGTAATTCCCTTTTCAAAACCTCATAGGACACTTTATATTCCCAAAGAGGAACAGAATAGAATAAGAACCTTGTTAGATAGTTTTTAACCAAAGTACTGATACTCGCCTGTTCTCTGGAGTGGGAGAGCATGCTCCTCTTCAGCAATACACAATCCATTACAACTCTCTAAAACTAGCAAATAATACCAGTTGTAGACCTAAATACTTTTCCTCATTATCTGTACCTCTATTAACAATTAATTAATTTACACTGCTATTTTACTATTTTGCTTTGGGTAAAAAAAAAAGTCTTAAAGCATTGTGAGGTCCTTTTAAGGACTCAGGGGCCAAATATAAGGCCCTTCGTGTTAAATATGTTGCCTATCACTGGTCTAGTGGGATACTACAGAGATGTGGTTTCTCTTCTGGGACCAATTCGTTCCTCGCATTTCAGTCACGTTTTCTAATTTTTTTGAATGGGGTAATTTTGAATTAAGCAGTTACAATACCTTATAGTGAAAATATTCTGCTCTGATAAGATACCGTAAGTTGCTGTTATTTCTTGTTTGATTGTTCTATATTGTTTTCTTATTGGGGTTTATAATTTGAAAAAGAGAGAGGAAAAAAACGTATATAATAACAACTTGTAATCTTAGTCAGGTCCAGCGTCACAAGATATTGAAATTATTCTCTATCAAGGACTAAATCCATTCGTATTCAAAATATTGTCCTCTCTTTTTCATGTATCACTAGGAATTATACTACAGGAATATAAGACAAACTGGAAAGTTTGATCAAGAGGCTAAACCTCAATTATTTTGGCCCTATCATGGGAAAACAGGATTCCCTAGAGAAGACTCTGATGCTGGGAAAGATTGAAGGCACTCAAAGAAGGGCATGGCAGAGATGGTGGGTGTTTTAACACAAGGATGGGAAGCTTTGGGAATGTGTTTTTTTAATTCCGCTTTTAGTAGTGGCTATAAATAGCTGAAGTAATTAAAGAAATGAACATGAGCTTGAGGGAGCTCAGAGGGGCAGTGGCTGGCACATGTGCCGGGCGTGCTGCTGTCCGTAGGGTCACTGAGTTGGACATGACTGAATGACTGAATAACAACAACAGAATTTATATCTCAAAATGTTGTATATGATGCAAAGCTTTAATATCATTTACCATGTCTTTTTAGAAGCAATGATAATCATTGAATGACCACTCTTTAATAAAGCTTCCCTGATAAATTTGAATTACTCAATTCATCAGTTGTAAAGAAACCAGTTTGCATATTCTGCAGGAGTCTGAAATAATTGTTGTCAAATTGTAATAAAATATTTTCAGTAGAGAATATATTAATACTTTGACAGATCATATTAATACCATTTGCTAAAAATGGCCTTCATTCCATGTGGGGAGTGAGAAAAGGCTCCCTTGTAACTGTGGGTGCTTTTTTTTTCACTTGCTAGGAAACCATCAAATGGATCCCCTCAAATTAGGTGACCTACCAAGGACTCATTGCTCTCCATCCCTGCTTGTAGCATACTCACAGGAGACCCTGAGTCTGAAGCTCAGTAGTCTCTACAGCCACCCCACAGAATGGTACCCACTATGTTAACACAATGCTCTAACCCTGTCTATTTATTTAAACCACTTGCAGGAAAGGGATTAAATAACATTTAAATTATAAAGGGGGTTTATGACCCATCAACTCCCATTGCATAGGGGTTAATGATAGGTGCCATGGGGGTCCATGAGGATTCCCTTGGTTAGGGTTAATGGTACCATGGGGGTCCATTGAGGGCACCCAGTCACTGTTAACCCGGTGCCCTTGGCGTCCATGAGGACCCACTTGGTTACAATTATTGATACCATGGTTACCTTTAGTAGAGAAAGGGTTGCGGCTTACTCTTCTCTTGTAACTCACAAAGATACCCATACAAATTCACAGTTATCTTGGTGGATTAGCAAAAACAAAACTATTGCTGCAGATATACTAGTAGAAGTACAACACTGGTCTCCTACAGACTTTAGTGACAAACACCACTTACCGCTCAATGAGTGGCTCAACCTGGATTGATTAACTCCAATCTAGCTCATACCTTAAGAGATAAGTCAGCTAGTAAAAACCCCTTTTGAAAAATGTTGCATGTACAATTCAAATTAAACTTCCTTACAAGGCTTCTTGGGAAGTCAAACTTAGTATCACCTTAAATGACTAGCAATAAAGCAACATTTACAGAAACGCAGCAAATTCCTCCCTGAATGTAATTTTGAGAGAGAATGACCTCTAAAACTATTATGAGATGGTATCTCACACCAGCCAGATTACAACTCTCAAACTCATACTTGTACGGCAATTGCTTCAGAGGTTGTAGTGCCACAGGAACACTGAGACATATGATGTGGGATTGCCCTAAAATAGATCATATTTGGATTGAGACTTATGCCACTGAGAAAAGTTGTGAGGAGTCCAGGTTCCTCAAAAGCCAGAGGAAGCCATATTAGTCCTCCCTATTCAGGTCTCTCAAAGGAAGCTCAATTTCTGTCAAACCAGAATCGTCATTGCCAAAAACTGGAAGGCAACTACCGCTGCTTTTGAAGACGTCTTGAGGAAAATTAAATATATTTATTCTATGAGTATGATATCAGCAGAGCTTGATGTAAATGATAAAACTGCTGACATTTGACTACTGGATCAATATGATGGGATTTTAGAAAAAATCTATGGGACAGGCACTCATGAGTTATGATTTTAGGTACTTTACCAGTTTTTCTCTTTGTTTTTTATGGTCTCTGAAGTGATTACTGATAGCAGTTTTACGAATAAAGAGCCCGATTCAATTGAGCAATTGTAAGTTACTGGAGCCTGTAAGTGAAGCCGTAAGTTAATTTGCTATTCAATTGGCTTCTTTTTGCGGCCTCCAAATGGTTTACGGGTTATGGCTTTGAAAACTCTACGGTTGTTAAACCCAGAACTTAAAGCCTCCAGAAGCCTTTGATCTTTCCTGTCTGCAAGAGTTACAATCGATAAAGTCGCAAATTGCTAGTCAATTACTACAATTCCCCAAGCCTGTAAATGTAAACGGCAAATGTAGGAGAAAATCCTATGAGTACTAGAGAGGACCCGCAAGGGGATTTAACCCCTGTCCGTAGCACTGTAAATGCAAATAAAAAAAATCAATACTGCACTTTAAATGACGGGGAAAGCGATGAAAGATATTAGAATTAATTGCACAACAGTCTCAAGCTCGCAAATCGGCAATACAAAGTAAAAAAATGTATGTGTCATTTTGAGGTTATATCGATCTTAATCTTTAATGAGTTAATACATATCAGGTCACACACATGGACTAGATCAGTATTTGCATTCATTTTTATTATTTTGCAGTTTTGCAGTCTGATTGCATATTGGACCCTCAAACGCTAATTTGATTGACATGTAACCTCCATGTTTTACTGCAGTAATGATGACGGTCTCATTTACTATTGGCTGTTTCTAAATTGGTGGTTATGGCCTTGCTAAATTGATCATGCTCTCGCCCTGAGCTGCTACGTACGAGTGCATAGTTTAAGTTTTTGGCGTGCGGCCCGTAACTTGCGCTTTTGTTCAATTGAATAGCACCGGAATTGTAGCAGAGTTCAAGCCAGCAGCACCCCCGCAGACATACGGCCTACATTTTTCAAGTGGTCCACAATTCATTGGAAGTGCTAAGAAAGTATATTTCTAACTAGTGAATAAATTGTTTAAACAATTCCTAACTTAAAAGTGGTTTGCTGTAATCTATACTCTTAAAATATGTTTTGTTGACACCTTTACTTTTTTACAATTCTAAAATGAATGGCATACACAGAACATCAAACCAGGACCCTCATGACAGCAAGTCTAAGCACAACACTACACTATTCCAACCCCCAATAAACTAATACATTAAAACTAACCCCGCCAATACCTAATTAACTCCCTCTATACCTAATTAAAACCATCTATACCTAATTAATAGTGATGTCGTGAACATAAAATTTTCGGTTCGCAAACCGCGAACGCGACTTCCCACAATTGTTCGCGAACTGGCGAATCCAGCGAACAGCCATAGACTTCAATGGGCAGGCGGATTTTAAAACCCACAGGGACTCTTTCTGGCCAAAATAGTGATGGAAAAGTTGTTTTAAGGGGACTAACACCTGGACTGTGGCATGCCGGAGGGGGATCCATGTCAAAACTCCAACGGAAAATTACATAGTTGATGCAGAGTCTGGTTTTAATCCATAAAGGGCATAAATTACCTAACATTCCTAAATTGTTTGGAATAACGTGCTTTAAAACATCAGGTATGATGTTGTATCGATCAGGTAGTGTAAGGGTTAGGCCCGCTTCACAGTGACAGACCAAACTCCCCGTTTAACGCACCGCAAACAACCGCAAACAGTCCATTTGCCCAACCGCAAACTCCCCATTTGCACAAGGTTGGATACCAAGCTAGCCATGTCCTGTTCCTTGTCCTCACTGATGTCATTGAAGGTCTCTTCCTCCACCCAGCCACGTACAATACCAAGGGTCCCCGAAAGGTGACAACAAGCCCCCTGGGACGCCTGCTGTGTTTGGTCTTCCACCTCCTCAAAGCCACCTTCCTCCTCTGACTCCTCTTCTTCAGACTCCTCTCACTGCGTTGCCTCTCTCTGCATTATTATAAGGTGTGTTAAATAGTACTACTCTTATCAGTTTAATACCTGTTACATCACCTATCAGGGGACGTGTATAAGGCCTGGATTTTTGGAACCGGGAGATGGAAAAAGATGCTTGGTTGGTCCTCCCACTTCAATTTTGGGGCACGGTGCCACCAGATAGGAGTGGTTTGTTTGTAAGTACTACTCTTATCAGTTTAATACCTGTTACGTCACCTATCAGGGGGCGTGTATAAGGCCTGGATTTTTGGAACCGGGAGATGGAAAAAGATGCTTGGTTGGTCCTCCCACTTCAATTTTGGGGCATGGCGTGTGCAATCAAAGGTGCCACCAGATAGAAGTGGCATGTTTGTAAGTACTACTCTTATCAATTTAATAGCTGTTACAGCACCTATCAGGGGGCGTGTATAAGGCCTGGATTTTTGGAACCGGGAGATGGAAAAAGATACTTGGTTGGTCGTATCACTTCAAATTTGGGGCACGGTGCGTGCAATCTAAGGTGCCACCAGATAGGAGTGGCGTGTTTGTAAGTACTACTCTTATCAGTTTAATACCTGTTACGTCACTTATCAGGGGGCGTGTATAAGGCCTGGATTTTTGGAACCGGGAGATGGAAAAAGATGCTTGGTTGGTCGTATCACTTCAATTTTGGGGCACGGCACGTGCAATCAAAGGTGCCACCAGATAGGAGTGGCGTGTTTGTAAGTACTACTCTTATCAGTTTAATACCTGTTACGTCACTTATCAGGGGGCGTGTATAAGGCCTGGATTTTTGGAACCGGTAGATAGAAAAAGATACTTGGTTGGTTGTATCACTTCAATTTTGGGGCACGGGCGTGCAATCTAAGGTGCCACCAGATAGGAGTGGCGTGTTTGTAAGTACTACTCTTATCAGATTAATACCTGTTACGTCACCTATCAGGGGACGTGTATAAGGCCTGGATTTTTGGAACCGGGAGATGGAAAAAGATGCTTGGTTGGTCCTCCCACTTCAATTTTGGGGCACGGTGCCACCAGATAGGAGTGGTGTGTTTGTAAGTACTACTCTTATCAGTTTAATACCTGTTACGTCACCTATCAGGGGGCGTGTATAAGGCCTGGATTTTTGGAACCGGGAGATGGAAAAAGATGCTTGGTTGGTCCTCTCACTTCAATTTTGGGGCATGGCGTGTGCAATCAAAGGTGCCACCAGATAGAAGTGGCATGTTTGTAAGTACTACTCTTATCAATTTAATAGCTGTTATAGCACCTATCAGGGGGCGTGTATAAGGCCTGGATTTTTGGAACCGGGAGATGGAAAAAGATACTTGGTTGGTCGTATCACTTCAAATTTGGGGCACGGTGCGTGCAATCTAAGGTGCCACCAGATAGGAGTGGCATGTTTGTAAGTACTACTCTTATCAGTTTAATACCTGTTACGTCACTTATCAGGGGGCGTGTATAAGGCCTGGATTTTTGGAACCGGGAGATGGAAAAAGATGCTTGGTTGGTCGTATCACTTCAATTTTGGGGCACGGCACGTGCAATCAAAGGTGCCACCAGATAGGAGTGGCATGTTTGTAAGTACTACTCTTATCAGTTTAATACCTGTTACGTCACTAATCAGGGGGCGTGTATAAGGCCTGCATTTTTGGAACCGGGAGATAGAAAAAGATACTTGGTTGGTCGTATCACTTCAATTTTGGGGCACGGGCGTGCAATCTAAGGTGCCACCAGATAGGAGTGGCGTGTTTGTAAGTACTACTCTTATCAGTTTAATACCTGTAAGGTCACCTATCAGGGGACGTGTACAAGGCCTGGATTTTTGGAACCGGGAGATGGAAAAAGATGCTTGGTTGGTCCTCCCACTTCAATTTTGGGGCACGGTGCCACCAGATAGGAGTGGTGTGTTTGTAAGTACTACTCTTATCAGTTTAATACCTGTTACGTCATCTATCAGGGGGCGTGTATAAGGCCTGGATTTTTGGAACCGGGAGATGGAAAAAGATGCTTGGTTGGTCCTCCCACTTCAATTTTGGGGCATGGCGTGTGCAATCAAAGGTGCCACCAGATAGAAGTGGCATGTTTGTAAGTACTACTCTTATCAATTTAATAGCTGTTACAGCACCTATCAGGGGGCGTGTATAAGGCCTGGATTTTTGGAACCGGGAGATGGAAAAAGATACTTGGTTGGTCGTATCACTTCAAATTTGGGGCACGGCACGCGCAATCAAAGGTGTCACCAGATAGGAGTGGCGTGTTTGTAAGTACTACTCTTATCAGTTTAATACCTGTTACGTCACTAATCAGGGGGCGTGTATAAGGCATGGATTTTTGGAACTGGTAGATAGAAAAAGATACTTGGTTGGTTGTATCACTTCAATTTTGGGGCACGGGCGTGCAATCTAAGGTGCCACCAGATAGGAGTGGCGTTTTTGTAAGTACTACTCTTATCAGATTAATACCTGTTACGTCACCTATCAGGGGACGTGTATAAGGCCTGGATTTTTGGAACCGGGAGATGGAAAAAGATGCTTGGTTGGTCCTCCCACTTCAATTTTGGGGCACAGTGCCACCAGATAGGAGTGGTGTGTTTGTAAGTACTACTCTTATCAGTTTAATACCTGTTACGTCACCTATCAGGGGGCGTGTATAAGGCCTGGATTTTTGGAACCGGGAGATGGAAAAAGATGTTTGGTTGGTCCTCTCACTTCAATTTTGGGGCATGGCGTGTGCAATCAAAGGTGCCACCAGATAGAAGTGGCATGTTTGTAAGTACTACTCTTATCAATTTAATAGCTGTTACAGCACCTATCAGGGGGCGTGTATAAGGCCTGGATTTTTGGAACCGGGAGATGGAAAAAGATACTTGGTTGGTCATATCACTTCAAATTTGGGGCACGGTGCGTGCAATCTAAGGTGCCACCAGATAGGAGTGGCATGTTTGTTAGTACTACTCTTATCAGTTTAATACCTGTTACGTCACTTATCAGGGGGCGTATATAAGGCCTGGATTTTTGAAACCGGGAGATGGAAAAAGATGCTTGGTTGGTCGTATCACTTCAATTTTGGGGCACGGCACGTTCAATCAAAGGTGCCACCAGATAGGAGTGGCGTGTTTGTAAGTACTACTCTTATCAGTTTAATACCTGTTACGTCACTAATCAGGGGGCGTGTATAAGGCCTGCATTTTTGGAACCGGGAGATAGAAAAAGATACTTGGTTGGTCGTATCACTTCAATTTTGGGGCACGGGCGTGCAATCTAAGGTGCCACCAGATAGGAGTGGCGTGTTTGTAAGTACTACTCTTATCAGTTTAATACCTGTTACGTCACCTATCAGGGGGCGTGTATAAGTCCTGGATTTTTGGAACCGGGAGTAACATTTTAGAATGCTGTCCGTAGGGTCACTGAGTTGGACATGACTGAATGACTGAATAACAACAACAGAATTTATATCTCAAAATGTTGTATATGATGCAAAGCTTTAAAATCATTTACATTGTCTTTTTAGAAGCAGTGTTAATCATTGAATGACCACTCTTTAATCAAGCTTCCCTGATAAATTTGAATTACTCAATTCATCAGTTGTAAAGAAACCAGTTTGCATATTCTGCAGGAGTCTGAAATAATTGTTGTCAAATTGTAATAAAATATTTTCAGTAGAGAATATATTAATACTTTGACAGATCATATTAATACCATTTGCTAAAAATGGCCTTCATTCCATGTGGGCAGTGAGAAAAGGCTCCCTTGTAACTGTGGGTGCTTTTTTTTTCACTTGCTAGGAAACCATCAAATGGATCCCCTCAAATTAGGTGACCTACCAATGACTCATTGCTCTCCATCCCTGCTTGTAGCATACTCACAGGAGACTCTGAGTCTGAAGCTCAGTAGTCTCCACAGCAACCCCACAGAATGGTGCCCACTATGTTAACACAATGCTCTAACCCTGTCTATTTATTTAAACCACTTGCAGGAAAGGGATTAAATAACATTTAAATTATAAAGGGGGTTTATGACCTATCTACTTATGACCTGGTATCCCCTATGAACTCCCATTGCATAGGGGTTAATGATAGGTGCCATGGGGGTCCATGAGGATTCCCTTGGTTAGGGTTAATGGTACCATGGGGGTCCATTGAGGGCACCCAGTCACTGTTAACCCGGTGCCCTTGGCGTCCATGAAGACCCACTTGGTTACAATTATTGATACCATGGTTACCTTTAGTAGAGAAAGGGTTGCGGCTTACTCCTCTCTTGTAACTCACAAAGATACCCATACAAATTCACAGTTATCTTGGTGGATTAGCAAAAACAAAACTATTGCTGCAGATATACTAGTAGAAGTACAACACTGGTCTCCTACAGACTTTAGTGACAAACACCACTTACCGCTCAATGAGTGGCTCAACCTGGATTGATTAACTCCAATCTAGCTCACACCTTAAGAGATAAGTCAGCTAGTAAAAACCCCTTTTGAAAAATGTTGCATGTACAATTCAAATTAAACTTCCTTACAAGGCTTCTTGGGAAGTCAAACTTAGTATCACCTTAAATGACTAGCAATAAAGCAACATTTACAGAAACGCAGCAAATTCCTCCCTGAATGTAATTTTGAGAGAGAATGACCTCTAAAACTATTATGAGATGGTATCTCACACCAGCCAGATTACAACTCTCAAACTCATACTTGTACGGCAATTGCTTCAGAGGTTGTAGTGCCACAGGAACACTGAGACATATGATGTGGGATTGCCCTAAAATAGATCATATTTGGATTGAGACTTATGCCACTGAGAAAAGTTGTGAGGAGTCCAGGTTCCTCAAAAGCCAGAGGAAGCCATATTAGTCCTCCCTATTCAGGTCTCTCAAAGGAAGCTCAATTTCTGTCAAACCAGAATCGTCATTGCCAAAAACTGGAAGGCAACTACCGCTGCTTTTGAAGACGTCTTGAGGAAAATTAAATATATTTATTCTATGAGTATATCAGCAGAGCTTGATGTAAATGATAAAACTGCTGACATTTGACTACTGGATCAATATGATGGGATTTTAGAAAAAATCTATGGGACAGGCACTCATGAGTTATGATTTTAGGTACTTTACCAGTTTTTCTCTTTGTTTTTTATGGTCTCTGAAGTGATTACTGATAGCAGTTTTACGAATAAAGAGCCCGATTCAATTGAGCAATTGTAAGTTACTGGAGCCTGTAAGTGAAGCCGTAAGTTAATTTGCTATTCAATTGGCTTCTTTTTGCGGCCTCCAAATGGTTTACGGGTTGTGGCTTTGAAAACTCTACGGTTGTTAAACCCAGAACTTAAAGCCTCCAGAAGCCTTTGATCTTTCCTGTCTGCAAGAGTTACAATCGATAAAGTCGCAAATTGCTAGTCAATTACTACAATTCCCCAAGCCTGTAAATGTAAACGGCAAATGTAGGAGAAAATCCTATGAGTACTAGAGAGGACCCGCAAGGGGATTTAACCCCTGTCCGTAGCACTGTAAATGCAAATAAAAAAAAATCAATACTGCACTTTAAATGAAGGGGAAAGCGATGAAAGATATTAGAATTAATTGCACAACAGTCTCAAGCTCGCAAATCGGCAATACAAAGTAAAAAAATGTATGTGTCATTTTGAGGTTATATCGATCTTGATCTTTAATGAGTTAATACATATCAGGTCACACACATGGACTAGATCAGTATTTGCATTCATTTTTATTATTTTGCAGTTTTGCAGTCTGATTGCATATTGGACCCTCAAACGCTAATTTGATTGACATGTAACCTCCATGTTTTACTGCAGTAATGATGACGGTCTCATTTACTATTGGCTGTTTCAAAATTGGTGGTTATGGCCTTGCTAAATTGATCATGCTCTCGCCCTGAGCTGCTACGTACGAGTGCATAGTTTAAGGTTTTGGCGTGCGGCCCGTAACTTGCGCTTTTGTTCAATTGAATAGCACCGGAATTGTAGCAGAGTTCAAGCCAGCAGCACCCCCGCAGACATACGGCCTACATTTTTCAAGTGGTCCACAATTCATTGGAAGTGCTAAGAAAGTATATTTCTAACTAGTGAATAAATTGTTTAAACAATTCCTAACTTAAAAGTGGTTTGCTGTAATCTATACTCTTAAAATATGTTTTGTTGACACCTTTACTTTTTTACAATTCTAAAATGAATGGCATACACAGAACATCAAACCAGGACCCCCATGACAGCAAGTCTAAGCACAACACTACACTATTCCAACCCCCAATAAACTAATACATTAAAACTAACCCCGCCAATACCTAATTAACTCCCTCTATACCTAATTAAAACCATCTATACCTAATTAATAGTGATGTCGTGAACATAAAATTTTCGGTTCGCAAACCGCGAACGCGACTTCCCACAATTGTTCGCGAACTGGCGAATCCAGCGAACAGCCATAGACTTCAATGGGCAGGCGGATTTTAAAACCCACAGGGACTCTTTCTGGCCAAAATAGTGATGGAAAAGTTGTTTTAAGGGGACTAACACCTGGACTGTGGCATGCCGGAGGGGGATCCATGTCAAAACTCCAACGGAAAATTACATAGTTGATGCAGAGTCTGGTTTTAATCCATAAAGGGCATAAATTACCTAACATTCCTAAATTGTTTGGAATAACGTGCTTTAAAACATCAGGTATGATGTTGTATCGATCAGGTAGTGTAAGGGTTAGGCCCGCTTCACAGTGACAGACAAAACTCCCCGTTTAACGCACCGCAAACAACCGCAAACAGTCCATTTGCCCAACCGCAAACTCCCCATTTGCACAAGGTTGGATACCAAGCTAGCCATGTCCTGTTCCTTGTCATCACTGATGTCATTGAAGGTCTCTTCCTCCACCCAGCCACGTACAATACCAAGGGTCCCCGAAAGGTGACAACAAGCCCCCTGGGACGCCTGCTGTGTTTGGTCTTCCACCTCCTCAAAGCCACCTTCCTCCTCTGACTCCTCTTCTTCAGACTCCTCTCACTGCGTTGCCTCTCTCTGCATTATTATAAGGTGTGTTAAATAGTACTACTCTTATCAGTTTAATACCTGTTACATCACCTATCAGGGGACGTGTATAAGGCCTGGATTTTTGGAACCGGGAGATGGAAAAAGATGCTTGGTTGGTCCTCCCACTTCAATTTTGGGGCACGGTGCCACCAGATAGGAGTGGTTTGTTTGTAAGTACTACTCTTATCAGTTTAATACCTGTTACGTCACCTATCAGGGGGCGTGTATAAGGCCTGGATTTTTGGGACCGGGAGATGGAAAAAGATGCTTGGTTGGTCCTCCCACTTCAATTTTGGGGCATGGCGTGTGCAATCAAAGGTGCCACCAGATAGAAGTGGCATGTTTGTAAGTACTACTCTTATCAATTTAATAGCTGTTACAGCACCTATCAGGGGGCGTGTATAAGGCCTGGATTTTTGGAACCGGGAGATGGAAAAAGATACTTGGTTGGTCGTATCACTTCAAATTTGGGGCACGGTGCGTGCAATCTAAGGTGCCACCAGATAGGAGTGGCGTGTTTGTAAGTACTACTCTTATCAGTTTAATATCTGTTACGTCACTTATCAGGGGGCGTGTATAAGGCCTGGATTTTTGGAACCGGGAGATGGAAAAAGATGCTTGGTTGGTCGTATCACTTCAATTTTGGGGCACGGCACGTGCAATCAAAGGTGCCACCAGATAGGAGTGGCGTGTTTGTAAGTACTACTCTTATCAGTTTAATACCTGTTACGTCACTAATCAGGGGGCGTGTATAAGGCCTGGATTTTTGGAACCGGTAGATAGAAAAAGATACTTGGTTGGTTGTATCACTTCAATTTTGGGGCACGGGCGTGCAATCTAAGGTGCCACCAGATAGGAGTGGCGTGTTTGTAAGTACTACTCTTATCAGATTAATACCTGTTACGTCACCTATCAGGGGACGTGTATAAGGCCTGGATTTTTGGAACCGGGAGATGGAAAAAGATGCTTGGTTGGTCCTCCCACTTCAATTTTGGGGCACGGTGCCACCAGATAGGAGTGGTGTGTTTGTAAGTACTACTCTTATCAGTTTAATACCTGTTACGTCACCTATCAGGGGGCGTGTATAAGGCCTGGATTTTTGGAACCGGGAGATGGAAAAAGATGCTTGGTTGGTCCTCTCACTTCAATTTTGGGGCATGGCGTGTGCAATCAAAGGTGCCACCAGATAGAAGTGGCATGTTTGTAAGTACTACTCTTATCAATTTAATAGCTGTTATAGCACCTATCAGGGGGCGTGTATAAGGCCTGGATTTTTGGAACCGGGAGATGGAAAAAGATACTTGGTTGGTCGTATCACTTCAAATTTGGGGCACGGTGCGTGCAATCTAAGGTGCCACCAGATAGGAGTGGCATGTTTGTAAGTACTACTCTTATCAGTTTAATACCTGTTACGTCACTTATCAGGGGGCGTGTATAAGGCCTGGATTTTTGCAACCGGGAGATGGAAAAAGATGCTTGGTTGGTCGTATCACTTCAATTTTGGGGCACGGCACGTGCAATCAAAGGTGCCACCAGATAGGAGTGGCATGTTTGTAAGTACTACTCTTATCAGTTTAATACCTGTTACGTCACCAATCAGGGGGCGTGTATAAGGCCTTTATTTTTGGAACCGGGAGATAGAAAAAGATACTTGGTTGGTCGTATCACTTCAATTTTGTGGCACGGGCGTGCAATCTAAGGTGCCACCAGATAGGAGTGGCGTGTTTGTAAGTACTACTCTTATCAGTTTAATACCTGTTACGTCACCTATCAGGGGGCGTGTATAAGTCCTGGATTTTTGGAACCGGGAGATGGAAAAAGATACTTGGTAGGTCGTATCACTTCAAATTTGGGGCACGGCGCGTGCAATCTAAGGTGCCACCAGATAGGAGTGGCGTGTTTGTAAGTACTACTCTTATCAGTTTAATACCTGTTACGTCACTTATCAGAGGGCGTGTATAAGGCCTGGATTTTTGGAACCGGGAGATGGAAAAAGATACTTGGTTGGTCGTATCACTTCAATTTTGGGGCACGGCACGTGCAATCAAAGGTGCCACCAGATAGGAGTGGCGTGTTTGTAAGTACTACTCTTATCAGTTTAATACCTGTTTCATCACCTATCAGGGGGCGTGTATAAGGCCTGGATTTTTGGAACCGGGAGATGGAAAAAGATGCTTGGTTGGTCCTCCCACTTCAATTTTGGGGCACGGTGCCACCAGATAGGAGTGGTGTGTTTGTAAGTACTACTCTTATCAGTTTAATACCTGTTACGTCACCTATCAGGGGGCGTGTATAAGGCCTGGATTTTTGGAACCGGGAGATGGAAAAAGATACTTGGTTGGTCCTCCCACTTCAATTTTGGGGCATGGCGTGTGCAATCAAAGGTGCCATCAGATAGAAGTGACATGTTTGTAAGTACTACTCTTATCAATTTAATAGCTGTTACAGCACCTATCAGGGGGCGTGTATAAGGCCTGGATTTTTGGAACCGGGAGATGGAAAAAGATACTTGGTTGGTCGTATCACTTCAAATTTGGGGAACGGTGCGTGCAATCTAAGGTGCCACCAGGTAGAAATGGTGTGTTTGTAAGTACTACTCTTATCAGTTTAATACCTGTTTCGTCACCTATCAGGGGGCGTGCATAAGGCCTGGATTTTTGGAACTGGGAGATGGAAAAAGATGCTTGGTTGGTCGTATCACTTAAATTTTGGGGCACGGCACGTGCAATCAAAGGTGCCACCAGATAGGAGTGGCATGTTTGTAAGTACTACTCTTATCAGTTTAATACCTGTTACGTCACTAATCAGGGGGCGTGTATAAGGCCTGGATTTTTGGAACCGGGAGATGGAAAAAAGATACTTGGTTGGTCGTATCACTTCAATTTTGGGGCACGGCGCGTGCTATCTAAGGTGCCACCAGATAGGAGTGGTGTGTTTGTAAGTACTACTCTTATCAGTTTAATACCTGTTACGTCACCTATCAGGGGGCGTGTATAAGTCCTGGATTTTTGGAACCGGGAGATGGAAAAAGATACTTGGTTGGTCGTATCACTTCAAATTTGGGGCACGGCGCGTGCAATCTAAGGTGCCACCAGATAGGAGTGGCGTGTTTGTAAGTACTACTCTTATCAGTTTAATACCTGTTACGTCACTTATCAGAGGGCGTGTATAAGGCCTGGATTTTTGGAACCGGGAGATGGAAAAAGATGCTTGGTTGGTCGTATCTCTTCAATTTTGGGGCACGGCACGTGCAATCAAAGGTGCCACCAGATAGGAGTGGCGTGTTTGTAAGTACTACTCTTATCAGTTTAATACCTGTTTCATCACCTATCAGGGGGCGTGTATAAGGCCTGGATTTTTGGAACCGGGAGATGGAAAAAGATGCTTGGTTGGTCCTCCCACTTCAATTTTGGGGCACGGTGCCACCAGATAGGAGTGGTGTGTTTGTAAGTACTACTCTTATCAGTTTAATACCTGTTACGTCACCTATCAGGGGGCGTGTATAAGGCCCTGGATTTTTGGAACCGGGAGATGGAAAAAGATGCTTGGTTGGTCCTCCCACTTCAATTTTGGGCATGACGTGGCAAAGGTGCAGAAGAAGTGGCATGTTTGTAAGTACTACTCTTATCAGTTTAATACCTGTTACATCACCTATCAGGGGTGTATAAGGCCTGGATTTTTGGAACCGGGAGATGGAAAAAATGCTTGGTTGGTCCTCCCACTTCAATTTTGGGGCACGGTGCCACCAGATAGGAGTGGTTTGTTTGTAACTACTACTCTTATCAGTTTAATACCTGTTTCGTCACCTATCAGGGGGCGTGTATAAGGCCTGGATTTTTGGATCCGGGAGATGGAAAAAGATGCTTGGTTGGTCCTCCCACTTCAATTTTGGGGCATGGCGTGTGCAATCAAAGGTGCCACCAGATAGAAGTGGCATGTTTGTAAGTACTACTCTTATCAATTTAATAGCTGTTACAGCACCTATCAGGGGGGCGTGTATAAGGCCTGGATTTTTGGAACCGGAGATGGAAAAAGATACTTGGTTGGTCGTATCACTTCAAATTTGGGGCACGGTGCGTGCAATCTAAGGTGCCACCAGATAGGAGTGCGTGTTTGTAAGTACTACTCTTATCAGTTTAATATCTGTTTCGTCACTTATCAGGGGGCGTGTATAAGGCCTGGATTTTTGGAACCGGGAGATGGAAAAAGATGCTTGGTTGGTCGTATCACTTCAATTTTGGGGCACGGCACGTGCAATCAAAGGTGCCACCAGATAGGAGTGGCGTGTTTGTAAGTACTACTCTTATCAGTTTAATACCTGTTACGTCACTAATCAGGGGGCGTGTATAAGGCCTGGATTTTTGGAACCGGTAGATAGAAAAAGATACTTGGTTGGTTGTATCACTTCAATTTTGGGGCACGGGCGTGCAATCTAAGGTGCCACCAGATAGGAGTGGCGTGTTTGTAAGTACTACTCTTATCAGATTAATACCTGTTACGTCACCTATCAGGGGACGTGTATAAGGCCTGGATTTTTGGAACCGGGAGATGGAAAAAGATGCTTGGTTGGTCCTCCCACTTCAATTTTGGGGCACGGTGCCACCAGATAGGAGTGGTGTGTTTGTAAGTACTACTCTTATCAGTTTAATACCTGTTACGTCACCTATCAGGGGGCGTGTATAAGGCCTGGATTTTTGGAACCGGGAGATGGAAAAAGATGCTTGGTTGGTCCTCTCACTTCAATTTTGGGGCATGGCGTGTGCAATCAAAGGTGCCACCAGATAGAAGTGGCATGTTTGTAAGTACTACTCTTATCAATTTAATAGCTGTTACAGCACCTATCAGGGGGCGTGTATAAGGCCTGGATTTTTGGAACCGGGAGATGGAAAAAGATACTTGGTTGGTCGTATCACTTCAATTTTGGGGCACAGCGCTTGCAATCTAAGGTGCCACCAGATAGGAGTGGCATGTTTGTAAGTACTACTCTTATCAGTTTAATACCTGTTACGTCACTTATCAGGGGGCGTGTATAAGGCCTGGATTTTTGGATCCGGGAGATGGAAAAAGATGCTTGGTTGGTCGTATCACTTCAATTTTGGGGCACGGCACGTGCAATCAAAGGTGCCACCAGATAGGAGTGGCATGTTTGTAAGTACTACTCTTATCAGTTTAATACCTGTTACGTCACTTATCAGGGGGCGTGTATAAGGCCTGAATTTTTGGAACCGGGAGATGGAAAAAGATACTTGGTTGGTCGTATCACTTCAATTTTGTGGCACGGCGCGTGCAATCAAAGGTGCCACCAGATAGGAGTGGCATGTTTGTAAGTACTACTCTTATCAGTTTAATACCTGTTACGTCACCTATCAGGGGGCGTGTATAAGTCCTGGATTTTTGGAACCGAGAGATGGAAAAAGATACTTGGTTGGTCGTATCACTTCAAATTTGGGGCACGGCGCGTGCAATCTAAGGTGCCACCAGATAGGAGTGGCGTGTTTGTAAGTACTACTCTTATCAGTTTAATACCTGTTACGTCACCTATCAGAGGGCGTGTATAAGGCCTGGATTTTTGGAACCGGGAGATGGAAAAAGATACTTGGTTGGTCGTATCACTTCAATTTTGGGGCACGGCACGTGCAATCAAAGGTGCCACCAGATAGGAGTGGCGTGTTTGTAAGTACTACTCTTATCAGTTTAATACCTGTTTCATCACCTATCAGGGGGCGTGTATAAGGCCTGGATTTTTGGAACCGGGAGATGGAAAAAGATGCTTGGTTGGTCCTCCCACTTCAATTTTGGGGCACGGTGCCACCAGATAGGAGTGGTGTGTTTGTAAGTACTACTCTTATCAGTTTAATACCTGTTACGTCACCTATCAGGGGGCGTGTATAAGGCCTGGATTTTTGGAACCGGGAGATGGAAAAAGATGCTTGGTTGGTCCTCCCACTTCAATTTTGGGGCATGGCGTGTGCAATCAAAGGTGCCATCAGATAGAAGTGACATGTTTGTAAGTACTACTCTTATCAATTTAATAGCTGTTACAGCACCTATCAGGGGGCGTGTATAAGGCCTGGATTTTTGGAACCGGGAGATGGAAAAAGATACTTGGTTGGTCGTATCACTTCAAATTTGGGGAACGGTGCGTGCAATCTAAGGTGCCACCAGATAGGAGTGGCGTGTTTGTAAGTACTACTCTTATCAGTTTAATACCTGTTTCGTCACCTATCAGGGGGCGTGTATAAGGCCTGGATTTTTGGAACTGGGAGATGGAAAAAGATGCTTGGTTGGTCGTATCACTTAAATTTTGGGGCACGGCACGTGCAATCAAAGGTGCCACCAGATAGGAGTGGCATGTTTGTAAGTACTACTCTTATCAGTTTAATACCTGTTACGTCACTAATCAGGGGGCGTGTATAAGGCCTGCATTTTTGGAACCGGGAGATAGAAAAAGATACTTGGTTGGTCGTATCACTTCAATTTTGGGGCACGGGCGTGCAATCTAAGGTGCCACCAGATAGGAGTGGCGTGTTTGTAAGTACTACTCTTATCAGTTTAATACCTGTTTCGTCACCTATCAGGGGGCGTGTATAAGTCCTGGATTTTTGGAACCGGGAGATGGAAAAAGATACTTGGTTGGTCGTATCACTTCAAATTTGGGGCACGGCGCGTGCAATCTAAGGTGCCACCAGATAGGAGTGGCGTGTTTGTAAGTACTACTCTTATCAGTTTAATACCTGTTACGTCACTTATCAGAGGGCGTGTATAAGGCCTGGATTTTTGGAACCGGGAGATGGAAAAAGATGCTTGGTTGGTCGTATCTCTTCAATTTTGGGGCACGGCACGTGCAATCAAAGGTGCCACCAGATAGGAGTGGCGTGTTTGTAAGTACTACTCTTATCAGTTTAATACCTGTTACATCACCTATCAGGGGGCGTGTATAAGGCCTGGATTTTTGGAACCGGGAGATGGAAAAAGATGCTTGGTTGGTCCTCCCACTTCAATTTTGGGGCACGGTGCCACCAGATAGGAGTGGTGTGTTTGTAAGTACTACTCTTATCAGTTTAATACCTGTTACGTCACCTATCAGGGGGCGTGTATAAGGCCTGGATTTTTGGAACCGGGAGATGGAAAAAGATGCTTGGTTGGTCCTCCCACTTCAATTTTGGGGCATGACGTGTGCAATCAAAGGTGCCACCAGATAGAAGTGGCATGTTTGTAAGTACAACTCTTATCAATTTAATAGCTGTTACAGCACCTATCAGGGGGCGTGTATAAGGCCTGGATTTTTGGAACCGGGAGATGGAAAAAGATACTTGGTTGGTCGTATCACTTCAAATTTGGGGCACGGTGCGTGCAATCTAAGGTGCCACCAGATAGGAGTGGCGTGTTTGTAAGTACTACTCTTATCAGTTTAATATCTGTTACGTAACTTATCAGGGGGCGTGTATAAGGCCTGGATTTTTGGAACCGGGAGATGGAAAAAGATGCTTGGTTGGTCGTATCACTTCAATTTTGGGGCACGGCACGTTCAATCAAAGGTGCCACCAGATAGGAGTGGCGTGTTTGTAAGTACTACTCTTATCAGTTTAATACCTGTTACGTCACTAATCAGGGGGCGTGTATAAGGCCTGCATTTTTGGAACCGGGAGATAGAAAAAGATACTTGGTTGGTCGTATCACTTCAATTTTGGGGCACGGGCGTGCAATCTAAGGTGCCACCAGATAGGAGTGGCGTGTTTGTAAGTACTACTCTTATCAGTTTAATACCTGTTACGTCACCTATCAGGGGGCGTGTATAAGTCCTGGATTTTTGGAACCGGGAGATGGAAAAAGATACTTGGTTGGTCGTATCACTTCAAATTTGGGGCACGGCGCGTGCAATCTAAGGTGCCACCAGATAGGAGTGGCGTGTTTGTAAGTACTACTCTTATCAGTTTAATACCTGTTACGTCACTTATCAGAGGGCGTGTATAAGGCCTGGATTTTTGGAACTGGGAGATGGAAAAACATGCTTGGTTGGTCCTCCCACTTCAATTTTGGGACACGGCATGTGCAATCAAAGGTGCCACCAGATAGAAGTGGCATGTTTGTAAGTACTACTCTTATCAGTTTAATACCTGTTACAGCACCTATCAGGGGGCGTGTATAAGGCCTGGATTTTTGCAACCGGGAGATGGAAAAAGATACTTGGTTGGTCGTATCACTTCAATTTTGGGGCACGGCACGTGCAATCAAAGGTGCCACCAGATAGGAGTGGCGTGTTTGTAAGTACTACTCTTATCAGTTTAATACCTGTTACGTCTCCTATCAGGGGGCGTGTATAAGGCCTGGATTTTTGGAACCGGGAGATGGAAAAAGATACTTGGTTGGTCGTATCACTTCAAATTTGGGGCACGGCGCGTGCAATCTAAGGTGCCACCAGATAGGAGTGGAGTGTTTGTAAGTACTACTCTTATCAGTTTAATACCTGTTACGTCACTTATCAGAGGGCGTGTATAAGGCCTGGATTTTTGGAACTGGGAGATGGAAAAAGATGCTTGGTTGGTCCTCCCAGTTCAATTTTGGGACACGGCATGTGCAATCAAAGGTGCCACCAGATAGAAGTGGCATGTTTGTAAGTACTACTCTTATCAGTTTAATACCTGTTACAGGACCTATCAGGGGGCGTGTATAAGGCCTGGATTTTTGGAACCGGGAGATGGAAAAAGATACTTGGTCGTATCACTTCAAATTTGGGGCACGGCGCGTGCAATCTAAGGTGCCACCAGATAGGAGTGCGGTATTTGTAAGTACTACTCTTATCAGTTTAATACCTGTTACGTCACTTATCAGGGGGCGTGTATAAGGCCTGGATTTTTGGAACCGGGAGATGGAAAAAGATACTTGGTTGGTCGTATCACTTCAATTTTCGGGCACGGCACGTGCAATCAAAGGTGCCACCAGATAGGAGTGGCGTGTTTGTAAGTACTACTCTTATCAGTTTAATACCTGTTACATCACCTATCAGGGGGCGTGTATAAGGCCTGGATTTTTGGAACCGGGAGATGGAAAAAGATACTAGATTAGGTATTGTTGCAGCGACCAGAAAAATTTACGTTTGTTTCCCAGGCAGAAACTGCCCTAAAACATTGCGTCTTGAACCCTAGTTGGGTGCGGATAAGTCACGCAAGTCATGCGGCATTCAAAGATAAAATACTGCAGCCTGTGGACCATTTTTAGCTCAAGGCAGCTCATCTCATCAGCCCTTTTTTAGTCTAATGTATCGCCCAGTGTCAGTCCGTTCGGGATCCATCCCTCATTCATCTTTATAAAGGTGAGGTAATCTAGACTTTTTTGACCTAGGCGACTTATCTTTTCAGTGACAATACCTCCTGCTGCACTGAAGGTCCTTTCTGACAGGACACTGGAAGCGGGGCAGGCCAGAAGTTCCATGGCAAATTGGGATAGCTCAGGCCACAGGTCAAGCCTGCACACCTAGTAGTCAAGGGGTTCATCGCTCCTCAGTGTGTCGATATCTGCAGTTAAAGTGAGGTAGTCTGCCACCTGTCGGTCAAGTCGTTCTCTGAGGGTGGATCCCGAAGGGCTGTGGCGATGTGTAGGACTGAAAAAGCTCTGCATGTCCTCCATCAACAACACGTCTTTTAAATGTCCTGTCCTTGCCGGCGTGGGAGGAGGAGGATTACTTTCACCTCTTCCCCTGTTAGATTCCTGTTGTGCTGTGACATCACCCTTATACGCAGTGTGAAGCATACTTTTTAATTTCATTTGGAACTGCTGCATCCTTTCTGCCTTGTGGTAATTCGGTAACATTTCAGGTACTTTCTGCTTATACCGGGGGTCTAGTAGCGTGGACAGGTCGTTCTCCTTCAGCTTTTTTATACGAGGGTCCCGCGACAGGCACGACAGCATGAAAGACCCCATTTGCACATGGTTGGATGCCGAGCTTCCCATGTCCCGTTCCTCATCCTCAGTGATCTCACTGAAGGTATGTTCTCCCCCCCAGCCACGTACAACACCACGGGTACCAGATAGGTGACAACGAGCACCCTGGGAGGGCTGTTGTGATTGGTCTTCCTCCTCCCCCTCAAAGCCACGTTCCTCCTCTGACTCCTCTTCCTCACTATCCTCCTCCAGCGTTGCCGCAGGTCCAGCAAGCGATGCTGATAAGGCTGTTTCTGGTGGTGATGGTGCCTACAACTCTTCCACTTCTTCATCACGCTCATCTAAGGCCTGATCCAACACTCTTCGCAGGGCACGCTCCAGGAAGAAAACAAATGGTATGATGTTGCTGATGGTGCCTTCTGTGCGACTGACAAGGTTTGTCACCTCCTCAAAAGGATGCATGAGCCTACAGGCATTGCACATGAGCGTCCAGTAATGTGGCAAAAAAATTCCCAGCTCCACAGAGGCTGTCCTAGCACCCCGGTCATACAAATACTCGTTAACGGCTTTCACTTGTTGGAGCAGGCGGTCGAACATTAGGAGTGTTGAATTCCAACGTGTGGGGCTGTCACAAATCAAGCGCCTCACTGGCATGTTGTTTCGCTGCTGGATATCTGAAAAGTGCGCCATGGCCGTGTAGGAACACCTGAAATGGCCACACACCTTTCTAGCCTGCTTCAGGACGTCCTGTAAGCCTGGGTACTTGTGCACAAAGCGTTGTACGATCAGATTACACACATGTGCCATGCACTGAACATGTGTCAACTTACCCAAATTCAAAGCCGCCAACAAATTTCTTCCGTTTTCACAAACCACTTTGCCAATCTTCAGTTGGTGCGGAGTCAGCCATTGATCCACCTGTGCATTCAAGGTGGACAGGAGTGCTGGCCCGGTGTGACTCTCTGCTTTCAGGCAAGTCAACCTCAAGACGGCGTGATACTGCCGTATCCGGGATGTGGAATAGTACCTGTGGAGCTGGGGGGGTGCCGTTGATGTGGAGCAAGACATAGCAGCAGCAGAAGAGGACTCAGCCGAGGAAGTTATGGAAGAGGATGGAGTAGGAGGAGTAGAGGAGGTGGCAGCAGGCCTGCCTGCAAGTCGTGGCGGTGTCACCAACTCCTCTGCAGAGCTACGTATTCCATGCTTGGCAGCCGTCACCAGGTTTACCCGATGCGCAGTGTAGGTGATATACCTGCCCTGACCATGCTTTGCAGACCAGGTATCAGTGGTCAGATGGACCCTTGCCCCAACACTGTGTACCAGAAAGTTTGTTTAATGATAAAGTATAGGGGGCGGATTGAACATTGCATATGTTCGCAGTTCGCCGCGAACGCGAACATGATATGTTCGCCGGGAACAGTCCGCCGGCAAACTATTCGCGACATCTCTACTAATTAACCCCCCATTAACTATTTAACCCCCCACTCATTAATTAAATTAACCCCCTTCAAATTCATTCACCCCTCTAATTAAATTACATATACCCCCTAATTAACTATCTAACCCCCTATAATTAAAATACTTACCCCCCCCAATTAAACGACCGATCCCTCATAATTAAATAACTAACCCCCTAATTAATTAAAAGTAACCCACTAATTACAGAAAATTTAAAAAAAACTACATTACAAAAAATAATTTGTACTGAAAATAAAAACACCATACGTTGAAAATAAAAAAGACTACATAACCCTGTAAACCATTCTAAATAGCTGAATTGATTGCCATCTATTTCAGCCAATTACAAGACTCAATGCACTTTTTATGCTGGAGCAAGCGAGGGAACAGCCATTTGCAGCAGGGAGCACTGGGAGCACTGTTAGTTTAAAGTTTTTTTTTTTTTATAGAGCATCAAGTTGTTTTTTGGGGGGAGGACCCTTTCCTGGCTCAGATGATAAGGACATGGGCTTCAATCAAGAAATAAGAGGACAGGACATTACTATCAATATGGAAAGTGCCTACTAGTCCAGGGCAGAAGAGTTAGAACCAGGGCATCGCTGACCATCGATGGAGGGTCTTTTTGGTCAGGTAAGTGGCATTATTAAGTCTTTCTTTTTTACAGGTTGTATTTATTTTGTATTTTAATAGTGTTTTTCATGTAGTATTTTTTATTTTCAATGCAAAATGTTTTTATTCTCAGTAAGTCTTTATATTTTTTTGCAATGTAGTTTTTTTATTTTTTGTAATTATTGGGTTGTTTTTATTTTCTGTAATTAGTGTGTCAATTTTATTTAATTAGGGGTTTAGTTAGTTAGGAGGGGTTAGTTGTTTAATTGGGGGAAAGGTAGTTAATTCTGGAGTATAGGTATTTTAATTAGAGGGGGGTTAATTAATTTGATTGGGTTAGTCCATTAGAGGGGGTTAGTTAATTAGGGGAGTTAATTGGTGGGGTTAGTTAATTAGAGAGAGGATAATTCATTAGAGGGGCTTAGTTAATTAGAGGAGGTGAATAGTTAATTAGAGGGGGGTTGGTTAATTAGTGGGGGGTTAAATAGTTATTGGAGGGGTAAATAAGGCAGTGAGGAAGTTAATAGTTAATGGGGGTTAATTAGGTATGGATGCAGCTAATTGGGTATAGATGGTGTTAACTAGGTAGTGTGAGGGGTCATTTTAATTTAGGGGGGTGAATAGTGTAGTGTATTGCTTAGACTTGGTGTCATGGGTTTAATTAGGGGCTCATGAGGGTCTGTAGAAACCCTCATTAGTGTTAGGGGTTAATTTTAGATGTCGAAGGGGTTTGGGTTTTTAAGGGCCGGGTTAGTTTGAGAGAGACAGTGTCCTGTCTCTTTATATGCTGCTGCGGCACCCACAAAGGCTTTTCAAGCATTTACGAGTTTTCTTTACAAGGATTTTTACGAGGATTTCTTCATTTTGGGTGAGTTAGGGGAGTGCTCTAGTTGGGAGTGAGGGGGAAATTTAGATATTGCTCTCTCTGGCTCTTTTGCTATCAACTCCAGTTTTATTTTATATTGATCATGTTCACTGTTGAGTACTGTACTGTATATGCTCCTGAGAAAGTTAGGGTTTACACTGCTCAATGCTATTATTGCTGTTGTATAATAGTCTTGATAAGTTGTGCGGATAACCTTTTGCACATATAATTAGACTGACTCAGTTAATCTAGTACTGTTAACAATCACTCTTATTAAATTGGGGCTACGTTTTAAAATGTAGCTGGTAACTCAGAATTTACGTTTTACGAGTATTACATTTGGCCTGTAACATTGCTCGCAACAGACTTTGTGTGTAAAAACGCAGGACGGCTGAGAATAGACTACGTGCTGAGCAGCGTTGAACTTCACAAACGTAAATCGTTTGATCCGATGAGCCCGTAACTGCTAGTTGTTCAATTCAGCTATTAAATTGCAACGTAGTCACTAGCGAGCAAGCATGTAAAACATAAATGGAGCCCAAAGGCCAACGTGTGTTTGAGAGCACAAGGGGCGGGGGGGGGGGGGGGGCCGTAAAGTCCAGTACATAGCACTTGTAATGCAAATAACAACACTCTACTGTACATTTATTACCAAGTGATGTTTGGTCTTAGAATTAATAGCACAACATTTCCAAGCTCCGCAAATCGGGCCCGAAAAATACTTTATTTCATGTTCATATTTTATGTTATATCGATCCCTGCAATCAATGTGTTAAGACATATACTGTAACTCACATGTGATAGAATATCATATTTACAGCTTCATTAATACTACACCATATCTGGACTGTGGGTCCGATTGCAAACTGTACGTGAAGCACAACAAATAGGACAAAATAACAGAAAAAGTAAATATGCATAACTATTCATCCCCCTAAAGTCAATACTTTGTAGAGCCACCTTTTGCGGCAATCACAGCTCCAAGTCGCTTTGGATACATCTCCATGAGCTTGCCACATCTTACCACTGGGTTTTTTGCCCATTCCTCCTTGCAAAACTGCTCCAGCTCCTTCAAGTTGGATGATCTGCGCTTCTGAACAGCAATCTTTAAGTCTGACCACAGATTTTCTATTAGATTGGGGTCTGGGCTTTGACTAGGCCATTCCAACACATTTACATGTTTTCCCTTAAACCACTCAAGTGTTGCTTTAGCAGTGTGTTTGGGGTCATTGTCCTGCTGGAAGCTGAACCTCCGTCCTAGCCTCAAATCACGCATAGAGTGGTACAGGTTTTGCTCAAGAATATCCCTGTATTTAGCACCATCCATTTTTCCCTCAACTCTGACCAGTTTCCCAGTCCCGACTGCTGAAAAACATCCCAAAAGCATGATACTTCCACCACCATGTTTCACTGTGGGGATGGTGTTCTTTGGGAGATGTGATGTGTTGGGTTTACGCCAGACATAGCATTTTCTTTGATGGCCGGAAAGTTCAATTTTAGGCTCATCAGACCAGAGCACCTTCCTCCCACGTGCCTTCTCGCAAACTCAAAATGTGCCATTTAGTTTTTTGCTGAAAGTAATTGCTTTCTTTTGGCTACTCTGCCATAAAGGCCAACTCTATGGAACGTACGGCTTATTGTCGTCCTATGTACAGATACTCCAGTCTCTGCTGTGGAACTCTGCAGCTCCTCCAGGGTTACCTTAGGTCTCTGTGCTGCCTCTCTAATTAATGCCCTCCTTGCCCGTGAGTTTTGGTGGACAGCCGTATCTTGGCAGGTTTGCTGTGGTTCTTTCCATTTGGTTATGATAGATTTGATAATGCTCCTGGGGTTCATCAAAGATTTGGATATTTTTTTATAACCTAACTGTAATGACAGATCATGTGACACTTAGATTGTAGTATTTAATCTGCTGATTTTGAACGTTTGTCAACTGACAAAGAAATGATCAGTCTATCATTTTAATGGTAGGTGTATTTTAACAGTGAGAGACAAATTAATTTAAAAAAAAAAGCAATCCCCAGTGCCTGTATATAGGGTTTTTGCTTCAATGACACTTGGAGCAGGTCTCCTACTCCAAACAGAAAAACAAGTTGTAACAATGCCCTGCAACAGGTTTTAAAGATGTCTGTCTCTTGCCTCCAAACCTCTTTCTCCTGCTTCAACATAGATGCCAAAATGTGTGCTGTGTTTGGCGTCTAATTCAAATTGTTCCTTCGTGTATATCCATCCAGTACCTTTTAGTACAGTAGATTATTTAAATCTGCTGTTAAAGGGAAGTCCAAAAGTTGCTACACAGTTCCAGAGCAATCCAGACTGTTCAGTCACTGTAACCTGATCTTGTAGATCAAATATAATCCAAATTGCTTGATATTTTCATGTTTTTTAAAGCCTTGTTGCTGGTAGCTCTGTTGTTTTGCTTCCTCTCTGTTCATGGTAGGTGTATTTTAACAGTGAGAGACAGAATAACAAAACAAACCAAGAAAAACATGTCAAAAAGTTGACAACAGCTGGTGCATGTATTCGCAAATGGAAGAAACACAAAATAACTGCCATTCTCCCTCTGTCTGATGCTCCATGCAAGATCTCACCTCGTGGAGTTTCAATGATCATGGGAACGGTGAGGAATCAGCCAAGAACTACACAGGAGAATCTTGTTAATGATTTCAAGGCAGCTGGGACCATAGTCACCAAGAAAACAATTGGTAACACACTACGCCGTGAAGGACTGAAATCCTGCAGTGCCTGGAAGGTACGCCTGCTCAAGAAAGCACATGTACATGCCCGTCTGAAGCTTGCCAATGAACATCTGAATGATTCAGAGGAGAACTGGGTGAAAGTGTTGGGGTCAGATGAGGCCAAAATCGAGCTCTTTGGCACCAACTCAACTAGCCCTGTTTGGAGGAGGAGGAATGCTGCCTATAACCCCAAGAACACCATCCCCACCATCAAACATGGAGGTGGAAACGTTATGCTTTGCCGGTGTTTTTATGCTAAGGGGACAGGACAACTGCACCACATCAAAGTGACGGTGGACTGGGCCATGTACTGTCAAATCTTGGGTGAGAACCTCCTTCCCTCAGCCAGGGCATTGACAATGGGTCGTGAATGGGTATTCCAGCATGACTATGAACCAAAACACACAGCCAAATCAACAAAGGAGTGGCTCAAGAAGAAGCACATTAAGGTCCTGGATTGGCCTACCCAGTCTCCAGACCTTAATCCCACAGAAAATCTGTAGAGGGAGCTGAAGGTTCGAGTTGCCAAACAACAGCCTTGAAACCTTAATGAGTTGGAGAAGATCTACAAAGAGGAATGGGACAAAATCCCTCTTGGGATGTGTACAAACCTGGTGGCCAACTACAAGAAACATCTGACCTCTGTGATTGCCAACAAGGGTTTTGCCACCAAGTACTATGTTGAAGGGGTCAAATACTTATTTCCCTCATTAACCTGCAAATCAATTTATAACTTTTTTGACATGCATTTTTCTTGCTTGTTTTTTTGTTATTCTGTCTCTCACTGTTAAAATACACCAACCATTAAAATTATAGACTGATCATTTCTTTGTCAGTGGACAAACGTTCAAAATCAGCAGGGGATCAAATACTTTTTTGTTCCCCCACTGTACATGCTTTTCCCTTTTGGATAATATCTATGTAAAGATGTGTTTTTCAGTTTTTCACTAAAGTAGAATTTGTAATGCTTCTTTGTTCTGTAATAGACATTACATTACACAAGCAAGTTCCTGAGCTACAGCCTGATTAAATTGTGGCTACATTGTAGAACGTAGCCCGTAACTCCAATTTTACGTGTTACGGCTATTAAATTAGCCCTGTAACGTTGCTCGCAGCGGCCTTGCGTGTTAACACGCAGGACGGCTGAAAAATGGCTACGCCCTGAGCAACGTTGAACTTTGCGCACGTAAACCCTTTGATCTGTCATGCCCGTAACCGCTACTTGTTCAATTCAGCTATTAAATTGCAATGTGGTCACTCGCGAGCAAGCATGTAACATGCAAACGGAGCCCAAAGGCCCGCAAGGGGGGTGAAGTCCAATACGTAGCACTTCGTAGGCAAATAAAAACACACTACTGTAAATTTATTATAAGGGAAAGTGATGTTAGGTCTCAGAATTAATAGCACAACATTCTCAAGCCTGCAAATTGGCCCTGCAAAATACTTTATTTCATGTTCATATTTTGTGTTATATCGATCCCTGCAATCAATGTGTTAAGACATATACTGTAACTCGCATGTAATAGAATATCATATTTGCTGCTTTATTAATATTGCATTATATCTGGTCTGTGGGTCCAATCGCAAACTGGAATTGAAGCACGTAGGACTTCAAAATCTATCCTCCCCTTTTTCGGTGGCGTAAATCTAATTGGCTCCATCTGAATCCATAACTACGTAATTGCTTAATTGTTTGCATTCGAGCACGCAACCCCGACGGCCGCAAACTGGTTTACGAAATAGCCTCTCTCGCTTATAGGTCGCAGCCCTTTCTAATTTAATAGCAACGTAAGTAGGGCAAATTTCGACCCCGCTTCACGTTGGACTTACAAGGCTGAAATGTAAAATGGATACTAATTGGTAAGTTAACTTAAGGTTTATGTTTCTTAAAGATAATAGGATACACCTTCTAAATTCCCATGTAAGAATGTTTTAAGTAGACATCATGTCTATTTCTCAGAACATAAACTCTTTCTTGGTATATATAACTGACACCCATTATCACTGATCATATCTTTTTTATAGTTTTGTAGGTTAGGGGTAATTATTTTATTGACACTTAATAAGTCCCTAGAAGAAAATATATTATATTAAGGGTTAAAATATTATGGGAAATTGTTAGGATTTCTGATTGGTTTACAAGTACATAGCCTTATTGGAATTTCAAATTAACTTATGGGTATAATTGGGGGAGTAACAGACTCTCTAGGAGACACAGAGTGAGAAAGAGACACATTCACACACACACTCACCTTTCAACAAATACAGACTCCTGGACAGACAAAGGAAATTGAAGGCTGACAAACAAGATATAGAAGCTCTCTGATATAACAGCTAACATTAAAGAGACACAGACACACCCCAGGGAGACACTTTGGCGAACTTCCTAAGAATATGCGATATAAGGAATGATAATTTCCCAAAGGTATTTTCCACCTGTAATCACAGTACCATATTACAAATGGGATTAATGGTATTACAGAAAAAAAACTTTAATAATATTGTTGCTGCCAACGGCGATTAAAACGAATTAAAAAATCTGGGATACAATAGGGATTTAAAAAGGGAGGCTGTTTGTGGTGAATATAGTTCTCCTATTACATTGGAATAACCAATATCATCAACTCCACTATGAAGGGATACTAATATTCCTATCCCTGTATTGTAGTGTGTCATATTAATAGTGTGGAACAATCCGGTTTCTATATATAAGCCTATGAACTGATCTATTGACTCATATTAATATAAGGTTTTGGACAATATCCCATAAAATCTTATAAAGTAAGTGGTCAGGTAAGTGAAACATGACCTCAGGAACACATTGAGATGTTACAAAACTATTTATAGCTGAATCCAAAACTTTGGCAAAAATGCTAATGTTATATGGAGGGCTCTAAAACAAGGGTTCCTATTATCACCCGTTTTCTAATCAGTTGTCAGCAACAATATTAATAAAGTTTATATTTTATTTTCCTTTAATACCATTATTCCCTTTTGTTATATGGAACTTTGGTAAGAAGACATATTAACAACTATTGGGATTTTCCCAAAACACATAGCTAATTCAAAATGCATTCTCCAATATCTACAAATAAACCATCACAGATTACTGACAAAAGAATCTATACACTTACATACCAAGAACTTCTTCTGAAATATAAGAAAATATTCAAAATGTCAATGGGCTAAGTCATATGATGAAACCAAACACCAAAACTAGGTATTACATCAAAGTCTAATATTTATCTGAATGTTTTGTTGTTGTTAATTGATCCAGAGGAAGACAAATAGAAAAAAAACAAGGGAAACCTAGCCAATCGTCTCAAAAGGGAAAAAAGAAATGAATTCCTTCCTGACCCCAGATACTGCCGATCGGACTTCTCCCTGGATAAACACTCTCTCTCTCTAAGTCATTAACAAATATGTTAAAAAGGAGAGGACCTAATACTTAACCCTGATGAACCCCACTTACCACATTAGTCCAATCAGAGTATGTCCCATTTCCTACAAACCCTTGTGTATCTTTCAGCCAGCTCTCGATCCATGAGCAGATATTTACTGCAATTTGTGTATCCTTTATTTTGCACAATAGTCTTCCATGTGACACTGTATCAAAATCCTTTGCAAAATCCAAAAAGACTACATCCACTGAGTTGCCTTGATCCAGGTTCCTACAAATCTCCTCACAGAAAGTAATTAGATTTGCTTGACATTAAAAAAATATATAAAAAATAAATATAATAGTTTGGCTATTACAAAACCCAGTTCCGTCAGTACCCTTGGAGGTATCCCATCATAACATTTATTTTTTCCAAGCTCTTCTGGATTTCTTCCTGCATTAACCAATTACTTGGTGAAGGTAGTGTAGCCCCATTATGTAGCCCCATTATGTTGCAGTGTTCCAACCACTGGTACCTCCAAAGAAATGAACCTATTTAGCTCATCTGCCTACTCCTCTTCACTAATTATCAGACGGCTTTTTTCACATTGAAATGTTCCTATAGCTTCCTTCCTGTCCTTCTTCCCATTAATATATTAAACAAATATTTTAGGGTTAGTCTAATAGCTTATTTGCAAGCCTTGTTGATTTCCATGTACTTACATAAGGCAGTCTCTGTCCCCTCTTGTGTGTATAATATAAATGCCTGTTTTTTACTCTGTATCTTGATCTTTAAATCATTGTTAAGCCACATTGGATGTGATTTACTCCTTTTACTTTTATTCCCATATGGTATATGATGATAAGTATGTATATTTAGTAAGGATTTAAATGTTGTCCATTTATGTTCAGTATTTTTACCTGCCAGTTCTTTGTCCCAGGCTATACATTGTATTGCTGCCCTTAGACTGTTAAAATCTGCCCTTTCAAAATTAAGAGTTTTTTGTTGACCCCTTACAGTGTTCTTTTTTGTTGTTGGTCCCTTACAGTGTTGTTTCCCAACGGTTGTCCTATTTCAACATTTGATACCAGATCAATATTATTTGTTATAACTAAATCCAAGCTAGCCTCATTTCTAGTAGGTTCTTGTATAACCTGGGACAGATAATGATCCCTGAGTGTACTCAAGAACCTGCTCCCCTTTGCTGAACTGATGGTTTCATTTATCCAGTTTATTTCAGGGTAATTAAAATCTCCCATTATTAGAACTTTCCAATCTATAACAATAATTGCATTTCCTCGCTTTCAATTATATTTGGGGGTTTATAGCATACTCCAACTATTTAACTCTACCCACAAACATTCAACATTACCGTTAGTTACAGCATAAATATCTTCTCTTACTATAGGCTTAAATTCAGGCTTAACATGCAGACAAATCCCTCCTCCTCTTTTATCATTTCCTCTGTCTTTCCTAAATAGGCTATAACCATCCAGATTAACAGTCGTCCAGTCATGAGATTCATCCCACCATGTTTCAGTAATGCCTATTAAATCCCATTTTTCATTAATTGCCAATAAATCTAACTCTTCCATTTTTCCTGGCAAGCTTGTTATTTCTTTTTTATTACAATCATGGAAATATTTTGTTAATTTAATATAAAATAGATTGCTAGATCAATATTTATCTGATATACACAATATACCACTATAATTTGTGAATTATAAGTTGATGTATAAATTAATTTTATAAATACCACAAATATCAGCTGTTATAGCAATGTAATATATCCAATAATTAATTATAATGAAAAACATTTTCTCTTTTGCACTAGAGATAATATTATAATTCGACTATAAAATCCTATGATATTAAAATGGTATTATATCCTAATAAATAATTATTTGTAAACATACCAGAATAATCAAAACTATCTCCATCTCTGTCATAATTACCATATTTAATTATAGTAGGCATATTGTGCATGTATTATATATAATTAGGTGGAAATTGTGATAATAAGTGATGCTTAATAATTGCTGTACCTTAATATATATCTGTTACAATTGTTTATACCAACTTGTTATATTAAGATATACTGAATTATCTATATTCATATATTCTTACATAATACAGTTCTGTTTATTTCATAAGGCCAAGGCTTATATATATCATGTAGTAAGAAGTCAGAATTAGTCAAAATTGGCAAATTTATAAAATATGTATTTTGTAATTAATATTAATAAAGGTAATTAATATAATAATATAACCATATTTAGTGCCAAAACCCATGACACCCACAATAAAGTTGAATTTGTTTTAATATGGAGTAAATGTTGTCCTGTAAATTTTCCATATTAATTGTCAAATTACCATAGAATAGAAAACCTATTATTACTTTTTTCACCATCTGTAATGAAACAATTCTATAAAAACATTAAAAAATGGTTTTTCTCTTTGTCACAACAAATGTCAGTTTGATGCACACTTTGTTGATGCCTTCCAAGTACTGCAAAATTAAACTGAATATTGCTTGACACTGCTTTTGGCCTGTGACCTAGTACTGAGGATTATATCCACAGCTAATTCACTTTGTCTACATACATTGGCAAAAAGTTCAAAAACTTAAGTTGGCTGGCGCTTATAACTTCAATCTCTTTCATCCCAAAACTTACATTGTACAAAACAACAACTCATTGTTTTGAGGGCTGTCATAGATGGGTTATGTCACACACAGATAATTTTTAAAGCAAGACAAATCCATTTGCTCTAACAGCTGAATTCAAAGTCTTGATAAACCATGAAGGAAGATATTTAGATTAAATATGCTTGAAAGATACGTATTGTTTTTAAAATTTGAAGTTTTAATGTTTTTTTTGTAAAAACGTAAAAAATAACTGTGTCACTTTTGTTATCAGCAGCAGTTAGTGACCTTATAATGGCATGTGACTTGAAAGATCTTACTTATCACCCTGCCTTGGTATTATTATTATTATTACTACATCTTCAGCTGGCATAAACAAGTTTCAAGTCAGAGGTAGTTTTGTCATTAATATATGTCTGTATATTTGAAGAAATCAATAAATGAGTCTTACTTATTAAGATGCGACTCTATGTTTTTAATGACACTGAAAGATATCATTTAAATAACTAAAAGTATTTTTGGCAAAAGAGAAATCTTTATTTTAGAGGACTCTGTTTGTGAGGCTTTTACATTGGAACTCCAGCGCCGCTACTTGGTTTTGGACCCTGAGATTATTCTGCTTTAAATTGCACTGTTTAAATTGCACTGTTTAACTACAACATTGTGATGACGAATAAAATTTTCAATATCTATAGTTTCTAATTCAGAAGTAAAGTTAAACTATTTACAAAAAAATGACCAAGAATAATCAAGTCATTAAAAAGAATTCCTTTAAGGATTATTGTCACGACCTGTTTCTTCAATGGGCTTTATAAGAACTTAGTTCAAACCTACCCCAGCAGGACTGTGTAACATCTCCCTCCATCTTTGGTACCTTCTGGACACTTCCTCCTCCTCTTTTGCCAACAGACTTGGTCCGAGTCCTGGAGTTAGGGTCACAAGTAATGTGCTTACCCCCTTCCTCCAGACCTCCTTCTACTAGGCATAGTTCATAATTTAGGAGCAGCTCTTTGACCATTATTGATTTAGTCATCCCTGCTGTTCTGTTCAATACTCTGAGCCTGAAGATCTCTCATGGTCATCTCATCATATGTTGCCATCTTACTGTATTCCACAGAGATCCCACCGCTGCCACTAATTGTCACGACCTGCATCTTCAATGGGGCTTGATAAGAACCTAGTTAAAACCTACCCCAGCAGGACCATGTAGTTCATATAAAAAATGGCTTCAGGATAGAGGGAATGCTCAGGAATATGTGCAGATAATAATGCAGGCAGGATATCAGTGGTCCCAGACTAGGACCACTCCCCACTCAGGATGCAGGCACATAGTAAATAGTTCCAAGCATTGTTTATGTGGAAAAAAATCAGAACACTCTTTATTCAGAACTAGCAACATATATACAGTTTTCTGGCCACAGGCTGGCCAATCATAGTTAGCCCCATCCTTGGGTACATAGAAGAGAGACCAATTAGCAATTGCCTGTCCCTGGTTCACTGGGAGACCCTGTACATCTAATGATGTCAGATTCTGTCTGCAGTGGGTCATGTAGATAACTACTAAAGTGATCTTATCTGGTGATGAACTCAGGATAATTTCTGCTTTGTGTAGGGCCATCTGGCTCTGTTATCTAGCTCAGATCCTGTGTATGTGTGTGCGATCAGAACTAAATTCCATCTGCCTTGCATCCTTGGTTGCTATAGAAAATCTTGAGATAAGCTCACCAGCTACTTAAGCTACATGACCTGAAGAGCAGATATCTTACTTGAATGTTGTTTATAAAGGCTTGTATTTATGAGAATACAATGTTCTGCAGTTAAACTTATGTGCAGAGTATTTTACCTTAATTCTTCATATATTTTCCTATTCTATATAACATTTTTCCTCTATAACATATTATAATTAAGATACAAGATAATGTACATGCAACATATAACCAAACAACAATAATATGTCATTACCATGCAACAATGTCATGCGCCCTTGGCCATATCCATAATTAATGGTAATATTACAGTCACTAAACAATACAGTCATGACAATTATCTTTTCTTACTCTTTTAATATTTAACTTTTAATAAGCACCTTCATTAAAAGTGTCTTAAAAAGTGAGGTGTGGCTAGCAGCAAACAGAGAGGAAGCACAATTACAGAGCTCCCTGCAAAAAGGCTTTAATACAACATGAAATTACCAAGCAATTTGGATTATTTTTGATCTACAAGACCAGATGCAGTGACTGAACAGTCTGGATTGCTCTGGCACTGTGCAGCAACTTTTGGACTTCACTTTAGCACAGATCTACTGGACTGAAAGATACTGGATGGGGCACAATCAACAACTATTGGAAAGGTGTCTGGTGAGTCTAAACCCCAAAGGGGACCCTTTTATGTCATCCTACCCCAGCTAGACCCCAGCTCACCTACCCAGGGAAGGGCCTCTTGATGGGAGATATAAAGTGGAGCACAACATATAATTTTTCACTTCATAAAAATTAACAAGCACTCTATATGGGTTACTACTGAAAGCTAACACAGGGTAAAGCTAGCAATAGCCCTGCAACTACACACAGACACTGGTGGACATAGAAAAAAAGGGATTAAAGTGCATTCAATGAACTTCTACACCAATCTGGGATCATAAGGAGCAAGTGGAGTTGTACCCCCACACCCCAGGGACTGTACCTTTACAGCATCTCATTGCTGGGACACATATGTTTGCAACCATCATTAAAAGCTCTGTTTATTAAATCCTAATTGGTGCTGGACTCTAATCAGCAAAGCAATTGAAGCAAAACTGCCACAGCCAAATGTAATGAACTGTTTAAGACAAGGAATTTACTTTTTTTTTTCCTCAATCCCTTATCATCTTAACTTGTTTATGTTATATGAGATAAAGGGATCGGCTACACTGGTTGTATAAGCTTGCTGATGACTACTCCCTGTATAAAAGACAGCTCAACACTACCACCAAGTGGCAGCTTACGAAAATTACATGCTCAGGCTCAAAAATGCAAATCAGGAATGCAATATATATATCTGTGCTTCTGAAAATCCACTACAACTGACATGCCTATCAGTGCCTCTGAAATCCACTACAACTGACAAGCCTACTTAGGCCTTTACAACCCAGTGTCCTTTGATTTTGTTGCTATTGTCTACTGAAGTTTGTTAAGTGTGTGACTAGAGCCTGATTTGCATTCTTATGTTCTAGTCCTATTTCAAACGACAGCCAAGCCCTGATTTTTTGTTGTCAATATTTACAGCTGTGGCAAAGAATCCAACTATCATTGCCTTGGAACTGTGACACACAACTCTGCAAGTTCTTATGCCTCACTCCCCTGTGATAGGGGGCATTTTGTGACTTGTGGTCTCTATGCTCTAACTAGGGCAGGGCTAGACCCAGTGACTGACTGCCATTCTGATTTCACTGTGCATGCAGCTGCCTGACACCAAAGGCAGGTGGATACAATTGTTATCTGTCAAAGTAGAAAAGGGGCACCATCTACCCTACATTGGAAGTTCACAGATTCTCATGTGCACAATAAAAGTATTTTATTCCTTCTTTGGCGGATCAAGCTACAATGTGGCTGGTGCTGAGCAGATCAAGGTCTAGTAGGAATGCTAGGTTCCCAGGGTGTTTGCCACCCAAAAATTACTAATGTATATACAAAAAGTGGGAAAAAATAATAATAAAGTCTTTATTAATGGGGGGTAACAACGGCGATTGCTTTAAAAACAAGGGGTAAAAAATCCCAGGATTAGAACCAAAAAATAAAAATAGGCTAATGGGTGTGTGGACTTAAACCACTAAATGTTGAATGTACTCTTAATAGAGGGGTTATTAGGTCCACACCTAACAATACTGTGGAGGAGAGAGGTGATTGCTAATCCAATTGGAGTAGTCCTGTCTTTATGATAGATCCTAGGATCTATAATACATATATATACGGATGTAAAGGTTCTGGATAGTAATAGCTCATCCTATAAAAAGTCCCAAAACAAATTACTGGGAATATTCTGACCTTTGTATATAAATATATATTTATTTTTATTTTTTAACGGTATACCACAGTATGATTATACCATATTTACTTCCTTATAAGTGAGGGTAAAAATGTTTACAGCAGGGCAATAAAATTCTAGGACTATTATATGCAATTAGTGCCTACCCAAGGCTACTTCTCATATTAGAATAGAACTTTTATCTTGCCCATATTATATCCCAAAGTATAGCATAATAGAAAATAGGCCAAATGGATGAGCAATGCAGAAAAGCCAGCAGGCTAATTGTTATTTAAAGCATCGTTATTAAAGTGCCTAATCTCATGCATATCCAGACCACAACATTCACTCATTTGGAAACGGACAGGTAGGGTAAGCATACAACCTCTAAAATTATTGATAGTTAATACAGTACTGTTAGTAATGAAGACGCCGGCGTGCCCTTAGCTGTGAGGCATGCCACGTCATCAAAGGCCGACGCGTTTCGACGTCATCAGACGTCTTTGTCAAGGTAAGGTCTGTGAAGCCGTCCAGCCCTCTTTTTAAACGCTGCCGTAACTACGGCAACCAATTGACACTCAGTGAACCTGCGCAATGGAAGCAGGAAGCGTCTGTTGCGCTGGGATACAGTGCAATGCATATGAAAACCAGCCTTATATAAGAACGGATCTAGGGAGGAAAGTAACATGAAGGGGTGGAATGGCAAATAACAAGCCCAATTAACAACAACAATAATGGCAATGAAATAGTGAGAATCTGAGTGAAGAGATGAATAAAAAAGTAAAATAGAAAAGAATGGGTGTAACTAGAATGAAAATATAAAAGTGGGGTAGAAAGTGCACACCAACTAATAGAATGAGAGATGAAACATATAAAGCATCTCTTATAGATGTAATAGGGGAACATCCCAGTATAGTGGAAGTGTGAAGGTGGGGTAAAAAAGGGCAAGAAATATAATGACTGTATAACAGCCATGAATAAGTTGAGGGCCATTAAAAAATGAGCCATCAATTTAGGTAGTGCAATGTTATACTGTATGGCATATTAAATGCTAAATATGAAAGATAAAAGTGGCCAAAATCTGGAAAAGTAATAAGAGAACCAAAGGGACAAACAAAGACTACTTGAAAACAATCCCATAAAAATGTCAGTATATTCAAATGAAGGGTAAAAATGTGAAGCCTTCATTTAAGCCTATTGGAGATAGAGCTTGTAACCTGTAAATCCATTTTGCTTCATGTTGAAGAAGTTTTTTATCTAAGTCTCCCTGTCTAGGGCCCTGATGGACTTTCTCAAGGGCTGTGAAAGTAAGAACTTCACTTTTGCCACCATGAAAGATCTTAACATGGCGTGCTAGAGGGGTATCTAGATCTTTTTTTATTGAATAGATATGTTCACCAATACGTCTACGTAGTTGACGTCGTGTTTTACCTACGTAAATTTTAGAACATAAACATGTAGCCACATAAACTACACTTGTGGTGCAGCAGTTTGAGAAATCCTTTAAAACATATCTTGCCCCATTAGACGGATGTTCGTAAATTTTTGTTGGTTTGATGTATCTACAAAATTTGCAGTTCCCACATTTGAAACATCCCAATGGGGGATTGAGCCATGTCTTGTTATCTTTATTTTCTTTAAAGAAACTATGTACTAGAGTGTCTTTCAAATTTTTACCTTTCCGATAAACAATTGGTATTTTTTGTGGAAGTAGATCTACCAAGTCCTCATCACTTTTCAATAGATGCCAGTGTTTAGATATAATATCCTTTATTGAAGCAGATTCGTAGCCATAAGTTAAAATACATCTTGGACATGTATTATCTGATGTTTGAGTATTTGTCCTGTGTGATTTATTCAGTAGTTCAGTTCTATTGCAGCTCAATGCATGTTGGAAGGCTTTCTTTAAGCATTTTTTTGAGTATCCTCTTTCTAGGAATCTTTGTTTCAATTTATCAGCCTCAATTTTAAATGTGATATCTGAACTGCAATTCCTCCTGATTCTTAAGTATTGCCCCTTAGGGATACCTTTTTTCAGGGGTGCAAAATGTTGGCTGTCCCATAAGAGTAACGTGTTTGCTGCTGTCTCCTTTCTAAATGTAGTGGTTGATATGGTTCCTTCATCATCTTTTTGGATGAGTAAATCTAAAAACGATATTTCTTTTCTTTGGATTTCATGTGTGAATTTCAGGCCCATCTTATTTTTGTTCAATGAGTCCATTAGGGTTTCAAATTCTGGTTTAGTTCCATCCCAAATCACAAAGATATCGTCTATATAGCGCCGCCATATCATTGCATGTATAGTAAGATGCTCAATCTCTGGTTCTGAGAAGATTTTCTTCTCCCAGCAGCCTAAAAATAGGTTTGCGTAGCTAGGGGCGCATGGGGTACCCATTGCAGTCCCCTTTATCTGATGGAACCATTTGTCATTAAATAGAAAGAAGTTATATTTCAGGACATACTCTAGTAGTTGGATAATAAAGTTATTAAATTTTCCAAGGTTAGTACTTTTAGTACTCAGGAATTGTCCTACTGCTTCAAGGCCAAGGTTGTGAGGTATGCTACTATACAGTGCTTCAACATCTATAGTTGCTAACCATGTCTCTTTTGGCACCGTTAGATGTTCAAGCTGTTTAAGTATATCATTAGTGTCTTGTACGTAAGAGGGCAAATCTTGTACTAAGTCACGTAGGTAGTGATCTACAAAGATACTTGCATTAGAGGAGAGATTACCTGTTCCAGATACTATAGGCCTACCAGGAATAGGTACCATTTGTTTATGCACTTTTGGTAGTGCATAAAAAGTTGAGATACAAGGAAATTTTGGTAGGAGGAACATGTATGCTTGTTCGTCAATAATCTTCTCCATTTTGGCTTTTTCTAATATAGACTTTAAAACCAGTCTATATTCAAGATTTGGATTCTTTGTTAATATTTCATAGGTAATTCTATCATCCAAAATCCTATTGCACATCTCTTTGTATTTGTCATTACTTAGTATTACAAGATTGCCTCCCTTATCTGCCTGTTTAATTTGAATATCTTTACAAGACTTAAGTTCATTAAGAGCTTGGTATTCTTTTTTGGTCAGGTTGAAGGATTTCCTTAGTTTAGTAAAATCTAAACTTTCTATATCAATTGTTACCTGCTGAAGGAATACCCAGATGTTAGAATAGTCTTTTAGAAAGGGGGTGAAATTACTTTTGTTTTTCCATCTTTTAGTGTCTTTATAAGTATTACCTTCCTCAGCAGAGGCATTCTCTTCTAAGAGAGACATTAGGAGTTTGAAGGTATCAATATCTTCTTTGTTCATGCCTAATTTCATATGATCTTTTTCCTCTTTATTTTTAAAGAATTTCTGTAAGGCTAATTTCCGTGCAAAAAGGTTAATATCTTTGATGTGGGTAAATTTGTCCGACCTTGATGTTGGTACAAAACTGAGGCCTTTCCTCAGTACTGATTCATGGTTAATATCTAAAGAGAAGTCAGATAGATTAATAATTTTCATACTGTGGTCTTTTGTCAATCTTTCTGTGTTTAGCTTATTCTCAGTGCTTAGGTCTTTTTCCTTTGGTCTCTCCTCTCTGGGCCCTTCACAGGGAACTGGCCTTCCTCTAAAAAACCCTCGTTGTTATACGTGTTAGGCATTCTAGTTTGTGCAAACTTTCTTGTGTTATATGCCTCCCTTCTATAATGCATACCAGGGCGTCTACCTCTTGAGCTATGGATGGAATGTTCATCTATATCTGAATTATCATAGTCTGAAGAACTTATATCAGAGTTTCTTTGTGATGGTATTGAGGTGGGAAATTTCCTAAATATTCTATTTGTTTGGAAATCAGTTTTGTCTCTCAGGAATTTTTTCTGTTTCCTGTCTTTGATATCTCTTTTGAATCTCTCTATATTGTCATTTAATTTTTTACATAGAGATTCATACTCTGTGGAACCGCTTTGTTTATTGAACTCTTGCTGACAAAGCACAATCTTAGGTTTTAATAGTTCCAAATTATGTTTTTCTGTTTCAATAATCAGACTGATTAATTCAGATGAACATTTAAGAAGAATATCTTTCCATTTGTTAACAAAGGTTTCATCACTCAGATTTATGGCAGGATTAAGATGTAATCTTAGGCCTCTGGGAACATATTTATTTTTAAGATAATTTTGAAGGCTACTTATCTCCCATACAGAGCGTACTTGTTTTCTCATTATTTTTAGAAGGTCTCCATATATATGCTTAATGTCTGGGTTACCTTCAAAAGTGGGCTGAGGGTTACCACTAAAGCTTGCTTCAGCTTCTTTAAGAAGTGAATCAATATCTATATTTTGAATGAGGAAATTGGTCATTTTCAATATAATGTTTATGAAATTTCAATTATTAAACTAATAAATAAGGTTCAGATACTGAGTGTCAAAGGATAGTATGCTAATATGATGATATTATATTTATGCTTCCTTAATGTGGATTGAACCACTGGTTAATAAATCAAGGTCTAGTAGGAATGCTAGGTTCCCAGGGTGTTTGCCACCCAAAAATTACTAATGTATATACAAAAAGTGGGAAAAAATAATAATAAAGTCTTTATTAATGGGGGGTAACAACGGCGATTGCTTTAAAAACAAGGGGTAAAAAATCCCAGGATTAGAACAAAAAAATAAAAATAGGCTAATGGGTGTGTGGACTTAAACCACTAAATGTTGAATGTACTCTTAATAGAGGGGTTATTAGGTCCACACCTAACAATACTGTGGAGGAGAGAGGTGATTGCTAATCCAATTGGAGTAGTCCTGTCTTTATGATAGATCCTAGGATCTATAATACATATATATACGGATGTAAAGGTTCTGGATAGTAATAGCTCATCCTATAAAAAGTCCCAAAACAAATTACTGGGAATATTCTGACCTTTGTATATAAATATATATTTATTTTTATTTTTTAACGGTATACCACAGTATGATTATACCATATTTACTTCCTTATAAGTGAGGGTAAAAATGTTTACAGCAGGGCAATAAAATTCTAGGACTATTATATGCAATTAGTGCCTACCCAAGGCTACTTCTCATATTAGAATAGAACTTTTATCTTGCCCATATTATATCCCAAAGTATAGCATAATAGAAAATAGGCCAAATGGATGAGCAATGCAGAAAAGCCAGCAGGCTAATTGTTATTTAAAGCATCGTTATTAAAGTGCCTAATCTCATGCATATCCAGACCACAACATTCACTCATTTGGAAACGGACAGGTAGGGTAAGCATACAACCTCTAAAATTATTGATAGTTAATACAGTACTGTTAGTAATGAAGACGCCGGCGTGCCCTTAGCTGTGAGGCATGCCACGTCATCAAAGGCCGACGCGTTTCGACGTCATCAGACGTCTTTGTCAAGGTAAGGTCTGTGAAGCCGTCCAGCCCTCTTTTTAAACGCTGCCGTAACTACGGCAACCAATTGACACTCAGTGAACCTGCGCAATGGAAGCAGGAAGCGTCTGTTGCGCTGGGATACAGTGCAATGCATATGAAAACCAGCCTTATATAAGAACGGATCTAGGGAGGAAAGTAACATGAAGGGGTGGAATGGCAAATAACAAGCCCAATTAACAACAACAATAATGGCAATGAAATAGTGAGAATCTGAGTGAAGAGATGAATAAAAAAGTAAAATAGAAAAGAATGGGTGTAACTAGAATGAAAATATAAAAGTGGGGTAGAAAGTGCACACCAACTAATAGAATGAGAGATGAAACATATAAAGCATCTCTTATAGATGTAATAGGGGAACATCCCAGTATAGTGGAAGTGTGAAGGTGGGGTAAAAAAGGGCAAGAAATATAATGACTGTATAACAGCCATGAATAAGTTGAGGGCCATTAAAAAATGAGCCATCAATTTAGGTAGTGCAATGTTATACTGTATGGCATATTAAATGCTAAATATGAAAGATAAAAGTGGCCAAAATCTGGAAAAGTAATAAGAGAACCAAAGGGACAAACAAAGACTACTTGAAAACAATCCCATAAAAATGTCAGTATATTCAAATGAAGGGTAAAAATGTGAAGCCTTCATTTAAGCCTATTGGAGATAGAGCTTGTAACCTGTAAATCCATTTTGCTTCATGTTGAAGAAGTTTTTTATCTAAGTCTCCCTGTCTAGGGCCCTGATGGACTTTCTCAAGGGCTGTGAAAGTAAGAACTTCACTTTTGCCACCATGAAAGATCTTAACATGGCGTGCTAGAGGGGTATCTAGATCTTTTTTTATTGAATAGATATGTTCACCAATACGTCTACGTAGTTGACGTCGTGTTTTACCTACGTAAATTTTAGAACATAAACATGTAGCCACATAAACTACACTTGTGGTGCAGCAGTTTGAGAAATCCTTTAAAACATATCTTGCCCCATTAGACGGATGTTCGTAAATTTTTGTTGGTTTGATGTATCTACAAAATTTGCAGTTCCCACATTTGAAACATCCCAATGGGGGATTGAGCCATGTCTTGTTATCTTTATTTTCTTTAAAGAAACTATGTACTAGAGTGTCTTTCAAATTTTTACCTTTCCGATAAACAATTGGTATTTTTTGTGGAAGTAGATCTACCAAGTCCTCATCACTTTTCAATAGATGCCAGTGTTTAGATATAATATCCTTTATTGAAGCAGATTCGTAGCCATAAGTTAAAATACATCTTGGACATGTATTATCTGATGTTTGAGTATTTGTCCTGTGTGATTTATTCAGTAGTTCAGTTCTATTGCAGCTCAATGCATTCTAGTTACACCCATTCTTTTCTATTTTACTTTTTTATTCATCTCTTCACTCAGATTCTCACTATTTCATTGCCATTATTGTTGTTGTTAATTGGGCTTGTTATTTGCCATTCCACCCCTTCATGTTACTTTCCTCCCTAGATCCGTTCTTATATAAGGCTGGTTTTCATATGCATTGCACTGTATCCCAGCGCAACAGACGCTTCCTGCTTCCATTGCGCAGGTTCACTGAGTGTCAATTGGTTGCCGTAGTTACGGCAGCGTTTAAAAAGAGGGCTGGACGGCTTCACAGACCTTACCTTGACAAAGACGTCTGATGACGTCGAAACGCGTCGGCCTTTGATGACGTGGCATGCCTCACAGCTAAGGGCACGCCGGCGTCTTCATTACTAACAGTACTGTATTAACTATCAATAATTTTAGAGGTTGTATGCTTACCCTACCTGTCCGTTTCCAAATGAGTGAATGTTGTGGTCTGGATATGCATGAGATTAGGCACTTTAATAACGATGCTTTAAATAACAATTAGCCTGCTGGCTTTTCTGCATTGCTCATCCATTTGGCCTATTTTCTATTATGCTATACTTTGGGATATAATATGGGCAAGATAAAAGTTCTATTCTAATATGAGAAGTAGCCTTGGGTAGGCACTAATTGCATATAATAGTCCTAGAATTTTATTGCCCTGCTGTAAACATTTTTACCCTCACTTATAAGGAAGTAAATATGGTATAATCATACTGTGGTATACCGTTAAAAAATAAAAATAAATATATATTTATATACAAAGGTCAGAATATTCCCAGTAATTTGTTTTGGGACTTTTTATAGGATGAGCTATTACTATCCAGAACCTTTACATCCGTATATATATGTATTATAGATCCTAGGATCTATCATAAAGACAGGACTACTCCAATTGGATTAGCAATCACCTCTCTCCTCCACAGTATTGTTAGGTGTGGACCTAATAACCCCTCTATTAAGAGTACATTCAACATTTAGTGGTTTAAGTCCACACACCCATTAGCCTATTTTTATTTTTTTGTTCTAATCCTGGGATTTTTTACCCCTTGTTTTTAAAGCAATCGCCGTTGTTACCCCCCATTAATAAAGACTTTATTATTATTTTTTCCCACTTTTTGTATATACATTAGTAATTTTTGGGTGGCAAACACCCTGGGAACCTAGCATTCCTACTAGACCTTGATTTATTAACCAGTGGTTCAATCCACATTAAGGAAGCATAAATATAATATCATCATATTAGCATACTATCCTTTGACACTCAGTATCTGAACCTTATTTATTAGTTTAATAATTGAAATTTCATAAACATTATATTGAAAATGACCAATTTCCTCATTCAAAATATAGATATTGATTCACTTCTTAAAGAAGCTGAAGCAAGCTTTAGTGGTAACCCTCAGCCCACTTTTGAAGGTAACCCAGACATTAAGCATATATATGGAGACCTTCTAAAAATAATGAGAAAACAAGTACGCTCTGTATGGGAGATAAGTAGCCTTCAAAATTATCTTAAAAATAAATATGTTCCCAGAGGCCTAAGATTACATCTTAATCCTGCCATAAATCTGAGTGATGAAACCTTTGTTAACAAATGGAAAGATATTCTTCTTAAATGTTCATCTGAATTAATCAGTCTGATTATTGAAACAGAAAAACATAATTTGGAACTATTAAAACCTAAGATTGTGCTTTGTCAGCAAGAGTTCAATAAACAAAGCGGTTCCACAGAGTATGAATCTCTATGTAAAAAATTAAATGACAATATAGAGAGATTCAAAAGAGATATCAAAGACAGGAAACAGAAAAAATTCCTGAGAGACAAAACTGATTTCCAAACAAATAGAATATTTAGGAAATTTCCCACCTCAATACCATCACAAAGAAACTCTGATATAAGTTCTTCAGACTATGATAATTCAGATATAGATGAACATTCCATCCATAGCTCAAGAGGTAGACGCCCTGGTATGCATTATAGAAGGGAGGCATATAACACAAGAAAGTTTGCACAAACTAGAATGCCTAACACGTATAACAACGAGGGTTTTTTAGAGGAAGGCCAGTTCCCTGTGAAGGGCCCAGAGAGGAGAGACCAAAGGAAAAAGACCTAAGCACTGAGAATAAGCTAAACACAGAAAGATTGACAAAAGACCACAGTATGAAAATTATTAATCTATCTGACTTCTCTTTAGATATTAACCATGAATCAGTACTGAGGAAAGGCCTCAGTTTTGTGCCAACATCAAGGTCGGACAAATTTACCCACATCAAAGATATTAACCTTTTTGCACGGAAATTAGCCTTACAGAAATTCTTTAAAAATAAAGAGGAAAAAGATCATATGAAATTAGGCATGAACAAAGAAGATATTGATACCTTCAAACTCCTAATGTCTCTCTTAGAAGAGAATGCCTCTGCTGAGGAAGGTAATACTTATAAAGACACTAAAAGATGGAAAAACAAAAGTAATTTCACCCCCTTTCTAAAAGACTATTCTAACATCTGGGTATTCCTTCAGCAGGTAACAATTGATATAGAAAGTTTAGATTTTACTAAACTAAGGAAATCCTTCAACCTGACCAAAAAAGAATACCAAGCTCTTAATGAACTTAAGTCTTGTAAAGATATTCAAATTAAACAGGCAGATAAGGGAGGCAATCTTGTAATACTAAGTAATGACAAATACAAAGAGATGTGCAATAGGATTTTGGATGATAGAATTACCTATGAAATATTAACAAAGAATCCAAATCTTGAATATAGACTGGTTTTAAAGTCTATATTAGAAAAAGCCAAAATGGAGAAGATTATTGACGAACAAGCATACATGTTCCTCCTACCAAAATTTCCTTGTATCTCAACTTTTTATGCACTACCAAAAGTGCATAAACAAATGGTACCTATTCCTGGTAGGCCTATAGTATCTGGAACAGGTAATCTCTCCTCTAATGCAAGTATCTTTGTAGATCACTACCTACGTGACTTAGTACAAGATTTGCCCTCTTACGTACAAGACACTAATGATATACTTAAACAGCTTGAACATCTAACGGTGCCAAAAGAGACATGGTTAGCAACTATAGATGTTGAAGCACTGTATAGTAGCATACCTCACAACCTTGGCCTTGAAGCAGTAGGACAATTCCTGAGTACTAAAAGTACTAACCTTGGAAAATTTAATAACTTTATTATCCAACTACTAGAGTATGTCCTGAAATATAACTTCTTTCTATTTAATGACAAATGGTTCCATCAGATAAAGGGGACTGCAATGGGTACCCCATGCGCCCCTAGCTACGCAAACCTATTTTTAGGCTGCTGGGAGAAGAAAATCTTCTCAGAACCAGAGATTGAGCATCTTACTATACATGCAATGATATGGCGGCGCTATATAGACGATATCTTTGTGATTTGGGATGGAACTAAACCAGAATTTGAAACCCTAATGGACTCATTGAACAAAAATAAGATGGGCCTGAAATTCACACATGAAATCCAAAGAAAAGAAATATCGTTTTTAGATTTACTCATCCAAAAAGATGATGAAGGAACCATATCAACCACTACATTTAGAAAGGAGACAGCAGCAAACACGTTACTCTTATGGGACAGCCAACATTTTGCACCCCTGAAAAAAGGTATCCCTAAGGGGCAATACTTAAGAATCAGGAGGAATTGCAGTTCAGATATCACATTTAAAATTGAGGCTGATAAATTGAAACAAAGATTCCTAGAAAGAGGATACTCAAAAAAATGCTTAAAGAAAGCCTTCCAACATGCATTGAGCTGCAATAGAACTGAACTACTGAATAAATCACACAGGACAAATACTCAAACATCAGATAATACATGTCCAAGATGTATTTTAACTTATGGCTACGAATCTGCTTCAATAAAGGATATTATATCTAAACACTGGCATCTATTGAAAAGTGATGAGGACTTGGTAGATCTACTTCCACAAAAAATACCAATTGTTTATCGGAAAGGTAAAAATTTGAAAGACACTCTAGTACATAGTTTCTTTAAAGAAAATAAAGATAACAAGACATGGCTCAATCCCCCATTGGGATGTTTCAAATGTGGGAACTGCAAATTTTGTAGATACATCAAACCAACAAAAATTTACGAACATCCGTCTAATGGGGCAAGATATGTTTTAAAGGATTTCTCAAACTGCTGCACCACAAGTGTAGTTTATGTGGCTACATGTTTATGTTCTAAAATTTACGTAGGTAAAACACGACGTCAACTACGTAGACGTATTGGTGAACATATCTATTCAATAAAAAAAGATCTAGATACCCCTCTAGCACGCCATGTTAAGATCTTTCATGGTGGCAAAAGTGAAGTTCTTACTTTCACAGCCCTTGAGAAAGTCCATCAGGGCCCTAGACAGGGAGACTTAGATAAAAAACTTCTTCAACATGAAGCAAAATGGATTTACAGGTTACAAGCTCTATCTCCAATAGGCTTAAATGAAGGCTTCACATTTTTACCCTTCATTTGAATATACTGACATTTTTATGGGATTGTTTTCAAGTAGTCTTTGTTTGTCCCTTTGGTTCTCTTATTACTTTTCCAGATTTTGGCCACTTTTATCTTTCATATTTAGCATTTAATATGCCATACAGTATAACATTGCACTACCTAAATTGATGGCTCATTTTTTAATGGCCCTCAACTTATTCATGGCTGTTATACAGTCATTATATTTCTTGCCCTTTTTTACCCCACCTTCACACTTCCACTATACTGGGATGTTCCCCTATTACATCTATAAGAGATGCTTTATATGTTTCATCTCTCATTCTATTAGTTGGTGTGCACTTTCTACCCCACTTTTATATTTTCATTCTAGTTACACCCATTCTTTTCTATTTTACTTTTTTATTCATCTCTTCACTCAGATTCTCACTATTTCATTGCCATTATTGTTGTTGTTAATTGGGCTTGTTATTTGCCATTCCACCCCTTCATGTTACTTTCCTCCCTAGATCCGTTCTTATATAAGGCTGGTTTTCATATGCATTGCACTGTATCCCAGCGCAACAGACGCTTCCTGCTTCCATTGCGCAGGTTCACTGAGTGTCAATTGGTTGCCGTAGTTACGGCAGCGTTTAAAAAGAGGGCTGGACGGCTTCACAGACCTTACCTTGACAAAGACGTCTGATGACGTCGAAACGCGTCGGCCTTTGATGACGTGGCATGCCTCACAGCTAAGGGCACGCCGGCGTCTTCATTACTAACAGTACTGTATTAACTATCAATAATTTTAGAGGTTGTATGCTTACCCTACCTGTCCGTTTCCAAATGAGTGAATGTTGTGGTCTGGATATGCATGAGATTAGGCACTTTAATAACGATGCTTTAAATAACAATTAGCCTGCTGGCTTTTCTGCATTGCTCATCCATTTGGCCTATTTTCTATTATGCTATACTTTGGGATATAATATGGGCAAGATAAAAGTTCTATTCTAATATGAGAAGTAGCCTTGGGTAGGCACTAATTGCATATAATAGTCCTAGAATTTTATTGCCCTGCTGTAAACATTTTTACCCTCACTTATAAGGAAGTAAATATGGTATAATCATACTGTGGTATACCGTTAAAAAATAAAAATAAATATATATTTATATACAAAGGTCAGAATATTCCCAGTAATTTGTTTTGGGACTTTTTATAGGATGAGCTATTACTATCCAGAACCTTTACATCCGTATATATATGTATTATAGATCCTAGGATCTATCATAAAGACAGGACTACTCCAATTGGATTAGCAATCACCTCTCTCCTCCACAGTATTGTTAGGTGTGGACCTAATAACCCCTCTATTAAGAGTACATTCAACATTTAGTGGTTTAAGTCCACACACCCATTAGCCTATTTTTATTTTTTTGTTCTAATCCTGGGATTTTTTACCCCTTGTTTTTAAAGCAATCGCCGTTGTTACCCCCCATTAATAAAGACTTTATTATTATTTTTTCCCACTTTTTGTATATACATTGGTGCTGAGCAGAGCACACTACAATTCAGCCGACCGATGGTCAAAGTGACAATTCCTGAAGCACTCTGGTAACTTACTATATCTTGGGGTCTAATGGGGTGCACATATATTCAGTGTACTGCAATAAAGATATACAGCACTACTACCCAGAGAAATTTCAGGAATATAACATCAGTGATCTTTAAACTACATTAACTTACTACTACAAGAAATTAAGACTATCAATTACATCTGATACTTCCCTGGTCTGCCACTGCCATCTAGTGGAGGAAAGTGGTAAACCACAAAGGGACTTCCTGATAGCACAAAGCTTATGGGGCATATGTTTCACATGAGAGACTTGATATTCTCCAGGATGTAACTTCCTATTCCCATATGCCCGTTACATGGGGACACTTACAAACGCAAAAGTGACAAAATACCTTTTCTTATGTCATGGCTGGAGTAGCTACGAGAAAAAGTAGCAAGAATATACAATCTTATTACTTGCCTAGAGCGTCACCCCCTGCATCTCAAAACAACAGCCTAACTCAAAAACCACGGCAGCAACAACGATGGAGCATACAGCGCCAAGCACTAAGGGTGATATCCAAGACCTCAAAGACCTGATCCTCACATTCAGGGAGGACATCAGAGCGGACATCCAAAAAGTCTCAGCAGACTTGACGTCCGAGATAAAAAGAGTGGACGCTAAAACTGACTCGCTTGAAGAGAAATATAACAAACTAAAACAATCTCATGTCAAGATTGAGGAAGAAATCTCCATGCTAAAGGAGGAGCAAGCCCGCCACTTAACATTTCAGGAAGACCTAGAAAATAGATCTCGGAGACAGAATATCAGACTGAGAAACGTACCTGAATCAGTAACTGACCTCCATCTATACATGTCAGAGCTCTGTGAGTTTCTGCTACCAAATCTGGACTCTGAGCAATACAGACTGGACCGGATCCATAGAGCTCTGGGAGGTCGTTCCACCATGTCTGAGCGCCCCAGAGATATCATCGCCCGCTTCCATTACTATACAACTAAGGAAATGTTCATGAGAGCATCCAGGGGGGGTATCCCTGACATCGAAGGGCACAGACCAAGTGTCTTTGCGGACCTCGCTCAACAAACGTTATTCAAGAGGAAAATGATGAAACCACTCCTGGACAACATCCTGGCCCATGGCTGGAAATACTCTTGGGGCTTTCCATTTCGCCTACTGATTGCCAGGGACGGCAAGTTCTTTACCATCAGAACCCTAGAGGAGGGGATGGCCCTTCTAGCTACCTGGGGCATTACTTTAACAGATGCTCCTGGAGTTTCTGGCGACAGCCAACCCGTCAGGGAGTTGACAGAGGGTCCCCGAGGAAGAACAGTTGGTCTTAATTCTCGTGGTAGAGGTTCCAACCTCCCCTCCAGAAGACATCAAAACAGGGCCCCTGACCAGCCAGATGTGCCATAGATCCAATAACACTGTGATGTATTGTTATATGATATGTTATAGTTAGGTTCTACCTCTTATTTTGATCTTCTAAAACTTGCGACCAAAAATATGAACAGACATGACTAGTTAAACTCTTGCATAACTATCTGTCACTTTAGAAGAATATTTCTTCTTTTTTTTTTATATAGATATTGATAGTGTCCCTTAAGGGCTTCACCATATACACACCCCCCGGCGAATCCAGTCAGTATTGGAGTCTAATACTACTGGACTCACCAATTTAATTAAAAGGACAGCGCTCGCTCTCCTTGAAGTAGTGTTATACTACGTTCCTAGTTTTGTTATATTCTATTAGTATAATTTTATTTTTAGAATTAAAAAAAAAAATAAGTTTTTTTTTTTTTTTTGATAAATTTGTGTCAACAAATTTGACGCCGGATTACTTGACAAGCAGTTTCAACCACTGTATATCGTTGTGTTCTCCTCATCCGTTCTACCCTAACTTTTTACTTTACGTTTACATCAATTTGCACAGTGAAGTGACGCAGGTGGTTTCTGGACGGAGTCCCAGCGGGAGGCTCATCAGACTAGATACTCGAAGGCGGCTATAACCCTTAGTGCTCTACTAAGCTTGGCCTTGAGCCCCAGACAAACGGTGAGTCATGAATATTAATATCATTTCACATAATGCTCAGGGCCTGAATGAACCGATTAAGAGAGGGGTTGCCATAAAAGAGTATCAGAGACTAGGGGGAGATGTAATATTTGTGCAAGAAACACATTTTAAGAAACTAGCGGTCCCCAAATACTGGGGGAAAGCATATAAACAAACTTTCCACTCCACCGCAACAGAAAAGAAAAGAGGGGTGACTCTCCTTATTCATAATAGGCTTACATTTCGCCACACCCGCACTCAGACAGACCCAGAGGGTAGATATGTGGCAGTACATGGCACCATTCATGACCAGAAAATTACCTTCCTTAACATATATGCGCCAAACACTGATCAGAAGCAATTCTTCACTAAGATTTCAGATCTGATTATGGGCTGGGAGCACTCCCTCCTGATCATAGGGGGGGACATGAACACAGTCCTAGATCCATCTACAGACAAATCAACTGCTACCACTAAACTCACACCTCCCACGGCTACCCGAGCTCTTAAACATATTCTCAGATCTAATTGCCTGATAAACAGTTGGAGGATAATGAACCCCACTGATCGAGAGTATACTTTTTACTCCCCCAGACATCTGTCACACTCCAGAATTGATTACCTGTTCATTCAACAACACCTATCACTAAACTTAGAAGCAGCTTCCATTCGACCCATTTCGTGGTCAGATCATGACCTGGTTCTGATCTCCCTGTCTGGACTTCTACCAGCGGGACGGTCCCCCTCGTGGGCACTAAATCCCTGTCTATTAAACGATCTAGTCCTAAGGGAAAAAATCAGCAGTGCAATTGTGGAATACTTCGAGATCAATAGTGGGGGTGAGGTAGACGGGGGAGGAGTGTGGGCAGCCCATAAGGCAGTGATTAGAGGAGTTTGTATTCAGCTAGGAGCAGCAGCGAAAAAAGCAGATAGAGTGCAAATTAGGGACCTCAATAGCAAGATCACAGAGTTACAATCACTATTTGCCAGGAATCATGATCCTAAGATCTACAATGAAATTCTGAAATACAAACACACCTTAAACACTGTGCTCAGGAAGAAGGTGGTCTCCATGCTACAACGTACGCGGGCCAGCTTCTTTATGAGCACCAATAAACCTGACAGTATGTTGGCCAGAAAGCTTAAAGCACAGAGGGCGGACTCATTCATCCCAAAGATATTTACTAAAGGGAAAGGCCCGGTCTCTAAACCAGACCAGATTGCTGATGTCTTTCGACAATTTTATACAGAACTGTATTCCGCCCCCTCTCACTCAGGATCCTACTCTCACAAATCACAAATTGATGAATTTCTTTCTGGGATTCAGCTGCCACAAATTGAGGAATCACAGGCAGAGACCCTAGCAGACCCCATAACTGCTGAGGAAATTAAACAGGCTATTAAGGCCACGAGATCACATGCAGCACCTGGTCCGGATGGATTCACAAATTTTTATTATAAACAATACATCGATCTCTTGCTACCGCACCTCCAAGAATTATTTAACAGTTTCCTTTCTGGTTCTTCATTCAGACGAGAATTTCTAGAGGCTAAAATTATCGTAATACCCAAAGAGGGGAAAGACCCAGCACAGTGCGGTAGTTATAGACCGATCTCATTGATCAACACGGACCTCAAACTATATTCCAAAATAATGGCAAACAGATTGGCCCCATTGTTGCCGGACGTGATCCATCCGGACCAGGTAGGCTTCATCTCAGGTAGAGAAGCACCCGACAACACCAGGAGAATCTTTAACCTGATAGACTTGGCTACCAGAGAGGATATCCCGCTAATGCTCCTATCTTTAGACGCCGAAAAGGCATTTGATAGGATAGACTGGACTTTTATGTGGAAAACATTGGCGAAGTTTGGTCTGGGGGACGGCTTTTTGAAGGGCATTATGCCTTTATACAGCGATCCCAGAGCATGTATTATATATCAGGGATTTGTGTCCAAACAATTTAATATTACTAGGGGAACTAGACAGGGCTGCCCACTCTCCCCCTTGCTCTTCGCCCTTAGTCTTGAACCATTGGCAGCGGCAGTTAGAAATTGTCCAAACATTAAAGGAGTGCAGATTGGCCCTAATGAGCATAAGCTCAACCTTTTTGCAGACGACATCATGCTGTCACTTACAGATCCAATACCAAGCCTGCCTAATTTATTCCAATTGCTCACAGACTTTGGCAGAGTGTCAGGGTTCAAAATCAACACTAACAAGAGCATAGCCCTCAACATTACACTACCCCAAACGGTGAAACAGAACTTAGAAAACAGCTTTCCCTTAAAATGGGCACCCAAACAGATAACTTATTTGGGTATTCATATTCCGCGGTCTATAGCGTTGGTATACGAGGCAAATTTTCCTCCTGTCTTTAACAGAATCAAGGCAGATATCTCCAAGTGGTCCTTCCTTAACATCTCATGGTTGGGCAGAATAAATTCCATCAAGATGAATGTGATTCCCAAATTATTATACCTATTTAGGACAATCCCAACCCCGATCAGGTTACCCGACCTTAGAGTGTTGCAAAAAACACTTTTTAAGTTCGCATGGAATAACAAGAAACCAAGAATTAATAGAACCACAATGTGTGCGCCTAAACAGAAAGGGGGGCTAGCCTTCCCTGATCTAATCAAGTATTATAAGGCCACTAGTTTAGCTCAAACCACGACCTGGTTTAAAAAAGAGGCCATACCGGTGTGGGCAGACATAGAGAGGCAACTTCTAGAAGACAAGCATTGGGTACTATCGCAGGTTTTATGGCTTAGCTTGGGTCGGGACCTACGAACAGGAGAGTTACCAATTTGTATTAGCCACTCTTTGAAATTATGGAAAGACCTGAACAGAAGGGTGGACCTCCTGAGCGTGGGTTCTGGCTTGATTCCACTATGGCAATCACACAAAGGTCAGCACCTCAATAAATTTACCCAGATGAAATGGTGGATAAAGAACAAAATAACAATTGTGGCAGATACCTGGGTGACCTCACAAAGCAACACATCGTCAATTATCACTGACATAATTCAGGTGCCACATAGAGAGTGGCTTAATCTGATGGCAATTAATGAGACACTAACACACTCTACGAAAATCAACAAATATCACACCAAATCTCCCTTTGAGAAATGCTGTATCAACAATCCCGGAGGTAAGGCCAATATAGCCATCATTTACAATCAGATGGTGTCTCTCACCAACAGGGTTAAACCACATTACCAAACTGCATGGGAGGCTGACTTGCAGGTAACTCTAGACGACAGCCAATGGAATAAGATCCTAAAACAAGCCAATACCTCTTCACTAAACGTGACACTAAAAGAAAACTCTTTTAAGACAATAATGAGGTGGTACCTTACACCAGCAAGACTCCATCTTCTGAACAAAACACACCCTGACACATGTTTTAGGGGCTGCACAGACACTGGTACACTGATTCACATGCTGTGGGAGTGTCCGAAAATAAGACCCATATGGACAGCAACATACGACCTATTAGAAACACTTTTGGGGACAACAGTAACACAAAAGCCTGAGGAAGCTTTGCTAGGCCTTCCAATTACGGGGCTATTCAAATCAGAACAATGTTTAACAACACAGATATTTTTGGCCACGAGATGCATCATAGCTAAACACTGGAAACTTACCTCCCCTACTCACATTGAAGTACTTCACAAAATCAGGTTCATTCGGGCTATGAGCTCACTTTCAGCTGAAATTGATGAAAGATACCGTCGATGGGCCTCCTGCTGGGACTTATGGACTCTACGAGGTCCACAATAAGGTTCGTGTGAACTACTTTTATGGGTTGACCTGATGTTTGATCTATGGTTTCACCTTACTGTACCTCCTAGACTCATGTCTGCTTTGAGGAATGTATATATGTTCAAGACCTTGTGTGACTTTATATATATATGTTTTACATGTTCATGTGTTATTCTAACCAAAAAAGAAAAACTTTGAAAGAAACTTTTTGATATATCTTGTTGATACTTGAGAGATTTGTTATATGATTTGCTGAACTTACGATGTTCTATTTGTTTATTCTTTCAATAAAAAAGTTAATTATAAAAAAAAAAAGTGTCTTAAAAAAACATATTCAAATCAAATAACATGTGTAACACCTGATTTAAAACATTCAACAGGTCTTTTTTTACCTTGTTTTGTCTAATTTTGGGGTTTCTTAATAATATGGAGCTCTAAATCCCCTTCTCCATTAACCTGTAGATCTTACTTAGCAACAAAAATGTATAGGCATATTGGTTGCACAATACAAAATGTTTTGCTTGACATATCCTTTACTATTGAAAGTTGCTACTTTGGATATTACTTCCAAATAAATGTAATACCATCTTATCGATGATTGCATTTGTGTAAATACAATTATGATACATTTATTATTTTTCTCACATTACCAATCCTTTTAGTGAAACCATTATACCTTCTCGCTAGTAACAATATATTAGAACTTTGTCAGTTGTTCAGTTGTATACATGTAGCGTCCAGAAAATCTGAACGAGAGCTAAATAATAATATTGGTCAACAAAGATTTTGTCTCAGAGCAAATAAGGGTTGTGCTATATGGAATTCATCCCACTGATTTTGAAAACCATGTCAAAATTGTTCTATCACCCATAGGATTAAAGTTATGTCCACTTTAATATATTACATTGTGCTATATAACACATTCATGCAGCATTAAGATATGTTCATTTTTCATCAGTAAAATCCTAGTATTATTTTTAATTGTTGTAAATTCTACTGATTAGTCAATTTAAAAAGGGCCCAGATTAATAAACAGTTGAGTCATATTCTGTCACGTGATGCTCTTGAGGCATGATAAGTCACATGTTTGCTTATTTACTGTCAGCGCTCCTGGCCAGTTGGTGGAAAGAGTTTGTCCTTGAAACATCAAATGCTGTGAGTATCTGTTATTTGTGTAGTTCTATGTACCTTTTATGTTCATAATACAAAGTTGAACAATGCCAAAAAAATGTATTAATCATCCAGACTATTTTTGCTACATTTGCGGTGAGGTGATATTTAAAAATCTTAAACATGGTTTTACTCCAGAAGAAGTGTTATGAGCTTTACTTTGCAAGCAAAGTCGTGACAGAGATAAAGGTTGGACCCCCATTTTTGTTGTCGTACCTGTGTCAGACTTCTCACAAGCTGGTCAACGGGTTCTCAGGACATTAATTTTCTGTTCCAATGATTTGGCGAGAACAAAAAGATCAACATTTCAGGCATCAGTTCTAAATCAAAGTACACTGTGACATATCCAAATTTACCATCTGCCAACAGGCCAGTGCTGCATAGTGAAGAATTGACTGTGCCAACGCCTCCAGAAGAAGTAATACTTAGTGATAATGAACAAGAAAAAGATACTGTAGAGCATGGTGTTGATGATATAAGGCTTAATCAAACTTTTGAGGCTTCCTGTTCATCGTTACAACCACATTTCCTTACGCAAGGAGATCTCAATGACCTTGTCTGAGACTTGAACCTATGTAAAACACAAGCAGTACTTTTAGGCTCCAGGTTGAAAGGCTGCAATATTTTCCATAAGGAAACTAAACTTTGTTTGTTTTAGAGATAGGCATAGTGACTTTCAGGATTTTTTTTCCCTTGAAGATGAACTTGGTTTTGTTTTTTATTCTATCATGCAATCACATGGTAACGAGTACAAAACAGAGGATTGGTGTTTATTTATCAATTCTTCTAAAGTTACCTTGAAAGCTGTGCTTCTCCACAAAGAAAATAAGTTTCCATCAGTGCCACAGGCTCCTGCTGCTAATATCAAAGAAACCTATGAGAGCATGAAACTTGTACTTGAAAAAATCGAATATGAAGAATACAAATGGAATATCTGTGGTGACTTGAAAGTAGTCGCTCTTTTGCTTGGACTACAACTTGGTCACATAAAGTACAGCTGTTTTCTTTGTGAGTGGAACAACAGAGACCGAAGAAATCATCCCAGTCGGAAACAATGGCCAAAACGAACATCACTAACTCCAGGACAGAAGATTATTGTCAACACACCACTCTTTGATCCAGAAAAAGTGTATCTACATCTACGCCATATAAAGCTCGGTCTTATAAAGAACTTTGCCAAAGATCGAAGTAGATGGATTTACATATTTAAGAAAAAAATTCCCAAGGGTTAGTGATGCAAAAATCAAAGAGGGGATCTTTGTAGGACCTCAGATAAGACAACTGATTAAAGATGAGAACTTTCAAAGTCAGTCTAACCAGGCTGAAAAGGCTGTATGGAAATCTTTCAAGAGTGTTTGCCATAAGGCAGACAACTACAAAGAAATTGTGGATGATCTTTTGTAATCTTACAAGACCATGGGATGTAACATGTCTTTGAAAATCCATTTCTTGGATTCGCACCTGGATTTGCTGGGAAGGAAGTCAGCGATGAACATGATCAACTATTCCAACAGGACATTTCCAAAATGGAAAAGCGTTACCAGGGCAAGTGGAGTGACAAGTGGAGTCTAGCTATGTTTGCTGATGACTGTTGGACCCTTAAGAGGGATGTTCCTGAGAAAAACTACAGGAGAAAATCCATATAAAATCCCATTTATTCATTGAAAACAATAGGGAATTGAGTGTACAAACTCGTGAAATTGATAAGGCTAAATAGAAAACTGCATGATTTCTTAAGATCTGACTGGATATAGCAATTTAGGGTAATTGTAGCTATTAGTAACAACCGTGAGGTGAAATATTCAACTGAACAAGTAAAAAAGTTGCAATATATTGTTACAAGCGAGAAGTTGGTATAGTGGTTTCAATAAAAGGATTGGTGATGTGAGAAAAATAATAAATATATCGTCAGTGTGTATACAAAAATGTAATCATTGATAAGATAGTATTACATTTATTTGGAAATAATATCCAACGTATTAACTTTCAACAGTAAAGGATATATCAAGCAAAGATTTTTGGATTGTGCAACCAATATGCCTATACATCTTTGTTTGCTAAGTAAGATATAATGGTAAAAGAAGTCTGCATTTCAGGGGATTTAGAGCTCAAAAAACATATCTATAATATTAAGAAAGCCAAAAGAGAGGGGAGAGAGGGAGGGAGAGAGAGGGGGGAGAAGGGGTTAGAGAGGGGAGAGGAGGAGAGAGAGAAGGGAGGGGGGTGGAGAGAGAGAGGGGAGAGGGGGGAGAGATAGGGGGGAGGGGAGAGAGGGAGAGAAAGGGGAAGAGGGGGAGAGGGGAAAAGAGAAAGAGAAGGCAGGGGGAGAGAGAAGGGAGAGAGGGAGGGGAGGGAGGGAGAGAGAGAAAGAGAGGGGGATAGAGAGAGAAGTGAGGGGGGAGAGAGAGATGTCAGGGGGAGAGAGGGGGAGAGAGAGAAGGGGAAGTGTGAGAGAGAGAAGGGGATATATATAGGTCCTTTATATATATATATATATATATATATATATATATATATATATATATATTGTGATATCGCTGCTGTCACACTCAGGGTTCGTGCCCTTGTATCCGGTACCACAATGGAGTACTTAGGAGACCTTTTTAAAATATCAGCAGTGTTAATTCGAGTGCAGCAAAACAACATAAATGGTGCAAAATAAAATCCTAGCTTCTAATAGAAGTACTGACTTCTTGGCTGTAGTTCCCTCACTATCCAAGATAAAGTCCACACAAAACAAAAGTCCAAACAAAAGCTTGCTGGATCAGTGGATATAAAAAGTCTACACACCCCTGTTAAAAGGTCCGGTTTCTGTGCTGTAAAAAAATGAGACAAAGAAAAATAATTTCAGAACTTTTTCCACCTTTAATGTGACCTATAAACTGTACAACTCAATTGAAAAACAAACTGAAATCTTTTAGGTAGAGGGAAGAAAAAATTTAAAAATAAAATAATATGGTTGCATAAGTATGCACACCCTTAAACTAATACTTTGTTGAAGCACCTTTTGATTTTATTACAGCACTCAGTCTTTTTGGGTATGAGTCTATCAGCATGGCACATTTTGACTTCGCAAGATTTGCCCACTCTTCTTTGCAAAAACACTCCAAATCTGTCAGATTGCGAGGGCATCTCCTGTGCACAGCCCTCTTCAGATCACCCCACAGATTTTCAATCGGATTCAGGTCTGGGCTCTGGCTGGGCCATTCCGAAACTTTAATCTTCTTCTGGTGAAGCCATTCCTTTGTTGATTTGGATGTGTGCTTTGGGTCGTTGTCATGCTGAAAGATGAAGTTCCTCTTCATGTTCAGCTTTCTAGCAGAAGCCTGAAGGTTTCTTGCCAATATTGACTGGCATTTGAAACTGTTCATAATTCCCTCTATCTTAACTAAGGCCCCAGTTCCAGCTGAAGAAAAACAGCCCCAAAGCATGATGCTGCCACCACCATGCTTCACTGTGGGTATGGTGTTCTTTTGGTGATGTGCAGTGTTGTTTTTGCGCCAAACATATCTTTTGGAATTATGGCCAAAAAGTTCATCATTGGTTTCATCAGACCATAACACCTTTTCCCACATGCTTTTGGGAGACTTCAGATGTGTTTTTGCAAAATGTAGCCTGGCTTGGATGTTTTTCTTCGTAAGAAAAGGCTTTCGTCTTGCCACTCTACCCCATAGCCCAGACATATGAAGAATACGGGAGATTGTTTTCACATGTACCACATAGCCAGTACTTGCCAGATATTCCTGCAGCTTTTTTAATGTAGCTGTAGGCCTCTTGGTAGCCTCCCAGACCAGTTTTCTTCTTGTCTTTTCATCAATTTTGGATGGAGCTCCGGTTCTTGGTAATGTCACTGTTGTGCCATATTTTCTCCACTTGATGATGACTGTCTTCGCTGTGTTCCATGGTATATCTAATGCCTTGGAAATTATTGTGTACCCTTCTTAACAATGAGATCCCTCTGATGCTTTGGAAGCTCTCTGTGGACCATGGCTTTTGCTTGGGATGCGACTAAGCACATCAGGAAAGACCAACTAGAGCAGCTGAACTTTATTTGGAGTTAATCAGAGGCACTTTAAATGATGGCAGGTGTATGCTGACTCCTATTTAACACGATTTGGAATGTGATTGCTTAATTCTGAACACAGCTACATGCCCAGTTATAAGAGGCTGTGCAGACTTATGCAACCACATTATTATTCTTTTTTTATCTTCCCTCCACCTAAAGGATTTAAGTTTGTTTTTCAATTGAGTTGTACAGTTTATAGGTCACATTAAAGGTGGAAAAAGTTCTGAAATGATTTATCTTTGTCTAATTTGTTTACAGCCCAGAAACTTGACATTTTAACAGGGGTGTGTAGACTTTTTATATCCACTGTATATATGTCACATATATATTTCTCAACATTGTGGGCATCCCAAAAAACATTGGCAACGCAATGTTAAAACGCGAAGCGAGGGCCACAGGTGCAGGCCGCAACTGCGGGCCTCACGAATCGAGGGCTGCGCTTGCCACCAGGCAATGAGCGCCAAAAGCGGTCATTGCGCTGGTGGAGATGATCCCCTAGGTCCCATGGGACAGGCAGTACTGGGCACAATTGCAAGGTCAGCTGTTTGCAGCCCATAGGGCCTCAACTGCGAGCCCCGCGGGAGGCCATCAAGGCCCTGCCAGGGATGGACTCGCGATGAGCGCTGGAGGCATCACCCTCAGTGTCTCCTCCCTCTTTCCCCTCATCCTTCCCCTCTACCCTCCTATCCCTATCTTACCTTCATCAGCTGCTCTCCATGGCATCTTCCGGCTATGTCAGGACCCGGCATATGCTAATGACGTGACGTCACATGCGCGTCCAGTCATTAGCATATGCCGGGTCCGACACAGCCAGAAGATGCCATGGAGAGCAGCTGATGAAGGTAAGAGAGGGAGAGGGAGAAGGGGGGGCTAGCATCACCCCCATTGTCTCCTCCCTCCTTCCCCTAATCCTTCTCCAACCTGCCTCCCCTCATCCTCCTCCTCCCTGCTTCCCCTCATCCTCCTCTTCCATGCCTCCCTCATCCTCCCTCCCCTCGTCCTCCTCCTCCCTGCCTCCGCTCATCCTCCTCCCTTTTCCATCTTCTCTAATTAATGTGTCGGGACCCAGAATGTCCTAATGACGTGACGTCACATGTGCGAAGACGCAGCCAGAAGACGTGATGGAGACCAGCAGGAGCAGCTGATCATGGTAAGTGAGGGGACAGGGAGAGGGGGGTAATTGGAGAGGGGGAAAGGGAGGAGATGGGAGGAAGAGGATGAGGGAGGAGGATGAGGGAGGAGGATGAAAGGGAGGAGAGACAGAGGGGAGGGGGGAAAAGAGACACTGGGGAGGGGGGGCAGACACACAGGGGAGGAAGAGGGGGAAGAGACACAGGGGAGGGGTGAAGAGACACAGGGGAGGGGGGAGAGACACAGGGGAGGGGGTGAGATACTGGGGAGGGGGGGAAGAGACACAGGGGAGGGAGAGGGGGACAGACACACAGGAAAGAGAGAGGGGGCAGACACACAGGGGAGGGAGAGGGGGGAAGAGACACAGGGGAGGGGGAGAGAGAGAGGGGAGGGGGAGAGACACAGAGGAGGGGGTAGAGACACAGGGGAGGGGGGAAGAGACACAGGGGAGGGGGGAGACAGAGTGGGGAGGGGGAGAGAAACAGGGGAGGGGTGGAAGAGACACAGGGGAGGGGGAAGAGACACAGGGGCGGGAGAGGGGAGAAGAGACAGAGGGGAGGGAGAGGGGGGGAAGAGACACAGGGGAGGGGGGGGAGAGACACATGGGAGGGGGAGAGACACTGGGTAGGAGGGGAAGAGACACGGGAGGGAGAGGGGGGACAGACACACAGGGGAGGGAGAGGGAGGGAAGAGAGACAAGGGAGGGGGAGAGACAGATAAGAGGGGGGTCAGAGACACAAGGGAGGGGGGAAGAGACACAAGTGAGGGGAGAAGGAGGGGGAAAGGAGACACAAGGGAGGAAGTAGATGGGGGAGAGGCTCGCGGTGAGCGCCAAAGGTGCTCACATTGGGTGGCAAACAGTATTGCCAGGATTACAATTTTATTGCCGTCATTTTTGACGGGCAAGTCGCTAGTATATATATACTGATATACAGTAGACTCTCAGTTAACTGGCTCCAATGGGGATTGGTAGATGCCGGACAAATGTAGTTTCTGGCTGCTTGAAAGTTACTATTAAAAGAGGCCTATATTAGCTGCACATAGGATGCAGTAAATTTGTTAGTGAGGGCTGTTCTACAGCAGCAGCTTTCACTCCTCAATTACACAAAAGTACGTTCGGCTGGAGGGTGCGGTGCTGACCCCGGGGAATGTAATTCTGACACATGCCTGTCTGCTTCCAGGTAAAACTGAATTGCAGAGACATACAGTGGATTAAATCTAGGTGCCTGTAAGCATTATGTGGCATAATTACTAAATTACTAGATTACTGGACATTCACGGCTGTTTCACTCTTCAATTATATATATATTAGCGACTTGCAATAAAATTTGAAGCCCGGCAATGCTGTTTGCCACAAAATGCGAGGATATGGCTCCTCTGAGCACCTACTTTACAGGCTTCGTGGCTCATTGCTGTTATTGCCAAACCGCACCTTTCCTGCTTTGCAATGATCCCCTTTGGCGCTCCTTGCTAGCCTCTCCCCCGTTGTACTTTATATGCCTGTGTAGTTTAGGGGCCTACTGCATTGGGTTAAGTGTTACTGTCTTGGGTTCAGTGTTACTAATTTGCGTTAAGTCTTAGTGCTTGGACCTCGTTTTACGTCCTTCGGCCATGTTTTCACTGTATTTATGTTTGTTGGGCAGCTATTCCGGCCAGAGGACGGGAGCCGCAGAGGCAAAGCCAGGGAAGGTGAGGAAAAAAGAAGACATAAGGGGGAAAGAAGACACAAGCGAGGGAAAGAAGGAGGGGGGATGGAGACACAAGGGAGGGAGAGGAGGGGGAAAGGAGACACCAGGAAACGAGGAGGGGGAAATGAGGCACAAGGGTGGGAGATGAGGGGGAAATGAGGCACAAGGGAGGGAGAGGAGGGGGAAAGGAGACACCAAGAAATGAGGAGGGGGAAATAAGGCACAAGGGGAGGAGATGAGGGGGAAATGAGACACAAGGGAGGGAGAGGAGAGGGAAGGGAGACACAAGGGAGGGAGGGGAGGGGGAATGGAGACACAAGGGAGGGAGAGATCGGGGAAGGATACTCAGGGGAGGGAGAGGGGAAAAGAAGATACGATGGAAAGGAAGAGGGGGAAAGGAGGCACAGGAGAGGGAGGGAGGGGGATGGGAAAGGGGGAAAGGAGGTACAGGGGAGTGAGAGGGGGAAAGGGGACACAGGGGAGGGAGAGGGGTGGAAGGAGGCACAAGGGAGGGAGAGGGGGGGAAAGAGACACATAGGAGGGAGGAGGGGGGAGAGACACAGAGGAGGAAGAGGGGGGGAAAAGACACAGGGGAGGGAGAGAGACACAGGGGAGGGAGAGGAGGGGAAGACACACATGGGAGTGGGATGGGGGAAAGGAGACACAGGAGAGGGGGAAAGAGAGATGGGAAATGAGGTACAGGGGGGAGAGATGGGGGAAGAGATACAGGGGAGTGAGAGGGGGAAGGAGACACAGGGGAGGGATAGGGGTGGAAGGAGGCACAAGGGAGGGAGAGGGGGGAAAGAGACACATGGGAGGGAGGAGGGGGAAGAGACACGGGAGGAAGAGGGGGGAAAGAGACACAGGGGAGGGAGAGAGACACAGGGGAGGGAGAGGAGGGGAAGACACACATGGGAGGGGGATGGAGGAAAGGAGACACAAGGGAGGGAGAGGGGGGAAAGAGACACATGGGAGGGAGAGGGGGGACACAGGGGAGGGAGAGGGGGGAAAGAGACACAGGGGAGGGAGAGGAAGTAGAGGGGGAGAGCCTCCCAATGTGTGGCAAACAGTGCAAGGCTTAAAATGTTCTTGTCGTCATTTTTTACGGGCAAGTCGCTAGCATATATATAATGTTCACAGGGGGAGGGTGCCAGCAAACTCAGGGAGGGCCCCGGGCAGCAAATGCTCTAGCTACGCCACTGACTATAAGTATATATTCTATAATCCTTCTAAAGTAATCCAACTTAACCTTGAAAGGGCAACTTTCATTTCATTTAAATCCTTAGTGGTTAGAGGTTGTTATAGCCTGCAGTTTATTGCAATGGAAAAAGTATTGTAGAGGGTTATGTTTCACACTGTGGTTGCTTTAAGGATTGGTATCTTTTTTGGATGGAACTGTTTTTATATTTATACCATGACTATGCAGTGAATTTATATAGTAATGAGAGGATTTTCTCTATTCTTGTCATATTTCTATGGTTTTTAGATATTTGTGATATGGAAAACGTGCTAAAAGATTTATGGCTGTTTAAATTTTGTATCAATTCCTCTGTGGGGGAATATTATGCATTTTTGACTGAGTATTATCCTTGAGAGGCTTTCTTATCTTATTCAAGGAACCCTAGCAAGCTTTGGGGCATCCAGCTAGTGGAGCCTTCCAGACAGAAGGTGTCCCTTGAGCATTCTAGCAGCCACATTAAATTCCCTCTACGCTGAAACCCGTAGCCCGTAACGTAGCCAGCAAGACTTAAGGCTATTAAATTAGCCTCTTAAAGCTACCCGCAGACGAATTGCGGGTTAGGTGTGAAATAATCCTACGCAACGTGAAAATTTGAACTGCCCGCCAGTAAATCATTTGTTCTCTCAAGCCTGTAACTGTTATGTTCCCAATTTCTCTATTAAATTGCAACAATTCCACCGGCATTCAAGCCCGGAACCCGCAAATGGAGCCAAGAAGCCAATGCGTACTAGAAAGGACCCGCAAGGGGCTAAAAGCCCTATCCGTAGCACTGTAAATGAACATAAAGACACACTACTGTGCTCATATGTAAAGGGAAAATGATGTTAGGTATTAAAATAAATAGCACAACATTCTGAAGCTCGCAAATCAGCAATATAAATTATTTAATTTTATGGTTCATTTCCGTGTTATATCGATCCCTACAATCAATGTGTTAATACATATAATGGAAGTCGCATGTAATAGAATATCATATTTACGGCTTTATCAATATTGCATTATTTCTGGAATGTGGGTCAGATCGTACCCGGTAATTGAAACCCTGTAAGGCTTTGAAATCTAACGCCCATTTTTCAGTGACATAATGGTGACGATCTCTTTTACCATTGGCTCCATCTAAACCAATAACTAAGGGTTTGACTAATTGATCCTGAGCACGGCCTGCAAATCCGATGGCGCTAGAATGGTTTACAGGCTTGCGTCTCCAACATGGTCTAATTGAATCGCTCTGTAATTCGGCCAGATTTCTTGCCCACAGCTTGGGTATACTGCTGATGATATAAATCTGAGCTGGTCATACTGTTGAAAATGTATTTATTTATATATTTTTAAATCTGAGCCATTCCATTCTTATATCTTGTGAATTTGATTTATAAGCAGTCTATTGATATTAACATGACTGGGTTAGACAGGTGTCGATATACGCCTGATTTGATCATAACTTTAAGAATTTACTGGGTCTGATTTTTAGGATATTTCCAGATTTTCAGGTTATCTCAATCAAAAATAGCAGGAGAAGAAACATATATATATATATATATATATATATATATATATATACTTACATATATTTAAAACATGTTTCCATTCCCCAAAACATCTCTCAAGTTTTATCAAATTCTTTATAAGGATTTATTAGGAACAAAAATAGTATTTATTTTCTTTCATTTATACTGTGCTGCTTGGATATATTTTAATTATAATCTGCAACATTCTGCGCAATCTAAAAATGCCCCATTTTTTGTTTAAATAAAAAAACCAAATAACCTGTACATGTTTAACTTTTATATGCAATTATTCTTTAATGTAAGGTTCCATTTTCTTTTATTGCCTGATTCTGACATTGAAAGCAATGGAAGTTTTAGCTAAAACCTTCTCATTGTACAGAGAGACTATTCATCTGCATGGAAAGTTTGCTCCCAAAGAAAGGAAAAGTTAATGAGCAGAAACCAAAATGGCACGTTCTACTGCATAATTACTGCATATATAAGTTAATAAATTAGAATTAGATTCTTACAGTATAAAAGCACCTTGCCTATTTTTTTTTTTATGTAGGTCTTCAGAAGAAGGTGCTTTGTGCTTAGTTCTGGAGATTCTTAAGCAGCCAAACACAAATTCAGTGGCTGAGCTAGTCAATGGTGGGCTGTGGTGCAAAATAATTTTGGGGCACTCCATCTACAATGTAGATGAGCCTGAGGGTCTATAAAAATGCAAAAAACTGAGTGGTCTTATTACCCCAGGATGATCAGATATTTTTTTAATAAAAATAATTATCTGTGCCTCTCCTAATAAAAGAGTCCCCCACTTGCTGGTGACGGACAGCCCTACCCTGCTTTGCACCTGCTGCACCAATAGTATCTAAGCCATTGCACATATTCTCATTCATAAGATTCGGTTTATAAACTGAATATTTTGGAGATTGCCAACCTATCTTGTGGAATTTCAAAAGCTGAAAGTTGGAAAAGTCCTTGAGCATGAAATGCATTAGGCTACACTTTTCTACTCTGTTCTATTCCTTTTATATGAGCTCTTTTTATCAAACTATGAGTCAATAAAAGGATTGTGTTGTATCCATCATCAAGTACAGTGTGTTCCATTGTTTGTATATATACTTTGTTTCAGCAACAGATATTGCATCACAAGACTGCACATACACATGAAAAGGAGAAAAAGTGGCAAGAAACAGCGTACACAAGGAGGTCCGAATAATAAATTACAATGAGCAAAAATAGGTGTACTACAAAGGTATGCATATTCAAAGTACCACTGTAGTTTGGGGAAAGCTACACATGTTTCTGAAGTATCTAACAAACTAATAATATTAGCAGCTGTGCAAACAATAGGAAGAAAATCCAAATTTTAGCACACTCTGTAAGTTTAAAGGGGCTGACATGCAATTAATGTTCTATGTTCATTTCAGGTGATGAAGGTACAGAACAGGGCAGGGCGGATCAGGGGCGTAAAAGCCCCCCCAAAAAACTGTGGCCCAAAATTATATAATTCAACTCTACTCTTAAGAGTTTGCAAGGGAAGAGATAGCAGGCCAACTGAAAAGTAAAAAGAAAACATACAATAGTGGCGCACTTCACAATATAAATAAAATGTGTTAGTATATCAATGGAATGGTACTTATCCACCACCAATGGAAGAAGTGATCTGAATCAGTACAGATTCTACCTCATTTCTAACGGTATCAGTCCAAGTCCAAGGCCCCTATTACATTGTCCAAATTGTAGTTACTGTAGCCCATAATGTAGCCCACAAAAGTTACTACTATTAAATTGTCCTCTTTTAGCTACCCACAATCTATTTGTGGGTTACAGTCTGAAATCGTAACTCCGACCCAGCTAAGCCTTTGATCTGTCAAGCCTGCAATTGCTAAAATCGCAAATCGCTATTAAATTGCTACGATTCCACAAACCCGCAATTGCCTTCAAATCAGTAAATGGCAAATGTAGCCAAAAATCCTACTAGTACTAGAGAGGACTCGCAAGGTGGTTAAACACCTGTTTGTAACACTATAAAAGCAAATAAAAACTAAATACTGCACTTTAAAATACAGGGAAAGGGGTGTAAGACATTAGATCTAATTGCACAACAGCCTCAAGCTCTCAAATCTGCAATAAAAACATTTTTAAAGAATACTAAAGTCTGCAGTAAATAATATTTGCAAATAAACATGAAATATGTAAATATCAGCCTTATTAAATTGCAATTCGGCAAATTCTATAGGGCTCTATATACGCACACAGCATATTTTTTTTACAGAAGTTTTTAGTTAGTGAACTTATATCCAAAAGCAAAGTCTTCACTAACTAAAAACTTCTGTAAAATAAATATGCTGTGTGCCTATATAGAGCCCTATAGAATTTGCAGAATTGCAATTTAATAAGGCTGAATGTCTTTATTTACTTTATTATTTTACTTTCTTAAAAAAGTTGTTACTCAAAAGACCATACAGTGAGGTGAAAAAGTATTTGATCCCCTGCTGATTTTGAACGTTTGTCCACTGACAAAGCAATGATCAGTCTATAACTTTAATGGTAGGTGTATTTTAACAGTGAGAGACAGAATAACAAAACAAACCAAGAAAAACACAAAAAAGTTATAAATTGATTTGTAGGTCAATGAGTGAAATAAGTATTTGACCGCTTCGACTTAGTACTTGTTGGCTAAACCCTTGTTAGCAATCACAGAGGTCAGACGTTTCTTGTAGTTGGCCCCACATTTGCACACATGTCAGGAGGGATTTTGTCCCTCTCCCCAGATCCTCTCCTAGGGCCTCATTCAATTGTGATTTGGTCAATTGAATAGGGCTCTAAATAAGCACATAACATATATTTTTTAAAGTAGTTTTTAGTTAGTAAACATCTATCCAAAAGCAAGGTTTTCACCAACTAAAAACTACTTTCAAAAAAATATGTTATGTGCTTATTTAGAGCCCTATTCAATTGGGTAAGTCGCAATTGAATGATGGCCCAAGTCATTAAGATTTGGAGGCTAATGTTTGGCAACTTGAACCTTCAGCTCCCTCCACAGCTTTTCTATGGGATTAAGGTCTGGAGACTGGCTAGACCACTCCAGGACCCTATTGTGCTTCTTCTTAAGCCCTTCCTTTGTTGCCTTGGCTGTGTGTTTTGGGTCATTGTTGTGCTGGAATACCCATCCATGACGATTTTCAATACCCTGGCTGAGGGAAGGAGGTTCTCACCCAAGATTTGACAGTACATGACCCCGTCCACCGTCACTTTGATGCGGTGTAGTTGTCCTGTCCCCTTAGCAGTAAAACACCCCCAAAAGCATAATGTTTCCACCTCCATGTTTGACGTGGTGGTTGTTGTTCTTGGGGTCATAGGCAGCATTCCTCCTCCTCCAAACACGGCAAGTTGAGTTAATGTCAAAGAGCTTGATTTTGGTCTCATCTGACCACAACACTTTCACCTAATTCTCCTCTGAATCATTCAGATGTTCATTGGCAAACTTCAGATGGGCCTGTACATGTACTTTCTTGAGCAGGGAGACCTCTTAAGATTTTCAGTATTTCAATCCTTCATGGCGTAGTGTGTTACCAATTGTTTTCTTGGTAACTATGGTCCCAGCTGCCTAGAGATAATTTACAAGATCATCCTGTGTAGTTCTGGGCTGATTCCCCACCGTTCTCATGATCATTGAAACTCCACAAGGTGAGATCTTGCATCGAGCACCAGACCGAGGGAGACTGGTAGTTATTTTGTGTTTCTTCCATTTGCGAATAATCGCACCAACTCTTGTCACCTTCTTGCCAAACTGCTTGGCGATGGCCTTGTAGCCCATTCCAGCCTTGTGTAGGTCTACAATCTTGTCCCTGACATCCTTGGGTAGCTCTTTAGTCTTGGCCATGGTGGAGAGTTTGGAATCTGATTGATTGATTGCTTCTGTAGACAGGTGTCTTTTATCAGGTAACAAGCTGAGATTAGGAGCACTCCCTTTAAGAGAGTGCTCCTAATCTCAGCTCGTTACCTGTATAAAAGACACTTGGGAGCCAGAAATCCTGCTGATTGATAGGGGATCAAATACGTATTTCACTCATTGACCTGCAAATCAATTAATAACTTTTTTTGACATGAATTTTTCTTCTTTTTTTTTTGGTATTCTGTCTCTCACTGTTAAAATACACCTATCATTAAAATTATAGACTGATAATTTCTTTGTCAGTGGACAAACGTTCAAAATCAGCAGGGGATCAAATACTTTTTTCCCTAGTATATAAAAGATTACCACAGTCATCTATGCAAATGACTTATAGCGAGTGTTAAAATTAGTTGGCAACAAATTCATGTCTCAGACCTGCTAAAACCTAAAACTAAAACATTCTCCACATAGTTCAACCCTCTGATGGTGCACAACTGGTTTATTCTGTTTCTTTTAAACCCGGTGTGTTTGTGTGTGACGAGGTTTCACTATTATATGACCATTTCTACACTTTACAAGTGTTTTTAAAGTGGTATTTATATTAAATAACAGTTCATACCCCAACATGTAGTCTAAATTCAATGCAGGGACTGGGGATGATTTTGATTAAAGACACATACGCACACAAACACCCACACTATACATGTGTCATCTAAAATTATGCAGGAGTACATAAGCAGGCATTTTTTTCTCTGTTTTAATGATAACGGTAGATATCTGCTAAAGCTATTAATGGGGGTGAAAAGAGCTGCAATGGCAATTTTCCCATAGGAAAAAGACTGCATCAAAACCCTGTGAAGCACCTAGCATTCTCTGCAATGCTTAGTAAATCTCTTCTAAAGTGTTCACCTGTTATATCATGTAAATTTGACATCTAATAAAATTTGAAAATAATTCTTTGAAGATGCATTATGTAGTCACTGTACTGGATGTTCAAACACTTCACAAAAGTAATTAATGCCTTAAAATGGTTCTTCAAACATTGTGCATAAAAGTTGCAACAACAAACAATCACCTATAACCTTCCGATGCACGTCATGTTTTAAATCAAACAAGATAAGGCTACACCCCTTATGTCATGGTGTTTATTAGAGAAAGCTGCCAAACAAGACATTCATTCATTATTGTTCCTTGGCTGTGAACAGTTTTGCCTATTTAAGATTCAGGAGACTTCTCCATCCAGCCAGTTTGCATAGCAAATAGGCAGTACAAGAGAGGTCCATTGTTGGAACTGGTAAGTAAACCAACTTTGCATGTTTCAATGAATTAGTAGGGTAGAATATTTTTTTATAGCAGGAGGGGTTACAGAGAGGAAATTAAATTAGTTTTAACCTGTTTGCCCATGTCCAAACATAGATTCTCTGTTTATATTGCTTGCTTCACTCTATGAAAAAACAAATATGTGTTTTTATCTCTTAATTGTGATCTTATTTTGAGATTATGTTATAGATATAGTACATCTTTTAATTTGGTGTAACATGAAAATATGTTACACATTTTAACATGTTCTGTTATTTAATCCTACTGAAAAGTATACACATCCTTATTAAATTTGTGATTCGGCCAATTCTAATGGGCTCTATATAAGCACATAGCATTTTTTTTTTTTACAGAAGTTTTTAGTTAGTGAACTTCTATCCAAAAGCAAGGTCTTCACTAAGTAAACACTTCTGCAAACAAATATGCTCTGTGCTAATATAGAGCCCTATTCAATTGGCCGAATCGAAATGTAATAAGGCTGATAATTGGTATATTGGTAATTTTACCACTCCAGTAATGTTTAACAAAACAGTTATTTATGCAACAAGCAACTGTCAGTACTGAAATGAAATGAAAGGTATTGGTGCAGATTTATTAAAACGATACAGAAGAGGATACACATAGTGTATCATTTAAAACTAAAAGTATACATGTACTTTATCAATTAAATGTTATTTAAAAAAATTTGTTTTACACCAAATTTATTTTCTACTCATTAAGAGCATGGTGACATTTCTTTCTAATGTACAATCATTGCCAATAATTGTTAATCATACATGGGGTGCTGACCACATTGTGTTCAGTCTAAAGCCATACAAATAAAAAGACAGAGCATGGCCAGAACCCAAAAATATCTAAGTCTAATTATCGCAAAAACTATTTGGCTTCCTTAATTTAAGGTATTATATTGTTTAATATTTCACCGATTCACATTGTTTGCAACCTATAATATTCAAACATTTTCTGCAAATATATGTTTAAGAATGTGCTAAATCACTGTTTATCTCTCTAACCCTCTATTAATCTCTCACCTATAATATTTATTTAAATATATACACAGTCGAGTCACATTATTATACTAATATCCCAAATAACCACTGTGTGCAGCACGGACAGCAGCTAGACAGCGTGGTAGTGAGTCAATAAGATGCTAGGAGGGTGGCAAGTGTGTCTGGAGCCATGCAGACTGCAGTCCCCCCGACAACTGCTGATGAGTGAGTAGTGGAGGATCCATACAGTGAACACGGTGATCAAGGTGGTCCCACCGTAGCTCTATGGGGTACAAGTCCTGGGAATTTAGAGGCTAAGGAAGTACTTAGAAGTCTTCATTGTGCTCCTCCAACAAATCCTGGATAATTCTGGCCGTATGACATGTTGCATTGTCCTGCTGGAAGATCCCATCAGCTCCAGGGAAGACAATCAACATGTATGGGTGTACTAGATGTGCAAGGATAGATATATAACCCAATCATTTGAGAATGCCTTCTAGAGCTTTGAGTGTATCCGGACAATGCCAAGAAAACATTCCCCAGACCATAATGCTGCCGCCACCAGCTTGTGTTTTTCTAACAATGGTTACAGAGTGTTTGTTCTCAGAGGCTTCGCGTCTGACACACCAATGTCTGCCCAGAAAACGTGTCTCATCATTCTTTGTAAATTTCTGATGATGAACCCTCGTCAGCATGGGTGCAGTGAGCAGCTGTTTGCTTCGGAGCCACATATGCAACAGGGTTGGCTGTACTTTTGTTTTGTTTGGATGGTGAGTTGCTCAACTGTAGTGTGTCGGTTGGCCCTCACACACCTTTGCAGGCAACATTCACCTCTAACATGAATGACACGTGGTGCTCCACAGTCTCCACGCTGTTTATTCGCAATGGTGCAGTTTGTCCAGTCATTGTGCACTTCAATCACAGCAGCATGCGAAACGTTCACAAACTGTGCTGTTTCAGAAATACTGCCAACCTTTATCCATGACAACATAGTTGATATATTTGCAGAATGCCTACATGTCACGTGATATATACAGAAAACACTCTCACGACAAGTGCCGTATTTCACAGCTGATGTCAAAAGTAGGTGATGCTCATAATAAATGTGACTCAAGCGTATGTATATATATAATATAGATAGATAGAGGGGTGTAAAAAAATATCTGGAACAAACTGAAACACCACGTGAAGGAGTGTAACGTTGAAGCAACTAAACATCAATTACAAATGCAGAGGTGAGACATCTAAGGTTGACTGCCAATTAGCAGTATGTATCAGCTATAAAAGTAGTCTGACAATTAAAATGTGATAAGCGAGTTTTCAAAGCAAAATGGGGCAGTTTCCTAAAGTAATTATGGAAAATCTTGTAGCGCATAATAAGTAGTAGACTTCCACTTCCTGCAACCATCAAATAACTGGAGGCTTTTCTTCTGGAGGAATGGTGCAATATCCCACTGTTCAGGATTTGTATGACAACATTCCAAGAGGTACTGACGCTGTTCTGAAGGCAAAGGGTGGCTGTACTATTTATTATGTTCTTGATATTAATATATTGTTATTGACATTATTTTGATACTAATGAGGCGCAAAATAAAAACAGAAATAAAAAAAAGATTTTCATATTAATTTAAAACTGTATTTTAATAAGTTAATATGATATTTTCAAAGACAAAATAACATAATGATGTTGAATCATTACTACATTTTTGAGAGTGGGGAACGTTATGGTAAATAGGAAGACTCTTTCATTTGCTCTTTGCTAATGATGATGTACTGCACATATTAAATATTTAACCATAGAGGTAATTAAGCTAAGAGCTACATGAATCCATTTGCAATAAATAATTTATTTATTGACACTGTTTAAAATTGGGAGTTATCATTAATAACAATTTGCAGAATGGCATGAATTTTTATTTATTTATATATATTTATTTATTTATTGTTTTTATTACACCGGTTACTAATATTTTGAGGGGAAGTACTCAGAACACTCTGGGGGTTATATTGCACTAAGATCACAACTTTCACATTGAAGTGAGACATGTGAGATGGCATTCTTGAATTCCACTTGCACTGCAGGTTGTACTTCTTATCTATTACCTCTCTGTACAGTAGCCCTTTCACACACTGATCCTAAAATGTCTCTACCTTTTACTGTGAACTTTTATTCTTGCGTCCTTCTTTTTCTTTAATATATCTCCTTCCTGTATGTTACTTAATACTTTAATATATATGAAATATATTATATCACCCCTATTCTTCTGTCTTTTAGACCATTAATTATTTTAGTCCCCTTCATTTGAATTGTTTCTAATTTATTAATATCCTTTTGGATATATGGGGCCAAATGCGATTTGGCCAATTGAATAGGGCTCTATATAAGCACACAGCATATTTTTTTTACAGAAGTTTTTTAGTTAGTGAACTTCCATCCAAAAACAAGGTCTTCACTAACTAAAAACTTCTGTAAAAGAAAGCCCTATTCAATTAGCCAAATCGCATTTGGAGGAGGCCCATGGTCTCCAGAACTGGTGAAGTCTACTACCCAGCTTCTCTCTTTTTTTTTTAGAGAAATTTCCCTGTGATTGTTTGTAAGTAAGCTGGATACTGTAATGTATGAGGGCTCCAGACGGATGCTTTTTAATACATTTGCACATGAAGGGCCTCATTCTATTAGCGGCCGTAAATCGGCCGTAAGGCTGCGATTCCTTGCGGGGGTTCAGTTAACTCGCGATTCTATTATACGGCCCCGCAAGGATCTCCTTTTACGGCCGGCCGCATATCTTGGAACCGGCCGTAAGCTGTGAAATATAAAAACTCAAAAATAAATTCAAGCCTGCACTGTACAGCTCTGTAAATGCTAGGGATCATATTGGGGGACATGAGGATTAAAACGAACCCACTCTCAAGCTTGCACATCATCCCAAACCCGAGTTCAAATTAACTGTTTATTTTCCGGCTGCTGCGTGGGCATGTCTGAGGTGCTCCAAGCACTCTGGACTTTTTACATGGATATTTTACGGATATTAAAAATAAAATATTTTACGGATTTGAGTATAGGATAATTATGTGCTATTTTTTCTAACACCTAAAATCCCTTTATAGTCTTCTCAAAGTGCAGGATGGCTTTATTTGAGCTATTTTATGTGCTTAATTGGTGCTAGCGGGACCTTTTTCCTGCAAGTAAGCTGCGGCTCGCTTTTAGCCTTGCAGAGAGGTTTCCCGGAGCAATTGAATTGCAAAACTCTTGCGGCCGTTTTAGATCAAAGGCTTTCCTCTGGCGCGAGCGGCCGCAAGAGATAGCAAGGCACCGGCCGCAAGCCTGCCGGAGTCCCCGGCCGTAAGGGAATAGAATAGCAGAATAGCTTGCGGCCGGTCCTTGCGGCCCCGCAACGGCTGCGGCCGCTAATAGAATGAGGCCCGAAGTGTCTAGTCACAGCAAAGAATAGTCTTACATTATTGATAACAATTTCACCTAGAAGTCCAAAAATATTCACTATTTTGTATCCAGGTAAACTAAGAATATATGCTCATACAGGGTCATTTCTCTTTGACAGTTTTGCTGAGATTTAGAGCTATTTAGCTAATGGGAGGGGATACAGTAGATTGATTTGCTTTTTATAAAGGGGGGTGTTTTCTTTTTTTCTTTATATACATTTGTGTATCTGTTTATTTTTCAGGGACCAGACAAATGTTGAATGGTACTCTAAATGGCTATAAAGGGACATTATAGAACAGGGTTATAAGATTAGTGGGTTAGCGTGTATGGGCACACACCCTGGCATCCATTTTGGAATTAGTCGGCATCCAGCAATATTTAAATTTCAAGGGTGGTTACATGGAACAAAGGGGGAATTAATTCCCCAATTTAGAGTAAACCTATGTTCAATCATTTGAACAAGATAAGGGTGGATGTTATATTTTTTACAGGAGATGTTACTATAAAGAACACAATACATTTCAGAGAGAATGGGTACAAGAAGTGTTATATTCTCCTTATGGAATAAAATAAATAAAAGGGGAGTAGCTATATTGATTAGAAAAGGAAAGAATATTGAGATCTCTGTATTAGATCTTGACTTTGAGGGATATTATATTATTGCCGATATAAAAATAGACCACTTTAAAGCTATTTTGTGCAATATTTATTTACCTAGTAAATTGAATTGTGGCTTTTTTGATAAACTGATTAATAAACTAATACCATGGAATGGAATAGCCCTCAAAATCAATCAAAGGGTGACGCGTTATAAATATAACACCAAGAAAAGGTGTTACTCTCATCATGAGAGATTGCAATGCTAAAATAGGGAACCATAACATGCCTGGAATAATGGGCAAGTTTGGCCTTGGAGTACAAAATGAAGCAGGTCAGAGATTTCTGTCAAGAAAATTCTTTGGTCATAGCAAACACCCTCTTCCAACAGCCTCCAAGAAGACTCTACACACGTGGACATCGCCAGTTTGACAACATAGAAATCAGATTGACAATATAATATGCAGCTAAAGATGGAAGAGCTCATTACAATCAGCAAATACAAGACCTGGAGCTCAATGCGGCTCAGACATGAGCTTCTTATTGCAAAGTTCAGAATTAAAATTGTCTGATGCGGCTTTGAAAGTAGCCCAGGAAAGTAGGAAAGAGAAAGGTAGTGGAGATAAGAAAATATTTGTCCAGCTGAATGCAGATTTCCAGAGGATAGCAATAAGAGACAATTAGATATTCTACATTGAGCAATGTAAAAATATAGAAGATAACATAATAAGAAAATCAAGAGATGTCTTCAAGAAAATCGGGATGTCAAGGGAAACTTTCATGTCAGAGTGGGCGGGATAAAAGAAAATATGGTAGGGACTAAACAGAAGCAGACCAGATAAAGCAGAGTTGGCAGGAATACACAGACTATCTAACAATAGTGATGACCTAAATAGTTTGTCCAATGAGCTTGAGCTAAACATCTTGGAGAGTGAAGTGAGATGAGCCTTAGGAAGCCTTGCTGATAACAAGGCTGCAGGAGTTGATGGAATCCCAGCTGAACTATTGAAAACCCTACAAGATGATGCTGTGAAAGTGTTGCTTGCCTTATGCCAACAAATTTGGAAAACTCAACAATGGCCAATAGACTGGAAAACAAATTGGTTCAAGATCAGGAAAGGATTTAGAAAAGGTTATAAATTGTCACCTTATATATTCAACTTACGCGGAGTATATCATGTGTAAAGACGGGCTGAATGAATCCAAAGCCGTAATCAACAACCTCAGATACGCGCATGATACTACTCTGATGGCTCAAAGTGAGGAGAAACTAACGGACCTATTGATGAGGGTGAAAGAAGAGAATGCAAAAGTTGGCCTGCTGCTCAACGTTAAAAAGACAAAGATCATTACAAACCGCAATCTCAGTTCCTGGCAAAAAGATGAGGAAGTAGTTGAAGCAATGAAAGATTTTATTTTCCTGGGATCCAATATCTCTTCAGATTGTGACTGTAGCCATGAAATAAAAAGATGACTGCTTCTGGAAAGGAAAGCTATGACAAACTATGAAAAAGTAAAGATATTACACGATCAACAAAGGTCTGCATAATTAGAACGATGGTATTTTCAATAGTTACATAAAAATGTGAGAGCTGGACCAAAAAGAAGGCTGAGTACCAGAGAATTGATGCCTTTGAATTGTGGTGTTGGCAAAAACTGCTTAGAGTCCCTACGACTGCAAGAAGATCCAATAAATAAAAAGGTGGGAGCTTTTTTTTGCACTTCCCGGTCCCCCTCCAGCATCCACTGACAAAACAAAGTATATATATATATATATATATATATATATATATATATGTATATATATATATATATATATATATATATATATATATATACATACAGTGTCTTGCAAAAGTATTCACCCCCCTTGGCATTTTTCATGTTTTGTTGCTTCACAACCTGGAATTAACATAGATTTTTGAGGATTTGCATAATTTAATTTACAGAACATGCCCACAACTTTGAAGATGTTTGTTTTTTCTTATTGTGAAGCAAACAACAAACAGGACAAGATAACAGAAAATGTCAATGTGCATATCTATTCACCCCCCTAAAGTCAATACTTTGTAGAGCCACCTTTTGCAGCAATCACAGCTCCAAGTCGCTTTGGATAAGTCTCTTTGAGCTTGGCACATCTTACCACTGGGATTTTTGCCCATTCCTCCTTGCAAAACTGCTCCAGCTCCTTCAAGTTGGATGGTTTGCACTTGTGAACATCAATCTTTAAATCTGACCACAGATTTTCTATTGAATTAAGGACGGGCTTTGACTATGCCATTCCAACACATTTACATGTTTCCCCTTAAACCACTCAAGTGTTGCTTTAGCAGTGTGTTTGGGGTCATTGTCCTGCTGGAAGGTGAACCTCCGTCCTAGCCTCAAATCATGCACAGAGTGGTACAGGTTTTGTTCAAGAATATCCCTGTAATTAGCACCATCCATCTTTCCCTCAACTCTGACCAGTTTCCAAGTCCCGGCTGATGGTGTTCTTTGGGTGATGTGTTGGGTTTGCGCCAGACACAGAGTTTTCTTTGATGGCTGGAAAGTTCAATTTTAGTCTCATCATACCAGAGCACCTTCCTCCATACATTTTGGAAGTCTCCCACATGCCTTTTCGCAAAATGTGCCATTAGTTTTTTTACTGAAAGTAATGGCTTTCTTCTGGCCACTCTGCCATACAGGCAAAGTCTATGGAGCGTACGGCTTATTGTTGTCCTATGTACAGATACTCCAGTATCTGCTGTGGAACTCTGCAGCTCCTCCAGGGTTACCTTACATCTCTATGCTGACTCTCTGTTTAATGCCCTCTGTGAGTTTTGGTGGGCGCCGTCTCTTGGCAGGTTTGCTGTTGTGCCATGTTCTTCCCATTTGGTTATGATAGATTTGATGGTGCTCCTGGGGATATTTTTTTTATAACTTAACCCTGACTTGTACTTCTCAACAACATTGTCCCATGGCAGTGTTTGGTTAGTGGTGCCTCTTGCTTAGGTGTTGCAGCCACTTGTGCCTTTCAAAAAGGTGTGTATATGTAATGACAGATCATGTGACACTTAGATTGCACACAAGTGGACATCATTTCACTAATTATGTGACTTCTGAAGGTAATTAGTTGCACCAGCGCTTTTTATGGGCTTCATAACAAAGGGGGTGAATACATAGGCACATGCCAATTTTCTGTTTTCTATTTCTAAAAAATAGTTTGATGTATATATTTTTCTCATTTCACTTCACCAACTTAGACTATTGTGTTCTGATCCATCACATAAAATTCAGATTAACAAAACATTGAACTTAAGGCTGTAATGTAACACAATAGGTAAAAAGTCAAGGGGGGGGGGGGTGAATACTTTTGCAAGGCACTATATATATATATATATATATATATATATATATATATATATATATATATAACAGTGGTACCTGAATTCTGGACAGCAGGATGAGTACCAAGGTAGCATTTCCCATAGGGATCAATGTAAATTGAAATAATGTATACTGGGCTCCAGATTTTTCACATTTTATTTTGAACTGATGGTCTCGTTTTTTTATACAAAACCTTAAAACTTAACCGACATAAATAAAAAACAACAGTTACATCAAATAATAGAATGTAACTGTACTGAGAGGAATTGAGACTAATGGGATGGTGGTGAGGTAGAGGAGAAGGAGGAGAGAGGTTATTGCTTGGAACTTTCGTTCTTGTAAGCACAGGCTGCACAATGGATCTTACAGACACATGATGTACATTGGCACTTACAGGCACAGGATGCAGAGTGGTTCTTACAACACAGGCTACAAATTGTCTATTGTAAGTACAGGATGCACATGAGCTCTTACAGACACAGGCTGCCGATTGATTCTTACAGGTACAGGATGCACATTGTCTCTTACAGGCACAGGGTACAGATTGGCTCTTACAGATACAGGCTGCACATTATCTCTTACAGTCACAGGCTGCACTTTGACACTTACATGCACTGGCTGCGCATTGGCTATTACAGGCACAGGCTGCACATTAGCTCTTACAGATACAGGGTGCAGATTGGTCCTTACACAGGCTACTCTTGGGCTCTTGCATACATAGGCTGCACTCCCATGAGGGAGGGAGGCCGCAGGAGGGCCGAAGAGTACCCCCTCGACACAGATTCAGCTGGACTGCCCTCTCAGTGCAGGGCAGGGGTGCCTTGCACCTGCTGCACTGGCAGTAGCTCAGCCTCTATATATATATATATGAAAATCTGCATGTTTAAACAATCATTTTTAATTATTTTTAAAAAGAAATATTAAAATCATAATTGAGATGTTAATATCTAATAGTTAGGAATCTGAATGATTTATAGGAGCCAGACAGAATGTTTTTGGGAGCCTGGAGGAAAGCCTTTCATAGAGATATATTATATACAGTGGATATAAAAAGTCTACACACCCCTGTTAAAATGTCAGGTTTCTGTGCTGTAAAAAAAAAAATTGGAACAAAAATCATTTCAGAACTTTTTCCACCTTTAATGTGACCTATAAACTGTACAACTCAATTGAAAAACAAACTAAAATCTTTTAGGTGGAGGGAAGAAAAAAAGAAAACTAATGTGGTTGCATAAGTCAGCACACCCTCTTATAACTGGGGATGTAGCTGTGTTCAGAATTAAGCAATCACATTCCTAATCGTGTTAAATAGCAGTCAGCATACACCTGCCATCATTTAAAGTGCCTCTGATTAACCCCAAATAAAGTTCAGCTGCTCTAGTTGGTCTTTCCTGAAATTTTCTTAGTCACATGCCACAGCAAAAGCCATGGTCCACAGAGAGCTTCCAAAGCATCAGAGGGATCTCATTGTTAAAAGGTATCAGTCAGGAGAAGGGTACAAAAGAATTTCCAAGGCATTAGATATACCATGGAACACAGTGAAGACAGTCATCATCAATTGGATAAAATTTGGCACAACAGTGACATTACCAAGAACTGGAGCTCCCTCCAAAATTTATGAAAAGACGAGAAGAAAACTGGTCCGGGAGGCCTACAGCAACATTAAAGGAGCTGCAGGAATATCTGGCAAGTACTGGCTGTGTGGTACATGTGACTGCAATCTCCCGTATTCTTCATATGTCTGGGCTATGGGGTAGAGTGGCAAGACGAAAGCCTTTTCTTGCGAAGAAAAACATCCAAGGCAAGCTATATTTTGCAAAAACACATCTGAAGTCTCCCAAAAGCATGTGGGGAAAGGTGTTATGGTCTGATGAAACCAAGGTTGAACTTTTTGGCCATAATTCCAAAAGATATGTTTGGTGCAAAAACAACACTGCATATCACCAAAAGAACACCATACCCACAGTGAAGCATGGTGGTGGCAGCATCATGCTTTGGGGCTGTTTTTCTTCAGTTGGAACTGGGGCCTTAGTTAAGATAGAGGGAATTATGAACAGTTCTAAATACCAGTCAATATTGGCACAAAACCTTCAGGCTTCTTCTAGAAAGATGGACATGAAGAGGAACTTCATCTTTCAGCATGACAACGACCCAAAGCATACATCCAAATCAACAAAGGAATGGCTTCACCAGAAGAAGATTCAAGTTTTTGAATGGCCCAGCCAGAGCCCAGACCTGAATCCGATTGAAAATCTGTGGGGTGATCTGAAGAGGGCTGTGCACAGGAGATGCCCTCGCAATCTGACAGATTTGGAGTGTTTTTGCAAAGAATAGTGGGCAAATCTTGCCAAGTCAAAATGTGGCATTCTGATAGACTCATACCCAAAAAGACTGAGTGCTGTAATAAAATCAAAAGGTGCTTCAACAAAGTATTAGTTTAAGGGTGTGCATACTTATGCAACCATATTATTTTATTTTTATATTTTTTCTTCCCTCTAAATAAAAGATTTGTTTGTTTTTCAATTGAGTTGTACAGTTTATAGGTCACATTAAAGCACAGAAACCTGAACTTTTAACAGGGGTGTGTAGACTTTTTATATCCACTGTAAGTATACATGTTAGGCTCTAAGAAATTTTCACCACTGTATAAACAGTGTGCAAAAGAATAGTAGATTGGTGGGAACATTAGGATGCCTGAAACAATTAATAACCTTTTTTCCTGACCAGAATCTCAAAAAAATTGTGATTGCACTACAATGCATTATCACAGCGCCGTTCGAGTTGCGGCACGTCGGAGGGGAGAATAGTTCTTTGCCTTCCGTGGAACTTGATGGCGCCCGAAAACTGATAGCTCCCTCTGGCGGATAGCTCCTGTAACTGTGGCGGTCAGTGCTGCAGATGAAATGAGCAGGCAAAGAGGGATAGATCCTGAAAATACATTGTGGCTTCATTTGCATACCCTGCCCAGTTTCCGAAAGTGCAGAGGAAATCCCTTAGATTCTAAGCAGGAAAAGGACTATCACATATATAGTTGTCAGCAATGCGGGTTGTTGCTAACGCTTGCGGGCTTGCAAAGCGAGCACGCTGCAAATGTGGTCCACAAGAAGCGAGGACTGCAGTTGCTGGCAACGATTGCCGAAGGCCATAGGCGCTCATCCCTACGACCCCCTACGACTTTCAAACCGTGAGGGGACGAATTTGCGGAGGTGGAGGCTCCCACGTCGGCTGAAATGAGCATCAGGGTCATTGAAGCCCGCAAATGCAGAGCCTCGTAAAGAGAGGGGCCCATTTGCGGAGGTGGAGGCTCTACAGCGCCTCACAACCGGTTACAAACCACCACACAAGTGGGACAAACATAAACACGCAATGACTAACTACAGACTTACACAAAAATATACCAGCTGCGGGACTTAGAAAAAAATAAATTGCGGTCTTACACAAAAACAGCTACGACCCGCGGGACTTAGAAAAAATCCATTACAGACTCGCAAAAATACGACCTTAACGGACAACCCATGCACAGCGCAAAACATTAAAAACACACAAAAATAAAATAAAAACCTTACCCACACCAAAGGGGGAAACCCAGGACCTCTGCAACACAGCTTAAACCTCGAATTCGGTCACATTTACAAAGTTTAGCCACTCGAAAATCTCCTAAGCAACAGAAAAAATGGCCGCCCGAAAAAAACGAAAACGAGGCTACACGACCCATAAAGCCGCTAAATACCACAAAGCAAATACGGCTTTTACAAAAACCTGTACGACCTACAACATACACCATTAGAAAGGACGCTAAATCATACAAACTCGCCTACCACATACACATTCACCGCCATTTTACAACACTAACTTACAGAATGCGGAAGTACCCAGCTATACTAACGGCTTCCCCTTGAGCACGCAGCCTATTTACACTACACACTGCACACATTGCTGACATTTACACCTCAGCTCCACAACATTGCAAACCTACATTGTACGCTGCAGGAACATGAAAACAGATTGTCAGTTCTTCAGCACAATGCTTCCTGCATGTATTACTTACAAATAGGTAAAGTATATTAATTTATTCAATGACTAATTATTTAATTAGCATAACAAAAACATATACACAAAAAAGCACCAACGCTGCTCATACCACACAAATTACACCAGGGGACAGCCTTGCAATAAGCGCAAAAAGCAGATCAGCGCCGACCTTACAATGACAGCAAAAGCGCCACTGCAAAAAAAAAATGCAACAACCGCGAAGCTCGCAATGAGCGCCGAGATCTCAGACCACTACAAAAAATAATGTCTGTGCCAAACAGCATTCCTTCACTAACAATTCTATTGCCGTCACTTTTTGAAGAACAATTCGCTAGTTTAATATATTTTTAAGCATGCTAAAGTTTTACCAGTACTGGTACTCTTCAGAAGTTATATTTTGTCTTTGCATTTACAAAATATTCAGGCACTATAGGATTCTGGGTATTGTTACTCTGCTATTGTTCAGTTAGTGTATTACTTGAATTCAAACATCCAGCAGGAGGAGGTCCCTCAATACTATTTCCCTTCCTCCTAAAACAACATGTACAAGGACATAAGAGACCACTGGACATAAACTTTACTAATTATTACCTCAGAAACAGATGCAAATTTAATATACACATTAAACTGAAACAAAAGTATTTCCCTTGTCACTATATCACATTTTATATATGTCACTATGTTTGTTTTTTGACATATTTATCCTGTTATTATTAGTGTATTATTACACATTTACATAAACATCTCTTCTTTTCAGACAGCTCTGGAATAACACGAAGCCCAGTATATACAGTGCGCGCATGCGCAACGTGTAAGACACTCCTGTCACACATTCACCAATCAAACACCGAGTACCGTGTTCGGCCTAAGTTCTCGCGAGATGTGGCTACCTGAAGCTCGATTCAAACTTAGCAGCTAACGTGCGGCGGATGGGAGGAGAGTGGAGGCTGAAGGGGATCGGTGGGCGCTTGTGGTACGGTGACCGAGGGGCGGGCGAGCCGTTAGTGGGACTTGTGTGGGTGTATTAGTTATTACTGTAGAGAGCAGACGCCTGTCATGGAGCTGCCATAGTATGAATAGTCTAAGTACAGTAGGTCAGGGCTGTGTCATATAGTGCTGTGTGTGTAAATGGATGGATAAATGTGCATGGACTTATATATTGTGATTGTTATCACGTAAATCGGAACATTGCTAGTGCTTATGATAGATATTTACATATTTCTTATTGTATTATTGCTTGAAATTATTATTATTTGTAGTTATTATTAGTTTCCTATTATTATTGTTGTTATTATAATTAAAATTACCTTTTTTTTTAGATTGGCTCATTGTGCATAGGGTTGTGTGTGTGTATATATATATATATATATATATATATATATATATATATATATATATACATACACACACACACTGATAGTTGGCTTATTTGGAGGGGTGGGAGTTTTATCATATTTTATTTATGTTTATTTTAGACTGGTACCTAGATCATTGTGTGCTTGCTCTGAATGGGGATTTATTAATATTTACTTATTTCTTATTTTATTTCTATCTAGCTTTTACTTTAGACTGTCAGCTGGCTCAGTGAGGAGGGGTCTTGCTCTTAATAGGGTTTTAATCCTACTTACTTATATTATTTAGTTTTATTTTAGACTGGATGCATTGTTTCTATATCTTTATTGTATTACTTCTATATTTATATCATTTTAATATTTTGTCCATATAGCTCTTACTTTGGACTGTCAGCTGGCTCAATGAGGAGGGGTCTTGCTCTGAATGTGGCTTTAACCATACATGCTTATTTTCATTAGTTGTATTTTAGACTGGAAGCTTGCTCATAGTCTATGGCACTGTGATCTAGATGGGGGGTTATATATCTGTGTAGGTTACACTTAAGACTGGTAGCTGCCTTAATGAGGAGGGCTCTTGGTCTGAATACATACTTATTTGTATTATTTACTTTTATTTTAGAATGGAAGCTTGCTCATATTCTATGGCTCTGTGATCTGGATGGGGGTTTTATTATAGGCATTTTTATATATCTTGGTAGCTGGCTTAATGAGGAGAGGGGGGTGCTTGGCCGGAATTTATACTTACAATACATACTTATTTTTATTATTTCCTTTTTATTTTATATTGGAAGCCTGCTCATAGCCTATGGCGCTGGGATCTGGATGGGGATTTATCATATGCATCTTTAGTATATCCGTTTAGCTTACACATTACACTGGCAGCTGGCTCAGTGAGGAGGGGGCTTGCTCTGTGGATCTTACTATCTAGCTGTCAGTCTATGGGCGGATACTGCCACTCCCCTCTGTTATTCTAGACTGCCTTGTCTCTTATCTTGCATTTTTATAAAATGTTGTCTTTTTCCACAATATAATTGTCATTATGAGCTTTATTCTACTAATTATCATATATCTGGATTATATTAGATCCAGTAGCTGCAAGTGTTACATTATATAAGGACCATGTATCTCAAGCTGCTCCCACAGAGGAAGATAGATGGTATGATCCCTTTTTTTTATGAATTAGCTTATTGGTACACGTGCGTTTCTAAAATCACTATGGTCTTGCTTTAGTATTTTCAGAAAAAAAAGAATGTTTTATTATATATATATATATATATATATATATATATATATATATATATATATATAATCTATCCTTGCTTTTTATCCAAGTGATGCTAAACTGTGCAATGACCTTCAGTTGGATGAAGCGAGCATGCATGCCTGTCATGTCTTATAGGTCACTGTGGACATTACCTTATGTCCAGATAGTGCTGGTCTCAGCACAATGTCATTGATAGTATAATGTGTGCCTATCTCTGTCAAATTTTCAATTGATGTCTTACATTTAAAACACACACCACGTAAAATCAGTACAGCTGGCTCCTAAATATTTTTCTAAACTATCCTTTCTCTATCCTTGCACCTGGATAATCTGCATGGCTCCTAAATTTAGATATTTTTATGCACCCCTGTGTGTATAGTATATATATATGTATATATATATGTATAATATATATATGTATGTATGTGTGTGTGTATATGTATGTATATGTATATGTATATATATATATATATATATATATATATATATATATATATATATATATATAGTTGTGAGCGTACGAGCTGTTGCTAACGCTTGCGGGCTCGCATAGCGAGCCGCGGCCCTCGCGTAGCGGGGGGCGCGGGCGAGGGCCTCAGTTGCTGGCATGGAGCGTCAAACGATCCTTGCCAGCAACTGCAACCGTCGCAAACTTTACGTCGCAACGCAAAAAACCATACGAGACACGTTACCACACATTACGACCTCGCAAAAATCGTCCGCAACTCGCGAACATGACAAAATTAAAAACACAATAAATACACACAGCACATACATAAAAAGCTTACCTACAGCAAGAGGAAGAATCAAGGACCTCAAAAAAACAACTTACACCTTCATTTAACTAAAAATAAGAGTTTAGACACTAAAAAATTCGCTTAGCAACAGAAAAAATTGCCGCCGAACAAAACGAAAACAAGGCTACAGCACTCTAAAGACGCAAAACACCACAAACGACCTACGGATATTCCGATACAGACGTATGCCACACATTACCCGCCATTTTACGCCATATCGGAAGTACACAACTACGCTAACGGTTTCGTCTCGCGCACGCACACTATTACACTGCACACATTCATTACGCTTACACAGCAGCTCCACACCACTAATGCTGCAGCAACATCAAAACAGATTGCCAGCTCTTCAACACAATGCTTCAAAATACGTAAAGTATATTCATTTATTAATTGTATTATATATTTCAGTACTATACACAAAGCGCCATCAGCTACCTTACAATTTCATTGCCGTCCTTTTTTGATGGGCAATTCGCTAGTATATAATAGTTGTCAAACTGCGAGGTGCGTAGGACTTAGCCAAGGAGCACCAAAGGCGCTCATCGCTGTGAGCCGCTGACACGTAGCACTTGGGCGATTAGCGTCAAAGGCGTCCATCGCCTGCAAGGCGAGCCGTTAAGCCACTACAACGCACTACAACTATCAGCACTAACACGAAGAGGCAATGAAACACGCAGGACTTAGCCGAAAAACACTTCCTAAATGCGGGATCGCCTTGGCGTGCAAGCGTCGGACAAACGCAGGACAGATACGAGACGCAAAAAATTACGAGATTAACGGCCGAACGACGAAAATGAAAAAACAATAAAAACACACTAAATACACAAAAAAAAAAAATAACAAACATCACACGCAGCACGGGGCAACGGCTAGGAATGCACAGTTCAAACATTCATTACACTTTATAAGCAGGACACTAACACTCCCAATGTATTGTGTGCAGACGCAAAATACAAACATATTGTTAGCTCTTCAGCCTATTGCTCGCTGCAGATATGAATTATAAATAATTAAAGTATATTATTTTTTTTAAATAAATAATTCATTATTACTTAACTACATACACTTATAAATATATATCTCTCTCAGAGGACCAAAAGTACACAACGGGAGAGGCTCGCAATGAGCGCCGAAGGTCCTCGCAGAACAAAACTGTTTACATTCTGTGTCAAACAGCATTCCCATGGCTTTACATTTTATTGCCCCGTTATTTTTGACTGGCAAGTCGCTATTGTGTGTGTATATATATATATATCACATATATAGTTGTGAGCGTACGGGCCGTTGCTCACGCTTGCGGGCTCGCGTAGCGAGCCCGCGGCCCTCGCGTAGCGAGGGCTGCGGGCCTCAGTTGCTGGGATGGAGCGCCGAAGGCGCTCCATCCCAGCAACTGAGGCCCTTGCCCGCAGCGTACGGCCCGTTGCTCACGCTTGTGAGGGCCGCTGCTCGCGCAGCGAGCCGCGGCCCTCAGCTGCTGGAATGGAGCAGCCACCTCCTCCCCACAATCCCCCGCGCAGGGCCGCCCAGTCCCCGGTTCTGGTTCACCCCCCGCACAGCAAAGCGAGGGCCGCTGCTCGCGCAGCGAGCCGCGGCCCTCAGTTGCTGGAATGGAGCAGCCACCTCCTCCCCACAATCCCCCGCGCAGGGCCGCCCAGTCCCCGGTTCTGGTTCAAAGCGAGGGCCGCTGCTCGCGCAGCGAGCTGCGGCCCTCAGTTGCTGGAATGGAGCAGCCACCTCCTGCCACCTCCTCCCCACAATGCCCCGCGCAGGGCCGCCCAGTCCCCGGTTCGGGTTCACCCCCCGCACAGCAAAGCGAGGGCCGCAGGCAGGCATGGAGGTGCTCACCACCTCACTATAACTTCCCCCTACCCTCGGGGCGGACCCCCCAGGAGCACAGCGAGCCACGGACATACACGGGACTCCCCCGGGCTGCACAGGTGAGTAGAGCCTAATAGGGCTTCATGTGGGGTGACAGGGCACATGATAGGGCCTGGGACCACAGGAGTTACTGTGTTTTTTTTAAATATATATATATATATATATATAACACACAGTATATATATATATATATATATTAAAAAAACACACAGTGGATGTATATATATATATATATATATATATATATATATATATATATATATATATATATATATATATATATATATATATATATATATAAAGAAACACACAGCATATGTATATGTAATATATATATATATATATATATATATATATATATATAAAAACACACAGTGGATGTATATATATATATATATATATATATATATATATATATACTGTGTGTTTTTTTAATATATATATATATATATATATATATATAGCGAATATATAGTGTGTGTGTGTGTATGTGTATATATATATATGTATATAGTGTGTGTGTATATATATATATATGTATATAGTGTGTGTGTGTGTGTGTATATAGTGTGTGTATACAGTGTGTGTGTGTATATAGTGTATATATATTGCACGGCACATTACAGTCAGTCATTGTATATGTGCCTCATCTCCATCTTATTATGTGTGTATATATAATGTGTGTGTATACACACATTATATATACACACACATTATATATATATATATATATATATATATATATATATACACACACACAACATATTGTGTGTATATATAATGTGTGTGTGTGTATATTGTGCGTGTGTGTATGTGTATATAATGTGTGTGTGTGTGTGTGTGTGTATATATATATATATATATATATATATATATATATATATATATATATATATATATATAATGTGTGTGTATATAATGTGTGTGTGTGTGTGTGTATCACATATATAGTTGTGAGCATGCGAGCCCGCTCGAGCCATTGCTCACGCTTGCGGGCCGCCGAACAAAACGAAAACGAGGCTACAACACACTAAACACGCAAAACACCCCAAGAAACACGCAAAACACCACAAAACACCTACGGATATTCTGCTACAGACGCATACCACACATTACCCGCCATTTTAGAACAATGCGGAAGTACACGAGTACGCTAACGGTTTGGCCTCGCACACGCACACTATTGCACTGCACACGTTCATCACGCTTACACAGCAGCTCCACACCACTAATGCTGCAGCAACATCAAAACAGATTGCCAGCTCTTCAACACAATGCTTCAAAATAGGTAAAGTATATTACTTTATTAATCTATTAGTTATTTTATTAGTATACACCAAACAGCATTAGCTCACTTACAATTTCATTGCCGTCATTTTTTGACGGGCAATTCGCTAGTATATATATAACGGTGAGTGTACTTTTCATTCCGATATTCTAACTTAAAAAATACATATATATCATATATTTGTTTTATACAGAATGAATAAGAAAGTTAAAAAAATAAAACGTAAAGTATAAGAACATTTAAATAGGGTACTAGGTGTCAGGAATTGAAGTTCTTAAAATGCCATTTACTTCACTGTATAGGCTTTTTCTTCATGGTGTGAAAGAGCACAAAATTGTATGTTGAATGATCTGCTGTTTTTTTTTTATTTTTATAATACTAATAACACTTATAAGATTGACCCCTATACCATGGGGGGTCTACATTAAAAATTAGCCCCTGTGCATACAAGGTCCTTAACCGACCCTAGTCGCAGCTGTCGTTAACCTCCATGTAAGCTAACCTTTCATTGAGGACCCTAAGGACCTCCATAGTCCCTCTGGCTAAAAACCCCTCCTGAAAAAAATGAAAATAATTCAATGTAAAAAAAAAAATGAACTATACCTGTTAGGAGGAAAGTATACTTACATATCCTGTAATGCTCTCCAGAGACAATAAACAAAGCCCTCCGTCTTTGCCCTGGATATGTGTACTATCAAGGTTCATTGAAGAACACTGTCCTCTTAAGTCTTGATTGAAGCCCAAGTTCCTCATCTTCTGGCCAGCTGAAATGAAACTCCACTTTAAAAAATAAATAAATAAATCCAGCTCATAGGAGGAACTCCTGCACTGCCTGATGGCTTTGCGGTCTTAAATAGAGAAATATGTGTCAATCGTATTGTAAGCAAATCATAATTTTAATATTTGATTTCACCCTGCTCAACATTTCCATGGTTCAATTTCTAACCACAGGTTCATGGACTCCCATGGTATAGGGTTATATGAGATGCCATGGGGGTTTATAAGGTCCCCCATGGTTATAGTTAAATGTTCCATGGAGGTCTGTGGAGATTTCCATGGTATAAGGGTTCATTTTAGATGCCATAATGGTCCATAGGGAGCCCCGTCTCCTCAGCTTGTGGGCAGGAGGAATCCCTGGCTCATAGCGGTTATTGAGGGGGAATCCCAGAGATCCCCAGATTCATAGGGAATAGCAGGTCAGAGGGGTAATAAACCCCTGTATACTTTTTATTATTTATTAACCCCTTCCCTTCAATGGGAGGGGGTTATATACATAGATGGGATAAGGGGTGATATGATGGAGGCTAATGTTTAGGGTGTCAACAGGTATGCATTTCCTCACCTCCTGTCAGATGTTCAGGCATTGGGTGAGTATAAGCCCAGGTAGCTATCCTTTATTGGGGACTTTAACTGCAGATAAAGATTATATCAGGACAGCCTTCCAGATAGATAATGTAGCCACTGAAAAGATAGGCTGGTCAGACAGATATTCCTTTACCCCCTGGAACCAAATACTGGTAGAGATAGCTGTGCTGCTCCCTGAACTCTAATTTGATTTTTTTTTAAAGCAAATTAAACCCTATTTTGTGACCACTGCAGTGGCGCTTTAAAGAATAACTTTAGTTTACGAAGGTGGAAATCTCCTGAGAGCCTAAAACTTTTTTTCACTGTTGGCTCCTGAGAGCCTTAAACTTTTCTACTGTTAGCTCCCAAATATTTTCCTAAAGTATAATGCATCTATTTTTATTTAGAGCTTCCCTCTAGGCTACTAGGAATGATACCTGGTGTTTTCCGAACCCCGGTTTTTAGATGGGAGCTCCACCAACCTAATACCAAACAAATATGATTATTGATGTTTTTTGTAGCGTGTCAACAAATTTCATAGCGCTATACAGGGGTTCAGTACCAAGAAAATCTAAAAACAATATTAAATACATGGCAAAAAGTAGAGGGACCTGTTTTTGAGAATCTTACACGTTGATTTTTTAAAAGCACCTTATAACATTGAAAACTTGCAAACTTACAATCTAAAGGGATAAATAAAACAAAACGTGAAGTATTTAAAGTGAGGAAACAAGGGCTTGACATGTAATTGAGAATAGAGGGTTAATTAGTAATTCCATTTTTGGGTGTATATCACCTGTGAAAAATGTAGGTGATAGTGCTAAACCTGCATTATAAATTAACATAAATCATAGGTGGGTGAGAGTTCAGAGACAGCAGAGAGGCTGTGGCATGTGAAGTTCTAGGTCCAGAGGCAAAAGAAAACAAGGTAAATGGGAAAATGACAGTTGTAAAACTATATACCCACATAGCTCCTAAACTTGAGAGATTTTTGTCCAACCCTGACTAATAATATTAGTGGTTATGTAACCCATAAGCATATATTATTATTTTTATTTTTTTTGAGAAAATATTAATTTTATTAGATGTGTGTGGGTAGACTTTCATGTTGGATACGCCAACACTGTGGGTCTGAAATGCTATATCTTAAGTGTACAGCAATACAGAAAACTAAGGCATTAAACAGAGTTTTAATATTATTTAGACAGAAAGTGACACTATTAATATAAATGTCAAAGAATAAGTTGGCTCCTTATGAATAAGAATCATGGTAATTGTTGAGACATTACATGTTTTGAATGTATTTAGGAACTAGATATTACATTTTTAGAAGCCTGGGTAACTACTCCTACCTCACGGTCCTATTACTAGACTAGCGACTTGCCCGTCAAAAAATGACGGCAATAAGATTGTAAGGCAGGTAACGCTGTTTGGTTGAGACATTAATTTTGTTGGTGTTCCGAGATCCTTCGGCGCTCATTGCGAGCCTCATGCTAATAAAATAATTAATAAATGAATATACTTTACCTATTTTGAAGTAATATATGCAGGAAGCATTGTGTTGAAGAGCTGACAATCTGTTTTGATGTTGCTGCCGCATACAATGTCGGTTTGCACTGTTGTGGATGTCCTGTGTAAGTGTCAGCAATGTGTGCAGTGTGTCGTGTAAATAGTGTGCGTGCGCGAGGAAAATCCGTTAGGGTAGCTGTATACTTCCACATTGTGTAAGTTAGTGTTGTAAAATGGCAGCTAATGTGTATGTGGTACGCGGCTGTGGATGATTTAGCGTCCTTGTTAGTAATGTATCTTGGACCTCGTTGTTTTTTTCGGAAAACCTGTATGTGTTTTGTGGTGGTTTGCATGTTTAGGATTCTGTATCCTCGTTTTTTTTTTTTTTTTTTTTTGGCTGACATTTTTTCTTTCGTTTAGGGGATTTTCGTGTGTGTAAACTCTTGAATTTGTAGTTAAATTGAAGTGTAACTTCACGTGCAGACGTCCTTGGTGCCCCCTCTTGCTGTGGGTAAGCTTTTTATGTGTTTATTGTGTGTATTAATTGTGTTTTTAATGTTTTCATGTGCGTGGGGTTCGGGCGATAACGTCGTATTTTTGCGAGGTCGGAATGTCCCGCGGCTCGTATTTGTGGATGCTAAGTCCGTAAATTTTGCAGTGTAAGTCCCGCCTGCGGCTTATTGCAGCCGACGTGGGAACCTCCTCCTCCGCAAATGTAGACCTTCGCGAGCCCGCAGCGTTAGCAACAACCCGCATGTTCAAAACTATATATGTGATGTCATTAATAAAATCTGTATTGTCATTGGTATCGCATGTACACACTTCTGGCCCATCAAGCAGTGCACTTTGTTTGGTTCCAGACGACTGGATGTAATTAGCGTTTACATCTCAGATGCATGTAATCACTTGTAAGGAACACATGAATAGATTGTGCATCTTGCAAATGCTTTAAATCCTCTGTCTTAGACAAATGTAGCTCTGTTTAATCCTTTAATAATAGGTGTAATGACCACACTCTACAGTGCTAAGTGGAATCTTCAGTCACACATATTAGTATTTTTAGCCAGTATTGTGACCCATTAAATCTTTCCTTTCTTACGTTTGAAGAGAGAAGCAAAGCCATTCATCGTTGTGTTAGTACAGAAGATATGACAAACTAATTATCCTAATAATTTAAAAAGGACATCTGTATCCTGAGGACAAAACAAAGAAGGGAGAAGAAATAAAGCCGTGCATATACAAAAAATATTGTAATACAAACAAAAATAACAGCTCAACAATTGAAATCAGGGCTTGAGATATTTAAAAAGGCTTTATCCCTAAATTTTGCTTTTTGCTGCTATCTTTTTGGTTAGTTCTGTGTAAATGTTTATGCATGCTCAATTCTTTGGCACCCAGTAGAAGTATAAATTGCTCTAGATTTGGTAAACGTTTATCAAATCTGATTTAAAGGCATATTTACTTTTCATGGATTATGAGTGCATTTGTTTGCGTGAAACAAAATACCAAAATAAACCGTATTATACTTACCCTAAAGTTTGCTAAACCTCTTGAGTTGGCAAGCAGTTGATTTTCAGAGTTAACACCCCTGCTAAAACCAGCAAAAAATACATAATTTGTTTTGGCCTATCACAGGCAGCTAATACATTAGATCAATCAGTGATGGCAGTTTGTGCACAAAGGCATCATGGGATGTGTAGTCCCCTGCACACGGTAGCGGTGTAGTATACAATGTGCCATCAGGACAGAAAGTCCATTACACAATAACAATAAAGGGATAAGAATAAACCTTGTGGTGTTGATGAATAACATATAGTAAGGTGAAGAAATGAGTGGGTGAGCAGGTGATGCTTATTCTGTAGCATCAATATACAGACTACAGTTTTATGTTTTTGTTTGTCACAAATCCAAACAATGTTCTACAATTATTACTGTATAAACTGTAACCCATACACACACGTTTTCATTTATGTCAGACTAGTGGACATATAAAGCCATTCGTTGGGACCCCAGGAACGGAACCCCCATGAATGGCAAGAGTCGTCTATTAAACTTTTCTGTATGTTTTTTTTATTCCAGAAATATGTCTGGCTACACTTTTACAGCATCATGATTTTTTGAGACAAAGTTAACTTGCATGAAAACTGATTCAGAGATTGGTATAAACTTGACTGACCCAAATGATCTTGACGGTCATCCCTCTGCTTTGGCCCCATCATTGCGTCAAATGTTATGCTCACACAGGGACATCTTGTGATTTCTTTTGGTCTGCGTAGCTGTGTCTAATAGCAAATTATTACGTGTGAAACTTTAGTAACCTTATGGTTGAATGAGGTTCCAATAATAATTTGAAGCCACAAATAATTCAGATGTCTGACACTGCTTGGTACACAGTGTAACAGAAAAATATTCTTTGCAGGCTGTAATAAAGAAAAATATACATCAATCTCAGGCAGGGTAAATTCACTATAGATAGAGATACACACTTAAGACTTAAAAATAACATGTCATATGGGATGATTAGCACTCATTGGACATTCATTTGTGCTATTACAAAGGAGAAACCCGCTTTTGCATTTTGGATTGTACCCACCCCAGTGACTTTTCAGCCTCTTGGCTTTTAGCGTTGACGCAGTGCTGAACTCATAACGCAGTAAGCAAGGGGAACCAGGTAGTAGCATTATTCACAGTATTGGTCGAATAAGAATTTTTTAATATGAAACATTGAAATGGATTTTCATGTGTAATCACATATATGGTTGTGGATCTTATGAATGTTGGGGATGTTTGCGATGTTGATCGTGCAGTTGCGGGCCTGGAGCAGCGAGGCCCGCAGTTGCAGGGCTGCAATGAGCGCTGCAGGACTTTTATTTACGATAAACAATTGCAATACTGTAATTAAACATGAACATAAAAAAGACAAATAGCTATGCATATCTGCATTTAAAGAAATGGACTTGGAAGCTTAGAGTGTTAAAATAAATTAAAGGTTTATTCCTACTTTTTAACTTTCTAAAAATCTGTTAAAAATGCTCTATAAGGAACCTTTTTCTAGGTTTTTCTATATATATATATATATATATATATATATATATATATATATATGTATATATATATATATATATATATATATATATATATATATATATATATGTAATATATATATAATATATATATATATGTAATATATATATAATATATATATATGTAATATATATATAATATATATATATGTAATATATATATATATATATATATATATATATATATATATATGTAATATATATATATATATATATATATATATATATGTAATATATATATATATATATATATATATATATATATATATATGTAATATATATATATATATATATATATATATATATATGTAATATATATATATATATATATATATATATATGTAATATATATATATATATATGTAATATATATATATATATATGTAATATATATATATATATGTAATATATATATATATATATGTAATATATATATATATATGTAATATATATATATATATGTAATATATATATATATATATATATATATATATATGTATATATATATATGTAATATATATATATATATATATATATATATGTAATATATATATATATATATATATGTAATATATATATATATATATATATGTAATATATATATATATATATATATGTAATATATATATATATATATATATATATATATGTAATATATATATATATATATATATATGTAATATATATATATATATATATATATATATATATGTAATATATATATATATATATATATATATATATATATATGTAATATATATATATATATATATATATATATATGTAATATATATATATATATATATATATATATATATATGTAATATATATATATATATATATATATATATATATGTAATATATATATATATATATATATATATATATGTAATATATATATATATATATATATATATATATATATATGTAATATATATATATATATATATATATATGTAATATATATATATATATATATATATATATATATATGTAATATATATATATATATATATATATATATATATATATATATGTAATATATATATATATATATATATATATATATATATGTAATATATATATATATATATATATGTAATATATATATATATATATATATATATATGTAATATATATATATATATATATATATGTAATATATATATATATATATATATATATATATATATATATATATATATATATATGTAATATATATATATATATATATGTAATATATATATATATATATATATGTAATATATATATATATATATATACCTTAGATAACTATTGTATAAACATCAAACATTCAGTGAAAGATGTTGGGGGGGGGGGGACTAACAATGTCAAATTTCGTTGTTTTCTCAGGTAATAAAAATATATATGAATTTTAACGCTTGTCTTTGGCTACTGCACTCACGTCTGGCCCCCCACCGGCCGACTCTCCACAACCTTCCTCCAGGGTGATAGTTTATCGTTATGTAGTTTAGGATTAAGATATTATTATTATTATACTTTGTTGGTATTCTATCAATGGATTCCAAATATTGAGGAAGTTAGAGAGAGAATTTTTGAGTATGTGGGACAGTCTTTCATTAATGAGTAAATAATTTAACTTCTTAATAACCAAATGTAAGTGGTGAGAGGGATTTTCCCATTGTTAAGCAATATGGCTTTTTGTAGCTAACATTATAAATTGCATTCATTTATTTTGAGAAATGGTAAGAGAAGGTACGTGCCTTCAACCTTTGGAAGAATTTGGAGATCAAATATATCTGAAGCCTTTGCATAAACCTCCCACTCTTAATGTATCACTCGTGGGCATGTCCACCATGTATGAAAGAATTTTTAGCGAAATAGTTTCATTGCAAGTTTATACATTGCAAATTTCTTACAGTATAATGGTATAGTAAACTTCTCCATGTATCTTAAACTTTTTTCTTTCTTTTTCTTCTTTATTTTGATTAACCATAAAGGTTTAATATTACACAAAAATAAACAAAACAAAAATTTGAAAGGAAAAGAGGGCGGGGGGGGGGGGGGGGGTAGCGGAAGGGGATATAATCTCCATAATGCAGATCAGGCATTGAGTTTTATATTTATCTTTTTTTTTTTAGTTCCATATTTTTTAGAGTCTATATGTCCCAGCAGGATGCCCATTTGTTTTATTATTTTCATCTAGTTCTGCTGAAATAGCAATAATTGTGTATATGTATTGAATTTTTCTCTTAACTTCTTCTTCAAATGTCGGAATTTGCTAGTACATATCTGGAGGCTAAGAAAATCTGGTCTATTCGGTTCTTATTCAGTCTGGATTTTAGGAAGTCCTAGTAATGCTTCCTCTGTTTTTGGGGGGAATATGAAATCCCCACAGTTTTTCTAAGGTAGAGTATGTTTCCTCCCATATATGAGGAATTTTAGGGCATTCTCATAATGCATGTCCGTGTATGCCTCGCTGCAGTGAGATACCATCTTAAGACTTTAAAGGCATTCTCTCTTAGAACTATATTGAGAGAGGAGCCATTCTCTTTGTGGTAAGTGGAATTTATCCCAAAACTCCGTAGGTGACCAGTTTGGGGTTTTGTTAGCAGGTTATATTTTGTCTGATCCACCATGATAACTGATAATTTTTATCACTTGTGGCTTCCTTAATGTTGATTTTGTTTTTTTGAGAACGTGTACTGAAAATTGCTTGTTTTCCCACCATCTATGAGCTGGAGCTCCTTCCAGATTTTTCACACTATAATACAGTTTACAGCTAATATCCCTGGTGATGCCTATTTATTGCACATCTGTACTGACAGAATCTGCAGATATGTGCTGCACTTCCTTCCAAAATTAAAAAAAAAAATGGTGCAGCTCCTGCCCAAAGATTATCGAAAAAACATGACAACACAATTTTCAGTTTTCTCAAAAAAAGTATATAAAGAACATTGTTTACAAGCATTCTTTATACTGATCTTGGCTACTTAACAATTGTGATAATTTGATCATTATAGTGGTCACAGTAATGCATAACTACTCATTAATTGCAGGTAAAGGGGTAAATGTAGTCACATTTACAAACCATGGCTTTATACTTGTGATGTGTTGTATAGCAGATGGCAATTTAACACTCTTAGTAGTAGGATTTTCTGTTTTGAAAAGATAATCGCTTAATCTGTAAAAAGCAGTGATACTTTAAAGTTTCAAGTAGGTCACTGCCATACAATATTTCTGCTGTTATTCCTCATTTTCTTTCTTTATTGGTATAGAGAAAATACTCCAGAATACAAAAACTGTAAAATCCTCCTTCAATTCAGAATACGCTGTTAGACCGTATGTCCAAAAATAAACAAATATCCATCAGTCTTCCTATATATCAGTATTTTCATGTCACACTATTATCCCTTTTCGTGATTATTTACCATAATAGAGTACAGCTGGATAATGGATTTAAAATACATTAAGAATAGTATGTGTCGCAGTTTAAATGTTATACACCGTAATACCCCGCACAGCGCCAATTCTATATAGCGCTGTTCCCGGGGCCAGACCCCAAACATCGCTAAATCTTGCGATATCATGTTGCGGGCATTTAAATCCTCCTTTAGCACGCTTTTTTTTTCCCACCATAGCGCTGTTCAGCACAATGCTGATGAAATGCCCCGTTTAGTGTCGTTTTCGGACAGCGGTACTGCATGCTGGAACGCATATATTGAGCTAAACGGGGTATGCCTGTATATCAATTTTTATAATTCCCCTACCCCTTTCAGGTTGTATCATGTTAGTGTAATGGTAAATGTGCTGTTTCAGAAGTCAGTGGCTCAACCCTTGTATTTTGCACTTTTTTATTTATTAATCTATCCTGTCTATGTACATTAGTAAAAGAGTCACATACTTCAGCACAATTTGGACTACATTACTGTAAACATCTTGCATGTTGAAATACTTTTTGAATTTTTAAAATAAATGGATTTTAAATCTATTCTAATTTGTGCGTGAGCTCGCTGACAGCCCGTTCCAGGTATGAGACCAGGGGTTGCAGCGGTGTTTCACCCATTGTCGTCTGTGGGAAGTCTTTTTTGACGGACAATGAGTGCCTGCCCAGGAGACCTGTGCCATCATGTATACAGAGCGCTTCATGACCTGGAACTGTGTTCCATGGCTCACATAAAGCTGACTCACAGTTATGGCATTTCTGAAAAGCTACATTGTGGAGATATTCTATGGCTCTGAAAAAAGCGTGTAAAACTTATTTTAGGGATTTACCTGTATCTCTCTAGTGCTAACATGTGCTTGCAGCCTGCTCATAGGAGACCCGGAGTCTGAATTTCAGTTGTCTCCACAGAACGATACCCAGTAGCTAACATAAACACTCTACTCTAGCATTCTCATATCTATCGATCTAAACTGCATCCCATGGCAGGGAAGGAGTTAAATTAAACATTATGACTCCTCCACCTATAACCTGCTATCCACTATGAGCCTGGGGATTCCCCCCTCAGTCATGGACCATTGGGCCCCCTTCTCGCCACCGTGTGTGCTCTTGTGTAGGGGGCCCATTAATGCCATAGGGGTCTCTATGGACCCTTGTACGGCCTCTAACTATAAGACATTTTTTAACCCATTACCAATATAATGACTGCAAATATAGGTTAGATTAATTGAGGCTGCTTAAAAGAAAGTCTTTACTTCTGAAAGTTAAGTACATAAAATGCATAGTTTTTATTTGCTAATCTTGTAACACCAATTGGAAGAACAAATACATTTGACATCCTTTTTTTATATATATTGATGATGTCACATTTTATTTTGTAAACCTGAGGAAAAGAGTACTGTTAGTTTGTTTCATATGAGCGTTGTGCAATGATGATTTAATTTTTTTTGTAAGCATATTTTTATACATTTTTTTTGAAAACCTGTGGGAATTTCAAAAGTACAGTCCTATTAATTGTATTTTTTTCCACAGCAAATACTATAGTGGTGCTCATATCTTTTAAAGCTAGACATGAGGTAATACAGTGTGTTCAAATGTGCCAGGTCCAAATATACAGTTTGACAGAATATGTAATGTATTTGCCCAAAAATAAGACCTAACCAGAAAATAAGTCCTGGCATGATTTTTTAGGATGCTCGTAAAATAAGCCCCAGTTAAGATCGTAAGCCAGACGGATGCATTTAGTACGTATGAATGGATGGAGCAACAGAAGGCGCAATGCTCCAGGGCCCTGTCTCTGGGGGGCCCCAGTGCCATCTAACTACGTTTTTTTTTAAATATATATTGGCTTTTTTTTTTTTTTTTTTTTTTTTTTTTTGCCTTTGGGTAGGACCCCCCTGAGCCCCCTCACTCTCCCACCTCTCTTACCCTGATTAAGTGGTCTTCTCTGCCACTTCTGTGTCTGCCATGGTGGAGCGTCTATTTGCTGAAGCAGGGAGTCACGTGATATCCGAATATCCTGCTACAGCAAATAGACGTGCCGCAGGGGAGGCAGAGAAGACCACTACTGCAGGTCAGGGTAAGAGAGGGGGTAGAACCTGGTGAGGGTGAATGAATCCCCCGAAAACATGCCCAAATGCTTCTTTTGGAGCAAAAATTAACATAAGACCCGGTCTTGTTTTCAGGGAAATACAGTAACATTTATCACTTTTGATCAACTGGGAAGCCTGCTGTGGGTCATCTCAAGATGGGAGGCGCTCAAGTCTAAATATGAGTTGAAAAAACATAATTGCCACTGTATGATTTCTCATTAAAAAATGTACTTCTTAATTGCAATAAACGTTGTTTATAAAGATTGTAACTCTGTAACAGCCATAAGCTTGACCTTCACATTGGCCTTTAAACATATTTCAGTTCACAATTCTGTTTTTGTTTTTTAACTAGAAATCTGCAATAATGGAAGAATCCGATACAATTTTGAAACTTCAACGACAGTTGAAGGAGGCGGAAGAAGAGAGAATAAAGGCCGCTCATTATGGGCTACAACTGCTGGAGAGCCAAAGTGATCTACAGAATCAGTTGGAAGAGCAGCGCAATGAAATGACCAGTACTATTGAGGTAAAATCTGTAATATTTACAGTGTGTTCTATATTTTGTATAGAAGTTGAGCGCTTGGCTTAAAGCTGTGTAATACAGCAAGCATATGCCTAAAATGATCCACGTATAGTGTTTTTTTGATTTAAGGGTGAGATGCATTGTAGTGTCATTTGCATGTCCCTGTCCAGTCTTCCAGTGTGCAGTGCAACGACTGTATTTCTAGGAAGCGTGAGCAGAAAATTTTATTTAATTTTAAATTAAATTAAAGTTTTATTTAATTTTAGACATTCAAAAGGGACTACAAATGTACTATTCATTTTCTGTACGCTGGAGAGTTTCTATCACTCTTCTGCTCACCATAAGTTAAATGATTGTTGTAAGAATCTACCACGGTATTCACTGTATCTCAGGTGATGGTAAAGAGAAACATATGCCTTTCCTAAGCAGATAGTGGGAATGGAAGGATATAGAGCAATTCTTGATCGATCGCTTGCTGTTAAGGATAAAATGAAAAACATAACATAGTTTGTTTGCAGATGTTTAAAGCACTGCAGACAACTAAAAAGAACTCATTAATTTAAATATGTTCATATAATTATGGACAATGTAAAAAAAATCTATATTTCTTAAAATGATCACCTTACCAAGTCAAATTGGACGATTAACATGTTTTTAGAATAAAAGAAAACTATACAGCTAAATTATATGCAATTCTGCTTTGTGGAATCTACCATTCCGGCTTCAGCAGATCAATTTCCTGACATGGGTTGAGACTCTCAATACACAGGAATTGGCTCTTTGCACAATGGTAATGTGGCAGGGCACTAGGTAGAAAAGTTTCCCACCCTAAACTAATCAGTATACAAATAGTGGGACTAATAAATGTTGAATCGGTGTAAATTTGTAAATTTAGTAATGACAGCGGCGAATAAAAGAAGTTTAAAATATCAGTAGGGGCAGAGGGAAGTTTTTAAAAAAGGTCAATTGTAAGGAATAAATCAATCCCATTAACACATAAATTGTGTGATGTATAACTCTTATTGAGTGGATATTATTATTCCAACCTTCAATCAAGTTGCACATTGTAATGAATCCTTAAATTATATTAATGTTCACCATGCACCTGCATAGCACTCTCAAAATGTAGCAAGATAAACTTTTTTAATATAGCGACACAATGTGTTTGGAGTATCTGCCCATAATCTAGAGAGGTACTCCTAGACTAGAGATCTCTCATATATTTATATACAAGGGGGCAACTCCTTAAATTATTTTAAATAACAATCCCAGCTCGTGTATTCTAGTAGTAAAGAGAGGCTGTATTGATAACAATCAATCCCATTTTTAAGGGTTATTATCCCATTCTAAAGGTTTACAGATATCAAATCAATCTATGTATTTCGAAGCTGAACAAAAGTTCAAAGCGCTCGCTAGATTGTTATTGAAATAGTATAGATGCTTTAACAGGGGTGCATGGGACATTAAGCTAGGCCATGTAGGTACAGGATTCGCGGGCTCAATGCAGCTCAATTCCCCTTTGACAAAGACATCATACTCCGAAACGCGCCAGGCCCTAGCAACCACGCAGCGCACATCATCACGCAAGGCGTGCGCATGCGCGTTGCAAATCCGGAGGTCGAGCTGCATTGTGCCCGCGAATCCTGTACCTACATGGCCTAGCTTAATGTCCCATGCACCCCTGTTGAAACATCTATACTATTCCAATAACAATCTAGCGAGCACTTTGAAAACTAGCGATTTGAACTTTTGTTCAGCTTCGAAATACATAGATTGATTTGATATCTGTAAACCTTTAGAATGGGATAATAACCCTTAAAAATGGGATTGATTGTTATCAATACAGCCTGTCTTTACTACTAGAATACACGAGCTGGGATTGTTATTTAAACAAATTTAAGGAGTTTACCCCCTTGTATATAAATATATGAGAGATCTCTAGTCTAGGAGTACCTCTCTAGATTATGGGCAGATACTCCAAACACATTGTGCTGCTATATTAAAAAAGTTTATCTTGCTACATTTTGAGAGTGCTATAACCATACAGTATCTCACAAAAGTGAGTACACCCCTCACATGTTCGTAAATATTTTATTATATCTTTTCATGTGACAACACTGAAGAAATGACACTTTGCTACAATGTAAAGTTGTAAGTGTACAGCCTGTATAACCGTGTAAATTTGCCGTCTCCTCATTAACTCAACACACAGCCATTAATGTATAAACTGTTGGCCACAAAAGTGAGTACACCCTTAAGTGGAAATGTCCAAATTGGGCCCAAGTTTCAATATTTTGTGTGGTCACCATTATTTTCCAGCACTGCCTTGACCCTCATGGGCATGGAGTTCACCAGAGCTTCACAGGTTGCCACTGGAGTCCTCTTCCACTGCTCCATAATGACATCACAGTTCTGTGCTGTACCTTTACAAATGCCTAACATTTATCTTACAGAACCTGGAACAAGAAAAATACTCACTGCAGAGAGAAGTTGAACTCAAAAGCCGCATGCTAGAAAGTGTAACATCTGAATGTGAAAACATTAAGCAGCAACAGAAAGTTGTTGTTGATCAGCTACAGGAGCAACTGGAAAGAAACCACAATCGTGAAATTGGTGAATTAAAGGATAAGGTGCGGACTATGTACAAAAAAATATATTTCAATGCATTGTGTCTTATTTTGTGCTGTACTTAATTAGTCGCTTATTTTTTATATATTATCAACATTATTATATGTTCTGGTGTTTTTCAGAGCTTGCCAATCATTTCACTGCTGCCATTTTGTACTTTGTAGAAATAAAGTAGCCTGCCATCTGGCCAAATGTAGGGTAGTGTTAAAAAACTTTTTAATCTTTCAAATCTTAGTACATATGCACAGGGGTTCTCCAAGAATGATTTATCAGTACATTTGTCCTATTGGTTTCTCAAACCAGATATGTTACACAACACCCTCATATTTAACAAGAAAACACAACATTTAAAGATATCTAGTGAATGCTCTTAGTAAATTTAAAAACTCTATAAATTGCCACTTGAAAAAACATTTATAAGTGTGTATAACAATTGCAGAAATAATTCTAAAACTTGAAAATTGTGCTAGTTTCAGACCCGCTGCAGCATTTCTTTCTAGGCTCTGGAATGAGATATTGCATTTAGTAGAAAGTTGTGATTAGGATTTTGTGGTTAACAAGCAAAAGACAATTTGCAAGTGATAATATCGTCTGATGAATCTTGTCCTTGTTCAAGACATCTGTGTGTTTTGTGCCGTTTAGGACATTTTGGCAGGCATTGTTGTTGTCTTAACCCGCATAAAGTTCAGATTCTGGGTGTTCTCATACATGGGACTTATTTGTTGTTAAACAAAAAATGTAAGGACCGTTATCATGATTATGTTTTGTTTGGGGTTTCATTTTTTTTTTATTCATTGAGTAGCAACAAATTCCATATTTTAAAGAAAAAAATAAATGTAATTTTTAAAACTGACACTTGACATAAGCATTGTAGCTTCCAGTAGATGCCCTCCGCTCCACTCCTGTTAGTGGTCCATGGGATGAAACAAGTTGTGCTCAGAAGACTGTCCTCTTACACAACCAATATAGGTTTATCTGCAATAGCCACTGCAGGGAAGTTGGCAAGGAGGTGAAGAGAAGCACATATACTGAAGTCCAAAATAAACAGTAAAAATTTAAAGGAAAGGAGTACTAAAATAAACCTTTATTAAACAAATCTAAGCCACCTATAAAATAGAGTGAACCAACTAGGATACCAGGAAGAGATTCTCAACAAAAATGGAAAGCAAGGAGAGCAGGCCCATGACCTCATATATAGGGGCTCCGTAGAGATGCTCCTAATAAACTGCTTCTCTATAATAGATAGGTAAGGAAAAGAGCACCGCAAGATAATTGAAGATGGCATTTAACCCTTGGAATTTAATGTGGCTGATAAACAAGTAAAAATGTATAAATTATACAAGCCTGTATGTGCAACGTGAGACCTGCAACGGCTGCAGGCTTGAAATCTGGCCGAGTTACAGAGCGATTTAAATTAGACCATCATGCAAGTCCGTCAAGTTTGCGGCCAAACATGATCAATTAGTCAAACCCATAGTTACTGGTCTAAATATAGCCAATGGTAAAAGATCGTCAGCTTTACGCCACTGAAAAATGGGCGTTAGATTTCAACTTCTTACGGGTGTCAATTACGGGGTACGAACAGACCCACATTCCAGAAATAATGCAATATTGATAAAGCCATAAATATGATATTCTATTATATGCGAGTTCCATTATATGTATTAACACATTGATTGCTGGGATCGATATAACAAGGAATTTAAGCATGAAATAAATTATTTTATATTGGCGATTTGCGAGCTTCAGAATGTTGTGCTATTTATTTTAATACCTAACATCACTTTCCTTTCACATATATGTACAGTAGTGTGTTTATATTGGCATTTACAGTGCTGCAGGTTGGACTTTACTCCTTTAGCGGGTCCTGTCTAGCACCCGTTGGCTTCTTGGCTCCATTTGCGGGTAACGGGCTTGAACAACGGTGAATTTGTTGCAATTAAATGATTGGAAACGTAGCAGTTACTGGCTTGATAGATCAAAGGATTTGTGGGCAAGCAGTTCAAATTTTCACGTCCTTTAGGGTTTTATCGCACCTAACCCACGAGTCGTTCGCGGCTAGCTTTAAGAGGCCAATTTAATAGCTATAAGGCTTGAGGGAATTTTAATAGGGCTATCTGTTTAACTGTAAAGTTTGTGAAATTGAAGCTTTGCCTAATATGTTCATTTTTAATGTTCTAAAACTGCAGTTGGAAAAACTAAAGGCTGAATTAGATGAAGCAAGGCTTAGCGAGAAGCAGCTGAAGCATAAACTGGACCACCAGAGTGAGATACTGGCTAATAAATCAGAAGAGCTTCGGATGATGTCTGAGCGTGTTCATGAGACCATGTCTTCTGAAATGTTGACCCTTCAGCTTGAAAAGACTGACCTTGAAAGTGCAAAGGTTTGTAACTAAGTCTAATTGTTCAAAGCCAGTTATTTGTTTGTAATGAAAGCAATTTCATTAGGGGCTAAAATTCCTGTGGATTTTAAATAACCAGTGTAAAGTTACATTAAGTGTGTCACAGTTGTTGCTGTAATGTAAGCTGCAAGTCTAAAGCAAAGTTTATTGTATTTTGCAAAATGTAAATTTAGCAACAGAAATGTTACTTTGAAAGTTGCATTTTTTAACTGTAACCAGTCCAAGATCATCCTTGCTAAGGCAGCTTCCTATTAGACACTTGAAGCTTATCACGGGGTTGTGGGGGCTCCAATGTATAGATATTGTTGCCAAATGGCTCTGATACTGATTATACAGTCAAGCCTTCGTCAGAACAGTTAAGCAACAATTGCAATACCTGCAAACTGCATAGATTTATGAAGTGGCACACTACTTTTTAGAGGCGGACTGAGGATGGTGAATACATTAGTATGATGACTAAGAAAATTAGTTTTTCCGAGGACAGTTTCTAGCAATAGATAAACTTTTTTAATTAACCATTGGAAGGATTCTAGCTAAAAATCAACTGTTTTAGAAAATTCTGTCACTTTGACTTATATTTAGTGAAGTTCTTTTGATAGATTAGCAATTTCAAAATATTTAAGAAAGCTTCAAGCCCTGATCATGACTTTAACTATTTATATTTCCTGTAATCTCAAAATAAAATAATACTGTGTATACCACAATTTATTTTACAGCATGCTTCTGGATAGTGCTCCTTTTTCACAAAATAAAGTCAATCTTAGCTTTGCCTCTAAATGTAGTGAATACCTTTTACTCTAAATGATTTTGCCCCCAATTTGTGATGAGTCCTTGCCTCGTTCATTTACTAGATCAGTGTTCTAAAACATGTGCTTTTTAACATTTTCACATTCAATTTCACAATCAAAAGGACTTGATAGAAGAAGAGCTCAATGAACTTCAGTATCGTCAGCAACAACTTGTATTAACAAATACCAACCAAAGCCGGCAACTTGAGCGTCTCCAGGAAGAGAAAGATGAGAGAGAAAAAGAGGCTGTTTCATACTTCAGTGCCTTAGAGGTAAGTTAGCACTGCTCATTTTTATTTATTTGCTTTTCGTTTTCTGTAAATGTAAAAGTCCTCATATAGTGAGCAGATGTTAAGAAATATGTTATGCAATTTCCTTAATAAAATATGCATACAATTAGTTTCTGACTATAAATGTGTGTATGGAATTGTATATATGTCTCTGTCTTTTATTGTTTAACTTCAGCCCTTCATAATCTTCCCTAGAGTCTACCGAGCCTCTGCCCTGCACCTTCCCTTTCACTCCATGGACACTTCTGTCTGTCTTATTACAGTGATTGTAGATGAGTGGTAAAAGTTTGATTTTTCTTAGCACCATTTCACATTTTAAATACAAATATCATTTATTTGCTTAGGAAAATAAGACCCCAACAACCAATTTGAGCCACATAAACATTATAAAGTAGACTCTCAGTTAACCAGAACTCAGGCAACCGGAAAGAAAATTGATTACAGTACTTTAAATAAAAATAAAAATGTACAGGACTTAACAAATGCTAGGAGCCAGGTTGTCCGGCCACAAAATGCTTACAGGCACCTAGATTTCATCCACTGTATATCTCTTCAACTCAATGTTACCTGGAAACAGACCGGCACAAGTGACTGAGCAGGGCAGTGTTGGAGTTACATTCCCCATGTTCTGCACCACACCCTCCAGCCCAATGTACCTGTGTGTAAGTGAGGAGTGAAAGCTGCTGCTGCTAGAACAGCCCTCCCTGACAAATATAGTTAGCAGAGCATCTTATGTGCAGCCAATCTAGGCCTCTTTTAATAGTAACTCTCAAGTAACCAGAAACTACATTTATCCAGCATCTAACAATTCCTATGGTTGCCGGATACCTGAGAGTCTACTGCAAAACTAATTGTCTAGTCCCAGTGATATGAAATCACCTATACATTTTTGCCATTCCAAGGGTTAATGATACTTCTGATTTTGTAATTTTTTTTTTTAATAAATATTAATACTAGTTTATTGACTACTGGATATAATTGCATACTACGTTTTATTGCTGCCTGCTTCCACAGTATACCCATTTCACCACTAAGTGTCACTGTTGATTTAGATTTGTTGGTTACTTATCAATCTGCAGCAGGTTTGAAAAAAATCACTCCTGAACAGCAAAGGTTTTTGGTGTCATGTCAAGATATATACTCTCCAGAGCATTCAGTTAATGGAGATGGAAGGTGCAGAGCACAAGACTGTCATGCTGAGCAAGTTTGTGAGGGCTTTAATACATGCTTCAGCTGTCAGTGTGTTGGTAGTAGTAAATTGCTAAATTTACAATCTCATCACATTGACAAGCATGACTAGATTTGCAAGAAGCCAAAAATGACAGACAGGTTATGATGCAATCTAAATGCAAAATATCTCAGAACTTTATATTGTCAAAATACGAACATAACACACAAATCGATACGTTTAGTGCTATATAGTTTGATGAAATGGCTTCCATATACATTTTGTACAGCTACTATGAATTTAAAATTTGACCACTTTATGCTTAAAAGTTCTGATGTGATAATAAATATAGGGTATTGGCTATCGTGTATCTGGAACAAAAGCGAGATTTACTGTGTTCTCTTTTTTGCAAACCTAATTTTAGCCTTAATTTTTCATTAGAAACAATGCAGGGTTATAAAGTTTTCATAAATTAAATATTTTTTTTTCGCTTTCAAGTTTTGTTAGAAGAAAATATGTATTATGGTTTACAACATAATCTGTAACAAACATACCGTATAAAAATAAACAGCAATAACTTGAATAAAGCATAAATATTTATCTATATCAATGTGTTCAAACTAATAAAATTCAAACATGTAGCATCATATACATTTTTTTCTTCTATCAAAGTGTTTTAAGTGATCGTGTTTAAGCAATTTATATCCACCCTGAATGAAATTAACTTGAAGGGGAAGTAATGAAAGGAAGAAGGAAAAATGATCCATAAATAATGACAGTGCCCATGCTGTCAACCTTGTTGTCTCCATGATCTACATTGCAATCCTAAGATACGCACTCAAAGAAAATGTTGTGTAGAATTAATTTGTTATATCTGTGTGGGTGAAATCTACAAAAGGAATAGTAATGCCTGTTTGTTACTACTACACCATGGTGCAGCATTGTCTGTAATAAATTTAAATAAAACAAAAAATTGATTCTGTAGTGAAAAATATATACTGCTTTGTTTAAAGGATCACTGTCCCACCGCAATTGTTATTTTTAAAGAGCATGAAAAACTGGCTGTATGTTGTATAAAAAGTGAATCAATTCAGGGAAATTCCACATTGTTGTTGCTACACTTGTATGCTAATGAGGGGCTCAAACACATGTAAAGTAGCTGCTTTGATGTGCTAATTAGGATTACAGTCTGCTTGTCAGTAGTGGCCAAAATAAAGACCTGCACTGTTAGCTGGCAGTTAGACACCTGTCCCACCCTTATCAAGTACTCAGAATGAGCACCTTTGCGTACATGGGCTGCAAAATCAATTCTAAATATTTCAGGAATGATTTGCAGGAAAAAAACAACTGTTAGTACAATGAATAATCGTATTTTAATGTTCGTTTTAAAATAAAATCCACATCCTGTTGGAGTCATGCTTACAATATTTGTGGTGGTGGTGGTTCTGCATTGTGAAAGGTAAAGCATTCAGTATTATGGTATGGTCTCTCATATAATATATATATATACAATTTTTACTGTGGTTTTTTGAAGAACAAAACTTAATAATGGGCAACATGTTTTTTCACCAACTCAGTTGACTCTAAAGTGTGAAATTGAACGGTATGTTGTAGTAAATAATGACAGCATCTAAATGATAGCAGCTTTTATACAGTAGTTATATTCCAACTTATATATTTATAGCATTTGTATTTTTCATAAACAGAAAGCTCGTGTAGTTAACCAAGAGCTGCAAGTTCAACTTGACCAGGCTTTGCAAGCTGCCCAAGACCCAAACAGTAAAGGAAACTCTTTATTTGCAGAGGTATTGTAATTTTATATTTATTTTGATTTAAATTGTCATAAATGCCCATATATGCTTGTTTTTTGTGTACTTTATTATTACAGCAGGTTGTTGCTTTGGAATGTTAATCAACATTTTGCAATTTAATATGTATTACTATTTTCAATTTAACTAAATTCAACATTTCTATCTGTCAGGTCACTCCCATCATTATTCAGGTTGTACATAAATACTAACCATTTACACAATGTGAAGATTTCTATGGCTTGCTTAAAATCTTAGACCAGAAGTGAGAAACCTTTTTCATATACTCAGACTGAACATTGACACAACTTTCATATTGTTTTATATTTTTTTAGTGAGAGAAATAAAAACATTTTCATTAAAACATTTTTTAGTTTGATTGCTTGAATAGCTTTTTCTTACTAAGTTTGCTGACACTGTTTTGCTGCTCATATCTTGCATTGACCTGGGGCCTCATTCTATTATCGGCCGCAGCCGTTGCGGGGCCGCAAGGACCGGCCGCAAGCTATTCGGCTATTCTATTCCCTTACGGCCGGGGATTCCGGCAGGCTTGCGGCCGGTGCCTTGCTATCTCTTGCGGCCGATCGCGCCGGAGGAAAGCCTTTGATCTAAAACGGCCGCAAGAGATTTGCAATTCAATTGCTCCGGGAAACCTCTCTGCAAGGCTAAAAACGAGCCGCAGTTACTTGCAGGAAAAAGGTCTCGCTAGCACCAATTAAGCACATAAAATAGCTCAAATAAAGCCATCCTGCACTTTGAGAAGACTATAAAGGGATTTTAGGTGTTAGAAAAAATAGCACATAATTATCCTGTACTCAAATCCGTAAAATATTTCATTTTTAATATCCGTAAAATATCCATGTGAAAAGTACAGAGTGCTTGGAGCACCTCAGACACACCCCCGCCGCAGCCGGCAAATAAACAGTTAATTTGAACTCGGGTTTGGGCAGATGTGCAAGCTTGAGAGTGGGTTCCTTTTAATCCTCATGTCCCCCAATATGATCCCTAGCATTTACAGAGCTGTACAGTGCAGGCTTGAATTTATTTTTGAGTTTTTATATTTCACAGATTACGGCCGGTTCCAAGATATGCGGCCGGCCGTAAAAGGAGATCCTTGCGGGGCCGTATAATAGAATCGCGAGTTAACTGAACCCTCGCAAGGAATCGCAGCCTTACGGCCGATTTACGGCCGATAATAGAATGAGGCCCCTAGTGTTTCAGCTTTGCTTGTTTTTTTTAATTTATATTCTGTTCCTGCTTTTTCTCCATTATCAGTCTACTTTACCTCTAACACTTAATTTTTCTACACATAATATCAGCATTATGAACATAATGGGAATGTCCTGAGTACACCCTCAGACTATTAAACGACGTTAAAATAATTAATTCCGTTCTGTAAATCCCCCCGTTGGATGCTGATTGGCCATAAAAAACTAATGCAGTTAAAAATTTAAATTTTATAATATTTTTATGCTTTCTCCTTTCCTTAGTCATGAAAATGAACATATGCGATTACTAACCATAACAAATATTTTTAAATCTCTCTGAAAGTTTTTGCTGGTTAACATACCACAGATTGTACAATTTTCTGTGGTTGTGGGGCGATATGTTACTTTTTGCATCCAATGTTTTTGCTTTTTCACAAATGCTGTATTTTTAACTGATCCTTTTAGGTGGAAGACCGCAGAGCTGCAATGGAGCGTCAGCTTATCAGTATGAAAGTCCAGTATCAATCACTACAAAAACAGCATTCTTTCGCTAGACAACAAATGCACAGAATGAAGGTATATTCTTCTTTGTGTATTTTTTTTTTTTTTTTTTTATAAAGCTTGTTGGTTGTGTGTGTATTCACCCCCCTTGGCATTTGTCATGTTTTGTTGCCTCACAACCTGCAGCTAACATGGATTGTTTGAGGATTTGCATCATTTAATTTACAGAACATGCCCACAACTTTGAAGATGTTTTTTTTTTTTTTATTGTAAAGCAAACAACAAATAGGACAAAATAACAGAAAAAGTAAATGTGCATAACTATTCACCCCCCTAAAGTCAATACTTTGTAGAGCCACCTTTTGCTGCAATCACAGCACCAAGTCACTTTGGATAAGTCTCTATGAGCTTGACACATCTTACCACTGGGATTTTTGCCCATTCCTCCTTGCAAAACTGCTCCAGCTCCTTCAAGTTGGATGGTTTGTGCTTGCAAACAACAATCTTTAAGTCTGACCAGATTTTTTATTGGATTGAGGTCTGGACTCATTGACTAGGCCATTCCAACACATTTACATGTTTTACCTTAAACCACTCAAGTGTTGCCTTAGCAGTGTGTTTGTGAACCTCCATCCTAGCCTCAAATCACGCACAGAGTGGTTCAGGTTTTGCTCAAGAATATCCCTGTATTTAGCACCATCCATCTTTCCCTCAACTCTGACCAGTTTCCCAGTCCTGCTGAAAAAACATCCCCATAGCATGATGCTGCCCCCACTATGTTTCACTGTGGGGGTGGTGTTCTTTGGGTGATGTGATGTGTTGGGTTTGCGTCAGACATAGCATTTTCTTTGATGGCCGAAAAGTAAAATTTTAGTCTCATCAGACCAGAGCACCTTCCTCCATACATTTTGGGAGTCTCCCACATGCCTTTTCGCAAACTTAAAATGTGCCATTTTTGTTTTTTGCTGGAAGTAATGGCTTTCTTCTAGCCACTCTACCATAAAGCCTAACTCTATGGAGCGTACAGCTTATTGTTGTCCTATGTACAGATACTCCAGGGTTACCTTAGGTCTCTGTGCTTCCTTTCTGATTAATGCCCTCCTTGCCGGGTCCTTGAGTTTTGGAGGGCGGCCATCTCTCTGCCGGTTTGCTGTTGTGCCATGTTCTTTCCATTTGGTTATAATAGATTTGATGGTGGTCCTGGGGATCATCAAAAATGTGGACATTTTTTTTTTTTATAACTTAACCCTGACTTGTTTGGTGAGTTCCTTGGTCTTCATGGCAGTGTTTGGTTAGTGGTGCCTCTTGCTTAGGTGTTGCAGCCTCTTTGGCCTTTTTAAAAAAGATGTGTATATGTAATGACAGATCATGTGACACATAGATTGCACACAGTTAGACATCATTTCACTAATTATGTGACTTCTGAAGGTAATTGATAGCACCCGAGCTTTTTATGGTCTTCATAACAAAGGGGTTGAATACATACGCACATGCCAATTTTCTGTTTTCTATTTAAAAAAAAATAGTTTTATGTATATATTTTTCTCATTTCACTTCACCAATTTAGACTATTGTTCTGATCCATCACATAAAATCCAGATTAACAAAACATTGAACTTAAGGCTGTAATGTGACAAAATAGGTAAATAGTCAAGGGTGGTGAATACTTTTGCTAGGCACTGTAGCTTAAAGGCATATTCAAGTGAGGTGGGTTATGAATGCATCCTGTAGAGGAGCATTATAACCCACCTAGCAAAAATGTTTGCATGGAAAACAAACAATTTTTGCAATTTTTGTGCTGGGGTTGACACCCCTAGAAACAGCCGCTGCCATATAGGGTACGCTTGTGTATAATCATGTCCTAGCATCCTACGCATGCGCAAGCATTTCAGCCAATCGTCAAAGAGCTGTGATGTCACCGCTGCTTCAGATGTATTTCCGAGCACAGCTCTGAGGTTTCGGAACCCATCACTGGAGGAAGGGGGAGAAGTAGAGGATGCAACAGCGGACCACGCGTGTGTCTGTGCGCGCATGCGTATCTTTGCCTTGCGTGCGCCTATGTGTCTGGTGTCTGTCTGTGCGTGGGTTTTTACTGGGGCTAAGGAAGGTCACGGGGCAGTTCCTTGGGGCTGGAAGGGTTACAGGGGCAATTCACTGGGGCTGGGGGAGATCACGGGGGCAATTCACTGGGGCTGGGGGAGATCACGGGGGCAATTCACTGGGGCTGGGGGAGATCACGGGGGCAATTCACTGGGGCTGGGGGAGATCACGGGGGCAATTCACTGGGGCTGGGGGAGATGACGGGGGCAATTCACTGGGGCTGGTGGAGATGACGACGGGGGCAATTCACTGGGGCTGGTGGAGATGACGACGGGGGCAATTCACTGGGGCTGGTGGAGATCACGGGGGCAATTCACTGGGGCTGGTGGAGATCACGGGGGAAATTCACTGGAGCTGGGGGAGATCACGGGGGAAATTCACTGGAGCTGGGGGAGATCACGGGGGAAATTCACTGGGGCTGGGGGAGATCACGGGGCAAGTCACTGGGGCTGGGGGAGATCATGGGGGCTGGGGGAGATCACAGTGGCAATTCACTGGGACTGGGGGAAGAATCACCTGGGATGTAGATAAAACAATCCGTGAATGAAGGGACACAGACCTTGTTCTGGTTATTACAGAAATCAAAGGAAAGCTGCAGCTCAATTCACAGACCAAAAAGATACAATTTATTAGGTATGCTAATTTTCCCTGGGATTTTCAGGGGGTGTCAACATTGATAGAAAACAGTTTGCAAATGCAGGAAATTCAGCAAACTTCAGGGTAACTGTTTAAATTCTTATTTCAGTATTTTGTCATGCCAACATTTTTTTTTATTTTTTTTATTTTTTATTAACTGCTAATTCGGATGCATTCATAATGGAGCTCACTTGCATTTACCTTTTAATGACTTGAACCTGTCTAATTATACATTGTTCTTTTATTTTGTTAATAGGTGCAAATAGCAACATTGTTGCAACTGAAAGGCTCCCAAACAGACCCGGGGCAGTTAGAGCGCTTACAGTCAATGGTTGCACAGAAGAACGGTGAAATCGAAACGCTTGTTATGAAAGTACGACAGCTAGAAAAATATCAGGTATGGCTTAAAACGTTGGATATATATCCCGAACAAGATAGTGCACAGCTTGAAACAATATACAGCAGATATTTTGTGCAGTCCTTTAAGGTGTTAAGTTTGTTTTTTGCCGTGTACTAACCCCCTGTACATCACTACGGAATATGTTGGCGCAATATAAATAAAGATAATAATAATAATAATTGGACCACACCTTTAGGACCACACCTGCAAGTGAAGTTACACCTCAATTGATGTCCAAATTACTGAGTTTAGACACACGAAAATCCCCTAAGCGACAGAAAAAATGGGCCCTGAAAAAAAATGAAACCGAGGCTACAAGACCCTAAAGCCGCAAAACACCAAGCGCATATGGCTTTTCAAAAAAGCTGTACGAGGTAAAGATACACTTTTAGCAAGGACGCTAAATCATCCACACCCGCGTACCACATACACATTCGCCGCCATTTTACAACACTAACTTACACAATGCGAAGTACACAGCTACACTGACACTTACACCTCAGATCCACAACAGTGCAAAGCTACATTGTATGCTGCAGGAACATCGAAACAGATTGTCAGCTCTTCAGCACAATGCTTCCTGCATATATTACTTCAAAATAGGTAAAGTATATTCATTTATTAATTATTTAATTAGCATACAAAACACATACACAAAAAACAAAACAAAAAAACACTTGCAATAAACACAAAAGCCATTCACGCCAACGCTGCTCATAGCACACAAAGCCTTGCAATAAGTGCAAAAAGCAGATCAGCGACGACCAAACAATAACAGCAAAAGCGCCTATCAGAAAAAAAAATACAACAACCAACAGCCTCGCAATGAGCGCTGAAGGTGCTCCGCGTGAGGCTCGCAATGAGCGCCGAAGGATCTCAGACCATCAAAAAAATGAATGTCTGTGACAAACCGCATTACCAGCCTTACAATTTTATTGCCCCATCATTTTTGATGGGCAAGTCGCTAGTATATTAATATTAAACACGTATATCTACTTTCCAAAATACCAAGTGCTCTTCTGGTTTATATAGGCGGGTTAGCTCACCTTTGGGCAAGTAATCGCCTCATCTTTCCTAATTATATCCTCCACTGTGATCTCAAACCAACATGGTTGTCAACTCCTGTATACATGTTTACTTCTTGTAACACAATATACTCAGTGGAGACTAATTAATGCTAATAATGCGTTTATAGTGGCTAATGTTTTTTTACAGGACAAACGGATTTCAAGAGACACAAAACCATATTCAAGTTTAAGATTGATTGTCCTTCTTTTCTGGTCCTGTGTGTCTATTTTAGCTTTAAGCTTAGAGGAGTCCTGGTGTTACAATGCTCATTGGGGACTTGCTGTGAGATTCAGAACATGTTTATCAGGCTTTTATTTTATTTTTAATACACTAACTAATTATTTCCAACTATATGTTTGGTATTTTACAGCAAAGTTTTGAAAATGGAGCACCTAATAAAAACACAGAGATTTCAGGGCAAGAGGATGAAACCTATTATGTGGATTTATTAAAAATGAAGCTTGAAAATTCCAGGTATGCTACCATGTTTTAGTTGAAAGACTACTGTAATTTGTGAGGGGAGGGTCATGTTTGTGACATTAACATTTATGTAAGTATTGAGCAGAAAGGTGGTTTTAGTTAAAAACATTATTGTAGCTGACACTGCTTGTACCTGAAAGAATCCAAGTTTGTAGCATCTGTACTTTCTGCTGACTTGAAGTCTAAGTACGCGGTACCGCTCTTTTTATTATTTATTCTGGTGTTAGAGGGAGAAAATAAGTGGTTTTGTTCCATTAATCAGTTCAAATAAGCTAATGGAATTTTAAATGTCCCCCAAACCCTGCATACTCAGTAGAAAGCCGCTTGGCCTAGTATACTTGCAAATCCTATTTGTCTTGCCTGTAATCTCTACACCTTAAAAATGAAGTATTATAGTCATGGTAATTTCTTCCATGCACTAGTAGAGTCTTATACAAATCAAGGGCATATCTAAGTTTCTTGGATTATGACTGCATCTGATAGAGGAGAATCAGTAGTGTATGCAAACATTTTTTTTGCATGAAAAATATCAAAACATTTACAAACTCGCCCTTATGTTTGCTAAATCTCTTGAGTTTGCAAGCAGTTGCTTTTGTCAGTTGATACACCTTAACATCCCTGCTAAAATTAGCATAACATTTGTTTTTGCCAATCACAGGCAGCTAATACATTTTAATACAATGTAACAATCAATGATGGCAGTTTGTGCAGGAAGGAATCATTGGATGTGTAGCTCCTTTGTAGAGGGAAGTAGGAGGAGTCAGTCATGGATATGTAGATCTTTGCATTGAGCTTCTGCTGGCTTGAAGGTTAGTAAATGGTTAAAACCTGGACCCAAATGCAGTGTTTCTACTGGGAGGTTCACGGTGCCTATGTGCGCAGCTCTGGGGTGTGGGAAACATTTTTTTATTTTTTAAATGAAATCAATGACTCCATGTAATGTGTATTTCTGATATAAGCAGCACGTGTTACATAAAAATGTAAAAACGGAAATTTGGATATACCTTTTTAAGGTTTTTCAACAAAATTGCATTTACACAGGTGGTTTACACAGAAACTAATGTTGTTAATTTTATTGCATACTTCACATTGATATGATGGTTTCCCTAATCCGTGGTCGTTCTTTAATTGTTTTTTTTTTTATTTATTATAACAATACACTTCAATAGCAATGAATATTCATGGAAAAATTGCCCGTAGTAGTATTATTTTGATTTAAAATATTATTGTGGTAAGCAATTAACATTGGTTGATTGCTCTATAATGTTTGTGTTTTTTAACAGCATTAATAGTCTTTGTGGTAGATTGACCTGCTCCCCTCTAGATTAACAGCAAGATCATGTATTCTTTGAATCTTTTTATTAAGTCCAAAAATCACACCACATAATGGCTTACATCAGCCAAAGGTATAACAAAAACACACAGTTCTCTTGTAAATATCTTCATCCGTAGACAGTGGAGCATTCGGCCCGCCTGTCTCTCCGAAATGCTCCAACCTCCAGGGACCCTTAATATGCCTTTTAGCCACAGCGCTGGCAAATCCTCAGCTATACTGCCGCCTTCTCCCTGGGGTTAATTTACACAGTCTTTACATTTGGAAACCGCTTTCTCTGTGGCCATCTTCAAGGCAAAAACAGTTTTACCTTTAAACCACTGTGTAAACCGCTTTGGCTCTGCTCTGTAGAATGACTTGGCTCTGCAATCCGACCTTGGCTTTGCTCTGCTCTGCAATCCGACCTTGGCTTTGCTCTGCTCTGCAATCCGACTTTGGCTTTGCTCTGCTCTGCAATCCGACTTTGGCTTTGCTCTGCTCTGCAATCCGACCTTGGCTTTGCTCTGCTCTGCAATCCGACCTTGGCTTTGCTCTGCTCTGCAATCCGACCTTGGCTTTGCTCTGCTCTGCAATCCGACCTTGGCTTTGCTCTGCTCTGCAATCCGACCTTGGCTTTGCTCTGCTCTGCAATCCGACCTTGGCTTTGCTCTGCTCTGCAATCCGACCTTGGCTTTGCTCTGCTCTGCAATCCGACCTTGGCTTTGCTCTGCTCTGCAATCCGACCTTGGCTTTGCTCTGCTCTGCAATCCGACCTTGGCTTTGCTCTGCTCTGCAATCCGACCTTGGCTTTGCTCTGCTCTGCAATCCGACCTTGGCTTTGCTCTGCTCTGCAATCCGACCTTGGCTTTGCTCTGCTCTGCAATCCGACCTTGGCTTTGCTCTGCTCTGCAATCCGACCTTGGCTTTGCTCTGCTCTGCAATCCGACCTTGGCTTTGCTCTGCTCTGCAATCTCTGGAACGCAACAGATTAGAGATCCAAGCAGGAACAGTCAGCAAGCTTCTCTCTGTAGCTTGCTCTTTTGCTGCTAACAGCAGCTCACCAACAGGAGCAGATTCCTCACACTGCTTAGGCCCAAGCCTAAGTGAGAGAGACTCCACCCATCTCTCTGCTATGGTCTTAAAGGCAATCCACAGCTGGGCTTCAATTAGCCTCTGATCACTGCCCGGAGTTCTCTAGAGAAACCTTCCAGGCTCTTTATTTAAACCCACCTCTAGGGGCATTCTTTGCTTCACTCTGTTGCATCTTTTATTTATTTATTTATTTGAAGTCCTTTTTAAGTGTCACCAATGCAACTCAATGTCATCATGAATAAAAACACGGACGTATTTCTTTAGAGTTAATAAATGAGCGTTTAATCTTAAACTTCTATTTTTTTGCAGCAAGGAAATTGAAAAGATAAAAGATGAGTTATCTTTGCAACGGATGAAAGCTTTAGCAGAGAGCCAGCGTGTCTTGGAGTTGGAACGGAAGCTTTTTACAAATGATAGACATCTTAAGCTCTCACAAGGCGAAAATATGAAACTTCGTGTCAGCTTGGATGAGATCAAAATGAAATATGAACCTGATGGTAAAAATCATACAACTCTAAAACGTACATCAGCTTGCATGGTTGAACTGAGATTTCTATCCCATCCAAAATCTGAAATCTTTTCTTAGTTTTCATTCATGAATCCAGGCTTTCATAATTCAAGCATTAAAAATATGCAATATATTGAATTAAAAGTTTTGTTTTTTTTACTAATTAATTAATTCTAGACATACACACTATTTTGTCCAAAAGTCTCAATATATGTGTGTTGCTTAAAGGGACACTATCACCCCAAAAGGTGGCTGGTTTTGTCTTAAAGAGCATGAAAACTAGCTGTACTAACCTTCTTACAGTACGTAATTCCAGAGAAATGGAGCACAGATTTTGATACTGTTGTGAGGCTCAGATTTGTTCAGTGTTGAGAGGGGTTATAACTCAATTACACTGTTGGGGGTCATCCACAGGGTCAGACAAGCATTTTTTGATTCTCATTAGCACATAAAAATAGCTAATTGATATTTAGATGCTGCTCATTTGCATATAACTGCAGCACAAATAACAATAAATTTTTCAAGAATAGTCAACTTTAGGAAAAAAATATTAATAGTTTTAATGCTGCTTAAGAATAACCAACCATTACTTTGGGGTGACCATTTAACATGCTAATCTGTGGCTAAATATATATTATCTTATTATGCCACATGGACATTATAGTGTATATCTCAAGAATTTTATCGTTTATAAAAGAGTGGCTAGTACAAAGTCCAACTAATTTCATTGCCCAGTAATATGATGTCTTTAAAAAGAATTCGATTTCTGCCTTTAGAGATTTAAAATATGCTGTAAGGCTATTTCTTTTTATCAGAGTTCACATCTATCCTGATTCCTACCTTGAAATGATGACCAATCCAGTTCATAGTAAATTTACTAGGTTTTATAATTCCTGCCCAAAATTAGACAAGTACTAAAACAAAACACTTGACAAAAACCACTGTATTCAACACTTAAATCCGTAACAAATGTGTAATCTGCCAAGTGCTACATATCCTATTTCCTATGTGTTTTAAAACCCCAAAAGATAATTTGTCATTGTCCTTCTTGTATGTTTGAGATTTCCTTACATTGTTAGTCTCAATTTATTTTGTTTAAATGATTTTGGTATATTTAACAATCTGCTGATTCTTCCCTCTGAACCTTTAATTCTATAACTTGTTTGGGTATTTGTTTCTATGACAATCACTTTTCGTACTTTATACTATGTTGAATTCCTTAAAGTAGACATGTCTCACTAAAACATGTTTTAAAGAGAATTGAGAAAATACCATTTTTTTTTATTTGTAGAAATAGCTAAAATAAGAACCCAAAAGCGAAGAAAAGAACAGCTTCCACTTGATACTCCTGAAGATGGAGATGGCAATATTCCCATCATAACAACTGATACCCCTTCACTCGACATTAAAGAAGAAATGTCTGCTGCACAGATTACAGATGAAGCTACAGCTCCATCTGAAGACAAATCAGTATGTTTTGTTGAACAAGACGTTTCCGTCATCTCCTTAAAACAAGAGAAACCAACTAAAAGTCAACCTGTAAAAGCGCAAAAAAGAGTGAGAATTATGGAAGATCAAAGTGAGCCTAATGGTTTAAATAAAAAAAACACAAATGACTGCTCCGTAACATCTACTTCGCCCAGGTCAGTGTCCTCTCCTAGTCTTGCACAAGGCATTCAAGAAAGACCCACATCTTTTTTCTTTCGCTTTGTCAGCTATGCACTTCGCTTCGTCCTGTTTTTCTTAAGCTTTGCATGCAGTTTGTTTCCTACATTCCGTCTCCCTCGACTTAAACTATTTGGTCCTTTCAAAAAATCTTGAAGTTTTATATTTAAAAATGATTTTAAACTTGGGTTATTTTTACATTGTATACTTAAACTGTGTCAGATACTTCATACATTATATTATTGTTTCAGATGCATTCAACTAAATTTGTAATATTGTTACACTTGGTCATTATGAGGCCAGTCAAATTGCCGGGATATTGGCATTTGCAAGAGTACATTGTATATTATAACCTACAACTGTCTTTAAGAGGTATCCTTGTGAATGCACATAAATCCGCCACATTTGCGACTTTAGCTTGTATTGAAGTATTGTGTCTTTTTAACCGTGTTTACATAGTCCTAGTTTATATGGTAATTCAATGTATTATAGGGACATAATGGTTGTTGTTGTTTGTTATCATTATAGTTAGGTGAATGTTAATTAGAAATTAGACATGAACTCTCAAAATGATATACAACTGATCCGAATCACAAATGTATACAACCCATTTTATAATCACAAGATCATTTTAATCCTCTTATACGTGAATGGCAGTTGTCTTTTAATATGTATTTGTAAGAGTTTTTTAAAATGTCTACTTAAGTTATTTATTGAAGCACTACGCTGACAACAATGTGTTTGCCGTTGTCCTAATACAGGGTTTTACATAATTATGTGAACCCTGAGCGCAGGCGAGATAGAGAGCTGTTTTTTGGGAGCCTGAGAATGATGTATGTTTTTACTATAAAGGTATATGAGCTAAATGAAAGGGTCAGGAGTACAATTGTGTTAAAGTGGTTATATATTTTTTGAGCGCAATTTGTTGTTATAAAAGCCATAATGACATGCATAGACTAAAGCTAAACCGAGCATTTCTCTTATCTTTTTTCACTGGAGTAGTAATGCTATAGAAATACTGGGCACCAAAAATAATGTGGTTTGAAAGCAACACCTCGGGCCATGTATTTGTTATTCAGTGTCGCAGTTTAGATTCACAAACATGCATTTCTTGCCATCAGTAGCGGTTAGTTTTACGCCGGGATGATTGAGAGCCTAGTCTTAATCGCACTGACATACATCAGCCTGTAACTCGCAGGACTAATCCCTTCCCATTCTTCTCTTAAATATATCCAGCTTAGTATATTTTACTAGAATAAGCTCTTGTTCTAGTGTTACATTTTGTACTCTTCTTATGTCTTAGCTGCATCATATGCTGTTTTTATTTGTATGTGTGTGTTCTCATTTTTGCACTTGTTTATTCACTTACTATAGATGATGGCCTTGTACATTATTACAAAACACATCTGAAATTGTAGGCATCTCACCAAAGCAATGTCCTATATTTGCGGTTTATTCTTCATGCTTGATATTTCAAATATGTATTACATCTTGGAGGAAGTTCTCGGTTTATTATCTTAATCATAATCACTATAGTTGAAAAATTTGTTGTGCACGATAATTAAATGTAGTGTTAAATTGTGTACTTTGAATTGAAGAAAAAGCTGCTGAAAGTGTACTTTGCATGTGAGCACTGGGTGGACAAATTTATTGTACTTTAATCAAAAATTTCTTTAAGTCTTGCTTGCCACTCTGAGTAGTGGAATAGAAGTGAGAGAGCCGTGACCTGTGAGTAGAGGCTACAAAGTAAAAATGCAAGGGGAAAGGCATCTACCAATCAGGTGACAGGTTTTTGGGTCCTTTCTCTGTCTACTAAAGCTTTTAGATAATGTGTTATTTTCAGTACTTAGTGTTTAGGGTTTTTTGTTAATTTTGCTGTTAACTTTTTTTTATTATTGTGTTGTCTTTAGTGTGTTTAAGTAAAAGAAATGTTAATTTTCATGGAATCGTATATATGAAGACTTGATAAAAGCATCTTTCAATCTAGCAAATACTTTAATGATAAGTACATTTATTTTTGTTGATAATTGTGCCCCATTAATGTCATTGAACACTATGATACTCTTGAAAAATGATTTGGACAATCGGGATGTTTTCAGATTAGTGGGGAATATGTAGTATATCTCTCCCATTCTTTCCTTTTTTAGCAGGGAGCTGAGAGGCATGCTTATCGGTTACATTTTGTTTACTTTAGTTTGATACTATCAGTATTTGTGCATACAACTCATAGATACATGGGAAATAGAAAGGGGGACCATATTAATGGTATGCTGATTCCCAGGATAGGATGTTTACAAATGCTATCATATTATGATTTTTATTAACCGCATGAATGGATTTCTTGTGCTTATTGTTTGTTTGATTGTAAGAAAATAATTTTAGGTGAGGATTGCACTTTTTATAGTAGCTATTGAATAAAAACTTCCAATCAGTATTTTATTTGCACCTTAGATTTACCTTAATGGAGGGAATTTACTAACAGGACACAAGTTAAGCCGCAGTCTACAGTAACCCATTCCGATTACTTTGGTCCACATATGATTTACTAAAACTCAGGTATTATATATAATAGGTCTACCAAATTTAGCGTCATCTATCCACCCCTTTACCCAGCCCGAATAGAGTAGTGGTCAACTATGAGCAGAAAACAACATTTTCTGTCCGCTTATTTTCATGTAAAAAAACGCAATACTACATTCAGATGTGTTTAAATTACGTGCATGCACCATCATGGCGCAATGGTAGTTGTCAAAGGTCCAATGGTTGGCATGACATATTTTTGATGTATAACAACAAAAAATCTGTCAGATACATAATGATATTCTTAAAGAGTAAAATGTATAAAAATTACATTTACATTCTCACACACATATTAAATAAAATTGAATTCATAATTTGTATTTATTTTATATTATCTTAAACCAGGATTAGTTATGGTACAATGTGTCAGTTTTGTTGACATTTTTTTCCTGTTACATTTAGCAGTTTTATGTTCTATGTTAATGGCTGAATATTGGTAACATTTTTTTATTGAAATATAAAATAGACAGCTCTTGTGGGTTGATACGTTATATGCTGAGTTTCACCATCATGGGTAGTTAATGGCAATTTTTTGTGTCTAGTGAATTCAAAGAACTTGGATTTTGAAGTTATACTGCACATAACCTGTTTATCCGCCACGTATAGCTTTCTGTTACCACAGAACAAGCATTTAGTAAATCGCATGATGGCCTGAGATGTTGGATCTTGTTTACCGTGGGCTCTTGCACCCACGTACGAGCCTCTGAGCCCCCTCAATGTAATGTAACATTATTTTTAATTAGGTTAAAAGCTGTGTAAAAACTTTAAGATCTTTTATTGCTTAGCAATTAAAACAATGTGCATTATGTATTATGTCTTCACTGTATGAGGAAAGCCGGCCATATTAAGACTACTGAAGAATTAATGGTTTGCACATATGGACAGTTAATGCAAAACCGTTTTCTTATGTTTATGTTATGTAGCAAAATAGCAATTAAGCTTACATTATGTATATCTATTTATGTGTTTAATGCTTTAATTGGTTTTATTATGTCAATAAGGATTTTGTGTTAAGTATTCTGTGAGCCAGTTTTGTAGAAAACATTTGTATTGACATTTTAAGAGATGTTTCTATTAGAATATTAAATATGTTTTTGGTATTACTGAATCCTATTTACCAGTTACTTTTTAGTATTTTTCTTTTTTCTTATTAAAATAAATGAAGCAAGCTCTTTTTAAATTCATTGCTTTATGAAATCTCTCGGTTTAAATCGTAAGGTGTGTAATTTAAGCCTTAATGTTTGCTAACATTGACTAAGGCTATCTCCTTTTTTTTTTTTTTTTTAAATATATGTTTTAAATATATACTATTGTAATTACTTGAAATTGTTTTCATACTAACCACTTAAATTACTTTTTTCTTTTCCCAATTTCTATCATTGTATGGGTTGTAATGGTCTCTTCTGTAATTCTCTGTTTATTTCCTATACCATTTGTGTTGTGAGACTGGTTATTGCACCCTACACAGCTTGAGATCCTATATCAGTAAATATATATTTTTCAGAAGTATCACATACTCACCCAGGTCTTTGTAACAGAAGCTCTAAAACACTTTCTACTGCTTCTAGATCTACAATACCTACCGACCCATTCAGACAGAGCCCCCTGAAGGCAGTCTTCTGGACTACATTTGTTTTGCTCTTTGGTAGCTGACTACTAGGTGGTGGCAAGACATTGACCACCATTGATGTAAAAATCTACTCTTTCATGATGTGGTTTAAAAAACAAATTGTATTGTCCTTTTATTTGATGCAGACTTTCCTAAGAGCTCATAATCTGTTTTAATTTTAGCTGATTAGTAAAGTTTATAGTTTGTTCCTACAAGCAGAGGAGATGAATAAGTATGTGCTGCCTCTCTTGGTGTGATATAATGGTTACATTTGTGTAACGTGAGCATTACATACTTTCTCTGTTTTTTTGAGTGTGGGATTTATATATAAAGTAATGTAAAGTCTTTTACATAAACGCACAGCACATGTGCATATAAAACTCACTTTCTTGTGGTTTTTGTGCTGGCATTTTTATTTTTTTATTTTTACTAGAGTCAAATCCTCTAGATGTCAGGCTCCCACTACATTTGAATTGAAAATGTGGCTGTGTTACTTATTAAGTTATCTTCTTATGCTTTACTATACTTATAATGGCAGTATTTTTGTTTATTCTATATTTTTGGTGAGAAATAATTTAATTATATTGGAACCTGGCATTTTCAATTACTTCATTGAAAAAGTACTAACTTGTAAATGAATCCCCCACTCACCACTAAACGTACTTCCAGAAGGGCTCCTATCCTATAGAGCCTAACAAAAGTCCCATAACACATTATTTATTTGGGGTGTTTTTCTTTATTTATTTATTTATTCTCTTCTCTTCTTCTTTTTCTTCTTCTCTGCTTTCTCCTAATATCCTCACAGACATATGCAGCCTTATTAAATTGTGAGTCGGCCAATTAAATAGGGCTCTATTTAAGCACAGAGCATATTTTTTTTTACAGAAGTTTTTAGTTAGTGAAGAACTTGCTTTTGGATAGAAGTTCACTAACTATGTGCTTAAATAGAGCCCTATTCAATTGGCCGAATCACAATTTAATAAGGCTGATGGTATGCATATCTATGGCACTCTGGCTTGCAACTGTTGATTACTCCCTCTGCCTTCTCGCATGCTTTCTCACAAGATTATGGCAGGAGATAGGCTGGAGATAAACTGAACCTTTAGGAAACTGAGTACAAATTTCTTTATGGACTACTTCCTTGCCATGATTCGTTGCCCATGAACCTAAACTAATATGTTTTCATTTGAAGCCAGACGTTCAATGTGTCAGCGTAATGAAGTGAAGTTGTATAATACATTTATAAATGGGAGTGATCCATTTATACCACAGATCTTACTTTCAAGCTGGATTGACTTGCATGTTGTCCTAAGATATAGTATAATTTCAAGTGAAGTTTGGATCAGTATGTTGTAGAAAGGCAAAGTAAGTTGCTTGATTAAAAAAGCTGATATTTTCAATTTAGAGATGGAAAAATGTGTTAGAGGACCACTGTATTGCTAGTTGTAATTATGTATTCAATATTAATGAAATTCATATTCAGCATTCAATATTACAATTTGTTTCATAGATTAGTGTATCGGCCACCTTTTTTTAAATTTTTGGTCTCCACCCTTATAAGGCCATCAAGGACTTTTAGCTGCAGATGGATCCAATGGGCTTTATGAAAACTTAATTGGATACAGACCAGCTTCATTGTAGATCATTATTGACTCATACAGCCTTGAGCCTCATAACTTTGTCTCTGCCAACTAGCGACACCCCCTTCTTTGGTCTTATTGGTGGCAACCAGTTTCATATCCAATATGCTTTTTAAAATGAATATTAATTTAATTGTATTAATTAAAACATTGTATCTATCCTATTATGGTGTTGGGACAGGTCTGCAGCTGTGGTGCTGCCTACAACCGCTAGATGGCGCTGCCAATTATTTTGCAGCGCTGCGGATATGTGAGAGAAGTTCTAAGATTATAAAGTTAGCCTAACCTTTGAACACACCCTCACCCTAACAATTTACTTTTATGGCGTCGGAATATCGTCCGCGCCATCTAGCGGATGCTCACCACAACTGCTGCTGCTTTGTGCTGCGCTACCATAAGAGGATAGGACCAAAACATCCGACTCCTTTAGGCAGTCTTGCAGTGGTTTCCTAACAAGTGTATGGACATGTTATAGTAAAGCAGGGCTTGACAAATCCCACGAAGCTACAGCTCCTAAAATGTCATTGCTGGTTCCTAAACATTACATGTAATCTGTACATTTCTTTATATAATCCATAACCTGGATAAAAAAAAAAGTGGCTTCTCTTGATGGGACTCTGTCACCCCAACAGGAAGTTCAATTGATTTGAAAGCGCATTACAGCTGGCTATACATTGTAGGAACAGTTTTTCTCTGCAGTAAATAATTTCCGAAGTGTTGGATCTGATTTATTTATAACACAACATATGGACAAAATACAAAAACTTTGATTTTGGGGTGACTGAGTTCCTTTAAGTCTCGGATAAATTTGTAAACCCCTGCGGTAATGAGAAATGTTCGGAAATGGGTATTGAAAATATGAGAATGCTTGGTTAGAAAGTGAGAAATGACTGTATGTGGAATTTATTGGTCAAAGGAAAGGATTCTTAGGAAGGAAAGGATTCTGGCAACAGCACTTTGAATAGGTGACAGACAATATATATGGGCAAGTTTTTTTTTTTAAAGAGTATGGATACTGTAATAATATTTTAGCTTCTTTTTAAGTACATGGAAGTTATGGCATGCCTAAAGGCATATCAACGTTTCATGGATTATGAATGCATCTGATAGGAGAATCGGTAGTGTTTTGTTTTTTTGCATGAAAAATACCAAAATAAATATTAACAAACTCACTCTGATGTTTGCAAGCAGTTGCTTTTCACTGTTGGCACCCCTACATATCAAAGCAAAATTAGCAAATTGTTTTGACCAGTCACAGGCAGATATACATTTTAATAAATTGTAGCAATCCATAATGGCAGCTTGTGCTGAGAGCGATAATGGGGTGTAGTCCTCTGCAGCAGGAAGCAGAAGGAGCCGGACACAGCTCTGTAGATCTCTGCATTGAGCAACTGTTGGCGTGAAGGTTAGTAAAGTGCCCATGTAAGCAGCTCTGGGGCTATGGAAAACCAGCTTTATTTTTTAATTAAAATAAACCTGTGTGTGTATAGAATGACTCCATGTAATGTGTGCTTCTGATATAAGCAGCATGTATTAGATTAGAAAAAGGTAAAAACGGGGAAACGTAGATATACCTTATAAAGGGCTGTCTAAAGAAATGTTAGGTATGATATGATAAAACCCTTTAAATAAAGTTTTTTTTTTTTCCCTGTGCATTTAAACAATGAATTACTATTTTTGATCATGCCCCAGACAGTATGAGCTCCTTATCTCTCCACCCCTTGTATGATTTATTGTCTCTGGAGGTGGTCCTTTAATGGTGCTGCCAGTATTAATAGTTAAATGTACCATTTTTTTCCACTATTTAACACTTTCTTTTATAATTTAGTGATTTTAAGGATTTTTTTGTAGCCTTATCAAAATATGCAGTAATTTGTAGAGTTTTTCAAACCGTTATAGTGGTCAGACTAGTGTTTAAATGAATGTACTTCAAATTCTCGATCACACGCCTGCCTTTCATATAGGACTGCACACTTTGCGTATAATTGAATCTGTATCTGAGGATGCAGCAAAGATATAGCATCTGCTTCTGACTGGTTGTCGGCTTTCCAGATATATTTTGAAATATTCAAATGGTATGTCCAGGCAGGATATATTATACTAACAATATAATTTAAATGATTTTATACTTTTTACATCAATAAGTCTTTATATAAGCATGGAAAACAGACCATTTTTCATATATATTATATATAATGGTTTTCAATCACTAATTGTATCAATGAGATTTACTATACGATAAATGAATTGTGCTCTGCTGACGTAACTCGGGTATATTCAATTAACATAGAAAGGATACAGCAATTAGCTGGAGCCACTTTAATACATATTTCATAAATAATAATCAAAATGTGTGTCAAAGAAAAAAAGAGAACAACTAGTAATGTGACCTAATAAGTAGATGACATAGAGGCACCAGAACATATATGAGAAGGTATGCCAATTCAACCAACTTAATTTTCTTTTTTTAGATTAACTTGGGGATCTCTTCATAAATAGCTATCACTTTTTGTTCTTCCTCCTCTACCTTTTCTCATTGCACTTCTTGTCTTATGTGCACATTGCTTGATTGACTTTTTAGGCACGCACCAATACAGAGTATCTGTCCAACTGACATTGTATAAGATTTGACCCATTAAGTGGTTGGATAAATATTCTGCATTATCTAATGGTTGAGTATGTGGCACGTCTAAATTTATATACGGACCTGGCAAAAATGTTAAGGTTGTTTTATTAATACTGAATAAAAACAAGCTGCTTATAATGGGTAATAATTCTTTAAACTACCATCTGAAACGTTCTTCATAGATCAGTGAAAGAGCCTTTGAAACCCTCAAACATTTTGTCTTACTACTACCACTCTTGAGGAAAATGTTTAGGTTTTAAAACCTCCATAAATTCTGAGAGCGTTTTAAATGTAAATTCTTTTGAAAAATGAAGAAACTGCGGCTTTGAAAACGTCAAATGGTCAATTCTAAAAATGTTCACATTGCAAAAAAACAACTAAATTGTGTTTCCAAATATAACTGTCAACTTTTGTAAATTTAAATACATTTGAAATTAGAACAACTATTTGCCTGTAGGTCAAAATCCGAGGATTCAAGATCTGACCCCATGAAATGTGATGAAGAGCGAGAAAAAAGAAAGCTTGACAGGAAAATGCGATCAAAGGCTCCGCCTATTCTACACGTGTCCTCAAAACCCGCCGCAACCACGCAATGTCCACAGCAATAGCCAGTACAGATAGTCTGTTATTTATTTTGTATATTGAAGACCTACATAAAAGCTGAATTTATAACCAATAAAATACACTATTTTGTATAATCTGTGTTTCCCAGTTTAAATATATTTTAGTATTTGCAGAACATGGATATATTTAGAGAAAGTTATTTCCTTACAACTCAGAAGTGATGTTGTAATATTTGTGTTTTATTAACCTTTAGTTTTCAAATCGGATGTAAATGTATTTTTGTATAATATGTAAAACGTTTGGTTCTCAATATTCATTTTTTCCCCCCATTATATGTTAAACTGAACTATCCTCGTTAAAGCGACACTACTAATAGAAGCTATTTTTTATCTGTATGTTAAGTATACTGCTAGTAAAACTTAAATCCATATTCTGCCCACAAAAGAGATTTAAATATATTTTTCACTTTTTTTTATTAATTTATTCACCTCTGGTAATTTTCAGTGTTTCTGTCTGTTTCTTTCTCTTCCTCTCTTGTGTGTCAAAAGCTGTTGCATTGTTTCCATATGGAGGCGGGAAGCACTGCTTTTCTCTAGCACAGTGCAGATATTATGTAAGGAGCTTTGGGAGTGAGCATCTCTTTGGTTCCCAAAGCTCCTTATGCAGTATTTTCATTATTTTGGATGAAGGGAGTGATACCTACCCCTACAAATAAATAATGCAGCAGATTATGACTCAAGGGGGGAGTAGAACGGACCAGACTCTGAAAATTAATTAAACTATAAAATGAGTAAATAAACAAGAAAAATTAGGAAAAAGTTGTTTTTCTGGTGGGCAATAACTTTTCTTTTATTATCATGACTTTAATTTACATTCAAATGGAAAACAGCTACAGTGTTACTTTATAATGTCCTTGTAAACAGTGACTATTTCAAATGAAAACCAATATATATAGCACAATTATACATGTTCAGTATAATTGGTATTATTTTGGAAACTGATTTAATACACAAGAAAGATCTCAGGATAAATATTTTGACTTGCTTTTAATTTTTGTACCCCAGGTATTTACATTGTTGTATCTTTTATTGACAATTTCAGTTTCTGCTATTTTACTGTTCTTTGTCTTGATTTCCAGTATTAATGTTGTGCAACGCCCTCGAAATCCCAGATATTATCCATGTTTAGCAAAGCACAGTCTTGTCAATGTTTTGTTTGTTTTTCCCTTTTTTTCAGTGCTTTCTGTTTAAATGTGAAGTGTACATGACATATACACTGTCATAATAAAAGTGTTGTATAAGGATAATTGAAGACTATTTGTATTTATTGCTAACTTGGTGGACAAACCGAATAAAGCAATTTGTTTCCGTTTTATCAATTTCTGTGTACTTGGTGGAACATGTCTGTCCATTTTGGCTATTGACATACTATCAACAGATTCTCTAACCGTGTCCTGGTGTGAAAAGTTGTGTGTGTCGTTCAGTCGTGTCTGACTCTCCATGACCTCATAGACCATAACTCATCATGCTGATCCACTTGGTAACTTGGTATTCATGGCAGAGATACTGGTGTGGGATGCCAGTTCCTTCTGGGCCACCGCTTACAGCTCTTGGTATTCCTAGGTGGTTTGCCACCTAAATACTGACCAGCCAAACCCTGCATGGCTTCCGGGTGGTGAATGGAATCGAACCCAGGTTGCAGTGGTGAAAGCATATAATCCTAACCACTGGACCACCAGGGAACCCGTGTACAACTATACCCACATATAAATAGGTATTGTAACCATCAAGAAGCCACAACAATAACTTCCCTGGAATTGAAGCACATACGTTGGTGATATTTTCATCATTAAAAAATCAAGTAAGCTTATTGAATACTGAAGTATATTTTTATAGCAAAAACTAACTTGTCATTACCCAATAAAAAAAAATCTATTTAAAGCACAAACCATTATGCGCAATTACAAATATCAGTTTGCCTAGTTTGATAAATTTAGCTAATTTTATAGTTACAACTACAAGTTAATAATCTCAGAGCAGGTAGTTGTGGGATACATGGACTAGCTCTATCATTTGCTTCAAATGGATAAGTATAGCAATGTATGTAGAGATTTGTGGACTGCTATAAGGAACACCGGATCTATCCCATTTAAAATTCAATGCCAGCTGCAGTGTCAGCAAGCGGCCGCTAGATGGCGCTGCAGCCATTTTGCAGTAATGCTGATATTTCAGACAAGTTGTAACCTTAGAAGGTTACCCCAACCCTTAAACTAACGCCAGTGCCATCTAGAGGTTGGTCACTGCCACTGTTGGTGAATTTGAAAAGGGAAAGGACCAGAACTCCTAATACTTCTTAACTAGTTTGGCTACAAAGCCGCTTCTAGCTGCAAGTACCACTGGGCCTCATCCCCTCCATTTGTCATAACCTCACTCTCCAACTGCACTTTTGCCAGGTCCATTTACCGTATATACTAGAGTATAAGCAGAGTTTTTCCGCCCTTTTTTTAAGGCAAAAAAGGGCCCCCTCGGCTTATACTCGAGTCACTCCGCCCGAACCCCCCCTAAATACCTCCCCTCACTTACCTGCTTGTGGAGGATGATGATGGGGGGGTTGAGGTTGAGAATGGGGGGCTTGAGGAGGGAGGATGAGAGGATGGGGGGCTTGAGGAGGGAGGATGAGGATGGGGGGCTTGAGGAGGGAGGATGAGGATGGGGGGCTTGAGGAGGGAGGATGAGGATGGGGGGGCTTGAGGAGGGAGGATGAGGATGGGGGGCTTGAGGATGAGGAGGGAGGTTGAGGATGAGGAGTGGTGTTGAGGGGGGAAGAGAGAGGGGAGAAGAGACACGGAGAGAGAGGGGCACACAGGGGGCAGCACATTTCCCACCCTCGGCTTATACTCGAGTCACTCATTTTACACAGTATTTTGTGGTAAAATGGGTGCCTCGGCTTATACTCGAGTATATACGGTACCTTGTTTTCTTTTCCTCTAGACCCTCACATGTCTCTACTCCTGTCTCTGAACTCATGTAACATACATACCCACCTATTATTTGTTTTAATTTATAGTGGGGGTTTAGTACTATCAACTTATTTTTTTTTTTCTAGCTGATGCACCCCAAACCATAATCACTAATTAACTCTCTAATCTCTTTTCAATAATTTGCCAAGCCCTTGTTTCTTTCTTTAATTACTTCTCCATTTGTTTCCAAATTTCTTTTAGATTGTAAGTTTGTGCGTTCTCAATCATGTATGGCGTTTTGGAAAACGCACCATGCATATACGATTTTAAACTAAAAAACAGGGCCCCCTACTTTTTGGCATGTGTTAATCACTTTATTTTCATTTGTTTTTCTTTGTACTTAACCCCTGTTCACCGCTACGGAATATGTTGGCGCTTTAAAAATGGTGGTAGTAATAATTTTTTGGGACAGTCCCTGCTCAAATAGCAGCCTTTCTGCAGGGATCACCTCTGTTATCATATATTTAAATTTGAATATTTTGAAGAACTACACTTGACAATATGAAGCATGGAAAATAAAATACATTTACATATATATGTTATATATGCATCTATGCTGGTATGTAATATACCATTTTGTTTTCTGCTGATAGACTTCCTGAAGTAGGAGGAAATATTGATTGCACAAGAAACTTCTATCTGTAGAAAGGGAATTGGCATTTACAACTGCCAGCGCATTCATTTACAATGGGGAAAAAAGTAATGGAAATAGCTGAGGAACAAATTGGTCTCTACAAAATAATTTGATATAATAGACTTTTGTAAACCCATCTATTATATACCCATCTATTCTTTAATACAGGTATCCATTTTCTTTTGCCTGCGGATTCTGTCTCATACATACTTATGAGGGCGTGTTCTAAGAAAGTAACAGTTAGCTTTCCATAACAAAAACTTTAACATTTGTAGATGCCACATTTTCATTGTGTAGACAAACACTTCCTGTGTCTCCACACCTCAAGAAGTTGATTACAAGAAACCAAAATATTAGATTACACAGCTGCAGAACTTCATGTAAAACTTCTTTTAAATATGTTACTGCAGTGATCGTTTACCAGTTTCTTTGGACACATTTTCTGTCTTTATAAGGTAAGTTAAGATAAAAGGTATACTATAGTCCTATATGTACTCTCATGCATGTAAACAAGCTGGTCTTGCATTGCATTGTTTTGTTTTCTTCCAAGAATATATGACGCATTGGCATTTTTTATAAGACAATATTACAATAACGTCTTATAAATTTGCTTGCACATCATTTAGTGTGATCATATACACTAAGCTAAGAGGAAGTCTTATCAAGTAATCGTTAAGTCATTTTGGAATGATTGCTTAGGTGGAGTCTCAGACTAATGCCCTATACACATGCCGTGGGGAAACATACCTTAGCATTTATCTCTAAGTACTAAGCATGTTTTGGATATAAAATCATTCTTGTGATACACAACTTTTGTATCCATGTTCCTCAATTCTCTTAATTTGTGTCAAAATAGAAGATTAAGAGTGGAAGAGGGTTCATGTTAATACACACAAGCAATTATCAACAATTTATAGAAGCTGCATACATATATTATTGAGTAAACAGTCTAATGTTTAGAAGGAAGCATTCACAGTAACATGGTAAAACAATTTCCGGACCTATCCTGTTATGTGCACGGACGCTTCAGCGCTGGGTAGCACGCCGTGGACATCCCGATGTTGTCTGTAAGTGCCCGGTAAGTGATTAGGTGTTTTCGGGTTAGAAAGGTACTTTTAGGGTTAGGGCCGGCATGGGGTGTAGGGGGTCCATCATGTACACTCAACATTAAGGAAAATATCATCAGTCAGTTAAACAATCCTATCAGACCACTGTTACAGAATATATACTAGAACAGGAGTTCCCAAACCTCACCACAAGACCCACCAAATAGGCCATGATTTTGGTTTAACATTGAATACAGATGAGGCAATTGGAGCCTGTTCAATACTTACTGCTCCTTCTGTGTCCAAACCGTGTTAAACTGAAATCATGGGCATTATGAATTTGGATCAAATAGAAAATATATAAATAAGTATTCAACTGGTCGTGACTTTGAATCCTAGTGCTCACTTGCTGCGAATTGCCTTGCCTAGGCAGCAGGGTAATCACCCTTCAGCCCTGCTGTTTTCAAACCATGTTAAACTGAGGGGAGATCATGTAAGATCCTGGAAAAATTACGCATTTTACCTCCTCAAGACCCAGACAGGCCATGATTTCAGTTTAACACTGAACACAGGAGAAGCAATTCGCATTCAACAGACTCTAATTGCCTCATCTGTATTCAAACAGTGTTGAACTGAAATCATGGCCTGTCCGGTGAGTCTTGAGTAGAGGTTTGGGAACCGCTGTACTGGAATGTGTAATAATTCCAGGATCTTACATGATCTCAACTGATATTTCCAGGATGTAAAGTTTGCAAGATAATTACTTTATCCCATAAGGACAAATGTTAGTGAGCATGTGGCAGGGGCATCACTTAGCCTGGTGTTATAATTATGACCAGAAACAAATGTAATCTTAATATAAGTAATTAGTTGGTCAATATCTGCTGGGGCAGTTTATCAGATCAGCTAGTAACCTCTTAGAGTAAACCAGAAGAGTTGACAGCAAAAATGTTTCTTTCAATGAAATGAAGTTCTTGGTGATTGCCATTAATATTATTATTTACATATGCTAGCCATATGAAAAATTTTTAAATTATTTTTAATTTATTCTATTTAAACAGTATTGAAAAAAGGCTAACTTGTGCTGCACATTTAAAATGTCCGTCAAAATAAGCACTTTTGCAGTTGCTTGCTAGAATAAAAATGTCAGAGGTTCACCCTCCATAAGACTTTTCTTAATGGATATGTTGCATGTTTTTGTTTTTTTCATAGCAAACCGTCACACTGGAAGATTTCACGGCACTGGTACATGGTCAGCAGATGGAGTCCATATTTCTTTATACACAGTATAAATTCACATTAATGCTGATGCTTCCCCCACCCCAAGGACAAGGGTAGATCATACATGCCTATTATTTTCTTTGAATACTTGAGACATAGAGCTCCTCTAATGAACAGTGCTATATACTAACCCTCTTGTTAAATGTAAACTCATGTTAAATATAAATCTGGGTCAAACCCACAGCAAAAAACATTACTGGTAATTATTTGGAATTGACATTAGTGTTCACTGCATAGCTGTCTTGAATAGTGAATATGTTCTGCCATTTATATTGGATTTTACAGAGCCTCTAAATATACAGCAGAAATGTAAAAATATATATTTTTCAGGTGCCTTTTATTCCCAACTGGTGAGTTGCACGCCTATGAATACTGCGGTCATGCCCAATCGCTCTCTTTTCTGGTTAGTGGAAACCTGTATTTTCACACTCACATCGGAGTGCACATGCACTTCTATGGTATATGGTTTTAAAAGATATACACTTTGTTCTAATTAATGTAAGACTGCTGCACTTTTAGTGTGAAAGCAAGTTACAGGACATAGTAATATCAACAAACAGGTACTGCCCACCAATGTGTTTCATAGCTTTTACTATTCATTTCTTTATTTTTTTGTCAATTTAACTTTTCACTATTTACACTTCTAAAACTTTCTTTCATAGTAAAAATACATTTTTTCTTTATGTTAACAAAGATTGGTCATAATTAAAGTGTGTATATAATTTAAATAAAAATATCTTTTAAGTTGTAACCCATGATATTCAAGAAAATATATTGGTAAATGCATTATGAATTTGGATCAAATAGAAAATATATAAATAAGTATTCAACTGATCGTGACTTAGAAGCCTAGTCTTCACTGGCTGCCAATTGGCAATCACCCGTCACCCCTGATGATTATCTTGCTCCCTGATTTGGAGAAGAGGGATGGGGACATATGAAGGCAAATTTAGTAAGTTTAATAAACCGGATCATATAAAATATGTTCATGTCCTTAATTAGTACATTTGTAATTGTCTTCCCAACTGAGATTCATGTCTTTCTGCATCTTCTAGCTCAGTGCCTTGTCCTTTTGCTTCCCCCAGAAGGTCCATCTCATGAAAAACTTACCTGAAAGTACAAATGGCAAATTAAGTGCACGTAACCCTTCAATGGGCCCGAGATCAGGATTCTGTCCCCTTTACTAGATCAGTCTAAGAGGAGAAGACAAATGAGTTTGATGTGGTGTGGATAATGCCCCCTCTATCCATTTTGAAGAGGTAAGTAGGGACCAAAATAAAAAAATATAAAAAAAAAATCTGTTTTGCGATTTGTCTCCATGGAGTAGAATTTATCTTTGTGGTGCCCCTCACCCCATTCAGTCCAAGACTTGCTACACATTTAAATCTTTTGGAAGTAAGTTGTTTAGTTTCACACTTAGTACAAATGGCTGCATCTTTTTTTTGTACTCTACCAGTATTTAATGAAATGGTCCATACTAGGACCACAGTGCACTAAAAGAAGTTGTCCTTCTAGCTTCAATATGCTTCTCATCCCCCATTGCATGTTGCAATCTCATACCAATACTGGTCCTAAAACTAACTATTGAGAACTATATATATGTATATGTATATATATATAACTAAACTCAGGAACATACATTTGTTGCAAGAGGTTAGTTGTATCTCTCTCCCTGAGAATCATTTTGTAAAACTTTTGTTGACTTTACATGCGCTTAAGCCTTAAACTTCTGGAACTTTTGAATCTAGTAAAAATGCTTGATAATAAATTAAATATACATGAAAATAAGAACTTCAAAACAGTATGAATGTCTTGAAGAACAAAGTGCCCATGATGGATATCTAGATTACATCCAATTTTCTGATCCAATGTCTCATATTTGAACAGTGTGTATAAATAAAATGTGCAGGTTGATGCTGTATATGAATCCTCTTTATTGCTACAATCTGAGAACCGTTCAAGTATTTTTATTAGCTATGTTCCAAAGATAACTGTCTATTTTCATTAGAGCTTTCTCATTTGGGAGTTGGGAGCCCATCATTCATCTAATATTCTAGAAGGCCTCTACAATCTAATTATTATGGAATTGGCTCGAACACAGAAATCAAAATCTTTATTTATGAGGAATATAGTGGGGAGGGAGTAAGGAAAGTGGATGAAACATGAAATCAGTTAAGATATGAGTATGAGAGAGTGGAAATGAGGGACATGTTTTTCAGTGTGTTGTATGTAAACACTAGCCATGGTCACCATCATGATATTTATTAACACATTTCCTCTATAAACTCTACTTTAAGCAACTATTCAACACCACAGTCTAAAAGATGGAAAAGTTCTAATTACATAGTAAGAGTTATTTTTAAAACGATATATTTGCATTTAAGTTCTAGCAAAGTCCTGAAGGGCCCCGTAGACCACCCCAGGGGGTTTGGAGGAGGGGCCACTTTACTGGGCAGGCCCTGGTATGGGTAGGATGTGGCTAGATGGGGGAGGGGAGTCAGTTGTAGGAGTTTGGCGCCATTACCCCCATTCTGCCCCCAGCTAGCCATGTGTAAAGATACTCACCCACCCATCCCTAAAGTGTTGTTGTTTGAAGTTATGTATATATTGCTTTAAAAAAATAATAATAATAATAATAAAAAATAAAAATAAATAAATACATTTAAAAAAAAAATTCAAATAAGGATGAGTAATGGAAAATTGGAGGTATTATCTTGTATATTGTCGTAAAGCACTTGTTGGTTATTATTAAATGTATATTATATGATGTCAAATTATGTTTATGTGGTTGTCGCAGCTGCGGGTGGTGAGGGTAGTCACCGGGACAGTGGTAAAATGGGTGAGATCCTACCCTACGGTGGTATGGATGTTCCAACACGGTAGGCCCTGGACGAGGGTTCACGGCGTAGGGCGTACTGTCTCTGGCCAGGCTCCTCCCCTCACGTGGTTATGTTAATTATTGTTATGGTTATTACATCAGTTTGTGTGGCCAGTTATCCTCCCAAGAAGTTGTCTGTGTCTAATCATTATATTTTAATACGTGATTGTGAATAAACCCTTATGTGCACATACCAACTGGGCCTTGCTAAGGTCATGCAGAAGCTTATTCTTTATGATATTCCTTGTGTGCAGGCTGATTTCTAGTTTCTAAAAAGATTTTGAACTCCTGGAATATACAATGTAAATAGATTATAGATGGAGCTTGCTTATTAAAGGACCACTGAAGTGTCATATTCATAGTATCTCTTATGAAGAGCTTTAATTATGAAGGTGCAAAAAGTTTTTACAAACTTTTAAAATAAAGTACAGCATTTGAGTTATTATTTTCAATTTTAATTTAATGATGGGAGACATTTTGTTTATTCCTAAAGTGATTAAAAATCTGGGAACAATGGGAGGAACTGTGTAGTCAGATAAGACCTCTATTCAATTCAGTTGAAAATTGCCACTCCCAGTCACACACTAGACCATAGAAGTAGATCAAATAGTAATCTCCAGTAGGATAAACCTCACACTCAGGCTACAGGAAGGCACACAGTCCACAATAGAAACACCCATAACACTAGTGTGTTTGCATCGTTCAGTCATTTCCGACTCTCTGTGAGAGGACCGCAACACACTATGTTGATCCATTTGTTATTCATGGCAGAGATACTGAAATAGGTTGCCAGTTCCTTCTCCAGTGGGCCACACCATACTCAATGGAAATTCAATAAAAAGTGAGAAAGTTTGTGAAGAGTTAGATAACCATTCATGGATAACCACAGTGAATGTATGCCAGTGGTTGACAACTCCTTACTTTGAGGACCACAAACAGTCCAGGATTTCTAGAGCTCTTGTGTATTCAGGTTCTTCTCTGCTTGAGCACTGGAGTTACATAGTATTTGGGGTTGAATAAAGACTGTTAGTTCATCCAGTTCAACCTTTTTAGATATCTTCTGATCATTTTAGTAGGTGGATTATTTGTTAATAATTGTTAATTGATCCAGAGGAAGGCACTGGCGATTGGACTCCTCCCTGGATCAATATTCTATCGAATGCCCTCTTTATTCAAAAATATATCTTACCCCTTTTTAAAGTTATCTATCGAGTTTGCTGTCACCACCTCTTTGGTAGAGAATTCCACAGTTTAACCACACTAACTGTGAAGAATCCTTTTTTTTTCTTTAAGGGGAAATATTTTTTCCTCTAACCTTAAAGGATGTCCTCTTGTCAGTTGAAAGCCTCTTGGCACAGAAAGTTCACTTGACAAAGCCTTATATTGACCCTGGATGTATTTAAATAAGGTCATCATATCCCCTCATAGACGCCTTTTTTCTAGGGAAAATACGTTCAATTTGTTTAGTCATATTTTAGGCCCTCCATTCCCCTTATTCTTTTTGTTGCCCTTCTCTCATAAAAAAATTCCCTTTTTTATGAAGTGGTGCCCAAAATTGTACTCCATATTCCAAATGAGGGCATACTAGGGATTTGTATAGTGGTAGAATTATATTTGCTTCCCTTGCTTCTACTGTATACCCTTCTTAATACATGCTAATCTTTTATTTGCCTTTGCAGCTGCTGCTTGGCTTTGAGCACTGCTACCTAGGTGGTTGTCCACAAGCACTCCCAAATCCCTTTCAATATCAGATACCCCTAGATTTGCTCCATTAAGATTATAAATTGCATGGCTATTTTTCCTTCCCAAATGCATAACCTTACATTTATTTGTATTAAATCTCATCTACCATTTAGCCGCCCATTTCTCTAATTTATGCAAATCCCTTTTTAGGGAAAGTACATCATTTTCTGATGTAATTACCTTGCACAACCTAGTGTTATCAGCAAACATGGTGCCACTACTTTCGAGTCCTACTTCTAATTAATAAATATGTTAAAAGGGAGAGGACCTAATACTGAACCTTGAGGAACCTCACTTACCACATTCATCCCATCGGAGTATTTTCCATTTACCACATCCCTTTGCTTCCTGTCTTTTAGCCAGCTCTCAATCTATGAGAAGATATTTACTGCAATTCCTGTATTTCTTAGTTTCTCATGTGACACTGTATCAAAAGCCAAAAAGACTACATCCACTGAGTTGCCCTGATCCAATTTCCTACTTACCTCCTCATAGAAACTAACTAGATTGGTCTGACATGACCTATCTTTCATAAATCCGTGTTGACTCATTCATTTTGATTGACCCGCCTGAGCTCAGTTAGGGAGACGGGAATCCTGGACTGTTGGAGGTTCTGGTATGACTTACTTGCCCACCACTTACCTAGCCCACTGTTCTTTATTTTATACAAGAGGAATGATTGCACAATACTTTTTTTTAATTAATACCATAGAAAACAACAAGCAACTTCATAATGGACTATAAACTCAGCCTATATTTAAGTTGGGGGGGCGGGGCTTGTTGTTTGGCTACAGCGTCAATAACAATTGAAAAACCAAAATATGTACTAAAATGCCACACAACAACAATTTTACTCAGAAAATAATAACACACACCTAAAAAAGTCCCAAATGAATAGGGTTGTCACACACCTCTCCAGCCGTATGTAATCTGGGCACTCAAGTTAGAATAGAAATCCCAAATCACAGCGGATCATTAGTGCATATAAAGTTTAAATACGTATCTAGGTAGTGTATGAGGCCTTGATCTTCGAGGGAATGCCTCCTTACTGGAAATCTCCACTCCTTGGCAGCCCAATGCTGGCTAATTGCCCTAGTGTAAAGAGGACAGCCTGATATCAGAGAATGTATATACAAATTGTACAATTATAACCACACAAAAAAGTGCATACAAAGATTAAATGGAACTGAGTAGTGTATCAACACATTACTGTACTCATAATTAAAGGTAAAGTGATGTTAGGTATTACAATTAATAGCACAACATTCTCAAGCTTGCAAATCTGCAATATAAAATACTTTATTTTCTGTTTAATTTCCGTGTTATATCGATCCCAGCAATCAATGTGTTAATACATATAATGGAACTCGCATGGACTAGAATATCATATTTACTGATTCATTAATATTGCATTATTTCTGTAATGCGGGTCCGATCGAAACCCGTAAGGCTTTGAAATCTAACCTTCATTTTTCAGTGACGTAATGATGACGATCTCTTTTACCATTGGCTCAGTTTTGACTAATTGATCATGTTCATGGCTGCACATCCAACGTTCGCAAAAATGGTTTACAGGTTTACCGATATGGTACGTAACTCGTGGCATGGTGGAATCTAATAGCTCTCTAAGGCAGCCGAATTTCAAGCCCGCAGCCTTTGCAGGTATGCCGATGCTGCTACAGGCTTCGAATTTAATTGGGATGATGGTTCCCAGCTATAGCCAGTAGAGGGCAGTACAGCTTAGCTTAGGAAGCAATGGATAGATGAAGTAATTGAAGCAATGAATATAAACTTGTTGGAGCTCAGAGGGGAAGTAGCTGACATATGTGTTTGGTGTGCTTTTGTCCATGGGGTCACAGAGAGTCAGGCATGACTAAACAACAACAAAAACTTCACCCTGAATGGGCACTACCCCACACAGCTGGGTCTAAGTTTGTCTGTTCTCATTTGTGCTAGTCTTGTTTTATTTTATTTAACTCATATGTGCAAAATCAGATAGATCCTGAATACACAAGCAGATTGATCTAGAAATGGACTGTTGGTGACTCTCATAGCTGGATTATACAACTCTATGGCACATTAGTGCTGGGTGCATTTATCTACAAGACTCTTTTACACCTGGCACTAAACAACAATATGAAGCATGCAAAATACAATACCACTACTACTACTACTTTTATTTACTCCAGGGTACTATAGATAACATGCATACAGAATACACCCCAAATAATCCTGATAGTATATGCTGAACCATAACCACAACCCTAATACTAACCCAGACATCCTTAACCCCATACCTAGTGCTAAACTCAATCCTAATACTAATTCTATTCCCAATCATAACCCCAGCACTAACACTATCCATAAACAGTAAAACCAACCATTACCATAACAAATTATTTTTCCTTATTTCTGAAGTATAATAATCTTACTACCTACATTTTAATCTTAGGTGTAATCCAGTGCAACCTAATATGCTTAATACTAACACATTTTCACTCCTCACTGGCCGGGAAAATAATGTCACGTACCTAGCTTTAAGTTTAAACACAAACCTAACTCTTCAAAAAAAAATAAATAACAAAGACTCTTTGTATAACCAGTATCCCCTTTCAATGATCATAAATATCATACAGTATATAATACATTGGACTGAGAAATGATAACACCGTAATTTAAAAAAATCATGTTTATTAATAATTTTAAAACATTAACAAAAATATAAAAATTGTTGCCTAAAATACACAAATTCACACTTGCTGTTTAGGAACTACCCAAATGCATTTCTCCTGAATACATCTGCATAAGTAAAGAGTAAACAATTATTGAAACTACACCACCACAGTTAAAGTGCACAATTTATATACAGAGTTATACAAGAAAAAATGCAATGTGCTTTAAAACATCTCCTATTATATTCCCTACAATAGTGGCAGTGATGGATTTTGCCACTTACTCCCTATATAATCAAAGAAAACTACTCTCCAAAATATAAACCCTCCTCTAAAAGAGGAAAAAGCCTGTTTAAATGTGGCAGTGGTGGGGATTTGCCACTTATCCCCCTAAACTGCCTATCACAAACTAGGCTATTCTACACTCCTACCTAATATCCCAAATAATATATATATATATCTATGTGTACCACAGACTAACATCTATAATTAATGAATTGCCCACACAACTAATAAGATAGAAAGTTCTAATAAATGTATATCATATACACAATACAAAACGTTTATGTAAAAAACGTAATAGCAGTATATATACATGCAGGTATATTGATGTGTTCAAAAGAAATAAGTTGTCACTTAAACCTATATTTGTAGTATTCTCATGCTCTCCGTTTATCTGGTAAGTCCATGCATGTGTATAACTCCTTCACTTCCTGGCAGGCTCTGATAACGTCATTTCCGGAAACCAAGGATGACGCGGCTGATACGCACGTTTCGCCTTTTGCTTCAACCAGGGCCTCACAGTGGAGAGGGAGAAGGGCGCTATTTATGGTGATCCATAGTAATTAACGTTTAACCCCTTCACAGCATATTCATCTTTGTCTTTCCATATTGACAAAATCAGGATTCAAAAGTCTCAGGTCCTTAAAAATGTATAATATAACATCAAAAGATCATACAAAAAGAAAATCCTTAATTTAAACAAGTGTCATAATATACTTCAATGTTATCTATAATAAAGTATCAATATAGTTAAGTAGTCATACTAATTTATTTCAATCCACCGGTAATACTTGATCTTTCTATATTACTGTTTAAGGACTCCAATATCCCAGGTTCTGAAAGGTGTCTACTATAATGTTAGGAAAGGTATAAAGAAATAAAAAAATATATTAATTGAGACGTTACAATTAAATCATATATTATTATACAATCCAATGATATTTTTAATGGAATATAAATATACTTAAGCAGTCTTTCTAATTTATTTAAATCCGTTGGTATAAGTCTTCAACACCTACATATAATACTGTTCCTTCTATATTGTCAGGACTCTAATGTCCCAGGTCCCGGAAGGTATCTAATATAACAATAGGAGAATCATCAATTCAATAATGTATCGTAATATGGTTAGAAGTATAATTCCATATGTTTTCACTAATAAGCTATGTATGTATTAAGCTCTATTTTAAGTACATTTATTCCCATATCATTAGATCTGTAGTCAAAAAAATATTAATATAATGGCTTCCATTCTCCAATAATATCTTATATACAACTATACTGTTGTGCGGTCATAATCATTAATTATGATCTATAAGTATTAGGGTTTGATCCCCATCTATTGTGATTATATTTCCACACTGTTATAACAGGTCTCCAGTGTCCCAGGTCCTGAAGGCTATATAATAATAAACCAGGGAAAACATATGGAAATAAAAGTACATCAATTCCATAATATATTACAATTAAATGTATATACCCACATACTTTCTCTGATAAAATTGTTCATATTAATATATATATATATATATATATATATATATATATATACAGTGGATATAAAAAGTCTACACACCCCTATTAAAATGTCAGGTTTTTGTGCTGTAAAAAATGAGACAAAGATAAATAATTTCAGAACTTTTTCCACCTTTAATGTGACCTATAAACTGTACAACTCAATTGAAAAACAAACTAAAATCTTTTAGGTAGAGGGAAGAAAAAATATACAAATAAAATAATATGGTTGCATAAGTATGCACACCCTTAAACTAATACTTTGTTGAAGCACCTTTTGATTTTATTACAGCACTCAGTCTTTTTGGGTATGAGTCTATCAGCATGGCACATTTTGACTTGGCAAGATTTGCCCACTCTTCTTTGCACAAACACTCCAAATCTGTCAGATTGCGAGGGCATCTCCTGTGCACAGCCCTCTTCAGATCACCCCACAGATTTCCAATCGGATTCAGGTCTGGGCTCTGGCTGGGCCATTCCAAAACTTTAATCTTCTTCTGGTGAAGCAATTCCTTTGTTGATTTGGATGTGTGCTTTGGGTCGTTGTCATGCTGAAAGATGAAGTTCCTCTTCATGTTCAGCTTTCTAGCAGAAGCCTGAATGTTTTGTGCCAATATTGACTGGTATTTGGAACTGTTTATAATTACCTCTATCTTAACTAAGGCCCCCGTTCCAGCTTAAGAAAAAACAGCCCCAAAGCATGATGCTGCCATTACCATGCTTCACTGTGGGTATGGTGTTCTTTTGGTGATGTGCAGTGTTGTTTTTGCGCCAAACATATCTTTTGGAATTATGGCCAAAAAGTTCAACCTTGGTTTCATCAGACCATAACACCTTTTCCCACATGCTTTTGGGAGACTTCAGATGTGGTTTTGCAAAATGTAGCCTGGCTTTGATTTTTTTCATCCTAAGAAAAGGCTTCCGTCTTGCCACTCTACCCCATAGTCCAGACATATGAAGAATACAGGATATTGTTGTCACATGTACTACACAGCCAGTACTTGCCAGATATTCCTGCAGCTCCTTTAATGTTGCTGTAGGCCTCTTGGTAGCCTCCCAGACCAGTTTTCTTCTCGTCTTTTCATAGATTTTGGAGGGAGCTCCAGTTCTTGGTAATGTCACTGTTGTGCCATATTTTCTCCACTTGATGATGTCTTCACTGTGTTCCATGGTATATCTAATGCCTTGGAAATTCTTTTGTACACTTCTCCTGACTGATACCTTTTAACAATGAGATCCCTCTGATGCTTTGGAAGCTCTCTGTGGACCATGGCTTTTGCTGTGGGATGCAACTAAGAACATTTTAGGAAAGACCAACTAGAGCAGCTGAACTTTATTTGGGGTTAATCAGAGGCACTTTAAATGATGGCAGGTGTATGCTGACTCCTATTTAACACGATTTGGAATGTGATTGCTTAATTCTGAACACAGCTACATCCCCAGTTATAAGAGGGTGTGCAGACTTATGCAACCACATTATTTTTATTTTTTATTTTCCTTCCCTCCACCTAAAGATTTCAGTTTGTTTTTCAATTGAGTTGTACAGTTTATAGGTCACATTAAAGGTGGAAAAAGTTCTGAAATGATTTATCTTTGTCTCATTTTTTTACGTGACATTTTAACAGCGGTGTGTAGACTTTTTAAATCCACTGTATATAGTTGAGGCACACAATACACTCACATTGTGTGCCAAACAGCATTTCAACACTTTTTTATTGTGGCTCGCAATGAGCCCCGTAGGCGCTCATTGCGAGGCATGCGATGAGCGCCAAAGTCGCTCAGCGCAATCCTCGCAATGAGCGATGAAGGTCTTCACAGTATAAAATGGTTTCAATTATGTTTCAAACAGCATTCCCATGGCTTCAAATTTTATTGACCATCATTTTTTGACGGGCAAGTCGCTAGCTGTATAATAATATATGATTTAATTGTAACATCTAAATTAATATATTTTTTTTATACCTTTCCTAACATTATAGTAGACACCTTTCAGGACCTGGGATATTGGAGTCCTGAAACAGTAATATAGAAAGATCAAGTAATAGCCGTGGATTGAAATAAATTAGTATGACTACTTAACTATATTGATACTTCATTATAGACTAGCGACTTGCCCGTCAAAAAATGAAGGCAATAAGATTGTAAGGCTGGTAATGTTGTTTGGTCGAGACATTAATTTTTTTGGTGGTCCGAGATCCTTCGGCGCTCAATGCGAGGCGGTTGGTTGTTGTATTTTTTTTTCTGATAGGCGCTTTTGCTGTTATTGTTTGGTCGGCAGTGATTTGTTTTTTGCGCTTATTACAAGGCTTTGTGTGCTATGAGCAGCATTGGTGCTTGTTGTGAGTAGCGCGGTGAATGGCTTTTATGTTTAACGTGAGTTTTTTTTTTTTGTGTATATGTTTTTTTTGTATGCTCATTAAATAATCAATAAATTAATATACTTTACCTATTTGGAAGTAATATATGCAGGAAGCATTGTGTTGAAGAGCTGACAATCTGGATGTTGCTGCAGCATACAATGTCGGTTTGCACTGTTGTGGAGCTGATGACACTGTAAGTGTCAGCAATGTGTGCAGTGTGTAGTGTAAATAGGCTGCGTGCACGAGGAAAATCCGTTAGGTTAGCTGTGTACTTCCGCATTGTGTAAGTTAGTGTTGTAAAATGGCGGCGAATGTGTATGTGGTACGTGACTGTAAATGATTTAGCGTCCTTGTTAATAGTGTATCTTGAACCTCGTACAGCTTTTTATGAAAATCTGTATGTGCTTGGTGGTGTTTTACGTGTTTAGGGTCCTGTAGCCTCGTTTTAGTTTTTTCCGGGCGGCCATTTTTTCTCTTCCTTAGGGGATTTTCATGTGTCTAAACTCTTAAATTTTGACTTAAATTGAGGTGTAACTTCACTTGCAGAGGTCCTGGGTGCCCCGGCCCCCCCCCCCCCCCCCCCCTGGTGTGGGTAAGCTTTTTATGTATTTGTTGTGTGTATTTATTGTGTTTTTAATGTTTTCATATGTGCGCGGGTCAGGCGTTAAGGTCGTATTTTTGCTAGCTCGGAATGTTTTTTTTTTTTTAAGTCCTGCAGCTCGTATTTGTGGATGCTAAGTCCGTAAATTTTCCGGTGTAAGTCCCGCATGCGGCTCATTGCAGCCGACGTGGGAGCCTCCACCTCTGCAAAGGCGGCCCCTCGCTTCGCATTTGTGGGCCTAAAGTCGTAAGATGTCGTAGGGATGAGCACCCATGGCGCTCATCAGCAGCGCAAGGAGCGCCTTTGGTGCTCCTTGGCAGTAATTGCGGCTTTCGCTGCGACTTTCGCTAGGACCGGAGTCCCTTGAATCATGACTTGTCAATATGGAAAGGCAAAGATGAATATGCTGTGAAGGGGTTAATTGTCAATTACTATGGATCACCATAAATAGCGCCCTTCTCCCTCTCCACTGTGAGGCCCTGGTTGAAGCCAAAGGAGAGACATGCGCGCCGGCTGCATCATCCTTGCTGGTTCCAGAAGTGACGTCATCGGAGCCTGCCAGGAAGTGAAGGAGTTATACACATGCATGGACTTACCAGATAAACGGAGAGCATGACAATACTATAAATATAGTTTTAAGTGACAACTCATTTCTTTTGAACACTTCAATATACCTGAATGTATATATACTGCTATTAAGTTTTTTACATAAAAATTTTGTATTGTGTATATGATATACATTTATTAAATCCTTCTATCTTACTAGCGACTTGCCCGTGAAAAAATGAGCAATGACGGCAATAAGATTGTTAGGCAGGTAATGGTGTTTGGTTCAGAGATTAATTTTGTTGGTGTTCCAAGATGCTTCGGCGCTGATTGCAAAACCTCACACTGAGCGCCTTCAGCGCTCATTGTGAAGGCTGTTGGTTGTTTGTGTTCTATGAGCATTGTTTTTTTTTTTTGTATGCTAATGAAATAATTAATACAATTATACATGAATATACTTTACCTATCTTGAAGTAATATATGCAGAAAGCATTGTGCAGAAGAGCTGGCAATCTGTTTTGATGTTGCTGCAGCATACAATGTGTGTTTTCAGGACTTTGGAGCTGCTGTGTAAGTGTCAGCAATGTGTGCAGTGTGTAGTGTGTGTGCGCGAGCAAAATCCGTTAGGATAGCTGTGTACTTCTGGATTGTGTAAGTTAGTGTTGTAAAATGGCGCCTAATGTGTGGTACGCGGCTGTGGCTGATTTAACGTCCTTGTTCTTGGATCGCGTCCGTCTTTTTTGGAAAATCTGTAGGTGTTTGGTGGTGTTTTGCATCTTTAGGGTCCTGTCGCTTAGGGGATTTTAGTTTTTTTTTCTAAGTCCCGCATCTCGTATTTGTTTTTCGTAAGTTCGTAAATTTTGCGAGGTCCGCAGTTGCTGGCATGGAGCGCCTTCGGCGCTCCATGCCTGCAACTGCGGCCCTCGCTTCGCAAGCCCGCAGCGTTAGTAACAACACGCTTGCTCGCAACTTTATATGTGATTATTTGTGGGCAATTCATTCATTATAGGTGTGAGTCTGTGGTACACATAGATATATATATAATTTGGGGTATTAGGTAGGTGTGTAGAATAGCCTAGGTTGTGATAGGCAGTTTAGAGGGATAAGTGGCAAATCCCCACCACTGCCACATCCTAACAGGCTTTTTCCTTCTTTTAGAGGAGGATTTATATCTTGGAGAAGGGTTTAGAATAGTTTTCTTTGATCATATAGAAAGTAAATGGCGGACTCCATAACTGCAACTATTGTAGGGAAGATAATAGGAGTTTTTTATTGCATATAGCACTTTTTCTTGTATAGCTCTGTATATAAAATGTGCACTTTAACTGTGATGGTGTAGTTTTAATAATTGTTTACTCTTTATTTATGCAGATGTATTCAGGAGAAATGCATTTGGGTAGTTTTTAAACCGCAAGTGGGAATTTGTGTATTTTAGGCGACAATTTTTATATTTTTGTTAATATTTTAATATTATTAATAAAGATTCATTTTTTTTTAAATTATGGTGTTATCATTTCTCAATCCAATTTATTATATATGATATTTATGATAATTGAAAGAGGATACTGGTCTTTTTTTTTTTTTTTGTGTAATTGTTTCCTCCGAACCAGTAATATATGTCCCCGTTTGTATAGGATATGATTATTCTATGAATATAGAGACACTTTTTCCTCTTATATTTCTTATTCGAATTTGGACAAACCTATCTCTTACCATAATGTTAAACCTCACCCTAACTCCAACCCTAACAATAACTAACATCACCAACCCCACACTAAAAGCAGGCCAACCCTAACCAGCAACACTAACCCTGATCTTAACCTCATCAAAACTTCAACCTTAAACTAAAAATTAACCAAAAGACGTTCATTAACCCTAATCATAACTCCAATCCTGCAGTTTGTTAATAATTTCACATACTGGTGAAGTATATAACAAATTACCAACATCAGCAGCTATGTAAAATAAGAACATTAAAGTGTTTTAGAGACACTCTTAGCTGACTCCAAACTAACACAAATGCAAACCAAAAATCCATCCCCATCCATAAACAGATCCCTATTGCCAACCCTAACACTAACCCAAACCCTACCACTTACCCAAACCACGCCCCTAAAACTAATACAATGCTTTCCTAACTCTCACATTAAAATCCATTTTCCACTATTCCACTATAATAGTTATTAGCTTATGAGTAATGTCTGCGTGGTGCGTTCTGCGTAAGCGTTACTCTCAAGTTACTAACTGTAAATTGAGGTGAAGAGGGGAGAAAGAGAGAGGGAAGAGAGAGAGGCAGGAGGAGAGAGGAAGAGAGAAAGGGAACAAAGGGAGGGAGGAATAAAGAGAGAGGGGAAAATGGAGAGAGAGCGAGTAGCGCACAGAAAGAGAGAGCGGGTGCACAGAGAGAGAGGGCGCACAGAGAGAGACAGCACTGAAAGAGACAGAATAGACTATATGATACCATAATTTATGACAGGCAATTTACTAGAATCATAAATATGAAGAACTAGCCCCAACTGTAAACCTAACCCTATAAAAATCCTAACCCCTATCCTAACGCTTACCCTAACCCTACATAAACCTATAATAAAGCCTAATGCAAACCCCAAACCAAACACTGACCCTAAACCCATCCCCAACCTAATCTTCAACCCTAACCAAACACAAGCCCTAGGCATAACACATTTCACAAACACATTATGTCAACACTAATACTAACCATAAGTCTACCCATAACTATAACCACAACTCTAACCCTAACCCAGCCCTTATCCTAATCTCAATACCAACATTAACCCTAAGCCTATACCCAAGCGTAACCCCAAACCTAATCCTAATAACCTAACAGTAACCCTGACTTTAAATCCAGCCCAAATATAACCACAATATTCTACCTGCAGATATTTCCTGAAATAGAACATAATATATAAGTTACATCATAACATATTGTCAATTTTCAACACGTCACTGTGGGTATGGATTTAGATCTATAGCATTTCAATAGCTCATTGATAGTGAAGTTCATTGCCCATCTTTACCCGCATTATAACAGTACATAACCGCAACACTTGCAGCATCAATAAGCAAAGTACTCTAAAGTCAGATCTATTACTAACCTATCAATATGTGGGACATCCTGCCCACCTACTAAATAGGGAGTGGGGATTTCCATTACACTGACTTAAGACACCTTTGTCAAGCATTTTCTGTTAAAGAAACATTTCTTAAAATTTAGAGCTGAAAACAACGTAAGCTATACAGCTGTCACTACCACATGAAATCAAACTATGGGCTGGATACAAAGCTCTAGATAATGCATTTATGGAACAAAATTAATTCTTGTTGATGTTAAGACTACTACAGTTTCAGAAACAAAAAAGTGTGCAATCCATACACAATCATGCAATCTTTATAGGGTGGTACAATACAGCGTGACTGTACCGAAATAAAAATCATTCTCCATCTTCCATGGAGTGAAGAAATCAATTACTAAGCTTAATTTTTCAGGTAATTATACATGTAATATACAAATCAATTTTTATTTATACAACTTTCACATAATAAAACAACACCTGGGGTAAAGAAATGGAGGGGGCTAGGGCAGTGGTTGACTGAAAAGGGGCAGTGAAGGTGATGGAGCCGGGTGCTAAAACTGGACCAGGGGCTCGGGAGGATTTAATCCTCCTCCTCAGGGTGGTCACGGATTGAATAGTCTCTTAACAGGCTGAAAACAAGTCTGTGGCAATTCTGGATAGTCCCAGTGATCCTCTTCAGTGTCCTTGAACCTACTGATCAGGAACCTACTGATTGCAGTGAGCACAGTGAGCAAGAGGCCCACACCTAGGTTACTCTTTACCCCTAGGGAAACCATAACAGACTTTTATACACAAAAAAGTTAGAGATAAACACCTGTAGTCAGCGGGCGGCTGAGAAAGCACCAGGCAGGGCGATGAGAGTGCGCCAGGTGGGGCGGTTGAGTGACTGAGAGAGCGCCGGGCAGGGCGGCTGAAAGGGCGCCAGGCGGGGCGCTGAGAGAGTGACTTAGAGAGTGCCAGTCGGGGTGGCTAAGAGAGCGCCAGGTGGGGTGGCTGAGAGAGTGCCAGGCGGTGTGGCTGAGAGAGAGACTGAGAGAGCGCCAGGCAGGGTGGCTGAAAGGGAGCCAGGCGGGGCACTAAAAGAGCGCCAGGTGGGGCAACTGAGAGATTGACTGAGAGAGCGCCAAGCGGGGTGGCTGAGAGAGCGCCAGGCGGGGTGGCTGAGAGAGTGCCAGGCGTTGTGGCTGAGAGAGAGACTGAGAGAGCGCCAGGCAGGGTGGCTGAAAGGGAGCCAGACGGGGCACTAAAAGAGCGCCAGGTGGGGAAACTGAGAGATTGACTGAGAGAGCGCCAAGCGGGGTGGCTGAGAGAAAGACTGAGAGAGCGCCAGGTGGGGCGGCTGAGAGATCACCAGGCGGGGCAGCTGAGAGAGTGACTGAGAGAGCGCCAGGCTGGTCGGCTGAAAGAGAGCCAGTCGGGGCACTAAGAGAGCGCCAGGCGGGACAGCTGAGAGAGTGACTGAGAGAGCGCCAGGCAGGGAGGCTGAGAGCGGCAGGCGGGGTGGCTGAGAAAGTGCCAGGCAGTTACTGAGAGTGCGCCAGGTGGGGCGGATAATAGAGTGACTGAGAGAGAGCCAGGCAGTGCGGCCGAGAAAGTGACAGAGAGCGCCAGGCGGGGGCGGTTTATAGAGTGACTGAGAGAGTGCCAGGTGGTGTGGCTGAGAGAGAGACTGAGAGAGCGCCAGGCGGGGTGGCTGAAAGGGAGCCAGGCGGGGCACTAAGAGAGCTCCAGGTGGGGCAGCTGAGAGAGTGACTGAGAGAGCGCCAAGCGGGGTGGCTGAGAGAAAGACTGACAGAGCGCCAGGTGGGGCGGCTGAGAGATCGCCAGGCAGGGCAGCTGAGAAAGTGACTGAGAGAGCGCCAGGCGGGTTGGCTGAAAGAGAGCCAGTGGGGGCACTAAGAGAGTGACTGAGAGAGCGCCAGGCAGGAAGGAAGGCTAAGAGCGACAGGCGGGGTGGCTGAGAGAGTGCCAGGCAGGGGCCTGAGAGAGCACCAGGCGGCGAAGCTGAGTGAGTGACTGAGAGAGCGCCAGGCAGGGCGGCTGAGAACGCACCAGGCGGGGGAGCCGAAAATGTGGCTGAGAGTGGTCCAGGCGGCTGAGAGAGTGGCTGAGAGTGCGCCAGGCAGGGCAGCTGAGAGTGTGCCGGGGCTGCGGAGAAAGCACCTGAGTGTGCCAGGCGGATCGTCTGAGAGTTACTGAGAGTGCGCCAGGTGGGGCGGTTAAAAGAGTGACTGAGAGAGCGCCAGGCAGGGCGGCTGAGAGGGCACCAGGCGGGGCGCTGAGAGAGTGACTGAGAGAGCGCTAGGTGGGGTGGCTGAGTGATCGCCGGGTGGGTCGGAGTGCGGGGTGGCAGAGAGAGCGGCGGGGGCGGGGTGACAGAGTGCGGGGCGGCTGAGAGAGTTACTGAGAGTGCGCCAGGTGGGGCGGATGAGAGAGTGACTGAGAGAGAGCCAGGCAGGGGGGCCGAAAATTGACAGAGAGCGACAGGCGGGGGCGGTTGATAGATTGACTGAGAGAGCGACGGGTGGGGTGGCTGAGAGAGCGCCGGTCGGGGCGGCTGAGTGCGGGGCGGCTGAGAGAGCGGCGGGCGGGGAGACAGAGAACGGGGCGGCTGAGAGCGGGCGACTGAGAGAGCAGGGCAATAGACAGTGGGGCGACTGAGGGGGCAGCGAAAAAAAGAGTATAGTAGTACCATGGCAATACATACGCTACATGCCTATGGTCACTCCCCTCCCCTGCATTGGCCGTTATAGGTTAATTGCAATGCTCAGATGCTGCAGTTTACGAGAAGACAGAAGGTACAATTCTTACAGTACTCTTACTGTTAAATGGGCTCAGCTTAATATGCACAGATATACATGTATACACCCATGTACGCATATACATATACAGTATATATACACATGCCGTACACAAATATATACTTCTACGTACACACATGCATATACACACCCATACATAAATAAATAAATAAATATATATATAGGTATGTACGCATAAACACATGTGTATACATACACGTACATAGATTCACATCTATATTTATAGCTGGGTTCCTAAAAAGGACCTTTTCTCAACCAAGTGATTTATGGTTCTTGCAGGACCTGGGCTAAAAGAGATAGGGTGCGAGGGGGCAGTGAGAACAGGGGGCAAACTGGTAGGAGCAGAGGGAGGCAGGTGAGACCGCACTGGGGCACAAACTGCAGCGATATAAGAGGGCAGGAGCGGTGAGCTGCGTGAGAGCATGCTGCAAGAGGCATGTGGGTGGTCTGAGAGGCTGCTGTAGCAGGGAGAAGACGAGCAAATGCAGGGGAGCCTAGGGAGGAGAGACAGTAGAAGGGGGCGCGAGGGAGAGAGGGTAAGGTGAGGGGGTTCTGATGCCTACAAGTTCGGCGACGAACAGAGATTCGATGTGGAAAGCCGGTGAGATCAGCGGAGCAGGCCGGCAGAGATTCTCCAGAGAATTGATTGCGGCGTGCTTGAGTGGTAGCAGGTGAGTGGAGTTTATATAGGATGGAATGGGGACCCTCCCACAATTCCAGGTGTACACCTGATTATATATAACACACACCCATATATACAGCATCGCACAAAAGTGAGTACACCCCTCACATTTTTGTACATATTTTATTATATCTTTTCATGTGACAACACTGAAGAAATGACACTCTGCTACAATGTAAAGTAGTAAGTATACAGCCTGTATAACAGTGTAAATGTGCTGTCCCCTCAAAATAACTCAACACACAGCCATTAATGTCTACACCATTGACAACAAAAGTGAGTACAAGTGGAAATGTCCAAATTGGGCCCAAAGTGTCAATGTTTTGTGTGGCCACCATTATTTTCCAGCACTGCCTTAACCCTAATGGACATGGAGTTCATCAGAGCTTCAAAGGTTGCCACTGGGGTCATCTTCCACTCCTCCATAATGACATCATGGAGCTGGTGGATGTTAGAGATCTTGCACTCCTCCACCTTAAGTTTGAAGATGTACCACAGATGCTCAATAGGGTTTAGGTCTGGTGACATGCTTGGCCAGTCCATCACCTTTACCTTCAGCTTCTTTAGAAAGGCAGTGGTCCTCTTGGAGGTGTGTTTCAGGTCGTTATCATGTTAGAATAATGCCCTGCGGCCCCCAAGAAAAGGACCTTGATGCATTGCACCGCTTGCACCGGCGGTAGCTCCGCCACTGGTCAGAGTAGATAGGCATGGTGGAACTAGTGATAATGTTGAAGCCATATGGGTAGAATAAATAGTGGAGGCATAAATCCTTTAAAAAATATTGGTAGTAACATGCTATAAACCCCGAAATATATGTAAAAGCAAGGAAATGCACTTACTGCTACAGCCTAAAAATGCAGCCAAGCATGGTCAAGTTATAATAATGAGATAATTTATCTACTCTGAAATAAACTGGATGAATGAGACCAGCAGTTCAGCTAAGATTTTTGAGTACACTCTGAGATCATTATCTGGCACAGGTTATACAAAAATCTACAAAAAATTAGGTTACCTTTAATCATTACTTGCAGTAGGGGTACCCTTGGGAAACAGTGATCATAACACAGTATCCTTTGAAGTTGAGTTTCAAAAGCAAACTTTTAAGGTGCCATAACATATTCTTAATGGAAAAATGGAAATTTGTAATGGTCTAAGGATAGCAGTACAGAGTATAGACTGAGACAAATAACTGCCAGGTAAAAATACAGAAGATAAATAGACAACATGGAAGTAAAAATAAAACAAGTAATCACAACCTGTGTGACTTAACATTGATATAAAAATCAAGATAATGGGCAAAAAAAGCAGGAATTTTAAGAAAGAAGAAACAGAGTCAGCTCTAAAGTATGTACAAGGAATATAACAAGTCTTGCAAACAATCTATTAGATTGGCTAAAATACAAGTTCATTGCAAAGAATACTAATACTAATGCTAAAAGTTTTTTTTTTTGTATATTAACTGAAAGAATGCTAGGAAAGAAAACATTGGGACCTAAAACTGGGAAACAAGCCGACTGATAAATGGTGACCAGGAAAGCGGTTGAGCGAAGGTAATTATTTTCTTCTGTATACACAAGGGAGGTTAATAATGTTTATTGACACTGCAACAAAATTGGAATGCATTACCTTCAGCAAATATGTTTTAGCACAGGAAGAAATCCAAAAGACTCAATAATGCATCAGGTCCTAATCTGGCGAAATACATCCAAGGGTACTGAAGGAAGTTGGTGCTGTATTAGCCAAACCATTATATCTAGTTTTTAAAGACTCCCTCTCCACAGGCTCAGTACCAAATGACTGGAACAAAGTTGATTTGATACCTTTGTTTATAAAGGGATCAAGAGCAAATCTATGGAAGGTAGCTGTAAGATTTACCTCTGTAATGGGGAATCTCTTAGACTGCTTGCTAAGGGATAGTATGTAGGATTATATCCAGCAACAGTCAGAGGCGCTCAATCTGAGAACGAACACCATCTAAGTAGGTTTGTTCTATAGGTCTGGTTACATACTCAGATATATAAGTCTGTTCTGACTCAAAAGAGTATTCCAGCCAAAAACACCATGCAATTTTAACCTCAACCAGCAAAACAACAAAGACATACATTTCGTCCTCTCTGGGCCTTATTAATCAGGTGTAGCTGCACTCACTAAGTCACCATTATGGGTGATAAAACCCCTAAGAGTAAGTTGCATGAGCAGCAACAAAGTCAGAGGCTCACAATGTAAGAACAAACACCTAAGTAGGTTTGTTCCGTAGGCCTGGTCACGTACTCGGAGAGCAACCTTCTTTTAACCCACAGAAATATCCTATAGCATATTAGTCTGGTATCACTCAAAAGAGTGATCCAGCCCCAAAATACTAGGGAAAAATATCCGGTAGCATATCAGTCTGATCTCACTCAAAAGAGTGATCCAGCCTGAAAATACCAGGCAATTCTAGCTGGAACAGGAGAAACCACAGACATACATATTGGCCTCATCAGTAAAATGTAAATGCATTCCATAAAGCACAGAGAGCAAGGAGTTCACATCTGGAGCCCCTTATCACCCTTCAGGTGACAATATCACCCTTCAGGTGACAATACCCCTAAGGGTCATTTGCCTACTCAGCAACAAAGTCAGAGGCATTCAATCTAAGAACAGACAAAATCTAAGTAGGTTTGTTTCATAGACTGGTAACATACTCAGAGAGCTGTCTCTTTTATCTAACTTGTGCCCTTCACAGGGAGAAATATGTAGCATATCAGTCTGAACTCACTCAAAAGAGTGATCCAGCCCCAAAATACCAGGGAGAAATATCCTGTACCATATCAGCCTGGTCTCACTCAAAAGAGTGATCCAGCCCCGAAATACCAGGCAATGCTACCCTGAACAGAAGAAACCGCAAACCCAAGGCATACATACCTGGCTCTCTTGGGCCTCATCAGTTAGGTGTAGCTGAACTCCCTAAAGGACAGTGAGCAAGGATTTAATGTCTGGACCCCCTATCACCCTAAAGGTGACAAAACCCCTTATGGTTATTTGTATAAGCACAAGGTTAGAGGCATGCAATCTGAGAACAAACAAAACCTAAGTAGGTTTGTTCTAAAGGGCCTGGTCGCCTACTCACAGAGCAGCCTCTTTTAGTTTGCGTGTGCCCTTCACATGGAGAAATATCCTGTAGTATATCAGTCTGGTCTAACTCAAAAGAGTGATCCAGCCCCGAAATACCAGGCAATTCTATACGTACATGAGGGCCTCATTAGTAAGATATAAATGCATTCCCTTAAGCACAGACAGCAAGTTGTCCAGGTCTGGAGCACCCTATCACTGTCCCTGGAGATCCAGATTAATTGCCAGGTGAATATCACATATACCAACATACACCCATATGCACACCACACACACAAAGACAACTCAAATCACATGGAAATGCTGCACAGCAATGAGAGTGAGATGTCAGCTCCCTGGATTTCACTAGGGATAGAGGGATCGTCTATCCCTCCTCAAATCCAGGAAACCTACATATCACTCTGATTGGTGGGAAGCATCATACATGTCACAAACAGACTCAGCAAATGCCAGATAGTTATAAATGTGTTAATCATCCAATTGAGACCACAGTTAGGGGTGTGCCCACTGCAGCATATGCAGATACAGACTCTGAAAGGATGGATGTGCATTGTAGTGAAAACCTCTCAGCAGAATGACTATGACTAGGTTAGTAGGAAGTTGGATCAAGGCAACTCAGTGGATGTAGTCTATTTGGATTTTGGAAAGGTTTTTGATACAGTGACACATGAAAGACTATTGTGCAAACTAAGGGATACAGGAATTGCAGTACTTATCTCCTCAGGGATTGAGAGCTGGTGAAAAGACAGGAAGCAAAGGGTTGTTGTAAATGGAACATACTTGTTGGGGCTTCCTATACTTAGTTGGCGGCTTGGACCACAAGCCCCAGGCAGAATTCTGGGAGGAGTACTGGAAGTAACACACACACACAAAGGTTCTCAGTACGGGCTCGTTTATTGGTACATCATAACATAGGTTATATACTTGCTAAAGAAGGCGGATATTAGAGGCGAGTTACACTATTGACGTTAGTCGGACAAGGACAGATAATCAGGTGTTTTCTGTTTCTTAGAATAACAAAAAAGAAAATGTCTGTGGTTAGTACGTGAGTAAGGTCGCAAGATGTCTCAAGGACAAAAACATGTTATTGCGGTTAGCCTATATCTCATGTGAATATGTCAGCAAAATATGTTAACCCCTTCATTCCCCTCTTAGATCACAACGTGATCTTTATTTGGGATGTAAGCAGTGGTGTATATATGATAGGAAGTATATATGATAGGATGCGGACTGAGACTGCGGAAAGGCTATAGACCATCAAGGGTATCAGTGCATGAGATATACCTGTGACCAGGTGGTGTGAATTCACAGTATTTAGCTGAGAATTCTTTGGAAGAAAACCTTGCAGCATGTAATAAAAACACAAAGGCATACAAGGGAAACAGAGACAAGCAATCAGGATCTTCTGACCCAAGGAGCCGAGGAAGGAGAACATAACTTCCCAGACGCTCCCTATACCTACATTTGGGAAGGTTATACCCAGGACATCTAGGAATATTTCCCACCCGCTTTTCTGCTCTATATCCCTCATGTTCCTAATGCGGCCCTGTGGAAGTGTTGGGGTTTTGTATATATATGGGATTACTTGACCTAAATAACAACTGCCCACCCAATTAGGGGGCAGCCATCGATAGGCTTTCCTGCCACAGATAAAGTATACATCCGTGGCTGGAGAAGGTGGCATAAGGTGGAAGAGATTAGACACAGATCCATTGGTGTTACTACAACCAGTACCATTAATTGCTATATTGTGTAATAGAGAAAATAAGTCGGGACAGCCGGGACCACTACAGTTCCAAGGTCAACAACTCTTGTACAGGTCGGAAAGAGAGGAACCAGAGGAGGTCCTATTAAAAATAATTGTGGTATTGGAGCAAGTAGACCAACCAACAGATTTACCTTTTCCATGGGCCCTAAAACAGTTATACTCTGGGTTAGTGTGGGTTAACATAAATGATACACTCTTATTATATTTTGATGGGAAATACGTGCGTATGAGGTGTTGCATCCATATAGAGTAAAGTGGTGTGGCCGACTGTACATAAGTAAAGAAATTCCATTTGCGGGGTTGTGTACTGCCATTGTAATATATGTGACTCTGGGTGAAGTTTTCTGCTGGAAGGCCAAATAGAGGCATACCCATTTCTCCATGTGTAGAGACGTGTGCACATACCCAACAGTTAGAAAGGTTAAGGGAGTGAGCATATCCTTGTAACATTATGGAAAATGTATTGCGTTAGCAGCGATGATTATTTGAAAATTGTGATATCACTTGTGGATCTCTTGTGCCTATGAGGTGAACTAGTATTGGTGTGAGTGTTATTGTGTTTGCCACAAACAGACTTTAATGGTCCCAGTTCGTCTGGGTCATAATGGCAATTAAGAAATGTCCATAAGGGCAAATAAATCAGGAGCATAATGCCCATCAGCAGAAGAAAGTTCTTCCATGCATTCTGTGGATGCCGGAGTAGGTTCGACATTTTTATTATTGCTGTCTTCAATCGCTTTCACAGGGACTTTGTCACCTGCTTCACCCCTCTTTGGACACAGCTTCAGACGTGATGCGTGGATCCAGATGTCGTGTGAGTCAGTGAGGACGGCTGTCCTGGTTACTTTTACAATGGTAGTCGGTGGTCCGAATGGGAAGCCTCCCTTCTTTGCTCTGTTCAGTTGTCGGACACAGACGAGGTCACCTGGTTGGAACGGATGCGTTGGTTCCTGTGAGGGTAAAGGAAAGCAAGAAGACACATCACCATAGATGCCATTCAATTTATCAATCAAATGTTGCACATATTGTTCTCTTATAAGATCAAGATCACCAGGCATAACTACAAGTGGGCCTTTTACCCATGTATTTGGAAATGGTCTTCCCATTAGAATCTCAAAAGGGCACAATTTAGAAGACTTATTAGGAGTCATCCTAATTTCTGCTAGAATGGCAGGTAAATATTTCTGCCAGTTCACCCATGTACCTGCAGTGGCCTTTGTAAGTTTCTCCTTAATAGTGCGCTTCATTCTTTCCACTATGCCTGAACTCTGAGGATGGTAAGGGATATGGAATTTCCAGGTTATCTGCAGCCATTGCACCAGTTCCTTAATTACCGCACTAATAAAGGCTGGTCCATTATCAGTTAATTTGCAATGGGCATCCATATCTCGGTATTATCTCGGTAGTTAATATTTTAGCTACCATCTAATCATCCTCTCTTTGTGTTACAAAGGCCTCAGGCCACCGTGAGAACTGGTCTACTATCACCAACAGGTACAATTGCTTTGATCCTACCTTTGGGATATGAGTAAAATTGATTTGTAAATGAGTAAATGGAGCTGTGGGTGGAGGCAAATGATCATGTAATGCTTTGTTAGGTACTGTAGAGTTATTCTGTAGACACTGTATACATCTTTGTATGTATGTCTGGCAGTGTGTTTTTAAGTTTCTGATGCAAAATGACAGTTGCAGTTGTTGCATGGTTGTTTTAATTCCTTTGTGTCCTACCCTGTGTGCCTGTCCTATGAATATTGGGGCACTACTCTCAGTTATCCCTATCTTTCCCTCTTTTGAGAAAAGGCCATGCATGTCCTTTTCTAAACCATGTGACTGCCAGTATGATAAGTCATCAGGTGTAGCAAATCCTTGCAATTCATGAAACAGAAGGTCAGACGGTAGGGGGTAGGGGAGAGCCTCATAGTTGCAGCTTCCTTTGCTACTCGGTCAGCTAGAGCATTACTTCTAGATATAAAATAATTGTGATTCCTTGTACATGGCATGTTTTACCAGTTTTCACTAGTTTCGTTTTTCTATATAGCGCTGCTGGCTGCGGGTGGGGAAGGAGGGGGAGCTACTGCAGCTGCTGGTGCGGGTTCTCTCTGTCCCTGCTCTTGAGCGGGGGAAAGAGGGGGGGTGACATCAGCGCTGAGATGTACTTCAGGCTGAACTGTGGGTGAATGTCGGCGCATGTAATTGCCTATGACTCCAATGGGACAGAAAATAATGCGTTCGATAAATCAATAACAGTAAATATAGTGGCGTCATGGGGAATGGCCGTAATGAGAGCCGTGATATCAGGGACAATTGGGGCAATTGGGATAACTAGGTAATTAATTGTCCTTAAATCCTGGACAAATCTGAAGTCATTGTTAACTAATGGAAGGGACATTAGCCCAATTCCATCCTGACTCTGTATCAGAGTCTAAAAGTCTGTATGATAAGTCTGATGTTAGTCTGAGTCATGGTGTCCTTGACACATTCACTTCAGATACATCATACATGCAGAAGGATTAATTCGGGGGTAAGGGCTTTCATAACTAGTTGGTCACCTACAGTTAAAAAAAGATAAGTTCCTTTCTACAAACTTAAATTGTAATCACAGGAATGAACCACAATTTCTCTATAATAATAAGGACTGCCTGTTTTCTCTTTCCTTATTTACTAAGGAAAGAATCTATTCAAAAACAAATTATTATGATCCCATTTTGGATCAATTCACATGCAAAATGTCCTTCTTAAATCACTTGCTAAAACATTTCTAGGAACTATTTCCCTTCAGTTCCGTACTTAACTTACAATAATTCCCAACTAACACTCCACTTCCCGAGACCTCTCCACAAACATTTACTTCAAATACTGAAAACCACCTCAAAAGTTCAACAACAACATTCCATACACATGACAGTTTTCTTATCCAAACTAAATACGACCTTAAGAATTTTCTGCGGGGAGGGGGAATTCCTGTCACAAAAAACTCACAGTTTTTCTCCGGGACAAGGAGATAAGTGTTAGAAGCTTTAAAATAGAAAGAACACATTGTCTTTAAATTACCACAATAATATAAATATATTTTTGAAAGTACAAATAGCTGATCTACAGAGTAAAAAGACAAGTTTTATACTTACAAACATTACAAGACCATAAATCCTTCACTGTCACATATTTCTGGAAAAAGATTTCCCTTTTTTATATTTATGCTGGCTTTAGAAATATATCTCAGTGGTGGACACGATCTCTACAGCCTTAAAGACACAGAGGAAAATTCTCTAACATGCGTTTCTCAGTTGTATTGCAAAGAAAGAAAGTACAGCAATAACACTCACAAATGTATTTGCAGCAAAAAACTTCCCAAATGCAGAAAACAAGACAATCCATCTACTTTATAAACAAAAGCAATCAGAATATTATATACATATATGTAAAGAAAAAGTTCCTTTATATTTTTGTTCCTATTTCTTTTATTACCCTTTCCTCGTTTGCTCTTTCTTTCTGCTCTCCCTCTCTACGTAGTGCTGTCTGTGGGGAAAGGAGGAAGGGGGGCTGCAGCCGCTGCTCACAGCTCCTGCTCACAGCTCCCTGCTTTCTTACGGGACCTGATGTTGGGGGCTGTGTATATAACTACATATGATCGCTTTGCATGATTCTCCTGGGTTGGGAGGTGGATATTGTTTAGACTGGGAAGTACCCATTTCCAACTATCCTTCTATTCTTAAAATCTTTAGGTGGTTGTCTCAATAGACAACGTAACCTTATTTGTTACCACGATTGTTAATCAGAGAACAAGAGCGGCTGTACTGAGCTGGAGAGCTCCGAGAATTCCGACAGTTATTCTCAAGTTAATTACTTAAAACGGGACGTGGTACCAAATCCCTATTTCTTTCTCCTTTTGACTGTCACTTTGCGTTCGTACTCTGTGCATCAACGGTTGCCCCTAGACACAGAGATGGTGCGTCTTACAGTCTCCAGAGACCTCACTTCCTGATTTTACACAGTATAACAAAAACATTCATATCTTAAACAATACAGCAATGCAGCAAAAATTCATAAGCAAGCAAAAGGGGTGGTTTTGGGGCACTGTCAACCAAGCCGTCAAGTATATATTTAAATTTTATCCTTTCTATTCCCACCTTAGGAATAATATATATCTCCTTGCCTACCAAAGGTTTAATATATATATATATATATATATATATATATATATATATATATATATATATATATATATATATATATATATAGCCTTCCAGAGGCTTAGCAATTTTAGCCTTCCAGAGGCCTAATTTTAGCCTTCCAAAGGCTTAACCCTCCCTACCTTAGAGAGTGGCTCCCAGTCTACCTAAGACTGTGCCCAACTTATTTACTTGTATACAGTTTACAAAGGACGATGAGAGTGGAAGAAAAGGAAGGTGTAAATAGACACAATTCACTCTACTCACCACTCGTCGTTCTTTGATCTGCATCCCACTTTTTCTGACACCAGCTTGTTGGGGCTTCCTATACTTAGTTGGCGGCTTGGACCACAGGCTCCAGGCAGAATTCTGGGAGCAGTACTGGAAGTAACACACACACACAAAGGTTCTCAGTACGGGTTCATTTATTGGTACGTCATAACATTATATACTTGCTAAAGAAGGCGGATATTAGAGGCGAGTCACACTATAGACGTTAGTCGGACAAGGACAGATAATCTGGTGTTTTCTGTTTCTTAGAATAACAAAAAAGAAAATGTCTGTGGTTAGTACGTGAGTAAGGTCGCAAGATGTCCCAAGGACAAAAACATGTTATTGCGGTTAGCCTATATCTCATGTGAATATGTCAGCAAAATATGTTAACCCCTTCAATACTCAGTTTGGACTAATGTGGCAAGTGGGGTTCCTTAGTGTTCAGTGCTAGGTCCTCTCCTTTTTAACATATTTTAAACATATTTATTAATTAATTAGATGTAGGACTGGAAAGTATTGTCTCCATTTTTGCTGATGACACTAAGTTGTGCAAGGTAATTAAATCAGAAAATGATGTACTTGCTCTCCAAAGGGATTTGAATAAATTAGAGAAATGGGCAAATAAATGGCAGATGATATTTAATATGAATAAATGTAAAGTTATGCATTTGGGAAGGAAAAATAGCAATTTATCATCTGAATGGAGCAAATCTAGGGGTATCAGCTATAGATAGGATTTGAGAGTACTCGTGGACAACCACCTAGGTAACAGTGCTCAATGCCAAGCAGCAGCTGCAAAGGCAAGTAACATATTAGCATGTATTAAGAAGGGTTGGGAAAAGTACAGAGAAGGGCTACAAAACTAATAAGGGGAATGGAGGGGCTAAGATATGAAGAAAAACTATCCAAATTAAACTTACTCTAGTAAAAAGGTGTCAAAGAGGGGATATAATTACCTTATATAAATATATCCAGGTTCAATATAAAGCTTTGTCAAGTGAACTTGTTGTGCCAAGAGTTTTTCAGCTGATAAGAGGACATCCTTTGAGGTTAGAAGTAAAAATATTCCAGCTTAAAGAAAGCAAAGTGTTCTTACAATAAGGGTGGTTAACCTGTGGAATTCTCTACTAAAGGAGGTGGGGACAGCAGATTCAGTAACTTTAAAAAGGGATTGGATATATTTTTAAATAAAAAGGGCATTCATGCTTATCCTGGTTAATTAGAGAGGGAGTATTGATCCTGGGAGGAAACCGATCAGTACCTTTTGAGACAATTAGCAAAGTTTTACTTGGGCCTTTTTTTTGTTTGCCTTCCTCTGGATCAATTAACAATTAACTCACATTTGCAGATCTGAGGAGATTTAAAAAGGTTGAACTTGATGGCCTAAAATTATTTCTTCAACCTCAATTACTATTCAACTATATAACTATTTGACAAAATGTGCAGCAACTTATGCATAGTGATTATATACATGTGCTGCAGAGGCCACAATGCAGCACAAATCAAGATATTGTTATTAGCTAATAACATACAAGCTCATAATATAAAGTAATGATCATATATAACAAAGAATTGTTGTGCATTTTGTTAAATTTTGGTAAAACAAGGATGTTATATACATCTATTGTTTATATTATACTAGTGACTTGACCGTCAAAAAATAACAGTCAATAAAATAAAGTGTTGAAATTGTGAGTGCCACACAATGTGAGTGTACTGTGTGTCCCAACTATATAGACCCCTCTAACACACTAATGAACGGATGTAATCAAACTATAAGTGCCATGAGGGCCGTCCAGGACCCTCATGACCCAAAGTGTAAGCGATTTTAACCCGGTCACTTATGGGTGTCTATCCAGACCCTCATAAGCCTCTATTTAACCCCATCAGTCCCATAAGGGTATATTATGACCATTATGGGCCTGTTTCAACCCAACATTAACCACATAAGTGCCATGACGGTCCTCAAGGACCATCATGACACTAAGTATAAACACTACACTGCACTATACCCCCCAGAGTGCGGTTCCAGGGCGGGGAAGAAGAGGAGGAGGCCGGAGACATTGCGGGGAGGCAAGTACAATGTATATTATGTTTCTTTTATTTTGTTTTTATGCTTATGTATGTGTATTAATGTTATATTTTTTTTAACAGTGGCCGCATCGGAGAAGAAGAACGGGGATATGCTGGAAAGGTGAGTAGAATATTTAGAATGTTTAGAATGTTTATTTATTTACTGTAAATGTGTTGCAATAATTTTTTTATTTTGTTTTTCCTAGGTGGCTGATCTGAAGGGACATCTGCAAAGGTACGTGGTCCTAATTATTTTATTTTAGCTTAGCATTAGATTATTTTATATATACATAGCATTTATTGTATGTTAGCTAGGGGTATGTGTTTTATATAGATAGCATAGCATGTATTGTATATTAAATTGTGGTATTTATTTAGATAGATTGGGGGAAGTATATTAGATATATAGGATGTATATTAGATAGATAGTATTTATTGTATATTGTATTTATTGTATATTGTAGATTGTTTGATGTATATTATATAGATAGGATGTATATTAGATTATGGTATTTATTTAGATAGATTGGGGTATGTATATTAGATAGATAGATAGATAGGATGTATTGTATATTAGAGAGGGGTGTATTGTATTGTATTTCATTTTATTTGTATTGTATGCATTTGTATTGTATGTATTTGTATTGTATGTATTTGTATTGTATGTATTTGTTTTGTGTGTATTTCCTTTTCAGGTGTGTAATTTGTTTTTAATTTTCTGTAGTGGGGGGGTTTGTAATGTGTTTTTTATTTTCTGTAATGTTCCTTTTTTTATTTTTTGTGACTAAGGTTTTTTTTATTTTCTTTAATGTAGATTTTTTATTTTTTGTGATTTAGGGTTTTTATTTTATGTAATGTAGATTTTTTATTTTTTTGACTTTAGGCTTTTTTATTTTCTGTAATTAGAGTGGTGGGGGTTATTAGGGGGTAGGTAGGTAGTGTAGGTGCTAATAGGTTAGTGTAGAGGGTGTTTAGTTGATATTTTTATTGGGGGGGTATAGTGCAGTGTAGTGTTTATACTTAGTGTCATGATGTGGTTAATGTTGAGTTGTAACAGGTCCATAATGGTCTTAATATACCCTTATGGGACTGATGGGGTTAAATAGAGGCTTATGCGGGTCTGTATGGACCCCCATGAGTGACAGGGTTAATTAGCGGTGTATTGGGGTCTGTATTGACCCCCATGAGTGAGGGGGTAATTAAGGGCTTATGGGGGTCTGTATTGACCCCCATGAGTGACAGGGTTAATTATGGGTTTATGGGGGTCTGTATTGACCCCCATGAGTGAGGGGGTTAATGAAGTGCATATGGGGGTCTGTATTGACCCCCATGAGTGACACAGGTAATGAAGGGCTTATGGGGGTCTGTATTGACCCCCATGAGTGACAGGGTTAATTAGGGGTTTATGGGGGTCTGTATTGACCCCCATTAGTGACAGGGTTAATGAAGGGCTTATGGGGGTCTAAATTGACACCCATGAGTGAGAGGGTTAATGAAGTGCTTATGGGGGCCTGTATTGACCCCCATGAGTGACAGGGTTAATGAAGGGCTTATGGGGGTCTGTATTGACCCCCATGAGTGACAGGGTTAATGAAGGGCTTATGGGGGTCTATATTGACCCCCATGAGTGACAGGGTTAATTAGCGGTTTATGCGGGGTCTGTATTGACCCCCATGGGTGACAGGGTTAATCAGCGGTTTATGGGGGTCTGTATTGACCCCCATGAGTGAGGGGGTTAATTAAGGGCTTATGGGGGGCTGTATTGACCCTTCTGAGTGACAGGGTTAATTAAGTGCTTATGGGGGTCGGTATTGACCTCCATGAGTGACAGGGTTAATGAAGGGCTTATGGGGGTCTATATTGACAGCCATGAGTGAGGGGGTTAATTAAGTGCTTATGGGGGCCTGTATTGACCCCCATGAGTGACAGGGTTAATGAAGGGCTTATGGGGGTCTGTATTGACCCCCATGAGTGACAGGGTTAATGAAGGGCTTATGGGGGTCTATATTGACCCCCATGAGTGAGGGGGGTAATTAAGTGCTTATGGGGGTCTGTATTGACCCCCATGAGTGACAGGGTTAATGAAGGGCTTATGGGGGTCTGTATTGACCCCCATGAGTGACAGGGTTAATGAAGGGCTTCTGGGGGTCTATATTGACCCCCATGAGTGACAGGGTTAATTAGCGGTTTATGGGGGGTCTGTATTGACCCCCATGGGTGACAGGGTTAATCAGCGGTTTATGGGGGTCTGTATTGACCCCCATGAGTGAGGGGGTTAATTAAGGGCTTATGGGGGGCTGTATTGACCCTCCTGAGTGACAGGGTTAATTAGGGGTTTATGGGGGTCTGTATTGACCCCCATGAGTGACAGGGTTAATGAAGGGCTTATGGGGGTCTATATTGACCCCCATGAGTGACGGGGGTAATTAAGTGCTTATGGGGGCCTGTATTGACCCCCATGAGTGACAGTGTTAATGAAGGGCTTATGGGGGTCTGTATTGACCCCCATGAGTGACAAGGTTAATGAAGGGCTTATGGGGGTCTATATTGACCCCCATGAGTGACAGGGTTAATTAGCGGTTTATGGGGGGTCTGTATTGACCCCCATGGGTGACAGGGTTAATCAGCGGTTTATGGGGGTCTGTATTGACCCCCATGAGTGAGGGGGTTAATTAAGGGCTTATGGGGGGCTGTATTGACCCTCCTGAGTGACAGGGTTAATTAAGTGCTTATGGGGGTCTGTATTGACCTCCATGAGTGACAGGGTTAATAAAGGGCTTATGGGGGTCTATATTGACAGCCATGAGTGAGGGGGTTAATTAAGTGCTTATGGGGGCCTGTATTGACCCCCATGAGTGACAGGGTTAATGAAGGGCTTATGGGGGCCTATATTGACCCCCATGAATGACAGGGTTAATGAAGGGCTTATGGGGATCTATATTGACCCCCATGAGTGAGAGGGTTAATGAAGTGCTTATGGGGGCCTGTATTGACCCCCATGAGTGACAGGGTTAATGAAGGGCTTATGGGGGTCTGTATTGACCCCCATGAGTGACAGGGTTAATGAAGGGCTTATGGGGGTCTATATTGACCCCCATGAGTGACAGGGTTAATTAGCGGTTTATGCGGGGTCTGTATTGACCCCCATGGGTGACAGGGTTAATCAGCGGTTTATGGGGGTCTGTATTGACCCCCATGAGTGAGGGGGTTAATTAAGGGCTTATGGGGGGCTGTATTGACCCTTCTGAGTGACAGGGTTAATTAAGTGCTTATGGGGGTCTGTATTGACCTCCATGAGTGACAGGGTTAATGAAGGGCTTATGGGGGTCTATATTGACAGCCATGAGTGAGGGGGTTAATTAAGTGCTTATGGGGGCCTGTATTGACCCCCATGAGTGACAGGGTTAATTAGCGGTTTATGCGGGGTCTGTATTGACCCCCATGGGTGACAGGGTTAATCAGCGGTTTATGGGGGTCTGTATTGACCCCCATGAGTGAGGGGGTTAATTAAGGGCTTATGGGGGGCTGTATTGACCCTTCTGAGTGACAGGGTTAATTAAGTGCTTATGGGGGTCTGTATTGACCTCCATGAGTGACAGGGTTAATGAAGGGCTTATGGGGGTCTATATTGACAGCCATGAGTGAGGGGGTTAATTAAGTGCTTATGGGGGCCTGTATTGACCCCCATGAGTGACAGGGTTAATGAAGGGCTTATGGGGGTCTGTATTGACCCCCATGAGTGACAGGGTTAATGAAGGGCTTATGGGGGTCTATATTGACCCCCATGAGTGAGGGGGGTAATTAAGTGCTTATGGGGGCCTGTATTGACCCCCATGAGTGACAGGGTTAATGAAGGGCTTATGGGGGTCTGTATTGACCCCCATGAGTGACAGGGTTAATGAAGGGCTTCTGGGGGTCTATATTGACCCCCATGAGTGACAGGGTTAATTAGCGGTTTATGGGGGGTCTGTATTGACCCCCATGGGTGACAGGGTTAATCAGCGGTTTATGGGGGGTCTGTATTGACCCCCATGAGTGAGGGGGTTAATTAAGGGCTTATGGGGGGCTGTATTGACCCTCCTGAGTGACAGGGTTAATTAGGGGTTTATGGGGGTCTGTATTGACCCCCATTAGTGACAGGGTTAATGAAGGGCTTATGGGGGTCTAAATTGACACCCATAAGTGAGAGGGTTAATGAAGCGCTTATGGGGGCCTGTATTGACCGCCATGAGTGACAGGGTTAATGAAGGGCTTATGGGGGTCTGTATTGACCCCCATGAGTGACAGGGTTAATGAAGGGCTTATGGGGGTCTATATTGACCCCCATGAGTGAGGGGGGTAATTAAGTGCTTATGGGGGCCTGTATTGACCCCCATGAGTGACAGTGTTAATGAAGGGCTTATGGGGGTCTGTATTGACCCCCATGAGTGACAGGGTTAATGAAGGGATTATGGGGACCTGTATTGACCCCCCATGAGTGACAGGGTTAATTAGCGGTTTATGGGGGGTCTGTATTGACCCCCATGGGTGACAGGGTTAATCAGCGGTTTATGGGGGTCTGTATTGACCCCCATGAGTGAGGGGGTTAATTAAGGGCTTATGGGGGGCTGTATTGACCCTCCTGAGTGACAGGGTTAATTAAGTGCTTATGGGGGTCTGTATTGACCTCCATGCGTGACAGGGTTAATAAAGGGCTTATGGGGGTCTATATTGACAGCCATGAGTGAGGGGGTTAATTAAGTGCTTATGGGGGCCTGTATTGACCCCCATGAGTGACAGGGGTAATGAAGGGCTTATTGGGGTCTGTATTGACCCCCATGAATGACAGGGTTAATGAAGGGCTTATGGGGATCTATATTGACCCCCATGAGTGAGAGGGTTAATGAAGTGCCTATGGGGGCCTGTATTGACCCCCATGAGTGACAGGGTTAATGAAGGGCTTATGGGGGTCTGTATTGACCCCCATGAGTGACAGGGTTAATGAAGGGCTTATGGGGGTCTATATTGACCCCCATGAGTGACAGGGTTAATTAGCGGTTTATGCGGGGTCTGTATTGACCCCCATGGGTGACAGGGTTAATCAGCGGTTTATGGGGGTCTGTATTGACCCCCATGAGTGAGGGGGTTAATTAAGGGCTTATGGGGGGCTGTATTGACCCTTCTGAGTGACAGGGTTAATTAAGTGCTTATGGGGGTCTGTATTGACCTCCATGAGTGACAGGGTTAATGAAGGGCTTATGGGGGTCTATATTGACAGCCATGAGTAAGGGGGTTAATTAAGTGCTTATGGGGGCCTGTATTGACCCCCATGAGTGACAGGGTTAATGAAGGGCTTATGGGGGTCTGTATTGACCCCCATGAGTGACAGGGTTAATGAAGGGCTTATGGGGGTCTATATTGACCCCCATGAGTGAGGGGGGTAATTAAGTGCTTATGGGGGCCTGTATTGACCCCCATGAGTGACAGGGTTAATGAAGGGCTTATGGGGGTCTGTATTGACCCCCATGAGTGACAGGGTTAATGAAGGGCTTATGGGGGTCTATATTGACCCCCATGAGTGACAGGGTTAATTAGCGGTTTATGGGGGGTCTGTATTGACCCCCATGGGTGACAGGGTTAATCAGCGGTTTATGGGGGTCTGTATTGACCCCCATGAGTGAGGGGGTTAATTAAGGGCTTATGGGGGGCTGTATTGACCCTCCTGAGTGACAGGGTTAATTAGGGGTTTATGGGGGTCTGTATTGACCCCCATTAGTGACAGGGTTAATGAAGGGCTTATGGGGGTCTAAATTGACACCCATGAGTGAGAGGGTTAATGAAGTGCTTATGGGGGCCTGTATTGACCCCCATGAGTGACAGGGTTAATGAAGGGCTTATGGGGGTCTGTATTGACCCCCATGAGTGACAGGGTTAATGAAGGGCTTCTGGGGGTCTATATTGACCCCCATGAGTGACAGGGTTAATTAGCGGTTTATGGGGGGTCTGTATTGACCCCCATGGGTGACAGGGTTAATCAGCGGTTTATGGGGGTCTGTATTGACCCCCATGAGTGAGGGGGTTAATTAAGGGCTTATGGGGGGCTGTATTGACCCTCCTGAGTGACAGGGTTAATTAAGGGTTTATGGGGGTCTGTATTGACCCCCATTAGTGACAGGGTTAATGAAGGGCTTATGGGGGTCTAAATTGACACCCATAAGTTAGAGGGTTAATGAAGCGCTTATGGGGGCCTGTATTGACCGCCATGAGTGACAGGGTTAATGAAGGGCTTATGGGGGTCTGTATTGACCCCCATGAGTGACAGGGTTAATGAAGGGCTTATGGGGGTCTATATTGACCCCCATGAGTGAGGGGGGTAATTAAGTGCTTATGGGGGCCTGTATTGACCCCCATGAGTGACAGTGTTAATGAAGGGCTTATGGGGGTCTGTATTGACCCCCATGAGTGACAGGGTTAATGAAGGGCTTATGGGGGCCTGTATTGACCCCCATGAGTGACAGGGTTAATTAGCGGTTTATGGGGGGTCTGTATTGACCCCCATGGGTGACAGGGTTAATCAGCGGTTTATGGGGGTCTGTATTGACCCCCATGAGTGAGGGGGTTAATTAAGGGCTTATGGGGGGCTGTATTGACCCTCCTGAGTGACAGGGTTAATTAAGTGCTTATGGGGGTCTGTATTGACCTCCATGCGTGACAGGGTTAATAAAGGGCTTATGGGGGTCTATATTGACAGCCATGAGTGAGGGGGTTAATTAAGTGCTTATGGGGGCCTGTATTGACCCCCATGAGTGACAGGGTTAATGAAGGGCTTATTGGGGTCTGTATTGACCCCCATGAATGACAGGGTTAATGAAGGGCTTATGGGGATCTATATTGACCCCCATGAGTGAGAGGGTTAATGAAGTGCCTATGGGGGCCTGTATTGACCCCCATGAGTGACAGGGTTAATGAAGGGCTTATGGGGGTCTGTATTGACCCCCATGAGTGACAGGGTTAATGAAGGGCTTATGGGGGTCTATATTGACCCCCATGAGTGACAGGGTTAATTAGCGGTTTATGCGGGGTCTGTATTGACCCCCATGGGTGACAGGGTTAATCAGCGGTTTATGGGGGTCTGTATTGACCCCCATGAGTGAGGGGGTTAATTAAGGGCTTATGGGGGGCTGTATTGACCCTTCTGAGTGACAGGGTTAATTAAGTGCTTATGGGGGTCTGTATTGACCTCCATGAGTGACAGGGTTAATGAAGGGCTTATGGGGGTCTATATTGACAGCCATGAGTGAGGGGGTTAATTAAGTGCTTATGGGGGCCTGTATTGACCCCCATGAGTGACAGGGTTAATGAAGGGCTTATGGGGGTCTGTATTGACCCCCATGAGTGACAGGGTTAATGAAGGGCTTATGGGGGTCTATATTGACCCCCATGAGTGAGGGGGGTAATTAAGTGCTTATGGGGGCCTGTATTGACCCCCATGAGTGACAGGGTTAATGAAGGGCTTATGGGGGTCTGTATTGACCCCCATGAGTGACAGGGTTAATGAAGGGCTTATGGGGGTCTATATTGACCCCCATGAGTGACAGGGTTAATTAGCAGTTTATGGGGGGTCTGTATTGACCCCCATGGGTGACAGGGTTAATCAGCGGTTTATGGGGGTCTGTATTGACCCCCATGAGTGAGGGGGTTAATTAAGGGCTTATGGGGGGCTGTATTGACCCTCCTGAGTGACAGGGTTAATTAGGGGTTTATGGGGGTCTGTATTGACCCCCATTAGTGACAGGGTTAATGAAGGGCTTATGGGGGTCTAAATTGACACCCATGAGTGAGAGGGTTAATGAAGTGCTTATGGGGGCCTGTATTGACCCCCATGAGTGACAGGGTTAATGAAGGGCTTATGGGGGTCTGTATTGACCCCCATGAGTGACAGGGTTAATGAAGGGCTTATGGGGGTCTATATTGACCCCCATGAGTGAGGGGGTTAATTAAGTGCTTATGGGGGCCTGTATTGACCCCCATGAGTGACAGTGTTAATGAAGGGCTTATGGGGGTCTGTATTGACCCCCATGAGTGACAGGGTTAATAAAGGGCTTATGGGGGTCTATATTGACCCCCATGAGTGACAGGGTTAATTAGCGGTTTATGGGGGGTCTGTATTGACCCCCATGGGTGACAGGGTTAATCAGCGGTTTATGGGGGTCTGTATTGACCCCCATGAGTGAGGGGGTTAATTAAGGGCTTATGGGGGGCTGTATTGACCCTCCTGAGTGACAGGGTTAATTAAGTGCTTATGGGGGTCTGTATTGACCTCCATGAGTGACAGGGTTAATAAAGGGCTTATGGGGGTCTATATTGACAGCCATGAGTGAGGGGGTTAATTAAGTGCTTATGGGGGCCTGTATTGACCCCCATGAGTGACAGGGTTAATGAAGGGCTTATTGGGGTCTGTATTGACCCCCATGAATGACAGGGTTAATGAAGGGCTTATGGGGATCTATATTGACCCCCATGAGTGACAGGGTTAATTATGGGTTTATGCGGGTCTGTATTGACCCCCATGAGTGAGGGGGTTAATGAAGTGCATATGGGGGTCTGTATTGACCCCCATGAGTGACACAGGTAATGAAGGGCTTATGGGGGTCTGTATTGACCCCCATGAGTGACAGGGTTAATTAGGGGTTTATGGGGGGTCTGTATTTACCCCCATTAGTGACAGGGTTAATGAAGGGCTTATGGGGGTCTAAATTGACCCCCATGAGTGAGAGGGTTAATGAAGTGCTTATGGGGGCCTGTATTGACCCCCATGAGTGACAGGGTTAATGAAGGGCTTATGGGGATCTGTATTGACCCCCATGAGTGACAGGGTTAATGAAGGGCTTATGGGGGTCTATATTGACCCCCATGAGTGACAGGGTTAATTAGCGGTTTATGGGGGGTCTGTATTGACCCCCATGGGTGACAGGGTTAATCAGCGGTTTATGGGGGTCTGTATTGACCCCCATGAGTGAGGGGGTTAATTAAGGGCTTATGGGGGGCTGTATTGACCCTTCTGAGTGACAGGGTTAATTAAGTGCTTATGGGGGGTCTGTATTGACCTCCATTAGTGACAGGGTTAATGAAGGGCTTATGGGGGTCTATATTGACAGCCATGAGTGAGGGGGTTAAGTGCTTATGGGGGCCTGTATTGACCCCCATGAGTGACAGGGTTAATGAAGGGCTTATGGGGGTCTGTATTGACCCCCATGAGTGACAGGGTTAATGAAGGGCTTATGGGGCTCTATATTGACCGCCATGAGTGACAGGGTTAATTAGCGGTTTATGGGGGGTCTGTATTGACCCCCATGGGTGACAGGGTTAATCAGCGGTTTATGGGGGTCTGTATTGACCCCCATGAGTGAGGGGGTTAATTAAGGGCTTATGGGGGGCTGTATTGACCCTCCTGAGTGACAGGGTTAATTAAGTGCTTATGGGGGTCTGTATTGACCTCCATGAGTGACAGGGTTAATAAAGGGCTTATGGGGGTCTATATTGACAGCCATGAGTGAGGGGGTTAATTAAGTGCTTATGGGGGCCTGTATTGACCCCCATGAGTGACAGGGTTAATGAAGGGCTTATGGGGGTCTGTATTGACCCCCATGAATGACAGGGTTAATGAAGGGCTTATGGGGTTCTATATTGACCCCAATGAGTGACAGGGTTAATTATGGGTTTATGGGGGTCTGTATTGACCCCCATGAGTGAGGGGGTTAATGAAGTGCATATGGGGGTCTGTATTGACCCCCATGAGTGACACAGGTAATGAAGGGCTTATGGGGGTCTGTATTGACCCCCATGAGTGACAGGGTTAATTAGGGGTTTATGGGGGTCTGTATTTACCCCCATTAGTGACAGGGTTAATGAAGGGCTTATGGGGGTCTAAATTGACCTCCATGAGTGAGAGGGTTAATGAAGTGCTTATGGGGGCCTGTATTGACCCCCATGAGTGACAGGGTTAATGAAGGGCTTATGGGGGTCTGTATTGACCCCCATGAGTGACAGGGTTAATGAAGGGCTTATGGGGGTCTATATTGACCCCCATGGGTGACAGGGTTAATCAGCGGTTTATGGGGGTCTGTATTGACCCCCATGAGTGAGGGGGTTAATTAAGGGCTTATGGGGGGCTGTATTGACCCTTCTGAGTGACAGGGTTATTAAGTGCTTATGGGGGTCTGTATTGACCTCCATGAGTGACAGGGTTAATGAAGGGCTTATGGGGGTCTATATTGACCCCCATGAGTGAGGGGGTTAAGTGCTTATGGGGGCCTGTATTGACCCCCATGAGTGACAGGGTTAATGAAGGGCTTATGGGGGTCTGTATTGACCCCCATGAGTGACAGGGTTAATTAAGTGCTTATGGGGGTCTGTATTGACCCCCATGAGTGACAGGGTTAATGAAGGGCTTATGGGGGTCTAAATTGACCCCCATGAGTGAGAGGGTTAATCAAGTGCTTATGGAGGCCTGTATTGACCCCCATGAGTGACAGGGTTAATGAAGGGCTTATGGGGGTCTGTATTGACACCCATGAGTGACAAGGTTAATGAAGGGCTTATGGGGGTCTATATTGACCCCCATGAGTGACAGGGTTAATTAGCGGTTTATGGGGGGTCTGTATTGACCCCCATGGGTGACAGGGTTAATCAGCGGTTTTTGGGGGTCTGTATTGACCCCCATGAGTGAGGGGGTTAATTAAGGGCTTATGGGGGACTGTATTGACCCTTCTGAGTGACAGGGTTAATGAAGGGCTTATGGGGGTCTATATTGACAGCCATGAGTGAGGGGGTTAATTAAGTGCTTATGGGGGCCTGTATTGACCCCCATGAGTGACAGGGTTAATGAAGGGCTTATGGGGGTCTGTATTGACCCCCATGAGTGACAGGGTTAATGAAGGGCTTATGGGGGTCTATATTGACCCCCATGAGTGAGGGGGGTAATTAAGTGCTTATTGGGGCCTGTATTGACCCCCATGAGTGACAGGGTTAGTGAAGGGCTTATGGGGGTCTGTATTGACCCCCATGAGTGACAGGGTTAATGAAGGGCTTATGGGGGTCTATATTGACCCCCATGAGTGACACGGTTAATGAAGGACTTATGAGGGTCTGTATTGAACCCCATGAGTGACAGGGTTAATGAAGGGCTTATGGGGGTCTATATTGACCCCCATGAGTGAGGGGGGTAATTAAGTGCTTATGGGGGCCTGTATTGACCCCCATGAGTGACAGGGTTAATGAAGGGCTTATGGGGGTCTGTATTGACCCCCATGAGTGACAGGGTTAATGAAGGGCTTATGGGGCTCTATATTGACCCCCATGAGTGACAGGGTTAATTAGCGGTTTATGGGGGGTCTGTATTGACCCCCATGGGTGACAGGGTTAATCAGCGGTTTATGGGGGTCTGTATTGACCCCCATGAGTGAGGGGGTTAATTAAGGGCTTATGGGGGGCTGTATTGACCCTCCTGAGTGACAGGGTTAATTAAGTGCTTATGGGGGTCTGTATTGACCTCCATGAGTGACAGGGTTAATAAAGGGCTTATGGGGGTCTATATTGAGAGCCATGAGTGAGGGGGTTAATTAAGTGCTTATGGGGGCCTGTATTGACCCCCATGAGTGACAGGGTTAATGAAGGGCTTATGGGGGTCTGTATTGACCCCCATGAATGACAGGGTTAATGAAGGGCTTATGGGGTTCTATATTGACCCCAATGAGTGACAGGGTTAATTATGGGTTTATGGGGGTCTGTATTGACCCCCATGAGTGAGTGGGTTAATGAAGTGCATATGGGGGTCTGTATTGACCCCCATGAGTGACACAGGTAATGAAGGGCTTATGGGGGTCTGTATTGACCCCCATGAGTGACAGGGTTAATTAGGGGTTTATGGGGGTCTGTATTTACCCCCATTAGTGACAGGGTTAATGAAGGGCTTATGGGGGTCTAAATTGACCCCCATGAGTGAGAGGGTTAATGAAGTGCTTATGGGGGCCTGTATTGACCCCCATGAGTGACAGGGTTAATGAAGGGCTTATGGGGGTCTGTATTGACCCCCATGAGTGACAGGGTTAATGAAGGGCTTATGGGGGTCTATATTGACCCCCATGAGTGACAGGGTTAATTAGCGGTTTATGGGGGGTCTGTATTGACCCCCATGGGTGACAGGGTTAATCAGCAGTTTTTGGGGGTCTGTATTGACCCCACATGAGTGAGGGGGTTAATTAAGGGCTTATGGGGGGCTGTATTGTCCCTCCTGAGTGACAGGGTTAATTAAGTGCTTATGGGGGTCTGTATTGACCCCCATGAGTGACAGGGTTAATGAAGGGCTTATGGGGGTCTAAATTGACCCCCATGAGTGAGAGGGTTAATCAAGTGCTTATGGAGGCCTGTATTGACCCCCATGAGTGACAGGGTTAATGAAGGGCTTATGGGGGTCTGTATTGACACCCATGAGTGACAAGGTTAATGAAGGGCTTATGGGGGTCTATATTGACCCCCATGAGTGACAGGGTTAATTAGCGGTTTATGGGGGGTCTGTATTGACCCCCATGGGTGACAGGGTTAATCAGCGGTTTTTGGGGGTCTGTATTGACCCCCATGAGTGAGGGGGTTAATTAAGGGCTTATGGGGGACTGTATTGACCCTTCTGAGTGAGGGGGTTAATGAAGGGCTTATGGGGGTCTATATTGACAGCCATGAGTGAGGGGGTTAATTAAGTGCTTATGGGGGCCTGTATTGACCCCCATGAGTGACAGGGTTAATGAAGGGCTTATGGGGGTCTGTATTGACCCCCATGAGTGACAGGGTTAATGAAGGGCTTATGGGGGTCTATATTGACCCCCATGAGTGAGGGGGGTAATTAAGTGCTTATGGGGGCCTGTATTGACCCCCATGAGTGACAGGGTTAGTGAAGGGCTTATGGGGGTCTGTATTGACCCCCATGAGTGACAGGGTTAATGAAGGGCTTATGGGGGTCTATATTGACCCCCATGAGTGACAGGTTTAATTAGCGGTTTATGGGGGGTCTGTTTAGACCCCCATGGGTGACAGGGTTAATCAGCGGTTTATGGGGGTCTGTATTGACCCCCATGAGTGAGGGGGTTAATTAAGGGCTTATGGGGGGCTGTATTGACCCTCCTGAGTGACAGGGTTAATGAAGGGCTTATGGGGGTCTATATTGACAGCCATGAGTGAGGGGGTTAATTAAGTGCTTATGGGGGCCTGTATTGACCCCCATGAGTGACAGGGTTAATGAAGGGCTTATGGGGGTCTGTATTGACCCCCATGAATGACAGGGTTAATGAAGGGCTTATGGGGGTCTATATTGACCCCCATGAGTGATAGGGTTAATTATGGGTTTATGGGGGTCTGTATTGACCCCCATGAGTGAGGGGGTTAATGAAGTGCATATGGGGGTCTGTATTGACCCCCATGAGTGACACAGGTAATGAAGGGCTTATGGGGGTCTGTATTGACCCCCATGAGTGACAGGGTTAATTAGGGGTTTATGGGGGTCTGTATTGACCCCCATTAGTGACAGGGTTAATGAAGGGCTTATGGGGGTCTAAATTGACCCCCATGAGTGACAGGGTTAATGAAGGGCTTATGGGGGTCTGTATTGACCCCCATGAGTGACAGGGTTAATGCAGGGCTTATGGGGGTCTATATTGACCCCCATGAGTGACAGGGTTAATTAGCGGTTTATGGGGGGTCTGTATTGACCCCCATGGGTGACAGGGTTAATCAGCGGTTTTTGGAGTCTGTATTGACCCCCATGAGTGAGGGGGTTAATTAAGGGCTTATGGGGGGCTGTATTGTCCCTCCTGAGTGACAGGGTTAATTAAGTGCTTATGGGGGTCTGTATTGACCCCCATGAGTGACAGGGTTAATGAAGGGCTTATGGGGGTCTATATTGACCCCCATGAGTGACAGGGTTAATTAGCGGTTTATGGGGGGTCTGTATTGACCCCCATGGGTGACAGGGTTAATCAGCGGTTTATGGGGGTCGGTATTGACCTCCATGAGTGACAGGGTTAATGAAGGGCTTATGGGGGTCTATATTGATAGCCATGAGTGAGGGGGTTAATTAAGTGCTTATGGGGTCCTGTATTGACCCCCATGAGTGACAGGGTTAATGAAGGGCTTATGGGGGTCTGTATTGACCCCCATGAGTGACAGGGTTAATGAAGGGCTTATGGGGGTCTATATTGACCCCCATGAGTGACAGGGTCAATCAGCGGTTTATGGAGGTCTGTATTGACCCCATGAGTAAGGGGGTTAATTAAGGGCTTATGGGGGGCTGTATTGACCCTCCTGAGTGACGGGGTTAATTAAGTGCTTATGGGGGTCTGTATTGACCCCCATGAGTGAGGGGGTAATTAAGTGCTTATGGGAGTCTGTATAAACCCCCATGAGTGACAGGGTTAATGAAGGGCTTATGGGGGTCTATATTGACAGCCATGAGTGAGGGGGTTAATTAAGTGCTTATGGGGGCCTGTATTGACCCCCATGAGTGACAGGGTTAATGAAGGGCTTATGGGGGTCTGTATTGACCCCCATGAGTGACAGGGTTAATGAAGGGCTTATGGGGGTCTATATTGACCCCCATGAGTGAGGGGGGTAATTAAGTGCTTATGGGGGCCTGTATTGACCCCCATGAGTGACAGGGTTAATGAAGGGCTTATGGGGGTCTGTATTGACCCCCATGAGTGACAGGGTTAATGAAGGGCTTATGGGGGTCTATATTGACCCCCATGAGTGACAGGGTCAATCAGCGGTTTATGGAGGTCTGTATTGACCCCATGAGTGAGGGGGTTAATTAAGGTCTTATGAGGGGCTGTATTGACCCTCCTGAGTGACGGGGTTAATTAAGTGCTTATGGGGGTCTGTATTGACCCCCATGAGTGAGGGGGTTATTAAGTGCTTATGGGAGTCTGTATAGACCCCCATGAGTGACAGGGTTAATGAAGGGCTTATGGGGGTCTATATTGACCCCCATGAGTGAGGGGGTTAATGAAGTGCTTATGGGGGTCTGTATTGACCCCCATGAGTGACACGGTTAATGAAGGACTTATGAGGGTCTGTATTGAACCCCATGAGTGACAAGGTTAATGAAGGGCTTATGGGGGACTATATTGACCCCCATGAGTGCCAGGGTTAATTAGGGGTTTATGGGGGTCTGTATTGACCCCCATGAGTGAGGGGGTTAACAATAACAGGTCACACACATATTAATATTGCCAGTGCGCTCTCAAGCGGCTAGAAACAGTTATACACAACATGCTTAAATATACATTCTAATTTATACATGTACATGCAAACAGGGAGTAACCTTTTGTGATGGTGGAAAACAGCCTTGTGATGATGAGGATGAAATAGTTATCTAAAGGAGAGAGAGAAAATGGGTCAATGGGTCTTTGGCTGTTTTTCCGGTACTTTTGTCTCTTCCTGAGTCTTTTCTTCCGTACTATTTTCTGGCTTATCTGACAGTCCTGTCTATGACAAACTTGACTGTCATCCTTGGGCATAAACCTATGTCCCCTTCATATCTTCCCTAAGATAAATTACTATATCTTTATATCGAAATTCTATTCTATCTCCACAACTCTTTCTAACAATCCAATAAAACAAGGAGGTATTACTTCAGACTATCTTTAGAAGGGATCCTAAAAAGACAGGTGTTATCCAGAAATCCTATACATGGTATGTATAAACTGTTTTAACTTCCTAATTTTGTAAAAATTAGCCCGATATACCACAATCCCTTTTGGGAGTGGTCACAGACCCAGACTAATTAGCACCTCATTGATGTAGGTGTTAATCAATATATTTCAATCTGTGCCCATATTCGCTACAACAGTCTGATTGTCTTTATTCAATAATGTAACCATTTAACTCAAATTTAACTCAAAACCAATTATTAAAAACACCTATACAGTAAACCATACTTAGCAATACTCAACATATATAATCTTGTATCACACAATCAACATCTTACATCATTAGTGATTGAATTGACTGATTTGATAAACTCCTTCCCTCAGCCAGGGCATTGAAAATAGGTCATGGAAGGGTATTCCAGCATGCCAAGGCAACAAAGGAGTGGCTCAAGTAGAAGCACATTAAGGTCCTGGAGTGGCCTAGCTAGTTTCCAGACGTTAATCCCATAGAAAATCTTTGGAGGGAGCTGAAGGTTCGAGTTGCCAAACATCAGCCTCAATACCTTAATGACTTGGAGAGGATCTGCAAAGAGCAGTGGGACAAAATCCCTCCTGAGACGTGTGCAAACCTGGTGGCCAAATACAAGAAACGTCTGACCTGACCTGATTGCCAATTGGGGTTTTTAGTCTGGGTCTGTGACCACTCCCAAAATGGATTGTGGTATATCGGGCTAATTCCCCCCCAAGATTTGACGATACATGGCCCCGTCCATCATCCCCTTGATGCAGTGCAGTTATCCTGTCCCCTTAGCAGAAAAACACTCCAAAGCATAATGTTTCCACCTCCATGTTTGACGGTGGGGATGGTGTTCTTGGGGTTATAGGCAGCATTCCTCCTCCTCCAAACACAGCGAGTTGAGTTGATGACAAAAAGGGCTCGATTTTGGTCTTATCTGACCACAACACTTTAACCCAGTTCTCCTCTGAATCATTCAGATGTTCATTGTCAAACTTCAGACGGGCCTGTACATGGGCTTTCTTGAGCAGGGGGACCTTGCGGGTGCTGCAGGATTTCAGTCCTTAACAGCATAGTGTGTTACCAGTTGTTTTCTTGGTGACTTTGGGCCCAGCTACCTTGAGATCCTCCCGTGTAGTTCTGGGCTGATTTCTCACCGTTCTCATGATCATTGAAACTCCATGAGGTGAGATCTTGCATGGAGCATCAGACCGAGGGAGACTGGCAGTTATTTTGTGTTTTTTCCATTTGCGAATAATTGCACCAGCTGTTGTCAACTTCTCACCAAGTTGCTTGGCAATGGTTTTGTAGCCCATTCCAGCCTTGTGTAGGTATACAATCTTGTCCCTGACATCCTTGGACAGCTCTTTAGTCTTGGCCATGAGAGTTTAGAATCTGATTGATTGTTACTGTGGACAGGTGTCTTTTATACAGGTAATGAGCTGAGATTAGGAGCACTCCCTTTCAGAGAGTTTTCCTAATCTTAGATCGTTACCTGTATAAAAGACACCCGGTAGCCAGAAATCTTGCTGATTGATAGGGGATCAAATACTCATTACCCTCACTGACCTGCAAATCAATTTATAACTTTTGTGACATGCGTTTTTCTTGGGGTTTTCTGTTATTCTGTCTCTCACAGTTAAAATACACCTACCATTAAAATTATAGACTGATCATTTCTTTGTCAGTGTACAAATGTTCAAAATCAGCAGGGGATCAAATACTCCCCCCCCCCCTCCAACTGTATATATATATATATATATATATATATATATATATCTATATATATATATATATATATATATATATATATACATATATATATATATATATATACATTCACATACATATATATATATATATATATTTTATTTTTATATATATATACACACATGTATTTATATATATATATATATAAATAAATTAAACAGTATTATTAATAAAATTCATATATTAAATTGTTTATTAAAAGCAAAATTAGGTTATTTGGATATTATGCTACATTCAGGGGCAGATCTACCCGGGGTACAGGTGGTGCAGTTCAACAGCGTCCTCCTCTGGGGAGGGGGAGCAGTGCTGTAAATTTTTTCATTTTATTTCATTTTTTTCTGTAGTGTAGGTGCCCAACCCACCACACCCACCTACGTAACAGTGCTCAATGCCAAGCAGCATCTGCAAAGGCAAGTAAAATATTAGTATGCATTAAAAGTATAGAATAAGGTAAGCAAATGTAATAACTAAATGAAACTTATTGTCACTAGAAAAAAGGTGCAGGGAGGGCATATGATTTGCATATTTAAGTATATTGAGGGTCAATAAAAGGCTTTGTGAATTGACCTTTTTACCTATTTTGTTACATTACAACCATAAGTTTAATGTTTTGTTAATCTGAATTTTATGTAATGGATCAGAACACAATAGTCTAAGTTGGTGAAGTGAAATAAGAAAAATATATACATAAATATTTTTTTAGAAATAGAAAACAGAAAATTGGTATGTGCATATGTATTCACCCCCTTTGTTATGAAGCCCATAAAAAGCTCTGGTGCAACCAATTACCTTCAGAAGTCACATAATTAGTAAAATGATTTCCACCTGTGTGCAATCTAAGTGTCACATGATCTGTCAATACATATACACACCTTTTTTGAAAGGCCCCAGAGGCTGCAACACCTAAGCAAGAGGCACCACTAACTAAACACTGTCATGAAGACCAAGGATCTCTCCAAACAAGTAAGGGACAATCTTGTTGAGAAGTACAAGTCAGGGTTAGGTTATAAAAAAATATCCAAATCTTTAATGATCCCCAGGAGCACCATCAAATCTATCATAACCAAATGGAAAGAACATGGCACAACAGCAAACCTGCCAAGAGACGGCCGCCCACCAAAACTCACAGACCCGGCAAGGAGGGCATTAATCAGAGAGGCAGCACAGAGACCTATGGTAACCCTAGAGGAGCTGTAGAGTTCCACAGCAGAGACTGGAGTATATGTACATAGGATGACAATAAGCTGTACACTCCATAGAGTTGTGCTTTATAGCAGAGTGGCCAGAAGAAAGTCATTATTTTCAGCAAAAAAACTAAATAGCATGTTTTGAGTTTTCGAAAAAGCATGTGGGAGACTCCCAAAATATATGGAGGAAGGTGCTCTTGTCTGATGAGACTAAAATTTAACTTTTCGGCCATCAAAGAAAATACTATGTCTGGCGCAAACCCAACGCATCACATCACCCAAAGAACACCATCCCCGCAGTAAAACATGTTGGTGGCAGCATCATGCTGTGGGGATGTTTTTCAGCAGCCGGGACTGGAAAACTGGTCAGAGTTGAGGGAACGATAGATGGCGCTAAATACAGGGATATTCTTGAGCAAAACCTGTACCACTCTGTGCGTGATTTGAGGCTAGGACGGAGGTTCACCTTTCAGCAGGAAAATTACCCCAAACACACTTCTAAAGCAACACTTGAGTGGTTTAAGGGGAAACATAAATGTGTTGGAATGGCCTAGTCAAAGCCCAGACCTAAATCCAATAGAAATCTGTGGTCAGACTTAAAGATTGCTGTTCACAAGCGCAAACCATCCAATTTGAAGAAGCTGGAGCAGTTTTGCAAGGAGGAATGGGCAAAAATCCCAGTGGTAAGATGTGGCTGCAACTTAGAGCTGTAATTGCCGCAAAAGGTGGCTCTACAAAGTATTGACTTTATGGGGCTGAATAGTTATGTACATTGACTTTTTCTGTTATTTTGTCCTATTTGTTGTTTGCTTCAAAATAATATTTAAAAAAAAAACATCTTCAAAGTTGTGGGCATGTTCTGTAAATGAAATGATGCAAATCCTCAAACAATTATTGTTAGGCAACAAAACATGGAAAATGCCAAGGGGGTAAATACTTTTGCAAGGCACTGTATATACCATTTCGAGAATTTTAAAAGGTTTCTCTATAGGATGGATTCTTGATAAATTGCTCCGTCAGGGAAAGGGACCATTTAAATTGAAGCTCGGATTGCCAAAATTTGGCTTTTCCGAATTTCTTCCCTGATTCGATATGAGTAGTTAGTAGATCAAAACATTTAGAATTAATATGTTTTTTATCTTCGTTTATTAATAATTTTTCAAATAAGTTTAAAGGTCTAAAATATTTCATAAGATCTGCATTCATGATAAAAAAAAATATCTATAATAATCCAACCAAAATGAATTTGGAAGTCCAAATGTATTATTTAATGTTTCAAATAGAATAAGATTTCCTTCACATAATAAATCTTTAAGGCAATTTATTCCTCATCTATACCAAGTCTTAACATTTGGAATATCCAGTGCCTGAGAGAGATTGTATAAGGAAATGAGTGGCTTTGGGTAGTTGACAAATATCTCCCGATATTTATTCTTCTCCTAAAATTTTAGACGTTTTATAATAATATCTGCATTGTTATCTGTTAAATTAACCTGGGAATTCTCCTTTAAAATCATTGTCTTCCAATTCCCTTTCAATATCCAGCAATTCTCTATTTGGATCCATTGTACTGGTTTCAAAGAAACAAATCCACTAGCAATATGCAATATCATTGTAGCATCGTGATAGGTTTTTAACATGGGATATGCTATCGCTCCCCTTCTAAATCTTCTTGTCATATCCATCCTTTTAATTCTTATTTGTTTATTATTTTGGATAAATCTATCAATTGAGGTTTGAAATTTTCTAATAATTATTTTTGGAATTGGTACTGGAATGTTCCTCAAATCTAGTTAAATCTGGAAAGCAGGAACATTTTAACCAATATGATTCTACCGGACCACGACAAGCTACCATTCTTCCAAGATTTTGTTATTTCTTCAAATTTAGTCAATAGAGAATTGTACTTTGTCTCAATCAGGTGTTTAATATTTGCATCGAGAATTATACCCAGATATTTAATATTATTATATTTCTATTGAAATTAAATTTATTTTTCATTCTTTCCATCTCGGGAGAAGATATATGTAAGCAAAGGGCTTCTGATTTTTCTGCATTTATACTATAATTTGAGGCTTCAGCCGCATTAGTGATTTCAAACGATTGGTAAGAGTGAGCATCAGCAGTCTGTGTTTAATTACTCCGATTTTGATATCTGATATATCTGTAGTGCTCCTAATATATTCGGCTAAGGGTTAAATCATTAATAAAAAAATTGTTGGAGATAGGGAGCAGCCCTGTCTTGTACCATTGGTTATATTACATTTTACTGAATCCTATCTTAACCCCCCGACAGAGGTGGATGGGTCTGTATATAGAGCCTTTACTGCCTTATAGGCAAATTCCCCCAGGCCAAACTTATGTAAAACCTGATCCATATATTCCCATCCGACTCTGTTGAAAGCTTTCTCTGCGTCTACAGACAAGCAGACTATTTGAAGTTTAGTGTTTTTGCAATAAATTAGAAGGTCCAAAATCTTCCTATTATTGTCTGCACTCTGTCTCCCCTTAATGAAACCTGTCTGGTCAACAGAAACAAATTTGGTTAAAATTTGATTTAAATGATTTGATAAAATCTTTGAATATAACTTTGTATCATGTTTGGGAGCGAAATTGGTCGATAATTGCTACAATACATCGGATTTTGATATTTTTTGGGAATCATCATAATCTTAGCCTCAAGTATTTCAGATGGGGCTCTGCCTGTCTATTTGATTTTGTTTAAAGTTTTGGTTAGGTGTGTTAATAATGCCGATTTACATATCTTATAGTATTGGTTTATTAAACCGTCTGTGCCTGTAGCTGTTTTTGTCTATTTTTGTCTATTGCTCGTTCTACCTCTTCCTGTGTAATTTCTTTATTTAACATTTCAAGATCGCTAGAGGAAGCCCTAGGTAGATTTAATTTCCCCAGAAAATGTTTAATATTGTGACTAGAAGGATTCTGTAGTTGCTATTATAAAGTTTTGAATAGTAATCTGCGAAAGCTTTTGCAATTTCTTCTGGTTTAGTATGAGTAGTTTAATTATGATAGATTGAATCAATTCTATTGTTCCTTACTCTCTTTTTAAACTTGTTAGCAAACGATTGAGTTTTTGTTGTAATATCAAAGATGATTTGTCTACTATAGCTTGGAAAATGTTTCTTATTTGTAATTTAATTTTATTGATCTGTTCTAGATTATCTCTATTAGGACATTGTTTATTTTCTTTTTCCAATTTACCTACTTTTATAAATAATTCTCTCAATGATAGTCCTCTTTGATTTCTCCTAGGCGCCTGCCAGGCTATAAGCAAGCCTCTAATATATGCCTTATGTGAATTCCATACAACACTGCAAGTGCTAACTGTGTCCTGATTCAATTAAAATAATTCTCCAATTTCCATCAACAGTTTAGCTCTCACAGTGTTGTCATCCATAAGTGAACCATCCAATCTCCATTCAGGCTTTGAGTAGGCTGAAGGAACTCCTTTCATCGTCGGTTTTAGCATTGAATGGTCTGACCATGTTCTAGAGACAATTTCGATATCTTTGATGTTATTTAAGGTGGTGTAATCTACAAAAAAGTAATTCAGTCTGGTATATGATAAATGTCTATTTGAAAAGAAAGTAAAATCATGATCATTGGGGTGAAAAATTCTCCAGCTATCATAGAGATTTACCTTAGTGATAATATCGTTAAAGAGTCAAATTCTCTTAAGCGTCTGAAATTCTAAATTTGGCTTTTTTATAGATTTCTAGTTGGGTCCAAGAAGAGATTGAAATCCCACATGTAATTAATTGTCCCAGACAATATTTTCTCAGAATCGTGAGGGCCAAATAAAAAAAATATTTGGCCCTAATTAGGGGCATAGAGGTTGAGAATAGTATAATCCTGATCTCCTATTTTCCCAAACCAAATGATGTAGCGGCCTTCCACGTCAATTTCGACATATTTTTCTTCCACCTTCAAATTACGATGGAAAGAAATTGAAACTCCACTTGCTTTTTTTTATAGGTCGAATTGTAACTAACCGTAAAATTACTATCCACAAATGTGGGTACCTTATTCTGTTTCCAATGAGTCTCTTGCAGACATAAAATGTCTGCTTTTTCGCTGTTAAATGAATTAAAGGCGCAATATATTTTAATCGGAAGGTTCAGGCCCTGAATGTTAGTGTCTCATTCACTATGTGTGAACATTTTTTGACCAGTCCTCCTTCCCCTGTCCTTTCCATGTTCGTAACACAACTCACATTCAAACCCTATACAAAACATGTTTAAAAAATACCAATTCAGGTGATTTATGTCCCCCTTGAAATCTGAAGTCTAGCTTGTTTAAATAATCAACTTTAGCCCCATATTTAATCCCAGTTAGGAAAAGTTATTTGCATTTTATTCTCCTTTATTCCTTTCTTAGCTTAACCTATTATAAATTGGATCTATAGCCAGATTAATTTCAGACAGGAATTTCTCTCCCTGTCATCACATATAATAGTTGTCAAACTACGATTCGTCGTCATGAGCTGTTAATGCAAAGAAGCCTTCCGAGGTTGGAGCACTTAGGCGATGAGCGCCAAATGCGGGCATCACCCTGCGAGCCACGTGAAGCAAGCAGTTGAGGCAATAAAACACGCGGGACTTACTTAGGCTGCAAGCAGTTGAGGAATGCGGGAATGGACCTCAGAATCTCGGGGGCAAAAAAACAAACTCGAAAAAATACGAACTGTGGAAATCAAAAAACAAGACAAATTAAAAAAATAAAATAAAAAAACACTCACACACAGCTCGGGGGGAACGCCAGGACCCCTGGGAGTGAGGTTGCATGCAAATTTAAGCCAAATTTGTCAAGTATCGGCACTCGAAAATCGGCTAAGTGAGAAAAAAATATGGCAGACGGAAAAAATTAAAATGAGGCTAAAGGAGACCGAAGAGTGCAAATCACCGCTAGGCACATACGAGTTAGACAGGAACAACCTTGGAATTTCGGGGGGGGGGGGGGAACGACCTCGCAAAAATACTAATTTAACGTCCGAATTGCGGAAATCGGAACACACGAACAACAAGAAAAAATTAAATAAACATAAAAACACACATTTACAGATTTACAGATAGCACAGGGCCAACGCAAGGACGCCTGGGAGTGAGGTTGCAAGCGAATTTAAGCCACAATTGCCGAGTTTCGGCAATTGAAAATCGGCTAAGCTAGAGAAAGAAAATGTCGGACGAAAAAAATTAAAACGAGGCTAAAGGAGACTGAATCGCCTAAATCACCGCCAGGCACGTACGAGTTAGCCAGGAACGTAGGATACAACAAATGGAAAATGCTGGCGAGCCATTCGGCATAGAAAAAATCTGCCATTTTAGAACACTAACTTGAAAATAATATTACAATTTGAAAATGGTGCTTTACACGCCTAAACAAATGGTTTGGCCTTGCGCACGCAGCCTATTCACACTGCACACTTGGCACACTTTCTCCTCAGGTGATCAACAGTCCAACTGTACATTTTCAGATGCAGGAAAATCCAAAGAGATTGTTAGCTCTTCAGGATATTAATTGCTGCATATTAAATATAAACAGGTAAAGTATATTAATTTAGTACTTCATATTAATTTATTAATTCACTGTACTAAATACATTTTATATTTTACACTGTACTTATATATCTGGCTTCGCGATGAGCGACGAAGGTGATCGTTGCAAAGCAGGAAACTTGAAGTACATGAGGGGAGAGCCTTGCAATGACCGTTGAAGGTCCTCAGAGGAGCAAAAGCTTTACATTGTGTGACAAACAGCATTGCCATGGTTTCAAATGTTAGTGTCCCGTCATTTTTTATGGGCAAGTCGCTAGTATTGTATTAATGATGGTATTTGAATTTGCTTGGGACACCATTTTATACATATATAAAACCACTTATATAGTATTTTCCCATCTCTTAGGATCTTCGTTATATTTCTGAATTTAACGGTTTAATACAGTTTCTCTCTAGAGATCTGGAAAAATCTTGAGATTTTGATACAGTGTTTCAAAACTAGTAGAGTTATATGCAACTCTCATTATCTTTTCTTTAATTGCAAAATTATGAATATTTACTATAGTATCACGCAGGAGATCTTCTCTCGTGTTTCTAGATAGTGGCAGTCTATGATCTCTGTCTATCAATAATTCATGGTAAGAATTGTTCAATTAATGCCGAAAAAACATTTGAAACATATTCCTCAAGATCTCTCAAGGATATATCTTCTGGTATTCCTCTAATTCTAATATTACTACGTCTTGGGAGATCTTCCTGTCTTGTATATTTCGTTTTTAAGATTTGGTCTTCTCCTGTTAACTCAGATACTTCTTTAATCAAGCTTTTATTTTGTTTATTTTTTCTCGTAGGTAAGACCTTCATTAATTTCTGGTTGAATGGCAGTAGATTCAAGTTTGGAATGAGAAGATTCCTGCAAACTTATTTTAGACTCTCTAGTGTTAGTATTGCTTATTGGTGAAAGAGAGCTTTGTATAGATTTAGGGGCATTCTTTTTATCTCTATGTTTCCTTTTTGCTGTTTGATCCTCTTTCTTCATTTTGTTAGTTGCTACCTGAATTCTCAAAGTTTTTAAACTCAACCAAATCCAATTAAATCAATTTGTGAGTATGGGGTGGCTTATAAGGTATCTTTTTTTTTTATTGTTTTCAGAGAGTACAAAAATTACAGTACAAAAAACAAGCAACAAAAGAAAAAGAATGTAAAACATCTAAGTTTATACATCCTGTACCAAGTACAGGCAACAACAACACACATACACATAAAGTTCCAATTGCAGATCCTTTCTTACATATTAGGTGGTACGGGTAACCTGTTAGCAAGATGACAAATATATACCTACTTAGTTATTATCGATCAGTGTCCCTTGGGTTTAGATGATTATCCCATTTAGACCAGTGGCTTATAAGGTATCTTCACAATCTCAGGTTATACTAATACCCCATAGTCCAACACAATGTTTTTAAGGATACCTTTTAGGAATTTATACCCAATATATACTAAGTATGTCATATACCTCCCAACACCATATTCATAAATACATATTTGGAGCCCCCTCCTTCCTTTAATCAGCGTATCACATATAGCTCTGTAATAACTATTGAGCCTATACAAAACCTTTTGATGACATAACATACAATACAACAGTATCAACACAATAACCCCTATGCGTCAAGATGTTATTTAGTCCAGGGGGGATGCTTTTAAATGGGTATATGATAAATTCCCTCCAGGGTTCGTTTCAAAGTCAAAACTAAGAGTTTTCAGATCTTAGTCTGCATAGCTTCCATAGATTCACTTTGGATCAATTTGCCCGCTGTTCTCTTTGCAGATGGACAGTCTAAAGGACAGATAGTCTTTTATAAACTTGGCTTGTTTGTTGTATAAGCTCACAAGCTACTAGGCTGACAATCAACTGGAAAACAGTTTTTTCCTGCTTTTCCCACCCTCTGATTTTATTGCCTGAGAGGTCCAGCAAATGAGGGGATAGGATCGTTTTAGCCAGAAAGGGGTATATTTTTGCCCGGTTGTCCAGTTTCTCTTTTGTATTTCCAAATGGGCTTTTATATACGATATTTAATAATGGTATAAATATGTCTTATAATTATTCAGTGGTTTGCTCTCTTGTTTATCAGAGCCAGGGGTAATAAATCAAGGGATAATATGTTGAGAGCTTCTTTAACCATCATAGCCACAATGTATATTGAGATGTTTAAGATTTTCCGATGTTCTTAAATATACTCATGTTGAATACCAGCCAGGTCTTAAAAGTCCAAACTTCTATAAGGCCTAATAGGCCTTAATTTTATCACAGTCTAGTCCTGTACAATACTTAGTTAAGCTCTTATTATACGAGGTCTGGCCCCCCTTTTGCGTAATTGTCATAAAGAATGCTTTAAAGATTTGTGCACACAGCCTTTCCATGCTCCTACGCGTCTCCTTTGGTCCAAGATTGTATCCGTCTGAAACCAGGTGGTCTTCAATGGACCTTCACCTCAATCTCCTTGAGACGAATTAGAAGTCAGCTCTGTTCCAAGTCAGCTGCGATAATGGCATCAACTTCAAACCAGCCTTGCACGGCTGCATGCATAGCAAGCTGCTATAGACGGAATCGGAGTGTGCTGCAGTGTCAGCGTTCAGGATATACAGTATAGAAACATTCCAGTCTGCCTTACATGGCTATGTGCCTTTCCTTGTGGTATATCGCCACATGGGGATTCTTATCCGGGGGTAGCTAGTTCGTTGTCAGCTTTAATTGATCCCAATATGGGACATGACCTCTGGCTCTCAGCAGTCTGTTAGATTAGAAGGAGAGGCAAACCTGCTGCACTATAGCCAGATCGCAGGCCCCACCAGCAAACAACATTCTTTCCTGTCTAGCGCGCCAGCCTAGTCACTTCCTGGGTGTGGTTTCGCATCATCACCTGATCTCTGCTCGGATTCCTACTAATTGACCACTATCCAACCGCAGTCTGTTAACCTCTGTAGCACTGGAAGGCCCAGGAAAGCAATAATATATAATTACATATACCATTTAACCCTTTCATCTTTGAGAAAGCCATACGGTGAAATGGGTTTGAGAGAGATATGGCATTGAGGCTTCCATTGTTAACTTTCGGTGGAGGAAGGGTGACGTCAGCCACCTGTGGAAACTGTGATAACAGACTGAGTATAAAAAAGGTGAAATCTTTCTTAGTCTTTCTGATCATGGCTTGGTATCAAGAGATCCCCACATTTTCCACTTCTTAATAAGTTATTGGATAGTACTGACTGGCATTTTCAAGGCTGTGGATATCTTTTTATATTCTTTTCCATCTTTATGAAGTTCCATTACCTTGTTACGCAGTCTTTTCACAATTATTTTCTGCTGCGCATGGCTCTGTATCTGGCCTGCTCAGTGCATCCACTTGAGAGCTAATAATCTCGTTGATTAATTATACAAAGACACTAATTGCAATTTAAAAAGCCAGAGGTGTGTGGAAATAACCTTAAATTGCCATTTGAACCCGTGTGTGTCACCTTGTGTGTCTCTAACAAGGCCAAACATTCAAGGGTATGTAAGCTTTTGGTCAGGACATTTTGGGTGATTTCTGTTATCATTATGATTTAAAAAGGAGCCAAACAACTATGTGATAAAACAATGGCTCCACCACTGGATTATCTGCATGGACACCTCTATTGTATTTGTAAACCTGCTTTGTTCTATTGTTTGCTAGGTTGAGCTAATTCCATCAGGAAGAGAGGAGGTCATACATCAGACTGCCAGATTAAGTTAATCACATCTGATATGTGCTAGACACGGCAGGATGTGTATTGGAGTTAATCCTATTGATCTCAGGATGTGGGGTCATCTCCTGTAATTGTCTGCCCCCCACCCCCACCCTTTCCGTTGTTGCGCTGTGTACAACCCCTAACTGTTCTAAATACTGCTGTGATTTTAAAAAAATAAATCAGTTCACTTGGAGATACATAGAAATCGTGTATCTCTGATTCTGTTCCTGGTGGCTGCGATACTGAACCTATCTCCACCTTACAAGTAACCTGTCCTTTTCACTACCACAGGAAGGTTAATGGAACTCCTGGAAATGCTGATTCCTGATGGAGAGGCTCTTGATGATACAGAAGCCAGATATCAGGGTGCAGTGCCGAGATTTCAAAGAACCCAACGGTCCTTGTGGGTAGATAATCTGTAGTCTATTGCAGGTGGTTCTGGGCTTATATAGCCCCTACCTTGGGATCATCACAACTGGTCGGCAGTGGTGGAATCTTGATGCAAGAACCAGCAGCAAGGATGGGATGTGGTTATCTATGCAATTTTGAAGTCCAGTACTTTCGGTGGCTTGGTGGGGAAGCAGAAACCACGCAGCGATTTATCCAAACATTCAAATCCAGGCCCAAGTCCAAAGAAGGCCAGCCCTGAAAGAGGGGGTTAGGGACCACATGAAGGTCTGCAGAGCAGAGGTGATCAGGGAGAAAAGGAGCCTCGTCACCAGTATGCTGGAGCGGCGAAGGCAACAAATTGCTTGAGGAGGTGGGCCCAGGTGGGACTTGGCTCAAGTACTTGGAGCTACCCCAGTTGAGCTAACAGATGATACACTGCAAGAGGAAATGGACTGTTGACTATACCCCTATAAGGTGGAGGAAGGAAACCAGAAGGTACCTGGAGATCTGACCACTATAGAACAGGCGAGGTCAGCAGGACTGTCCAGACCTTGGTAGATGTAAGACTGGGGAGCAGTGTAAAGCAGCACCAGCCACTGGGAGATGGCCAGCAACCAGAAAAGTTCCAGCTGCTAACCAAGGGTGAGGACCCGGAGACTGAACTGTTGGCAGAGAAAGGTGCAAGCCCTGAGAGTCTGCCCATCTACCCATGGATTGTCACCTGGCCTGAACCACAGACTGCTGATGTCCAGGTGCCAAGGCTAACAGTGAGGGAGAGTATGATGCCAGATTGGGGCATGAGGCTATCAGGAGAGGGGTTGTCCCCTGAGACCCTAAAGCTCTTGCCGAGCATGGCCACTCTGCCATAAAGCCCAACTCTATACTATATTCTCTATATTTTCATCCTTTGTACAGATACTCCAGTCTCTGCTGTGGAACTCTGCAGCTCCTCCAGGGTTACCTTAGGTCTCTGTGCTGCCTCTCTGATTAATGCCCTCCTTGCCAGGTCCGTGAGTTTTGGTAGGCGGCCATCTCTTGGCAGGTTTTGCAGTTGTGCCATGTTCTTTCCATTTGGTTATGATAGATTTGATGATAATAGATTTGGATATTTTTTATAACCTAACCCTGACTTGTGCTTTTCAACACTATTGTCCATTACTTGTTTGGAGAGTTCCTTGGTCTTCATGGCAGTGTTTGGTTAGTGATGCCTATTGCTTAGGTGTTGCAGCCTCTGGGACCTTTCAAAAAAGGTGTGTATATGTATTGACAGATCATGTGACACTTAGATTCCACACAAGTGGACATCATTTCACTAATTATGTGACTTCTCAAGATAATTGGTTGCACCAGAGCTTTTTATGGGCTTCATAACAAAGGGGGTGAATACATATGCACATGCCAATTTTCTGTTTTCTATTTCTATAAATGTGTTTTATGTATATATTTTTCTCATTCCACTTCACCAACTTAGACTATTGTGTTCTGATCCATCACATAAAATTCAGATTAAGAAAACATTGAACTTAAGGCTGTAATATAACAAAATAGGTAAAACGTCAAGGAGGATGAATAGTTTTGCAAGGCACTGTATATATATATATACACACATTTTTTGTGTGTAACAACCACCCAACTGCCATCTCTCTCACGGCTCCTCCATATCTCTCCAACGTCTCCTTCTTTCCCCTTTTCTCCCCCTCTCTCTCTTTCAACCCCATCTCTCCTCTCTCCTGCGCTCCTCCATCCCTATCTCTCTCTCCTTCCTTCCCCCTCTCCTTTTCTCCCCTCCTTCTCTCTCATTCTCCTCTTCCCCTCTCCTTATCTCCCCCCTCTTTCCTTCTCTCCATCTCTCCCCCTCTTTCCTTCTCTCCCCCTCTCCTTCTTTCTTATTCTTCCCCTCCTATCCTCTTTCCTTCTCTCTCCCCTCTCCTTCTTCTCCTCCCCTCATTCTCTCTCTCCTATTTCCTTCTCTCTCCCCTCTTTCCTTATATCTCTCCCTCTTTCCTTCACTCCCCCTCTTTCCTTCTCCTCCTCTCCTTCTCTCTCATTCTCCGCCTCCCCTCTCCTCTCTCATTCCCCCCTCCCCTTCCCCTCTTTCCTTCTCTCCCTCCCTCTCCTTCTCTCTCATTCTCCCCTCTCTCCTATGGAAGACAGGCAGGACACCATCAGGATGGGGAGGAGGTCTAGGGGACCTAGGGCTGCGGGGATATATCCTGGTGAGCAGTAGGAGGCTAAGAAAATGTTTTTTTAATAAATGTATTTATTTTAAAAAAGCCTGCACTGGGGCCCCGAGCGCGCAAGAGAAGGGGCTCTCACTCTGTCTTTCTCTATATATAGAGAGATGTGTATATATATATATATCACATATATAGTTGTCAGTGTTGGGAACGCTTACGAGCCAGGTACGGCGCAGGACTTAGGCTGGTTGAGAGCCTTCGCAAAGTGAGCCGTGTATGGCGCAGGACTTAGGCTGGATGAGCGCCAAAGGCGCTCATCTGCGAAGCCTCGCAAAGCGTGCAGGATTTAGGCTGCATTGTGAGGGTCGCAACTGCGAGCCAAGCGTGTAACTCTAAAAACCCTCAAAACAAAACATTTAACAAATATAATAACACAGTCACAGACAGCACAGGGGGAGAGCCAGGAAGCCTTAGAGTGAGGTTGCAAATGATTTTAAAGCCATTTTTGTGGATTTTGGTCAATCCAAAATCGGCTAAGCAAGGAAAAAATGGCGGACGAAAAACGTGAAAAATTCTGAAACTGGATGAAAACGAGGCTCAGCAAAGCCAGACACGCGGGACTTAGAAAATACACGACGGCAAACACAGTAACACTTACACCAACAACACCAGGCACGCGGGACTTGGAAAACACATCATAGCAAAGACAGTAACACGCACACATTCAGCTGACACACACAGGAGAAACACACAGGGAAGGGACAGGGGGGAGATGGTGAAAAGAGACACATGGCATTCCCAAGCACAAAAGTTGCAGGTTAATGAAACCGGCAATGAGCGGCCAGGAGATGCTTGCAATGAGCGCCGAAGGCGATCAGCGCGAGCCCCGCAAATTATCGCCCAAAGTGATCAGTGCAAAGCAGGAAAGTTCAAGTACACGGGCGAGAGGCTCGCGATGAGCGCAGAAGGTGCTCAGAGGAGAAAAAGCCTCACATTGTGTGGCAAACAGCATTGCTAGCCTTACAATTTTAAACCCATCATTGTTGATGGGCAAGTCGCTAATATATATATATATAGAGAGAAATTGAAAGAAAGATAGATAGATAGATAGATAGATAGATAGATAGATAGATAGATAATGTGTGTATATCACAATTTAAGAAAATAAACTTTTCAATAGTTTCAATAGTTTGAAGCATAAACCAAGCATGCACAGAAACATAATTACATATAAAAGGTAATACATTGCAGACTTTTTTTTGCATCCTAAAAGCATTTTACTTGCTGCCAAGTGTAGTTCTTCAAAATAGTATAGTTTACATATAGCACCACTGGCATGAGTAAGTATGCACCTCCATGGTTTCTGTGTGATTCTTCAATATACTTTTCTCAGACTTCAGATCACTCATTTCCATATAGCACATTTTGCCAAGTTGAAAACTCACTATTTAAAACTTGTGGTAGAAAATGTAATTCTGCTATCTGTAAGACATCCAAACATTTGAACCCCTGTATATCTCTATGGGATATGTTGGAGCGTTACAAATAAAGGATAATAATAATTATTATATATGGAAATTTCAATAAAATATCAGTTTGTAGGTTATCAACAGTGAGATAAATCAGGATTTATACACAATTAGATTATAATATCTGCAGCACTGATAAAGCATATGAACAGTATTACAGTCAGTGTGATATATAAGGATTTAGGGAATACAATATACCACAAAACATCTGGGCCTTTCAGCCACTACTTAATACATTGCCACATCTCCTACATTATGTAAAGATGGAGAGCAGATAGAGCCCTGCTCAGATAAGAGGAAGCTCTGTAACACTGGGTTTAGGTCACTGCAAATAGGAAGTGATCAGTGGGAGTGTCCTTGGGAGGGTTCTCTAGAAATTTGCTACCTAACTAGAGAAACGTTACAGTCAGGGACAAGTTTAGTGAGCCTGGTCCTGAGCAGCCACACACTCAGCCCTGAGGTGACCCAGCACAGCCTGATCAGCATGGCACCCTGGCAAAAGACTGCCACTGAACGCTATGGAGTTGGTATGTTACATTCTCAGCAACTTTTGGGTATTTTTGCAAGTTATATGTCATTGCTTCATTTCCCTCTCTAAGTGTTCAACAGGAAGGATGTGGGCAGGTGCACTGTGATGGGACCAGCTCTGCATGTTGGAGGGTTACTGCTAACAATTGCAAAAAATTAGATTTATTGTAAATTTGGGATTTTTTTCGACTTCAGTTACAGTTATATTAACTTTATTTTGCCAAACCTTTTTATTAAATATATATTGGCTATGTATTTTAATGTTTGCAACATTTATATATTATAAATACAATACACACAAGCACACACATTTATATACGGTATATATATATATATATATATATATATATATATATATATATATATATATATATATATATATATATATCTTTATATAGATAGATCGATAGATAGACTCACATAGACATATATATTATGTATGGATGTATATATATATATATATATATATATATTATTATTATCATTTATTTATACCGCGCCAACATATTCCGTAGCGCTAATATATATGAATGTATATATGTATTTATATATATATATATATATATATATATATATATATATATATATATATATATATATATATATATATATATATATATATATGTACATGGATAAATAGATGGATAGACTCACACACGCACATATATTTTTTATGTACGGTATCTATTTATCTATCTATCTATATATATATATATATATATATATATATATAAATACAATATATATGTATGTATATATGTATATATATATATATATATATATGTATATAGATAAATAGACTCAAACACGCATATATATTATTTATGTATGTATGTATATATATATAGCTATATATACACACACATATATATATATATATATATATATATATATATATATACAACACATATAGATAGATAGATATTTGTATTTTTATGCAAAACAGACCTGTTTAAACTGACAGTACACCAGCTTTCATTTGGTTAACAGGAAAGATGATTTATGCATTATTTTATGTACTTCTTCTTTACGCAAGTGAAAATAATAATCGTCTTACAAATGATCTGCTGATTATATCAACATGAATATTTCCACTGTGACACTTAAGACAAAACTTAAATGTTATTATATACTAGTGTGAAGTGTGTGAATTATGGGGTACAGGGGAGAGGAGGTCCACGTGAGCCATATTGGTGGCTCTATGGTTCGTTTTAGCCCAAAAAGAGTAGATTAAAGCATGGCACAGCTTTATTTTATTAGTTAACCCTATTTATTTTTAGATAAAGTGGTAACCATATTCTGTATACGGTAGTTAAATACAATTAAATATTGTATATAAAAAGGTAAAAAGTGCATTTAATCCAACTTCATATGTTAGCTTATAGAGCATTTCCTGCAAATTTTAAAACTTTGCTAAACAGCTTATAAAGAATTAGATATATGGTGTAACTTTTCCGCTTTTTAATTCTTTTGATAAATAATCCACAAACAACATAATTTTTTTGTCTCATTGAAATTCTCAAGAAGTGCTGATATTATTTTTTTTACTGTTAGTTCCTACAGTTGGGCAGATGATCTCACCATTATCATTGTCAGGACATGATTACATTTAAAGATAATGGAAACCGATGCTGCAGACAAGTATAACTCTTATCAAAAACAAGGGAGTGGTTCACATAACAAGAAAACATAATTTATACCAAATCTCATGGGCATATAGTTCTACATAAAACAATGCTCTGAGCAACCAATTAAAGATGTTTTACAAAAGAATAAAAGTTTTATATCTATTCAATGTTAATATGTTATAAAAGCAAATGCTTGTGCATCAGATCCTGTTTCATGATATATTCGTATATTTGAGGTTTTTGAGTTTCATGTTAAAAAGAATAAAAAAAATCCTTAAAAGATTTAGACTATTATTTTAGCCAAATACTGATTTCTATAAAAATATTAAAAAAATAATACATTGAAAGGGTTTTTGTCGGGGGGGGGGGGGGGGGAAAGCAACGCCTTAGGAGGAATTACATACGGTATGGGGGGGAAATATGGGGGGTTCAGCCCTAAGGCCTTTAGCGCAATGCTGTGGATAGAATTATCTTCACTGTGGATTTTTTTGTGTAGAAAAATAATACGTTTTTGTGTCTGTAAAAGCAAACTAAATTGTAATACAGGTGGTGGGTCACACTTAGGAGGTTTTGGGCCTTGCTTCATAGATATTGAATAACAGAGAGGGTCTGCAGCTTGTGCAACCTGCATTGCCAATTTGACTTGTCACAACTAAATGAATACAGTATAATTTAACCAAAGCAGAAAGAAGGCCTTAACAGTGCCACATGTACATGAAACGAAATTCCCTTATCTGAAATATTCTCCTTTTATATAATTCTTCTTTATTTAAAATTTGAAGAATTAAACAATTTCAGACTTACATGTTTTCAGTGTGAAGTAAATTCCAATTTCTTACATTAATTATTTCTTATTATTAACTAACAATTATAGATCTGAATATCAGTAGCATTCTGTACTTTTTCAGTTATACATTATTGCTAACAGTACATTTCATCGTCGATTTCTATATATTTCCTTTATTAGTTATTTTCTTAAATTATGGTTTGAAGATATATTGAGCCTCATTCAATTTGGAGCTTGCAACTTAATCGGAGTAGGCTGTATGTCTGCGCAAGTCCTGGCCTGATAGCGCACATTGCAACCCATGCTATCGAAAGTAGCATACGTGGGCTTGAACATGATCGCTGATGCAAGGCCGTAACTCGCAGTAGGAAACAGCCAATGTAATGTGGGTCCGATCGTGACTTGTGGTTCAAGCCTGTATGTCTTTAAAATCCAACCTCCATTTTTCATTGAAGTCCTACGGGCTTGAACCACGAGTTACTGCCTTGTGTCAGCGATCATGTTCAAGCCTGTAGGACTTCAATGAAATATGGAGGTTGGATTTCAAAGTCATTTGGGCTTGAATTATGAGTTACGATCGGACCCACATTCTAGACATAATGCAATATTGATAAAGCCGTAAATATGATATTCTATTACATGTTCCATTATATGTATTAACACATTGATTAGCAGGATCGATATAACACGGAAATTAAACATGAAATCAAGTATTTCGTTGGGCCGATTTGCGAGCTTGAGAATGTTGTGCTATTAATTCTAAGACTTAACATCACTAAAGTACAGTAAGTGTTTATATATGCATTTACAGTGCTCCGGACAAGTTGTTAAGCCATTTACGAGATCTCATGGGTACCAGTAACTTGTGGTTTGATTTTTTTGCCATTTGCGGGCTTGGCGGAGTGGTTAGCGAGGTGGAATCAGAGCAATTAAATAGCGATTTGCGATTTTAGCATTCGGAAGTCTTGCGGACATGTTTGGAGGGCTTTGACTTGCGATTTGAGAAATCGCAATGGATCGCAATGAATTGCAGCTTGGAGCCCGTAACTCGATCGGAGCATGCAAACGGAAGCAATTGAATATCAAAGTAACTTGCGGGCTCCATTTGCAAGCCCGGATCTCCCGAAAGCCTCAATTTAATGAGGCTCATAGTGTTTGTTTAAAATGTATCTTTGGCAATTCTTATATGTACCATATAGTTCTTATGAAATTATTCCATTGTAAAAGGACCTCCATTTTCAGTTTACATATGAGGACATATGTTGGCGTGTCACTGGTTTAGATGATTTGTAAGCAAATCCAAATAAGGCCAAATGAGGATAAATGAACCAAAAATTTACAAATGTATAAACTAAAGCTTATGTTCTATAATTAATTCATGTCTCATATTATGACCTGATGATGCTTCCATCATATAAACAAAATCTTTGGTTGTTTGCAGATAGATTGTTTGTTCTTGCTGGACATGTGGAGTTGTTCTGCCATCTTGTCCTACAGTGGCTTACAATAAAATACATGACTAGTCAAGTTACTTTGTTTCATTTTCAAAACACGTGGGCCTTAAACCACAACCCTCCACAGCAGTTTATCTGCTTCTTGAGAAAGTTGTGGATCATATCTGAGTAAGATGTAAAAAATAGGGCTTAAATTGTTCAGGCGGGATTCTGAGAAAAAAATATCAGATTTTCAATATCACAGGTTTAACCTCCAAATTTAGATATAATGCCCCAAGAGTGCTACAATCAAACTAATACTTTATAAGGGTGTGATTGCAGCCAATGGAAACAGAGCTCGTCATCTTGACCAACCTCCAAGCTTGTAACTTGTAAATCGAAAATGGAGGTTGGATTTCAAAGTCCTACGGGCTTCAAACTCCAAGCCCGTAGGACTTTGAAGAAATGGAGGTTACACGAAAATTGGAAATGAAATAAGGTATTGGAGAATGTTGTGCTATTAATTCTAATACCTAACATCATTATTTGCTTTTAAAGTGCTCCGATTTGTCATTAAGCCCTTTGCGAGACCTCCTTGCTACCAGTAACTTGTGGTTAGATGTTTGCCATTTTTGTGCTTGACGGAATAGTTAGCGAGAGGGAATCGGAGCAATTGAATAGCGATTTGCGATTTTAGTATTCGTTTCTCTTGCGGCCGTGAAAGATCAATAGCTTGGAGGGCATTAATTTGCGATTATACAAATCGCAATGAATCTCAGCTCAGAGCACGTAACTCGGTCGGAGCCCACAAACGTAAGTCAATTGAATAGCAAAATAATTTTCAACCTCCACTTACAAGCCCGGATCTCCCGAAAGGCTCAGTTGAATGAGGGTCTATATATGCATCATAGTGCATGCATTGTATATATGGAATGTACTGTATCACAAAAGATTAGCACCTGAAGTAATGCTTCTGTAAGCCCATTGTGGTTTGCTTTCGTACCATATAAACTGCACTTAGCTTGTTAATGGAGCATACTTGTAAATTGGTCATGCCTGCAAAATTAACTGAATCACTGCTTAAACTTGCTTGTCAGTGAGTTACTGCAATTCTACTGTGTCAAACATGGTGGGCAGGATTGACTAAAGATTGATATGGTGGAAAGAAGTTTGCAGGGTTTATTGCTCATTTCTGCTGCGATGGGCTGCTAGATGGCGCTGTCAACATTCTACACAATTTCTAACCTTAAACTGTTACCCTAACCCTTACCTTAACCCTAACACTATGAAATTGAGTTACATTTCAGGTGAAATTCAATGAAATTGGCAGTAAAATCTCTGCAGCCGCTGCTGCATTGGCGGCAGCAGCCGCTCACCGCCACTGCAAGTGGCCACCCAACAGGAAACATCCAAAATCATGTTTTTTTTCACTATCCACAGCAAGCATATTGTAAAAAGTTAAACAACAATTAAGAGTTTCACTTAAACTAACATGAGAATATATGGTCAACATTGCCAATTCTAATTACACTAGCGACTTGCCCGTCAAAAATGACGGCAATAAAATTGTAAGGCAGGTAATGCTGTTTGGTCCAGACATAAATTTTGTTGTTGTTCTGAGATCCTTCGGCGCTCAATGCGAGCCTCGTGCTGAGCGCCTTTGGCGCTCATCGCGTGCCTCGAATGAGCGCCTTCGGCGTTCATTGCGAGGCTGTTGGATGTTGTATTTTTTTTTTTCTGATAGGCGCCTTTGCTGTTATTGTTTGGTCGGCAGTGATCTGCTTTTTACGCTTATTGCAAGGCTTTTTGTGCTATGAGCAGCGTTGGCGCTCTTTGTTAGTGGCGCGGTGAATGTCTTTTTTGTTTATTGTGAGTTTTTTTTAATTAAATAATAATAAATTAATAAATGAATATACTTTACCTATTTGGGAGTAATATATGCAGGAAGCATTGTGTTGAAGAGCTGACAATCGATGTTCCTGCAGCATCCAATGTCGGTTTTCAGTGTTGTGGAGCTGATGTGTAAGTGTCAGCAATGTGTGCAGTGTGTAGTGTAAATATGCTGCGTGCGCGAGGAAAAGCCGTTAGGGTAGCGTATGTGCTTGGTGTTGTTTTACGTCTTTAGGGTCCTGTAGCCTCGTTTTAGTTTTTTTCGGCAGCCATTTTTTCTCTCGCTTCAGGGATTTTCGTGTGTCTAAAGTCGGGAATTTGTACTTAAATTGAGGTGTAACTTCACTTGCAGAGGTCCTGGGTGCCCCCCTTGCTGTGGGTAAGCTTTTTATGTATTTTTTGTGTGTATTTATTGTGTTTTTTATGTTTTCAGGTGCGCACGGTTCGGCCGTTAAGGTCGTATTTTTGCAAGGTCGTAATGTTTTTCCTGCATCTCGTATTTTTTTTTTTTTTTATAACACTGAGTTTTATTGTCACCGCATATAATAAATATTTCACAGTCAGGATCTAGGCACGCAGGCCTATCCATTTCACATATGTCCATAACATCCAGTAAACAAGCATTTACATACATCAGAGTACAGTGAGTTTTGGACCCACCCTGTAAGATAAGTCCAGATGCTGGTTAGCCTGTTATAGGTCAAGCCGAGTATTGCTAGTGTATGCATGGCGACTTTCACTTTTTTAATTTTATTTATAACATTAACCTTTTAGAAACAAAAAAACATAACCTAACACTTGAACAGCTTGCTGGCCGGTCCCTTTTCCCACGTATGGGCTCCCTAAATACAGGAATTTTTTTTTTTCTTTTTTTTTTTTTTTTTTTTCTTTAAGTAGGATTGTCCCCTAGTCCCATCATTTACCCCCTCCCCGGACTCCCGGGTTTACTTCACTGAGGAAATGGGCTAAGCTTACACCCCGCCGCTAGTTCTAGCACCCTAATGCTAGACCTATGTGTACTGTCCATGGGTCCCAAATTTTCCTGTACTTATCCAAAGAGTCATCTAATAGGTGGGTGATTCTTTCGTTGATGGCAATATAATTAATCTTTTTTTTAATCATCTGGAAGTTTAGGTTACTGGATTTCCAGGCTTTAGCAATATGACTCTTAGCTGCCAATGCTATGTATTGCAGCAGTCTGTTTTGGGAGGGAGTCAGAGCACTAATGGGGATCCCCAGTAGCATGCTATCTATAGACCTATCTACCGGGGTAAGGAATAGGTCAGAGGCTAGTACTGAGACTAATTCCCAAATCTTTACTACCTTGGGGCAGAACCACCAGATATGGGAGAATGTCCCCGTTGCCTGACACCCCCTAAAGCATAGTTGGCTTTCTGATTTTTTCCATTTTGCGAGCTTCTCCGGGGTTATGTATACCCTGTGGAGCACCTTGATAGCGGTTTCTAGGATGCTATAGTTAAGGGAGCCCCTATAGATGTTAGACCAAGCTGCCCTCCATTTACTTAGGTCCCAGCTCGTGTTCATGTCAGTTTCCCAATCGGCCATGTGTTTGGGCTTAAGTCCGGCAGGCCTGGCATTGAATGTTTTGTATAGCATCCCTAGGGTGCCCTTCGTTAGAGGAGCCGCTTGACAGATTTTAGTCAGCCAATTCATTTCTGGGACTGTGTGCTTTTCCAATAAGGAGATTGCTAGGTGTTTTAATCTACAAAAATTGTAGTGTTCAGACAGGGGCATATCATGTTTATCCCTTATTTTTTCGAATGAAATAATTCGCCCCTTTTCCATCCACTCTCCCAGCCTATCCAGATTTTTATTCTTCCACCAGTGTTGGGAGGATAGATTTAGGTTAACTGGCATCTGGGGATGATTAAGAAGTGAGATCATGCAGGATGGTTTTGGGAATAAATTTGTGTGTTCGCGGGCCCATTTCCAGCAAGTCAGAGTATGTTTTATCATGGGATTGGATAAGTCTTTAATTTTTGGGGGAGTTTCTGACAACCACATAATAGAATCCCATGTCAACGGTTTCATTGATTGGTTTTCTATGTAAATCCACGCCGGCTGATGTGTCGTTGAGTGTGCAATTGGTAGAAAGGATAGTTGGGCGGCCTTGTAATACAACTTAAAGTTAGGGCAGGATAGACCTCCATCTAACTTGTGTAGATACATGATTTTTTTTGCGATTCGTGATGGGCCTTGGTTCCAGATGAACCTAAAGATGTGCCTTTGGAATTTAGATAACTCTTTAAGTTTAACTTGAATTGGGAGGGTTCTAAAAAGGTAAAGAAGTCTGGGCAAAATGTTCATTTTAATTGTGTTAATTCTCCCTACCCAGGACAGGCGGAATTTCGTCCATCGACCTAAATCGGCCATCATGGTATTTAGTAATTTAGAATAATTCTCATTATATAGGTCACTTAAATTCGCCGTTAGCCTTATCCCCAAATAATTTATATATTTAATATCCCAGTTAAATTTATACCTGTCATGTAAACTGTTTTTTTCTGCTGCCGGGACGTCGATGGCTAGGGTTTCAGTTTTTTCTAAGTTTAGTTTTAGTCCCGAGATTTGGCCAAACCTTTCTAGAGTTTTAATGAGTACCGGGACTGATTTACTCGGATTGGACACCACGCAAAGAAGATCATCTGCGAACAAGCAGATTTTGAAGTGATGATGTCCCACCTCTATCCCTGAAATCCCTGAGTTTGCCCTGATCTCTCCGGCCAGCGGCTCCATTGCCAATGCGAAAAGCAAAGGGGATAGCGGGCATCCCTGCCTAGTACCCCGCCCTATTCTTATATTTGGAGATGCAGGTCCCGGGAGCTTCAATTTGGCCGAAGGGGAGCTATAGAAAGACTTCAGCAAGTTGATGAACTGGCCATTGATACCAAATTTACTAAGGGTCGCGAATAGATAAGGCCATTCTAGAGAATCAAAGGCCTTCTCTATATCGAAGGCCATAAGGCACGTTGGTGTTTTAGTGGTTTTGGCTCTGTGTATGAGGTTAAGGACTTTCCTAATATTATCTCCTGCCTGTCTGTGGGCCACGAAGCCTACTTGATCGTTGTGAATTAATCTTGGCAAGAAAGATGCCAATCTGTCTGCCATAATTTTGGAGAGAATTTTCATATCGCAGTTTAGAAGTGAAATTGGCCTGTAGTTTTTCATTTCCAGTGGGTCCCTACCTTCCTTGGGAAATAGAATAATTTCAGCTGCGTTAAGTTCAGCAGGTATTTTTTCTCCAGCTAGAATGTTGTTAAAGAGTGTGACTAGATGTGGGCCAAGGGTATCTATAAATGCTTTGTAATAATTATTGGAGAAACCGTCGGGCCCCGGAGATTTCGCTACTTTAAGTTTGTGAACCGTTTTGCGGACTTCGTCTAGCGTTATTGGGGCGTTAAGGACCCCCAGCTCTGCCCCTGTGGCGATGGGGAGATCTTTTGAATTTAGAAATGAATTTATTTCATTACCAGTAAGAGCTGTGGAGCCTTCATAAAGGGAGTTAAAGTACTTGGTAAAAGTAGATTTAATTTTACTTGGATTGGCTGTTAGCTCACCTTCCCGCGTTCTTATTTGCTGGATTTTATTCTGCGTGTTTTTTGATTGTAGTTTTTTGGCTAGGAGTGGGCCTGGTTTGTTAGCTTTATCGAAAAATTTTTGCTGAGTCCACCTTAGGGCTTTCTCAGTTTGGTCCGAAAGGAGGGCATCTAGGTCTGTCCTAACCTTGTCAATTAGCTGTCTATTTTTGATATCCGGCTTGGATTGGTTTAATTTCTCAAGCTTTGTCAGTTCTGTTTGTAGTTCAATTTCTCTGGCTTTTTTTCGTTTTTTGTATTGGGATGCTATTTTGATAAGGGTTCCCCGAATGTAGGCCTTGTGTGTGGCCCATATAATGCTTGATCTTATCTCTGGGGAGAGATTAACTTGAAAGAACAAATCCAGATCTTGAGAAATTTGTTTCTTTACATCTGGGTTAGCTAGAAGTCTTTCATTCAGCCTCCACGAGAATGTAGGCTTCCCCCCTGAGGCCCATTCCAAGTTTAGCTTTACCGCGGCGTGGTCTGACCATGTGCATGGGACAATTTCGGATTTCTTTACCTGGTCTAAGAGGGAGAGATCTGCAAGAATATAGTCTATCCTAGAATAGGTGTTATGTACCTGGGAGAAAAAGGAGTATTCCTTAGCCTTGGGGTTAGTTTCCCTCCACACATCTGTCAGGTTTAGCTTAAAAAGAAGGCTCTTAATTGTCTGCAGTTTCCTGGAAAACCTCTCTTGTCCCCCTACCCTAGACCTATCTCGAGTTGGGTCCATCACCAAGTTCAGGTCCCCTCCAATTATTATTTTTCCCAATCCCGGTTTGTCTAGAGTTTTTAGCATCTTTATGACAGTCTGATGAGGGTTTGTTGTAGGGGCATAGATAGAGACCAGGGTTGTCTTAATACCCTGGATTAGTCCAGTTAACATTACGAAACTGCCTGCCGGGTCTATCTGTTTGTTTTCTAATGTAAAGGGGAAGTTCTTGTGTAGGAGTATGGCCGCACCGCCTTTTTTAGTTCTTTGGTTGGCTAGGAATACTGTTGGGTAATTCTTATGTAGGAAGTTTGGATGGTTATTGTGTATAAAGTGAGTCTCCTGCATGAATATGACAGAGGGGTTGCTATCCCTGTAGGAGAGAAAGGCTTTGCGACGTTTAAAAGGGGAGTTAAAACCCTTGACATTGTGTGTCAGGAAAACTATGTCTAGATTGTTCTGATTTACCGCCATGTTTGTGGTGAGGTGAGGTGATGTCCTGACTTACCCCAATCCCCCGCAGAAATCTTGGTAGTTTTGTGGGTTGGTGTGAATGACTGGGAGAGTGGATAGTTCCATAGCCCTGTGGGCTTATCGTCTGAGCAAGTAATGGCTGAATGAGGGTTGTCTTCTAACCTGATGGAGGTACCTCTGGGGAGTCTTACGATCCTGAAGGAAGAGAATGAGACCGCCAGCAAGCTAACAAAACAGTAAGAAAATACTAAAACATAACAGTTAAAACAATGGCAATAACCAATAAACATTTCAAGAGCATTGATCCTCATTGTAATTTACCAATAGCACCTAAGTGCCTAGGGTGGATAGGGAGTGAAAGAAGAAACTCCTCCTCCTGACCCTAGTATGAGGAAAAAGAATACAACTGAATAGTACTTGACCAGAATATTAACACATTTACACTACAGAACACCAGCCCTGGAGAAGGCCCGTCCCTGGAGAAACGTATAGACTATGAGAATAAAACATATCCAGGTCTATAGTCTCTTTGAAGAGTTGTTCACTTTTCTCTGGTGTTAGAACTAGAGCTGTCTACCCCAACTTACAGAATGTAAAAACCTTAAATTACAGCCCCTGGTTTCCTAACACGTGTTAGACCTTTTATGCATTATTTTAAAATGACTCTAGGTCCTAAGGTTTGTAAAAGTTCACCCTTCCTGTACCGGTACAGAGGGGGTGCCTTGGGTGGACTTGCCGGAGGTCCCCTGCTCAGATTGTGGCGAGTCTACAGCGTCTCTGTGCTTTTTTTGTTTTTTGTGGATCGGTACATCCGTCCACTGCCTGGAGGGCCTGTCCTTTGGCCTCGCTGTTTGTTGTTCACGAAACTCTTCCCTGGTTGCAAGATTGAGGTGAATCAAGTGTTTCTGACAGTCCTCCAGAGAGAAAGCGGAGTAGGTGGAACCTCCAGCTTGGAAAATCAAGCGAAACGGGAATCCCCATTTATAAGGGATCTTGTTTTTTATAAGAACATTTAAAGCCGGTTTCATTTCTCTGCGTCTGTTCAGGGTGGTTGGGGCAATATCAGCAAAAACCTGCAGGTGAGATCCATCTGGACCAACAACTTGTGGAACATTTCTGGCGGCCGAGAGGATGTTATCCCTTGTTTTTTGACGGAGGAAGCGGACTATTGTGTCTTTGGGAAGGCTTTGATTTAAGGATGCACCTAGGGCCCTATGTGCCCTTTCAATTTCGATCACATCAGCTTCTTCTCCCGGCAGCAAGGATCTGGCCACCTCTTTGATGTAGGGTTCTAGATTTGTTACCCTTTTGTCAATCCCTCTGAAACGAATGTTGTTTCTGCGAGAGCGATTTTCAGCATCCTCTAGCTTGTCTTCCAGGAGGGAGATTCTGGCAGAGTTTGCCGAGATGTCTTTTCTGTCTTGCTCTTGGGATGAGGCCAGTTGATCCGTGAGGCTTTCTAGTTGGTGAGTTCTCTGTCCCAGCTCTTGGATTTCTTTCTTAAAGTCCTGCACGGCTTGGGAGAGTTGGGTCTTCAGTAAGGTTTCAAATCTGGTCATAATTTTGTCGATCATCTCTGGGTCTTGTAGTGTGCCTCTCTGATCCCCTTCCATATCCGAATTGTCAGATAGGTCTGCAGCGGGGCTCTGGGGAGTGGGTTGTGATTTAGGGAGCGATTGAAAGTATTCTTGAATACCTTTAGCAGCCATGCTCTTGCGTGTTTTACCCTTCATCTTCCCCTCCTTATCTCATTTGTGGATTACTGAGGCCTTGTATTTGATCCGGCTTTTGAAATATGAAAATTATTTGTTTATAGCTGGGTTTCCCGTTTCCTTGTCTCTGCTTGTTAAATTAGTATGATGACATATTGCAGAGCTGTAAAATGCAGGCTTAGTTAAGGCCCTCTCTTCTTTAAAAGTTTGACATGGCTAGGGAGACTTGTGAAGACAGTCCTGTATATGTGCCATGTGGTGTTTGATTAGCCGGCATTTATCCAGCCCATAGGTTAGATCAAAGGGCACTGTATTTGCTTACCCACAGCTTTGCCAGGGAGGTTATGTATAGCTCAGTCCAGGGCCTACATGTTCAGCAATGCAAATGCGCCAAGGTCACTGGTCACATTTCAATTCCAGGATGAATAGTGCTGTTCCACTACCACAGCATTGAAGCTCGCACTGGTCGTCCCCTCCTGTTTGGGTCTAGATGGGAGGTTATGTCCTGGGCCCCCTTCTTGATCCAGTATAGTGGCCTGCCCGTGGTAGCTATGGGTTCATAGAAAAGAGTAGGGGTGTGAAGAGGCTGAGGCTTCTTCGCTAGGCCTAGATTTTAAAATGGCCGCCACCCGTTTCGCGGGCTTTTTCCTGCGGCCTGAACCTCTCTGTGCTGCAGCACCAGCTGGCCTTAGCCCCCAGGCACCCCTCCGATCAACACCAGCCACCCCTGGAAGGCTCTGGGTGGCCTTTGTAGCTCCCTCGGGGTATCCCCGTTACCTGGGCTTGTGACGGAGCTCCCTGCTCCGGAGTGGGCAAGATGGCCGCCGCCCGATGTCTCCAGGCTCCTGCTGAGCTTCCCGGCGACGGAGGACCTTGGCCAGGCCTCTCTGCTCTGCCCGACTGGGACCCCCGGGCGCCGAACCGCCAAGGCTCTGCACAGCCTTCTTCTCCCGGCGGTTCTCAGCAGGGGCGCGGGTATGAACGCCTGTGCTGCAGGTGTCCCTCTGGCTCCGTGCCTGGGTCTCTGTGCCCCAATATTGGGCCCCCGAATTGTTGCTGGGGGCTGGCCCAATGTTCACCTGCTCCCCCAGCCTCCTCGAAGGGGGAATCCGAGGCTTTTAGAGTGATTAATGGGCTAAAATGCCCCTTTCAAAGCAGGAGCTCTGCCTAGGCGCGTCCGACACCATCAGACTCCGGCTCCGCCCCCCCTGCATCTCGTATTTTTTAATGCTAAGTCCGTAATTTTTCCGTTCTAAGTCCCGCGAAAAGTGCTCCGGGTTTAATGGCTAGCCGGCAATGAGCACCTTTGGCGCTCATTGCCTAAGTGCTCCAGGTTTAACGGCTCGCGCAATGAGCGCCTTCGGCCTGCGGCGCTCATCGTTAAGTCGTACGGACTCCACAAACAGCGTGACGACGACTCGTAGTTGGACTATTATAATATGTGATATCATTGTGGGTATAGGCGCTTTGCCACTGTGAGAGGGTGAAGCAGCTAGGCTATGCCTACTGTTGCTTCACTGTCAATGCTTACAGTGATTAAATCACTGTATAATAATACCACACAACACATCCCCTTTCTTGTGGTGAAGAGAAACGGCATTAATAAGCCAATTAAAGAGACATGAAAATTATGTTTTTCTTTGTTGTGTCAGATAGAGGGTATTTGATAACGTACCACAAGTCCTCAGAGCACAAAAATATGTCGCCAATGAGATCTACTGACTAATGTATTCTCTCTGTATTTCCTGTTAGTTTTAGTGAAGTTTAAACAGATTTTACTTAAAGGGACATTAAGTTTAATGGTTTAACAGTTTATGTGTATGCAGCACACAATAAAAAATATTGACACCTCCAGAGGGTGTCTACACAGGCATATGATCCCCCAATCAGCATGCAGCATCAGGAGAGAAAAAATATTATTATTATTATTGTTTATTTGTAACACTCCAACATATTCTGTAGCGCTACACATAAGTTAATTTCCAGAGAAAGACGTATTCAATATTAACACATTGCAAAGAATGGAGGGCCCTGTCTTTGATCTTAGAATCCGGTGTCCATAGCGCTGTGCAAGATTGAAAACTTGCAGACTTACATTCTAAAGGTGTTGTGTGTGGTGCAGGAGGGTGAGAGAAATGTTGTGTAAAGAAAGAAGGTGATAGGCTATCTACTTACTGTTGCTTGCTACGCCAATCTCCTTGCAGCTTCCTGTCTCTATGTCAGCAGCAATACATAGCACATATCAGTGATACACTACATATCCCAGGCGGTATTGCACCACAAACCCAGAGTTAATTCAAAAGTTTCAGCTAACCCAGTGGTTCCCAAACTGTGCACCACAGCTCCCTGGGGAGCCGCAAACACTCCCCCGCATTATAATGGCAGTCAGCCCCAGCCATTCAGCAAGCTATCTCAAGCCACAACAAACCAATGGGTAATCGGGTAGGGCTGCTTTGTGATGCCCCACAATAGCCCTGCACTTTGTTTGTGTGTTTGTGACCTGGGGAGTGCAGGGTCTGCTCACTGACTGGACCACTCTCATTCTGGGCTAAAGAGAGGGCTGGGAGTGGGGTACCCAGCGCTGGACTGTACTACGCAGCCATTGCTGAAGTCCCACCATTTGTATGTATACACGCAGCAGTCATATATGCACAGACCGCATGGAGTCTTAGTGGAGTCCATGAGCCACCCCCTCCTCCTGTGCTGTCTAGCAGGGCGCTGTATATCTCCAGTCCCTCTCTTTGCTGCCCCTATTAAGGAGCAACTCCCAAACCTGCCCTAATCATATGGGCTATCTGCTGCCTTAAAATATGCCTTAAAAACGGGAATTAGGGGATGGTCACCCAAGGATCCACTGTCCCCTGGACCAAGCCTGCCTCATAGTGCAGACGCTCCCCCTCCACTTGCACCCAAAGGATAAGGATTACAATCAGACCACCCAAGATAAGAAGCTATGCTGGCACCTCAGTTCCAGTATGATTTCTTCTGCAAGGAGAATGCCCCCAAGTGAGGAGGAGTGGGGAGGAGAAAGAGAAGGAGGGAGGGGGAGAAGGGGGAAGGTAGAGTATAAGGGAAAGGGAGGAGGAGAGAAAGGAGGGAGGATTGACTTGGGGAGCCTTGGAAAAATCTTAAAACATTAAGTGCGCCTTGAACCGCAAAGGTTTGAGAACCAGTGAGCTAACCTGATTGGCAAAAACAAATAATTTTACATGTGATGCTAATTCAGCCTGGGTTTGGACGGTGTAAACCAGGGCTTTTGCTGACTTCAATGTAAGTGTTTAAATCTTAATTCTGGGATTTTTTCATGCAATTTTTTTTAATACACTACTAATTCTTCTCTATCAGACGCATTCATAAGCAAACCTACATATCCCTTTAATATTTATTTGTGCAATAAAAAAAATCATTTGTAATGTTTGAACATGCACTTTTAAATGCTTGAAAAATAATGGTGTTCCATATCCCTTTGATACATAGAGACCATAGCGCATACTGCAATGCATCCATCTCACCACCATGTGGTGGTGCATTTACTTGTTTTTCGTGTAATCAAATTCATTATGATAAGTGTCATTCTCTGGGATATATTTATCAAACGTTAGTTAAAAATAAAAATACATCAACTTTCTATGGTTTTTATGAATCCTACTTATCAAACAGGGTTCAGATTACAAAATACTTTGTCACACAATTAAACACTGACACCCATCACATGCTAAGTTACACCTGATTAATACAGAGATCCAGGGGCTTATGCCTACCCACCTGCCACCCACCCACCTGTGTATCCCTTGCCATTTAATACCAAGCTAGAAATTAACATATAATATATACCTGAACTGCAATGTTCATTTGTAAGAGGGAAACACAAAACTATGTAGATGTTCTTTTACTTTATTGAGGTTGCTAGGGGAATGACTGTGCTTCACACTCATATCTGCGTAAGTTTTCTTGTAAGGACCCTGGAGTCTCATAATTTATTTTCCCCTAAGTGAAACAGCCTGCAAGAGGCATGTAATAGCCATGCAAAATCCTTGTAGTTCTCTTGAACTCTATAGCTACGATATAGCTTGCGGAAGTTCCTACAGGAGCAATGTAATCAAGCTCTAAGTTAGATACATATTGACAACGCTTCATGTTCATTTTGTAATGCTTAGGACATGTTATAAGACTTGTACTCTCACTAGCAGATCTTTGAAACAGTTGAAAAATACAATATTGTGGCACACTATGCTCCAAAATGCATTAGGAAAATTGACCTACAAATCAAAGTGAAGGAAATGTTCATTATGACCATTTTGTAGCCTGTATAACAGTGTAAATTTACTGTCCCCTCAAAATAACTCAACACACAGCCATTCATGTCTAAACTGTTGGCAACAAAAGTTAGTACACCCCTAAGTGGAAATGTACAAATTGGGCCCAAAGTGTCAATTTTGTGTGGCCACCATTATTTTCCAGCACTGCCTTAACCCTCATGGGCATGGAGTTCATCAGAGCTTTACAGGTTGCCACTGGAGTCCTCTTCCACTCCTCCATAATGATATCATGGAGCTGGTGGATGTTAGAGACCTTGCGCTCCCCCACCTTTCGTTTGAGGATGCACCACTGATGCTCAAAAAGGTTTAGGTCTGGTGACATGCTTGGCCAGTCCATCACATTTACCTTCAGCTTCTTTAGCAAGGCAGTGGTCGTCTTGGAGGTGTGTTTGGGGTCGTTATCATGTTGGAATACTGCCCTGCGGCCCAGTCTCCGAAGGGAGGGGATCATGCTCTGCTTCAGTATGTCACAGTACATGTTGGCATTCATGGTTTCCTCAATGAACTGTAGCTCCCCAGTGCCGGCAGCACTCATGCAAACAATGGTGTTTATGTCAACATTTATTCACTGTAGAAAAATGGCTAGTACAGTATATTGACAGTTTTTAATATACTTTCAGAATAATTTAATTAAATAACTTGATTTTTGAGTGACATGCCCTCTAAAACTGTTCCTATTGTTATTTAATATTGATTTTTTAGTAGCTATGAAAGTGAACACAGAGTATCGGTTTACTCGCTCCTCTATATTTTTCTATAGGTATCAACACATAAATGAGTAGCCATACACAGAAGTTTATTTCTCCTTTTTTGCACTTTTGTTAGTGTATCTGAGTTGCCTAATGCTTATCATGCTACAAAATCAGACACATAATTGGTATACCACCAGCGTGCATACAATAGATGTTCCGTATGTGTGCTTCATTTTCTACATCACTGCACATTTAATCTACACAAATGCAGCTTTTGAGAATATTTTAACAAATCTGTAGATTTAGAAAATAGGGTTATTATTTAGCAAAAATAATTATGCATCAGGACAAAAAAAAAAGGTGCCACTTCACTCAAAGTACTAGTCCATAAATCCCTTTTACTCAAAGATTTGTAAGCGTTTGCAAAGACCTGTATTAAACATTTTTTATATCTCCTCTTCATCTACCGTATGCCAATGCTTTAATTTTTATTATGGCTGTCTTATTTTTTTATCCTTTTATTTTACACTCCAGTGTTCTTCTTTCTTCTTCTGTTTTTTCCTGCTGATTCATAACAATGGGGGTATTTATTAAATGGGTCACATAAATCAGCACAATTTGGACCACATCACAGGAAATATCACCTAAAAGCATGTCGAAATACTTTTAGAATTTTTTAGATACGTGCATGTTTCACTGAGAAATCAAATGCAATAAAATATTTGTTTACATGTGTAATAGGCTGGCCAACATTCTTTTGCATTATTTCAACTAATGAGGTTGCATCAATGTGTGCCCCATTCAAGTCAATGGTAACACTGCTTACATTTCCAGTTTGAAGGGAACAGGCATTGTAATTTTTGTAATTTCTTACTGCAGAAAATTCATGTTTCTGCCCACTTGCCTCTCTGGGATTAGAAAGTTACAGGGCAGTGCTCTGCTGTTCAGGGGCTGTCTGTGTAGAGATCAAAAGAAAGAAAAAAATAACCCTTAACAAATCTATCTTTGCAGCCATGGAATGCTGTACTCACCTAAACAGGTCAGCTATGGGTTAACTGGCCAGTGCAGTGTAAATTAAGTCTTTTACACAGAGAATCCCTACAGCCGTGCTTGCCACAATGAGCAATCTGTTACCGTGTTTCCCCAAAAATAAGACCGGGCCTTATATCAATTTCAGCTCCAAAAAATGCGATAGGGCTTATTTTCAGTGGGTGTCTTACTTTTTATTGTACAACATTTATTCATGTACAAAAATCTAATTTTTTTCAAATACAATCATGTCATCTTCTTTTGGAACATCGTCACAACTCTCCAAACCCCAAATTCCAGCCTGTTGCCTGAGGTTACCATACTCTGCTCGCCATTTGTGGACCATACGGAGATCCAACTTCTTCTCTTTGCAGAAAGCTATAAGATTTTTGCCCATGGAGTCCTCCACTATTCCTTTCTTGTACTCAGCAAAATAGCTCTTTCTTTTTGCACTCGTCTTAATCATTTATATTATCATTTAACGGATTTCTGGCTGATGATCGGAACTGGGGCTTATTTTGGGGGAGGGCTTATATTACGCATATCCTGAAAAATCGCACTAGGGCTTATTTTTGGGATAGGTCTTATTTTTGGGGAAACAGGGTATTACTCATGGAACAGGGATAGGGCAGGATAAACATGTATGTAAACATATATGTAAAAAAAATTTTTTTAGCTGTTATTAGTGTATTTAAAAAATAGTTAATTTTAACATACAATCTTGTGCTCTTTCACACCATGATGAGCACTTACATTGAGGTTAATGGCCCTTTAAGCATCTCAAGTGGCTATAATGTGCATCCCTTTATTTCTTATATACTATTTCCTATGAAGATCAATGGAGATCACAAAGCCTTTCACACCTTATCTAAGCCACTTGAGATTCCACCAAGATTTCTCTACACCAGTTATGTATTGAACTGTTATCATGCCACTAACTGACAAGCCCTCAGTAGGTAAGGAGGATAAGAGGGGGTAGGAGGGAAAAGGAGGATAGGAAGGAGGGAGACGGAGGATAAGAAGAAGCAGGAATGATGGGCTGAGGGGGCCAGGCAAATTCGGCACCACTGGACCCCCTTCAGATCCGCCCCTGCACTCAGGTCCAGGGCACTCACATTCGCTCCATAAGACGCACAGACATTTCCCCTTACTTTGTGGGGGGAAAAAGTGCGCCCTATGGAGCGAAAAATACGGTAAGCATAAGCCATCACTTAGTGTTTTGTGTGTGCAATATTAAGAGAAGAAACCACAGTTTTAATGATTTTATCCCATTGTTTACTCCCTAGGTTGATATTAAGTTCAAATTCCCAGGCCTCTTTATGTCGTAAGTTGCATACTGTGGCTTAATCTGCAAAATAAGTATAGATAATGGAAATTGTACCTTTATATTTGGAGTTATACATCATCAGCCTTATTAAATTGCGATTCAGTAAATTTAAAAGGGCTCTATTTAAGCACACAGCATATTTTATTTACAGAAGTTTTTAGTTAGTGAACTTCTATCCAAAAGCAAGGTCTTCACTAACTAAAAACTTCTGTAAATAAAATATGCTCTGTGCTTAAATAGAACCCTTTTAAATTTACCGAATCACAATTTAATAAGGCTGAAGGCAATTTGCAAATTGTATTTAAATGTTGTTTTATTACTTTTCAATGTTCTAGAGAGGTGTTCCACTGTAAAAAAAAGTATCATGACATATACCTAGATACCAGCTATAAGTCTTTGTAAGTATATCTGCTTCTATAGTTGGCTGGACCAGCATTAGAATTAAGCGTGGGTAGGGTCTGAGGGCCCCGTTATAGAATTCCACAAAGGTTTGAGCATTAAGCCTGGTATAAATAGATGTACTTTTTTATTTGTTCCCAAAGTGTTAAGGAAGAGATACACTTTTACATAAGCAGATTTAGCCTTTACATTTAAATTCAGACAGATCCTTTTTCTATTGTATGTTTTAGTGCCAGCGATTTTTTTTTTTTTTAATAATGTAAAGTTTACTCAAAATTGAGGGAGGGTAACAATGTCCTCAGTGGCATGCTGGAATAGCTCTTAACCAAGCATTCCGTCTTAAACGAACATGTAAAGCAGATATCAATAACAATTTCCTGGGGCAAAAGGGGTTAATATTTTTTTTAAAAGTAGACCAGGGGCATGTTGAATTGACATTTTTACAGATGCATTATAACTACTGTAATATTCATAAATAACGCATAAATAAATATAGAATCCACCACCAGCTCAGGGTAATGCAATTTTATAGAAGTAACACACTTTCTGCTGCATGACAACTTTCCTTTAAGGAAGTACAAAATCAACAGAGACACACACGGATTACTTTGCTTCTGCTTTCTACACTATATAGTAGGAGACTGGTCAGTGTTTCTTGCATTTCACAAAATGTAGAAGTCTACAAAGTTACAATATGTTAACAATTTCTGAAAATGTGCACTTTTCCAATACACACCTTTTATCTCTGTGTTTGAAAAATATCATTGAGAATTGCTAGTCACTTTTTAGGAATAAAACAAATTAAATATTTTATAATTTATAATTTATTTGTTTCAACTTTTCTATTGCGGTTGTAAAAAAATGTTGTTCCTCCTCTTGACTGTCTCTTTTTGTGGGTGTCTCTATCTTCTCTTGACCTGGCTTCTCTTTTCTTTTCTGCTGTAGTAGGACCTATATATTGATTGATTCTTTATATATAGCCAAGAAATGTTGCTTTTTGTCACTTCATAATCAATCTCTTTTATTTTTATGTAAAAAGTTTAAAGGGATGTTTAACCAATCTAGACAATTTCCATAATGTTTATATAGATACTAGAGAATTGCCCGTCAAAAAATAACGGCAATGAAATTATAATGTAGCTAATGCTGTTTGGTGTATAATAATGAAATATATTATACATTAATAAATTAATATACTTTACCTATTTTGAAGTAATATATGCAGGAATCATTGTGTTAAAGAGCTGACAATCTGTTTTGATGTTGCTGCAGCATTAGTGGTGTGGAGCTGCTGTGTAAGCGTGCTGAATGTGTGCAGTGTAATAGTGTGCGTGCGTGAGACCAAACCGTTAGCGTAGTTCTGTACTTCTGCATTGTCGTAAAATGGTGGGTAATCAGTGGTATGCGTCTTAGCGGAATATCCGTAGGTCTTTTGTGGTGTTTTACGAGTTTCTTGTGGTGTTTTTGCGTGTTTAGAGTGCTGTAGCCTCGTTTTCGTTTTGTTCGGCAGCCATTTTTTCTCTCACTTAGAGAATTTTTTAGTGTCTAAACTCTTTTATTTTGACTTAAATGAAGGTGTAAGTTGCTTTTTTGAGGTCCTGGATGCTCCCTCTTGCTGTAGGTGTTTTTATGTATGTACTGTGTGTATTTATTGTGTTTTGAATTTTTTCATGTTCGCGAGTTGCGGACGATTTTTGCGAGGTCGAAATGAGTGGTAACGTGTCTCGTATGTTAACGTTTCGACTTCAAGTTTGCGAGGGTCGCGGTTGCTGTGTCGTGTTGCTTGCGTTGCGACGGAAAGTTTGAGAGGGTCGCAGTTGCTGTGTCGTGTTGTTTGCGTTCCCACGTAAAGTTTGCGAGGGTCGCAGTTGCTGGCAAGGAGCGCCTCCATGCCAGCAACTGAGGCCGCAACAAATCATTTTTAGTATAGAAGTTTAAGATTAGGTGGCCCTTTAAAGAGCATTTGAACTTAGATTTCCTTCATTAGACTAATTGAGCACACTGGACCATACATTCGCAAATGGGCCTCATTTTAGCAAAAGGGAGCCACAGAAATAATGCCCAATATCTCAGGAATGATTTGTTGTAGATAAAAACACCCACTACAAAGTGTAGACTGTTTTAATACTGCTTAATTAGAAGCTGACTTGTTTTTAAGTTATTAGCCTAACAAAAGTACTTTTTAAACATTAATCATTTGTTTTTTTAATGAACAAGTCATGCACAAATGAATAATTTAATCTCTCTTTATTTGCAATGTTAAGCCTTCCTCCTGCCAGAAACGTAATTAATGTGTTAGGCTACTAATAATATGCAATGATTACCTTGTTTTACATTTATAAATAAAATGTATTTTAAGTTATGCTAGCAGATTACCAATTATCTTTGTGCAGATCATGTTAGTGAATAGAATAAAGGGGCCTTGTGACAAAAGATCTAGTTTTGATAGCGTTAGGTCTTATATACCCTTAAAATATTTAAAAATCACAAATATTTTCAATATATCTATGGACAGATATTTGCCTTCCATGCATTTCCTGGTGTGTAACTGTATCTTGGCCTTTAAAAAAACTACATTACACTTCCCCCTCCCTAGTCTACATACCCGTTTGCTCTAAACTACTCGAACAAAGCTAATATTATGTTTAGCAGAGTCTAAACCATACTTCCCTATTTTGGTCACATGATTTGATTTCACATAATTGACTCATTGAAGAAATGACAAACGGCCTTTCTTCGTGAAAGCTGTCTTATGTTCAGTATATATTAGGCATTTTTTAAGAAAGTTTGTGATAAAAGAGGTTTCTTTAAAAAAAAAAAAAAAAGGAACGACACATTACTTTTTAAGATTTCATAAATAGAGATTGGTCTATAAAAATATACTAAAACACATACATTGTTTCCTTAACTTTTAATTTACACACCACTTACAAATTGCCACGGGGCTTAGTGGACAATTTGAAAACTGTAAAGGGTGCCAGCTAACCATCTGAACATTGAGGGTACCACTCAGTGTACCACATTTTAATTTGTTTAACAGATATTGTATATTGTCTTATATTAGGCTATAGGATATGCATTTAAACAGTCTTAATACAATTCATTTTCCAAATTAATTTAGCCAGGGGTTAATAAAAATACTTAGCACTTAGAAGCCATGGATATTCTACAGGAGCCAGAAAGGCTGATTCTAGAATTAAGCCCTTCATAGAAATACATTATTCTTTGGAAAAAAATTAGAGGCCACAAATGTTAGATAGTATGGTATATTAAGACCCTCATCAATGTTCTAGTGCTTACCTGGCACCCTTTGCAATTTTCAAATTATCTACTAAGTTCCCCAGCATTGTTTCAGGATTTTTTTTTATCACGCAATCTTTTTTGTGCCCGAAAAAAATATATGTAGCAGCTAAAATCCTTCAAACGACCTTAAATATCCTATTGCAGGAAAGACACCACAAACCACATAAAGAAACCTTTTTATAGTAGTATTCTTGTGGGATCTTTTATCACAAAAATATAAACTGCCCTGGGACACAGATTTGAAAATACTTATGTTTGCATTTTTTTGTACGTGCATTTGTATCCAAGAATTACCTAAATGAAGCTCACAGACCACCATTGGTTTATGGACCAGAGTTGGAGAATCTCTGCATAATACCCTTTTGCCTTCAAAATTTCTGTATGACAAATCCCACAAACATTTGGATATTTAAGGTTACTGATTGGTAGTTGTATGTGACCATCACGTTTGGCCACCAAAACTTTGTTATACCCTCCGAGTGGCTAAGACTAGCTCGTCCCAGAGAGGCCACTTTTCTGCGGTAAAAACAAGCGTAGCTCATCCGTAACTGTTTGAGGGGGGCATGTATTAAACAAATGTTCATATATAAAAATCACAAATATTAATTCTAGTGGAAAATCATTTTATGACATTTTTGTATTATGAACAAATGCATAAAATAAACTCAATTTTTTGACTTTTATTTTCCCACTTATTAAAGGTTTGAGAGCTACTAAAGGGTGCCTGTATATGCATATACATAGAAAATCACCAAAAGTTAGGAATTAACAGTAGCATTTTAGGAGAGTTGTGTCCCTGGCCGATGGGTTTTCATGCCCTGATATCACATATATAGTTGTGAGCGTACGAGTTGTTGCTAATGCTGCGGGCTCGCGCAGCGAGCCGAGGCCCTTGCGAAGCGAGGGCACTGCCCGAGGGTCTCAGTTGCTGGCATGGAGCGCCGAAGGCGCTATATGCCAGCAACTGCGACCCTCGCAAACTTCACGTCGCAACCCAAACTGTACGACACACACATTACGACACTCGCAAACAACATACGACACACGTTCACACACATTACGGACTCGCAACACTCGGACGCAACTCGCGAACATTACAAAATGTAAAACACAATACATACACACACCACATACATAAAAAACTTAACAAAACCAAGAGGGAGCACCCAGCACCTCAAAAATACAACTTACACCTCGATTTAACTCGAAATAAAACAGTTTAGAGACTAAAAAAAAATTGAAGCGAGAGAAAAAATGGCCGCCGAACAAAACGAAAACGAGGCTACAGCACTCTAAACTCGCAAAACACCACAAGAAACTCGCAAAACACCACAAAACACCTACGGATATTCCTGATACAAACGTATACCACACATTACTCGCCATTTTACGCCAATGCGGAAGTACACGACAACGGTTTGGGCTCGCGCACGCACAGTGTTACACTGCACACATTCAGCACGCTTACACAGCAGATCCACACCACTAATGCTGCAGCAACATCAAAACACATTCACAGCTCTTCCACACAATGCTTTAAAATAGGTAAAGTATATTCATTTATTAATGTATTATATATTTCATTATTACACACTAAACAGCATTAGCTACCTTACAATTTCATTGCCGTCATTTTTTGACGGGCAATTCGCTAGTATTGTTATAATTTTTATTGGACTTATCATTAGTCTTACGTGACAACTTTTTATGAAGAAGCACATGTCTATGCAAGCTCATAATTTAAGACTACAAAGCTGTTACTATATATCCCATATATTTTGCTGTGATATCACTACACTAGCGAACTAGATTTGAATTTGAAATTTTTTTTGTGGAAGTTAGAGGTAACCAAGTTTATAAATTTGGTATTTTAAGCATAAATTACATGGGGCCTCATTCAATTGCGATTTGGCCAATTGAATAGGGCTCTAAATAAGCACATAGCATATATTTTTAAAGAAGTTTTTAGTTAGTGAAAACCTTGCTTTTGGATAGATGCTTACTAACGAAAAACTTCTTTAAAAAAAATATGTTATGTGCTTATTTAGAGCCCTATTCAATTGGCCAAATTGCAATTGAATGAGGCCCATGGAAAGGTCTTCCACTCCACTAATTAGAAAAAAACAATTACAGACTCGCAAAAATACGACCTTACAATGAGCGCAAAAGCGCCTCTGATAACACAAAATACACCAACCCAGAGGCCTGAAAGGCGCTCAGCGCGAGGCTCGCAGTGAGCGCCAAAGGATCTCAGACGACCAAAACACTTACTCTCTGTGGCAAAAAGCATTACCTGCCTTACAATTTTATTGCCATCATTTTTTGACGGGCAAGTCGCTAGTAAATATATATATCCTCCAGATATCTTCCATATACATATGTATTAATCTTCTCGGAGTCACTGATAGCTGGGTTACCTCACTTCTCTCCTGTCAAAATCATCACAGACTGCCTTCAGACTGGCTTTACCTCAGAGACACCATTACATGACTGACTGATTTATATAACTCACTCAACTGTCAGTGGCTACCTCTTAACATTCTAACTGCTAGTTAACTCCTCATCACCTGGACACAATTAAACATACAGTAATCAACATAACATAGCAGAACATACAGTAATTAACATACATAGGGTAATCAACTTAATAAAACATCACATATATAGTTGTGAGCAGGTGAGCTAGCAAAGCGAGGGCCTCAGTTGCTGGCAAGGAGCGCCTTTGGCGCTCCTTGCCAGCAACTGCGTCTCTCTCAAAATTTACGTTGTAACGCACGACACACCAACTGCGACCCCTGCAAAGTTTACCTCGCAACGCAAACAACATACGACACACGTTAACACTCATTACGACCTCGCAAAAACCGTCCGCAACTCGCGAACATGAAAAAAATCAAAACACAATAAATACACACAGCACATACATAAAAAGCTTACCTACAGCAAGAGGAAGCATCCAGGACCTCAAAAAAACAACTTACAACTTCATTTAACTAAAAATAAAAGAGTTTAGACACTAAAAAATTCGCTAAGCAAGAGAAAAAATGGCCGCCGAACAAAACGAAAACGAGGCTAGAGCACTCTAAACACGCAAAACACCACAAGAAACTCGCAAAATACCACAAACGACCTACGGATATTCTGCTAAGACGCATACCATACATTACCCGCCATTTTACGCCAATGCGGAAGTACACAACTACGCTAACGGATTCATCACGCTTACACAGCGGCTCAACACCACTAATGCTGCAGCAACATCAAAACAGATTGCCAGCTCTTCAACAATGCTTCAAAATAGGTAAAGTATATACATTTTTTAATTCTATTATATATTTCAGTAGTACACACAAAACAGCATTAGCTACCTTACAATTTCATTGCCCTCGTTTTTTGATGGGCAATTCGCTAGTATTAAATAACTATAAAACATACTGCAACGCAAAGAGATAGTGCAGGCAAAAAAGGATTCGCCCCTCTGATGTGGTGCAACTCAATGGCGCTGAATCGACAGCGAGGCTATCGATATGTTCGGCGAGGGCACCAAGCCCTCGGGTGGCTCAGGCGCACCTTTCTTAGCTCAAGGCCTCTTTTTTCGGCTCCCCTTATGCGAAGCGTCGGTGGGGAGGAATAATTTTTGGCCTGCACTACCACTTTTTTACCAATAGGTTCAGCCGCAGTGTCCACACTCTGATGTGGAAAGATACTGGAAAAGGACCAAGCCCAGTCCCACAACCACATATTCCCAGGAGGAAGTCCTGATAGGAGTCCCAAGGACTGGTGGTTAGGGGGATCATGACAACATGTTTTTTATGTTTCACTATGGGAGCAGCCATTTTAGTATTGATAGCCCTGTCTTCAGGCTATGGCCTCCACCTGGCTAATGCTGTACTTGCAAATGTATATATACAACACTGATCTCCACATGCTTTGTGCTGTTTATGTTACCTGCCCATTTGATGTCACCAGCTGTGACATTGCATGACCAAGTGAAATACACAGCAGTGCACCGACATGTTCCTAATTGGTCCTAATTTGCAACTGCAGCATTAACAAGATGGAGTACATGGTGTAAAGAAAGGCATGTGAATAGCAAGATGGCTGCACCCATAGTAGAAATAATAGAAAATGGCTGCACCCATAGTAGAAAATAAAAAGTCTAAATAAAGAGTGAATACTGTTTTCCCTTTATTTTAATAATATCTTAATTCAAGAAAATATGTTATAAAATGGTCTTTTGATTTTTACAGACTTCAGTGGTTCAGTGTAAACATTATACCTAACAAAGCTGCTGCCGCTGTTACTAACTCTAGAAAATTGTGTGTCTGTATTTAAGAATATGTGTCTTAAAACATAGGGATGTATAATATGTGGTATAAGATATTTTAATTTAAGAAGGTACATAGAATCTGGATGACAGTTGGGTAATTACATAGAAATTATATTTTTGAATGTTTATTAAAAAGATAAAAAAGTAATCAGACACATACTATTTATTTTTCATAATCAAGTTTCCTGTAGGTACCAGATTGTTCAGCTGCCAGGAAATGTAATGTACTAGTGGTAGAGATGTTTATACAAAGACGCACAGCATCTTACATTATTACAGATAGATACATAAATAGATTGATAGATTAGTTCCCCTTTTTACTTCCACTTTGTAAATCCCTCTGACAAATTGCCCTAGTAAGATCAAATTAAAGAAAGATCATGTTCATAATATATTGTAGATGTGGTAAAAATGACTTTTTTGTTGTTGTTTAGTCTGTGTCCGACCTGGACCACAGCACGGAAGGCACGTCTGTCTGTGTTTCTGGTTGTTCTTATCCATAAAGTTTTCTTGGCAATTATTCTGAGGTGGGTTGCCAGCTCCTTCTCCAGTGGACCAGAATTTGTCTGACTTCTCTGCTATGACCTGCCCATCTTGGGTGACCCTACAAGGTATAGCTCACTGATTCATTAAAACATACAAGTCCCTTCACCACGACAAGATAGTGATCCAGAAGGAGTGCACTGCCATAGAAATAAATAAACAAAAGTAGGTTTGTTACAACAAATTTGATGTGCCTACAATGTCTTCACTCAATGATGGAAAGCATTATGTACATTATGAGGGGAATTTACTTTAATTTAAAGTATCTTACGTGAGAAGGGCTGAGATGAGGTAAGGAGGATTGTTACCACAATAGCAAACAGTACATAGTAATTCAATGGATGATGTGAGATGGACTTGATATTTATTATAAACTAGCAACTTGCCCGTCAAAAACTTACAGCATCATGTATAGTTAGTTATACATTGTGTTTTCTGTCTGTTTATGTACTATCTGTTGATTGTCTCTTCCCCTCTCTCCCTCCCCTGTGTCTCTTTGCCCCCCTCTTCTTCCCCTGGGTCTCTTCCTGCCCCTCCCCTAGTTCTCTTTGGCTCGTAACTTGGAAACCCTTTGCGGGTCTCCCGAGGCCATTACGGCACTCATTGCGTGCCTCTCCCCTCTCAACTTGCGGGCCTCGCAATAAGCGCTTGTGGCGAGCCTCTCCCCCACCTCTACCTTCCGGGCCTCGCAATGAGCACCTTCAGCGCTCATTGTGAGCGGCTTTTCCGCTCATTGCAGGCCGCAGCATGTGCTAGCGCATGCGCAAGTATGTAACTTGTGAGCGTAACACACTAACTCGCAATTACGTCAACTATATATATGATTCTAAATTCCGCTCATCTAAGCATCTCAAATGAGGTGAGATGGTCTGTGATGTCAAATAGAACATAGTAAATTCAAGGATGCACTTGAGATGTTTAGTAAATTCTGTTCTACATCTGCTTAGACAACCAAAAATTATAGTCTCTCTATCAGAGAACGAACAATACCTAAATAGGTTTGTTCTATAGGTCTGGTCACCTACTCAGAGAGCAGCCTCTTTTAGCCACGTGGGCCCTTCACAGGGAGACATATCCTGTAGTATATCATTCTGGTCTCACTCAGAAGAGAGATCCATGTGCTTAGAACACACATTGGCTTTACTCTGAAACCGTTGTGTTTCAGCCTTTATTTTTTGAGTTCCTCAAAAATAAAAATAAAAGTCATTGTGTTACATGGCATGTGGCATGCATCAGTACTGAATGAGTTACTTCTTCCTCTTTTATTGGTGAGACCTGGTTTCTCCAGTGTGCCAAACAGGCTTAGAGCTGTGTAAGCAGAAGATGTAACATGGTGGGAAGGTCGCACTGTAAATGGAAGGCCTTTAACAAGTCTTAAAAGGATTTTCCACTCTCCTGTTTCAAAGTGTGAGGTTGTGTCTTTTGAAAGGTGCCTAAAGTGATGCAGCAATGATCTTAGTTATTGCACAAATGAAAAGTACACTCATGTACAGTGGTAACTCGGTACTCGTTGGCTTCAAAACTCGTCGAATACAGTATTCGATGCATTTCAATGAGGAAAAATGCTTCAGCTTCAGCACTCAATGCTTGCTCGGCACTTGTCATGCTTTCTAAAACCTATATGAGGTTTTATCCCATCTCTCCGGAAGAAACAAAGAGTAGCTCGGTACTCGTTGTTTTTGCCACTCCTCATGCATTCTGCAACCAATTGACGATATACGAGTACCGAGGTACCACTGTATTATAAAAAAAAAAGAAAAAAAAAAGAGGTTGCTCTCAGAGTGGCTTATCATGTCCATAGAACTAGCCTATTGAGGTTAGTTCGTTCTCTGATGAGCACCTCTGATTGAGTTTTTTTGTTTATGCAAATTACCCCTGGGGTTTAGTCTCCCTAAGGGTGATATAAGACTGCAGACGTGGACCCCTTGCTCACTGTGCCTTAGGGAGTTCCGCTGCACCACACTGACGAGGCCCATAAAGTCGAAACGCGTCTGTGGTTTGCTGTTTCTCCTGTTCAGGGTAGAATTGCCTGGTATTTCGGGTCTGGGTCACACTTTTGAGTGGGACCAGACTGATATACTACAGGATATTTCTCCCTGTGAACGGCACAAGTGAGCTAAAAGAGGTTGCTCTCAGAGTGGGTTATCATGGCCTTAGAACTAACCTATTAAGGTTATTTCATTCTCTGATGAGCACCTCTAACTTACTACAGATTTTAAGTGCAATGTAGATAAATCAAGTTGAAAAATGTGTATTGTACCCAAAAAATACACAAAAAGGTCCTCCTTTTTACCTGATAACTTTATATTATAGAATTAATAACATTTAAGAGTAGGAATAATAAGCCATAAAAACATGCCCACTTGGAGTGGAAATGGTAGATAATTGAGCTTGAGGGATAGTTATTTTATGCATGTTATTTATGAAGATTCTCCCTCTCTCTACCGCTCCTTTTCTAGGGCCATTAATTATCTCCAAATGTGGTATTAAGGAGCATGCCCAGTTGGATAAAGGCTAATAGTTGGGCTCTCCTTTATGCCACTTTAAGAGTTTATAAATGGCCCTAGACAGGAGGAGGTCCTTTATAGATAAGTGATGAACAGGCGACCCACCAGACAGTCCATGATTTCAGTTTAACACTGTTTGAATACAGATGATGCAATTAGAGTCTGTTGAACACTAATTGTTCCTCCTGTGTTCACACAGTCTACCTAACACTTCTACTCAAAATATTTAATATTAAGTTATATTAATTAATATGTGCACTTTTCATTTCTGTATCAACTGGGCCCCTTGCTGTGTTACCTAATGCAGAATTAAAGAAACACTGCACATAGGTATAAACACATTTTACATTCATTAGAATTTAAGTCCTTATTGGTGGTGGAAGAGTAGGTTATAATTACTATTGATTAAATGAAGGTGCCAGTTATCATTTATCACTAAGAAATTATTTCAATAAGCAATTAAAAAATAAAGGCAAGACAAATACAACTGTTGAGAAATATCTAGTAGTTAGAATGGAAGTGAGGAGCAAACAAGTAGAAGAATTCATGTTTGAGAAGTAAGATTGTGCTGAGAAAATGTAATTAAAGACAATAAAGTATATTGCTCTAAATCATGATCTCCCATTCTGGATCACTACCGTGTTGTGGTGAATGGGTTTGTGTACCTCAATGAAGCTGTGAGCTATACCATGATTGGTCACCCAAGATGAGCAGGTCATATCAGAGAGGTCAGGAGAAGGAACTGGCAATCTTCTATAGTATATTTGTTATGAAAACCTTATGGTTTAGCTCACATAGACACAAGATGTGCCTGGTATGCTATGCTCCATAGGGTCATGGAGAGTCGGACACAACTGAATGACTGAACAACAACAAAAAATGTTATCTAGAGTACTGAAGCATTACTGAATTTTCATGTTTGAAGATCATGGTGCTTTAGTATTAACCATTCTTTTCTAAATGACATAATTCTTGAAACATACACTCATTTCACATTATTGCTCAATATTCTAATTACTAGTCCAGTTTAGTAAATTAACACAGTGGGGTTGCTTATTGGACCTTGCTGCACGAAATGCATAATACCAAAGAGGTAGATTATTTCTGAACAGTAAAAAAAAACTAATTGTTAAACTGTGCCTCGTATTACTGTGTCACTCAAAGAAATGTCTTTATTAGAAAGTGATTGAAACGACCTAAAAAATATTCAGCATTTTTTTACTAATTCTAAATTAACTATACAAATAAAGCTTGAACTTGCAATCATAAAACAGTCACTGGTTCAGGAAATATAATTTTAAGTTAATTTGTACTCAAAGTATTACTTTCCATCAGCCATCATTTTTTAATGAAATAATTTTCACATTATTAAAATATTTTTAGGCACAATTTCTATTTTTGTATCAGTGAAAACAGTTTCCATCACTTTGCTGATTTGTATTAATATGCAACTGAATATTTGGAGTTGTTACTTTTAGTTTTTTGAACTCCAGACATTTGTTGGTGTTAAAAATTTAATTTTGTTCTGGCGTGCAGATGGATTGCACGCTGACATCAGCAAGATAGCGCTCCACCCTACAGCTGGGACTCTGATGTTTGTACAGTAAGAATTAATGACCAGATGTAGATATTCTCCATAATATTATTATGATTCTGCAGTAGTAGTAACTTAATCATAGTTCTGGAATTTAGTATCCATTTTGTTTCATATATACTTGCAGAAAGCAGTAACATAGGCCTCCGTGTAAATCAAGTTAGGGCACTGCCATAAATTGTCTGCGGGAGTTTTTTTTCCCTAACTTTTCGTTACACTAATGTAAATAGTTTACTCCTCCAGGTTAGAGCACTCAGTGCACAGCTGTAAATCCTGCTTTAGCCGCAATAGATTCCTGTGCAGGGAGCAGCCAAACCAAACTTTACAGATGAGACAGGGCTCTAAGAGTTAATAGGAAATGCGAACGTCATTAATATTATAATGATTGGGAAGTGCCATAACAAGTGCTGTAACTGCTGCAGCAAGGAAACATTATATATATATATATATTTATATATATATATATATATATATATATATAATTATTGTTTATTATTTATTTATATATTAATATATTTTCAATAAATAAAGATGTGTTTATTTTAGAGCATTTGTTCCTAGGCAACGTTCTTTCGTGATGTGTATTTACCTCTTGAGTACTGGGTTGTGTTTTACCCTGGATTTTATCATAAAATGGGTCTAATGCTAACATATCATATTCTCTAATTACACATATGTTGATATTGGATTGTTAAATAATGTTGAAATGTCAGCATTTTGTAGTGCTTTTTGTGCTATAGTGTTACTTTAAATGCTTCTGGGGGACTCTGCAAAGGTTTGAAAACCACTTGCGAGTGGTCTTTGGTTTCAGAGTGTCAGGGACTAATTTATTGTCAGTGCAAGAATCAATAGAGATTTTTGCCTTGCTTTTCCCCTTTGTCATGAAGTTCACTCGGAGCAGTGATCCGTAGCAGTTCTGTTGCAATGTTTTAGGGATGGGGGATTAACAAAGCTAGGTAGGATTTACTCTGCAGTTAGGTACTCATAATTGCTTTTGAGGGGATAAGCATAGATTAGATATTGTACAGATCAACATATCTATCTTTTGACATACTCAGGGGGTGGTGTGGCTACCCAACATTGCAGCAGGTTCAGTTTCCTGTAACTTAAAAATGCCACCTCCCTGCTTTACTTACAGGCCAGTTGAAACAATAAAAAAATACTGCAACCTTTTTATTTAGAAAGAGTCAAATTATGCCATCTTCAGAGCCAATACGATCACTTCTGAACTAATCTAACATGCCATCCCACCTATCGTGTCCACACCCACCAATCTTTTATTTGTGTTACTTTATAGTACAGGTTTCTGCATGATCACCTAAATTTCTCACAGCTGATACACCCACAGACTTAATCATTAATGAACCCTCTACTCTCTTTACAATTACCTGCCAAGGTTTTGTTTCTCTCTATTAATTCCTTAACCTTTTGTTTAATTAATTATTTATTCTTTAAGCTTGCAAGCTCTGTCTTACATAGCATTGTAAGACATTTCCTGTTTTACCCCCCCCCTAGCAGTGATCTGCAGCAGCCAGTAGGTGGCTCAACGGTTGCTCGCTGAGACTTTGTTCAGTTTGTTCTTAGGGTTAGGTTCAGAATTAGGGTTAGGTTTAGGGTTTAGGGTTAAAGGGCTAACTATAAGGTCTCTTTTAATGGTGTGAAAGAGCAAAAGATTCTAAGTGATCTATTGTTTTTTTTTATTGCACTAATAACAGATAAAAATCTGCAAACACAACAATTTACAAACACACTGCTGACTGTTCCATGAATAACAACATGCCGACACCAGACGGTTTGAGCACAAAGATTTATGTTTTTTCTCTGCATTCAGGAATATAGCAGGAATAATTTAACCCACAAGTAACATATTTAGGAGTTTTCAGCAGTCATTTCTCTGCACAGATGAATTTGGGAAGGGTTAGCTCTCTTTCTATCTCTGCTCTCTGCACACAGCTGCAGCATATGTCCGTCTGGGGGAATGTCAGAGTATCATGTAAACATACATTTCAATTAAGATTTTTTTTCTATTTAAAAAATTCGAAAAGTATTTCAACATATTTTTAGGAGTATTTTACAGTGGTGTGTTCCAAGTTGTGCTGAATAAACTGGCCTTTAAAGGTTAGGATTAGGTTTAGATTTATAAATTCTGGTTTGGGTTTTGGGTTAGCGGGTAACTTTACCCCTGACCCCTAAATCTAATACTCACCCTAAGAACAAATTGATCAAAGTCTCGGCGAGCCACCATCACGCCACCTAATGGCTGCAGCACGGGGGCAAAACAGGAAAGATTCACATTTTTGTAGTGTGTCATGAATGTTAGCTCAAGGGTGGGGTTGTCAATTCATTTTGAATAAATCACTCCATTGGCTTCCCATAACCTCCAGAATAAAGTGTTAAATATTGACCCTAACGTATAAAGCCCTCAATAATAATGCACCCTCTTATATCTCTGCTCTAGTCTCAAAATACTTCCCCAACCGTCATCTTTGCTCTGCTAATGACCTTCTTTCCTCCTCTCTCTTCACTTTCTCTCTTCCCTCCTTCAGGACTTTTCTTGTGCTGCCCCTATTCTCTGGAACTCCTTGCCTCGCTCCACTAGACTATCCTCCTGTCTCAAATACTTCAAATCTTCACTAAAAACTCATCTATTTAAAGAAGCTTATCACCTCCAGTTGTAATTGACGCAGTATATTGTACCTCACTTTTCTTTTCCTCACCCATACTCTCTAGACTGTAAGTTTGCTAGTTTTTAGTCTTAGGTGCTTTAGAGGAAGCACTTTGTTTGCTTGACTTTAAACTCAATAACAGGGCCCGCCATTATTTCATAATTTGTCAAGTTTGTTTTTGACTTGTATCTACCCTGTTTAGTGCTAAGGTAATTTGCGCATTACAAATAAAGGTTAATGTTAATAATAATAATAATAATAATAATAATAATAATAATGTCTGTCAAATTGTCATGTATTGTCATGCTCTTGTTTTATTACACCAGAGCTCTAGAGAATATGTTGTTGATATAAGAGATAGTAATAAGAGATAATAATAAAATGTACTACATGAAAGAATATTTTGTTCAAAACTACAAGCCATTACCACATATTGCCACATCATTTGCAGGATTTCTTTTAGCAGAGTGACTTAAGTTCACAGCCATTTAATGACTAATATATCACACCATTTAAAGCAATTACACTAAACACATTGCTTAAGGTCAATTCGGCAGTACCAGAAAAATACATATTTTAAAGAAATATAGAAGTTTCATGGATTATGTATGCATCTCATAGAGGAGAATCAGTAGTGTATGGAAACATTATTTTCATGAAAAATCCCCAAATAAACATTAATAAACATACCATAAAGTTGGCAAATATCTCTTTAGTTTTCAGGCAATTCATGACATTTATAATTAGTTGTGGCCAATCAGAGGCAGCTACAATAATGTATCTGTTTCCCTCTCTTTGCTGAGACAAAGCTGCTCAGGAGGATACTGACAGCTGATATGCTTGGACACAACTCCACAGATGCATGGATGCTCTGCCTACATAAGTGCCTTGTGGGTGTAGCTCCTATAAGAGATTGCAAATGACAAATTACAAATATACAGAATTCCTCAACAAAAAATTATTTGATATGAGACACAATCAATCAGACAAACGTAAGACACGTGATATCCCGCAAACCACCATATGGCTTTAACAGAAATAAGGCCGTGGACTTAAGAGGTAGGAACAATTAAATTGAGGTGTGAGTTCACATTGCATTTATTAGCATTCATAAGAAACCTGTTAATATAAATGGTAAAATGATGTGAGGAAGCCACCACGTGAGTGAAACGCGTTAGTTTGGGTTTTCAGCTACCTTTGGTTTACAGCTACCTTGTTTCTTTTGTACATGTAATAGTTATGAATTATATTGCTTTGTAATCATATAAGGGTACCTTTCTTGTAATCTGCCCGTCACTCTGCCGCATGCTCCCGCACCATGCCGCTTCGCACCCCAGACTTTGAGACTTTGTTCATAAGCTTAGGATTTAGGTCTAGGGTTATTATTATTATGGTTTTATTTGTAACGCTTTAACACATTCCTTAGCACTATATATGGGTTAAGTTTAAGGCAAAAAACAATAGCAGAATTAACACATTGCAAAGAATGGAGCATCCTGCTTTTGAGCTTAGAATCTGGTAAAAACTCTCAAATTTACAATCTAAAGGGTCATGGGTTAGGGATAGAGGTTAGTGTTAAGTTTTAGGGTTAGGGTTAAGATTTAGGTGGTTGGAATATGGTTTAAGGTTAGGGTTATGGTGTAGGGTTATGTTAGTGGCAGACAACAGAGCTTAAGAGTGGAAAGTATTGTTTAAGAAACCTATACAGATAAGAGACTGTCTAGATGAGTGTTCTCAGATTGAGAAGGCTTTGCTACAATACACATTTTTAAGTCATTATGAATTTAGTACAGTGGCTATTAAGGTGCTGAGAATAAGTGTTTGATGTTCAATTTTAAATAGGCTGCAGTTGCAAGAAGTATCTAGAAGCTAAAGGGAAGTAAAGAATAGCTTAATTTTAAAAAGGACAAATAATATATAAAAATAAATATGTTTTGACAGTTTCTCCTAGCAGTGAGCAAAAAGAACTAGGCTATAGTAGATAAAGAGAACAATGATTTGCATGGAAATTTGTCTTTCAACAGTTGTGCTTCCGTATTCCTGGTGCCCTAGATGCAAATTAAATGTATCCCTTCTGCAATTTTAGTAATTAATTTAACGATAAGTGCTGTAAAACCATGTGCAAATCCTTCACTGAACAGTAAGATGAAAAGTTTGGCCTATGATGCAAAGGCAATTTTTTTTACATTGCTTCAGTGTATTTACTTTATTAAGGGGTGCAATTATTAAACGTGGTCTCAGATAGGTTTAAATGGACTTGGAAGGTTCCTGGATTTCACTAGGAATATAATATACCGTATATATATATATATATATATATATATATATATATATATAAGCCAAGTTTTTCAGCCTTTTTTTTAAGGCTAAAAAGGGCCCCCTTGGCTTATACTCGAGTCACTCTCCCCCCCTGTGTCTCTCTAACCCCCCTGTGTCTCTCTAACCCCCCTGTGTCTCTCTAACCCCCCTGTGTCTCTCTAACCCCCTGTGTCTCTCTAACTCCCCCATTTCTCTCTAACCCTCCTGTATCTGTCAACCCCCCCCGTGTCTCTCTACCCCCCGTGTCTCTTTTCCTACCCCCTCCTCATCCTCAACCCCCCTCCTCATCCTCAACCCCCCCTCCTCATTCTCAACCTCCCTCCTCATCCTCAACCCCCCCTCCTCATTCTAAACCCCCCTCCTCACTTTACCCCTCTAAATACCTCCCCCTCTCCCTTTCCCCTCACTTACCTCCATCTACAGCTGCTCCTCCGGCCTCCGCTCCTTCCTGCGTCGGGACCCGTTATATGCTAATGACGTGACGTCACATGCGCACCACATCATTAGCATTGGCCGGATCAAGACGCAGGAAGGAGCGTAGAGGCCGGAGGAGCATCTGCAGATGCAGGTAAGTGAGGGGAAAGGGAGGGGGAGTTATTTAGAGGGGTAAAGTGAGGAGGGGGTTTAGGATGAGGAGGGGTAAAGTGAGGAGGGGGTTTTCGGATGAGGATGGCGGGGGGTTTAGGATGAGGATGGGGGGTTTAGGATGAGGAGGGTTTAGGATGAGGATGGAGAGGGTTTAGGATGAGGATGGGGGGGTTGAGGTTGAAGAAGGGAGTTGAGGAGGGGGTTTAGAATGAGGAGGGGGGTTGAGGATGAGGAGGGGGGTTAAGTAGGGAGGTTAAGGATGAGGAGGGAGGTTGAGGATGAGGAGGAAGTCTGAGGATGAGGAGGGGGGTTGAGGTTGAGGAGGGAGGTTGAGAAGGGGGGTTGAGGTTGTGGAGGGAGGTTGAGGAGGGGGTTGAGGATGAGGAGGGGGGTTGAGGAGGGGGTTGAGGATGAGGAGGGAGGGTGAGGAGGTAGGTTGAGGATGAGGAGGGGGGTTGAGGTTGAGGAGGGAGGTTGAGGAGGGGGTTGAGGATGAGGAGGGTGGTTGAGGAGGGGCTTGAGTATGAGGAGGGAGGATGAGGAGGGAAGGTGAGGATGGAGGTTGAGGATGAGGAGGGAGGTTGAGGAGGTGGTTGAGGATGAGGAGGGTGGTTGAGGAGGGGGTTGAGGATGAGGAGGGAGGTTGAGGATGAAGAGGGAGGGTGAGGATGGAGGTTGAGGATGAGGAGGGGGGTTGAGGTTGAGGAGGGAGGTTGAGGGGGGGTTGAGGAGGGAGGTTGAGAATGAGGAGGGGGTTGAGGAGGAAGGTTGAGAATGAAGAGGGGGGTTGAGGAGGGTGATAAGGGAGGGGGGAATAGACACAGGGAAGGGAGAGGGGGAAGAGACACAGGGGAGGGAGAGGGGAGAAGAGACACAGGGGGGAGAGAGGAGGGACACAAGAAAAGGGCACACAGTGGGCAGCACATTTCCCACCCTCGGCTTATACTTGAGTCACTCATTTTTCCCAGTATTTTGTGGTAAAATAGGTGCCTCGGATTATACTCAGGTCGGCTTATACTCGAGTATATACGGTACCTATGTATCTACTGTTTTTTGTACTTTTTTTTATTTTTATTAAGAAGTGCTCAAACCCTCTGTTTTTCTGTTTAAAAGCATACAAATAATACCTGCTTGAATCTGGCCTATGTAGCTCATGAAGAAACAGTAAGGTCATACTTGGTGACTTGTAATGCTTTATACTAGCCAATCAGTGACTAATTTGCTGCAACATTGTGCAACATACTGCTAAGTGATACAGTGCCTTGTATTCACCCCCCTTGGCATTTTTGTTGCCTCACAACCTGGAATTAACATGGATTATTTGAGGATTTGCATCATTTAATTAACAGAACATACTTACAACTTTGAAGATGTTTTGTTTTTATTGTGAAGCAAATTACAAATAGGACAAAATAACAGAAAAACTCAATGTGCATAACTATTCACCCCCTTAAAGTCAATACTTTGTAGAGCCACCTTCTGCGGCAATCACAGCTCCAAATCGATTTGGATAAGTCAAACTACCACTGGGATTTTTGCCCATTCCTCCTTGCAAAACTGCTCCAGCTCCTTCAAGTTGGATGGTTTGCGCTTGTGAACAGCGAGTCTGACCACAGATTTTCTAGTGGATTGAGGTCTGGGCTTTGACTCTGCCATTCCAACACATTTACCGTATTTTTCGCCCTATAAGACGCACCGGCAGATAAGACGCACCTAGTTTTTAGAGGAGGAAAACAAGAAAAAAAAAATCTGAATCAAACACAAATACACTTTACACACAGATACACACCTACATTACACACAAATATATATATACTAGCGACTTGCCCGTCAAAAAATGACGGCAATGTTATGTATATGTTTGTCAAGTTGTTTAGTTATTAACATATATTTTTGACACTTGTAAGTATTTTAATATGAACGTGTATTTTTGTAAAATGTTGATGTAATGGTTTTTTAAAATGTAATTAGTATCTGAAGAATTGTTAACTTGAATATACATTGAATGAATAGGAAAGCCAAAAGTAAAAACCCTTTTTTAAACGTTGCAAATTTTAACATGAAGTTTAAAATATATGTAAGCAATAACCATCAAAGTATATATTTTTAAACTTGAACTTTATTTTTTATGTAAGTTTAGAAGTTGACAAAACATTGGTATAATTTTGAACATTATAAACAGGAACATAGTGAATACATTTTGTAAAGTAATTTTTTATTAAAAGTATTAACATTTGAATGTAAAAACAATTGACATTTAAATTAATCAGTATTAAAATGCAATTTCTATCACAATAATTGTTAACTTGAATATACATTGAATGTAGAGGAAGGCATACAGTCAAACTCTTCTTAAAACGTACGTAATTAAACTAATTTATTACTGAGCACATAAATTGGCGATAAACATTAATGTAGGTAGTAATCTTAAGATAACAGACAATATTTACATTGTGACTTAAAAGGTGCTTGACCTCTTAACATCCACTTTGTAATATGTTGAATGAAATAACTTCAAAATATATTTTTTAAACTTTTAACATTAGAAACATTAACATAGTGACTTAACATTTTAACATAATTTTTACTAACAATGCAAGGCAAGTATTTTGTGAGGCGAATCATTCATAAACATGACTTCCATTAATTATGACTGAATTAAACAACCAATTGTTATGTATTTTGCAATGCTTTTAAAAAATCTTGGCACCTTTAATTAGTATCCTTCAAAGTTATAGTACTTCATAGTAGACAATGTTTTTAGTAAAAATACGTCCATCTTCTAATAAATCACCTTGACTTTCATTGTTTTCAATGTAAACTTTAATTGCCTGTGGATTTTTGCACCTTGACAACGCAACGTACAATTGACCATGTGCAAAAACTGGTTCTTCCAAGAAAATACCCACAGATTTGAAAGTTTGACCTTGTGATTTATTAATGGTCATGGCAAATGCCATAATAATGGGAAATTGTCTTCTTTGAAGTATAAAAGGGAGACTACTTTCACTTGGTGCTAAATCTATTCTTGGTATGAAAACTCTCTCTCCTCTATGGGTCCCAGTTAAAATTTCAGCATCTATAAAATGGTCCTTTAATTGTTGAACAATTAATCTTGTGCCATTGCATAGGCCTTTTTTGGGATTCATATTTCGCAGTAACATGATAATTGCACCTTTCTTTAGCTGCAAAATATGTGGTGGCATTCCAGAAGGAGTTAAAGAGTTTATGAATTCAGTGGAAAAGTTAGCCTGACTTTCATTGTCATCAGCAAGTACAGAATCAGCACTGTGATAATTTCTTTGTGGTGCATAAATTTTTTTTAAGATTTTATTATTGAGGATTAATGCATCTTTATTTTTACACGTCAGTATGACTTGGTTGGCAAGCTCGGAATATTCTTCGTTATTTATGCTCCCTTCAAATATAGCCGATATAATATCTTGTTGACAAATCATATGAGGTGGGATCTCTACAGTGTCGTCAGGTAAATGTAGTATTTTTTCTGTTCTGCCTTCTCCAATTTTAATAAGCCAATCATTGAAATCAGTTTGGCCTTCTGATCTCATATTTTGTTGCAGTTGAAGATGGGTAAAATGTTTCCATACTGTACTTGACTTTATACATGTTTCGATAATGTCAGTTCGATTTCCATGTACAACAACAGGTAATGTTTGTCTAAAATCGCCACCCAACAACATTACCTTTCCACCAAATGGAAAAATATTATCCATGACTTCACGAAGCAAACGGTCAATACATTGGAGGGCATAGCATGACATCATTGTGGCCTCATCTATTATAATTAATTTACATTTCTTCAATTTCTTTGCTTGTAAGGATGTCATGCGAATATCTGACACAGAATTTTCTAAAATAGGCACTGGCAGTTTAAATCCACTATGAACAGTTCTTCCACCTTCTAATAAAAGTGCAGCAATTCCAGTAGTGGCAAACGCCATTGCTATTTTTCCTTGTGCTCGTACTGAACTCATTAATAAATTGTACAAATATGTTTTTCCTGATCCGCCAGGTCCATCAAGATAGAAATAACGCTCTGTCACCATGTCATCATCTATAGCATTTTTAATGGCATGAAATGCTTGCAATTGTAGTGTATTTAAAGTTGCAAGTCTTTCTTCTGTTCTTTCTGCTTGTAGTTGAATGTCATAGTCTTCAAAGTTAATGTCATCTATAAGACCTGGATCAGGCAAATTAAAACTTGCACAACTTAATCCATGAGTTAAAAAGACTTCTTGGATTTCCATTAACGCTTTTAAGTGTGCAATGGGTTCATTGTATCGTCGCATAAAGTCTTCAGCCATATTACTTTTAAAAGTCTCCCACAAAGCTAATGCATTTGGAGCATTTGAGAAGATACAAATAAAAGCAAATTGTTCTCTCATCTGTCGTGGCATTTGACATTGTGCTGCTTCTTCTAAGCATCTTTCCCACTCTGTATCATCAGCGAGTAAGTTTCTATGTCTTGCAGCTAAATGGAAGGATTCATATACAATGTCATTAACAGTTCTTAAGTGTTCAAAACTTTGTGCTCCAGGAACATTTAAAAGTAATATCCGTAAGCAAAAACGTTCAACATCTCTTGGACTGACTGTGTAAATTCTTGGAATAATTTTATTGCCTCTAGTTTTTCTTGGTCTCCATAATCCATTCACAAAAACATAGTGATATGGAATTTCAATATATAAGTATTGTGTTGCTTCAGCATCAGTGGAATTTAATGCAAACCATGCAGTTAGTGTAGTGTGACGATCTTCACTTTGGGCCAATGCATTCATTTCATTTCCAGCATGGAAATAGACTAAATGTCGTTGTGGCAAATGTACTGCTAACCTATATACTGCATGTGATCTATCATGCATTTCAAATTTTAAAAGCCGCCACATAGCTTCTGGCGCACTGACATAGCGAGCATCTACATGAGATGCAAGTTCATCATGTACTAACTCACTACTTTCAGGGTTCTCTGCACTTTTGACGACTACAGTAGCTGCATCGTAACCTTTGTAAATATATTTGTAGACATATTTAATGGATTTGATGGAAGTGCAGGCTTCTACGTTGATGTGGGCGTTGTACTTCATGAGTAAATGTGGATTGTAGGGTACTACATATCTATTGTCCACTTTTTTCCCACAAATAATGGCACTATCTCCTTCTCTTCTTTTATAAAGTGGATATCCATCACAATTGGCATAGGTTTTGTCTCTATAATCTTTGGGAAATTCTTTGGAACATTTATTATTTTCCATACATGGTGATTGTGGATTAAGGTCACCACAGGGTCCATGAATCATGCGATGAGTAACAATCTCATATAGTCTACCATATAGTTCTGGATCTGGTAGTTCAGCAACAATAACTGCATCCACTTTGTCTGAAGTATCTAATTTATCTTTTTCTTGAAGTATTATTAGAAGATGTGCATGTGGAAGGCCTCTTTTTTGAAATTCAATGGTATATACATAAGCAAGACATTTGCCAAATAACTGATTTATAGTGAAGTCACGTATTAATTCATTTAATTTAATCTTAAAAACTCTGGCTACTAAATCTGGTCGATCTGAAGCAGTTTGTCCAAGAAGTAGATTTAGTGTAATTTCTGGCCATTGTGGATTACATGTAAATGTCACAAATAAATCGGGTTTGCCAAATTTTGTCACAATAGCCATAGCATCATTGTATCTTTCTCTCATATTCCGAGGAGATCCTTGAAAGGAAGATGGTAAAATGATGGCTTTGCCAGCTGTCATGTCTCTGCTTGTAGCCACGTCAGCAACATAGTCCATGAGTCCAGAATATTGTTCTACACGGAGTTTATCTTGTTGATATTTGATAAAGTTTAAATTATTTGCCTCAACTTGCAAATATGAATCAATAATCCATTGTTGTGTTAGTTTCCCACCACATAAAATTGGATTAAATACATTGCGAATGGCAATTTGAGCTACTTTAAATTCAAGCATAGAAACATTATTTCGGATTCTGGCTTTAGCATTTGGGTAACTGGGAAGAGTTAATTTTGGTTGCCAACCTGCTTCTCCGTGTGGGAAAAAGATGGGATATGTCATTGGATCTAAATTTGGACTTAAGATACTCATATTAATAAACGGTTGGTCCTCATTTCTAGGATATATTCGTATGTCTCTTTGAAATGGTGGTTCTCCTTCATCATTGTGAAACACCATTGCAACCTCATTTGTTGTTGGCAAGTTATAACGACGTTTATCAGTATGTCTGTCTCTTTTAAGCACCATATTAACCTTCGGCATTGGTAATTGATGTGTTTGTGAATGAAGTAGTTGTTCATTTTCTACTTCTGCCAATTTTTTATAAGCTTTACTGTAGGGATTGTTGTCCATAATGTTATTTAGCTCTATGAAAACAGTGGGTAAGCATTTTTTATTTTCTTCCATCTGCATACGTTGGTCAACAGCTTCCATTGTATCTAGGACATATAGTTGAGCGAATTTTCTTTTATTTCCTTCCTCTGGATGTAAATGGGAAGTGCGATGATAAATTTGTCCTTGGACTTTAAAACAGTAAGGACCATGTCCTGGTACATTAGCAGCTAATGTTGCCCCCATGGATGCAAAGGATATGGCACTATTGTAGGATCTTATGTTTGTCTTAAAATTTTTGTAGTTTGGAAAAGTAGGTTCAGTCATAATATTTTGTAAATAAATTGGAAATTCTTTCCTTTCTGGAAGTTTGAACTTGCCTTTTTGACAACAACTAATAAATTGTCCATCTCTGGGTCTCTCCTGTTTAAAATAATAAGCCTCACAAAACTGACATTGAGTAGTCATGTCCCCACAACTATGAACCTCTACTGCTAAAGACTTGAGTAGAGGACAATTTGCAAAGCATATAGGATTTTGCCTTTCATATTCATCAGGTGAAATGTCATATAATGTTTCAACAACAGGTTCTAAATGTTTTGTTTTTTTCGTTGCTTTTCTTGGTATATGTTGTATTGTTTGAGGTAAAATGTCATCTAATGTTTCATGAAACGGTTCTAAATGCTTTGTTTTCTTTGTTGCTTTTTTTGGTATCTCTTGTCTTTTTTCTGGCAAAATGTCATCTGATGTTTGAGCAACAGGTTCTAAATGCTTTATTTTCTTTGTAGTTTTTTTTGACATATCTTTAATTTCTGCAAGTGACAGTCTTTTGCTTGCAATTCTTTTGCGTTCTTTTTCTCGTCGAATTTCCTTCTTCTCCGGTGTCTGCTGGCTGTCTGCTCTCTGTCGTCGTTCTCTAGCTTGGCGTCTTTTCTTTTCTTGTTTACTCTCATTATCAGCCATGTTAATCTGTAAAAATAAAATAATGTACCATTAGTTTATTTTGAGATGTTAAGTTGTTTTTCATGACATATAGTTATCAATAGTGTGTTAACATTTTATAGTTAATCAATTTCAATGCGTTCAATTGAATAAAAGTCTAAATAAGGGCATGAGATAATTATTTAAAGACATTTTTATTTATTAAACATGTATCCAAAAGCAAGTGTTTCAGTAACTAAAAAGGTATTTTAAAAAAGATGTTATGTCCTTATTTACAGCACTATTCAATTTGTCAAATGGCAATTAAATTAGGGTTTAGGACTGGAATGTTACAATGACAAATTATATAGATTCTGTGTTTTTAGACTTTTTTGGACTATGCCAATTTATTTTTTAAGTTTACATTGAAGTTTGTATTTATTGTTAAAGATTATTGGCCCTAAAAGACAAATAAGAGATAGATGATAGATATTACTTTTTATACTGTACCTTGGTTGAAGTTTGATTTCAAGCAAAATTCTTTGTTGGTCCTGTGTTGAAAGCCTTCGTCCGATGGTCTCGTCCTGTGTTGAAAGTCCTCGTCCGATGGTGTAGTCCTCTGTTGAAAGTCCTCGTCCTCTGGTGTGGTCCTCAGTTCCAACTCCTGTTCCGATGTTCTTGACGCAGTATCTGTTATAAAATAAAAATGAAAATGTTATGTTATTTGAATGTCTTTGTATGAATGAAAAAATGGCATTATTTCTGTGTTTTTCTACAATCCTTTTTGGTGCGCCACAATTTTGGTATGCTTCTGTAGGCTATTTTCTAAGGCTTATAGGTGGTTAAACATTAAAGAAGAATATTAATTAATTTTTCTCTTTTTTTACTTGTTATACTGTACCTTGGTTGAAGTTTGATTTGAAGCAGAATCTTTGTTGGTCCTGTGTTGAAAGCCTTCGTCTGATGGTCTGGTCCTGTGTTGAAAGTCCTCGTCCAATCGTCTGGTCCTCTGTTGAAAGTCCTCGTCCGATGGTGTAGTCCTCTGTTGAAAGTCCTCGTCCAATGGTCTGGTCCTCTGTTGAAAGTCCTCGTCCGCTGGTGTGGTCCTCAGTTGAAACTCCTGGTCCGATGTTCTTGACGCAGTATCTGATATAAAATAAAAATGAAAATGTAATATTATTTTAATGTATTTGTATGAAGTAAAAAATGACATTATTTCTTTGTTTTTCTACAATCCCGTTTGGTGTCCACCACTTTTGGTATGCTTATTTAGGCCTTTTTCTAAGGCTTATAGATTGTTAAACATAAAATAAGTATCTAAATGTACTTTGGTATGTGTTTGTGTGAGTTTTCATACAATCCTGTTTGGTGCGCACCACTGTTGGTATGCTTATTTAGGCTTCTTTATAAGGCTTATAGGTTGTTAAACATAAAATAAGAATGTAAAAGTACTTTGCTATGTGTTTGTGTGAGTTTTCATACAATCCTGTTTGGTGCGCACCACTGTTGGTATGCTTATTTAGGCTTCTTTGTAAGGCTTATAGGTTGTTAAACATTAAAAAAGAATCTAAATGTAGTTTGCTATGTGTTTGTGTGAGTTTTCATACAATCCTGTTTGGTGCGCACCACTGTTGGTATGCTTATTTAGGCTTCTTTGTAAGGCTTATAGGTTGTTAAACATTAAATAAGAATGTAAATGTAGTTTGCTATGTGTTTGTGTGAGTTTTCATACAATCCTGTTTGGTGCACACCACTGTTGGTATGCTTATTTAGGCTTCTTTCTAAGGCTTATAGGTTGTTAAACATAAAATAAGAATGTAAATGTAGTTTGCTATGTGTTTGTGTGAGTTTTCATACAATCCTGTTTGATGCGCACCACTGTTGGTATGCTTATTAATGTAGTTTTGTAATGCTAATAGGTTGTTAAACATAAAATAAGAATGTAAATGTAGTTTGTTATGTGTTTGTGTGAGTTTTCATACAATCCTGTTTGGTGCGCACCACTGTTGGTATACTTATTTAGGCTTCTTTCTAAGGCTTATAGGTTGTTAAACATAAAATAAGAATGTAAATGTAGTTTGCTATGTGTTTGTGTGAGTTTTCATACAATCCTGTTTGGTGCGCACCACTGTTGGTATGCTTATTTAGGCTTCTTTCTAAGGCTTATAGGTTGTTAAACATAAAATAAGAATGTAAAAGTACTTTGCTATGTGTTTGTGTGAGTTTTCATACAATCCTGTTTGGTGCGCACCACTGTTGGTATGCTTATTTAGGCTTCTTTGTAAGGCTTATAGGTTGTTAAACATTAAATAAGAATCTAAATGTAGTTTGCTATGTGTTTGTGTGAGTTTTCATACAATCCTGTTTGGTGCGCACCACTGTTGGTATACTTATTTAGGCTTCTTTCTAAGGCTTATAGGTTGTTAAACATAAAATAAGAATGTAAATGTAGTTTGCTATGTGTTTGTGTGAGTTTTCATACAATCCTGTTTGGTGCGCACCACTGTTGGTATACTTATTTACGCTTCTTTCTAAGGCTTATAGGTTGTTAAACATAAAATAAGAATGTAAATGTAGTTTGCTATGTGTTTGTGTGAGTTTTCATACAATCCTGTTTGGTGGGCACCAATGTTGGTATGCTTATTTAGGCTTCTTTCTAAGGCTTATAGGTTGTTAAACATTAAATAAGAATCTAAATGTAGTTTGCTATGTGTTTGTGTGAGTTTTCATACAATCCTGTTTGTTGGGCACCAATGTTGGTATGCTTATTTAGGCTTCTTTCTAAGGCTTATAGGTTGTTAAACATAAAATAAGAATGTAAATGTAGTTTGCTATGTGTTTGTGTGAGTTTTCATACAATCCTGTTTGGTGCGCACCACTGTTGGTATACTTATTTACGCTTCTTTCTAAGGCTTATAGGTTGTTAAACATAAAATAAGAATGTAAATGTAGTTTGCTATGTGTTTGTGTGAGTTTTCATACAATCCTGTTTGGTGGGCACCAATGTTGGTATGCTTATTTAGGCTTCTTTCTAAGGCTTATAGGTTGTTAAACATTAAATAAGAATCTAAATGTAGTTTGCTATGTGTTTGTGTGAGTTTTCATACAATCCTGTTTGGTGGGCACCAATGTTGGTATGCTTATTTAGGCTTCTTTCTAAGGCTTATAGGTTGTTAAACATTAAATAAGAATCTAAATGTAGTTTGCTATGTGTTTGTGTGAGTTTTCATACAATCCTGTTTGTTGGGCACCAATGTTGGTATGCTTATTTAGGCTTCTTTCTAAGGCTTATAGTTTGTTAAACATGAAATAAGAATCTAAATGTAGTTTGCTATGTGTTTGTGTGAGTTTTCATACAATCCTGTTTGATGCGCACCACTGTTGGTATGCTTATTAATGTAGTTTTGTAATGCTAATAGGTTGTTAAACATATAATAAGAATGTAAATGTAGTTTGTTATGTGTTTGTGTGAGTTTTCATACAATCCTGTTTGGTGGGCACCAATGTTGGTATGCTTATTTAGGCTTCTTTCTAAGGCTTATAGGTTGTTAAACATTAAAATAAGAATGTAAATGTAAATCCTGTTTGATGGGCACCACTTTTGTTATACTTATGTAGTGTTTTTTCTAATGGTTATACATTGTTAAACAATCACATTTGAATGAGGCCCTCGGCCATTAAACATATTTAGGTCCTGAATCAATTGCATTTTGACCAATTGAATAGGGCTCTATATAAGCACATAAAATATTTTTTGACAGAAGTTTTTAGTTAGTGAAGACCTATTATGTGCTTATATAAAGCCCTATTCAATTAGCCAACTCACAATTGAATAATGCTCATGGTTCGGTTCTTTTTTATACTTAAATACTTTACCTTGATTGAAGTGTGGAATGACAGAGGGTCCCCTCCTGCCAATCTTAATCCGCCGGTCTTCTTGTAGTGTCTGTTTGAAAAATAAAGTGAAATAGTGAATTATAGAATTTTTTATTTGTATTTAACAAACCATGGCCTTTTCAGCATTTAAAGTATTTTTGTATCTTACCTCTTGTTCTTTGTTGGTGTTCTTTAAAAGGGATTGTGCTTCACAGTGTACGGTGCAAATTGTTGAAAGACGCTGTTGATGCAGAGTCTGTTTGAATATTTAAAAAAGTAGAAAGATTGAGTTTTAGGTGATCTATTAAATTGCAGTAAATTAATTTCATTGAATTATACTTCTGTAATTAATTTGAATTAACATTATTTTTTGGTGGGTGCTACACACATATGTCACATACATGAAGCACATTTCCATAGTTGAAAGTAATTTTTTTGTGTGCGTGTGACATATCAGTATACATGAATCATATTTTTGTTTAATTAAAAATGTGCGTGTCACTTGTCAGTATACATTATACGGCTAAATGTGCGTGTCACTTGTCAGTATACATTATACGCATAAATGTGCGTGTCACTTGTCACTATACATTATACACATAAATGTGCGTGTCACTTGTCACTATACATTATACACATAAATGTGCGTGTCACTTGTCAGTATACATTATACGCATAAATGTGCGTGTCACATGTCAGTATACATTATACGCCTAAATGTGCGTGTCACTTGTCAGTATACATTATACGCATAAATGTGCGTGTCACATGTCAGTATACATTATACGCATATATGTGCGTGTCACTTGTCAGTATACATAAACCTCTTTGTCTTCTTTAATTTTTTTTTTTGATGTCCTGTCTTGAAAATAAGTAATATATTATAGCTTACCTCTCAGTTGTAATTTGCACAATGTAAAGTAGTAAATTAGGAAAGAATTATCTTCTCAAGTTTTAGCAGCAGTTATCTCCGAAGTCACTCTGTTCATCACCTGAGGAGAAATGTATTTTTCTCTGTCAAATAGACAGTATTTATAAACTTGTAGAACATTCTGGAAAGTTAGACCGTTAGAACGTAATACGCATGCGCTATTTGCGTTCCAGCTTACAATTTGCGTTCCATCCGCCATTTTGTGCGTAGTAGTGTTTAAAATGGTGTTTAATATGAGTGTGATCCGTTCCGCATAGTATGTGTTTCATTATTGCGAGTAAGTGTAGTGTAGTTACGTCTGGAGCCTCGTTTTCGTTTTGTTCGGCGGCCATTTTTTCTCTCGCTTAGCCGATTTTCGGTCGTTTAAACTGTTTGTTTTCACTTAAATGGACGTGTAAATGAACTTTTGGAGGTGCCGGATGCCCCCCCGTGCTATAAGTAAGGTTTTTATGTGTTTGTTGTGTTTATTTCTTGTGTTTGTGATGTTTTGATGCGCGGCGGTTGGAATGGGTCTTTCGCGGCCGTATTTTTTTCCGATGCGGCCGTATTTTGTTGCGATATACGCAGTTAGCTTTTACGTGTACGACGCAGTGTATTTGTTTCTAAGTCGTGCGTATGTGTGTTAAGAGCGTGTGAGGGGCCTTTTTTACTGTTTTTTTGTTAAGTCTTGCGTCTGTGTGTCTGGGTGTAAGCGGGTGTGAGGCGACTTTGATTTTTTTTTTGTTATGAAGTTATGTGTGTGTGTATGTGTGTGTTAACACAGCCGATGTTGGGATGCTCCCACCACCGCAAATGCGGACCCTCGCTTCGCGAGGATCCGCATTTGCGGGGACGTTGTTTGTTTTTTGTTGGCTGGGCGGTTGGGTTTATTCTGTTAAAAAAGTCGTGTGTGTGTATGTGTGTGTTAACACAGCCGACGTTGAGCCTCGACAACCGCAAATGCGGGCCCTCGCTTCGCGAGGACCCGCATTTGCGGCGAACTGCGTCCCTCGCTTCGCGAGGGACGCAGTTTCTTCAAGCGTGAGCAACGACTTGGGTTTTTGTTGGCTGGGCGGTTGGGTTTATTCTGTTACAAAAGTCGTGTGTGTGTATGTGTGTGTTAACACAGCCGACGTTGAGCCTCGACAACCGCAAATGCGGGCCCTCGCTTCGCGAGGACCCGCATTTGCGGCGAACTGCGTCCCTCGCTTCGCGAGGGACGCAGTTCTTGCGGGCTCGCTACGCGAGCCCGCAAGCGTGAGCCGACGTTGAGCCTCGACAACCGCAAATGCGGGCCCTCGCTTCGCGAGGACCCGCATTTGCGGCGAACTGCGTCCCTCGCTTCGCGAGGGACGCAGTTCTTGCGGGCTCGCTACGCGAGCCCGCAAGCGTGAGCAACGACTCGTACGCTCACAACTATATATGTGATATATATATATATATATATATATATATATATATAGATACACATACATACATATACATACACACATAAATATACATACACATACATACATATATACACACACACACACACACATACACATACATATCCATATACTGCAGCATTTGGGAGCCATTGACCCTCCCTGACCCTCCTGATCCTCCCTGACCCTCCTGATCCTCCCTGACCGTCCTGATCCTCCCTGACCCCCCTGATCCTCACCTTTATAGATACACATACATACATATACATACACACATAAATATACATACACATACATACATATATACACACACATACACACACATACATACACACACACACACACATACACATACATATCCATATACTGCAGCATTTGGGAGCCATTGACCCTCCCTGACCCTCCTGATCCTCCCTGACCCTCCTGATCCTACCTGACCGTCCTGATCCTCCCTGACCCCCCTGATCCTCACCTTTATAGATACACATACATACATATACATACACACATAAATATACATACACATACATACATATATACACACACATACATGCACACATACACACATACATATCCATATACTGCAGCATTTGGGAGCCCTTGACCCTCCCTGACCCTCCTGATCCTCCCTGACCCCCCTGATCCCCCTGATCCTCACCTTTCTTCTGATCTCTGCCATCTTGATCTCACCCCAGCGCTTCCTACCAGCACTCCACGTGTACTGCAGCGTTGCGTGTGTGACGTCACTAGGACGCACCGGCCGACGCGATGCTGGTAGGAAGCGCTGGAGTGAAATCAAGAGGACAGAGGCAGTTTGAAAAGGTATATTCGCCGTATAAGACGCACCAACTTTCCTCCCCCAGTTTTGGGGAAGAAAAAGTGCGTCTTATACGGCGAAAAATACGGTACATGTTTCCCCTTAAACCACTCAAGTGTTACTTTAGCTGTGTGTTTGGGGTCATTGTCCTGTTGGAAGGTGAAGCTCCGTCCTAGCCTCAAATCACGCACAGAGTGGTACAGTTTTTGCTCAAGAATATCCCTGTATTTAGCACCATCCATCTTTCTCTCAACTCTGACCAGTTTCCCAGTCCCGGCTGCTGCAAAACATCCCCACAGCATGATGCTGCCACCACCATGTTTCACTGTGGGGATGGTGTTCTTTGGGTCATGTGATTTGTTGGGTTTGTACCAGACATAGCGTTTTCTTTGATGGCCGAAAAGTACAATTTTAGTCTTATCAGACCAGAGCACCTTCCTCCATACATTTTGGGAGTCTCCCACATACCTTTTTGCAGCTCAAAATGTGCCATTTTGTTTTTTGCTGAAAGTAATGTCTTTCTTCTGGTCACTGCCATAAAGCCCAACTCTATGGAGCGTACAGCTTATTGTCATTCTATGTACAGATACTCTAGTCTCTGCTATGGAATTCTGCAGCTCCTCCAGGGTTTCCTTAGGTCTCTGTGCTCCCTCTCTGATTAATGCCCTCCTTGCCCGGTCCGTGAGTTTTGGTGGGCGGACGTTTCTTGACAGGTTTCCTGTTATGCCATGTTCTTTCCATTTGGTTATGATAGATTTGATGGTGCTCCTGGGGATCATCAAAGATTTGATTATTTTTTTATAACCTAACCCTGACTTGTACTCCTCAGCAATATTGTCCCTTACTTGTTTGGAGAGATCCTTGGTCTTCATGGCAGTGTTAGTGGTGCCTCTTAGTTAGGTGTTGCAGCCTCTGGGGCCTTCCAAAAAAGGTGTGTATATGTAGTGGCAGATCATGTGACACTTAGATTGCACACAGGTGGACATAATTTCACTAATTATGTGACTTCTGAAGGTAATTGGTAGCACCAGAGCTTTTTATGAGCTTCATAACAAAGGGGGTGAATACATACGCACATGCCAATTTTCTGTTTTCTATTTCTAAAAAATAGTTTTATGTATATTATTTTTCTAATTTCACTTCACCAATTTAGACTATTGTGTTCTGATCCATCACAAAAAAATTCAGATTAACAAAACATTGAACTTAGGGCTGTAATGTAAAACAATAGGTAAAATGTCAAGGGGGGTGAATACTTTTGCAAGGCACTGTAGATAGTCACTGATTGGCTAATATGAAGTACTGGCTGTGCAAAGGGCAGATACAGCAGGTGTTATGTTTTTTAAACAGAAGAACAGAGATTTTAAGCACTTCTTGATGAAATAAAGTACATATAAGTAATAGATACATAGATATGTTATATTTCTAGTGAAATCCAGAAAAATTCATGTCACTTTAAAGTGCAACGACGATTAAAAAGTTTAAAACCAAGGAAAAAGGTTAAACTAAAACCAGGGCTATTAAAATAAACCAGAGAATCCTAAATAATATTCAATATCTCTTCTAATACATCCTTAAATAGGAAGGATTCTAAGGTGCAAAGCCTTATCAGCGTCCACAACAAAGTTCTTAAGAATAATAATTGTATTCCTCCACCCTCCCTTAATAATCCCAGCTGTGCCACAGTTATTCAAAATCTTATTTACTGCTCTTAGTGTGGAAAGCAATATTTCAATTGGCATTAGCAAAATGTATTTAGGATAGTAGTCAAGAACTTATATAAACTGGTATAGAGTAAAGTAGGGTAGTTTAAGGGATCTATTGTGAGTGGAATTGGAGGGCGCTGAGAAGCAAGGCACTAAGGCGTCTACATGCGTGTCACCGGGAGATGCACGTGACGGTCTGCCGACACCTCAGGCGTTTCGACGTCACAAGGGACGTCTTTCTCAATGGGCAACAGAAAGGGGTGTCTATGCAAGGTTTTTATATGCAACGGTTGCTAGGACAACCGGAGAGGAATGGGAAGTATATCAAATACAAAATTAGGAGAAACAGAGCTCTTCAGAGAAATCATACACAGTTAGTCGTTCAGGTGTGTCCGACTCTCCATGACCATAAGGACCGCAGCACACCAGGCACATTTGTCAGTCACTGCCCCTCAGAGTTCCCTCAAGCTCATGTTCATTGATTCAATTACCTCATTTATCCATTTCGGTCTGTGCTGTCTCCTCTTTTTGCCTCCAATCTTAACTTTTTTGTAGCTTATCCAGATATATTAAGCTTTCCTCCCCAGAAGCAAATATCTTTTAATTTCATGGCAGTCAGTCACCATCTGCAGAGTGTTTGGAGCCCAGGAAAGTAAAACCTGTCACTTGCCTGTCTTTGTCAGTAAGTGAGATTGCTGTTTAACATTATCTTCGACTTTTTAACATTGAGCAGCAGGACAGCTTTTGCGCTCTTTTTGTTCACCATCATCAATAGATTCTTTAGTTCCTACTCAGCCATCAGAGTAGTATCATCTGCGTGTCTGAGATTGTTCATATTTCTCCCAGCAATATTGATTCCGGCTTTGGATTCATCCAGGCCAGCCTTATGCATGATGTACTCTGTGTATGTTGAATAAGTAAGATGTCACTATAAAACCCTGTCACACTTCTTTCCCAATGTTGAACCATATGATTGCCCCATTTTCGGTTCTGACCGTGGCTTCTTGGCCCAGATTCTTCAGGAGGCAGATAAGCTGGTCTGGTATCCCCATCTCAGTCAAAGCTTTAGAATAGTCTATGTAGATGTTTTTCTGGAACCCTCTTGTTTTCGCTATTATCCATCAGACATTGGCAATTTGATCTCTTGTGCCTCTTCCTCTGCGGAACCCACAACATTAGCAGATGTGTAACCCATGGAGATAAAATATTTTTAGAAAAAGCAGAATCTTTAAATAATATGTTTATGAGTAAAGGAATTTATTCTTTGTGAGAGTTGGATCATGAGAATGTGTTTTGTAATTTACAAGAGAGGTGGGACAGGACAAAATATGTAGAAGCCAGATGTGTTTTGTTAGATGATTGGATTAGATTGAAGTTGATTCCAAACACGTTGCCCCTCATACCCCCATAAGCAGGCTGTTGCATCAATGGGTGCAAACATTGCTCTCCATAAATGTAAATGCCCCTCTCACACACACACAACCTACACCAGTGCATCATGGATACCTCCAGGACATCAGTATGTAATCATATATCCAGCTCACTTGTGTAAAATGGGATTACTCACTACCTTTGATTCAGCTTGTTGAAACTTGGAATTGATAGAATATTGAAGTGACCACTTTAATACTATATTTAAAATATATACTATCTTTAAGAAATACACAAATAAGCAATATATTTTTAGAATCTAAGAAAGTTTAGAATCTAAGAAAAGAAATATGGTGTGTTACCCTTTATATTGAATTATGGTGTTGCGCAATTTACCATTATATATATATTGAATTGGTAATCCCACAGACTAATTGCTCTGGGGCCTAGATTAGGGACCACCATACCACTGTACACCATAACATTATTGCAATTTTTCTTAAATAGGTCAAAATAGACTGTGGACTGTATTAGAAGAAGAATCTTGCGCAGTTTCCAGATGCTCCCTGTAGATTAGCAAATCAAATCTGCCCTGAGAAGGTACAACACAATGGAGTTAAGCAGACACTTATTAAGAACGATTATTTTCCATATAAAACATAAACTTGATATATTGTTGCATTAATGTTGACATAAGGAGAGCATTCATATATATTTTGTTTGGAAGGAGTTTTATTTACATTAATAAACAACAATGCAGGCATTATCATATATCAGAATTTTAGACAAGACATGAATGAAATATTCATGAAAACCTTTGTATTAGTGCGTAAGGTGGAACTGTGAGTGTGCATACATGGAAAGTGCTTGTGTGAGTGCTTGTGGTTGTACTTAAGGTGGAACTGGGAGTGTGCATACATGAAAGTGGTTGTGTGAGTGCTTGTGTTAGTACTTAAGGTGGAACTGTGAGTGTGCATACATGAAAGTGGTTGTGTCAGTGCTTGTGTTAGTACTTAAGGTGGAACTATGAATGTGCATACATGAAAGTGCTTGTGTTAGTACTTAAGGTGGAACTGTGAGTGTGCATACATGAAAAGTGCTTGTGTGAGTGCTTGTGCTAGTACTTGGGGTGGAACTGTGAGTGTGCATACATGAAAGTGGTTGTGTGAGTGCTTGTGTTAGTACTTAAGGTGGAACTATTAATGTGCATACATGAAAGTGCTTGTGTGAGTGCTTGTGTTAGTACTTTAGGTGGAACTGTGAGTGTGTATACATGGAAGTGGTTGTGTGAGTGCTTGTGTTAGTACTTAAGGTGGAACTTTGAATGTGCATACATGAAAGTGCTTGTGTGAGTGCTTGTGATAGTACTTAAGGTGGAACTGTGAGTGTGCATACATGAAAAGTGCTTGAGTGCTTGTGTTAGTAATTAAGGTGGAACTTTGAGTGTGCATACAAGAAAGTGCTGGTGTGAGTGCTTGTACTTAAAGGGCCATTTACCTCCAAGAAAGTGGCTCTGCAGAACCTTGCAGAACAAGTTCGTTAGCATCTCAAAATCTATGTGCAGGTTTTAAAATAATTGTATTAGTAGAGTTGTAAGCCGCTTTTTATTGGTGTGTTTACATTTTGTGTCCGTTTCCCTCCATTCCCTCCTTCTTGACTAAACAAAGATGTGTTCGATACAGCCTATACCTGTAAGCCGAGAGCACAAGTAGAACGTCTTTAGCAGTGAGGTGCAGGCACGGAGGAGAGAGAGAAATTCATATAAAGGTCCATATTATGTGCTGGTCCTTTAACGTAGTACATCTTTTACTCATATTTTTATCCATTTTCAGGAATAAAAATGGTGCTTTAAAAAAACTGATTACAGCGGAATTCAATTTGAATTCACTGCTCTGGTGCTATGTCTTCTTAGGCGATTAAATCCCTACACAGCTGGGGAGCCAAATTCAAAGTTGCTTTTGTGTGTGCTCTCTGATCAGCAGTGATCTCACAGAAAGTGAGTTTACCAGAGAGAGCTGTATCTTTCCCAGAGGGAGCATCCTACAAAGCAGCACACGACATCCAGCCTCTATGCATGATGTCAATGCTCTGGTACACACAGCCCACCGTCACTAAAAATCATTCCCATTGACTTTAATGCACACACACACCCCTCGATCCTGATTGGTGGAAGTCACGTAGGCGGAGGGACAACACTGTGCTGTGAGGCAGAGAGGAGGCAGTCTGTGAGATGTGCAGATAGAAAATCATACATTTTTTAAGATGAGATATCTTCATCAAAAAGGCACGTATTTCAAAAATTCAAAAAGTATTTCAACCTTCCTTCATGAGATCTTTCAACTGTTGTCATCCACATTTTGCTGAATTAACTGTTCCTTTAAGGTGGAACTGTAAGCAATGCACACACAAAGGTTACTCATGTGGGTGCCTTTGTTAGTACTTAAGGTGGAACTGTGAGCATGCATACAAGAAAATGCTTGTGTGAGTGCTTGCGTTAGTACATAAGGTGGAACGTGAGTGCGCATACATGAAAGTGCTTTTGTGAGTGCTTGTGTTAGTACTTAAGGTGGAACTGTGAGTGTGCATACAAGAAAGTGATTGTGAGCGGTGAGAGCGTGTGTTTAAATGTGCTTGTGAGTGCGACCATTAGAATGCATAAAAATAGCAGTGATTGAATCTTATAAATGAGTGTGTGTGAGTGTATTTGTGCACACATCAATTTTGATGTGTGTGTGTGTGCGTGAGTGGGAGTGAGTGTGTTCAATATAGAGAAAAAATGTGCACATGTGAGAGTGGGAGGGAGACTTGTGATTACACTGCAGTCATAATATGGGCTCTTCACCATCAGATAGAGTGTGGAAAATCATGTGGAAATCTGGTTTATTTTCTTTTAATTGGTCAAGAATTGACTTACAGATCGTCATTTTTATATATTGCTTGCATAGCCCTAAAGTCCCCCCTTAAGAATCTGCATAGACTATAATTGTCACACTTATTCTATTGGATTTATTATTGTTTTACTTCTTTTTTCCACATTAATATTTTTTTTATTTAGTTAAAATAATTATTTTAAAAAGATTACAACTCTTTTATCTATATCTTATATATTTTCTATTCATTGTATAAAAAATAAAATGTCTTAAGCTAAAAATAAAAGCGAAAAAATAACCAAATTTTTTTGAAACACAGTGTGCCAGTTCATTGTATTCAGCCAAAAAAACTTAAATGGAAACTTTGGGATTTATGATATATTTTAAAAGAAAATAGAAATGACTATTTACTAAAAAATTGAGTTGTCAAGGAGAGAAAGCAAATTTAGGACTACTACTTGTACTTACCAGTAAACCACATGCTTTCTAGTGGCGGAAAAAGAACAATATACATTATTGATTCTTCCAGCACAGGAGGGGTCAGATGGGCATACATGTACAAAGGAGCTATTGTTGTTAGCAGTTACATGGTGCTCTACAGTTGGAGGCAGTTACATTTTTTTTAAAATATATTTTTATTGTAATTAAAACAAAATACAAATAATTAACATTTATGTTGCAGATATGCATAAATATAGAAATTTCTTTGTTCTTTTATATAATTTTTCAAACTATTAACAGTGATAAATAAAAAAACAAAACAAAAATGAGGGGTGAGAGGAATAGTGGGATAATTTAAGAAATTATTTGCTTCCTTCAAAGTTATTTAGGTTATTATGTTATTAACTTATTTAATTTTGCCTATTCTCAGTGTCCACATGTCCAACAGGAAATCCATTTTTAAAATGTTTCATCTACAACTGCTGATATCATGTAGATTGTGTGTGTATGTATATATATATATATATATATATATATATATATATATATACATACACACCGTATATACTCGAGTATAAGCCGACCCGAGTATAAGCCGAGGCACCTATTTTACCACAAAATACTGGGTAAAATGAGTAACTCGAGTATAAGCCGAGGGTGGGAAATGTGCTGCCCTCTGTGTCCCCCCTCTCTCTTCCGTGTGTCTCTTCCCCCCTCTCCCTTCCGTGTGTCTCTTCCCCCCTCCCTTATCACCTTCCTCAACCCCCCTCCTCATCCTCAACCTCCCTCCTCATCCTCCCTCCTCATCCTCAACCCCCTCCTCATCCTCCCTCCTCATTCTCAACCTCCCTCCTCAACCCCCTCATCCTCAACCCCCTCCTCAACCCCCCCATCCTCTACCCCCTCCTCAACTCCCCCATCCTCTACACCCTCCTCAACCGCAACCACCGTCCTCATCCTCAACCACCTCCTCAACCCCCCTCCTCATCCTCAACCTCCCTCCTCATCCTCAAACTCCCTCCTCATCCTCCCTCCTCAACGCCCCATCCTCAACCCCCCCATTCTCAACATCCCTCCTCAACCTCCCTCCTCATTCTAAACCCCCCTAAATACCTCCCCCTCTCCCCTCACTTACCTGCTTCTGCTCCGGCCTCCGCTCCTTCTTGACCCGGCGCGCATGTGACGTCACATGCGCGCCACGTCATTAGCATATACCGGGTGCCGGCACCCGGTATATGCTAATGACGTGACGTCACATGCGCGCCACGTCATTAGCATTTAACGGGTGCCGGCACCCGGTATATGCTAATGATGTGGCGCGCATGTGGCGTCACATGCGCGCCGGGTCAAGAAGGAGCGGAGGCCGGAGCAGAAGCAGGTAAGTGAGGGTAAAGGGAGAGGGGGAGGTATTTAGGGGGGTTTAGAATTAGATGGGGGGGTTGAGGATGAGGAGGGGGGAGGGAAAGAGACACATGTGGTTAGAGAGACACAGGGGAGTAGAGAGACACGGGGGGGGGGGGGTAGAGAGACACGGGGGGGGGGGTTAGAGAGACACGGGGGGGAGAGTGACTCCAGTTTAAGCTGAGGGGGCCCTTTTTAGCCTTAAATATATATTTTTAATATATATATTCTTCTATTGTGGATTTATCTGATTTCTGAGCACTACGGAATCTGTTGGCGCATTACAAATAAACAATAATAATAATAATTTCCAATTTTTAGTAATGATAATTATAGTTTAGGCAGTTAGAATTTTATTTATATTTCAAACAACAGTATAGAAAGCTATAAGGGCCAGGTTAAGGTGAGGGATGGTAGTATGGACGTTTATATATGGATGGCATATTAGTTGCAGTAATGTAGTACACTGTATTATTATGCTCAATATCATAAATTGTGAACCTGCAGGTAGGTCATGATTTAGGTTTAACACTGTGATAGCATGAGGCAATTAATATTCAACAGTCCTATATTCACATGCCTAAATTATGGCCTGTCTGGGAGTCCTTGAGGAGAGTGTTGGAAATCAATATGGCAGTGCCTGAACCAGTATGTGTTGCATAATTGGATATGGAAGTGGAAAGTTGTATGATGGCTAGCGGGGTTCCCTAGTGGTCTAGTGGGCAGGATTTGGTGCTTTCACCTCTGTGACCTGAGTTCGAACCAAGAGGTCACACCACCCTGAAGCCATGCAGGTTAGTACTTGGATTGGAGGCCACCTAGGAATACCAAGAGTTGTATGCTGTGGCCCACTCAAGATGGAACTGGTAACCCATTTCAGGATCTCTGCCATGAATTCCAAGTGGATCGTCATTGTGTGTTGCGGTCCATGAGGTCACGGAGAGTCGGACACGATAAAATGACGCACACACAATGGCTAGTAAAGTAGTAGTTATGAGGTTATCTATAATGTTGGGATGGTGAGAGGAGGTTAGGAGAGAAGTGGACGTTTGGTGGAGTGCAACATCATACTGATTGGAAGTCTTATAGGGATTTACAGAGAGGTGCATCCAATGAGGATCAGTGGGTGAGGAAGTCCAATTCTGCAAAAACACTTGTCTATTATCAACTTTCCTTGAAATAAAATTACTTTTCTGGTTTTCTATTAGTATAAATATTTTACTGTACTGTGCTTTGGGATTTAGTTGGTAATTTATTTTGCGCACAAATTACTGTTCATATTTATTGTGGTTTCCCTGCTGAATTATATCTGTGCAGATCTAAATCTCTTTACAGAAATATTTATTAGTTGACATGTAATGTTACTACAGCAACAACTTATCTGATCACCACAGGATATGGAGGAATTTAATAAAAGATTAGTGCCTCGCTATAGGCATCACAAATCTGACTGATAGTTAAAGTTTGTGATCCAAGGCTACTTTATTGTATCAAATTTAATGGCATATAAACTGCACCTAAGCCACTGGTTTATTCATGGTATGAAAAAAAAAACATTAGAGGCATATGGAAAATATGTTTGTAAGTAGTGCTTCTATTAAGCAGCCCTTGGAAATTAGGAGTTTCAAAAAATATGTGAGCCTAGTCACATAGGAATTGGATAATTAGGAATTGCAAGGTTCCGTCATGCCCAACTCTCTCCCAACTCTCTGTGACCTCATAGACCGTAACACACTTGGGAAAGCTGTATATGTTTTTAAAATTAATCAAAAAATTACTTGACGTTGCTGCAAAAGCTGCTGGATAGTTAATAAGGAAGGAGTGTTGGCCATACAGCCAGTGAGCTGCTCAATGTGATAAGTCAGTCAAATGAATGGAGGCATTATTTATACAATTTGCACTAAAGAGGAGAAATGATGTTCTGCAAGGGTTTGCAAGCAGTGGATACTGTGTACATGTGTATCAGGGGAATAACTGTCTATGATTGTCTGTTCAATGTAGAGCCTGTACAATATTCTTATATCCATGTCCTACAGCTTATACCTATTCTCTGTCTGTATTTGTACCCCAAACTAATACATACAAATGGTCTGCCATTAAGCTAGCTAGCTACATGATTCAAGATTAATGTATGAAGCTAAAAAGTAGGGACCAATCCTGTTTTATGTGCGCATTTGTTGCAGCGCTAGAAGCGTTCCGCCGCCTTTAGGAATGTGGGCGAGTTCCCGTCCCCATCAAGTTGTGATGAGCTACTAGGCCCGGTAAGTGGTTAGGGGTTTTGGGTTAGGAGGTTAGGGGGTTGGGGTTAGGAAGTGAGGTTTAGGGGGTTAGGGTGAGAGGTTTAGTGTTAGAGGGTTAGGGTTAGGAAGTGAGGGTTAGGGGGTTAGGGTTAGGAAGTGAGGTTTAGGGGGTTAGGGTTAGAGAGTTAGGGGGCTAGGAAGGGAGGTTTAGGGGTTTAGGGTTAGGAAGTGAGTGTTAGGGGGTTAGGGGGTTGGGGTGTACTACCTAGTTTTCACAGCTAGATGGTGATGCAAACGTGGCCCAGTTCCTACAGTCCTCGTCGGCGCGCTGCAACAAATGTGCGCATAAAACAGGATAGATCCAACAGTAGCAAGGGTATCTTTCAACCATGCATGGCAATTTTAAGTAATGCAACTGCCCAGCTTCTTCATATATATGCAGTTCATGATGGGATTCAAGCACTCAGCAAGACCTAAATAAAATGCCTCTGAGCCCTTTAATTCATTCAGGGAAAACACCTTTTAAACATGCCTTTTAGATAAGGAAAAGCTTGTGATTCAGTGGCTCTTTAATCATTAATCATTTAGACAAGACTGTATTTTTTTACATTTAAAAACGAATTTTGCCCTTATTGAGTCAAGATATTCAAAACAGGACATTGTAAATTGAGGACTTCACTGGTTCTTTAATTTAATTGATTGTACCTAATAACTGTATTTGTTGCATAGACTAACCTGTTGATTTTCCATAACACTCTGTATATTATAACATTAATTCTGGATGTAGTGTTTGGCTTAATTAACTAGGAAAACAAGCTGTTTAAATCTTTATATCATTTTACAAATTCCTGGCTAGCCAGTCAGGACAGAAATCGCATTAGTACTCTCCACATGCCAGAAAGGTTGCTTAATTCATTTTTGACAGTGCATACAAATTAGTGTGTTATCTGCTGAGAATAAACAAGACAATATTTTTCATTTGATTATTTTCTTCTTCTTTACAAGAGACTCACGTATCTCTTTTTAATTGCTCAGATATAAACTTGCTTAATTAAATGACTGCAAAAAATACTTATTAGCTTTTTTAAGGTAAGGAAAGAAAACTTACATGGTCAGATGGACACCTTAAAACTATCAAGCATATTCTACTAAAACTCACCATGACCGTATCAAGCCTCTGAGAACCATTGGTAAGGTTGATTTATATTGATGCGAAGTTTCAGTTATCTTCTGCACTGTATGCCCATACCAGAATTATGGCCATATTCAATTGGAAGCCCGCAACTCGATCGCAGACAGCCGAATGTCTGCGGGTTTGTTGCGGGCTCCCGTTGGTCTCCGATTGCGATGCTATTCAGTTGCTCAAGGCCGCAAGTTACTGTCCCAAAGCCAAAACCGTAAACCATGCACTGGTTCGGAGCACTTCAGGGCGGGAACATGATCAATTCAGCAAGCCCGTAACCGCCCATTTTGAATTAGCCAATAGAAAATGAGACTGTCATAAGTAGGGCAGTAAAACATGGAGGTTAGATGTCAATCAGTTAGGTTTGGGGGTCCGATATGCAATCAGACTCACAAATCCCCAAAATAAAGAATTATGAAAATGAATGCCAACACTGTTCTAGTCCATGTTGGTGGCCTGATATGTATTAACTCATTGATACCCGAGATCGATTTAACCCTGAAATGACGCATAAAAATAAAGTCAAATTCCTGCCGATTTGCGGGCTTGAGACTGTTGTTCAATTAATTCTAATGTCTATCATAACTTTCCACGTTATTTACAGTGCAGTATTGATTTTTATTTGCATTTACAGTGCTATGAATATGCATTTTAATTCCCTTGCTGGTTCTCTCTAGCACTCATAGAATTTTCTCCTTCAATTTCCATTTTTCGGGTGTGAAAACATTTACGGGCTTGGGGAAATCGAGCAATTAAATAACGATTTGCGATTGTAACCTTTGTGAAAGTGAGAGATCAAAGGCTTCTGGAGGCTTTAAATTACAGGTTTAACCATCTCCATTTTCTCAAGCCCGTAACTAGGAAGCCATTCGGAGCCCACAAAAACACGTCAATTGAATAGCAAAATTGTGTGTTAGACTTAATTTGCGAGCTAGAGCTATGCGTCTAATAGAGTATCGATTTTGTGTAACTTATTTAGAGCTCATAATATTTGAGCTGTGCTAAAACCAAGCTGGAATTTGCAGGTTTGGCTGGGCCATCGTGATTACGGGCGGGTAACTCATAACCGGATTGCGAGTAGCTAATAGAATATGTGGCAATATTAAGAGCAGAGTTTTAAGTGTGTGTAATTTTACGAATTGGCGAAAAGAATAGGGCCCATAGTTTTTGCCTTATACTTAACCCATGTTTAGCGCTATGGAATATGTTGGCGTGTTACAAATAAAGGATAATAATGTATGACATTGCAATACCTAAAAACTGGAACGTTGTGTTTGTGGGGGCCTGGCTGTTACATTTGTACTGGGCCGCAGGGTTTTTGATGACAGTCCGGCCCCGGAGTTTAAAAGAAAATACACAAAAGTAAAGCGCACATGCTCTATACTTCTAGAATGTATTAAAGCATTTTAAGTATCACATATAATAGTTGTGAGCAGGCGGGTTGTTGCTAACACTGCGGGCTCGCAACTGCGGACCTCGCAAAATTTACGGACTTACGACACAAAAATACGAGACGCGTTACGACCTCGCAAAAATACGACCTTACCGCCCGAAACATGAAAAACACAATAAATACACACAACAAATACAGAAAAGCTTACCTACAGCAAGGGGGGGCACCCAGGACCACGAAAACTGAAGTTACACCTCAATTTAACCCAATAAAAGAGTTTAGACACCCGAAAATCCCCTAAGCATGAGAAAAAATGTCCGCCGACAAAAAGGAAAATGAGGCTACAGGACTCTAAAGACGCAAAACACCACCAAACACCTACAGATTTTCTGAAAAAAGACGTACGAGATCCGAAAACAAGGACGCAACCCGCGCGACCCGAAAAACATTAGAAACACAATAAATACACACAACAAACAGAGTGCGAGGCTCGCAATGAGCGCCGGAGGATCTTAAAACACCAACAAAATTAATTTCGCACACAAACAACATTACCTGCCTTACAATCTTATTGCCGTCATTTTTTTACGGGCAAGTCGCTAGTCTTTAATAAAACATGGCAATATGTTTCCTCACCCTCCAGTGCCAGATAATTCGGTGTCGATAATTCGATCCAAATATATAAATGAAATTGAAGTTAAGGCCCAGAATCTAATTATTTTTACAGATACACAAATAATTATTTTAATGTATTGGAAAGAATACAGTATATAGTGTAGATGATCCAGGAAATGGTTCAGTCTTTGGAAGGTTTTACAAAAATGTGCATTAAAAATAATAATCCACTCAAGGTCCAGAACAAAACAGACCTGAGGTCCTGACTCTGAGCCAGGTTGACATATTGCCTGTTGTATTTAAGGTATATCTAAGTTTCCCTGTTCTTACTTTTTTCTAATCTATCACATGCTGCTTATATCAGAAACACACATTACATTAATTCATTCTATACACACACAGATTTATTTTATCTAAAAATGAAATGTGTTTTCCACACCCCCATAGGCTTACAATTTGAGTATGTTTTTTAACCCTATACTATCCTACAAGCCAACAGCAGCACAATGCAGAAATCCACATAGCTATGTCTTGGTTCCTACTTGCTTCCTTGTGCGGGGGACTACACATTCCATGTTGCCTTGCTGCACAAACTGACTTCACAGATCTGTGGTTGGCAAAAACAAATTATGAATTTATGCTAATTTTAGCAGGGGTGTTAACTCTCAACATGAACTGCTTGCAAACTCAAGAGATTTAGCAAACTTTAAGATAAGTTTAATAATGTTTATTTTGGTACTTTTTCATGCAAAAATATGTTTCATATACTTCTGATTCTCCTCTATCAGATGCATTCATAATGCAATTCCAGCTGTGGCCATGAGATGGCAGTGCTATCTAAGACACCAGCTTTCAGCTTTTCTGTGCCTGGCTATTGGAAAAAAAAATCTGTCTGCATGATATAATTCCTGATTATAAAGTTATTTGTGTATTTATAAGTGCTTACTTTGTTTCTTTTAGCGATATGGAACTTTAAAAGCAATGGAGTAACACAGATTTCACTTCAGATTGGAGATGTGGTCCATATTGTGGAGTCTTGCGAAGGTAAGCAAAACTGAAGTTTGAGTCTCAGAACATTTTTCACAGTTTCTCCATTAGACTGCCAAATTTCTTTTGAATTGCAATTAATCGAGATTGCAGAGCCAAGAAGTTTGCAATTGGAAACAGCCACATCTGTTACATAAATGCTTGCTGTATTAATGCATTTAAACTCACATGGCAATTTGTGGAAATTATATGTCAACATTTAGACACAGTTTAATAGTAAGTTAGAAATATTGCAGTGTTGTCAAGAATATTGTAGAAGTTATTTAGGAAGAACAACTGCCGGAAAATTAATTTGGAACATAGTCTGGTTATATTATGTTCAAAAACCCAGCAAGTCTTAAAAATATCAGTTTAAACAATATTCCACTTGATCAGATGTTTTCTTGTATTAATACATCATTAAAATAAAGTGATAACACTGCTTACTCATGAACCTGTATATCAATTTACTTTTATTTAATTTATTTTATTAAGAATTGATAAGCTCTATTTTTAATCAAAAAAATAGTCTGCCCACTGCAGAGTATGCAGACATAGAATCTGTAGTACTGGGTGTACAGTGTCTCATACTAACCAATCAGTGACCATCTCTCAGCAACATTCTGCAACTTGCTGCTGAGACGTGGTCACTGATAGGCTACGACTGTACATTGCACATACAGTCATACAGAGTCTGTGTCTGCATACTCTGCAGGGGGCAGTTCCATACAGGGACTACTTGTTTAATTTTAGGCAGTGAAAACAGAGTTTAAGAACTTCTTAATAAAATAAATTACATAAATGCAAATAGATATGGAGGTATGTTATATACCTACTACAATCCAGGAACCTTTCATATCACTTTAAAGGTATTTTTTTTCATTGAATAAAAAAACTTGATAATGGACAAAATAAACGCAACAGTAACATTTCTCATTTTTAGATGTAATTATGCTTTACTGCAGTCAGTCTTCCATTTTCTTTACTGAATCTGCCTCTTGCTGCTTCTGTTTAAACAGGATGGGCCTCATTCAATTGCTTCACTAACTTAAAACGTATGTAAAAAAATATGCTTTGTGCTTATATAGAGCCCCTTTTGATTGGCCAAATCACATTTGAATGAGGCCCTAAGAATGTAGCACTTCAGTGGTCATTTACAGTAGTTAGCCTTGGTAAGAATTGCCTAATTAGTTCTGACTGAGAGGCAGCCAGTGCAGAACATTATACACAAGCTGATATAATCTATGTAAGCTGTTCTGCAACTTCTTTTGACCTGTGTCAAAACAGCACCCGCCTATTAATGACCTTATAAGAGACAGTTTGCATGAAGATAATGCTTAAATTAAACTAAATTATTGACCATTAACTGTTTAATAATTAGACAATAATTGTATTGACAACCATTGGCTAGTTCACATATATACCTCCAGCTGCTAGGAGATTAAGTGCTCTTTAGGGTGTGAAAGAGCACATGGTTGAACGTTAAAATAAACTATTTTTTAAATAATGGTCATAACAGCTAAAAATTCTAAAGTTTTAAGTCTGTATACAAACACAGTATATCCTGCCTACTGGCAGTTTCATGAATAATAAAAGATAGCTGAGCTGCAGAGTGAGGGCAGTGATTGATAGCAGCTTTCCCCTGAACTCAGGAATGCCCTGAAAGGTTAATCCACAACTAACCCGGTAATTCCAGCACTCCATGCTCTGCACAGATTGATTTGTTAAGGGTTAACTCTATGTTTTCTTTTGCTCACTACACGGAGCCGCGGGTCTGGCAGTGGGCAGTCAGTGACACATGTAAATACAGATTTTACTTTATTGAATTCTCAGTGAAAAATGCATGCATTACTAAAATATAAGGATTCAACATGCTTTTAGGAGATCTTTACTGTGGTATGCTTCAAATTGTGCTGAATTAAGTGACCCTTTAATAAAAGCAGGTGCATATCTGTCACACTCATATACAATATAATGCACATGAAAATCTGTACGCCTGGACCTCGTTGGGTAAGGTGGACAGTTATATGGAAATATGTACTGCTGATGGTCACTTACCAGAAACACATTTTGGACAGCAGATTTTTTTGAATGATGAAATTGACCTCCATTATATTGGTTTCCACTGGGAGGTAATTCCATAAATCTACAACTTCTGTAAATGATTTATTCACATTTTTCCCTGAGCAGACTATTTTCCAGCTCCATATTATTACCTCATTTTTCTTTCTCTCCCCCTCTATAAACTGCTGAATCTTCAATATACTGCATTTGAAAGTTTATATAATTTCCCCCTCTGCCGTCTCCTCCAGGCTGTTTCAGTTGAAACTATATTAAGAAAGTGTACAATATATTTTATATTGAGCATTTGTGTCCACCCTGCACAATTAAACTCAGCTTTGCCATTAATAAAGAGGAATTAATCCTTTTTCTAGTATTTTTACAAACAATCACTTTAATAATGTAAAATGGACCAAAACAACAGAGATTAACATCTCAAGTAAATATATGAAATATCTTTTTTAACTTACTCAAATATATAGTTTTTCTTATTTGGACCATATATACTAAAGGGGATGGTTTAGAGAGTATATATATTATATTTATTATATATGTTATCTAGGATAAAATAGGAATTGAGAGGCTCTCAAGGATTTCTTCAGTATTTCATCTTTTAGTAGCTCAAAGTCCAAAATTTGCTTTGTAAGTTTAGATGTCATATGTAAAAACAATGTGGATTAAATAATGAACTATTTTAGACAATTATGTCATAGTGAAGAAAGCCATTATTTTGTACATCTACCTGGGTTGTCATTGAGAAGGTCATGTTGAAAGCAAATTTAGGGCCTCATCCAATTGCCTACTTCGTAAAGTTACAATAGTAAAAGGTGGTTAGCTATTCAGTTGACCCTCGTAATACGATTTTGAGTGTGATACTCGCAATATCTGGTAATAAGCCTGACTCTATAATAACAACAAACTTTCCCATTGCTTTTCTGACATCAGTAATATTACAAGCTTTTTTACTAAATCACTATTCAGTTGGAACGTTCCCAAAATTACTTATGACTCGCAGCTCGTAATGTTACTGATTTTGCCTAATTTACATGTACTAAATAGCAACTGCAAAGGCATAAACATGCTGCTTTCCCAATCCCTGCTCAAACCAGATTGCCCCTTTCCCTGTTCACTCCTGATCACCCAGTTTCCAGATGACATCTGATCACCCATACACATAATCATATTGAGACCCCCATGGCACCTTAAATATACACCTGTGCCCCGGGGGTCCTTAAAGGACCCTTCTGGCATACAGAATTAACCTCCAATGGCTTCTGTGTTTTTAAAAACTAACCCTTGCCACAGACCTCTGCAGCACCTAAACATTAAGCCCATTTCATGGGGGTCCTTAAAGGACCCCTATGGTACCTATGGTATTACTCATAATACCCATATACCATGGGGATCTATATAGACCCCCATCATGTGGAGTTAATGTTTAGATGCCGTGGAGATTCTTTAAGGACCCCCCATGGCATGGGGTGCATATTTAAGATGCCATGGGGGTCTCAATAGACCCCCATGGTTATGCATATGTATGTGAGCGAGGGCAGGGCCAATCTCCGGGGATTCCCTTCAGGGCATGTATGAAGGGAATCATTGGGGATTCTCATTGGTGGTAGTGGGATTTGAGCAACATAACGTTGCTGCTTCTTTTTTTTGATTCTTGTATTTAGTAGTGCATACATTTTCCGAAGAATTGATCGGCAGCTTATCCGTATCCAAGTTCTAGTATCTAGTTATAGTACAGTTGAAAAAACACCATAGTGCCACCCACACTACAGCCTCACTTTATTTAAGTGTTAAAGGGACATGGAAGTAATGTCCTTCTTTGTTGCATCAGAAAGAAGGTATTTTTTAAATATCTCACAGTGTGATTTTATCATTTCACACAAGGCTGTCAGCACAATAAATTGATTTGGAGGCTTAAAAGGATATGTAAGTGAGCTGGATTATGAATGCATCTGATAGAGGATAATTAGTAGTGTATGAAAGCATGTGTTATATAGAAAAGTTCAGTTTACTTACAAAGTTATTTGCAGAAAAGTAAAATCCAGCTAGGCACACCCACAGGATGCTTACATAAGCCGGGTACACACAGGCAATACAGCAGTATACCCACAGGAAATACAGCAAGATACATATTTTGACCTTACTGGTACAGAGGACAGGAAGTAACTGTTGCAATTATTGTACTGAGCGCACCAGAAGCCACTGAGGTGAAGAATGTATTAGCCTGATTCTGAATTTAAATGTTATGCTAATTTAGGTGGAGCTTTTTAGGGGTGTACACAATCAAATTCCAAAAAACATAGGACATTTTGATAACTTCAGCGTAAGCTAATTAATGTTTATTTTGGGATATTTTCATGAAAAACAATGTTTTCATACACTACTAATTCTCCTATATCCGATGCATTCATAATCCAGCTCACTTACATATCCTTTTAACTGCTCTAGGGGCTTGCCCCTGTCAATAAGCTGAGATATAGCAATATGAGTCATATCCGTCAGTCAATGAGACCAACATACTACAGTATGCTCTGTTTAAACAGGTTTCACAAAATAAACAATATTTGTAATATTTAAAACATGCTTTTTTTTTTAAATGCCTGACAAAAATTGCATTCTAGTCCCTTTTTTAGTGAATTAAAGGCAGTATGTAATATTATTTTTTCTAAGAACATTCTTCCCCATTTCAAGAGTAGTTCTTCAGTATGTCACTGGCCCTTTAAAAGCACTTAAAACTCCACTGAACCAATTTAATGTGGAAATGACATTGCCATAACATTATTACTCTCTAATGCGGACTCACAGGCAGGCGTGGGGACAGGTAAGTGTTTATTGAGGAATAGAAATGATAAAAGCAAATTGCGTTTCCATAGATCGCAAGATATGAAGAAAATGTAGTAGCTCACAAATAAAATATATTGCTAATAACACTGATTATATTAAACCTATAAATCTGGAAAGTGATACAGCTGACATACTGTAGGTCAAAAGAATAGACTCGAACTGCACAAGAGAAAACACAAATGCAAATATTGTAGGTTTAGTACTTGAAACATAAAGGGCCACTGAAGTACAAATCCCTCAGCTATGAAGGGCAAGTGAAACTATATATATTTCTTTCCCGAGCCATGCACATATTGCTCAATGAGGTGTATTCTTGTAAACTGATGACCTTTCCATTAAAGCTAATGAGAGCACTGGTAATTGTATATGCCACATGGTGCAGATAAATGTCTAGTGTATTCAAAATCTCCTCACATCTCAAGAAGTAGATCATTGGAAACTAAAATGGTAAATTCCACAGCAGCATAATTGCATATAGAAGTAATACATTAGAGGCCTTATTATTATTATTTTTCTAAAATCATATTGCTTATTTTCAAATGTAGTTCTTTAAAAGCGTTCATTTTTTATTTTTGCTTTAAAGGACCAATGTAGTCATATTTTTAAAGCATACTCTATAATAATAAAGAACCACTGCAGTCTATTTTTGAATAAAAAAACATAATCCAACTTTTTACATTATTAACTTTTATATGCAGTTATTCTTTTTGACCTGGTTTAGTCTGATAGTTTCTCAGGAAGGTGTATCCTAAACTAATGAGCTGTCAATAGTACTGTAGAAAGCAAATATAAGCTTTCTCTGCATTTAAAGTCATCTATCGGCAGAAAACAAGATGGTAGATTCTACTGGTCATTATTGAATATACGAGGTAATAAGTTAGGCTGTATTGTTTTATTACATTCTAAATTATTTCCCTCAATTTTCATGTGTAGTTCTTCAAAAGAAATGTATTAATTTATGATTACATTGTTCCTTTATATAGCAGGTAAACCAAATAAATATGTATGTTCTCATAAAGAAAATAGATTTACAAAATAACACCTTAAATGTAGTGAAATAAGCAAATGGGAAGATATTTTTGTTGATGTCTCCTATTTAGACCAGCTGAAGACATCATGTTTGACCCGTTGTAAATCGGTATTACTTATTTATTTATTATAGAATCTTTGTGTACCATGTGGAAAGAGTGTCTGGCACTGACCACTTGCCTGTTTAATTAATTTGTAAAATAAAGTGTTAAATAAATCTGCTTGCTTTAAAATATTGCTATCTATCTATCTATCTATCTATCTATCTGTCTATCTATCTATCTATCTATCTATCTATCTATCTATCTATCTAACTATTTAATGTTGAAAAATAAATAGTTACATTGACCCCCTGCTGCGGTCATTAATCAAACTATTACTTTAAAAAATATACTTGCTTCAAAAGGGCAGGTTAAAGACAGTTTCCAAACTCCCTAAAAGTAGTTATAAACTATTCAAGACCCACCTACTAACATATTTTTTTGTATTTGTTGCCTGGGACAACAAAAAACAGGAAGTTAATGGGTGGAGATTGATGTCAACATCCTACTTGGGCTCACAGCTTAATCAGAGCACAAGGAGAGACATCACAGACAAGGAGAGGCTACATATCCCAGGCTGTTTTGCAACACAGGAACCTCAGAGTTTGATGCAAATGTTTCAGCTAACCTCTGCTTTCTCTTGATTGGCCAAAACAGATTATGAATTTAATGCTAATATTAGCAGGGATTTTCAGGGGTAGCAACTAACAAAAGCCTCAGCTTGCCAACTGAAAAGATTTAGCAAACATCAGAGTGAGTTTGTAAATGTGTATTTTGGTATTTTTGCATTCAAAAAAATGTTTGAACACACTACTGATTCTCCTCTATTAGATATTCATGACCCAGGAAACTTAGATATGCCTTTAAGTATTTAAATGTTAGTGAAATTCAAACTTTCACACAAAGGGGAACTATGGTCAGTTTAAAAGTTTTCTATAAAATAATTTGGCTTTGCCATCTAATTTGCATTATATTCTAAGAAGGAGAGATAGAGCACAGCAAGCATTTTAATTTTACTATTTGAAGACATCATGTTCTGTTTAATTTTCAGATTGGTACAAAGGATATCTGCTAAAACAGAGGACAAACGAGGTAAGACTAAATTGCTTTCTATCTTTCATATGATTTATAAGTCTCCTCCCAGAGGAAATGATTGTGAACTGTGAGATGACCGCTAGTATTTATTCTTTAGCACATATTCCTATGTGAATCCAAAAATAAATAAATGAGTCTTATTCAATGGAATTGTCTTTTTTATCTGTCCTTATAATAGATTATTTTTTTACCAATAAAATCTTAATCTCTCTAATTAATCATTTAGTTGATTCCACTTGTAATTCAATTATTATAGCAGATTTCTAAATAGGACATGGTAAAATGCTAATACAGTAAATACAGTTATAAAAAGGATATTGAAAAGATACAAAATAGCTTCCTATATTGTAATGATTTGTATTTATTATAGTAGGAAATTAATCAAACACGTTTTAATAAGGTAAGCTGAATAACTTGCTAATTTCCTGCTTCTGAGAAAAATAGGTAATTATTTTTTTTCTTATATAGCTAGAATAATTAATAACAAAATACCAATTTAGTTTACAATTTTTACACAGGAAATATATTAAAATATCCTTCTTAAAAATCTCATTGACATTTCCTATACCACTTACTGGATGAAGAGTTGTCTTAAATGTATAAAATAGGTGTAGTATAGTAATTCTGTAGTATAGTAATCCCGGTTTATTGACCTCTGTAGTTTAGTACAGTAATTCCCTGTTTATCACTGTAGATAGGTTCCGGCATTAGGAGTGTTAAGCGAAACAGCGCTAAACAGGGTCATTTTAACATAGGGTAGATAGGGATAGGGGAACTCTTGAAAAAAAAAAGACACAAAACTAGAATTTTCAAAATGTTTAACTTTATATTAACTTTGAAAAAACTGCAAACATAAAAAACAGAATAAAAAAATAAAAAATGTAAAGAATCAGCACACAAAAACTAAACAGTCCACTTTAAGTAGCAGATGTGGAAGCTTCAGGCTCATCCTCCAACATGGCTTTTTTTTCTGCGGTCATCCAGCAGATGCTGGTAGCACAATTATCCATAAGGTCATGGATGGACCACAAAATGTTGCTGAGGAACTCAGTGGAAAGTTACTTTCGTACCTCAGAATCACTCATCTCCTAGGTTTCCTCATAGTTACGGCAGTTGTTGAAGGTCCTTGTTGGTCAGGCTCTTGCCTGAAGCTTGTACTTTTTCAGAAATCCACCATGGATTGTTCGTCCTTGCTGTCTGTCTGGTGAATAAGCTGGCAGAATGTTTGGAGAAAATAGTAGGCTTTGAAGGTTGCAATGACCCTCTGATCCACTGGCTGGATGAGTGAAGTAGTATTGGGTGGCATGAACTCTACTTCCTCTGCAATGCATCAATCAATCTCAGCCAAGTTTATAGGGTGGCTTGGAGCATTGCTCATTAACAGGAGCGCTTTAGCCTCAAGTCCTTTATGCCTGCAGTAGCCCTGAAGATGTCCATGGTGATCCAGGGTTTCCGGTTGAATTGACAAATGACCTTTAAAGTGAATTTAGGAATGCCCTTCATGGCTTGATGTTAAAGTATTTTTTATTTTTAAAAAGAAAAGAAAATACAATATTTAAGAATTCTTTGTCTATTTAATGTAATTACACTGCAGTGGAGTGTAATGCTATAGAAATTGTGTCTTTTTCTTTGTGTTTTTAGATGTTTGTAACTTACATCTTTATAGCAAGTAACTTAGAAACTATGGAAATAATATTGTGATATAAAGATTCTTTACTTTACATATCTAAGTTGCTCCCACTAGGTACTCTTTTCCAATGGTCCTCTTTAACAATTGATGTTAACGTCGCCACTGGCGTTCCCAACCAGAAAAAGGGTTGGGCGGGCTTTAGCTGCTTTAAACTCTGGTGGTCGATTCTGCTCACGGGATATGAAGGAACGACTTGGCATTTGCTTCCAGTACAGTCCTGTCTCATCGACGATGAAGACCAGTTCTGTTGAATTGTTGCCTCTTCCCACAATGTTCTTCAAAGTGGCTTCCGTATCAATGTTTGCTGCTTTTCCCGTGACTTTTATGTTGAAGATGTTGTTCCTCTTCTTGAAACGGTTGAATCAACCTCCGCGGGTTAAGAAGCTTTCTGTTACATCTGGTGCGGGCTCTGGATATGATGGCCTGGCTGAGAGGCCTGTTGCGCTCTAGTTTGTTGTTAATCCCCAAAAAATATGAGCTTTACTTTTAAATGAATTAAAGTGGTCCTGTAAGACTTCCCTCTGTGATTGGCTACAATAAACACACAGAGTTTAGAGTGTACCAAAGGGAGGTACTTGTAGCTAAAAAAACTTTGGTTTTGCACAGGGGTTAAAAGTAAAGGTAACTGCAAAAAGAGTAGTTTGTTTAAAATCTTATATGAACATTAGGAAAATCTAGAATTCTGGTATCTTGATCACAATAAAAGTCAATAGAAAATGCAAAAACCTTTTTTTGTGTTCAGACTTTGCACTAAGCTCTAATACAGAACAACAGTAAGTAGCTCTTTTTTTACAAACTGTCTATCCAGTTATGAACTAAGCAAAAAATGACCTTCCTGATGAATAAGCCCATCTGAAAGTATAAAAATAACTTAAAAACATATTTCCTGCTCAGGTTTCCCAGAAATACAGTGATTGTACTGCATTCTGGTGGGACTGGGTGGGGACATGCAGATGAAATACAATGTACTTTACTCGATTACCATTTTATACATGGCTCCTTTGAAGTATATACTCACTGTATTGCACAGCTTCAAGCAAAGCTTAGGATTGGACTCTGCACAAGCTAGAAGCCCAATCACAGAAATAACTGTTTCGAGGTTGATGCCTCTCATCAGTGTGAGGTTGGTACTGGTTTTGTGCATTAGATTCCTTGGGACAGGGTATACCACAGCAACCATTTAGTATATGGTGAGCAAAAGAGTAAGAGAAGCTCTCCAACGTACCGAGTACAGAAAAAGGATATCACATTTATAAGCCCATCTGAAAGCCTAAAAATAAGTTAAACACGTATTTCCTGCTCATGTTTCCCATAAATACAGTCATTGTCCTGCATTCTGGTGGGACTATATATATAGTGCTCATTTCAAGTTCCCCCCCCCCCCCCCCTCTCCTGTACAAAGCGGGGAAATAATGAAATCCAGAACAATGTTATTATATGCATTCCTTCACTAGATTAATCAGTCGTATGCTTTTCTTCCAATTCTTTTGAATGTGAAAATAGTTAAGATATCCCAGTTGACTTTCTCTCTATGAGCCCTTGCTTACATGTTCTCTCAGTTACCGTATATAATTCCCAACTGTCCTTTTTTGGAGTACCTGGCCTTCTTTTTTAAGAGAAAATCACTATGTTGCTCCCAAATGTCATACAGTGCATTTATAAAGTTAGATCTGTCAAATGTATTTGTTTTTCTCCAAATCACATTTCCTGAGAAAGAGATTGTATTCGATTTGCAGTATATATGTTTTTTTTGATCATTGTGTACATATTAGGCATATGTACGTTTAAAATGCAAGTTGTTACCACTTATAATTAATTACCTTATATACTCGAGTATAAGCCGACCCGAGTATAAGCCGAGGCACCTATTTTACCACAAAATACTGGGTAAAATGAGTGACTCGAGTATAAGCCGAGGGTGGGAAATGTGCTGCCCCCTGTGTCCCCCCTCTCTCTCTCGTGTCTCTTCTCCCCTCTCCCTTCCCTGTGTCTCTTCCCCCCTCCCTTATCACCCTTATCATTCTCAACTTCCCTCCTCAACCCCACTCCTCATCCTCAAACTCCCTCCTCATCCTCAACCTTCCTCCTCATCCTCAACCCCCTCATCCTCAACCCCCCATCCTCAACCCCCTCCTCAACCTCAACCCCCCTCCATAACCTCAACCTCCCTCCTCATCCTCAACCTACCTCCTCATCCTCAACCTCCCTCCTCATCCTCAACCCCCTCCTCATTCTCAACCCCCTCCTCAACGTCCCTCCCCATCCTCAACCCCCTCCTCACCCCCCCTCAACCTCAACCCCCCTCCTCAACCCCCCATCCTCATGCTCAACCCACCCATCCTCATCCCCCTCCTCACCCCCCCTCAACCTCAACCCCCTCCTCAACCCGCCATCCTCAACCCCCATCCTCAACCCCCAATCCTCATCCTCAACCCACCCATCCTCATCCCCCTCCTTACCCCCCTCAACCTCAACCCCCTCCTCAACCTCCCTCCTCCTCATCAACCCCCTACTCACCCCCCACTCAACCTCAACCCCCCATCCTCAACCCCCCCATACTCATCCTCAACCCCCCCCATCCTCACCCCCCTCAACCCCCCTACACTGTCCCCTCTTGGATTGCTAGCATGTCGTGGTGAAGGTGCTTGTGTACTTCGGTGAAGCTGTAAGCTATACCATGTAGGGTCACCCAAGATATTCAGGTCATAGCAAAGAGGTCATACAAATCGCATTCTACTGGAGAAGGAACTGGCAACCCACTCCAGTATCTTTGCCATGAAAATCTTATGGTTAAGCACAACCAGACACAAGATGTGCCTGGCATGATGCAGTCCATAGGGTCACGAAGAGTTGGAAATGACTGAACGACCGAACAACAGCCTACAGTTTATTACAAAATGACAAAAAGGTGGTGTTACTTGCAAATTCCTTTGCTTGTTACCAGTTATGTTCTTGTTACTGTGCTTAACAAAGCAATACAAACCTGTAAAAACATGCAGTAAGTGACAAGAGAATAAATGTTATAAAAATGTTTTTCAAACACCTGACATCCTTACAGTAACAACTTTTACATGAAGAAATGTAATTTTAAGTGCGTGCACCTGTACATTCACTGTATGATAGGATCTGCCAATATGATATTGTAATCTCTGCTATGTTTATTCATTTATATCTCTCCTGCATTTCCAGATGATTATTTTGGTAAATTATTGGATTACATTTTTTTAATGCAAGTAAGTTTTAGTTGAATATATACTGTATGTACATGATAGTTAGCACAAGCCTACAGGGAAAATCACAACTCAGTACTTACAGCTTTTTGAAACAAAGCAAATTGAAGCAATCACACTATGAATTCAAAGGTATTAGGAAATAGGAACCTTTATTGTGTTTTATTCTATTGCACGTACTTGCTAGCAGCCTTATTACATTGCGATTCGGCCAATTGAAAAGCATATTTTCTTACAGAAGTTTTTAGTTAGTGAAGACCTTGCTTTTGGTTAAAAGTTCACTAACTTATAAAAAATATGCTATGTGCTTAAATAGAGCCCTACTCAATTGGCCGAATCGCAATTTAATAAGGCTGTTGATGTTTAGAAATTTGCGTCAAATATAGTTTCATATTCTGTGTGACAGAACAGGAACAGCTAATTTTGTAGTGTTGCTACTTACACTTTGTGAAATGCCACCAGCTTTCCTCTCTTACACCTGCCGACTGGAGCAGTCAGCCGATCCCCACATCCTCAAGAAGAATACACATGCTTATTAGTACCTCCATAACACTTGGGGCTCAATTACATAGCTCCTATAGGAGCTCCGTAAAGATGCTTCGATCTTTTGACAGTTTAATATAGCTGGAGGCCACATAAAACTTACTGGACATTCAAATGGTGGCCCTTCTGATGAATTACCCTCGTCTAGAGCCATACTCTGTAGGCTCCCACAGTATGAAATGCCTGATATGATTTTGAGATATTAAATGATCAATTATTAAAATGTTGTATCTTTAAGAAGTACATTTAAAAATATACAACATGTTTTTAGACTGTAAAAAAATAATAAAACCTCTAATTTATATTTTTTTATATGTGTCACAACCCAATCGTTGTTGGACTTAAAAAGGTCGCTAGACTGATCCTACCTGCAGGTTAAGTAGGTTCTGTATCCCCTCACACAGGACGTCTTAGCTGGATCTATGACAAGTAGCAGATTCTTAGGTCAAATTCCTAAAATTATCCTTAGATTTAAAAAAATTATAATAATAAACACCTTCCCTCTAATTGAAACACACCATGAATTAGTGTCCCACACAGAGTATAATCTTTATTTCTGAGTTTACCTTTTTATATAGATTTTCCTTTCAAGTATCAAAAGATTAGTTGCCCCACGTGGGCCACGACTTTCACCAAGCCCCTTGCACCAGCCTAACTATCTCCTCATCTAGGTACAGATGAGTCTATGGCCCCAGATGTCAGACATCTCCCGTCCAGTCACAGGGGAGGGGAGAGTGGGGGGAAGAGACACAGGGGAGGGGAAGAGACACAGAGGGAGGAAGATATGGGGGAGGGGGAGGAACTAACAGGGGAGGCAGGAGGAATACAGAGGGGAGAGGGGGAAGAAGACACAGGAGGGGAAGACGGGAGTGAGGCAAAAGACACAGGGGAGGAAGAGACATGGGGGAGGGTAGAGGTGGTGTAAGAGACACAGGGGAGAGGGGGGAAGAGACACAGTGGAGGAGAGGAAGAGAAACGGGAGGGGAGCGGTGGGAAGAGACATAGGGGAGGGGAGAGTGGGGGGAAGAGACACAGGGGAGGGTGGGGAAGAGACACAGGGGAGGGAAGGGGGGGAGAGGGAGAAAGAGACACAGGGGAAGGAAGAGGGGAGAGACACAGGGGAGGGAAGGGGGGACACAGGGGAGGGGGTAGACACAGGGGAGGGGGGGGGACACAGGGTAAGAGACACAAGGGAGGGAGAGGGGGGGAGTTTGATAAAAAATGTAAAATTATACCATTATTTTTGACGGGCAATTTACTAGTATATATATATATATATATATATATATATATATATATATATATATATATATATACATGCAGTAGGCCTGATGAAACAATTTGTAAAGGCTTTGAATAAAGATGGTTTGTGCATTGAATACATAGAGCATACATTACCTGGACCTACCAAAAACTGAAGTTAGTAATTTCTGATGGTCCACAGATCAGACAACTTATAAATGACCCACATTTCATAGCATCAATGAATTAAATTGAGTCATGTGCCTGGTCTTCATTTATTCTTGTTGTTAAACACTTTCCTGGCAACAAGAAGGCAGACAACTACACACAATTAGTAGAGGATATGCTCTTTCATTTCAACATGCTAGGCTGTAACATGAGTGTTAAAGTCCATTATCTACACAGTCACTTTCGAGAGTATCTTGATGATGAGCAAGGTGAAAGATTTCTCAAAGACATAAAAACAATGGAAGCCAGATACCAAGGAAGATGGGATACACACATGATGACAAGACTATTGGAATCTTATTCGGGATTGTCTTGGCAGTTCCCAAGCTCAGAAGTCTTACAGAAGGAGCTTCTTGTGAGTCGAATGACTGGAAAGTTTGTATCAAAAAACCATAAAGTGCTATATGACATATGTTCTGTATCTCAAAAACTAGAGCCGATTGGGGAAAACTGGTGCCGTTTATGGAATTGGCAGGTCAACTATACCCAGAAACAGGTCCAAAATTTGAGGCACCGAAATGTGTGTTGGCCTGTGTTATAGTTTATTATAGGAATGTTGGAAAAACATTTCAATGCACTAATTTCTTAACACATTTTAATTTCATGTTTTCCTCCACTTTATAATATGATATCCTTTCAGTATCCCTGAAACATTTTCCACTGGAGATTTTGCTTCCTAGTTTAAGCAACAAAACATTCAGTAGTGTGGAAGCATAGCACACATAATGAGCTGAGATACGGATGCTTATCAGAGTTCCCGCTGTGCTTTCACATTACAAGAGATGACACTGGCTTCTGGACGAAATTTTTTTTCCGACCAGCTGGTTTTCCTAAGTGTTTTATATTCCAGAAAAGCTACTGTACGGAATCCGTTTTACACAAGATGATATCTGTGAGGCTCCTATAGCCCACATTATCTATCTTTAAAGCAAAACTGGAATTCACAACATAATTCTCTTTTTGGATAGAGCTAGGTGGATTAGGTGCCATAAAGGTAATTTACCGAGCCTAAACGCTGTCCATCTGTAGCAGAAGATGCCTGTTGTTAGCTTGCATGGTGTTACTCTGGCACTGACAAGAATAATAAAGAGAACCATCCCCACTCTGTTCAGCAGGGCCACCTGCATGATTTGGACTGGAGCGGAGCATTTCATTCATGCACATGCACAAAATCTTACCTATGCTATATCAATATGCTTATGTTAATATTTTTCACCTTTTATAACCTACTTGTTAATTTGATTTTCAAAGTACTATACACGTTCTATTTTTTTATGAAATAAATGTGTTCTACATACTAAATATAGAAACAAAATTATAAATACATGTAAAGACTAAGTAGCTGTTAAATTATAGAAAAAAATAAAAATAATTAGGTATTTGGAAGTTTTTGGAAGGAAATATCATAAATTAAAAAATGCAGAGATGGTGCAGAAGGAAGCGACTGAAGGTCTTGCGTTGCGCCCAAATATGCCTATGGATTATTCCTGATTTACCACAACCAACATATAGGGAAACCTCTATTACTATAGCCTAAACTGATATATATATATATATATATATATATATATATATATATATATTAACCAATCATAATAGGACAAAATAAAGTTCTGTGCTTGATTATATGTTTACCAATCAGAATGTGCATATTTGAGCCCCTTCATTCTGATTGGTTATATGCGTAACCAGTTAGAAAAGGGGTGGTAGCCTTTTCTTATTGATTACTTAACAACAAATCAGTCCCGGTATTTGAATTACTTGATGCTGATTGGCTGAAATATGATTGCCACACGTTTCATCCAATTTGAAGCCAAGAAAATCACTATAAAATGTTTTGAGAAGGAGCTGCATTAGTTTTTAGTATTTTTTTATAGAACGTTGCATTTTTTTTGAATGGCCTTTTCCATGCGTCTAAATTAATAATGAGAAGGTCTTTTCTGAATGGCCAGAAGATGAGGATTCAATTAACACAGATTATCAATAGGATTACTACACATGAAGTGATGGGCCAGGGTGTTGACTGACGCCACTGGATATGGTCGGGTATTGTATAAATTAACAGTATATTTTCCCTTACAGGTTTAATGTTTTATTATTTTATTGTTATGGTATTATTTTACTTGTATTTTTTTTTTCAGTAATAACATTTGTTTTTGACTTGTAGTTTTTTTCTTATTTACTGTAGTCATTTTACATTAGGTTGTTTAGGAGATTACTTTAGAGACTATGATGGAATTCATGGATCCCCATGAGTGGGATAGGGTCTATGGTAGTTGGTTAGTGTGTCATGGGGTTGTTTAGGAACTCCCATGGTAAGGATTAGTGGCCATAGGGGTTCATGGGGATAGGTAAAGGACACCTTGGGGGTCCAAAGGGGGCCTGTGTGGTAAATCCTTTAGTAGACATGAGGTCAATAGTGACCACCATGGGAGATAATAATAGGGTCTTTGGGGATCGGTAGGAAAAAGAGACTATGGAGGCCCATTGGAATCTCCATGGATTACTAATAGTTTGTTTAGGGTGGGTGGGCGATAGGTAAGATGGTTAATAAGCCCCCACTCCAAAACACCAGGTGGTGGGAGAAGGGGGGCTCAATTCCCCCTGGTGTGCTTTATTGATTAGGGAGTAGCAGGGCATAGGCAGAGAAAGTGATAAATCCACCCCACATTAATTTTATTCATTATTAACCTTTTCATGTCCATGGGAGGGAGTTATACAAATATAAAAAAAGAGATAGAGATTTGGGTTTGAGGATGTTAGTGTAGCGTGTTCACGTTAGTTAGTGGGTTGTATTGCTATGGAGAGTACTTCGTTTCAGACATGTAGTCTCCCATGTGTATATGGTAGGCAGGTAGTGAACACACGCTAAAGCTAGATAGTTCTGAGCAATACGCCCAGTGTACAAGTCTGTAAAATTTACAGGTGTTTATAGTCGCTCTGCAAACTTGCGAGCAAAAACGATCTCAAGGCAAAGGCAACTTTGCTAGCTTTTTTGCAAGGAGAATGTTATTGAGCCCTAAGAGAGATAAAGAAACAAAATCAGATGACAATGAGAGTGTCTTTGTAATTCATAAACTACAGTGCCTTGCAAAAGTATCCCCCCCCCCCCCCCTTGGCATTTTTTGTGTCTTGTTGCCTCACAAACTGGAATTAACATGGATTGTTTGACGAGTTGTATCATTTAATTTACAGAACATGCCCACAACTTTGAAGATGTTTTTTTTTTTTATTGTGAAGCAAGCAACAAATAGGACAAAATAACAGAAAAAGTCAATGTGCATAACTTTTCACCCCCCTAAAGTCAATACTTTGTAGAGCCACCTTTTGCGGCATCCACAGCTCCAACTCACTTTGGTAAGTCTCTATGAGCTTAGTACATCTTACCACTGGGATTTTTGCCCATTCCTGCTTGAAAAACTACTCCAACTCCTTCAAGTTAGATGGTTTGCGCTTGTGAACAGCAATCTTTAAGTCTGACCCCACATTTTCTATTAGATTGAGGTCTGGGCTTTGACTAGGCCATTCCAACACATTTACATGTTTCCCCTTAAACCACTCAAGTGTTGCTTTAGCAGTGTGTTTTGGGTCATTGTCCTGCTGGAAGGTGAACCTCTGTCTATCCTCAAATCACGCACAGAGTGGTACAGGTTTTGCTCAAGAATATCCCTGTATTTAGCACCAACCATCTTTCCCTCAACTCTGACCAGTTCCCCAGTCCCGGCTGCTGAAAAACATCCCCACAGCATGATGCTGCCACCACCATGTTTCACTGTGGGAATGATGTTCTTTGGGGGATGTGAAGTGTTGGGTTTGCGCCAGACATAGCGTTTTCTTTGATGGCCGAAAAGTTAAATTTTAGTCTCATCAGACCAGAGCACCTTCCTCCATACATTTTGGGAGTCTCCCACATGCCTATTCACAAACTCAAAATGTGTCATTTTGTTTTTTGCTGAAAGTAATGGCTTTCTTCTGGCCACTCTGCCATAAAGCCCAACTCTATGGAGCGTACTGTTTATTGTCGTCCTATGTACAAATACTCCAGTCTCTGCTGTGGAACTCTGTAGCTCCTCCAGGGTAACCTTAGGTCTCTGTGCTGCCTCTCTGATTAATGCCCTCCTTGCCGGTCCGTTAGTTTTGATGGGTAGCCGTCTCTTGGCAGATTTGCTGTTATGCCATGTTCTTTCCATTTGGTTATAGTAGATTTGATGGTGTCCCTGGGGATCATCAAAGATTTGGATATTGTTTTATAACCTAACCCTGACTTGTACATCTCAACAACATTGACCCTTATTTGTTTGAAGAGTTCCTTGGTCTTCATGGCAGTGTTTGGTTAGTGGTGCCTCTTGCTTAGGTGTTGCAGCCTCTGGGGCCTTTCAAAAAAGGTGTGTATATGTAATGACAGATCATGTGACACTTAGATTGCACACAGGTGGAGATCATTTCACTAATTATGTGACTTCTGAAGGTAATGGGTTGCACCAGAGCTTTTTATGGGCTTCATAACAAAGGGGGTGAATACATACGCAAATGCCAATTTTCTGTTTTCTATTTCTAAAAAAGTTTTATGTATATTTTTTTCTCATTTCATTTCACCAACTGTTGTGTTCTGATACAACACATAAAATGCAGATTAACAAAATATTGAACTTAAGGCTGTAATGTAACAAAATAGGTAAAAAGTCAAGGGGGGGGGGGGGTGAATACTTTTGCAAGGAACTGTAATTTCCTGACAGCTTTTGTACTGTTTTGCTCTCTATCCACAGACTATTATCGGACATTTTGTAGGTGTGTGTTGATATAAATCACCCAGAGAAGTCCTCATTCGATTCACTGAAATGAACGTAAAAAACTTAACTTACATGAACTTTTCCTATTACAGTATTGGTCCGAATATAAGCCGCACCCGCATATAAGCTGCACCTGTAAAATGCAAGGGGAAAAAACTGAAAAAAGATAGTACTCAAATATAAGCTGCACTCTTAAAATTGGAGAGAAAAAGACAAAAGTCAGAGAGAAAAAGACAAAAGTCAAGTAGATTTAGGGAATAAATAGTGATTTTATTTTAACATATACTGTACCATATACGGTATCCAGTAGTTGGAAAACATTATAACTGTAACTCTTTAGGCAGGTTGCCAATATTATGGTAACAGCAACAGAAAGTTCAGGAAACATGAAACATAAGGTAACAAGGAAACTTTTTACTATTCACAGTCATCACTGGTGTCACTACTGATTTCGTCACCAGGATTCGCTTCATCACTGTCACTGTTATCCTCATTCTCCTCCCATAGCAAGTTGTCCTCGCTACCATCCAATGCATTGGACACGCAGCATTTTTTGAACCCCCTGATGATGGAGTTAGAAGAAATACTAGACCATGAATTTATAATCCATTGGCACAGGAGTGTCACTGACGGCTTCTTAATCTTGCCAGATGGTGTGAGAGCACTATCCCCTTCCCAAAGCCAATCTGAATACTGCTTGCGAAGGTTGTCTTTGAACGGCTTGTTGACAATGACATCAAGCACTTGCAGCTTTGAAGTCATGCCACCAGGTATAACAACAAGGTCTGTCTTCGGTGCAGCAACTTTAGTCTTCATTTCAGGAGTGAGATGACCCTTGAAAGCATCCAAGACCAGCATGGCTCTCTTAGTGAGCAGTGCTCCAGGTCTGCAGTTCCAAACTACAGACAACCAGTCGACCATCAGTTCAGTTGTCATCCAGCCTTTTTCCTGGCAACGAATCACTAGGCCATCAGGAATGCTTTCTTTGGGCAAAGTTTTTCGCTTCAGATTAGCATAGGGGGGTAACTTTCCTCCGTCAGCAGTGACAGCTAACATCACTGTTATTCTGAGCTTTTCATTACCAGTTGTTCTTAAAATGACACTTTTGCCCCTTTCTGGTTTACTGTTGTATTGCTTGGCATGTCAAATAATACTGGGTTCTCGTCAGCATTGACCATCTGGGCTAATGGGTATGAGTGACGCTGCCGCAATTGGATGACATAGCTCTGGAAACTAGTCGGTTTTTCCTCAAAATCTGCCGGCAGTTTCTGTGCCAATGAAGTGCTTCGCCGAAGAGCGAGACCCTTTCTCCGCATAAAACGACGGCACCAACCAATACTTGCACGAAATTCCCTTTTATTGATTTTTAAGGTCTTTGCAAGTTCTAAGGCTTTCAGCTGGATTACTTCACGAGAAATTGGCATCTGATCTTTTCTCATTTCTTGAATGTAGGAATAAACCCCAGCTTCAAGTTCTGGATATTTGCCTGGTTTTGGTCCCCTGAAAGATTTTCTGGTGGAAATTGGATTTTTCAATTTTTCCTCTGAGGCAACCCAACGTCGCACATTGGATTCATCCAAGCCATATTTGTTTCCAGCCTCTCTGTTGCTTGTTGTCTTTGCATAATTAACAACTGCAATTTTGAAACTTGCATCATAACTACGCCTCACTCCTAGGCTTGTTGATGCTTTTCTCTCCAAGTGATCAGCCATTGCAAGAAACAGGCTTTCTAACATGTACTGTCACATCTTTTGCAGGTTATAGGTCTTCCAGGATGCTAGAATCACTAAAAACGGAAATTGGTATTCAATTGCTACAATTTAGTCACATGCGCGCAAATCAGCACCCTTACCTCGCAAATCGGCATTGATTTTGCGATCCCGAATATAAGCCACACAAGCGTAACTCAAATCTCGCAATCGAATATAAGCCGCACCCTTAACTCGCAAGCTCAAAAATTGGAAAAAAGGTGCGTCTTATATTCGGACCAATACGGTATATTGTAGAACCCTTACACTTATATCACAATTATATGCTAGTAAATGATGGGGTTATTTACTAAGGCTTCACGAGTGGCAATTTACTACATCCTTTTTCTGTGTCAAAGCACAGGTCCTGCACCACACATCCTAAGTAATCACAGTATGGGAGTGATCAGGGTGGGCTATAGATGACCTGTGTGTAAAATACTACTGGGGCTGTTGATCACATATTTACTAAATGAAAATTGGGATTTATGCTTTCTGTGACGCTGTTGTTCAGTATTGCGACATTCAGCCCTTCAATGTGAAATTACCACAACATAAAATAATGGATACTATCAATTCTGTATATTTATCAGCTTTTCTTACCTTCACATTTGACATTGTTAAAAAGAAAGTCAGGCAAACACTTTATCTTGTTATTTTTTTCCTTACAGGGAATATTTCCAAAGTCCTTCATTCACATAAAAGAAGTAACCATCCAAAAGAAAAGGTATTATTTCACATTATTATGTTTTCCCCCCATTATACTTGAGGTTTACTTTTAAAGTACTTACACATGGGCTCTTTAAATTTCTATGTTATGGATTTTTTTTTACAAACCCCTCAGGCACAGAGTTATCTTGGAAGAAACCTGTAATTGGCTGAAAAATAAAATAAATCAGCATTTTTGGTCTTTTTTATAAACGTAATTGTAGAGGAAGAAAGTTTTGTTCGACGCAGAAAATATTAATAAATCAAGTGTTTTGCCAAAAAGATTCAGCACCTCAGTTCCATTGATTCACTTTTTTAGATTATAAGTAGCCAAGTGAAAAAAATGATAAAAAAAATAATGATTTTAACAGGGAAGTAAAACTCAAGTGGGACAATTCTGTCTTTTAATGTTTAATGATTAATGTATTGCTCTAGTATAAAAAACAATACAATGTTGGCATAGTGTTCTGGTGATTGATGATACAATCCTAATATTTTCTTTGTAGGCATGAAAAATTGAGTTTGTTTTTGGAAAGAAAAAAAATCTTAAAAGATGAAATTACATGATTTTGGAAAGAGTAACTTTTGTAGGTGGGAACTTTGGACTATATTTTTTAAGTAAAGCTATGAGACACTTGTATTAAAGTGAGTCTATAGTGTAGGCTGTTGGTCATACAGAAGAGATCTGATGTGATTACATGGCCACTAAAGGTACATATAGGTCAAGCTTATTACCCATTCATTCATGGGCAGAATCATTAACTGCTTAGGACATTGGTCCCCTTTATCACTTCACTATTAGGTACAGTGTTCTTTTCCTAAATACTGGGGACAGTTCTCAGTGCTATTGGTTTAAATAGTTTGATTAGTGGTGTCAGCAGTTAGTGGGTCCCGCCCATACAATTTTATGCTTGAGTTGAAAACAATGGGTTGGAGGAAGAAGCCCTTCTTACCCTGGCTGTTACAAATTTGAAAACTAAATTTTTCTTTTAAAAAATATGTATGAGACTTTAGAGTATATTAAAGTATAGCCTTGTTTAATATCTTCATTAAAAGGTCAGTGAGGTATATTGTTTCAATTTAATATGCATTAAATAAACTACATGCATGTTTTTGTATATATATAAATATTCTTTAAATATGTTGATTACATTATCCCAATGTTTTTTTAAGTTATTACATTTTTTTTTTATATATTGCTGAGGTCATGGACCTGTACAAATTGTATATAAAATGTGGTTTTGTTTTAAAGGGTGTAGATTCCAAATATGGTATAATTTTAAACTATAGATAGTAAGGCAGACTTGGTCCATTATGAAATTCTTACAGCAAGCCTACAGTACATTTGTACGTTTTTCATGTCACTCAGTCTGTGCGGTCATGGGATCGTCTCGTCAAGCAATCCTAATTATTGCTTGAGGGTCTCTACACGTTATTTTCTACCCATAAGTGATTACTGAGAAAGTACAGACACCATATGATAGTTAACAATATTTACCTTTGATTACATTAATTATTATGAACTTTTATTGATGTTAAAATTGTCATTTTAATTGTTTTTAAGAAACACTGAGAACATAACTCCTGCTGAAATCCCATTGGTGCAAGAGGTTACAACTACATTACGTGAATGGGGAAATATATGGAAACAACTTTATACGGTAAGAAAAGTATTGAGCTTTTCTGGGATTTTAGTAGATTTGTGTATAATTGCTTTTATATAGTGTGCATTTATGCAGCTGGTTGGAGTAGGTGTTATTTTAGCATGTTTGCCTTTTTGGTATTATCTCCTTTATGTGTTACTAATTCCAACTAACTAATACAATGAGAGTGATGGAGAGTTACTGACTAATACAATGAGAGTGATGGAGAGTTACTGACTAATACAATGAGAGTGATGGAGAGTTACTGACTAATACAATGATAGTGATGGAGAGTTACTGACTAATACAATGAGAGTGATGGAGAGTTACTGACTAATACAATGAGAGTGATGGAGAGTTACTGACTAATACAATGATAGTGATGGAGAGTTACTGACTAATACAATGAGAGTGATGGAGAGTTACTGACTAATACAATGAGAGTGATGGAGAGTTACTGACTAATACAATGATAGTGATGGAGAGTTACTGACTAATACAATGATAGTGATGGAGAGTTACTGACTAATACAATGAGAGTGATGGAGAGTTACTGACTAATACAATGAGAGTGATGGAGAGTTACTGACAAATACAATGAGAGTTATGGGGAGTTACTGACAAATACAATGAGAGTTATGGAGAGCTACTAACTGATACAGTGAGAGTAATGGTGAGTTAGTGACTGATACAATAATAGTGATGCAGAGTTACTGACTGATACAATGAAAGTTATGGAGAGTTAGTGACTGATATAGTGAGAGTGATGGCGAGTTACTGACTGATATAGTGAGAGTGATGGAGAGTTACTGACTGATAAAATGAAAGTTATGGAGAGTTAGTGACTGATATAGTGAGAGTGATAGAGAGTTACTGACTGATATAGTGAGAGTGATGGAGAGTTAATGACTGATATAGTGAGAGTGATGGAGAGTTACTGACTGATATAGTGAGAGTGATGGAGAGTTAATGACTGATATAGTGAGAGTGATAGAGAGTTACTGACTGATATAGTGAGAGTGATGGAGAGTTAATGACTGATATAGTGAGAGTGATAGAGAGTTACTGACTGATATAGTGAGAGTGATGGAGAGTTAATGACTGATATAGTGAGAGTGATAGAGAGTTACTGACTGATATAGTGAGAGTGATGGAGAGTTAATGACTGATACAATGATTGTCATGGAGAGTTACTAACTGATAGTATGATAGTAATGGAGAATTACTGACTGATACAATGATTGTCATGGAGAGTTACTGATTGATAGCATGATAGTAATGGAGAGTTACTGACTGATACAATGATTGTCATGGAGAGTTACTGATTGATAGCATGATAGTAATGGAGAGTTACTGACTGATACAATGATTGTCATGGAGAGTTACTAACTGATAACATGATAGTAATGGAGAGTTACTGACTGATATAGTAAGAATGATGGAGAGTTAGTGCCTGATACAATGATAGTCTTGGAGAGTTACTGACTAATACAGTGAGAGTGATGGAGAATTACTGACTGATACAATTGTCCCTATCCTTTTATGTAGGATAGCCCAGAATACAAGAAATAGATATAGACACTCCATTGCTTAGAATGTCAGTATCAGACTGTGTTTAATCCTCTGACAGATATTTATCAAAGCACCAAAAGAATTCACCCACACCCCTCTCATCATTCCCCTCCATCTATGAGGGGTCTGGAAAGTTCCCTTGGTGTTATCCCACCTTTTTTATCAACACTATCTCTGTTTATCCACTGTCTTCAGATCCCAGACCTGGTGAAGCTTATCACTTTATGATTATACATTGATCACGAGAGACTAGGTAGTAGAGTAGCATCTGGGAATTCCATATCAGCACCAGAAGTTTCTGCTTAGTTTATCAATCCCCCACCCCCTACTTCTGAGCGCAAATACATTATTTAAACTTATATACATAAAAACAACATGTCATAGTCCTTACAAGTCTTATGTCCATTTTAATAGCCTTTGACATTAGCAACCTAGGTGACAGCTAGTCACCTATACAGTGAGAGTGATGGAGGGTTACTGATTGATACAGTGAGAGTGATGGAGAGTTACCGACTGATACAGTGAGAAAGATTGAGAGCTTATAGACTGATACATTGATGTAGAGTTATTGACTCAAACTGTAAGAGACAGAGAGTTACTGAGTGATCCAATAATAGTGATGGAGAACTTATAGACTGATACAATGAGAGTGAAGGAGAGTTACTGACTCAAACTGTAAGAGACAGAGTTACTGACACACGGGAGGGAGAGGGGGGGAAGAGACACAGGGAAGGGAGAGGGTGGAAGAGATACAGGGGAGTGAGAGTTGGGGAGAGACATGGGGAGGGAGATGGGGAAAGAGACAAAGAGGAGGGATAGGGAAGAGACACAGGGGAGGTAGAGGGGCGGAAAGAGACACATTTAATATTATACCGTCATTTATGACAGGTAAACGACTAGTTTTAAATAAAAAACTACAGTAGCCCTTTGAAGTTTTTATAGGTGTATATTTTGCATGCTAAGAAAATAGTAATTTAGTTATAATTTGATTTGTTGAAACCGATACTAAATAGTACCTTTTATACTTCACTTCTGATAAAAAAACTTCATTTCTTTAGCTTTTTTCCTGCTCTTTTTTTATAAAAATGTATACAATTCTGCTTAAAGTAGATATATTTGATTTTCAACAATAGAATAACGAGATAGAACAGTTTGTTTAGACACTTTCTGTTATAACCTTTTTCCTAATCTTGAATTGCAGATATTTTAAACAATATTATCCAGACACAAAATCAGCAATGAGCTCCGGCCAATATTTATTGAGTGAGGCTTTGAATGTGTGGAACAGGTTATCAATATATCATTACACGTTATATCCTGATGTTTAGGCCATTAGGCTTTAGCTAATCAAATTGTATATCTTTCATTGGCACCGTAACAAAATGTATTTTTTGGTTTATAGACTTTGTAATTGTGTAGATGATATTTTATGTGTAGTCCATGAGCTTACTTACACATACAGAACAGATTCATTGTTTGGGGCCTGTATATTTTAACATTTGTTTAACAAAAGTTCTTCTAGTTAGAAGAAAAATTATATGAGCTGAAAATTTCCCTTTAAATGGTAGTTTTATGGGTATTTATTTTTTGTTGCATTGTTTATTAATTTTGCATACAAAATAATAATGGGTGGGAGTGTAGTTACTAAACATCTCAATTGGCTGAGATGAACATCCCTATATTTACTATATACAGTTTATTTTGGGGAACAATTAATATCACACCTCATCTCAGACACTTGAGATGCTTAGTAAATCCCCCCTGCAGACAACGTTTATAATACTAAAAGAAACCACATAATGAGCGAAGGCCACAAGAACTTCATTGTTTATTCATTGTATCAAGCAAATAAAATAGAGGAGCAAGGGTACTAGAGAAAAAAATGATTTTAAAGGACCACTGCATTAATACATTTAAAGGATAATTATTTGAAGATCTACATTGGAAAATAGGTAAAATGTTTTCTGATTGTAATGAAAAATATAATGTATCACTTTTAGTTCACACTGATCTACTTACTGATGTGGGAGGAGACTCTCAGAGCACAGCAAACTTATCGGGACCATAGAAATGTGGTAGTTAAACAGCCAGTGCTTTTATTAGGACTAATAGAAATCTCATTGCTTTACAAGGACACACCCACCGGAGAAAACAGCAAACAGAAACAGCTCCAAAAGAAAATGTTAGATCTGCAACATTTAATAGTTGCATAGAAAATAAAAAATAAAGACGCTGTTGTTGTTTGTTAATTTTTTGGTTCCTAAAAACGTTGTGACCATTATCAAGTTATTGAAAACACCATATAAGAAATGACCACAGCTGTCCTTTTAGATACTGTATATACACATAAACCAAACTGCACATCCTCTAACTACAGTAGTATTTTACAGTGAGAACATTATGCTGGCTTCTCCACCAATCACAGTTCACATCCCTGGATGTTTTTTGTCACTTATTCCACATACAGTAGTCGGCAAGTTGCTCTTACTAGAATGGGATGGACCTGGCTTCTTTGTTTGGCAGTATAGGGAAATCTTAAAGCATTTTGTTCATATTAGTGCATTAAGTCCTCTTATCTTACATTATAGGTGCTCATGCTGTCCCTACCCCCACAAAAAAATAACACAGAAAGATAACATGACCTGTATATGTATAGCTTAGAGGCCAGAAGGGAGAGGGATGATATGTGCGGAGTTCAAGAGGGAAGTGTTTCAAGAATAATAGTAATGCAAGAACAAAAGTTCACAATCTGATATTGGAAGGCTTATGGGTAATATGACAAAGTATTACTTTACATAAAGTGCAGTACATAAGAGAAACAGCCTTCCGGTGATAGGGTCAGACACATTTAAGAGATGTAAGCATGTCTGGGATAAGGACACCCTGAGGCTTAAGTAAGCCACACTTTTGTGTTGTTTCTTGGTATAAAAGATATACCGTAATAAGTCACTTGAAAACTACTGCAGTGGTTTGTAACCTATACTTTAAACAAAAAAAAAATGACTCAGTAAAGATAATGAAACAGGCATTTTACCACTCCCAATTGGACAGAACCTGCTAAGCAGCATGGTACATGACCCTGAACGGAAGAGGATTTTCTTTGGTCAGATAAGGACCAATAGCAAATTTAAATGCAGCCTATGTATTGTTGTTGGTTGGATATATCAACATTGGGGAAGTGTGTAAAATAAAAGAAGGTCCCCCGAAGGACTGAGGTTTATACAGTTTCCCAGCTTTGATGATACAGAACTACAGTTTAGGAAGAAATGGCATTTAAAAAAAAAAAAAAACTGCTTCTTTCAGAGGGGGCCACTGTACAATGAAAACTTTGGGCCATATTCATTTTGAAGCCTGCAACTCGATCGCAGACAGCCGAATATCTACGAGTGTGTTGCGGGCTCCCGTTGGTCTCCGTTTGCGATGCTATTCAATTGCTCACAACCACAAGTTACTGGCCTGAAGCCAAAACCGTAAACCATGCACTGGGTCGGAGCATTTCAGGGCGGAAACATATTCAATTAAGCAAGCCCGTAACGTCCTATTTCGACTCAGCCAATAGAAAATGAGAAGGTCATTATTACGGCAGTAAAACATGGAGGTTATATGTCAATCCATTAGGTTTGGGGATCCGATATGTAAACAGACTCACAAATCCCCCAAAAAATGAATTATGAAAATGAATGCCAATACTGTTCTAGTTCATGTGGGTGGCCTGATATGATATTAATTCATTGATACCCGAGATTGACTTTAGCCTTGCGAAAGTGAAAGATCAAAGGCTTCGGGGCTGTAAGTTGCGAGGTTAACCAATGCCATTTTTTCAAGCCTGTAACTTGAAAGCCGATCCTAGCCGGCAAAAGACGCTAATTGAATAGCAAAGTAGCATGCAACCTCAACCTCCCGAAAGCTCCCAAAAGCTTAATTGAATGGGGCTCTTTGAGTTTAAGAGTATAACTAAGTGATAAAGCTAGTTTTTAATTATAAATATATAAATCGATGCTGTCTCTGCTGGATCTTGGAGACATCCATTATATGTTAGTTGACAACTTGTGTGTGAGAAGGGTGTTTACATTACTGGAGGAAAGTTCTTGTCTCTTTTGATGCAAGCAGTCTGTTTCCATCAAAAATCTTCTCTCCAAGGGTGTGATGTCAGTTTTAATCAAATCCAATTATTTAACAAAGCCCCATAACCTTTTCCGTCTTCCCTCATCTGATAGATAAAAAAACACATGATCCATATCTCAGAAAGTGATGTAACAGACTAAATGGATTCCTCTATTCATAAAGAGAGTTTGTTATGTACCTAAGAAACACTGTATTTTTTTCCTGAACTGCATTGGATAACAGATTATATAAACTGCAGTAACTTAATAAAGTCCTTTTGGAACTACAAGAATGATAATTTAAAATTAATATTTGAAGATTATAATGCTCCGCTGAGAGACATAATTACGAACATGAAGAAAAGAAGTAAAGGGAAAGGAAATACACAAACAATTCTAAGGTGAATATTTCAAGCTTTTCACCACACGAGATAGGTTATGTCCTCATCTTTATTTCTATTTCTAAAGATCATCAAATATTGCTTTTGACTTGAAGAAGAGAGTTACATCTCTTGTGACTCAAAACAAAATGTTTGTCCAGTAACAAAGGTATCACTGTATATTACAATACTCATATTAGTCATTACTTTTACTATTAACCTCTTAGTAGCAATACAAACGTGATATTTTGCTGCATTCTGTAGCTGTTGACATTATTATCGTTATCTTTCTTAGAATAATGGTGTGTGAGGTTACAGTATTATGTGCAGGTTTACAGCCCAGAACATGGACATGGATTATCAGCTGTGATTATCTCTCAACGGACAGCAAAGGCTATGATAGATAGATGTGCACTCACGATATTGAGGATTGTATCATACAGGATTGTAATCCATTTACACTTTGTATGGCAATAAAATAGTCTTTAAGAAAATGCATTGCCTTGGTGATGATAGTTTTCCTTTAAAAATAATCTTCCAGGTTTTCTGTGAAAATGTATAATATAGCCTTTTTTTTATTTTATGTAAATGTTTTAAGTAGGTTGATTTATTTAATTAATCGAATCCTGCTCAAAAGCAGAAGCCCCCAGAAAAAGAGATCTACAGCTCCTGTTCACTCTTATGAGAGCTGCCATTTTGCACAGCTGTAACCCAAAGCTGTGCTGGTATAGGGGGCTTCACTCTATCAGTATCTCGTATGGCTCAAACACACAGCATGCTACTGCTTGCTTACTAGCATTATGAGCCCCTTCCCTTTGGCTTTTCACAGCATTTAAACATGGCACCGTACATGATAGAGAGCAGGAAGAAAGGAAGAAGTTCCAAAATCATTACATTTGTTGCTCTGGGATTTCTTTAAAATAAGTAAAATGTTAAGTTATACCCCCTTCTACCTTGTTGTGAACGGGCTTGTGTACCTCAGTGAAGCTGTGAGCTATAGCATGTAGGGTCACCCAAGATGGACAAGTCATACCAGCGAGGTCAGACAACTGGAAGTCCATTGGAGTACCATGCCAGTACATTTGCCAAGAAAATCTTATGGATAAGCAAAACCAGAGATCTAACAATGTGCCTGGTGTGCAGTGGTCTAGGTCACGGAGAGTCGGACACAACTGAACACAAGAACGCTTATTTCCCACTTACGTTGAGAAGTATAACATTAATTAAGTCACTTAATCAAAACATTTAATATAATAGCACTGCATGGAGAGTCCCTTTAAATGTTTTAAATTAATTCTTAGCTATTCATTTTCCTTGTTTTCAACAGATCTTTCTTGTCCATGTCAATTATCGATAAAAAATGTTGTGTTAAATGATATCATCCAAGTATTCCCTCCTAACCTTTTATCAGAAGAAATAGTAATTTCACTACCTGCTAATTAGCTGCTGTTATCAGCTTCTTTCTATAATAAATTAGAGATTTATAATTATCACGAAGCATACTAGCAAAGTTCTTTTAAGTTTTCATAAATTCTACCCTCATATTTCACATAATATAAATTCTGGTTTAATGAGTTCAAACATTTCATATTTTGAGAAGCAAAATAATGACTATAGCAGAATAATATTGCAGGAACTAAAATACAACTCATTTATAGATATTTAGTTATACTATAATACGATTATTCTCAGGGTATACCCTGAAAAATAGTTTAATTGACTGTTATTGTCTCCAGATAGCATATCTCCCCAGTGTAAGGGGCAACTCAATACAATTTGGACCCCACCACTGTAAAGATCTCTTACAAGCATGCTGAAATAATTTTTGAAATACGTGCATTTTTCTCTGAAAAATCAATAAAGTAAAGTCTGTGTTTACATGTGTCACTGACTGCCCACTTCCAGACATGTAGCTTCAGCCCAATGTAGTGAGCAAAAGAAAACAAGTCAATAAGTACAGATCATGGGATGTTGGAATCACCTAAACATGTCAGTTGAGGGTTAACTTTTGAGTTCATTCCTGAGTTGAAAAAGGCTATCAATCACTGTCCTCACCACCCAGCTCTACCATCTGTTATTAATCATGCAATAGTAGTAGGCAGGATATACTGTGTTTGTAAACAAGCATAACACTTAAGATTGTAATTAGTATAAATAAAAAAAGGATAATTTTAACATACAATCACACTTTCTCACCATATGGAGCACTTATAGCGAGGTAAATGGCCCTAAAAACAGTGGTAGGTAACTCGGTCTTATGAGGGCCTCTAACAGTCCAGTGTTTTAGGATTTCTCTGCTTGTTTCTTCATTCTTTATGGTTTAGCACACAATATTGTTTTTATTCATTCTAATTGATCCACCTGTGCTCAAGTAGAGAGATACTGAAACCCTGAAATATTGGAGTTGCCAATCACTGACCTAAGATAAGGTAACTTAGTAAAAGAAAGAAATTAAAGGACATGAATATTAAGGAATAATAAGGAAAATGGAGAGTGAACAAAATAATACTGAGCATCAAGCATACTTGGCTGCAGTATCTTCAGTAGCCCCTTCTGGAGTGCTACCTTGTAGTGATGAAGGAGTTTGTGTACCACAATGAAGCTATGAGCAATACCATGTAGGGTCATCCAAGATGGGCAGGTCATAGCAGAAAAGACAGACAAATAGCAGTCCAAAAGAGAAGGAACTGCTCACCCACTCCACTATCTTTGCCAAGAAAACCATATGGATAAGCACTACCAGAAACACAGACAGATGTGCCGTGTGCTGCATCTATATGGTCAACGAGGGTCAGACTGAAGGACTGAACAACACAACAAATGGCTCATATGTGTTAATAATAATACAGTGTAATACTGTAATAATACAAATAATACCAATGTACTGTAATAAAATGGGGATCCTTGGTGGTCTAGTGTTTAGGATTCAGTGCTTTCACTGCTTCCACCTGGGTTCGATTCCAAACCATGCACTGGTTTGTAGCAGCATGATCAATTAAGCAAGCCCGTAAACTCCCATTTAAAATCAGCCAATAGAAAATTAGACTATCATTCTTACGCCAGTAAAACATGGAGGCTACATGTCAATCAATTAGGTTAGGGGTCCGATATGCGATCAGACTTGCAAACCTGCAAAATAAAGAATTATGAAAATGAATGCCAACACAGTTCTAGTCTGTATGGGGTACCTGATATGTATTAACTAATTGATGCCTGAGATCGATTTAAATGACAGATAAAATAAAAAAAATTGTCCTGCCGATTTGCATTTTGAGACTGTTGTGCAATTAATTCTAATGTCTATCATCTTTTCCCCCGTAATTTACAGTGCAGTATTGATTTGTTATTTGCATTTACAGTGCTACGAATAGGTGTTTAACCCCCTTGCAGGTCCTCTCTAGCACTTGTAGGATTTTCTCCTTCATTTGCCATTTACGGGTGTGAAAACATTTGCGGACTTGTGAAAGAACGTGAAATAACAAAGGCCTCTGGAGGCTTTAAGTTACGAGTTTAACCATCGCCAATTTTTTCAAGCTCGTAACTTGGAAGCCGTTCCGAACTTGCAAAAAGACGCCAATTGAATAGCAAATTGGCAAATCTCCCAAAAGCTCAATTGAATGAGGCTCATGGACACCACTAGTTCAGCATACTCTGAAGCCCAATATACTATATTAGAACCTGTAATCTGTCCCTTTAAACAACCAGATAGCATTGCATTTAGCTTAGATTTCAGACTATTGTTTGCTAAATGAATCCAGTAAAGAAACAAATGTTACCCGACTTTACATTTATAGCCTGTAAATAAATTACTAGATATCCATTACATAGTACAGCCAAGTCAACATAATGATCTACAGCCTTATTAAATTGCAATTCCGCCAATTGAATAGGGCTCTATATAAGCACAGAGCATATTTTTTTACAGAAGTTTTTAGTTAGTGAACTTCTATCCAAAAGCAAGGCCTTCACTAACTAGAAACTTCTGTAAAAAAAAGATGTCACACCACCCTAAAGCCATTCAGGGTTGGGCATGGTCAGTACTTGAATGAGAGACCACCTAGGAATACCAGGAGCTGTATGCTGTGGCCCAATGGAGAAGAAACTGGCAACCCACTCCAGTATCTCTGCCATGAATACCAAGAGGATTGGCATGGTGTGTCATCGTTCATGAGGTCACAGAGAGTTGGACATGATTGAACAACGCAAACACACAATTGCAATTATATTTATTATTTGTGTGCTTTTCATTTCTTCAATAAATTTAAAAAATGTTGTATCACTTTAAATGGACATTGACAATCAATATTTATTGTATGCTATTTTAAAGATCCAGAAATAGTAATGGAAAAAATATATTTACAAATTAAAATTAGTCCTCAGATTATTATTTATTATATGTAATATTCCTTTCTGTGTGCTTATCTTTCTGCTCAAGATAAAGGAATCTTTGGTAATGGAGCCCAACTTAAATAAGGCATATTTTAACAGTGCATATCTAATTGCACTACAGAAACACTGGTAACTGACTTCTAAATCTGTCTTGTAAAGTAGTAGTGACAATGGAGAATGAAACTTAACAAATATAGGTGGTCTTAGTTTGGAAAAAACTTCAAGTTGTTGAAGTATGTATGAAACTAACATCTTAAGCAGCCATGTAAGCCATGCTAAAGCATCTATAGAGAAAATGATAATTATTACATATTCTGATGGTGTGTGGAGGGACTTCCATATTGTCTCTCATCAGCAATGCCTGTGGGCATGGAGCATGAGGGAGTGTTCCTGCTATTTTTAAGTGGTGGGCAGGGGGCTGTGAATTTGAGGTCTCATTGGTGATTGAGTTCTGTTTTTTTAGTATTTTACATCTCTCGCTCAAGTGTTCTGAAGCTAGTATTAAAACTTAAAACAGTATATCCTGTTTACTGTTGTCTGTACTGCCAGGTCATGTCATGAACAGGAAGGGTGACCAGCATGTCCACTTTAGACACTAGCAGATTCTGCTAAAACTAAGATTTTCCAAGAACACAGCTACTAATGTTGGTAGTTAAATACAAGCCCCATGTATATGTACATTTAGTGTCTTCAGTGTATTTTAAAGTGACCATAAATAATGTCTGTTAATTCATTGTTTTCCATATATCCCTTTAACTATAGCACAGGTGTAGTACACTGTTACTCTAAGATGGCCTCCTCATCGTTATTAATTAAAAAAAATGATGTTAGTGCTCCCCCTACTTTCCCCACTTATCTACCCGATCCGTGCACAGTGGAGGTGTAGAAGCAGGGGCTTGCAGCGGCGCATGAGTATACATGAAAGTGGTATTACTACCAATATGGTATTCCTGGGGGCTAAGTGTCAAAAGTGTCATGATGCTCTACTTGATAATTCAGCAGTTTGAATTTCCAATTTCTCCTGTAAGGAACAAGATGATGAAGGAGGGAAATAAAGTTGCACCCCAACATAAGTCATCATGTAGAATATTTGGAATAACTCTCATATTTATTCTATGGTTCTCTTGTACACACTTTGTTGTTCATGTGAATGGCAAACCACACATTCAGTAATAATATATTAATGTAATATATGTGTGCAGCAGTGGAATACATTTCCATTGTATAGAAGGGGAAAAAAGAGAAATATCAAAAATGTCCTGTAAGTGGGAATAGCGACAGTTAGTAGCAGTACCATAGGTGCATGATAGTGACAGAGAAAGTATATACCGTATATACTCGAGTATAAGCCGACCCGAGTATAAGCCGAGGCACCTATTTTACCACAATATACTGGGTAAAATGAGTGACTCGAGTATAAGCCGAGGGTGGGAAATGTGCTGACCCTGTGTCCCCCCTCTCTCTCCCGTGTCTCTTCTCCCCTCTCCCTTCCCTGTGTCTCTTCCCCCCTCCCTTATCACCCTTCTCAACCCCCCTCCTCATTCTCAACCTCCCTCCTCAACCCCACTCCTCAACCTCCCTCCTCATCCTTAACCTCCCCCCTCATCCTCAACCTCCCCCCTCATCCTCAACCCCCTCCTCATCCTCAACCTCCCTCCTCATCCTCAACCCCCTCCTCAACCTCCCTCCTCATCCTCAACCTCCCTCCTCATCCTCAACCTCTCACCTCATCCTCATCCTCCCTCCTCAACCCCCCCCCTCAACCTCACTCCTCAACCCCCGCATCCTCATCCTCCCCCCTCAACCCCCCATCCTAATCCTCAACCCCCCCCATCCTCAACCCCCTCCTCACCCCCCTCAACCCCCCTCCTCAACATCAACCTGGTATATGCTAATGACACGGCACGACCTCGGAGAAGAAGCAGGTAAGTGAGGGGGAGGTATTTAGAGGGGAGACAGTGAGGAGGGGGTTGAGGAGGGTGTTGATCAGGAGGAGGGGGGTTGATGAGGAGGAGGGGGGGAGGGAAAGAGACACAGGGGGGTAGAGAGACACGGGGGGTTAGAGAGACACGGGGGGTTAGAGAGACACGGGGGGGTTAGAGAGACATGGGGGAGTAGAGAGACACGGGGGTAGAGAGACACGGGGGGGGGGGGTAGAGAGACACTAGTATAAGCCGAGGGGGGCCTTTTTAGCCTTAAAAAAAGGGCTGAAAAACTCAGCTTATACTCGAGTATATACGGTATGTGTCTATGTCCAACTCTTCATATGTGTGTCCCATGCATTTATTTCCTATATCTAGTATTAAAACAACAGCCATAATGCATTGCTTACGTACTTGATGTTTCCTTTCTTCAATGTTATATGAAAGTTGACTTTTTAGAGGGTGCACAAGACTATAGTGCAGATGGCAGGTAGCAGATGGAAGGCAATGATCTGTTTAGACATGAACTCAAGTCAGACATGATGTATATGCTTTTTGTTTAAGTTGATGGCTCGTGTCAGACCTTCACCATACAACTCTATACAATTGCAGAAGCTACCATGTTCCAATAAATAGGATATTTAAACATATTAGCACAAACTGAAGCCCAGCAAATAGAATCAAGCTTTTAAAACACTAAAATACAATTATTAATACTCTGAAGTTAAGAAAATGAAATAAATGTTCAGGGAAGAGGATAGTAATGGCGCACATTCATTCATTTTGGGGAGATTGGGGTTCTGGCCCCAGAAATGTAAATCCAGCGATGTGCACCTATATAAATAAGTAAGAAACAACATTGATTATTCCATGTTCAATGTCTAATGTTATTTTTTATAATTTATTGAGCCTTTTGTGTATCCTGAAGATACTAACTTCTATGCATGTGCTATGTTACAGGCAAGCAAAGCCGACAAGTTCCACCATGTGCAATCGATGATGTACGATTTAATGGAATGGAGATCTCAGCTATTGTCTGGTACTTTGCCAAAGGATGAACTTAAAGAGCTCAAACAGAAAGTCACATCAAGAATTGACTATGGCAACAAGTATGATATATTGTTGACTTTCTCCTTACAGTACAGTATTTGGTTTTTATTGCATTGTTTCACATTGTTACATTTTAGAACATTATTTGGGTGAATAAATGTTTTAACTAATAGAAAAAGAGCAGAGTTGCGTGACCAAGGTTTTTTTGTGCTTCAGTTTAAGGGATTCAATCACATAAGAAAGAGGTGAATTCTGTCAGTAGAGGTTAGATAGAGAAATTTGTAAAATGTATTAATCTTCCCAGCTCTTTAAAAGCATTTTGTGATATATGGAAATACCATAATATTTTATGACCTTGCTTTCGCACTTGATACATAATTAAAATAATTAAACAAACTAACACCTCCATCTAACCCAGTTTAGTTACTGATGACTATTATGCAGGGCCGGAAGTTCATAAAAATGATTGCATGCTTAGATGCATCTCCATAAGGTCATATGTGCGAACAGGTGAAGTGTTGGAGAACAGTAAGATAGTTCATATGCTTCATAGGATAAAATAGGGATTTTCTACAATGGTTCAACCTTGAAATATATACTACCTTCTCTCTGTTACTTAAAGTGCTAATATGTTGAACTAGTTTGGGGTTAGACAATTATCTACAGTGCTATTATTTGCTTACCTCTCCTCCCTAGTACTAATCAAGCACATTGAGTCACATATTAGCATTGTTATTATTATTATTAACATTTATTTGTAACTAGCGACTTGCCCGTCAAAAATGATGGGGCAATAAAATTGTAAGGCAGGTAATGCTGTTTGCCACATACAGTAAGTGTTTTGGTCGTCTGAAATCCTTTGGCACTCATTGCGAGCCTCTTTGTTGGTATATTTTTTGTTATCAGAGGCTTTGCGAGGGTCCGCATTTGCGGCTTGCAATGAGCCTTTGGCTCATTGCAGCCGACGTTGGAGCCTCCACCTTCCGCAAATGCGTCCCCTCTGCGTCCCTCGCTTTGCTTCATCTATTATAAAGGAAAGTGATGTTAGGTCTTAGAATTATTAGCACAACATTCTCAAGCCTGCAAATCAGCTGAGAAGAAATACTTTATTTCATGATTATATTTTGTGTTATATCAATCCCTGCAATCAATGTATTAATACATATACTGTAACTCGCATGAGATAGAATATTATATTTAGTGCTTTATTAATATTGCATTATTTCTGGCCTGTGGGTCCGATCGTAAACTGGAATTGCTTGCTTAATTGTTTGCGTTCGAGCACGCAACCCCGACAGCTGAGAACTGGTTTACGAAATAGCATCTCACGCTCGTAGCTTGCAGCTCATTCTAATTTAATAGTGATGTAAAATGGCCAAATTTCAAGCACACAGCCCGTATGTGCTACACGATGGTCTTACGAGGCTGGAATTTAATATGGCCCTATATCTGTAGTTACGGTTTGTTTAATTGATCATGATCATGCCCTTAAATGCTACTTACTGTTACATGGTTTACAGTTTTGGCTTTAGGCCAGGTAGCTGTGGGCTTGGTCAATTTAATCGCTCTACTGTATAACCACAAGTTTCAAGCCTGCAGCTGCCTTAATACAGCCTGTAAGTCTGCGGGCTTGAAACTTGCAGCAGTTATAGAGCGATTAAATTGACCAAGCCCACAGCTTTCTGGCCTTAAGCCAAAACTGTAAACCATATAACCGTAAGTAGCATTTAAGTGCATGATCATGGAATTGAATAGCTTTATTGGGGGTTTTATTTGTATAAATAACATGCCTTTAACATTTGCGTGTCAATTTCACTTTAATTCTGAAATTACCGGTCTTGTTATAGTCAAATATAATTGTGTTTTACTTCAAACTTCTATATTATTCATTTATTTTGAAGAGAGAACTATTGCCTGTTTAGCAAGACTTATTAATGTAATCTATTTAGACAAACCCTAAAGCCTTCTAGAAAAAAAAAATCATTACATTTTTTTTCTAATTACTTCAGTTATAAGAGAATTAATGATTTTATGGTGCACTGCTCTAACAGTTCAGAATGTAAATTAAAATGTTTTTCTGAATTGTTCAACCTTCAAAGGGCATTGGGAACATTTGGATCCATCTTTCCCATTGCCTTCGTAATATTTCCTTTTTAAATAATAAATGCTTTAAAAATCAACCATTTTATTGTTTTCTAAATTATTAATTAACAAATGTCTTAGAGGGGCAAAACAACACCACCATTTTGAAAGTGAGGCCCTGTTACTGGCACTATTCTGAGGCAAAAATAGACATTTACTAAAAAGTCTCACACTATATAGCAGTGGTTCTCCAACTTTTCCTCAAGACCCACCAGACAGACCATGATTTCCATTCAACAATGTGTGGACACAGGAGGAGCAATTAGTGTTCAACAGACTCTAATTGTCTCATCTGATTCAAATAGTATAAAACGGAAATCATGGCCTCTCTGGTGGGTCTTGAGGAGAGGTTTGAGAACCACTGCAATATATACTACTGAGTCTGAATAGAGATTGTAAGTTTGCGAGCTTTCAGTCGTACTACAGGAAAAGCAAGGGCCCTCCATTCTTTTGCAATGTGTTAAAATTGATTTTGACAAATAAATGTTGGCATGTTACAAATAAAATGTATTGTTATTAATATGATTATGCAAATTAGCACAACCTACCCTCTCCGAATTCACAAAACTGAAGCCATTAGGAATAAACAGTGTCTACCAAAATAGAGATTTTCTCTAAAATTCTTAAGTGCGAATCGTATACAGAGTTGTGCAAAACGGCTCTATCATAATGTGGGCGCTTTTTTGCTTCATAGGTATTAAAAATCCAGCCCTACATAAAGCTCCACACATTAGGGCACACTGCTCAGGCCATTTCTCACATTTGCTTCTAGACCTATGGTTTACGCACAGCCTAATGCAATAGACACTGAGCCTTCAGTTTAATAGTCTCTGTAGCAGTGCTGCTCAACATTACACTAGCCCTGAACTAGTTCCCTCCCCATCTATCTATATATGCCACTTCCGCATGGCAGGGAAGGGGTTAAAAATGTAAATACATATGCCCCCACCACTGCCGATCGTCCCCTATGAGCCCAGAGAACCCCAAGATTCCATCCTCCCACATGCTGAAGGGAATCCATGGAATTCCCTATCCCGCTTATCACGATCCTCCCATATATCTATAACCATGGGGGTCTATATAGACCCCTGTGGCACTTACATTTTAACCTTGAGGCACCTAATAATTAGTCACTACCATAGGGGTCGCTAAAGGGCCTCTGTGGCACTCAACAATTAACCTCTATGCCCCTATGTGCTGAATTTTTTGTTGATTTGGATTGATAGATAGGGATTTACGTGTGAATTTGACATGTAAAAGATTGTAATATGGCCTATATCTGGTAATGTTATTCTCTTACATACTTGCAAACATATAATTATTTTACAAACTACAGTGGTCCTTTAATGTCTCTCACAATCTACTATACCTGACTTACCTATACACTTTTTTGATGCAGAACATAAATACTTTAGCCAACTCTATACACATCTATAGTGTCGATCATAATGCATTGTTCCAGGACTTAGACCATTCTTTAAATGCTCCCTGATTGAGATCTTTGTCTTTTTAAAATTCTGTCGCCCCACAATTATTTGGGCTCCTGTGTCCTTGTGGACTGCATTTTTTTTTTATGTTAAAATGCCATGGATCCTTTTGAACAATGTGGTCCTTTTAGATGAAGTGTTGAGAAACTCTTGCAGATAAATGCCCCTCAACCTAACAAAAAGATGGAATGGTTCTCTAACACATAACTGATTTGTACAACTGGCCTAGTATATTTTAAACATTATAATTTGTTATTGCTTGAAAAACATGTACAGTAAAAGTTTTAGATGCCTCTATAGGTTTCTATGCAAAGTAATGTTTTGAACATACCCAACAAGGACCACAGTTGGACAGTCTCAGATTTGAGTGTATCTGGTTCCACCAATCAGAGGCAACACAACCCGGCAATTGAGTTTCTATGGAGAAGTCAGCTACTCTAGGAGAGCAGAGAGCAGTTCCCAATCTCAAGGCATCCAACTGGCCAAGATTTCAGAAAATCTCTACCTATGACTCAATCAAAATGTCTGACGCATGGTTAAGCATACCTGTGCATAAGATAAATCATATGTTGGGCTGCATTGCACAAGGTGTATACAATGGAAAATACAACTGTGGTGCAAATTGTGCCATAACAAATCACCAGAGATGCTTAAAAACATACCCCCTTAGCCTCACTGCCAACTCACATCAAATACACATGCATTACATTTTCTTTGCAACATGTCAACGGCCATAATGGATCAAGCAAAGGGTCACATCTGGCCCTTGGGCACTATACTCAAACCCAGACTCACTAAACATTACCAAGGATTGCTATGAGCCATCACAGGCCATGGTGGATATTGTCCTCATATAAAGTGGCCATCTTAGCATCAGCTCAGCACATGGCAGCTCGGAGATTAGAGAATTTAAGATATAGTCCAGATAAAAAGGTCAGCTTAAATGTAAGATATTTGCTCAGTTTAGGCAACATCAATGTTTTGACTAGTATAAAGTACAAACTATCAAATAACTTATTATTTTACTACTGTCAACTTTCCTTTAATTTTGTTTCACCTATTTTTTTTTTTTTAGCATGTTCTAGTAAATTTTTTCAAAAAGCAGGAGAACAAATCTACTTTGTGTGCTTTTTCTTTGGTATTTTGAATTCATATTCTAAATATTAAAATCAGATGTTTTTGTATTCAAATTATCTTGTCAAAAAATGAATCTTTAATCGCTCATGCAAGGTATTGCAAAGAATATCACACAGTGTTTTTCACTTTTTCTGTCAGTGGTAACATAATGAACATTTAAATTACAGTTTAAATGTTCCATTATGTCTAAAGCTTAATGATATAAAATTGTAGAATTATTTCCTAGTCTTTGTTTAGAAAAACAAACCGCATAATGAGAGCTGAACTGTTAATTTTCACATTGTAATGTTTTTTTAACTATAGGATTCTGGAACTTGATTTAATTGTTCGAGATGAGGACGGAAATATTTTGGATCCAGACAAGACGAGCGTGATTAGTCTGTTTCATGCCCACAAAGAAGCAACTGAAAAAATATCTGAGCGCATTAAGGAAGAAGCGGTAATTTGACTTATTTGTTACAGACTATTCTGCCTTAAACATCCAAAACATCCTGCTGCCATTTTCATTTCTGAGGCAAATAACCCCTGCAAACATATTTCTTCTCTAAAAATGTTTCATCTTCCTACAAAATAATTTGCTCTTTGTCCATCTTACTATTTACAACACACTATCTTTTCTCTTCCAACTTTATAGAAACAATTTAATATAAGCACATGAGGTGCTCAGGTATTCAGATTAATTAATAAACAGTTCATTAATTAATAATACATATATTGGCATATGTGACAAATTAAAACTCAACTTTTATTAAAAGATTTAAAAAAAAACATAAATCATACATTGCATGAGTACCACAGTTAATACCACAATTATTAATTCTTATATGATGCAACTGTAGCACAAAAGTTGTCCGACAGGATCCAAATAATCCGAAATTTCTATTGAGAATTATTGAGTTACAGGTTCTGCAAGTACTGGATCAAATGAACTTTGCATAAAAAATATACAAAGATTGATATCATAAATATCTTGGATTGTGCACAAAATATAGTGGAATCTCACTAATGTTCAATTTGAACTTTTTACATAGGCACAAACTGAACTAATTTCACCTGATCTTAAATATGTCACACTGATCAAGTATATATGAATAATAAAAACTATTAATAAACAATCTCCATCTCAACCATGGGGAGAAATGTCACCCAATAACCTTAGTACGGGGGTGGGCAAGTTCAGTCCTGGAGGGCCACACACACGCTTGGATTTGATGATATCCTTGCTGCGCACACTTGAGTCAATCACGTCTTCAGTCATCCTGATTGACTCACCTGTGCACAGAAAGGATATCTACAAATCCAGGCTTGTGTGTGGCCCTCCAGGACTGAACTTGCCCACCCCTGCCTTAGCAGGTAAATGGTCCTCTGGTGTCGATGCAGATAACTGTCAGGGAAAAACAAATGATTTTGACCAGTTATGATAAATGCTGGTCAAAAACAATCTTCTAATGTGTTTAGCCTGAAGGCATTATAGCTGGAAAATGAACAAATAAGCCTCGTTCTTGTTATAGTGTATTATACAAAGGGTCCCATGGACTAATGGGTGAAGAGTTGGAAATGCCAAATCTCAATACACATGTGCCATAGCATATCAAAAGAGTGGGAAGTTTATCCAAGTTTCCTCCAAGTAATTTTCCCCTTGAACAACTTTTTCCATTTCCTTTATTTTCATGGATAAGACACCTAAGCTGGATGTAAAAATATTGAATTATAAGAGTGCTTCGGAATGAAATGTATTGTTTTAGAATCATATTTTAGTGTTAAATAATTCATGATATTAATACATTAGTAATACATTATATAAATTGCTCTGAAACTTTTATTATATGCTGATGATTTTAAATTTAAGCATAAATGTTGCTGCTTTAAATTATGTAATTCATGATATGATAAGTTATTTGAAAGTCTTTTATAATATTTAACTTTTTTTATTTCAGTCCAAGGCACAAAATGACTTCACCATGCATAGCCGCATAGCCTCCTCACCGACACACAGCCTCTATGTCTTTGTGAGAAACTTTGTGTGTAGAATAGGAGAAGACGCTGAACTATTCATGTCATTATACGATCCTCACAAGCAAGCTATCATAAGGTATAACATTTATTTATGAATATGTATCTTTTACCATTTGCTTATGTGCCTTCATAAGCATTCAACCGACCTGATACCCTGTGAAATCCTAAATAAGTGATTTTTTATAGACAGTATAATCATGCATTTCAACAAAAAAGAACATTTTAATTTCCACAACATAAGTAAGTTGCACAAAATTGAGGTGTAAAACATTGATGTCTCAAGTCAATGTCTTTCCTTGGAGTAGGTTAATAAAACAAATTGAGGTTTCCTGACCATGATGAGACATACAAACTAAATAGACTAATAATAGATAATATCTAACTTAATACATATTCTAGATTTTGAAAATCTTTTTAATAAGTGAATTTATACTTTAGTGGACAGAGGTGGCTCCTAAACATCAGCTGACTAATTTTCACTATATTCCAAGATGAATACTACAAATGATTCACTAATTACAATTTAAAGGCTCTAGACTGTGAGTTCATAAACAGAAATTGACATGTTAGATTCTCCTTGTAGACGCAATATTAAATAATGGGCCATGTCTGTTAGATGTCATCAGAGTATTGGAACGTCTTGTATCCGCTTTACATGTGGAGGCAGGCAGCAGTTGTTTTTGCTTTTAGGAATGATCTTATGTTAAGATTCAAAAGAAGGACAATTCTGCTGTTAATTCTGCAGTAATATTTAAATTGAATTACATAATAGTTGATTACTTGGCTCCTATTTTGATGCTCCCATAGACAACGGAATAGATGAGTGATGAGTCTGGTACAATTGAGGGACATTAGGATTACATTTCTGACACAAGTGTATGTATTGTGCATAGTGACAAAATTCTGTTATTCTAATGCTATTATCTTATTTACCTTAGTCCCTAAATAATAAATCGCAATTGAAGAGAAATCAAAGGGATAAATGAATAAATCAGTGCAAGAAGATCAAAGTTACATTTATATAAATACATTTTTAACTGTAAATCCTTTTAAATGTAATGGAAAAAGGGGTGAGGATGGTGGGGGAGAAGCATGGGAAGGAAAAATGGGAAGGGAATTTTGAAAAATAGTTAATTCCACAATTGTGTGTATTAGGGAATATATTTGAAGTTAAATATTTGAAGTTATTGTAATACATTTTCAGTTAATCTTATCTAGCATCTAATGCCTTAAATTTAACCGTCTTTACATAGTATAAATTTAAATACCTATATCAGTCAATCTGTTAAAGATAATATCACACATTGTCCACTCTATCCAGAATTTATTGACATTATTCATATTGACTAGATAGCATCTCACATTGACTTCATTAAGACTTTATTTAAGTCATCAATATTATCCACAAGGGTTTTTGGAATAATGGGCATAAAAAAATCAGAGGCACTGGATAAATTCCAACTCACTAAATCTGGTGGTGAAACATACAGAGGTTATCCAAAAATAGTTTTTTTTTCACAAAAACAATAATATATAGACTAGAAAAAAATAAATGTATAAATAATAACTAAAAATTATTTTTTGAAGGAGAAAGTCTCAAATCAGATAATCTTTCAAGAAGAAAATTGAGTTATCAAAGAAGATCAGTATTGCTTCAGTCCCAGTGGGCTTCATTCTAATTAGGGGCGTAAAACGGCCGCAAGTCTGCGATTCCTTGCGGCCAACTTACGGCCCATGTAGCCCTACATCTACACTGCTATTCAATTGGGCAGCGCCGCAAGGATGTCCCCGTTATGGCCAATCGCAAACCATGCTATCGGCAGTAAGCACTTCTGTGCTTGAACAGGATCGCGGCCGCAAGTCCGTAACTCGTGATTTCAAGGCTGCAGTCTCTGAGAAATATAAATGCAAATATAAATTCAAGACATCACTGTAAAGCACTGTAAATGATGGGGAACATAATGGGTGACCTGAGGATTAAAGGGACAACATTCTCAAGCTGGCACATCACCACAATACAATACTTGATTTCACGTTTAATTTATGTCCAAAGTCCGACGGGCTTGAATAACGAGTTACGGGCTTGGAGGTTACTCAAGCCCATCCCAAGATAGACATGGTAAAGGTAAATATCTGTTTTTCTTTTGCTCGCTATACTCAGCTGCAGTGTATTTCTGGCTGGGGGCATGTCAGTGACTCATGTAAACAGAGATTTAATTTATTTGATCTCTTAGTGGAAAATGCATGTATTTCAAACATTCAAAAGTATTTCAACATGCTTTTAGAAGATATTTAGTGTGATGTGGTCCAAATTGTACTTCATTAAGCGGCTCTTTAAATCACCTAGTTAAAACAGCTGAATAAAATAAAAAATGCTAAAATCATAAAATATGGAGTGAAAATGTACACAAAATTAACTTTGGTGTATTTTAGGAATCAAAATTAAGATTGATCCCGTCAAAAATAAAGTCTGATAGAGTGTGTGGGACACACTGTGCTCTAGCAACTTTTTGGACACTTACCATGTCTTTGATATATGTTCTTCACCAAGTTTAAGGCTTCCGTAGCAATACATTGAAAGACAGGTTGCATTTTTCTGAAGTGGATTTCTTAGGTTACTCTGACAGATAAAAAAGAAACATCCAAAATCTGGCAGGAAAGTGCAAGATCAAAACATTTTGATGAAAATATCCTACAGGTGTGTCGGCTGGTGAAATCTAACAAGAAACACTAAGAAATGAGAAAATAGCAGGTGCAGCTTCAGAACAAAATATAGATGTGGGAATTATGTGGCACAGTGTTTTAGACAGCTGTGCTGAGCACATATTTCTGTCAGAATGTCCTGAACAATAGGAGCTTCTATAATTTACTAAGATGTATGTGAGGATCAGTGAAATTATGTTTCCTGTCTGCCGTGAAACTAAGGGATAAAACAAAAACTGTAATTACCAAATCTGGTTTGTTAGTCAAAAATTGTCTGGAACATAATATAAATACAAAATGTGTTTTTTTTTACTTGTCAGGTAAAAAAGAGCACATTATATTTTGCAGTTTATTTCCAGGGCAATTATTACAAAGTACACAAAGGCCAAACTCAAGTACACTGGTGCATTAGCCTTACTTACTGAAACGTCTCTAAAGTGCATGCACCATATTTTCCTCAGCGTGGTGTCTTGAATATATACATCTCCATGGAATTCAAAGGAAAAGGAAGGAGAAATGATTTATTTAATTCACTAACATAATGGAGGATAAAGTTTAGCACATCTGTAATATAAATAGTTTTTTTTCACTATTAAAAACTGTATTAAGCTTAAAATAAATAAAAGTTAAGATTATTTAATTACTTTGGAAATTTTCTGTTTTGTTCTCAAGCTCCACCTACTAATTCATGGGGGTGGAGCCTGTTCTGCCTGGGGCCAGAACAAAAAAACATTGGATCAGTCCAGTTTTTGGGGAAGACTGTACATGCACAGCAAAGGGGGCAGTGTTATGATCATACATGTAGTTGTCCTTATCCTTGTGATGTCACTGAGAGGGACCAATGGGGCAGCTGCAAGCACTTTTACCTTAATACCTTATGAGCCAATGACATCATGGATAGCGCCAATTACATAATACCTTTGCTTGTTTTCAATCTCTTTGATGGTTCAGCCCCCAGGATGGGCTGACAATGCCCCCTGATAAGGCACAGGTTGTTAGACAGAAGCAGGGGGGAAAGCAAACAATTTAAAAAGTATTATTTTATTTTAAGCCACTTGCTGTTCTTAATAATCTCAGTCCAATAAACAATCATATGAGCTTTACCTTTAAATGCATTACATTGGTCCTTTAAAGGTCTCCTTTGGCAACAAGTTTTGGCTGAAAACCACCCAATTAATGGTTATCTATACTCAAGTTAGCCTGTATATAATCATATTATTCTTAAAACCATGTAGATGCTTCCCCCCAATATGGAAGGTCTTATACGATTTGCTATCAGCTATAGCAAGAAGGAGACAATGTAAAGAGATAGAAGAAGATAACAGAATGAGAAAGTCAAGAAAATTGGGAATCTTAAAGGAACCTTTCATGGCAAATTGGGAGTGATAAAAGGCAAAAATAGTAGGAAGAACCTTAACAGCATTGATAACCTCAATAGTTTGTCCAGTTAGCTGCAGCCAGATATGTTGGAGAGTAAAGTGAGATGGGCCCTAGGAAACCTTGCTGAGAACAAGGCTGCAGGAATTGACGGAAACCCAGCTGAACTGTTCAAAACACTAGAAAATGAAGCTCTGAAAGTGTTGCTTGCCTTATATCAATAAATTTGGAAAACTCAACAATGGCAAATAGACTGGATCCTAATCCTCAAAAAAGACAGTAGCAAAAAGTGCTCCAATTAATGAACAATTGCACTTATTTCAATAATATTCTATAATATATGGACCAAGAACTAGCACATGTGCAAGTCAGGTTTTGTAGAGGCACAAGAGATCAAATTGTAAATATCCACTGGATAATAGAGGGAGCAAGAGAGTTCCAGAAAAACATTTACCTTTGTTTCATGTGTGTTGTGCAGTCGTGTCCGACTCTCTGTGACCTTATGGACCATAACACTTGGTATTCATGACAGAGATACTGGAGTGGATTGCTAGTTCCTTCTCCAGTGGGCCACAGCATACAGCTCCTGGTATTCCTAGGTGGTCTCCCATTTAAGTACTGACCAAGCCCAACCCTACTTTGCTTCAGGAAACAGTTAAATCAATGTCATTGTATTTTTCACCACATTTAGACAAATAACTGTCTATAGAATCATATCGAGATTTACTGTTTTGATACTTGTTATCCTTCAAAGGCTCCAGTCCTCTTTCTTCCTTTGTTCTGTCATCAACAGATGCAGATATTACACCCCAACGACAGTCTATATCCGATAAATATCCTCTGTAAAAAGGGGAGGCAGCACTTAGAGCCAGAATTGAACCCAGGTCGCAGTGGAGAAAGCACCAAATCCTAACCACTGGTTCACCAGGGAACCCTACCTTCGCTTCATAGACTATTTCAAAACCTTTGACTTTTTGGATCACAACAAAATGTGACATGTTCTTAAAGATATGGAGGTACCAGACCATCTCAACCACCTCACGAGGAGACTTTAGGTGGACCAAGAAGCAATGGTCAGCACCGAACATGGAACAACCAAATGGTTTAAGATCGTGAAAGGAGTGTGACAAGGTTGTATATTGTCACCTTATTTATTCAACTTATACGCAGTAAACATCCAAAGCTGGAATTAATATTGCTGGGAGGAATATAAACAATCTCAGCTACAGGGATGATACTACTCTGATGACTGAAAATGAAGGAGGAACTAAAGAGCCTGTTGATGGAAGTGAAAGAGGAGAGTGCAAAAGCTGTCCTGCTGCGCAACGTTAAAAGGACAAAGATTATGACAAACAGCAATCTCAGCTCCTGGCAAATAGACAGGGAAGAAGTGGAGGCAGTGAAAGATTTTTTTTCCTAGGCTCCAAGATCTCTTCAGATGGTGACTGCATCTATACCAGAAAAATATTTTCACTTCTGGGGGAAAAAGCTATGGCACGCTTGGACAAGCTAGTAAAAAGTAACTCTGGTATTTCCAGTAGTAGCATACGGATGAGAGCGCTGGACCATAAGGAACGCTGAGCACTGTAGAATTGACGCCTCTGAATTGTGGAGTTGGAGAAAACTGCTTAGAACTGCTTGGATTGCAAGAAAATCCAATCAATACTACAGGAAATTAAACCAAAATCTTAACTGGAATGTATGAACATGAGGTTAAAACGCAAATATTTTGACCACATCATGAGAAGACATGATTCCTTAGAGAAGACTCTGGTGCTGGGAAAGGTTGAAAGCACACAAAGAAGGGGATGACAGAGGTGTAGATGGATAGATGTGGTTATTAATGCAATAAATATGAGTGGGTGGAGTTCAGAGGGGTAGTGACTGACAGATATGCCTGGCGAGCTGCGGTCTATAGGGTCACAGAGTTAGACCTGACTGAACGACTAAACAACAGGACCACTGGAGGCAAATTCTGTAGCCTATGAAAGTAACCTTAACATTACAAATGATTGCTTTAAATCACTGAATATGCCTTGTAATCATGATCAAAGTATCATTTAAAGAACTAGCTCATCTTGTTAGGGGCTTGTAGTGGTCTTCATTACTTTGCTGTACCAGTCATGATGTTAAATAATAAAAAATCAAGCTACATTTAGAGAGAAAAGTTGTCAGACTTATTGATAGTATAAAGTAGGCTTTTGTGGATTTCACTATGAATATAATATACCTATGAAACTATTTAATTAAGAAGTGCGTAAAAGTTCAGTTTTATCTGCCTAAAATCCCACTATATATATATATATATATATATATATATATATATATATATATATATATACATACAGTAAACTCCCCGCTACAGGGACGGCCTATTGCCGGATAAATGCAGTTGCCGGTTGCTTGAGAGTCACTGTTTTATGAAGTCTAGTTAATCCTAAAACCCCCTAAACTATCTATTACACAGCTCACGCTATCAAATCTAAATAATTTAAAGCTAAAAACAAAAAAAAACAGCAGAAAAAAAGTTGACATTTAAAAAAAAAAAAAAATTGGGATGCCGGTTGTGCCGGATAATGGCGATTAAGTGACAGTTTTTGTCAATCGAGGAATGGAGGCAGGTGCCGGTTGCTTGAGAGTCCTGGTTGGTTGAGTGCCGGATAAATGGGATTTTACTGTACATATAAATATTTGCTTTGGAGCCAAGGAATTAATATTAATAGGTAAAAATGAGGTTAAAAGCATTTCACTTTCAAGTTTAGCCTGTTAGCATTTTGGCTGCATAGTTTTTCAGTGTGCTTGCTGAAACATAACTTAGCGTACAAATGACACTGGATATATAAACTGACAGTAGGACCCATTAGCAGGGAAAAATGCATTGTTGTAGTATCGAGTTTGCTTAGAGTTTGTTTAGCAGTGCAATATTTTTTAGTGGAAGTTACAACAAAGGCAGCAGATTTAATGGTTCTCTAATGAATAAAGTGTCATGCGTGGATAGCTTTTGTTAGTAAAGGTACAGCAAACTATTGTAGGGCAAAGTTTCCAAACTCTTCAAGCCAGGCTCATTTAGCATCTTGTATTTGAATCAAGTTTCTTAATGTAGTGAATTAAAAAGGGAAAAAAATTGAAGAAAAATGAAATCATTTCAGCATGATTGCAATAGCACAGTAAAGCATAACCCAAGGTAATGAGGAGACAGGAACCGCTGACTTAAATGACTGGAAGTCTGCTAATGTAGACAAAATGAAGATATTAATGGATTTTTTTTTTCACTTAAGATTTTATGGCCGAAATTCATCACCTTGGCTGTCTTGATGCTTGAAAGTAAAGTGGCAACTTTGTTCAAAAACATTTTTTATAGAAAATTATAGTGCAGAGCCAATTATGTGTGTTTTAATGTTTTTCTTTATACTACATTCTGAGAAGGAGTTGTCACGAAAAGAAAGCTTTGAAAATGAATTTCCACTTTTCGATTGAAGTGACATGTAATTTTTGCTGAAATGAAAAAGCATCAATGTTGCAATCTAATTATGATAGATATTTTTAGGATGGGCAGACATCTCTAAGCTTTTTAAGTGTATAAAAGCAACAAATGTTACAGGCATTAAAACATGGTTTATAATATTTGACAAAATTGATTTAAACCCAAAGACATTCTTTAAAGGTACAGTATATATAATTTTCCCTATTTTTCTCTTTTTCTAATCTAACACATTCTGCTTATATCGGAAACATTATATTGAGTAATACACAGAGATTTATTTTATTTAAAAATAAAACTTGTTCTCCACACCCCCAGAGCTGTTTATATAGGCACAGTGTACCCATCAATAGAAACACTGCATTTGGGTACAGGTTTACTAACCTTCAAGCAAACAGCAGCACAATGCAGAGTTCTACACAGCAATGTCTGACTCCTCCTTGCTTCCTTGTGCAGTAGACTACACACCCCATGATGCCTTACTGCACAAACTGCCATCACCGATTGTTACAATGTATTAGCTACCTGTGATTGGCCAAAACAAGCTATGAATTTCATGCTGATTTTAGCTGGAATTTCTATGGGCATTAACTCTGAAAAACAACTGCTTGCAAACTCAAAATATTTAGCAAACTTTAGGATAAGTATAATGTTTATTTTGGTATTTTTTCATGCATAACAATGTTTTCATACACTACTGATTCTCTTTTAAGCCCATTTAAAAGATACAATTATTTTGTGGAACAGCAGAGAAAAGGTATGGTTTAATTACATTGCAAATTTTATATTAAACAGTTTAGTAGGAGTGCATTCCTAAACTTCCTTATAAAAGGTTTCTGATTCTAAACTTATTATCAATTGTTTTCAAAACTCACATATTTAGAAATATCATCATATTTGTTCTAACAATAATTAGCAAATAAAATAAATAGGATCTGAAATGCAAATTATATATATAAACAATACCATGATATCAAAAGGATTAAATATTATGAAGACGGTACGTCTGAGAGCCAAAAACAGTACCTTTTATGTTTCAAAGTAACTTGGCTTGTGGGTCCGTGATGCTGCCTGTTGGAGAGTTCTGTCCTCAAATTCTCTCTGTAAGCACAAAACACATACAGGTGTCACCCTCGAGGAAGATATAAAAAAGCTGCCACATTGCAAATAAGAAATGAATAAAATTGGAAAAACATTATTGTTCGCCAAAGTTAAAACCACCTTAATGGCATATGGCAGGACAATTTGGGAACCTTTTGAGTATTTCCAAATGGTTAGAGTACAATGAGATGAAAAAAACTGTGGTTATCAAAGGTAAGAAGAGAAGGAACCTTTTGATCCTCAAGAGATACCTCCTACCTGGAAGGCTCAACCTAGGTTGATATCCCAAATTCTGACTAATATCCCTACTGTTTAAGATAGGAAGAAAGGCGTTTTATATCATACTCCCCCAAATGGGAAGAACTAAAAATCAAGCACTATAGCCAATGGGGATATACAAGTAAAAGCAAATAAAAACAAGTTGAAAATTGCAAATAGAGGGAGCAGCTTATAATGCAAGAACTGTAAAAGCTTACCACCAGAATAAAAAATAAAAAAATGGGTAAATTAATTAAAGTCCCAGTTTAAAAATTGAAAATAATATTTAATATACACATAAAAACAATACTACACACTAACATATAAAATGAGGGTTGTACCCGGAGCACTTCCGGGTGTCTTGGTGTCTTTGAGAAATTCAAACATGGAACTCCTTTATTTATAAATTATTAATGTAACAGTAAAATAATCAGAATAATAGGAAGGAGAAGGCACATCTTCCAACTTGTGTACCACTTGTTGTTGATGTTTCTTTTGTAGGCATTGTTGATTTAAAAAAAACTATATGTTAGCTGTTTTACTTAATCAGCAGTTCAGTTGCTTCAAGACATTTTTGCTGGCAGTGATACATTTGTCTAAAGTAGCATTATGTTGTCACATAAACACTAGAACAAATTCCTGTTTCAGACATTTTTAGTGGCAAATTTTTTTTTATATGTAATTTTTCATTATTTCAGTCAACTGATATGATTCAATTTAGACAAAACCATTCTGCTGTACATTTTTTTTTAAATTATAGTGTTTGAAAGCAAAGAAGATTGTAAATGGTATTTAATTCACATTTATCTGATGTACAATATGAAAGTAATATTTGAGACAACTTGTTAACGTATTATTAAATTTCAAGATGACAGCTGATTTTAGAAGGCAGACAAAATGCCCATTACTGACTTGGTATCCTGGCCAAGTTGGGATGATTGTATAATAGAATTACAGCAATCAACAGTCTTGCCCAGGCTAATAGAACTTAAATTATATTTTACTGTGTTAATACTGTCATAGTCTAGTTCAGTTTTTCTCATCTTCAGCCCTCAAACACTACTGACTTTTTAAGCTTAGGTTGACTAACAAATTACACACTTATTTTGATTAAAAAAAAAAAAAAAACTATGCTTAACCTTGATAATGCTTAAAAGTTGGTAACCCATGCCAGTAGCTCTTAACAGCCTTTTTGGTCCTTAGCAGTGTTTTTTTCGGGGAGAAAGTTGGATGAGGGTTGGTGTAGAACTTTTAAGATCTCATAAGTAAAATAACTCCAATTGGCCTTATAGGGAAAATGTTGGAATATACCTTGAGATATCATTTGTCTGATAAGATTGGTGAGATTCTCCACATTTTCCCTTTTCTTACATATGGTCCATTGTATTGAAAGTTCTCACATATAGTAACTGACCTTGGAGTATCTAAGGTAGCAGTATCCAAACCAATTCTCAAGTTCCAATAGTAAGTCAGATTTTAAGAATATTGTGGTTACAATCAATACAGCTAACCCAACAGTTACATCGATGAACTTAATTCAACAACTTGGATTTACATTCAAAATGATCTGCCTTGATGCTTGACCATCACCTCTCATGGTGATCTACCTACCAGCAAGTCTCATTTCATTGTGCTGTGCAAAGTTTGTTGGATTTGAAGATGATGATTTGAACCTCAAATAACTTCAAAATAATATAATCGTGGTCATTTAGAAGTACCAGCCTTTATTGAGAAGGTTGGGTCTTACTCATGTTTGTGAACTGATCAAAATGATCTCACAATTTGTACAAAAATAAAATGTTGTTAAATTATTAATTTAGTTATTTTTTCCATATGTGCAGTAAATGCTATTTTTTTACATTTCTGTTTAGACCAGTCTATCTCCATAGAGGCTCATAGCTCGACCTGTGCAGTGCCCTAACACACCCTGCTTAGTGTTAGTCAGAAGGTGGCCCTGACTTTGTTGCAAAGCTGCATTTACAAAAAAAAACAACTTTTGATTTATTGAATATTTACATTTTTTCCCTTCTAAAATAAAGTTATTAGCTAAAAGATTCAAATTATTATACCTTTACATTTTTGCAACTAGTTTTATTATTTTTTAAAATTTATATGTTTGTTCTTAAACAGTGAAAACTATTTGGTGAGATGGGGAAGTAAAGGATTTCCGAAAGAAATTGACATGCTGAACAATTTAAAAGTTGTTTTCACAGTAAGTACAAGTTTACATTTTTATGGTTTATTTGCTATGATTTAAACAAAAAAATCAAAAGATTTTAACAAGATTCCAGCTTGGCTGCAGCTCTAAGCCTCAATTTAGGATTTCTTTGGCCTATGCAGCACTAGTATTATGAAGATTTGCAGCCCTAAGATTAACTTATTATAACGTGTTTCCTGGAGAGAAGAAGACATCTCTAACCTTTTTCTCCACTGATTCTTGATGATAATTGTTTGAATATGCACAGTGAAAAGGAATTGTAAGTAAGTGTCCCGGGTGAATATTGGAGAAGGGTATAGTATGTTCAGGGTAAGAAGAAAGACAGGGCGTTGCTTCATTTTTGCTGTACGTTTTTCTTGGCATTTAACCCATGTATAGCTCTACAGAATATGTTGCTGCTTTACAAATATAGGATATTAATAATACAAATTATAAGATTAAGAAAGCTACTTAGTGAATATTGTGAAGGGATCTCAGGTAGTGTTTTAAATGTAACACATCTTCAGCATATCAAATTCTCACAGTGATTCACAGAAATAAATGTGGTACACTTGCTTCACAATACCGGCAACGCTTAGAAACTGTAGCCCTTCCTTTGAGACTTTCCTAAAAGTTACAATGTCCTAAGAAGAGATCGCTCCCTGAGGTAGAAGGTTGCCACCTAAATAAATTAATATACAGTTGCAAGCAAAAGTATGTGAACCCTTTGGAATGATATGGATTTCTGCACAAAAAAATGTGATCTGATCTTCATATAAGTCACAACAATAGACAATCACAGTCTGCTTAAACAAATAACACACAAAGTATTAAATGTTGCCATGTTGTTATTGAACACACCATGTAAACATTCACAGTGCAGGTGGAAAAAGTATATGAACCCTTGGATTTAATAACTGGTTGAACCTCCTTTGGCAGCAATAACTACAACCAAACGTTTCCTGTAGTTGCAGATCAGATGTGCACAACGGTCAGGAGTAATTCTTGACCATTTCTCTTTACAGAACTGTTTCAGTTCAGCAATATTCTTGGGATGTCTGGTGTGAATCGCTTTCTTGAGGTCATGCCACAACATCTCAATCGGGTTGAGGTCAGGACTCTGACTGGGCCACTTCAGAAGGCGTATTTTCTTCTGTTTAACCCATTCTGTTGTTGATTTACTTCTATGCTTTGGGTCGTTGTCCTGTTGTAACACCCATCTTCTGTTGAGCTTCAGCTGGTGGACAGATGGCCTTAAGTTCTCCTGCAAAATGTCTTCATAAACTTGGGAATTTGTTTTTCCTTCGATGATAGCAATCCGTCCAGGCCCTGACGCAGCAAAGCAGCCCCAAACCATGATGCCCCCACCACCGTACTTCACAGTTGGGATGAGGTTTTGATGTTGGTGTGCTGTTCCTCTTTTTCTCCACACATAGTGTTGTGTGTTTCTTCCAAACAACTCAACTTTAGTTTCATCTGTCCACAGAATATTTTGCCAGTACTGCTGTGGAACATCCAGGTGCTCTTGTGCAAACTGTAAACGTGCAGCAATGTTTTGCTTGGATAGCAGTGGCTTCCTCTGTGGTATCCTCCCATGAAATCCATTCTTGTTTAAGTGTTTTACATATTGTAGATTCGCTAACAGGGATGTTAGCATATGCCAGAGACTTTTGTAAGTCTTTAGCTGACACTCTAGGATTCTTCTTCACCTCATTGAGCAGTCTGCGCTGTGCTCTTGCAGTCATCTTTACAGGACAGCCACTCCTAGGGAGAGTAGCAGCAGTGCTGAACTTTCTCCATTTATAGACAATTTGTCTTACCGTGGACTGATGAACAGCAAGGCTTTTGGAGATACTTTTATAACCCTTTCCAGCTTTATGCAAGTCAACAATTCTTAATCGTAGGTCTTCTGAGAGCTCTTTTGTGTGAGGCATCGTTTACATCAGGCAATACTTCTTGTGAAAAGCAAACCCAGAACTGGTGTGTGTTTTTCATAGGACAGGGCAGCTGTAACCAACACCTCCAATCTCATCTCATTGACTGGACTCCAGTTGGCTGACACCTCACTCCAATTAGCTTTTGGAGATGTCATTAGTCTAGGGGTTCACATACTTTTTCCACCTGCACTGTGAATGTTTACATGGTGTGTTCAATAACAACATGGTAACATTTAATTCTTTGTGTGTTATTAGTTTAAGCAGAGTGTGATCGTCTATTGTTGTGACTTAGATGAAGATCAGATCACATTTTATGACCAATTTGTGCAGAAATCCATATCATTCCAAAGGGTTCACATACTTTTGCTTGCAACTGTATACTGTATAAACCACAGGAAAAAAAAATGTCAAGACAATCTATTCTATGGTATGTTTTATTGATTACATTTTGCATGTGATTTACAAAACCATCAAGTGGTTGTGATCATGGCCGGATTACCCATTAGGCCAACTAGGCTAGCCGCCTAGGGGCGCTTCCATGTGAGGGGCTCGACTATTAAAAAAAAAAAAAAAGGTTCCTAGCTTAAAACAATGAATTGCTGTAAAATGAATTTCCCCCGTAGGAGATATTTTATATAGGGATGCACATCACAACCACTGTAGCTTTACAAAGTAACAATGCTTATAATATTAATTTAAAAATATCACATTGTCACTTTCTGTTATAGTAAGTTTATATGTAAGTTTATTGCTTTTCTTTTCTTTTCTGTTTGTATAGGATCTTGGAAATAAGGATCTGAACAGAGAGAGAATTTACTTGGTGTGCCAGATAGTGAGGATCGGGCGCATGGACCTAAAGGAAAACAATTTGAAAAAGTGCACTCAGGGTTTAAGGAGACCTTTTGGTGTTGCAGGTAATAGAATATACGCATACATATGCAAAACAACAAGTCTCATCTAGGAGCAAAGCACTATATAAATTAATTATTATTATTAATTATTTTAATGTTGTTCAAATAGTAATGCAAAATTCAATTAAAATCCAGTACATTCCAATGTGCATTCATGTATTAAATAATTACAAGTTAATATGAATGTTGTACTGCAATCCTGTTACTGAGAAAATTGCATTAAAATTATGAGAAAATATTTACTTTCATGACTGTGAGTTACTATATAAAGTTACAGTACCACATGCTTATGATATTTCTGCCGGCAATGTTTATATGCTAATTTACACGTGTATGGCAGTAACAACCTTTTTACATTGCAATGAGAATAGGCTGCATTTCCCATAGTCCTTTGTTGGAGTTGTTGCTTACCCAGTATGCCATGACATATAAGTGCACCATGGTTAAGATCAGGTCTTCCATATTGTTGTGCAAAGCCACATGTGCCAATAATGATCAAATTCCAATAACCACCATATCTACATGCAATGGTTGCTGAATAATACCTTGTACAAAAGGCACAATGGTACGTAATTATACTACTATGGTGAGTAATCATACATACTGTGTAACTACAGAAGCTCTGATTAATATATTAACATTCGCTCAGTTAGTCGTCATTTTTATGCTTATGTAAAAAAAAAATATTTAATAGTTCAGGTATGAGCCTACAATGCATATAATATTTGTAATTAGTCAATTTACAGTTGAAAAGCAATATGTAAATAGAGATTACAACAGCAAAATTAATTTTCTGAGATTGCATTCTCATTGAATGTTCATACATGCCATGAAGAATTATCCCTTTACTAATTTTAATAATGTCATCTCTCTGAGCATAAATAGTATATATTGTCACAATATCAACTGTTTACAAATCCAATTTGACGTATAGTTGCAATTATTCACAGATGAGAAACCTGACTGGTTTAATATATAGCCAGTTTGTAACTCTCATTAAAGATGAAACCAACTTGGCTGTTGGAACGACAGTGCCCCTTTATTACATGCTACCGTGGAACATCTATAATCATCAGTCTCTATATTCATCAAATCCAATATAAGTAATTTTTTGAAGGCAGAAAAATGCCCCTATATTCATCCAAACATCCAAAATTAGTCTTAACATTAAAAAAAGACAGAAACAGACAACATTGGACAAGTCGAGTGGTATTGAATTGGCAGGAAAAGGACAAAAAAATACATTAATCGCCAGGATTGGAGTTCCCTGATGTTCTAATGGAAGGTGCCTCTCCTTCTAAACAATAATTAATTTGCTCCTCTTCAAATTCTGGTAACATTTGTATTTATTTATGTATCAGATTTGGGGCTGGGAATGGATTATTCCAATTTTAGTTAAATCCTATGGAAATATTTGATTCTACTGTATATACATCTGATTCATTATCCGTCCTCCTTCAGGAATGGATTAATGACAAATATAGAGGTTCCACTGTATGCTGTATTTTACATTCATGGTAGAAAACAAAGCTAATTTTGCATCTATTACTGGTTACTAGCTTTACATTAGCTGATTATTAAAACGACATTGAATTACATTCTTTTTGTGCAAATTCAATGGATTTAGTAGCGTTGAATCACCTATAATAGTAGTCAGATGTGAGTAACGCCTGCGTTCTACACAGGCACATGCTTATTGCGGGGGAAACTTAGGGTATTGCAAACTGTGCAGGCAGAGAGAGGGATGGAGGCAGAAAGAGAGGGAGAATGAGGGAGGGAGAGAGAGAGAGTAAGGGAGGCAGATAGGGAGGAAGGGAGGGGGAGGGAGAGCGAGAGGGAAGAACAGAGAGAGTGAGGGAGGCAGAGAGGTAGGCAGAGAGAGGAGAGGGAGAGAGACTGAGGAAGGCAGAGAGGCAGAGATAAAGGAGAGGGAGAGCGGGAGCGAGAGAGATGGAGAGCACCCAGAGTGCAGAGAGAGGACACAAAGGGAGACAGGGGGCACAGAGAGAGAGTGCACACACAAAGAGAGGGCGCACTGTGAGAGAGAGGGCTCAGGGAGAGAGAGAGATATGGTACACAGAGAGAGAGAGAGACAGCTCACAGAGAAACAGTGGGCTCCCAGAGAGAGAGGGCGCATGGGGAGGGTGGCCAGAGAGAGGTAGAGGGTGCACAGATAGAGGGCGCACTGTGAGAGAGAGAGAGAGAGAGAGAGGTTCAGCTCACAGAGAAACAGTGGGCTCACAGAGAGAGAGGGAGCATGGGGAGGGTGGCCAGGGAGAGATAGAGGGCACACAGAGAGATGGAGAGGGTGCACAAAGAGGGAGAGGGTGCACAAAGAGGGAGAGAGTGCACAAAGAGAGACAGCACAGGGAGAGAAAGCACAGATAGAAACAGAAAAGAAAATTGAACTTAACATTTGATGCCATCATTAATGATGGGCAAGTTACTAGTATATATATATATATATATATATATATATATATATATATACGTTTAATATTGATAAAACAAATAAGGATGAATAAGCTCATCACACGTTTAGCAATGCTGAATATATCCATCTTCCACGTCAAATACACAGTACATAAAGATGATCAGCTCCTTTTTACACTTTTAGTTTCCACTCGTTTGGCTTGTTCTGTATATTAAGAGCCGCTTTCTCAGCCGCAGTCTGTAAACATTGTTCATCTGCTCAGAGTTGTGACCTTGAAACTGTTAACACTTTATTTCCATCAGTAATGGACATCAGCGATGTGATTAAAGGCAAAGTGGAGAGTGATGAAGAAAAGCAGCATTTTATACCCTTCCATCCGTAAGTTCGGCTTCATTTGCATTTACTGAGTCAACAAATTTAATGAACAAATTAGCCATTTATTTCCAGGGCATTGCAATTATCTTTTAATTCATTAGTATGGTTTTTGTTTAGTGCTACAAACATTTTTTTTCTAAAGTCCTCTACGACATTAATAAGTTATGATGATGAAAAAACGTCTTAATATTCACTGATCCTGACTATAGTTCTATATTTTAAACATACACATTAGAAATACAGCTGGAAAAAAAGGTTAATAAAATATTTAAAAAGTCTGGAATTTATTACCTTATATATATATGACTATACTGTAGTGCAGGGGCGGGGAAGTGCGGTCTTGGAGAGCTCCACACAGGCCTGTATTTGAGGATATCCTTTCTGTGCACAGGTCAATCAGAATCACTCACCTGTACGCAGCTGGGATATCCTCAAATCCTGGCCTATGTGGGACTCTCCAGGAACACACTTGCTCACCCCTGCTGTAGTGGAATCTACCATTTAAGTTTCTGCAGATCAACTTCTTGAGGTGGGAGGAGAATTTGACTGCAGAGAAAGCTTCTATCTGCACAGTGGTAATGCTACAATTAAAACTGCCAGTGTTGTCAAAATGACTAATAGAAAACTCAGTTTACAAGAACGAAATAAGAGAAGAAAATGAAATCCTGCTGCAAATAATAATTTCATATATAAATAAAAAATATAAAGTGTTGTTTTTTTCACATTATTAATTAATACTGTATACAAGTGGTCTTTTAAGAAGACATTAGAGTAAAATATGTTCAATTATGAGATCAAGATTATCAATGTGGACCTAAAGTCACTCGTTTTAACTCATGCATCAAGAAGAGCATTTTTTCATGAGCACAACAAAAGCCTTTTTTATTCCTACTTCCTGTTCTAGCTGCTTGTGCAACCTTGTCAAGTTTTTTATTCCTACTTCCTGTTCTAGCTGCTTGTGCAACCTTGTCACGTTTTTACTAAAACAGCTCTGTTTAGACTTCATAGAGCTCCATAACTTGACTGGCGCTATGCCCTGGCACACCACACTTAGAGTTAGTCTGAAGAAAGTCCTGATTGTATTGTAAGGCTGCATTTCCAGAGCAGCACTCACTTGTCTTGGAAACAAAAAAAGTTTAAAGTAAATTTGTGATGTGAAGGGACTTTAAATCTATCTACAATTAACTATTTTATCAGCTGAATGCTATCTTACTATGTACAGTAAATTTACACTGGAGTTTGCTTGTTAATCTGCCTTTTCTGATCTACCCTCTGAAAACAGACATCTCTTGCTAATTGGAGTTCATTGCCAAAAATTGCTGGTTGAGTTCAATTGGGATTTTTCCTGTTTTCTGGCCATCAGTTAGTTAGTCTAAAGCAGGGGTCACCAAATTCGGTCCTGGAGGGCCGACCCAGGCCTGGATTTGTGGATATCCTTGCTGCAAACAGGTGAGAATCTTGTTTCTTCAGCCATCATGATTGACTCACCTGTTTGCAGCAAGTATATCCACAAATCCAGGCCTGGGTCGGCCCTCCAGGACCAAGTTTGGTGACCGCTGGTCTAAAGCTTAATATCTGCCACTACACTAAGCCTTAACCCTAACTCTACATCCAAACCCTAACCTCTATTTCTAACCCAAACCCTAAACCATAACCATAAATCTATGAAATTGACTAAAATCTCAGATTCGCCATCTAGTGGCTGCTGGCCACCACTGCTGGCAGTCAGAAAACTGGAAATGTCTTTTAATTGTTTTCAGTGTTAATCCATATGAAAAAAGAAAAGCCTGGGCATGGTCATATAAGAATTGAGTAACGAGGATGATTAGATGATTTACACCCTGGTGTCTGCACTTGCCCAGGCTTCTCTTTTTCACATTGCATTACAAGACAATAGATGCAAAACTGCAGGGGGGTACAATCTGCAATGAATGGGAATGATTGTCCATTAGCAAGAGATAATAATCTTTATTTAGCAGGTGGACCAGAAAGGACAGAAACTGTAAACTGTTAATGTATGAATGTGTTTCCTTTTAAAACAGATTATAAACTTAAACAATTCTCTTAATAATCTTTCACATTAACTTGAAAATGTATGAAGTATTTTGGTAATGGATGTGATGATAAGGCATGTTGAACATATTGTGGTATTATCAACATCAAGTGGATTCCTAATCTGTATGTTATGTGCTTGATAAACTTTAGCAGCAGGAAGTTGATTAGCAGAACCATGGCGTGATTCTCCATTTCCAGACATTTTATAGTTTACCACAGTGTATCATCGGATTTTGGAGATTGTTTATAAAGATTAAAAGCCTTCTATTTCTTTGTTGTGAGACCCTATGCAGTGTTGAATTCTAAATTATTTTGCCTTTGAAGTTTTTATATTAGTAATATAAATATCCCCTTCTGGATCGCCAGCGTGTCGTAGTGAAGGGGCTTGTGTACAAGGCACATCTGTCTGTGTTTCTGGTTTTGCTTATTCATATGGTTTTCTTGGCAAAGATACTGGAGTGGGCTGCCAGTTCCTTCTCCAGTGGACTGCAATTTGTCTAACCGCTCTGCTATGACCTGCCCATTTGGGTGACCATACATGGTATAGCTCACAGCTTTATTATGGTGCACAAGCACCTTCACCACAACAAAATAGCCGTCCAGAACGGGATATATATATATATATATATATATATATATATATATTGTATATCACCTGTTTACTCATTTCTGGCTGCCTTTGATGAATAAATTCCATGAAATTTTAATTCACACACACTTGGTTTTACTCCGTTAAATACATAGACTCGTTCTTTGAATGTGGAATGAGAGATGGGATACACAGAGAACGCTTGAGGGATAGAGATGAATCTGAGATTTGAAATGGGAAATTTATTATTTATAATAGTGTATCTTCTGCACAGCATTTACTAATTTATATGCTTAATAAGGCAATAATTAATACATACTATTCATATGTAGGGGTTCCCTGGTGGCCCAGTTGTTAGGATGCAGGTGCCCTCACCACAGCATCCTGGATTTAAATCCAGCCAGGGGACCAAGAGGTCACACTGGTTAGTACTTGGATGGGAAACCACCTGGGAATACCAGGAGCTGTATGCTGTGGCCCACTGGAGAAGGAACTGGCAACCCACTCCAGTATCTCTGCCCTCAAAACCAAGTGGATCAGCATGGTGTATTGTCATGGAGAGTCAGACACAAATGAGCAACACCATTTACATTCATATTTATCATTTAAATCATTCCAAATCAGTATTAATCTAGAGCAGGGGTCTCCAAACTCGGTCCTGGAGGGCCGCACCCAGGCCTGGATTTGAGGATTTCCTTTCTGTGCACAGGTGAGTCAATCAGGATGACTGAAGAAGCAAGAGTCTCACCTGCTTGCAGCATGGATATCCACAAATCCAGGACTGGGTGCGGCCCTCCAGGACCGAGTTTGAAGACCCCTGATCTAGAGTAACCACAACGATGTCCCCTTTTTAGACATAAGCTTGGAAGGCAGCCCTTTTTAGGTATCAACTTGGAATTATTCTTCCTTAATATCATTTAAGATTAACGTGACTGGTTTAGCACTTTAAAAAAAGGCAGTGGACCAGGTATACTAAAGGTTGAAGTGGTGGAAATAGGATAGGGATTACTACTGATCAAAGCACACTTCTAGCAAAGCAAACCTTACTACAACAGGTGCTACATGTTGTGACCAGATACCTATACAGTGATCCTCTTCACCGTGTAACACAATGTATACTGAATTCATTGTCATATGTTCTATTTAAAGGACCATCGTGGTCTTTTTCATTCTATATTTCAAAAAATGGTCCTCTGAATAACCAAACTTGTTTATGTGCAAGATGCTTTTAGAACGCAAAAATAAATATCCTTATAAACTAGTAAATTTGCCTTTAGTTCTGCTGAGAGCACTGGCAGATGTTACTGCTGCATGAGCCATCCACAGTGAGCATAGTATTAGAATCTGCAGCTTAATGTTTATAATACTTAACGCACAATATCTATAATTGCTATATCCCTGCAGCAGACTTTTATTATTTCACAGCCATGTATTATTTCTGATAATTTTGGCTATATCCTATGCTACATCATCACTACAGAAAACTGCTTGCAGAGTTTGCGAGGCTGAAAGATTTTGATTGAGTATTCAATATATGGATGTGTACATTATTTTCTAAATGATGATTATTTTCTTCCAGGGTTGTTGCAGAAAATGACTTTTTGCACATTCTGCTTAATAAGGTCACTGCAGCTAAAGGAGACAGTGGGGGACAAGGTAAATGAATGTTTATCTGTAGATGTCACCTATGTTCAATCAGATTCTGCTATGGTCCCCAAAAAAAACTTATTTCTGGTGATAGATACCTCTTCTAAAATATAAAAACACTTAGTTCAAAGTATTATTACTTAAATTATTATTTACATTGTGCTAATATTGTGCAGACAATTTGGATTAATTATTCAAATGACAGTGTACATTCATTCATAAATAATGTGAGACTTACACATAAAATAGCCACAATGCACAATTTTGAGTGTTTTGGATTTTATAAATATACAGTTTTTTTTGCTTGAAATGGGTTTTCACAAAAAATTCAACTGGATTATAAGGAAAATGTTTTTTTATAGTCATTCCAGAACGTAATACAAAGTTGAAACTATGCTTTCTTATCAGCATAAGGAAGAACCTAAAAGTCTAATATTTCTATGAACATTTAGCAGTTTAATAGCACATATTTAAAATGTGATACTCATTAAAATCTGAATTAAACAAATCATATCTATCTATCTATCTATCTATATCTATCTTACCATATCTATCTAACCATATCTATCTATCTAACCATATCTATCTATCTATCTATCTATCTATCTATCTATGTATCTATCTATCTAACCATATCTATCTATCTAACCATATCTATCTATCTACTTATCTGTCTATCTATCTATCTATCTATCTATCTATCTATCTATCTATAACTATCTTACCATATCTATCTATTTATTTATCTATCTATCTAACCATATCTATCTATCTATCTAACCATATCTATCTATCTATCTATCTATCTGTCTATCTATCTATCTATAACTATCTTACCATATCTATCTATCTATGTATCTATCTAACCATATCTATCTATCTATCTACTTATCTGTCTATCTAGCTATCCATCGATTCACTAAACAAAAAGCGTATTTTCAATATAACACATACAACATACATGTAAGTCTTATACACGTTAGTTTCACAAAACTGCTGCCAAATATTTGAAGAAGAAATCTCATTAACTCAAAAGATCTTTTTGGTCTGCAATGGGGATTCACCAGGCAATCAGTAGCTTTCTTTACAGTGTGATACCATTTGCAAGATCTGCAAGAGAATTCCTTAGAGGTAAAACTAAAAAAAAGAGTTTAGAATTCCTTTAATTCTACAGAAATAGCACGATATGCAAGACATGATACCATTACATTTGTGTTGTCATTACAAAAATGTTTTGCAGGACTTTGGGTGACCATGAAAATGCTGGTTGGTGACTCAGTACAAATTCGGAAGGACTACCCTCATCTTGTGGACAGAACTACTGTAGTTGCAAGGAAACTGGGCTTCCCTGAGATAATCATGCCAGGTAATAATATGGCTGGGGTAGAACAGCTCTGTTCCTTGGACGATGACTGCAAGGTAGCTTTTACACTGCTGAAAATTGTTAAAACTTGATAATTGAACTGCGTCTTTTAGACACCAAGGGAATATTTCAATAGTATATTGAAAACAAAGTTGAAACCTGTGAAAGAAAATGTCATGATTTATTCTCAATTTTAAAATATACTGTGGACTCTGATTGAGGTAGGTAAGATTAATAATATATCTGACTTTTTCTTTCTTCCCTAATCCAACCAACCCATTGGCTTTGAGTAGAGATGAGAACCCTCTCTTTATGAACATGGTCAGGAATATGTCCAGTAGTTAGGTTTCGGTTCTTTCTGCCGCTGTTGACCTGGGTTCGATTCCAGTCAGGGAACCAAGAGGTCACACCACACTGAAGCCATACAGGGTTAGGCCTGATCAGTACTTGGATGGGAGACCAGCTAGGAATACCAGGATCTGTATGCTGTGGCCCACTGGAGAAGAACGCAAACAAAAACAACCATATTGGGAGAGGCATAGGAGGGTCCACAATGGTCCATCTGGTTATTTAGGTGTTCTGTGGGATACTTTTTATGTTCTCAACACTTCCCTACAGCTTCCAAAACATGGATTAGGAAGAGGGTCCTGTACCTCTGTATTTTAGCTATTTTAAGATTTAGTACGTGCAGTAGTGGAGGGGTTTCCATATTTAATTCTATTGCCGCTGGATTTTCAACTTTCTGTCTATAATATGTGTATGTGGTTTCCAGTGGGAATCAGAAGATTTCCTCAACACTTTGCCACAGGTACCCATATCTATAAATGTACATGTACTGCATAGAAAACAGTAGTACTTTATGGATGTATGTATGATCTACCCGCAGCTCCTTCATTAGGGCCTGTATGTGAAAGCTGTGATTAGTTATATAGCAACACACTCTGGTGCATGTTCATATATGTCCAAGAAGAGCAACCAGTAACATACTATAGCTGCAAATATATTAATGTAGAGTTGGGGTCCAATCCTGCCATTTTTTTCTGTTTTACAGTTTCTAAGCTCCATAGGATAACCCTTAAGTGTAAATATTAACTATACATCTCAGTAAAAAATCCCCTAACAACACAATACATATGGAAGGTGCCTGCATTTTTAATTTCTAAAGAATTTAATTGAAGAATAAATAGCATACAGAAAAAGAAAGATATTTATAACAAAATATGGAAACTAAAAAAAGGGTAATTAAAAATGCCTCCTTCTAATACATAAAACATTGATGTCTTCACAGAATAAAAGAAAGTGGAGAAATTAAAGGTATATGAAAGTGAGGTGGGTTATGAATTCATCCTGTAGAATGCATCATAACCCACCTAGCAAAAAATGTTTGCATAGAAAATGCAAACATTTTTTGCAAAAAAAATAAAATAAAATGTGCTGGTGGTGTTGTTGACACCCCCAGCAATGGGACTACGCATATTGTGTACTTCATTAAAAAAATGTACCTGATATAAAAGCTGCTGATTGGCTAAAGGAAAGGAAAGTGTTTGAAATCATGTGACTTCCCACAGTTGGTAAGACTTCAAGTGCTAACTAAGCATGCCTGCACAATCCCCAGGCCAAAACGATACAATGTATTACTTATGCTTATATTCCCTGGGAATTTCAGGGGGTGTCAACATTGAGAGTAAACTGTTTGCAAAAGCAAGAAATTCAGCAAACTTGAGGCTAATGGTTTAATTGTTTACGTTGGAATTTTTTCATGCAAACAATTTTTTCCAGACACTATAAATTGTCCTCTATCAGATGCATTAATAACCCAGCTCACTTGCATATACCTTTAACTTTAATTCTACTTTTTAATTCCATACCCCATAGAAGGAACTCAAAAAAAAAACAGGAGCCTGTTCATAATGGATGAAATCTACCTGGGGCCTCATTCAATTGCGATTTGGCCAATTGAATAGTGCTCTATATAAGCACAGAAGATTTTAGTCAGTGAAGACCTTGCTTTTAAATAGAAGTTCACTAACTAAAAACTTCTGTAAAAAAATATGCTATATGCTTATAAAGAGCCCTAATCAATTGGACAAATCGTAATTGAATGAGGCCACTGGTGTCTAAGTATTAGCAGCTTTATAAAATTGCAATTCGCCAATTGAATACGGCTCTATATAAGCACAGAGCATATTTTTTTTACAGAAGTTTTTAGTTAGTGAACTTCTATCCAAAAGCAAGGTCTTCACTAACTAAAAACTTCTGTAAACAAATATGCTCTGTGCTTATATAGAGCCCTACTGCATTGGCCGAATCGCAATTTAATAAGGCTATAGATGTTTTTATCCACCCCTGCACACTAGAACTGAAATAATCTGTTAATTCAGGACCTGTTTTAACACTAATCATAATGTAATTTGTGTTATGCATTCTTGTACTAAATGAATGCCTAATATGCACTGAATGGCAACCTTTTTTAAATCTGTTTAATTAGATGAATGTAATAGCACAATTAGAAATTTAGGTCATCTTTAGGTGGTGAACACAAGACATAATTCCAGGTTTTTCATTCTGAGCACAGGTTAATCAATCACTACCTCACTTAACTGGAAACTGCAGGAAATGACTGAGATCCTGGCATGTTTTTGTCACTCCAGGAGTGGCATAGCCTACTCTGTGATTAAGGACACTTAATACTAGAATAAATTGTCTGAGCTAAACACATTGCCATCCTGAGTCACCGAAGCACCAACAACAACAGTGCTATCTGTTGCAGAACTTTGTCATTTAGTAAGTCGAATTAGCAAAGAAACATGTCAGATTGTCACAGTAATGTGTTTCTTTTAGTACTGTAAAGTGAAGTGTTATTTCTAGTTTGCGCCGTGGAGTTCACTGTAACTGCAAAGGGTTCAACCTCGCAAGGCTAAGAGATTGGCAAAGCCGACAACGTGTTTCTTTCTGTGAGTGTAATTATTTTGTAGTGTTCAGCTGTGAAAAGAAGCAAAATCAGACCATGACAGTGCATTGCTGGCAAGTAATATGTACTGGTAGGATTACATTAAAGTAATATATTTACTCGCAGAATTGAGTGCCACAGACTATTACAACTACACAGTACACCTGGTGCCTAGGTTCGCAAAGCCTGCAAAGCTTAGTGAATCTACCCCATTGATTGCATGTCCAGTGTCCTCCTGCTAAAGAAGAATACTAGAACTTAACAGTATATGAAAGTGCCATTGTTTTTACTATTAAAATAAACTTCCTAAGTGTTTGCTTATCTAAACATCATTTTATTAACAAGTGCTTAATAGCTCGGTTTTCACTCGCTCATACCTTCCAAACAATCCCTTCAAAGGTCTGCCTTCAGCAGCTCATGCATACATTGGGCCATATTCATTTTGGAGCCCACAACTCGATCGCAGACGGACGAATGTCTGCGGGTGTGTTGCAGGCTCCTGTTTGTCTCCGATTACGATGCTATTTAATTTGGCAAGCCCACAAATTACTCTTCAAAAGCCGAAACCATTAAACCATGCACTGGTTCAGAGCAGTTCAGGGTGGGAACATGATCAATCAAGCAAGCCCGTAACCTCCCATTTGAAATCAGCCAATATATTACGGCAGTAAAACATGGAGGTTATATGTCAATCAATTAGGTTCAGGGGTCTGATATGCGATCGGACTCGCAAACCCGAAAAATAAAGAATTATGAAAATGAATGCTAATACTGTTCTAGTCCATGTGGGTGGCCTGATATGTATTAACTCATTGATACCCAGGGTCGGTTTAGCCCCGAAATGAAACATAAAAATAAAATGCATTTCCTGCCGATTTGCAGGCTTGAGATTCTTGTGCAATTAATTCTAATGTCTGTCATTGCTTTCCCCTTTATTTACAGTATTTTATTGAAATATTAAAAGCAGGAAAACATCCATATACCTCTAATGTGCAGAAAGGGGTAGAGGAGTCATATACAGAAATACTACATTATAGTATAGAGCAGGTGTTTATTTATATAACATTTTGGAGTCCGTCACTGATAGTTGTGGATCTCTGGCTCCTGAGTTTTGTGAAGCCCTGGTATAGAGTAGTTGGTAGTGTCTCTTTGTGGCTCCTTGGCTCCCAGGACTTGTAAAATCCTGGTATAGAGTATAGTATAGATTAGTGGAAATAGTTTGAACATGGAATTCAGGAATGCCTATTGTATACATAAAGCTATCTGAGGAATAATGAAGTCAAACCTCTTAAGATAGAATGGCGTTTCTGTATTGACTTCTATCTACCATAAAAAGAAGCCCTGGATGTTATTGTGATCTCCAGCCGCCATTGTGGGGCCGATACTATTATGTCTTGTAGCCCAAATTGTTGAATTAGTTTGGGAAGAACTGGTAGATCATCATACCACTTTTATATTGATTACACCTCTTTGCACAGAAGTGAGTAATATATTTGTTACCAAATAAATGCAAAATAATAGTGATAACCATTAATCAGTGCTACATGTTTATTTACATTGATGCATTAATGTATACAACTCAGAGTTATTGTTTATATGTTAGAGTCCTCATTGTCTTCTTTTTCAGGTGATGTAAGGAATGATATTTATATTACATTACTACAAGGAGACTTTGACAGAGCCACCCAGAGGAATGTGGAGGTTATTATGTGTGTTTGTGATGAAGAAGGCAAAGTGATTCCAGTAAGTATATCATTTCTACTAATGATTTAATACTTGCACATGCCTATTATGACAGTGACTACGCTTATATATACAGTCTCTCAGTACTTGGCTGGGTTTACTCCAGGGAGTTATTGGAGATGAGTGAGAGTAGTATGATCAGGAGGCATGTACATAAAGTAAGGAGTGATGATCTATGCAAATGATTTAAAGTATCAATTATTATTACCTGAAATTATAGATATCTCCCTAGATTTACTAAGATCACTGATGTCTATTTCTTATGTGGAAGATTCCATTATATCCCCTGTGATAGTTTAGTGAGTTTACCCATTCGAATGTCTGATAATCTGCCCATATTAAGTGGTAAAATGTTTATAGAATATAACACCATTTACAAAAGATATTTAGTATGTATACCCTTGATTTACAACATTTACTTTACTAAATTACATTAGTGTAGGGGAAGGTTTCCAAGAGTTTTACGAGCATCCTTAAAAAATCCATGGCACACTGCACATTTAAAAAAAAAAAAAAGTTTAAATACTTAAAAGAAATAATATTAAGACACAATGGGGTATATTTATAAAATGGGATGAAAGATGGGGATAAGCAAGGTTTAAATGGGTTAAGTGTATTTAGGCACAGTTATAGAAATAAGTAGACTACCCAACTTTTCTATGAAGCTTATGTATCAAATAGGAATAAATATATAATTACAATTAATACATAGACTCTGTTGAATATTGATAGAGATGCTTTTTATTCCATTATTTTCCTTTTAATTTGTAAAATTTTAGATAAAAATAAAAAACAACAGATATTTTATTCAGTATGCACTATTTCCTACGGGAGACAATTGCTATCACAATCTATTCCATCCACCGTGATCATTTAGTAAATCTTCATACCTTATCACAGCCTGTGTGATAGCTCAGTAAATATCCCTCTTTTATGTAAATCATTTGAATTCAAAGTACTTTGTACTTTTCTCAGTATAAATGCCAAGATACGTCCATGGATCTGCAAGTGACCCTAAACATTAGTGGCATAGTGCTCATAATTGGAGTTAAGTAAACAATAAACATATAACAGATGAATAATATATCAAAGTGGTAACTTAACTAGAACCATAAGTGTTACGGTTTATACTCTTTATTTTTTACATTGTTAGGGCACAGCAGATGCTTTTAGAACAATTAAAGGCATATAGAAGTTTCATGGATTTTTAATGCATCTGATAGAAGAGAATTAATAGTTTGCGTGAACAAATCCCAGCATAAACATTAAAAACTTACCCTAAAGTTTGCACATTTCTTCATTTTTTGACCACTTGATTTGATTTGAATGTCCCTGAAAATCCAAGCAAAATTAACATAAAATTCAGAATTTGCTGTGGCCAATCAGAGGCAGCTACAACATTGTTGCAATGTCTTGGGAATCAGTCTGTGCAGCAAAGCATCATGGGATATGTAGGCTTTTGCTCCCACCTCCAGGAAGCAGCCCAGGCAGTGCTGCTCTGTATTTCTGCCCTATTCTGCTGTTGGCTTGAAACAAAAAACATACTTGAATGCAGCTTTTCTATTGGTTAGTACAAGGTGCCTATGTAGGCACCTCTGTGGTTATGGAAATCATTTAAAAAAAATAAAAAATGAATCTGTATGTGTACAGAATTAATCAATGTAATGTATGTTTCTGATATAACAGCCTGTGCTAGATAAGAAAAAGTTAAAAACAGGGAGACTGAGATATCATTTTAATGTAATTGATGCAAAGACCACAATCAATACTCATTAATAATCACCAGATTACTTGTTTGAACTATAGGGCCACCCTTTACCAGGCTATTATTTAATCTACCTGATTAAAAGAGAACTATGGAATGCATCTGATTTTACCCCATACTAGTGTAAGTTCAAATAGGTTCCAGTGGTTAGGATTTGTTGCTTTCATGAATGCGACCTGGGTTCAATTCCAGTCAGGGAACCAAGAGGTCACACCACCCTGAAGCTATGCAGTGTTGGGCCCGGTCAGTACTGGGATGGGAGACCACCTAGGAATACAAGGAGCTGTATGTTGTGGTGTAATAGAGAAGGAACTGGTAACCCACTGCCATGATTACCAAGTGGATCAGCATGACCATGGACATAAAGCTGTGCCATGAGGTCTCGGAGATCACTGAACAATGTAAACAAAAAAAAACTGTTTAAGACAGAGATAAAAAAAAATGGGGTTCCTCAAAATGTCACAGTATATATTTTAAGATCCCTTAATAAAAACTTCAGTAGGTGCATGCCTTTGAGAGAACCAGCGCTCTTAACCTTGGAGTGAATAATGCTGTGATTTAGCCTTGATAGAGGCTGTACCATTTAACTTGGATTGATTTAATAAAATTAGTTGAAAGCAAAATGATAACATAAATCTTGCTGTAAAAATAACTGCACGGTTTCTTACCATCGTGTTCAATTTATGAAGGTATAAAAATAATATATAAGACACATTGTTTGTCTTTTTTCTTCTTTTTTTGTGTGGTCAGAGTGCAATTTGTGTGGGAGCTGGCGACAAACCAGTGAGCGAATATAGATCAGTTCTCTACTATCAGATCAAACAACCACGCTGGATGGAAACCGTAAAGGTATGATGGGGGACATTTATCACTTTGAATTTATCTGGAAAATTGCTGCTTTATTTTCATTTTAATGGCAGTATCATTTAAAAGCAATCCATGCAGTTGTTTAATAGCAGCTTGCCACAGAGTTCATTATTTTCTACAAGCAAACTAGCAATAAACTACAGGTACAAGACTCTACATATCATTTCTCTAGGGTGAAAAATTCCAAGACAAAATGTAGTTATGCAGTGAGCATGCAGAATCACAATGGCTCTTTGCTGCACATTGCAGAAGTTTAATCAACAGCTTCCACGTTAGATGTGCAACAGCCATGAATGGAAAAAGGGAAGGAGGGCGCACAGATGCTTTCCAATATTTATTGGCGATAATAAAATTCAAAACACTGCAGCAAAAAAGGATTGCCTGTGAAGTAGCGCAGACGTGTAAAATAGCTATGGGCACTGAACACCTGATTGAAGTTATTCTGGCTTCTTTAATCTCACAGGGTGCTGTATCACAGTATGTGAAACTAAGTACTTTTATGAGTAATGTGCCGCAGTGTTTTGAATTTTTTTGTCATGTATTTAGGAGATTTTTAGTACCTTTTTTTGTTTGTTCATGTAAAAGTTATATCGATTTGTTCAGCCATTATATTATGTGTTGGACTACTGCATATTTATATAGCTTTATTTAAAGGCATATTTAAGTTTCATGGATTATGAATTCATCTAATAGAGGAGAATCAGTAGTGTGTGAAAACATTTTTGCATAAAAAAACCCCCCAAAATAAACATTAAGAAACTTACCCTGATGCTTGCAAATTTCCTCACTTGATTTTGAGAAGGCATGCTCCTTGAAAACGGTATCTAAATTAGCATAATATTCATAATTTGGCCAATCACAGGCAGCTATAACATTGTTTCAATAACTGGAAAGTCAGATTGTGCTGCAAAACATCATAGGATATGTAGTCTTGTTTTCCCTGCACAAGGAAGAAAGGAGGAGCTCAGACATTGCTAGATTTCTGCATTGTGTTGCTGTTGGTTTGAAGGTATATGGTTAAAAAAATATACCTGAATGCATTGTTTCTATTGGTAGGTACCAGATTCATATGTAAGCAGCTCTGGGGTATGGAAAACAATAATAAAAAAAATACATCTGTTTGGCATTTAACTTGGATAGAATTAATCAATGTATTGTGCGTTTCTAATATAAGCAGCATGTGTTAGATTAGAAAAAGGGAAAACCGGAAATTTAGATATACCTTTAAGATCTTAATATATTTATTTGATATGTGTAATATTCTACTGGACTTGTCACCATAAACTATATATATATATATTTTTTTTTTAAACGCATTAAATAAGCCCTTTTTTAGCATTTCAAGTAATTCACCCCATAAGTAAAATTAGATTTACAAAGCATCAGTGGGAACAGTTCACTAAAGGCTGCAATGCCTATTTCCTACTGGAAAATTACCATCGCAGTCCTTCATTTCCATTACAGTAGCTTTGGGAATCTACCCCAACATTTTCAGGTGTATCTTCATCAGTTAAAAACAAGAAAATAATACAAATTTTTCAGTCAAAAAGTGGCAATAAAATAAAATCGACTGCAGGAGATGTCTCCTGCTATGTCTGCTCTGATCTTCAAAGCACAGCAGCAGCTTTGTATCAGACATCATCAGGACCAACTACCAGGCACAAACAACAACGGACTTACACCTTGGGTCCCTCTAAGCATGGTTAGGTCCTGTCTAGCAGTGCATCTCTGACACTTTATTTATAATAATGTACTTGTTTTTTGCAATGGCAGCAGCGTACACAGGGCCTTGAAAGCACAGCAGTGCTCGTCCTAATGAGCTTACAAAATAATTTTTGGGTGCCTAAGGCACAAGACGGACGTTAACTTTGTTTCAGGGCGAACTCTCAATGAAAAATTCAGTTCATGTTCTTCAAAAAGACGGTTGTACAGAACATTCAGCACGGCTATAGATTTGATTTAATACTGCAATTGGTGTCAGTCATGTTTTAAACATTAGTCATTTTACAGTCACCTATAATGGTGACTGACAACTTTATTTTGAATCTTATAGTTAATGGAAAGTTATAAAGAAATGTAAAAGTGGAGGAGAAAAATGATGTTAAAAACGTCACTAATTCTTTTTGTTTCTTTATCAAACGGGTAAAGCATTGGGATAAGTGCAAGCTTGTTTCACCACTTCCTATGTTTTCTAAGGACTTAAGCATTTATATTTTATCCCATTTTGATAGGCTTCGTAGGGAACATTGAAATTGGCATAATATCAATGTTTTACTCTGCTTATCACTAAATTTGACTTTAGGCATTTTTGTTTTATATAAATCTCTTGAGTAGGTACAGTACCTCGGCACTCGTCGGCTTCAGAACTCGCCAAATTGGTATTTGACGAATCTTGAGAAGGAAAAAATGCTTTAGTGCTTCAGCGCTCTTTGCTCATGCTAAAACCTGGATGAGTAAATTTACATTGCTCCTTTTGGGAACTCCTTATTGTTTGATACACGTTGTTTCCGACACTCGTCATGCCTTCTAGAACTAATCAACAACGAGTACCAAGGTGCCACTGTAACTTCATGTTATCCTTCTCATTGTAATCTTTGTATAACAATTACACTTTACTTAACAGTTTCTAACTTTAAGGAATCACACCCTTTTCTTCATCTCTTTTGTCCAGTTCAATTTCCTGTGTACACTGATTTTATAAACTTTATACGCACACACATGCACACAGCTTAGAGGGAGCACTGCCCACCAGTGCCGTTAAATTCATATAACTGATATATATATATATATATAATATTACAATTTATTTCATTATGGTCTTACTGTTATTATGGTTTATTAGAGTATTTAGCCTAATAGTCTAGTAACTAACAGTAGACACACAGATTGTGGAAAATTTAGCAATCCATTGCAAATCAACAAAGCAAAAGTGCCAGTGTAGATTAACACATTTAGCTCACAATTTAGCTACAAATTATTATTATTATTAACTTTTATTTGTAACGCGCCAACATATTCCGTAGCGCAATACAGGGGATAAAAAACAAGGAAAAATACAGCATTAACAACCTTCCAAAAATGGAGGACCCTGTTTTGAGCTTAGAATCTTTGCAGAAAGTGCTTTTTCCCAAAGCATCCTAGAAGACTGAAAACTCGCCACTTACAATCTAAAGGGCATGGAAGGGACAGAAATCAGGGAAAGATTAAACAGATAAGGAGTAAAAAGGGTCAGAAGAGAAGTGAAAGTTAGAAAGTTTTTTCATTTAGAGGGAGAGAGAAGGAACAAAGGTGAGGGCTCTAGCATTTAATATGTTGACTGCCCCTAGTGGTGAGATAATATATGCAAGTAGGAAAGTCAGGTGATTCCCATTTCACTATATATTTAATCAGAAATGGGGAGGGAGGGTGAGGGGCAGGAAGGGAGGGCAGGACTCCCAGAATTCAGAGTAACCAGTGAGGCCTACTGAAACCAGGATGCAAATAAAATTTGGGGCTTAAAAGAAAAAAACAATAAAAATACGGTATGAGGGACCAATAGAACAGGGAGGGAGAGGGAGGGAGAGAGAGCAGTTAGCAGGAAGGAAATGCCAAGACATGTGGGAAGGAGGAGATCTAGGCAAATTATACAGTCCATAAAAGGGGGAAGGGGGGGGGGGGGGGCCAGGCAAGTTAAAGTAAACATTTGTAAGAGTTTGAACTAATGTTAGAAATAATTACCACTAACATATTCCATAAAGATAACATCTAAAAATGGTGCATTTAATATATTTATATGCGTGTATATGCATACACGGGTGGACATTTCTAAGGAGTCTGGACTCCCAAAATGTGTACTGCTGGCTTCTATCTCTCTCTCTCTCTCTCTCTCTCTCTCTCTCTCTCTCTCCTGTGTCTCTCTCTCCTGTCTCTGTTTCTCTCTCACACACACACACACATACTCTCCTGTCTCTCTCTTTCTCTCTTATACCATATACCTGTGTTTCCCAATGGATGGACCCTATTTGGTCTCTAAACGTACTGACAAAATGGCAGATCCCATGAAATCTGTCATGCCCTTCCTCTCTATTCCAAAATATATCTCTCAGAACTCCAAAACAGTCCTAATTACCTTCATAATCCCTACCCAGAACCTCATAACCTCTTTAAAGATTACAATAACCCTTACCATTTTGACTAATTGTTTTACGGAACTCCCGGTCATACAAAATGGAACCCAAGGGTTCCACTGAACACAGTTTGTGAAACTCTGTTATGCATGTTATATTATACATGTGCATTGTATAATATGTCTGACAGCCAATAGCACAAACTACTTAGTGTTTTGACATTAGCTGTACTGAGGCCACTTAGAAAAATCAGCATCTCATTAAAATGTTGAATGCAATTTCACAGCTCAATGGTCCCTTTACATCTGTAGTAAGCAATGGGAGTTCATTATATCTGCAGGTTCTGTTATTATATTTATGAGTACTTATGCATCACTTTAGTCAAGTGTATTAAATATAATCAGTAAAACGAAATAAAACATATGTAAAAGAAATTAAGATTAAACAGTACAAAAGGAAAGTAACTTAAAATGTATCAACTCATTACCCCTGATAAGAATAAAAGTTAAATAAATTAAACTATAAGTGCAACATTTGTTATCAGAAGTTAAAATTAAATTTAAAAGGACATTGGCAGTTACATTTTTAAGAGTACTGAAAAATAATGTGTGTTTAATAGACCTTCAATTGTAATAATGTAGTTGGTGCTGTATAAATTAGCTTAATTGTCTCCTAGCTCCTAGCACTGCACGTGATATCCTGTGATATTATAGCTACTTCCCAAACAATCTTTTAGTTCTGCCTAAGCACTCAGGTTCCCTGGTGGTCCAGTGATTAGGATCCAGTGATTTCACCTCTGTGACCTGGGTTAGATTCTAATCAGGGAACCAAGAGATCATACCACTCTGAAGCCAAGCAGGGTTGGGCCTGGTTAGTACTGTGATGGGAGACCACCTAGAAATACTAGGAGCTGTAGGCTGTGGCTCATTGGAGAAGGAATTGGCAACTCATTCCAGTATCTCTGCCATAAAAACCAATTGAAACAGCATGACCATGGGCTTTAAGATGTGCCTGGTGTGTTAGGGTACGTGAAGTCACGAGAGTCAGAAATTACTGAATGACGTAAGAAAAAAAAGCACTTGGAAATATCAGAGAAGATCACAAGAACTTAAATTAAGTAATTTGAATTAAAATTGATGTTAATATTTGTATTTGTATAAACCCCACTTTATTTTGGTGTGGCAATGCAGCTATCAATCGCCTAGATCCTTTACGCTTTGCAGTGGCTGAATATCTGAGTTGGTTTAGTTAATCTACCCCGGTGTGGTTTAAACACCAATTAATTGTTTGTTTTCTTCAGAACAGATATCTCAGTTTTAAAACCACAAACCAAATTTGTATTTTATTTCTTGTCTAGTGTTCAGGCCAGTGCTGTACATTACTCTTGTTTCAAATCCCTTTGGATTAACTGACGGCTATTCATATAAATTTTCTTATGAGTGTTAAGCCTTCAGCAACTTCAGAGGATGACTTCTTGAGTAATGGGTTGAGACAGAGCACCAGGAATAGTATGTAAAAGAAGTTTGATGAATAGTGGAAAAACAATAATGAATGACAAGTGGAGTATCAAATGGATGAGGATAGGGGTAAGGAAGATGGAGGAGGATTGGGCTAAGGAAGATGGATGAGGAGTGGGCTAAGGAAATAGGCGAGGAAGAGTGTAAGAAAGACGGATAATGATTCAGTTAGGAAAATGGGTGAAGTATGAGGTGAGAAAGATGAATGAGTTGTCTGGTAAGAAAATGGATGGGAAAGGGTGTAAGAAAGATGGATGATGAGCAGGTTGTGGTATAGTGTGAGAAAGATGGTGTATGCTGAGGAATAGCATGAGAAAGCTGAGTAGGGTGTGGTAAAGAGTGGTATAGAGTGAAAAAGATAAATGAGGAGTAGGATGAGGGATAATGTGAGAAGATGGATGAGGGGAAGGGTGTGACATAGAGTCAGAAAGATGAATGAAGAATAGGGCGAGGAATGGTGTGAGAAAGATGCGTTTGGAAATGGATTACCTATAGTAGTGTGAGGAATGGTGGGACATATGTGGGTGAGAAGTATGGTAATGTATATTGTGAGTAAGATAGATGAGCAGTGGAGTAAGGAATGTGATGAGAAAGATGGATGAGGAATAGGATGAATAATGCTGTTAGAAGGATGGGTGATAAGTAGGGTGAGCTATTGTGTGAGAAAGATGGAATAGGAATGGAGTATGGGAAGGAGTGAAGAACGTTATTAGAAAGATGGATGAGGAATAAGGTGAGAAAGATGGGTGAGGAATGGGGTAAGATAATGAATGAAGAATGGTGCTATAAAAGATTGATGAGATTATAGGAAGAAAGAGGGATTAGGAGGGATTATGAGAAGAGACTGACACCTTAAATATGTTAATATTGTTAGTTCTTGGTCTAGCTTTGGTTGATTATTAAAGACGTGCTTAAAAGTAGTACTCTGTTTAAATTAGTGACAAATTATAAATGATGGTGCATTGTAAGGACAGCCAACCACTTCAGAATAGTATGAAACACAGAATGAACCATGTCTGTTTAAGAAAGATAGCTGGAAGGCCTCTAGCATTAAAAGGGTGAGAAATGCTGGACCCATTTGAGTGTGTCAAGAACAAGGCAGAAATCAGTTGGCTTTGGGCACTATCATATTCATCGGTGAAGTTGAAGCACCATTATTGAATGGGTATAGGGCAGCAGAAAACTTAAATCTCTGTCTTTAACGTAACACATATATTTTTGAGCTAATACATATCCTTTTCTAAATAAGGTGGCTGTTCCAATTGAAGACATGCAACGGATACATCTCCGCTTCATGTTCAGACACAGGTCCTCTCAAGAATGTGAGTATATTTAGATTGTAAGCTCCTATGGGGACATAGCATCTTCTGTACCACTATGAATACTTGTATCATGTTTGTCTCCTGTATGTATCCCTGTTCTTAACGCTATAGATCAAGTTTGGTGCTTTAGAAATACATGGTAATAATGCAAATAATATTTTCCATTCTAAATAAAGTTCTTCTATCTGGAATGTATAGGGAATAAATCATTTCTTTATCAAATGAGATGGTTATTTGTGAGTTAGAGTTTTCCAAGGGTTTTAAGAATGTTAAGCTAAGGAAAAGTTATATTTAAACTGTGATATAACAAATAAAGTTTTTTACAAAGGTAGTTATCAGTCAATTTGAGAACTTCCTAACTTATAATAAAGAAAGCAGTTGTAATATGTAGTTGAGGCTTTTGCCAGATCTTTCTGGATTATAAAGTCCTGGATAATAACATTTTTACTCAAATGTGCTTTTCAAGTAATAATACCATTTAAATTATTTCTAGCCAAAGACAGAGGAGAACGCAACTTTGCCATGTCATACGTGAAACTATTGAAGGATGATGGTACAACGCTGCAAGATGGATGCCATGATTTAGTGGTGTTAAAGGTACAGTTTTCATATTGTTGTTTTTAATATAGCTATCACACAAACATCTATTTATTAGGTAGTGAAAAAATTACATTTTGAAGTAAAGGTTATTTTAGACTCAAACTGTACATTACAAATTCCAAAAGAACTCCAGTTTGGGAAGAAACAAAGACAAATTTCAGCCTGAACGGAAAGGCAAAATGCTTTTCTGTAGGGAATATGGATGTTATTTTTTCAAATTTTGCCCAAACTGTGTATCATTAGAAGGCGCAATAGGAAACAAAGCATGAGGTTGTCAGTGTAAGTAACCTTTTTTTGTTTTACATGAATGTTTTAACTAGGTTACCTAAGTTAATTTTAACCTCATCAAATTGTAATATAACATTTACACTCCACTTCTACCTAGAGTAATAGTATCTCAGCTTCTAGAGCCTCACCCTTTCTTCCTGTTTACTTTCACACATTCTGCCATCTTTTTCAGCAGGGGAGAGGCTTCACACTACTAGTGTAATGCAAACACAGAGCAGCGTGATACTGGTAGAGTAATGCCCCTTCACTGTTGTAGTGGGCTTAGATCATAGATGTAAAAGATGACAGCATTCATGAGATTGAACAGGATAAAATGAGGAGGTACCAGAAGCTGAGAAACTGTAAATCTGGCGGCTTGTTAAAAGTAAGGGAACGGTACATTTTATTTAACAAATATACCAAGGAGGATTAAATTATGCAAGTCATTTATTAAAACACTAGTATAAAACATGGTTTTGCCAGTAATGTGTTTTAAGTAAATAGGTGCTTGGAACTGACTTATATCACAGTGCTGCTTATTTAATATGGTCTTAAATGTGTTGTATGACAAACTAAATCGTGACATTAATTTGGTTTATTTATTTATTGCATTTTTATTATGTTTTTAACCATAGAGTTTGATATGATTACTGGCAGAGGTGCATTTTTATTGTACTGGTGATAGATGGACAATTCGCACAGGCAGAAGCTGAATCAAGGATGTGAAACGGAATGTGATTTAAATGGATATAGGAAGCAATACACATTTTGTAAAATATCCATTAATAAACAGCATGCACATCAGTAAATATCACCTTCCGATGCTCATGGAGGCCAACTGGTTACTGTCCAGGAATCATGGGGATCGACTGTTTGATACAGAACATTTTTTAACAGGGTGAAATATCATATGATGTAATGAATTTTAATCTAGCTTTGTACAGATTTAAAAAGGGAACAGCTTAACTACCTGTAAGTTCCTCTATAATCAACCTATAACGATGACTTACGGTGAGGGTATAAATGTTAGGCTCTCCTCTTCCCTGAGGTTCGACAGATTAGGTCTCAGGGAACAGCACTTGCCCTAGGACCAGTTTTGAGAACCACTTCTTAAACAATATGAAACAGTTTTCAGCTTACATTGAAGCTGTTCCACAGAGAATCACTAAATACATACTGCCTCATCTCGCTGCTTCTCATCCAGTCATAAGCCATAACCTGGAATAACTTTTTCCCAGGATTGGTAGTGGCAGGCAACAGCATTTATTTTGTGTAGACAGTGAAGGCATAATGTATTCAATGCTTCACATTAAGTTTACATTGTTTTTTAAAAGCATTTGTTTTACTACAAAAATTTGTCTATTGTGGACATGAGAATTTTTTTTTGTTATGGGCCACTGATCCAAAGAATATAATCAGAATTGCAACTAAATTGATCAATCTTTCCACAACTTTAGTTTGATAGAAATGTTCTTCTTCCAGGTGAGCAAGGGTACTCGGCCCCCCCACCAATCTTTGTTTGTCTCAAAGCAGCTGTGAACTTAAGCTCACTACCAATCCCTTGAATTAAGTTTTTCATTTTGGCAGCATTTGTAGTCCCACTTATAGGGTCACTAAAATCAGCAAAATTTTGACTACATCAAAGTAAAGATATCCTAAAAGAATGTTGAAATACTGTTTGAATTTTTAAAATCAGTGCATTTTTTACTGAGAATTCAATAAAGTAAGGTCTGTGTTTACATGTGTCACTGACTGCCCACTCCCAGACATGCAACTTCAGCTCCATGTAGTGAGCAAAAGAAAAAAAGAGTTAACCCTCAACAAATCAATCTGTGCAGAACATAAAATACTGGAATCATCTAATCAGGTCAGTTATGGGTTAACTGGTCAGTGCAGTCCTGAGTTCAGGGAAAAACTGCTATCAATTACTGTCTTCACAGCGCATCTCTGCTATTGGTTATTAATCATAAACAGCCAGTAGGTAGGATACAATGTGTCTGTAAACCGACCTAAAACTGTAGATTTTAAGCAGTTATTAGCGTGATTTATAAAATAGATCATTTTAACATACAATCTTGTGCTCTATCACATCATGAAGAGCATTTACAGTGAGGTAAATGGTCCATTAATTTATTGTGTTTTGCCATTGGCCCTCACTGCCCATGTATCCATCCATATTTACATTATAGAAACATATTTTTTATGAAACCAATTAAAACTTTTTAAAATGCTTCCTAATATTATAGTTGCATATTATTATTTTTTTTTTGATTTTCATGCAGTGTTGACTGGAGGAGAAGGCACCTTTACAATATTAATACATTCAAATATTTGAATGTTTAAATGGATTTACCCTTATAAATATATATTATTATTATATTAATATTATTACAATATTACTCATTATTGCATCTGCAAAGATGGTGCTTGAGAAGCATTTCTTAAATGATAATATTCAAATCAATTTATTGCAGAAATACCTTCTTATGAGTGCATAATTAATTCCCAGAAAATTGCTTATAAAGCGATAACTTATACAGTCAAAAAATAATTATTTTATTGGCTCCCATGTTATGCCACTTTTGCTCATGAGAGCATGCTATGCTCATTTAATAGGTAAATGGGTGCTGACTATCTTCAAATAAGTGGAAACTCCTATATTAGTTCCTCATATAAGAAGATATGTTGTTGTTCAGTCCTTTAGTCGTATTCAACTCTATGGACGCAGCACGTCTATGTTTCTGGTTGTGTTTATCCATAAAGTTTTCTTGGCAAAGATACTGGAGTGGGTTTCTAGTTCCTTCTCCAGTGGACCCCAAATTGTCTGAGCTCTCTGCTATCTTCCCATCTTAGGTGACCCGACATGGTATAACTAACAGCTTCATTGAAGCACACAAGCCCCTTTAGAGATCCAGAAGGGGCAAGAAGATATCCATGTACTTTATTTTCCTTCCGTGTAGGTTTTATTCTGTTTCATTATGGATTAAGTTGCCCGTGGCCTCAAAATTGTAAGATGCTTGGATCTCTGAATCAGGGAACTTGTTAACTTGTAACTTTATTTATGTCTAAAGGCACATTTACCCATAATGCAGTTATAGTTGCTATTACGCATAGTGCCTACTCAACAGAATTTTAGTATCTTAGCCTTTGCAGTTTTCAATCTTTTATATTATACAGTCCCGTTGAACTTAGGAAAATGTTTTGCCTATGCACATTTTGCTTTGTACAATCCTTTAGATTTGACTGGTCAGTTTATCAAAGGCTATTTATGTTTGCTTGAGTTGATCTATTGAGCAAAGCAGTGTGATTACTCCTTGTTTTTATTGTAGAACACACAGCGATACTTCCATTTTTATTACTACACATATTGTAGATGTTCCCTACTTTATGTTCCTGAGAGACATTACATTAGCACTCTCAGTTAATTAGATTGCAACTCCAAGGCACTGAATCCTAGTTGCCATATTGGTTCCAGAATAATAGATTCTTGTAGCTTGTAATATATGTTCTACAAGCATTCTCTCCACGGTATGTAATTTATTAATATTTTATCTCTACTAGGGGGTTGGGAGAAATCATATAGTTCTGAAATAGTGGCTTTGAAGTTATTTTTTGTTTATTTTATTATTGCATTAAAAAGAGAGAAGCCATATTTTTTATTGTTTATGGGCTGTTAAAATCACCGAGGTAAACCCCAAACCCTTATGCTCTTCTGTCACTCCTCAGTATAAAAACATAATTTGAGGATTTTATCTTGCATATAGGAATTTATTTATAGGCAGTATTTTTAGAATTTGATATATGTATATGATTTTGCCATTTTAAATCATTTAACAAAGTTAATGAGAGAAGTTCCATCTGAACACAAGTTGGCCGTTTTTTATGAAAATGTACACTGAAAAAGATATATATCTGTGATGTTATCGGCACCGGAAGTTTTATTGCTTCAAGACCTGTCATCTTTGTCTTGATTATCTCTTGAATTCTCTCTTTACCTTTTGACTGAATTAGTTCACACAGCTCATAATTCTAAGTGACACTTACAGATATGGGGTGTAGTGTTTGCTTCTAATTGTAGCTTTTACATGGTTAATACTTTCTAGGTTTACTCTTTAATATAAAGAACATCAGTTTAGGTGGAACTTGCTCTTTAAAGAAGGATCATAATAATTTTCGATTTTAATGATTAAAAGTTATTCTAAACCATAAGAATCCATTATACATACAATTATTACCATTGGAACTTGGTGGCTATAGTATAATAATGGCAGTATTGGCAAGTAACTGGGAAAAACAGCAATTATTTTATTGGTAACATTTTTTGATAACAATTGCAATTTAATTAATAGTTATGTCCTTTAGAAAGAGCCAAACATCATCTGAATTTGAACCCATTTGCTTCACAATCAGATTGAAGTATCATAAAATACTGCAAACCTAAAGGACCACAAAAGTCCCCTATATGTGCTCTGCACCATTTGATAGAGGGTGAAAAAGCACATGGAAAAAGTGTTTTGGAGTTATGATCAATTGAAGTCAGGCTATTCCATTGTATTGTCTTTGCCTGAATGAGTAATGAGCTCTGTACTGCGCAGAACAATGAATAATTAATCAGGTGTAAAAGGTTCAAAAGCAGCAGTGACTGAGTCATTGTAACTATTTCAATATGTTCTAGCAGCAAAGGTAATAGCTGAGCCGGTGGCACACAGCTTTTGTTTCTGCTTTTAAAGAAGATGTTACTGGGTTCAATTCCAACCAAGAGTGATTTTTACTGTTTATATAATAAAGCCTCATATGTCATTATGAGGAAACTGTCTTATGTTTTGTTTCTTTTAAAAAAAAATAAAAAAAATGGGAATAATTATGTGAACTATTTATTTAAACACACACACATATAAAATAACTACTTAAAAATACGAAATTAATTTGCTTTAGAATATGTAAAATTTAGAGTGCGTTGGTGTGTGGTCAGTTCATAGAATGTTTTCATTAGTAAGTCATTGGTTCTAAATCAATGCCTTCCACTTTTTTTTTTATTAACTAATGTATTTATTAACACACACATGACATATATATATATATATATATATATATATATATATATGTTACTGTGAATGTCCGAAATTCGGAGAATGTCGTCAATCACCGGTGACTGTCGTCATTCACCTCGCCGTTTGGTGTATGTCCGAAATATTTGCTAAATACCCTTATTTCTGACTTACACCGGTGAATGTCGACATTCACCGTGCGCTAGTGGTGAATGTCGAACACGTTGGAGATTGATACGCGATTCCAATTTTATTTATTGCAACAACTTCAACCATTATGACACTTTGAATTGCACGAGAGTCCCTTGCTTTTCCAACTGCATTTATTTGCAGAACGCTTCCTTTTTTTGTTGCAATGACAGAGCGCATAGCCTCTTAGGTGCTCTGCGTTTCATTTGACACCGTTCGCAATAAATTGAAATGCAATGTTACAACTTCGTACGTAATATTTTTGGATATTTAACTTGCAACTCTTTAAGCGTACGCGTTCTTCCTCCGTGGCCTATTCTGCCGTGAGTTTCTCCAGTATACCGAACGATTCTTCGCCAATAACGTAATACCGTAAAATCGTTCGCCCTGCTTTTAATGGTACAATTAACTTCTCTCCATCGTTCGTTTTTTTTTAAATAAAAAAAAAAGTTTTAATGGTCTGTAATCCAAAGGCGTGTTGCTCTTAGTTTTTAGCAGAAACCACTTCGGAAAGTATTTTCGAGTACTTTTCTTGATAGAAAAAAAAATCAAGAACGACTGTCTTCTCGTTTACCCGCAATGAATGCATTGAACTTTTTTTCAAGAAAAACGATCGCGATTTACTGCGGTATCCATTTAGTATAAATGACGTCACCCTCTCTCAGCAGAACAAAGGATTACTCTTCGCCGGCTCCTCTCTTTTGGACTTCCACCAGAGCAGAGCGGTGATTGTCGACATACACCGGTGAGGGTCAGAATGTACAAGAATGGAACAAAATATTCTGTCTTTCACCGGCGTATTTTGGTGTGTGTCGACATTCACCGGTGAATGTCGACATTCACCAATTTCTGACATTCACAGTAACATCAATATATATATATATATATATATATATATATATATACCGTATTTATCGGCGTATAACACGCACTTTTTCTCCCTGAAAATAGGGGGCAAATGATGTGTGCGTGTTATACGCTGATATTCCCTCCCCCCTCCTCATCCTCAACCTTCCCTCCTCATTCTAAACCCCCCTCCGCATTCTAACCCCCCCTCCGCATTCTAAACTCCCCCCTCCGCATTCTAAACTCCCCCCTCCTCAACCTAAACCCCCCCTAAATACCTCCCCCTCACTTACCTGCTTCTGCTCCGGCCTCCGCTCCACTCCTTGACCCGGCACGCATGTGACGTCACATGCACGCCACGTCATTAGCATATACCGGGTGGCGGTATATGCTAATGACGGAGGGGGGTTAGGTTGAGGAGGGGGGGTTAGAATGAGGAGGGAGGTTGAGGAGGGTGGTTGAGGTTGAGGAGGGGGTTGAGGATAGGGAGGTTGAGAAAGGGGGTTGAGGATAGGGCGGTTGAGGAAGGAGGATGAGGATGGGGGGGTTGAGGAGGGGGTTGAGGATGAGGAGGGAGGTTGAGGAGGGGGGTTGAGGTTGAGGAGGGGGGTTGAGGAGGGGGTTGAGATTGAGGAGTGGGGTTCAGGAGGGGCTTGAGGATAGGGGGGTTGAGGAAGGAGGATGAGGATGGGGGGTTGAGAGAGGGGGTTTGAGGATGGGGGGGTTGAGGAAGGAGGATGAGGATGGGGAGTTGATGAAGGAGGTTGAGGAGGGGGTTGAGGATGAGGAGGGAGGTTGATGAGGGGGGTTGAGGTTGAGGAGGGGGTTGAGGAATGAGCATGAGGATGGGGGGGTTGAGGAGGGAGGTTGAGGAGGGGGTTGAGGATGAGGAGGGAGGTTGAGGAGGGGGTTGAGGATAGGGGGGTTGAGGTTGAGGAGGGGGTTGAGGATGGGGGGTTGAGGATGGGGGGTTGAGAGGGGGGGTTTGAGGATGGGGGGGTTGAGGAGGGGGTTTGAGGAGGGAGGTTGAGGAGGAGGTTGAGGATGAGGAGGGAGGTTGAGGAGGGGATTGAGGATAGGGGGTTGAGGAAGGAGGATGAGGATGGGGAGGTTGAGAGGGGGGTTGAGGAGGGGGTTTGAGGAGGGTGGTTGAGGAGGGAGGATGAGGAGGGGGGTTGAGGATGAGGGAGGTTGAGGTTGAGGAGGGGGGTTGAGGAGGGGGTTGAGGAAGGAGGATGAGGATGGGGGGGTTGAGCAGGGAGGTTGAGGATTTTGCTTCAAAGTTCTTTATTTGAAATTAAAAACATTTTCACTGAAATTTCCTTCTTAAAATGAGGTCTGTGTTATACGCCGGTGCGTGTTATACGCCGATAAATACGGTATATATATATATGTATTTTTGTTTTAATCAAAAATAGAAATGGAAGGCCATGGAATCAAACCTGTGACTAACCAATGAAAACAATCTTTAAAACAGTTACAGACTCCAGCCTTATTATTTGTGGAGAGTCTTGTGGGACGGCTGCAAAAATTAAACTAAAATTAAATATAATAAGTCAATTCTTGATAAATTATTATTAAAAAAAACACCTGATTTTCCACCCTCTAACTAATAGTGCAGAGCACATATGTTGACTTTTGTGGTCCTTTAACTCAATTTGATTCCTCCTTTTTTATGCAATGCAATGGAATAATGTATTGGATGTGAAACGGGGGTTAGTTGCAGTTGTGATGCTTTTAGATTAAGGTTGGCCATGCAGAGGGGTTGGAGTATAAGTACCGTATAGGTACAATTATATTTGGGACTTTGACGATTTGCGTGCTTGAAACTGTTGCGCAATTAATTCTAGTCAATCGTCAATTTCCCCGTATTTCAGTGCAGTATTGACTTTTAATTTACATTTACGATGCTACGAACAGGTGCTTAAACCACTTGCGGGTAGTATTTGCGTCTACATTTGCGGTTTATGGGTGTGAGTGCCTGCGAAATTGAAGCAATTGAATAGAGATTTACGATTTTGAGATTTTCAGCCTGTAACCCCCAATTCCGTTTATATCCGGGCTTTGTCTTTTTTTTTTTCTACCTTGATTTTACAGGTGCGGCTTATATGCGGGTGCAGCTTATACAGTGCCTTGCAAAAGTATTCACCCCACCTTGGCATTTTTCTTATTTTGTTGCCACACAGCCTGAAATTTGGATTATTTGAGGATTTGCATCATTTAATTTACAGAACATACCCACAACTTTGAAGATGCTTTTTTTGTTTTTTTTATTGTGAAGCAATTAACAAATAGGACAAAATAACAGAAAAAGTTAATGTGCATAACTATTCACCCCCCTGAAGTCAATACTTTGTAGAGCCACCTTTTGCGGCGATCACAGCTCCAAGTCGCTTTGGATAAGTCTCTATTAGCTTGCCACATCTTACCACTGGGATGTTTGCCCATTCCTCTTTGCAAAACTGCTCCAGCTCCTTCAAGTTGGATGGTTTGCGCTTGTGAACAGCAATCTTTAAGTCTGACCACAGGTTTTCTAGTGGATTGTGGTCTGGACTTTGGCTAGGCCATACCAACACATTTACATGTTTCACCTTAAACCACTCAAGTGTTGCTTTAGCAGTGTGTTTGGGGTCACTGTCCTGCTGGAAGGTGAACCTCCGTCCTAGCCTCAAATCACGCACAGAGTGGTACAGGTTTTGCTCAAGAATATCCCTGTATTTAGCACCATCCATCTTTCCCCTCAAATCTGACCAGTTTCCCAGTCCCGGCTGCTGAAAAACATCCCCACAGCATGATGCTGCCACCCCCATGTGTTCTTTGGGTGATGTGATGTGTTGGGTTGGCACCAGAGATAGCATTTTTTTTGATGGCCGAAAAGTTCAATTTTAGTCTCATCATCAGGCCATAGCACCTTCCTCCATATATTTTGGGAATCTCCCACATGCCATTTTAGTTTTTGCTGAAAGTAACAGCTTTCTTCTGGACACTCTGCCATAAAGCCCAACTCTATGGAGCGTATGGCTTATTGTTGTCCAATGTACAGATACTCCAGTCTCTGCTGTGGAACTCTGCAGCTCCTCCAGGGTTACCTTAGGTCTCTGTGCTGCCTCTCTGATTAATGCCCTCCTTGCCCGGTCCGTGAGTTTTGGTGGGCAGCTGTCTCTTGGCAGGTTTGCTGTTGTGCCATGTTCTTTCCATTTGGTTATGATGGATTTGATGGTACTCCTGGGGATCACCAAAGATTTGTATATTTTTTTATAACCTAACCCTGACTTGTACTTCTCAACAACATTTTCCCTTACTTGTTTGGAGAGTTCCTTGGTCTTTATGGCAGTGTTTGGTTAGTGGTGCCTCTGGCTTAGGTGTTGCAGCCTCTCGAGCCTTTCAAAAAAGGTGTGTATATGTAATGACAGATCATGTGACACTTCGATTGCACATGTGGACATCATTTCACTAATTATGTGACTTCTGAAGGTAATTGATTGCACCAGAGCTTTTTATGGGCTTAATAACATAGGGGGTGAATACATACGCACATGTCAATTTTCTGTTTTATATTTCTAAAAAATAGTTTTATGTATATATTTTTCTCATTTCATTTCACCAAGTTAGACTTTTGTGTTCTGATCCATCACATAAAATCCAGATTAACAAAACATTGAATTTAAGGCTGTAATGTAACAAAATAGGTAAAAAGTTAAGGGGGGTGAATACTTTTGCAAGGCACTGTATTCGGGCCAATACAGTACTGAGTTTCGAAAATGAAGCATCAAAATAACCACCCAGTAAGTTTGTTAAATATCAGATATAACAATATTACCAAATGGTAGGCATTATTTAAAGGGTCAACATCACCTAAAAAGGAAAGCCAATGTAACACTGCATGTTGTATTTTTTCAACATGAGGCACTACTGCATTGTCATCCTATTATTCATTACAAGACATTGCTATTGCACCTTATTGCATTTTCCAGACAGGTGAGAATGATTGGGTAAGTGCATATGCAATGGGTGTATTCCCAGGTGCCCAGTTCATTTGCCAAGACGGCTTTACTTTATGGAATCCTTCTTACATAAGTTCGCCTTTTGGATGAGTCTTGAAGATGGGTAAAGTGGGGACTGCAGATATTTAAGTCCAATGTATTCTAAAGGAATGGGACCATAACTAAATTTCTAATGTGTGACATAATAGATGGCTGTACAAATATTTTAATTAATGGTACTCAAAAGGGCGCAGGGTGAATGTTTACATATTGTTTAAAATGAAGAGAGAGGATAGTTTAACTGGTAGTTTATTTAATTATTTGGAAACTTCAGGAGAAAGGATCTGCAAATGTAGTGAAGCAGCAGCGGTCCAGAATAAAATACCCCATGGCCCTGATTTGGACCTCAGTCTGCCTATTGATTACACCTGATATAGAAGGTTATCAACAATGAGATATGAGATATATAGAGGAAGCACAGCAGTGAATAACCTTGTATGAGTAGAGAGTGTTTTTATATTTATTTTTGATTTGAACTGAAACTAGTTGAGAGATTTTAGCAGGAGAGAAGGCAGAAAAAAAAGAAGAGAAGAAGATGGCTTGAGCTGTACATTTAGTATAGATCACAGTAACACACTAAGTAAATCTTGCGAGGTATAAACTAATCAATTTAGTCTTTTATTTTCAGGGTGACAGCAAGAAAATGGAAGATGCCAATACCTATTTATCTCTTCCTTCAACCCGTCAACAAATAGACAGTAAAGGATCCACATTCAGCAGAAACAGCGGCAGTTCTGGAGGCCTCTCTGTTAGTTCCCGTGATTCATTCTCCATTGCAACTCTTGTCTGTTCAACTAAATTAACTCAGAATGGTAGGTTAATTACAACCATATCCCATTAATTTAAAGCAATTCCTATTGTTCTTTTTATGCACTATTGCAATGAATATTAATCTAACCTATTAAATTATTGGTTGAGTTCATCTTGTACTATACTGTACTGTAAGATACTGTTGGCATATCAGAGTGGAATAAAATACGTTACATAGTTAAATTATGTTAGATGCTCTATACATTGGTTATTTCTGTTGTAGGTCTAACACTTTAATGGCCACTGTTTTGGTCCAGCTTCTGTGATTAAAAATGATCTGAAAATTACAAAATGATAAAGGCCATCTTGGATTAGTTGGGGAGATTAGCTGGAGGTATTATATAGGTTCTTTGCAACCATATGTGCACTTGTTATACTTAAGGAGATTAGATAAAAACTGATCAGAAGTACAAAATGCAGTTTTATAATGACTATTCTACTAATGAAATTGAAAAATTAAACAAAAGATATTGCAAAGTTGTTTATCTTGCTTTTTACTACAGTACACTGTACAGTGTTGGAGCATTACAGCTGTCCTTTAATGCTGAAATTAATTTCCATACCTCCGGTTACCTTATCATTGAGTTAATATAAGCTTAAAATTGTTTTAATTGCTTACTGTCGTATCAGCTAATTTTTCCATCTTTATTTTTAAGTGGGATTGCTTGGACTGTTGAAGTGGAGGATGAAACCAGAGCTGCTGCAGGAAAATCTGGAGAAGCTGAAAATAGTTGATGGAGAAGAAGTTGTAAAAGTAATTATGACCCTACGTTATTTTGCTTTATAATTATTTGTATTAAATATCTCAACCAATCTATACACGGGTACAGCACTAGTTGGATGAGAGAGATCAAATATGTCAGATCATGTACTTTAATATCAGAAGGTACAAAGCACACACTGTAATGCTATCTGTTATAAGTGGAAATTCTGACTGCTAGAAATGTTGAGAGATAGCAATAATGGAGTGAGCAAGGGTGAGGCTTAACCCTTAGTGTTACCAGTCCAACCTCACCACTATCTCCAAGTCTAGAAGGTCTATATAGGTTCTATACTTTTATTATAGCATGATAGATACTTATTTTCTCAAAGTATAAAACAGGTTAATCTCAAACAGATTAACCTTTTACTGTTGCTGTCACTGTCCCCAACTTCAAAAAAAGGGGGAACTGAACTATAGTGCAAGGAAATATTAACCAAGAAAAGGAAGGTGTGGGTAATATAAGAGATGGGGGGGGGGGGGGGGTACTTGCATATTCAATACTGTCAGAGCCAAAGGATATATATAAAAAAAAGCATTAATATCATGTATTTTGTATGCTGTTGGTTACATCACCCCAAGCAATATGTAACTTTAAAGGATGGAGTATGTTTATTTAGGGTGCATTAAGGAAATATTAACTCCATGGGCCTCATTCAATTGAGATTTTGCCAATTGAATAGGCATCTAAATAAGCAGATAGCATATTTTTTTTAAAGAAGTTTTTAGTTAGTGAACTTCTATCCAAAAGCAACATCTTTACTAATAACTTATTTAAAAAAGTATGCTATGTGCTTATTTAGAGCCCTATTCAATTTGCCAAATCGCAATTGAATGAGGCCCCATGTATTCAATTTTATAAGTATACCCCATAAAGATTCCTCATTACTGTAAATATATTGAAATAACAGTATGATGACAAACCTTTCCGTTGATATTCATATCAGTTTATGTTGTGTCACTGGCTAACGGTGATGACTTGCAAAATAGTACTGCAGTTCATAAGCTAACTGAGACACGTTCTCACAGCTAGTAGTCATCCAAAGCAGTTTATTCAGAAATTAGATCTATATGTAAATGAAAAACACTTTGCAATCTTCAATTCACAACAAACAATGCAACAAAAATGTGCATTTCATGTCCTATTTAATAACAATTCTTTATCTAGATTTTTATGTTATATTTTGCGCTTTTGCAGTTTCTTCAGGACACACTTGATGCCTTGTTCAATATCATGATGGAGCACTCCACCTCCAGCAAGTATGACATCCTCGTTTTTGATGCACTGGTAAGGATTGAGCATATTTAATTTGTAAAAATAATATAATGTTAATCAAAGGGACACTGGCAGATCATGCAGTTTTTATCTTCAGAAAAATACCTTAACCCTGTGGTGCAATGTCATATGATGCCTCTTGAATCAGGTGGACACCACAGTAAAGTGTGCACTATGGTGGCCCTTAAGATATATCATGATGAAGAGTGTGATGTTACTGTATACATATACTGTAGATGAGTCAAACATGATTACTTATTTATCATCAGGTGTCAAATTTATGTTGGTGAGGGCTTCAGTAATAACCTGGAAGAGTTGTTTTAATGTGACTCCCTTGTACAAGATGTCTTAGAGTTCCTTTCACTGAATCGGTTACCTTTCTGGGCATACATACTGGGAATTAACTCCAAACATCCAAACACTATGGTGGCCCTTCAGATATATCATGATAAAGATATACACTTTTTATGAGTTGTATGCATGCATTGGTTTTCTTTCCCATTTGTATAGAAACAAAATATGTTAACCATGAACTTTCTTTGTTGATAAAGTAGGGTTATAACCCAAACTTTGGCATTGCAATATTTAGCTATGAATATGCTACTGTGTTCCATAAAACATGACTATAATTATGTTGTTTTTTTTATTTATCCTTTAGATTTACATAATTGGACTAATTGCAGACCGGAAATTCCAACATTTCAACACAGTTTTAGAAGCTTACATAAAACAGCATTTCAGTGCAACTCTGGCCTATAAGTAAGTTTATTGCACTAATAACATCACTGAAAATGTTCAAGTGCATTTAAAACCGGTTTTGAAGGGCCCTGTAAAGAGGTGATGCCATACAGAATGCCAATATTACTTGTATTTTATAATGGAGTCTTGTTTTAAGTGATTAGCCTTCCTCGTGGACACTAATATGTGATGTAAGTGAGATTATACATTTTTCTGAAATGGTTCAGTGTCTTTTTTAATATTTAAAGGCTTTCTGCAATCTGCTAATATAAAAAAATGAGTTTTCAAATGTATAATTACTTTCAACCTTTAGATTCTGAGCCTCTAGTTGAGCTGCCGGTCTCCAATCATATGAGGTTATCATTCGACTGGGAGGCTGATTTAAATGGCTTACAGATTTTTTTGAATATATACTGGCTTATGTCTAGACAGTGCTCCTCATTTGTTGACTTCGAAGAAGAGCTGATATACTGACTGTTGTTAAGATAAACTACTACAAGTCTTTAATTAATGAAAAGCCACATTAAACATTTGCAGCCTTATTAAATTGAGATTTGGCCAATTGAATAGGGCTCTATATAAGCACAGAGCATATTTTTTACAGAAGCTTTTAGTTTGTGAACTTCTATCCAAAAGCAAAGTCTTCACTAACTAGAAACTTCTGTAAAAAAAATATGCTCTGTGCTTATATAGAGCCTTATTCAATTGGCCAAATCTCAATTTAATAAGGCTGCAAATGTCTAAAACAGCCTTTACATTTTTCACTTTTATATGCAAGTATTCTTTACAGCATGCTTCCATTTTGTTTACTAACCCTGCTTCTTGCAGCTTCTGTCTCAACTGGGAGTCTCCTTATAAATGGGTTAACTGGTCAGTGCATTCCTGAGTGCAGGGAAAAACTGCTATGAATCACTGACTTCACTGAATGACTCAGCTATCTGTTATTATTCATGAAGCAGCCAGTAGGCAGGACAGACTGTGTCTGTAAACAGACTTAAAACTTTACATTATTCAGCTGTTATTAGCCTAGTTTAAATAAAGATAATTTTAACATACAATCTTCTGCTTGTTTACACCATGAAGAGCACCTACAGCTTCTGTCTCAACTGGGAATGTCCTTATAAATGATTGGTCTCATGAGAGCACTGTTAGCTTTATGTGTCATCTACTCATTGTGCAGTCAGACACTTCCCGAGTATTCAAAGTCCCCTTCTACCTCAGAAAGTTGATTACAGGAAACTAAAGTGGTAGATTCCACAGCACCATAATTGCATATTAAATTACTACAGTAGAGACTATTTTAACTTTTTCACTGTAGTGGTCCTTTAAGATGAATCAACTTGGGAATGATTGAGTCCCTTTAATTTAGAAATGATCCATCTTTAATGCATTTTTTCTTTGCTTTTCATATCTTTTTGTTTTCACATTTTACTTACGTTTATGTACATATAAGCTCTGCTTTCACTAAAAAACAAACAAATATTACATGCATGTGTCTGCCCTCTGCATCTCACAAAGATTCAGACTCTTATTGGTTAGTACTTTGTCTCGTACTAACCAATCGGTGGCCATGACTCAGCAATATACTGCAGCAAAACTGCTGAGACGTGGTCCCTAATAGGCTAGGACACTACACTGCAGATCCAGTCCTACGTAGTCTATGTCTGCATACGCTACAGTGGGCAGACAAATACAGGGACTAATTTTGTTTGAATTTCTAAGCACTTCATATTAAAATAAAGTAACATAAAGGTAAATCGACACATAGGTATATTATATACCTAGTAAAATCCAGGAAAATTCCATATTCTTTTAATAGAAATATGAAAAAATAAACCATACACTGGGCCTCTCATTTATGATGTTACAGTAAATATTTAATTGATATTTTTTCATACTGTATTAGAGAACTGACAATATTTTTTTTTTGACAGAAAACTAATGACTGTTTTGAAGAAATATCTGGACGTTTCCAGCAGAGGGGAGCAGTGTGAGCCAATTCTGAGAACTTTGAAAGCTCTGGAATATGTGTTCAAGTTCATTGTACGGTCGAGGACGTTATTTTCACAGTAAGCATCTTATTTTTTGAAGTACCTTGTAATTGATTAGTACTGCTATACCACTGTGATGTAGTAATACTGCTACAGCATTTGCACAATTTATAGCTCTGTAATGATCAAACATTCCACTCTGCCATGCTAATGTGAAGCGATAGAGGATTTTGTCACAATTTATTTTTGACTCAGTACTAGCATTTCTAAAGAGAAACAAAGCTGCTGTTTTCCTGAATATCATGTATTTAAAGGACCTCTTAAGATCCTTGATTTTTGTTTTATATAAATGTTTTAACTTAAAAGGGTTGCTTAATTCAGCACAATGTGGACCACATCACAGTAAATATTTCTTAAAAGCATGTTGAAATACTTTTAGAATTTTTTAAATATGTGCATTTTTCACTGAGAAATTACTAAATTAAATCTGTGTTTACATGTGTCACTGACTGCCCACTTCCAGACCCACAGCTACAGTTCTGTGTAGTGAGCAAAAGACAAAAAAATCCTTACCACATCTATCTGTGCAGAGCATGAAATACTGGAATCACCTAAACAAGTCAGTTATGGGTTAACTGGTCAGTGCATTCCTGAGTGCAGGGAAAAACTGCTATGAATCACTGACTTCACTGTATGATTCAGTTATCTGTTATTAATCATGAAGTAGCCAATAGGCAGGGCAGACTGTGTCTGTAAACAGACTTACAACCTTAGATTATTCAGCTGTTATTAGTCTAGTTTAAAAAAAGATCATTTTAACATACAATCTTCTGCTTTTTCACACCATGAAGAGCACCTACAGTGAAGTAAATGGCCCTTTAATTAATTGTATCTTCCTCAATGTAATGTGTCATTTAATATTTACATTTCACTTACTCCTAAGAAGCTGCCAGAAAAATAGCTTTTCGCCTTTATGAACCTCCACTTGTTTTCCAGTTCTCTTGTAGACTGCCACGTTTCACAGCTGTGACCTGAAGACAAATCCCACACCAAGGGCCTTCAATGTCTCATACTGATCTGCTACAAGCAGACCTTGACATGCTCTTTGTCTGAGCATCAGGAGACATTGATATTGTGAAACCCCTCCCGGTAAGTGTAGTTTGAGGTTACAGCTGTGAATGTTGGAACCTTACATAGGAAAAAACTGTAAGAGAGAAGGAGGTTTCAAAAGGTGAGAAACGGTTACTTTTAGCTTTTTAGAAGTAAGTGAAGTATACATTTTTTGTGACAATTACATTTAGGAAGATTAAATTAGTTAAACCTAGTTAAAACATTTCTATTTGTTTTGCCTTAAGAGTCCCTTTGCTTTAATTCTGATTATGCGACACAAAAAAATTACCTACTGGTAATGTCTACTCAATTTTATCTTTTGATCTTTAAGGACTACAATGTGATGAGCACAATATATATATATATATATAAAAAAAAAAAAGCATAACTGCTTAGGAAAAATGTCATAAATCCAGTTTTAAATAGAAGAAAAACTGATGAGTCAGCTGGACGCCATGATTCCTAAGACTTTCTAATCAAGTCTGTCTATCTATCTATCTATCTATATATATATATATATATATATGGGTATTTCATTATCTGGAAATCCAATTAAAACTCATTCTTTATCTGATAATAAACCTCAGTATTTTTTCTAATAATTCCCACATCCATCACTTTTCATATTATGCTAATGAATCAATTTATAGTGACAATGCTTTCTCTCAATCATGCCAGTTGCAGGGATATATTTTGGCATTTTGTTTGAACTTCTGCTCCAGTTTCATACTTTCTTTACTTGATCTAGTATTCCAGTATTGCTGTCCTCAAACCTTACAGGCATAGACAATTTATCTTTTCTGATTATTCTCTTGAAATAATCGACTTGGCTCCGCGAACAAAGATTTAACATCGATGTTTTCCACATCTGCGGGCTCTCTGGTGGCTGAGGATGCCAATGCGGGACAGGTGGATCGGACCACAGTGGTTGCAAGGGCAAAGCTTGCTCTGGGTTGCGTACTGCAGGGACACAATTTTTCCTTCACCTTCTTTTGTCCTCAAGAGCTGGCAATCTGTTTTGATGTTGCTGTATAAGCGTGATGTATGTGTGGAGTGTAATAGTGTGCGTGCGCGAGACAAATTCGTTAGCGTAGCTGTGTACTTCCGCATTATATAAGTTATTCTAAAATGTTGGCTAATGTGTGGTATGCGGCTGTGGCTGATTTAGCGTCCTTCATTTTGCATGTCGTCCGACTTTTTTGGAATATCCGTAGCTGTTTGGTGGTGTTTTGCGTGTTTATGGTGGTGTTTTGCGTGTTTAGAGTCCTTAAGCCTCGTTTTCGTTTTGTTCGGCGGCCATTTTTTATCTCGCTTAGGTGATTTTCGGGTGTTTAAACTCCGAAATTTGTACTTAAATCGATGTGTAACTTTACTTGCAGAGGTCCTGGGTGCACCACCTTACTGTGGGTAAGCTTTTTATATGTTTGTTGTGTGTATTTATTGTGTTTCTAATGTGTTTGGGGTCGCGCGAGTTGCGTCCTTGTTTTCGAATCTTGTATGTCTTTTTCGGAAATTCCGTAGGTGTTTGGTGGTGTTTTGCGTCTTTAGACTGCTGTATCCTCGTTTTCGTTTTTTTTTCGGCAGCTATTTTTTTCTCTCGCTTAGAGAATTTTTCAGTGTCTAAACTCTTTTATTTGAGTTAAATTGAGGTGTATCTTCAGTTTTCCAGGTCCTGGGTGCCCCCTCTTGCTGTAGGTAAGCTTTTTATGTATTTGTTGTGTGTATTTATTGTATTTTTCATGTTTTGATGTGCGTGGGTTGCGGCCGATTTTTGCGAGGTCATAACTGGTCGTAACGTGTCTCGTATTTTCCTTGCGTAACTACGTAAATTTTGCGAGGGCCTCAGTTGCTGGCAATGAGCGCCTTCATAACCACAAAATTCTTGCTCTGCCGGGTTTGCATAACCATTTTTTTTTCCTCACCAAAACTCGAAAAGTCCCTCCCAAGACCTCAGCAGCTTTCTCCATTCTCCCATTAAAAATACTTCCATGAAGTAGAAAACATGGAACACTTAGTCACTCTTCATGGGACCTTAGAGAACACAAAATGCAGTTTGGAAATGCGTTTATCAGTGAGAGAAAGGCAGTCATTGATGTAGCTGGTTTGTTGTTGGTGTACAATTGTCCAGAGTTTTAGGCATGTGTCTGCATCAGTAAATGTGTGCTCCTCATCTCTTCCTTTCTACACTCAGTGCCTTTCAAGAACCACTTGACCATCCACCAGTGCAGGGTGAGGAGTGAATGGAATACTACTGTCTCGGCCTGTTGTGGAACACTTGGAAATACTATTATATGTCATTATCATATTGGGGGGAAATGTAGGATAGAAGTACAAAATAAAAAATAAATTACATTTTATTTTTCATTTAAATTTCATTTAGTAGAACTATTCCTCCATAAATTGTGTCTAAACAGCATCATACAAAATGCTGAACATTGATGTGGCCTCCTGGAAGAGAAAAGTGCCTTTAACCACTGAGGCCATATCAGATGGGATCACCTTGTAAAGCAATTTCTGCCTAAAAATAGCAACATTCATGGTCAATTATCTAACACCAGTTTCATTTTTTATAACAGCCTATTTCAAATATTCTTATTTATCTGTTATTTTTTAATTTCTACTATAAATGGTACCTTTATTGTGCCAATATTAGGTCATCACTACATATACTTAAATTACTAATCTGTCCACATGTTATAAATATTCAGTAATAATATAAATATATGCTGACTCTCTCCATTAAACAAGCCATCATAAACCCTAATGTTGGTATTCCTTTGGACAATATTTGGCTTTGTTTTAGGTCGAAAATGCTAAAATATTTTGCAGAAAAATATGTAATTTTCTCCAGATGCAAATTTCTCCCATTCATTTCAGACTTCCCATAATTGCTGCAGAAGCTAATCTCATTCAAAGCTAATAAGCAAAAACACCTAAATTGTTTAGCCATCTGCCATTTCAATAATTGAATCTTTTTCAATGAACATATTTTTGTTTATGGCTTGCAGTCATCTTACAAGTGCCAACAGTGTACATGAAATATCTATATTTGCTTAAAAATGTGTCAAACAATTCACAATTAACATAAATAAAATAAAATGAAAATGTGACAATTAAATATTCAACACTAAATTTGATGATAAAATGTATAGATACCTTTTGGTTTCATTCAGACATTTGTGTTTCAATCTGCCTTGGATAAAATATTGGACACAATATTTGCTATGTTTTGTTACTCTATTCATTTGATATTTTATTTGAAAAGTTAGACAGTATAGAAAAAATACAAAAACAGTGCCAAAATCAGAATAGTTGTATTGTGGATGGGTAAGGCATAAGAGGAGCCATTAGACTTCAGCACTATAGGAGTCAGGGTCCAAAATCCATATTATTTTCATGATAAACTTATATTGAGATATAATGGCATTCAGAATATCATATCATAGATGTTTACATAGTAAAGGTAGTTTAGGAGAAGGATTATGAATGCATCTGAAAGAGGAGAATCAGTATTGTATGGAAACATACCAAAAATAAACATTATTAAGCTCATTCTAAATGTTGCTAAATCTCTTGACTTTGTAAGCAGTTGACTTTAAAACTTAACACCCCCGAAAATTCCTTCTAAAATTAGCATCAAATTCATATTTTGTTTTGGCCAATCAGAGGCAGATACAGCAGTTCCCAAAACACACCTCAGTCTCCTCCCTTGAATGATGCAACTCACCAGTGCTGCTGTATCTTTCTGCATTGTTTCTGCTGTTGGATTGGAGGTCATTATAGGGTTAAAAACGATTCCCAAATGCAGTGTTTCTATTGGTAGGTACACTGTGCCTATGTAAGCATCTTTGTGGGTGTGGAAAACAATATTTTTTAAAATAAATAAAATATTTATATAGAATGAATCAATGTAATGTGTTTTTCTGATATAAGCAGTATGTGTTAGATTGGAAAAAGTTAAAAACAGGGAAACTTAGATATACCTTTAACTGATAGCTAATTTAAGCATCCAAAAGCATCATGAGATCCCTCTGTTGAATACCCCTGTCCTAAACACCTAAATAACAGAAAAGAAACGTTAGGCTTATAGTGAATTCCAGTTGTTATGAGAACGGTTCCATCCAATGCCAATTTTCGGAATCCACATAGTAAATAGAGATGTGGTCAAGGACACACGATTGTTTGAGTTCCACTAGAATGAAATGAGCAAGAAACAGAACATCTTAGAGATCAACATCAACCAAGTGCCAATAATATAAATTCTTTTAATTTGTATAATGTTTTGTAATTATGAGGAGTGGGGCAGCCATAAATGTCCCTTAATCAAGATTAATATAAAAAAAGGAATCACTTTATCCTGCAATACTCTTATTATTCGTCTACATTAGTGACATACAGTGAAACACTGTCAGTTTCTTTGTTCGTTTTCTGATCTTATAACAACTTTCAGTACTAGGACTTACATTTGTTTGGACCATACACATAGGATTCAATGTGTACAGTACATTTTGAACTTTTCCTTTTGGGTTTACATGCAAACACCACTACAATTTAAGCGTAATTTATATTAAAGAGCACACCTAGAGAACATGAACTATTTATTTAAAAGTTGGGGAACTTGCCTAGTTTGCTGGTAACTGCTCCATATTTAAGGAGAGCAGACATTGTCATTAGAAGTATAATTTCTGATACTGAGATATAGGTTAAAAAGGTGAAGAGCCAATAAAATTACAACTACAGTTCTGAAATGCCAGGTTTCTGTTCTTCAGCAGCTCACATGATTTAACTTACTGTGGTCTTGTAGAAATGAAAGGCAAGTGCTAAAACCTTTATATGAAATGTAATGTGATCCTTCATATGAGAACAACTTTTGTTCATGGAACTTCTCCTTTAAAGGACCACTTGAGAGGTCTTATAAAGGGCCCCCTAAAGAACAATAGTAACATTTTACTTTGCATTTAAACAAATAATTACTTATTTTGTTAAATATGCCCTACTCCAGAGACAATTATATATATATATATATAAATATATATATATATATATATATATATATATATATATATATATATATATATATATATATATATATATATACATAACATGATACCTTTTTTATTGGACAAACATTCATAATATAGTGACAAGCTTTCGAAAGATAAACCTCTCTTTATCTAGTGAAAAAGCAATACTGATAAAAATATGTATAGGACTAGGAAATCGTTTTTTTTTTTGCCGATTTGTTTTTCTTTTTCCTCTTTTTTCAATTTGATTTCCTACCCCTATACATATTTTTAACAGTATTGCTTTTTCACTAGATAAAGAGAGGTTTATCTCTTGAAAGCTTGTCTCTATATTATAAATAAGTTTGTTCAATAAACAAGGTATACTGCAATACTCTAAAATATTATTCTAGGTTACTGGACACTTACAGCTACCTCAATTATATATATATATATATATATATATATATATATATATATATATATATATATATATATATATATATATATATATATACAGTGGATATAAAAAGTCTACACACCCCTGTTAAAAGGCAGGTTTCTGTGCTGTAAAAAAATTAGACAAAGATAAATCATTTCAGAACTTTTTCCACCTTTAATGTGACCTATAAACTGAACAACTCAATTGAAAAACAAAGTGAAATCTTTTAGGTAGAGGGAAGAAAAAATATTAAAAAAATTAAATAATATGGTTGCATAAGTATGCACACCCTTAAACTAATACTTTGTTGAAGCACCTTTTGATTTTATTATAGCACTCACTCTTTTTGGGTATGATTCTATCAGCATGGCACATTTTGAGTTGGCAAGATTTGCCCACTCTTCTTTGCAAAAACACTCCAAATCTGTCAGATTGTGAGGGCATCTCCTGTGCACAGCCCTCTTCAGATCACCCCACAGATTTTCAATTGGATTCAGGTCTGGGCTCTGGTTGGGCCATTCCAAAATTTTAATCTTGTGGTGAAGCCATTTCTTTGTTGATTTGCATGTATGCTTTGGGTCATTGTCATGCTGAAAGATGAAGTTCCTCTTCATGTTCAGCTTTCTAGCAGAAACCTGAAGGTTTTGTGCCAATATTGACTGGTATTTGGAACTGTTCATAATTCCCTCTATCTTAAATAAGGCCCCAGTTCCAGCTGAAGAAAAACAGCCCCAAAGCATGATGCTGCCATAACCATGCTTCACTGTGGGTATGGTGTTCTTTTGGTAAAAAGCAGTGTTGTTTTTGCGCCAAACATGTCTTTTGGAATTATGGCCAAAAAGTTCAACCTTGGTTTCATCAGACCATAACAACTTTTCCCACATGCTTTTGGGAGAATTCAGATGTGTTTTTGCAAAATGTAGCCTGGCTTGGATGTTTTTCTTTGTAAGAAAACGCTTTCGTCTTGCCACTCTATCCCTTAGCCCAGACATATGAAGAATACGGGAGATTGTTGTCACATGTACCACACAGCCAGTACTTGCCAGATATTCCTGCAGCTCCTTTAATGTTGCTGTAGGCCTCTTGGTAGCCTCCCAGACCAGTTTTCTTCTCGTCTTTTCATGAATTTTGGAGGGAGCTCCAGTTCTTGGTAATGTCACTGTTGTGCCATATTTTCTCCGCTTGATTATGACTGTCTTCACTGTGTTCCATGGTATATCTAATGCCTTGGAAATTCTTTTGTACCCTTCTCCTGACTGATACCTTTTAACAATGAAATCCCTCTGATGCTTTGGAAGCTCTCTGTGGACCATGGCTTTTGCTGTGGGATGCAACTAAGAAAATTTCAGGAAAGACCAACTGGTGCAGCTCAACTTTATTTGGTGTTAATCAGAGGCACTTTAAATGATGGCAGGTGTATGCTGACTCCTATTTAACACGATTTGGAATGTGATTGCTTAATTCTGAACACAGCTACATCCCCAGTTATAAGAGGGTGTGCAGACTTATGCAACCACATTATTTTTATTTTTTATTTTTCTTCCCTCCACCTAAAAGATTTCAGTTTGTTTTTCAATTGAGTTGTACAGTTTATAGGTCACATTAAAGGTGGAAAAAGTTCTGAAATTATTTATCTTTGTCTCATTTTTTTTTACATCACAGAAACCTGACATTTTTACAGGGGTGTGTAGACTTTTTATATCCACTGTGTATATATATATATATATGTATTTTTATAAGCTCCTTGTCTCTCCACCCTCTGAATGATGCATTGTCTCTGGAGTGGGAGCCCTCCAGGGGGAAGTACCAAATTGAAAACCTTTTGAGATTAGTTGTGGACACTAGTGTAACTTGAGCTGTGCCCAAATACACTTTCTAGTCACCTCCTACTATCACACTGCAAGTACAGTATACCTATGTACCAGGCCTAATGCTTTAGGGATTCCATGGTAGTCCAGTGGTTAGGATTCAGTGCTTTCAACACTGCGGCCTGGGTTTGATTCCAGTCAACAGATCAAGAGGTCATGCTACCCTTAAGCTGAGCAGGGTTGGGCCGGGTCAGGGCTTGGGTGGGAGACCACCTAGGAGTACCAGGAGCTAGATGCTATGGCCCACTGGCGAAGGAACTGGCAACCCACTCCATTATCTCTGCCATGAAAAACAAGTGGATCAGCATGACCATGGACATAAAGATTTGTGTGGCGTTTTACAGTCCATGAGGTCACGGAGAGTCAGAAACAACTGAACAGCAGGGGCTAATATGTAATTAATGTAAATAATCCCAAATGATTTGAATCTCTATTTGTGGATCAGAAAGACTAACATCTTTAAAATGTCTTCAACTAATGAACTATACCACAATAAAACTAGGACAGCTTATTATGGGGAAGGCTTTAAAAATGTTTTATAAAACCATTTTATAAGAAACTGTTCCAAACAACCGTCTTACCTTTTCACATTCATAAATATGTTTTATCTAGTGCCAGATAACTATGTCTTTTCAGAAAGTAGAGAGACCGGATAGCAAAATGAACTTTGTGCAGGTGTTTCTACAAAAATCAAACTAGCTTATTACCTGGTTGAACGATGGCGCGTATTTACTGTGCTGTCTATTGTTATAAGGCATCATGGTGCTAAAAGTCAGTATACAGCTTTGTGATCATAAAAGTGTATAGTTTCCATTGTGGTGCTTACTATGTATGTCACCGAGAAGCTTTGTGTATCTAACCTGATGCATAGCTAGTCATTTGTGGTATTTCTTGTCCTAAAGGGATTGCAGAAAGTATATATTTTTCCTTTGTTGTATTTGATGAAGTGTATTTGAAATAGGCTTCACGTAATTTTTTCTTTTCTTTATTTGAACGAAGAGCCAATTTCTAAGAAATCTGCTTTGAAAATAACACATTTATGAAGTATTTAAAAAATAGATATCAGCATGGATTTTTACATTAAATCTTCATTTTTGAGACTTTGATTTATGTTTATCAGGTTTCCATCTTGCCTCACTTGAACTCTTTATAATAACTGGTAGCTTGGGGCAGGTTCTGATCTGCTAAAAAGGGGTAGAGGAGAGAGATTAGTGGGGATTTGTTAAATGGCCACTTAATTCAGCACAATTTGCACCACATCACAGTAAATATCTCCCAAAAGCATGTTGAAATACTTCTTGAATTTTTGAAATATGTGCATTTAGCACTGAAACATCCAATCTAATCTGTATTTACATGTGTCACTGATTGGCCCCAGCCAGACCCACAACTATAGCTCACTGTAGTGAGCAAAAGAAAGAAAATTACATACTTAACAAATCAACCTGTGCAAAGCAAGGAATGCAGGAATCATCTCAACAGGTCAGTTATGGATTATGGTCAGTGCATTCCTGAATGCAGGGGAAAATATTTATCAATCACTGTCTTCACAACGCTGCTCGGCTATCTGTATTACACATGCAACAGGCAGTAGGCAGGAGAGACTTTGTTTTGTAAACAGACTTAAAACTTTAGCAGTTATTAGTGTAATAAAAAAAATAGATAATTTTAACATTCAAACTTGTGTTTCTTCACACCATTAATAGCACTTAAGGTGAGGTAAATTGTCTTTTAAGTTATCAGACTTTTTGTAATTTGATACCTACCCTCGCATAATCAGAAGCAGGAAGGTTGCAACAATAACTGCAAGTCCTGTCCTGCAAAAATGTAAATGTCCTTCTCATACATGCAACCATGACCAGAATATAATTGATTCCTCTAGGATCAAGCAGAGACATTGATTGTTTTAATTAAAAACGAGCTCTATGACATTTTGTCCTTCCGAATTATCAGCCTTTTTAAATTGTGATTCGGCCAATTCTACAGGGCTCTATATAAGCACAGAGCATATTTTGTTTAAAGAAGTTTTTAGTAAGTGATCGTCTATCCAAAAGCAAGGTCTTCACTAACTAAAAAGATCTGTAAAACAATATGCTCTGTGCTTATATAGAGCCCTTTAGAATTGGCAGAATCACAATTTAATAGGGCTGTATGATGTTAGTCAAAATTTTAAATTTTCTAAATTTCATCATACAGTGTGTTACGACCCACAGATTTCAGGGCCACACACACCTCACTTCTCTGCCTTTTGGTTGTCTTTTTTGTTGTTCAGATCTCATCACCCCAGCCAGAACACAGGACATTAGTATTTGCTATATAGCCCCCCAGAAGACATTCCTTTGTTTTAGAATGTTTCACTTAGCCTTAGACGCCACCGTTGAGTGCCCAACTCAAACTGGCACTTCTTTATTTTTAAGACACATTTTCAGATAACACAAAACACCAAAGACTTCCCCCCAGTTCTAGCCATCCTCCTGGGCAAATAGCTTGCTATATCCCCCACCCTATTAATTAGAATCTCCTCTTACAGAGGGCTATAAACTAGCTTCCCCCCATGACTGAAGCCAGAGGATTCACGCCCGGCTCTGAGGGAGCATATAATTCTTGTAGAGAAACTTAACCCTTTGTTGTACCCCTAACAATCATGGCAGAAACTGTATCTCCACTAGTTACAGGTAAGATGACATTATTACATGCTGTAGTAAACCCAAAATTAATTACTGTGGCCCACACTACACTACACACAAAACAATCACGTCACTGTCCCCACAACAAGTTTCAGGTCCGTTTGAATAGTCTGGCATAGTAGCAACCCAGTGTGCTAGAGTTCCAAATAGCAAAGTGGGGTTGCAGATGAGCCCCAGAATCAGCCATGACACAGTGGTCCTTTAATCATTCAGATGTATATCCATCCAGCCTTGTCTTGTTACTTTAAATAAAGTTTTGTTGCAAAATAACACTTTTGAAAGGGTTCCCTGGGGGTCCAGTGGGTTGGATTCGGTTCTTTCACCGATGCAACCTGGATTTGATGCCAGTCAGGGAACAAAGAGGTCACACCACTCTGAAGCCATGCAGGGTTGGTTCTGGTCAGTACTTGGATGGGAGACCACCTAGAAATACCAGGAGCTGTATGCTGTGGCCCACTGGAGAAGGAACTGGCAACCCACTCCAGTATCTCTGCTATGAATACCAAGTGTACCATGGACATAAAGATGTGCCTGGTGTGTTACAGTCCATGAGGTCATGGAAAGTCAGAAACTACTGAACTCTTTTTTTTTATATACATGATCTGATTCCATATTCCTTCAAAACTGTAAAGATAACAATAGTTTGTGTATTTGAAATAATTGAGCTGTGAGTCATTGCAAGCTTCTGTATTTTTAACAAAATTACATTATATCAGAATTATGTCAGAAAATACGGGATCTGTATGCTCAATTTACAAAGCCAAAAGTTGTATATAGAAAAAAACAAACATTATAATATATTTTTACAACTTGAAAGAAAGATTCCTGTTTTAAATTCCTGTTGCATTTCCAATTTTATAAGCTGGAGTAAAACTTAGGTAGCAATGACTACATTCATAAATGGCTTGAACAGCTTACATAATATATGCCAAAACTGCATTTTCTCCTACACAGGAACTCACAATAAATTGCTTTTGGGCCATTGATTTAGCTCTCAAATCCGGCGAAGGAAGGAGGTTTATAACAGAATTTCATATGAAATGTAACACTACATTAAAAAGACCTAGAACTGAATTTATTTGACATAATGCAGATTATAATAGTTTGTTTTTCAGTTCACACACAAGCTATAAAACAAAACATTTTATTAAAACCACTATAGAAATTTACAAAATAGTTGAAACAAAAGTCTAAATGAAATGCTTGCCCCCCCAAAAAAAATATTCCAAGTGTTACATTGAAAGCAGTTTCTTTGTTTGTCAGAAAAGAGCTAAAACTTAACATAATTTATACAGTAAGCATATTGATTAAGGAGGCATTCCTTTGTAGGAATAATTTACCCTAATCAACACTGCTAGGTGGGGGCGTGAGATTTATTGCCCTAAATTTAAAAGCTGGTAATTTTGATCTCCTGCTTTTAAAACTTAAAACCAATGAAACATTGGTTAATTTCTTTCCCTAAATAATATATACAGTATATGTGTGCGAATATATATATAGCTTCCCGTGATGCTCTACCACCCACTCTGTAAGTCCCGCCAGATCCTGTTCAGGAGCTGTCTCTTTCTCCACCCAGCTCACGCTCAGTGTCTCTTGTTAAGTTGCTGACTGTATTCTCCAGGCACTCCAACTTACTTGCCAGTGTTTCTCTGTACTTTAAGCAGTCTTCCCTGCTGCCTTACTTCAGACCTTATCTCAGCTCAGCTATCAGGATCCAGTCTTCCTGACTGTCTCACATCACGTCTTCTCACATAGACTGCAGCTTCACAAAGACTTCTCACAGGACTCAGGCCAGAGCCTAATCAGCAGCCCCCCATCTGTGTGTGTGTGTCTTTTAAAAAGGCATTTTACACCTGCAGCTCCAATTAGCCCAGCTCCAGGGGATTAACTCCAAGTTACCTGGAGCAGATCTTCTCCATACTGTGTGACTTGCCCCATCCACTGGGGGGCAGTACACCACAATATATATAAATATATATATATATATATATATATATATATAGATATATATATTTTATTATATCTTTTCATGTGACAACACTGAAGAAATGACACTCTGCTGCAATGTAAAGTAGTAAGTGCACAGCCTGTATAGCAGTGTAAATTTACTGTCCCTCAAAATAATTCAACACACAGTCATTAATGTGTAAACTGTTGGCAACAAAAGTTAGTACACCGCTAAGTGGAAATGTCCAAACTGGGCCCAAAATTTCAATATTTTGTGTGGCCACCATTATTTTCTAACACTGCCTTAACCCTCATGGGCATGGAGTTCACCAGAGCTTCACAGGTTGCCACTGGTGTCCTCTTCCACTCCTCTATGATGACATCACAGAGCTGGTGGATGTTCGAGACCTTGCACAACCCCACCTTCCGTTTGGGGATGCCCCACAGATGCTCAATAGGTTTTAGGTCTGGTGACAGGCTTGGCCAGTCCATCACCTTTACCATTAAGCTTCTTTAGCAAGGCGGTGGTCGTCTTGGAGGTGTGTTTGGGGTACTTATCATGTCGAATAATGCCCTGCGGCCCATTGTCCAATGAGAGTCGATCATGCTCTGCTTCAGTACATGTTGGCATTCATGGTTGCCTCAATCAACTGTATCTCCCCAGTGCTGGCAGCTATACTGAGGAAAGGTAGTTGAAATAATCCCTAAATGACAGATAAAAAGATAAGGCACAAATAACACAAAAACACTGATATGAGATGAAACCCTCAGTTTGAACATAAACAACGATGCAGAGACAGTGGAGGCAGCACCTGACATCATCAGGTAAATGCACATAGGGGGAATCAACACAACATAGTATAGAAAACATATATATACATATAGACATATGTGTATATATGTTTGGTCTGGGCCTGCATGAGTGCTGCCGGCACTGGGGAGCTACAGTTCATTGAGGGCACCATGAATGCCAACATGTACTGTGACATACTGAAGCAGAGCATGATCCCCTCCCTTCGGAGACTGGGCTTTAGGGCAGTATTCCAACATGATAAGTACCCCAAACACGCCTCCAAGACGACCACTGCCTTGCTAAAGAAGCTGAAGGTAAGGGTGATGGACTGGCCAAGCATGTCTCCAGAACTAAACCCTATTGAGCATCTGTGGGGCATCCTCAAACGGAAGGTGGGGGAGTGCAAGGTCTCTAACATCCACCAGCTCCGTGATGTCCTCTTGGAGGAGTGGAAGAGGACTCCAGTGGCAACCTACGAATCTATATATATATATATATATATATATAACTGTAAACGCCAAAGTAACTGGCTGTGTGGTCAAAAGCTATGATTTCTTGATCTATTAAGAGGGCCAAGGAAAAGTGAGATGCTGAAATGAGGAGAGGTGGGGTGGGTAACATGAAGAAACAAGTAGGGCATGAGGCTGGGTATTTAAAAGGTGTGAGTGCGGCAGAGGGACCTTCCCAGTTAAAAAGGAAGGAAACAGTAGGAACCAAATAAAGTTGGTAAGGCAGTGATGGACATTTTGGAGTGGTGTACATAAGTCAAAAGGCATAAATGTAGAGTCAAGGGAAAATGGGCATTGTGGAATGATATACATTGTGGAGGATAGTTAGATAGATAGATAGAGAGAGAGAGGGATAGTAGGACAGAGAGAGGGATAGGTTGATGGAGAGATGGGATAGATAGAGGGAGAGATGCGATAGATGGAGGGAGAGAGGGATAAATAGAGAGAGGGATACATAAATAGAATTACTTCAGTCTCCAGTTTCTTATTCTCTATGACATACATATTGTTTTTCTCTCTGTTTATCATTCAGTGTTTTCCGTGCTTTCTCTCCATCTAATAAGTTATTATAGCCTTTTTCCCATCAGCGTGGCCCAAGTGCACTGCTTATTGGAGGAACAGCTTTGGCGACCTCTCACAAATTCAAAGTTGTCATTTACAAGGTGTAAAAATACTTTACTAGGAAATGATTGAGTCACCTATTCTGGCCTCTACATTAGGCTTTTTTTTTTTTCTTGTTGTTATCCGCGGCGCCTTGTCTGCTGCTGAAATTGAAAATTATTTCTCATCATAAATCTAGCTTTCCCAGGTTTGAGATAAAAATTGCTTTTTGTCAGAAGTCCATCTCATTTTTATAAGTATAATGTGCAATGGTTTAGCGAACAGTTGTGTACAGTGAAATTGGAGGTAGATAACACCATATGTGGTCTCTGTCTGGACCAGTTATAGAGTTTCACTGCCAAATATTGATTGATTCAGATGAGAATTAAGGAATACTTAGCGTTCAACAAACTGCATTTTCCAGCATTGAAGATGTTAATACATATTAGAATCTAGACCTTTAATGTTTCTGTTTTCTGAAATGAATACAGAATTAATTTAGTGCCTTAGTTCAATTTTTTCCAGCCAATTTCAATGACTGTTGCAGTACATTTTATGGGGCCGTATAAATACTTCTACAAGTTGCTGGGGAGGTATGATTATGGCTTTGAAATTGCATCTACAGCTGCTAGGGTGGAGTTTGCAAAATGCTATCATTTTCACTTCAGTTTTTTATTTGACTAAATATTTATGAGTTTCTTTTTGTTTATATATTAGCGGTATATTGGAACATTGCTGATTATAGTGGCAGCCCTGCCAACCTTACCCACTGATTTTATCACAGTCATGGAACCAGGGGTGCTGTGAAGATGAAATTTGTATTTTTAATTGCGATTACTATTACACATAGATTGCCCAGTTCAATGTTGCAGTACCATCCTGGCGCCCATCACATTTGATTCCAGTCTGTGCATGTTTTGTATTTTCCTTCTTAGTTAATGCAAGAAAAAGAGAAACAGTATGGCATACTTGCCAATCTTGACGAAAGTCGAAATAAACAGGGTTAATAAAGTCAGGTAAATATTCATTATGCCATTGTTTAACCTGGAGCTGCTTGTAAACCAGGATTAAAGAATGTCCATGTTTTCATAAATAGGGTACACATAAGACATATTGTTACAGATGGTCAGAGGCCCGTGGACTCCTTGTTTTATACAAAATATCCCCAAATTAGTTATTTTCAATGAGGCTGTTTTCTCACCGACTCATGTCTCCGCTATGGAGGTGATCTATTTGGGTCTTGTATGGAGACATTTTACTAGGATTGCATTTCCATTACAATGAGGAAGCAGCACCCAGCTAAAGTCTCACTGCCAGCTGTTACAGAAGACTGGGATTTGGTGATCTCTTTATCCCAAGGCAACAGAACTGTTTCCATTTCTTATGACAGAAAGGGGTTGGTAGCAATCCAGAACCCGCTTCATGCCATACTTAGAAGGTTTTCTGCAGAATGAACCTAGGTTGTATTGAGCGATGAATGGTAAAATCTCAGTAGTTGGCTCAACAAGCCCCCAGAGTTAATAGAGACAGCTTGCAATAGATGGTTTTACGCTGGTTTCAACTCCAATTTACCAAGTTTGATATCATGTGACTTTTTGCACTATGTGTTTTTTTTTACTAGTGTCTGTGGGACTGGGCTATATTTATGTACTTTGGATGAAAGAGAAAGGAAACATGATATAGTATGACACCCTAGTACAGGGTCACAGACAAGCAGGCCCTACAATAACTACTTACTGCATTTGGTTATTGCATTGCAGGGAAATGTAGATACTCCGGATTGGCTCCAGCACCCAATTCAGTTTGTTTTGTATAAAGGTGGTTGAGCGTCACAATTAAGCGAGGATGTGATGGCTCTAGCAAGAAAAGTGCTTGTTTTGCTTAAAGTGTTAAAAAAAGATATTTGGTTATTATATAGTAGTAATAATCTATGTAGTGATGGTATTGTAGTGTTTTTTATTATTAATTATTTCTATGGATTGCAGTGTTAGGCATTTGCATAAACCCTATAAGTCAGGAAGAACAGCAGTAAGGTAGTGCACTGGCACAACTGTAAATTGAGATAATATTCACCACCCCACATTACCATTAATAGCATCATTATTGTGCCAGGTTGAAATACTAGAACTGGAAGAAAAATCATTATATTGTTTAAGAAAACGTATAGATGATTTCCCTTGAAAAGTGCATGATGTAACTAAGTCATTCATCCTTTTTTTTGTCTTGAGGAGCAACAGTATGGTACTGCACTGGCACAACTGGGAATTGAGATAACATTATGTGCTCCCCCATCACCATTCATAGCATTTTATTGTTTAATCAACAGTTTAGATTATCTCTCCTTGAAGTGCATGATGTAATTTAGTCATCCATCCCATTGAAACATATTTGAATTGTCATGTGAAATTCCAAAAAGTAGACATATTAGTCTGACTACAACTCAATTCTTCCCATATTGTCTTAAACACTGAAGTCTCAGTTTCAGTGAATGTATTCAAGACTGACATTCCCCATAGACTGATATGTTTTAAGAGTTACCATTCCCCTGACCTAATTTATACTTAGTTTAAATATTCTGTGTTACTATTTTAATAACACTATGATGGCTGTTGACATTGTTTCCCATCTGATTTAGAAATTTGGACTCTATGTCATGACCTTTCCATTCTTTCCAAATTATATATGCCAATACTATACATTTTATAAACATTTTAGTGAAGTAAATTACATATTTTGGGTTTACTTTATTCTGCTACTAATATTGCTCACTATAGAGGATGCCATTTCACTCCTGACATTCTTCCTCATGGATATCCTCCTCCATCTGTATTGCTGGAGCTTGCAACACTATATACATAGATGATGTCACTGTTATGGGTGAAGTCATCCACACCGATGGACAGGCTCCAATTACAACATGACACTGGGAGCTTCTATGGTTAGCAGTAACTGTGCAGTTTATTAAACAAATAAAGTGTAATACATATTATTGTACAGCACACAAAGTCATTTTACTTACTAGAATATATGTATACATATAGAAAATTGGTAAATGTAGTAGGTACAATTTAAACCTAGCCATCAATACTTATTATTATTTTATCTTTATTTCCAACGTGCCAAAATATTCCGCAATGCTGTACAAGGTTTAAGTACAAGGCAAAAACAAAATTGACGTTGCAAAGAGTGGAGAGCCCTGTATGAGTTTCAAATCTAGTGTGCGTAGAGTTTTCCCTAAAGCACCTTGCAAGTTTGAAAACCTGCAAATTTACAATCAAATGGGTTTGGATGTGGTACGGTAGGGTGATAGATGTGTTGTGCATGTTAAGGCTGAAGGTGATAAGCCTCTTTGAAATATGTGTTTTGAGTGAGGTTTTGAAGCAGGAAGATAGTCTAGTGGAGCGAGACAAGGAGTTCCAGAGAATAGGGGCAGCACGAGAAAAGTTCCGAAGACGAGAGTGAGAGAAGGTGATAAGAAAGGAGGAAAGAAGACGTGGGGAGGTATTTTGAGATGTGAGCAAAGATATAAGGGGGTGCACTTTTGTTGAGGGCTTTGTAAGTTATGGTCATGATTTAAAATTTTATTCTGGAGGCTATGCGATGGCAATGGAGTGACTGAAAGAGAGGGGCTGTAGACACTGAACGTTAAGTATGGTAGATGAGTCTAGCGGATGTGTTCATTATGGACTGGAGTGGAGACAGCCAGATGATGGGGATGCCAGAAAGGAGAGAGTTGCAGTAGTCAAGTCGAGATACGGTGAGAGAATTTATTGGAATTTTAGATGTGTCTTGTGTAAGAGTGTGACATATTTTGGAGAAGTTTTTTAGATGAAAGTGATAAGATTTAGTTAATAAATGTATATGAGGAATGAAGGAGAGGGCAGGATCCGGTAGAACCCCCGAAACAACAAGTCTGGGAGGTGGGAGTGATGATAGCATTGTTGACAGTGAGAGATATAATTAGTTTTTATTTACGGTTGAATCTGTAATATACACTTTTTCTTTTGCACCACTACACTTTCAATCACTGTCCCTGTAATAGCTTAGTATATATCTCTCATAGAAATGTCCTCATAATTCCTGCATATCTATATAACCTGTGTCCCGTAGGACCTTTGTTTCCTAGAAAAGCGTTCTTTTAAATTCATATTCCAAGCCGTGAAAAAAATGTAACACTAGATCACATAACTCTCAATAAATTTACCATATTTAACCAAAAGTCAACATTTGGAGACTTCAATGGCCATTCCATAGTGATAAGTAAACACATTGGATATTTTACATTAAAATTCCCTATTTCTCTCGATTCACTTACACATTATTTCTCAGGTTTCATAATGTTTTCTTCTTAATATTCTTAAAATACTTAGTTTCATCAAAATATGGCTTCCACTCATACTTTGCTATGCAGACCAGCTGTCCTTGCTTTATGGACACTGGTATGTGAGTTTCATGTCTTTTTAACCTATAAATGGGAAATGGAGACCAAGCTGTGAAGTTTTTATCATTGTAAAACAAATGGGCACTATATTAGCTTTATCTGCTTTCCATTGTATCATTTTTATGCTGTAAGCACTAGAGTAGCTTACTTCTTCCTGGGGCAACACTTAAACTGCCTCTATGGTATTACAGTACATTAAAAATATTTAGCCGTGTCCTCAAAAGGTATCTCCACCATGGGACTAGTTATGCTGCTTTCTGATTAACAGTATAAACACGTCTGACCTCTGATATAATATCCAGATATTTGCCCGAGGAAGATGCAGTTTCCACTATAGTACTGAAATTAAATCTTACAGTAAACATGTTATGACTGTGCAGGAGAGAAATTTATTTGTGAGGGTTTACAAAAATACTTAACGAACCACTGTAGTTTAAAAATAAATGCGTATGTTTGTGAAACAGTGGGAGCTGTGTAAGCTATAAACATAAAAACTCTTTCAGAGAAAATCTGAATTTTTGAAAATATATAGAGGATGCAATTTTGTCGTCAATTATCACTTCCTGGCAGCTTGAAGCCTGTGTGTGTCATATAGTCATGTCCAACTCTCCATGACTTCATGGACCGCAACACAGCATGCTGAATCACTTGGTATTCCTAGGTGGTCTCCTATTTAAGTTCTAAATGTGCCTAACCCTGCATGACTTCAGGGTGGTGTGATCTTTTAGTTCCCTGACTGGAATTGAACCCAGGTTGCAGATTGGAAACCCCTGAATCCTAACCACTGGACCAACAGGGAACCCTTGAAGCCTGAGGGTGTGCTTATTTATATCGGTCAGTGGAAAAAGATGGGATAAAATGGAGAATATGACATTAACCTCATTCCCGCTCACATGTCCAGAAGCCGTCCACTTGCTTCAATAAATGCAAGCCCTGCTCTCCAGAAATGTAAACACCCCTCTCATACACACACTCTTCACCAAAGTATCTTGAATGCCTACATAGTTTGGCTGATCCGTTAAAATTATTATTTTTTTAAATTAAAAACTAACTTTATTACTCTTGCCTTGCTTTTTATGCTGTTTTAGGCTCAAATCTGGTTACAGACGACCTGTCTTACAGACGATTAAGGACCATATTAAATTCCAGCCTCGTTAGACCAACGTAAGGGCTGCGTGCTTTGACCGTTTTCCATCGATATTAAATTAGAATGGTCTGCGAGCTACGAGCGAGAGATTTCGTAAACCAGTTTTCGGCCATCGGAGTTGCGTGCTTGAACACAAACAATTAAACAAGCACGTCGTTACGGGTTCAGATGGAGCTAATGGAAAAAGAGATTGTTAGCGTTATGTCACTGAAAACGGGGAGGGTAGATTTCGAAGTCCTACGTGCTTCAATTCCAGTATGCGATCGGACCCACAGGCCAGAAATAATAAAATATTAATAAAGCAGTAAATATGATATTCTATTAAATGCAAGTTACAGTATATGTCGTAGCACATTGACTGCAGGGATTGCTATAACACAAAATATAAACATGAAATAAAGTATTTTTCAGGGCCGATTTGCGGCCTTGAGAATGTTGTGCTAATAATTCTAAGATCCAACATCACTTTCCCTTTTAATAAATGTACAGTAGAGTGTTGTTATTTGCATTACAAGTGCTATGTATTGTACTTCACCCCCCTTGCGGGTGCTCTCGAGCACACATTGGTCTTTGGGTTCCATTTGCCTTTTACGTGCTTGCTTGTGAGTGACCACGTTGCAATTTAATAGCTGAATTGAACAAGTAGTGGTTACAGGCTCATCGGATCAAAGGCCGTCCTGCAGGTTAACACATAAGGTCCGCTGCTAGCAACGTTACAGGGCTAATTTAATACCCGTAACAAGTACATTTGGAGTTATGTGCTACGTTTTAAAATGAGGCTGTAAGTACTTAAGAAAGGGCTCCCAAGGCTTTGTGTATGAGTTTGTTGTTTTAATTAAAAGAAAGAGCACAATAGTCCCTGTAATTTATTATTATACTACAGTGGTATTATTTGTATTATTATTACAGTATTACACTGTATTATTATTACCACATATGAGTCATTATAATAGTGTTACCTTTTTTCATTGAGCAGTTGTCCTTTATCTGCTTTGGTTGTCCAGGGCAATGGTGTGCAACCGGTTCAGCTAAAAATATAATCAAAATAAAATAGTGGGGTGATAGTATCCGCTTCCTTTATACTTATTGTATCTACCTAAAATAAGACCACCCTCCTGTGTAAAGAAAGGCACATCCCTGGGAGTAGAGTGGGTGCATGTTCTTCATACCAAACTCGTATCTATTTTTTCACTCGATTATTCATAGATTGTATTAATAATCTGACATTTTAGCAATTACATTTTAACAATTTATGTACACACTTTAATGTATTTTGTGGTCCTAACAGGTAGTTTCAGTTTAACATAAAGCTTTCATATCCCCTTGAGTTATCCTTGATAACTCTGCATAAAGGTTTTTAATTTCCCAGATCTCCTTTTCCTTAAACCACAGTCACATTTCAAATTAGTGTTTGAGTTTTTTTTTTTTTTTTTTTACTGGCAGCAAAACCGGCTCTAGTAAATGTAGTTGTTTTACAGTTACATGTATATAATGTTTTATTAAATTGAAAAGATGTCCCTGCCAAGGACATGCAGTAAGGTGAGTGTAGTAATCTGCATTATATACATTGTAGATGATGATTAGTGCAGAGATCATTAGGTATGTGCTTGCATGATGCCAGGCACTCTAATCTTGATTGCATTTCATTTCAGCGTGAACGTGCATACTGATTTTCTGAGTGATCTAGGTATTTTCTTCATTTTTAGAATTAACCCTGTTCCATACACTTTAATAAGATGATAAGAACTAATCTCTATATTTGTTTCACATGTGTTTATGGTAGGTAAGACTTATTATGGTCATTAACACAAATTACATTTTTTATTTTTTTGGAATACATTTTTATTATTTAAAATAAGTCATGCAATTTAATGTAATGTGAGCTGTATCCAAGAAACAGACATTATTTTACAATATAAATGTGCGTTGTAATTTACCATCGATTTAATTAAGTAATAATTTAATTAAAGAGATGGAGAACATTTCCCAGTATGTCAGTTTATTGACAATTTAGCTCTTTTTGACCTTGCCAGTTCACTTATTAGAAAACATTTTAACTAATATGTCAAATAGTATAATTTAAGAAAAATACAGTATACATGCTGACCTGGGAGTACTTAATATTTTGTCTCTGAAACTAATGGGTCACATTTACAAAGCTTCACTGTGTCTGAGAAGCGGCTGCAATATCTGATTTTCACCAAGCTTTGTTTCTTGTTGTATGTGTCATTGCCATTAAAGGTATTTCTAAGTTTTCCTGTTTTTATCTTTTTCTAATCTAACACATGCTGTTTATGTCAGAAACACCCATTACATTGATTCATACTATTCACATACAAAGTTATTTTATTTACAAATAAAACTGGTTTTCCACACCCACAGAGCTGCTTACATATCCACAGGGTACCTACCAATAGGAACTCTGCATTTTGGGCACAGATTGTTACTCTTTGCTAACCTTCAAGCCATCAGCAGCTCAATGCAGAGATCTACAGATCAGAGTCTGCCTCCTCCTCCTTCCTTCTGCAAGGAGGACTCCACGTGATTCTTTCCTGCACAAACTGTCTTCCCTGATTGATACATTGTATTACAATGTATTGGCTTCCTGTGATTGGCCAAAACAAATTATGAATTGTATGCTAATTTTAGCAAAGATATCCAGGGGTGTTAACTAACAAAGCAACTGCTTGCAAACTCAAGAGGTTTAGCAAATATCATGGTGAGTTTGTTAATGTTTGTTTTGGTATTTTTTCATACAAAAAAAATGTTTTTATACTCTGCTGATTCTCCTCTGTCAGATGCATTCATATTCCAGGAAACTTAAATATGCCTTCAAGAATTACTGGAAGTGGATCTTCATGGTGTTAATTAAACCTTCACTAAACTCAACTCAAACTTGCTGTCCAACTCTTATAATTTTAAATTGACTAGTTCAATAATTATAACAAAGTTTATATTATATGCCTATTATATTAGAAGCTCAACGAAAATAATACTAATACTGACAATGGAGAAAAACATTGGGTACAGCGTTGACTTTATGCAGTTTCTAGAAGTTGGGGGAATTTACCAAGAGTTAGTTCCTCTTCATAGTTCTCATGATCTACTAAAAGTAAATTATTAAAATGAACAATGTGATGTGGCACAATTTAGTGGTAGGTTACCAGCTACAAACACAAATACATATTCCTCTTCTATTGGTACTACTAAGTAAGATCCTGATTGCGATATAGGGTTAGGGGGAGTTGTGGCTTCTTATGAGCCCACTGGGGGTTATGGGTAGGATAATCTTTTCAACCTCATTGGGTTTAAGGAATAAAGGAGGCTTTATGGACCCTCTACCTGGGTTAAGGGGTATAGGGATCCCCATGCTAATGGGTGGCTTGGTGCCCTTATGGACCCTCAAAGGGGTTTGTTTTATTGGTTCCTCATTTATCTCACTTGGATTGTAGGGTTTAAAAGTGGTAAGTAATAGATTGCACACACAGGCTAGGGGCTAGGTTGTGCCTGGATAAGATACCAATATCGGAAGAAGGGCTAACTCCATTCCTAAGGATGACCAGTGACTTCCTTTCATTATTTTAGTATATATCCCCCTCATGGCAAAGGGCTGGGCTAGGCAGAGGGGTTTTAAACTCCTGAGCACACTGACCCGTTAAGGGATTAATCCCTTCACTGCCACAATTTTTTAATAGATCCCATTCATGGATAAAATAAAAAAAAGCTCTTGAGGGTTATATTTTTGCTTTAGGTTTTTGCACATTGTAGGGTTTGAGCAAGTGATGCTGATTAGCAACATAGCAGTCAATTTGAATGCCTGTTTTACTTTAATAAATTTACCCACCTTAATCCTGCCCTTAGATTCTAATGCTGGCCACCCCTATCAAGTGTTGGGCAGTACTTTTTGCAAAAAAAGCTTTAGTAAATCACATTATGAAATGGCCCATCATACCCCACACATTACATCCACCAATGCTACTTTAGTAAGTTCTCACCATTATATGTAACACACACATACATACATATTTACATAGTAAAGTAGTAACTGAGGTTGTAAAAGACTATTGCTGAATTAAGTTAAACCATTTTAGATTACTTTTCTGATCCTTGTATTAAGTGAATTCATCCAGAGAAAGGCAAAAAAAAAAATCTAATTGAAACATTGCCAATTCTCTATTTAGTGGAAAAAATCCTTCCTGATCCCAAAACATTGACAATCAGATTATTTTCTGGATCAATATCCTACCTATTCAGGTTAGCAAACATAATGTTGTATGCTTTTTGTAAGAGACAGAAAGCCATTGCTTTGCAATATATTCTAGTGCCCTATTGTCCTAGAGAGATTTATACTATGCCTGCCAATGCAAAACTATTCTGTGCTAAGCAATATTAATAATTCATGAGAAAATATCGACAGAAAATGAAAGTTGCAGCCACATCCACATGGCAGCCTAGTAAAATTGCACTATGAAGACATTAAAATGGTGTCAAATTGTATATGAAAAAAAATAGTTTGGAAAATGGGTCAATACATATGCCATAGGGCAGCAAAAAAAGTTCTTATTTATTATGACTGAAATTGAAACCACCTGATTACTGTAGTTATATTCAGTTTCAAGCTTGTATTACCTTTAAACCATTCAGTAGTATTTCTGCACATTCTAAATGTGCTAAATAGGTTACAGACAGCCCATTCCACTCAGGGGACCACATGGGAGGTCAAGAAATCTTCAATAGATATAGGGAAGATAGTTAGCTGTGTCCTGTAAGAAGTAGGACATGCTTTACAGTTCCGTAGGATTGGATGACAACCCAAAAGGAAGTTTCATAAAACCACATGTGTAATACATTGTCTCATTTGTTGGAAATAAAACATAAGTTGCACCCATAGGTTTCATTACATTGCTTTGACAGGTCTGTTAGTTGTATTGCTTTCACGAGCCAGCACTCAGCAAGTTGTAATTTTACCATTAGGAAGAGTAGGCATCTGCATTGGGGCATTTGCATCTAGTGACCACAATGTGCCAGCATGGACAAAAATGTTAATACATGCTTCAAGTTTCAGCAACTTGTATAGTTTTCCAGATAGTTTGTTTGCCTTAGGGGTGACAATAGTGAATGCCCTTTCTGATTGCCTGAACTGTGCTGCTCATCTTCTCTTCTCTAAATGTGTATATCAACAACATGCAAAGCTATCACAACTTACAGAATTCCAAGGGTATAACACTTATTGGGGCACAACAAAGGTCCCATTATTTCAGAACTAAGTATACTCATAAAATTTAGAGAAGTATTAGATAATTTTAAGCATAAATTACTTGAAGAGAACAGCCTCCTCTGCTACTAAAGTTATGTAGGATGACGAACTCCACCAATGAGCAGAAATTGCATGCCCGGTTGGTTAAATCAGAGTTATTGAAGAGGCTTTTATGTATTAATGACTATATCATAATAATTATAGATATGAACTGGGCATGATATTTTCTGCTGGAACGGAATAGGTTTTCCAAGAGTTCACTTTCACACCTTATCTGGCCCATATACCATATAACAAAGGATTTCATAAAGTTCAAGAGGGAAGTATTTCTCAGAAAAAGAGGCATTAAGTACCAAAAATAGCATGATTTTATATTAAAGTAAAATTAGAGGTAATATGGAAAAATATAAAGGGTAGCGAATAAGTAGAAGTGGTGAGGAGAAATACACCAAGGGAATTTAAACATAGCATAAGGTTATCATGAGCATTTATTACTCTAATGCCTCCATTCAGTTGAAATTTGCAACAGTGACAGAGCGATTCAATTGCTCAAGCCCGCTGCTTCCTGGCCGAAAGCCTAAACCGTAAACCATGCAACCGTAAGTAGCATTTCAGAGCATGATCATGATCAAGTAAGCAAGGCTGTAACTGCCAATTTAGAAACAGCCAATAGTAAATGAAACTGTCATTATGTCTTTAGTAATACATGGAGGTTAAACGTCTATCGATTAGCGTTTAGAAGTCCGATATGCGATTCAGCAATGTACAAAATAATAAATGTACAAAATAATACAAATTAATTAAGAAAATGGTATTGTCCATGTGGGTGGCCTGATATGAATTTACTCCTTTGATTACAGAGATTGATATAACACGGAAATGAAACGTTAAAAAAAAGACACCAATTGAATTAGTTTAGGGCTACATTACGGGCTCCAGTAACTAACAATTTCTCAATTGAATAGGGGCATAAGCTTCTTAGTAGATAAAATGTTCAGGCTAGATAGACCTCTTTGTTTTTATCTGACATCAAATCAATGTTTTTTTCTGGTTCTTGGTTGGACCGAACCCCTTGTATAGCTGTACCTGTTTGCCTCAACTTTTGATCAATTTAAAAAACAAAAACATTTCCATTGAGGTTTGTTAGGTGTGTTAAGATACCACAATACACTGGGTGACTTATAGTAATACATGGCTTTTGTAACTGCTTCTGTCTGGTTGGCTTATAAATAAGTTAGAAATGCAATACATTGCAGTATATACAAATAAGTTCTATAGCGCTACGCAATATATATCAAATAAAGTGTAGCAAATATGTAACAAATAAAGGAAATAATAATAATATTCTGTATCTGTGTTATATATGGTTTTGTAATCATATTTTATTTTCTATTAGTTTTTTCAAGAAAGTAAAAAAAGAAACTCAGGAAAAAGAATAAAAGCAAGCAATCTAATAAGGATTTTACTTTTTTAATAATTGAAACATGATATAATGTTTTTTTCTTAAAGAAAAGTTGACACCAAATTTAAACCCAAGTTTCAGATTACTAGTAAAATATATTTCTGATCGAAGTAAACTTCATATTTACCATACTGGTTAGCTCTTCAGAGTCATCTTGTCCTCGTACAATAGCTCTAAGAGCGACAGTCCAAAGGCTCAGGTATTGTTTCAACAATGGTTTTTAATAAAACATGAAAGCAAAAATGTAGTAACGAAAATAAACATGTACATATACCAACTGACTGACTTCAGGAACACCCTCTCTTGTATCTGTACAGCTTGTCTGCCTCAAGAGTAAAAAAACGGCCTCAACAAATACATTCATTTTATTGTAGGAAATCCTTTCTTGTGGTTCTACTCGTTGGGTTTCACCCAATGTAGCAATAGCAGTGGATGAGCATTGGCTCACACTTCACTCCAAATGCTCCACCCTAGGGACTCTAAAATATGCTGTTTTTGTACACTGCACTGTAAGTCAAAAATACACAGACTTTTCCATGGGGTTCTTATAGGCAACATAATTCATTTCATTCAGGTACTTTCTACTTCCAGCACCCTTGTCAGTCTCTGGTTCTCATTGTTCCAATTCAGCTCCTCTCAGCTGTGCTTCTTGCACACAAACTCCACTAATTTGTTACTCACTGGCTTGCCTCTTTCTTCAGAACTCCTCTCTGCTCCAAATGATCATCAGTCTCAAGCTGCTGTCTCTGTCAGTGTATTTTTCCAGCTTCAGAGAATCTGCACACCTCTCTGTCTCTTTTTACAAGACAAACTACACACACACTCCTCTGTGTGTGTGTCTTTTCTTCAGCTTGAGACAAAATCCTTCTCTCTGAGTCTTTCTCTCCAGCTTAGACAACCACACTCACATTAGCAGCCACACCCAAACACCAGGAGCAGTCTTAAATTAGGTCCCTCCAGCTTCAACTCTATCAACTGCTCAGGAAAATTAACTCCTTCAGTCCTAATGGATAAAGAGTGCTTTGCAAATTCTGTATGTGTAATACAGCATGCATAAGCTTTAAGGAAGCCATGTTTGATAATGGCTATGGATTGAAGAGCGAGGCATTTGTGAGCACGTCCCAGCTCAGCTTCCCAGAATGCAATGTAATAACTGTTTTTCTCAGAATTCTGAGCTGGAAGCAGATTTTTCAACTTGTTTTAGACATTCAAATGTTAACACAGATGTACTTTTTATTAACTGTACTACTGTACGGTGGAGGGCTTCTATCGCTCTTTTGCCCACCATATTATAAATTATTGTTGTGGTAAACTACCTACTCATAAAGTCCACAACACAAGCTGAGATCCCGCTCCATGCTGATGACTGCCAGTAAGCTTGAAACAGCTGTATATAGATTGGATACTCAGCTTGTGTTTAATCCAACCTTGGCTTTGCATTAAAAGATGTGTAATACAGCATGCATAAGCTTAAAGGAAGCCATGTTTGATAATGGCTATGGATTGAAGAGCGAGGCATTTGTGAGCACATTTGCATGTCCCAGCTCAGCTTCCCAGAATGCAATGTAATAACTTTTTTTCTTGGAATTCTGAGCTGGAAGCAGGCTTTTCAACTTGTTTTAGACATTCAAATGTCAACACAGATGTACTGTTTGTTTTCTATATATATATATATATATATATATATATATATATATATATATATATATAGTAAATAAAAAGTACATCTGTGTTCACATTTGAATGTCTAAAGCAAGTTAAAAAAACCTGCTATATATATATATATATATATATATATATATACATACAGTATATGTATATATATATATATATATATATATATATGTGTGTGTGAAGAGTGAGGTTGCAGTGAATGTCCAGTAATCTAGACGAATAATCAGAGAATTGCAGTATATAGTGATACCTTTTTTATTGGACAGACATATTCATAGTTTTCATGATAAGCTTTCGAGAGCGGACCTCTCTTTGTCGAGGTCCACTCTCATAAGCTTGTCATGAAAACTATGAATATGTCTGTTCAATAAAAAAGGTATCACTATATACTGCAACACTCTGATTATTATATACATTAGATTTCCATTTTAGGTGATGCTCGAAACTCAGTACTGTATTGGCCCAAATACAATGCCATGCAAAAATATTCACCCCCTTGACTTTTTACCTATTTTGTTACATTACAGCCTTAAGTTCAATGTTTTGTTAATCTGAATTTTATGTGATGGATCAGAACACAATAGTCTAAGTTGGTGAAGTGAAATTAAAAAAAATATCCTTAAAACTATTTTTTAGAAATAGAAAACAGAAAATTGGCATGTGCGCATGTTTTCACCCCCTTTGTTATGAAGCCCATAAAAAGCTCTGGTGCAACCAATTACCTTCAGAAGTCACATCATTTAAATGATGTCCACCTGTGTGCAATCTAAGTGTCACATGATCTGTCATTACATATACATAACCTTTTTTGAAAGGCCCCAGAGGCTGCAACACCTAAGCAAGAGGCACCACTAACTAAACACTGCCATGATGACCAAGGAACTCTCCAAACAAGTAAGTGACAATGTTGTTGAGAAGTACAAGTAAGGGTTAGGTTTTAAGAAAATATCATAATCTTTGATGATCCCGAGGAGCACCATCACATCTATCATAACCAAATGGAAAGAACATGGCACAACAGCAAACCTGCCAAGAGACGGCTGCCCACCAAAACTCACGGACCGGCATGGAGGGCATTAATCAGAGAGGCAGCACAGAGACCTAAGGTAACCCTGGAGGAGCTGCAGAGTTCCACAGCAGAGACTGGAGTATCTGTACATAGGACGACAATAAGCCATACGCTCCATAGAGTTGGGCTTTATGGCAAATTGGCCAGAAGAAAGCCATTACTTTCAGCCAAAAAACAAAATAGCACGTTTTTGAGTTTTTGAAAAGGCATGGGAGACTCCCAAAATGTATGGAGGAAGGTGCTCTGGTCTCATGAGACTACAATTGAACATTCCTACCATCAATGAAAACGCTATGTCTGGTGCAAACTCAACACATCACATGACCCAAAGAACACCATCCCCACAGTGAAACATGGTGTGCAGCATCATGCTGTTTGGATGTTTTTTAGCAGCCGGGACTGGGAAACTGGTCAAAGTTAAGAGAAATATGGTGCAAATACAGGGATATTCTTGAGGAAAATCTGTACCACTCTGTGCGTGGTTTGAGGCTCGGACTCAGGTTCACCTTCCAGCAAGACAATGACCCCAAACACACTGCTAAAGCAACACTTGAGTGGTTTAAGGGAAAACATGTAAATGTGTTGGAATGGCCTAGTCAAAGCCCAGACCTCAATCCAAGAGAAAATCTGTGTCAGACTTAAAGATTGCTGTTCACAAGTGCAAACCATCCAACTTGAAGGAGCTGGAGCAGTTTTGCAAGGAGGAATGGGCAACAATCCCAGTGGTAATATGTGGCAAGCTCATAGAGACTTATCCAAAGCGACTTGTAACTGTGATTGCCGCAAAAGGGGACTCTAGAAAGTATTGACTTCAGGGGGTAAATAGTTATGCACACAGACCTTTTCTGTTATTTAGTCCTATTTGTTGTTTGCTTCACAATTAAAAAAAACAATATATATATATATATATATATATATATATATATATATATATATATATATATATTGTGACAAGGCTCTGCCAATTCTCTTAAGGGAGGAAAATACCGGAGGCTTTTATATAGTTTAATTACCGCCAGCATTCAAATTAAACTAATGCACAGTCCAAATACAGGCTTCTTCCAGGTACTCACTGTGAAACTGTAGTCCCAGGCCTATCTGGGACTCTGCCCATCCTAGAAAAACATCGTCAGGGTGTTGGCAACAAAAAAAATTAAAAACACTTTTAAACTTCAGCTTCTTTAAAACTCTAACTGCAGGATTCACTGCTCTCAAGCAGACTTTAGTCCAACAAACAGTGGTACAGGTCACACTAAACAATGTCTTCTCAATGTCTCTCAATCCTGCTGTCTGTATATTCTAGGCCACACTGAACACGCTCTAATCAGTGTCTCTCAATCCTGCTATCTGTATATTCCAGGCCACACTGACCACGCTCTTCTCATTGTCTCTCAATCCTGCTGTTTGTATATTCCAGGCCACACTAACCACGCTCTTCTCAGTGTCTCAATCCTGCTGTTTGTATATTCCAGGCCACACTGAGCACACACTTGTCAGTGTCTCTCACTTTAGCTGCCTCTCTCTCTGAGTACATGCAGAGCTGTCTCAGGCTCTTGCTCTCTCTTTCCCAGCTTAGACTGACCTCTTGGGCAGACCACACCCATTCATCTGAGTGAGCTATTGAAGGTTAGAGTAAACCCCCTTCCTTTTGGTCTGCATTCCACTGCACCTCCACACCGATCTCTAGGGGGCACCCTGTCACAATAAATAAATATATATATTTATATATATATATATATATATATATATACTAGTTACTTGCCCGTCAAAAATAACCGTATAATCTTGTATTAAAATATGTGTGTTCTGTCTCTTGTGCGCCCTCTCTCTGTGTGCCCTGTGTCTCTCTCTGTGCACCACTCTCTCTTTGTGCGATCCCTCTCTCTTCTTCTATTCCTCCCTTCTCTCTCTCTCTCACTCCCTACTCTCTCTCCTTCTCTCTCCTCCCTCTTCTTCCCTTTCTCCCCCTCCAGCCTTCTCTCTCCCCTTCCTCCCCTCTCTTTCCCTCCCCCCTTCCTTCTCCCTCACTCGTTCCTTCTCTCTCCCTCCCTCTCTCCACTGCCACGTGGCTAGTGCTCATGCGTAAGTCGCAAATTTGCAAGCGTTGAAGACAAACTCAGCTGACGACAACTATATCAGTGATATATATATATATATATATATATATATATATACAATGTATTCATTTATATACTATTAATATATATGTATATATACACACACACACACATATATATATATATATATATATATATATATATTTAAACTTTGCAGTATCAAGACTGTGTAAATACAATTTACTGTGGTGCAGAGTTTTATAAAGCAGTGTTTTAGAACTTGATAAATCAGCTGCACAAAATGAAACAGCCTTTTATGATATTTTCTAGAGATGTGAATCTCATTCCTTATACTAGTCACCACCAGATGTTTTGGGAACCAACATTTTCTGTATGTCATGAGAGATAAACATATAGTGTTAGATAAACAAAATTCATGCAATGTGCCTACAGTTATTACAGTTATAAGTAAAAATGTGATATGTGATAAAATCCAAGAAAAGAATGGGGTCCGTATGATCCAGGTGTCTTGAAAGTACAGCATTTTGGCAGTTGTGTGGAAAATTGTGGACTTGGTGCAAGTAATCCAAAGGAATTATCTTTTTTGTTTATTTTTTGCAGTAATAAAATAAGTGGCATTCCACTAAATTAAAATAATTAAATAACATTTTTATCTTATTTCTTGTTTCAAACTTGACACATAACACTTTCATAAGATATTTTAATGTATATGGGATCAAGGAACAAAAACCACACATTAGGAGATGTACTAAAGGATTGTGGTGGCTGTGCTCATGCATCACAGTCCTGTTTCTGGTAATCCCACAGCTCATCTCATCTGGATGTTTATAAGCATATATAATAAGGCGGTTTTGTTTAAAAAAAGAAAAACTAGTTGTGAAAGTAATGTTTCCCCTCCACCCTTCCAATCCTAATATCTAGTAACTCAACCTAACCACTTCATATATGAAAATTCACCAATCATAATTAAAATTTTGATTAGCCCCCATTATTTTTATTTAAATTAGACTTGAGAGTAAGACACTGGCATTTATTTTAATGTTCCCCTAATATATAATATAGCTATCTAATGATAACAGTTCATTTACAGTGGTGTAAAACTAGGGCAAAGTAGACGTGTTAGTAAATGGAGACCTACTAATACATCACATGGCTAATTTTAATATGCTGTAAAAATACTTTTTTTGTAATTGTATTTTTGTTACTTGTCCAAATACATTTATATACAGATTCACAGTACTATGGTCCCCTGGGATGCTCTCCATTTTGTTGTTGTTCTCATTATAATATGATCCTCTTAGTAAATCATGTGATGGCTTTGAGGGAGGTAGATCATGACACATTAAGCTCATTCTTAGTAAACCTTGTCCACTGAATTAAATTAATCTTTCAATCCTGGATAATTCTAAAAAATATATTTGATAATAATGTGGAATATTACATATATATATATATATACCGTATATACTTGAGTATAAGCCGACCCGAGTATAAGCAGAGGCACCCATTTCACCACAAAATACTGGGTAAAATGAGTGACTCGAGTATAAGCCGAGGGTGGGAAATGTGCTGCCCCCTGTGTCCCTCTTGTGCCCTCTGTGTCCCCCTCTATCTCTGTGTCTCTTCTCCACTCTCCCTTCCCTGTCTCTTCCCCCTCCCTTATCACCCTCCTCAACCTCCCTCCTCATCCTTAACCTCCCTCCTCATCCTCAACCTCCCTCCTCCTCCTTAACCTCCCTCCTCATCCTCAACCTCCATCCTCCTCCTCAACCTCCCTCCTCATCCTCAACTCCCTCCTCAACCTCAACTCCCTCCTCAACCTCCCTCTTCATCCTCAACCTCCCTCCTCAACCTCCCTCCTCAACCCCCCATCCTCATCCTCCCTCCTCAAGCCCCCCATCCTCATCCTACCTCCTCAACCCCCCCATCCTCATACTCAACCCCCTCCTCAACCTCAACCCTCCTCAAATTCAACCCCCCCATCCTCAACCCCCCATCCTCATCCTCAAGCCCCCATCCTCAACCTCCCTCCTCAACCCCAACCCACCTCCTCAACCTCAACCCCCCTTAACCTCCCCCCTCAACCCCAACCTCCCTCCTCAACCCCCCTCCTCAACCTAACCCCCCCTCCTCCACCTAAACACTTCCCCCCTCTCCCCTCACTTACCTGCTTGTGCTCTGGCCTCCGCTCCCTGACCGGGCGCCGGTGCGCATGTGACGTCACATGTGCGCCGCGCCATTAGCATATACTGGGTGCACCTGCTTGTGCTCCGGCCTCCACTCCTTGACCCGGCGCCGGCGCGCATGTGACGGTATATATACGGTATATATACGGTATATATATATATATATATATATATATATATAGAGAGAGAGAGAGAGAGAGTTTACCACAGCAATCATTTAATATATGGTGGGCAAAAGAGCTATAGAAGCCCTCCACCGTACAGTAGTACAGTAAATAAGTAGCACATTTGTGTTCAGATTTGAATGTCTAAAACAAGTTAAAAAAACACTGACTGAATTCTGAGAAATACAGTTATTACACTGCATTCTGGGAAGCTGAGCCGGGACTTGCAATCCAACATTGGCTTTGCAAAAAAGCTGTGTAATGCAGCGGGCATAAGGTAAAAGGAAGCAATGCTTAAAATTGCTATGGATTGAAGAACAAAGCATTTGTGGGTACATTTGCATGCTCAGCTTCCCAGAATGCAGTGTAATAACTGTATTTGTCAGAATTCTGAGCAGTCAGCAAGTTTTTAATTTGTTTTAGACATTCAATTGTGAACACAAATGTAATATATATATATATATATATATATATATATATATATGATATAATATGAAATATGATAAAATCCATCATTAAAATTGAAATGATAAAAACAGGTTTAGTTAATATTAAATATGTGTTTGTGTGTGTTCTAAGGCCCTCTAAAGTTCCATATTTACATTATACCCTTTTCATCATTATACTCTGTTCCTTATGTTCCCAAGTGAAATCTTATCAGAACCAAACAATGTCCTCCTAGGTGTCAAATTAAGTTAAAAAAAGAGCAACCTAATTGAATGACCATTGCCTTTAACAATTATTAAATGAGAGGCTTTATTTTCTAAAAATATTTTGCTATTGTCATTTATTGAATGCAAATGTATTTTAACCTGATTTTCAGTTGTGCTTATGTCTATATAAGCAAAATCAAGTTCAATAAAGAGAGACATGTGCTTCAGAGTTAATATATTATTTAATCCATGAAGCATGGTATTTTAAGAAAAGTAGAAATATGGGCCAAACCAGTATGTGTACATACAAATGCGGAATGGTACTCACTTTAATGAAATTGCTTAGTTGGAAGCAAATTATCCTTCATCATGATTTGTGTGCTTGGTAAAATACTACAACTATGATCTGACAGCATTCTAGTTATCTATTTGCTGGACTGAATTCAACACAGTGAAATTGGAATGAATAGAACTATGAAGTCATGTTACTGTAGAACATTAGTAGTGACAGTTCTTACAGTATTATTGCCAGTTGTTTTCAATGTGTAAGTTGTTTTTTAATGGGAATTTTGTGTTGTGTCCTATCCAGTTAAGATACATTTTGAAGGCTGAAGAACTGGCGGGATCAGCAAGCCTTCCAACTATCCCTCTTTTAGGAGGCAGTCCTATTTTAAATGGAAATACTTTCTTTCTTTCTTTCTTTCTTTCTTCCTTTTCTTTCTTCCCTTTCTTTCTTTCCTTCTTTCTTTCTTCCTCTCACATTCTTTCTTATTTTCATTCCCACATTCATTAATTCATTCTGTATTTCTCTCTTTCTTTTCTCTTTCTTTCTCTTTCTTGCCTTCCTTTTTTAATTCCTTCCTTCCCTAATTTCTCTTTTCTTTCTTTCTTTCCTTCTTTCTTTCTCTCACATTCTTTCTTTCTTTCTTTCTTTCATTCTCTTTCTTTCATTCTTTTTCATTCTTTCATTCATTCCTTAATTTCCATTTCTTTCTTTCTCTTTCGTTCTTTCTCTTTCTTTCATTCTTCCTTCCTTTCCTTCTTTCTTTTATCTTTTTTTCTTTCCCCCTTCTTTCTTCCTTACTTTCCTTCTTTCGTTTCACTTTCTTTCTTATCCCCTTTCTTCCTTTTCTATCTTCCTTTTATTTCTTTCTTTCCTTCTTTCTTCCTTTTCTTTCTTTCTTTCTTTCTTTCTTTCTTTCTTTCCTTCTTTCTTACTTTCTTTCTTTCTTTCTTACTTTCCTTCCCGCATTCATTCATTTCTTTCTATCTCTCTCTTGCTTTTCTCTTTCTTTCTTTCTCTTTCTTTCTTTCATTCTTTTTCTTTCTTTCATTTTTTTCCTTAATTTCCCTTTCTTTCTGCCTTACTTTCCTTCTTTTATCTTTCTTTCTTTTTCCCCTTCTTCCTTCCTTCCTTCCTTTCCTTTTTTCTTTTCTCTTTCTTTCTTATTCTCTTTCTTTCTTTTCTTTCTTCATTTTCTTTCTTACTTTTCTTTTTTACTTTCTTTCCTTCTTTCTTTCTTTGTTTTGTTCATTTTCTTTCTTTCATTTCTCACATTATTTATTTCTTTCCTTTCCACATTATCTCTTTCTTTCTATCTCTCTCTCTCTTTCTCTTTCTTTCTTTCATTCCTTTTTTCTTTCTTTCTCTCAAATTCTTGCTGCTATTCTTTCTTTTTTTCTGTCATTTTTTCTCACACTTTTTCTTTATTTATTTTTTTTCTAAATTCTTTCTCACATTCTTTCTTTCTCACATTCTTTCTCACTGTATCACTTTAAAGGAACTGTGGACATTAAATTTAAAATAGCTTCTTTCGAAGAACTGCAATTTAAAATAGACAACAATGAAACAAAAATAACTGAGCCTCTAATGTATTACTTTTAAATGCAATTACACTGCTGTGGAATCTACTTATTGTACTTATAGAGAAGAAGCTTCCATCTGCATAATGGCAATGTGGCCGCTACAAATGCCAATGCTCTCAACAGAATTAAAGCAAAGTTCATTAGTTTACAAGTATGTGTCCTGTTGAGACAGAATTTTAACGAAGACACCTATCGCCCGATTCAATTGCCCAATTTGTAAATATATATACGCTTAAAATCACTCTAAAATATTGCTACATATTCGGCAAATATTACTTATTGGCACTAATGAATTCTTACGTCAATAGAATGCATATAAACATTTATTTAAAAAAAAAAAACTGAAGGCAAATTTATGAGTTAAAGGCATTTGCAAATAGCTAATTGAATAAGTCTACTAGTAAAGAAACTGGAACCCTGCAGCAAAGAGTAATTACTTGTAAAAGGGAAAATTGTAAAGGTTGTGTTTATTTTTCTTTATTAAAACATTTTGCCCACTATCAAGTTTGTTCAAAACACCATATACAAAAAAAAAAAATTCAACCATTTCCCAGACTTTTGCTTAGCACAGCGTTCTTAAACAGGAGAAACAGTCATTGTTAAGGCCTAACCATATCGATTAACACATTGATATACACCATTACAATCAAGAATTGGCTCATTCTCTCCCATTTCATCTCACTTTCAAATCAAACTACTTCTTCTCCCTAAGTTAATTTTGCATCTTGTTACACTCTCTATCCAATTCAATCCACATTATTTTTTACATTTATTCTCAGGATTCACTAAGCTTCTCCGGGACTACAAAACACTTTGCTGAACACTCCCATGTAAAAATTAGAAAACACAGCCTCAGTGAAGCACTTTGTAGCCGTTGTTAAGATTAGTAAATCCCCTATTGTATTTCCCTGCACTGTTCATACACAGTTCCATTTAAATTACAAGCTAGTTTATTCGCCTTTCATTAGCCATCTTAAGTTTATTCACTCTTATTTTAAGGAAGAAGTACTTAACTTTTATGAATGCAAATGTCTTTTAGTCTTTGGTTAAATACGATTCCAAACACCTGCTTACACTCAGACCCATACACTTGAATAAAGAGGGATCTATACTTTAATGTATTACTTAATCCAGCAAATGCAATCAAAATGAATGCATGTCCATAAACATGCACAATGGTACTCACTTTAATTAAATTATTGTATTAGGAACAAATTGGCTATCGGGTTGATTGACTTACGTAGAAAAATATTACAGTTGTAGTTACCCCTGTGTTGGACTGAATTCAAACAAGGAATTTAATTGGATGGGACTGTGATTGTGAGTATTATTCCTAATAGGTTCTTTCCAGTTCCATCCTGTTTACGTTCCTCCTACCGTTTATTGTCTTCTTTATTCCATTCCTCTCATACTTTCCAAACCCCCTTTTTAATGTCATTCACCAACCATTTACCTAAAACTTAATTTCCCTTAAATTCATTAATCCCTTCATATTATCTTCATATTTTTCCATTAACTCTAACTTTTTGTTACCTTTTATTCAGTGTAACCCTCAGTTATTTTCCCTTAGTACTGTTTTCTTCCTTCTGTCATTCTTCATTATCTCACTTACTATCGGCAAGTTGGAAAGCTGTAATGAGCGCTACCAATCTGTTTAGAGACTAGGAAGTATAACGCCCATGAAGGATAGTCCTGAAGTTGTTGAAGATGTCTGTGGATTCTCAAATGACACAACACATAACAGCTAATTAGCAAATGTATTTCAGGTACAAACGATACACTGTTTGCTATATTAAAGGGCAAGTGCCATCTAAAATGACGTTTCTTTTATATTAAGGAGTACTCTTAGAGAAGTATATATATGTAAAAGTTATGAAAATTGCCTCGTTTGCTTCATGTTTGTAGAGTATAATCTGCCATTTTAAATTGGATTTTATTGTCACTGACACTGACCTCTGTGTTCTGATTGAGTCAAAGGTACAAGAACCAGCTCAATAACCAATCAGACTGCATTATTATGTTAGTAACAGTCATCTTCTGTGTTCCTCATCAGCTCCCAACACCTAGTATACAGAGGTCTTGTATCAATGAAAGGCAAGTGCTAAATGTTTATATTTGTCCTTCTATAATTGAACTCTTTCATATAAGAGTAACTTGTGTTTATGTTGAACTTCCTATTTAAATGAAACCGCATTCCCTCATGTTCCCTTCTACGTGATAATTGGATTTGAAGCTTCAGAAGGTTGGTGGAACCACCTACTGGCACACTTAGACTGTTCACTTGGCAAACTAATGTGCTCTTGTAAACTGGTTGAAGACTTCTATTTAAGCGTTTGCTTTTTCGGATCTGCTAATATAAATACCTTATTAAAAGTAAAACACACTGGTAAACAGAGAACAAATGTTTGCATTTATATTTGAAGATTTGCAGAAATGAACGAAGCTCTGACATAGAAAATTATGCCAAAGTCTTTGAATAAGGACTTAATTTCCAATCAATAGGAAATGCCACCTCAATTTAAGAATTGCTGACGTATAGGGTCAGATACATTTCCTTTTTACATATAAATTAAGGAAAGAAGTGCTTTCAGGTCAACAATAGATTTTCTAATGTTGAACTGCATTGCTCCTAAATTACTGTAGATAGCACTGTAGCCAAATATTCACCATTGTCCTTGTTAGGACGCAGTTCACATTAAAGTCTGCTGTCTCAGCTAACGTCTTGGCTGTTCAAAACAATGATGGGTCAAAATAGGTCAATCCTTTGAGCGGCTGTATTGTTGGAAACCTTTTTCTACATTTCACCAAGTATTAGCATTCTAAATATTGCTTAATAAGTAAATTATTTGGATAATGCTGCATTCCAAACTTTTCAGGTGACTATAATTAATAATAGGTATTATGTTGTGTGTGTATTGCACAAGCTAATTTAATCTTAGCAAAATTTAAGTCAAAACAGAATTTTTCAGGTATTCATACATTTATGCCAATGGTATTTATTTAGCAGTGGTGGATTGAAAGGTGAGATATGGCAATTCTACATGGCGATTCATCTTTGTAGTCTATATTTTTATGTAATAGAATTTACATTTCACATGAACTACATTTAGCCCTTTTTTGAGCCACATTGGGGTGTGCATAGGTGTTTTTATTGTTGTGACTTGAATTGTGTGCATTTTACAATACCTATCCATACGAACCTTGTTGTGATATTTATAGTAGATTCCAGTTAATTTCACTTTATTATCCTATTTGTAAGAAAGGTCATCAGATTTGTGTTGGCACATTACAAATAAAGGAAATAATAATAACTCAGTCAGTTTTCTACATTTAAATATGTGTCCCTGTCATCTATATATCTGCCATCCTATAAAATTCTGCTAGTAGGAAAAAGTGCTAAAAATTGTGTCGTTATCTTATTGGGCAAATGTTTTATCCCTTATGGCTGGGAAAATCTATTTGCATTGTCATGGAAGGAAATAGTAATTACATAATGAAAGGACCAATATAATTCATTTAAAAGTAAAGCACATATATTTGTTTGTTGTGCATAAACGATTAAAACAGTATGCAGTTTAAAATAAGTACAAGTTATTAGTTTTCCTTTTTTGTATTGTCTGTTTTACCCTTAATCAGAGTTGATTATCTCCACCTCCCTTTTCCTTTTCAAGCCAGCATGACTAGCTATGCCATGGGAGTGAAAAAGTTTTGGAGCTTGGAAACAGGCTGGGATGTGATGTCATTGGCCCAGCTCCTTTATGCTAGTAGCCCCATCACCTTCACAGAGGTAACAGCTCTATTGTAACCTGCTCATAGTTGCCTCATTGATCCCAGCCAGTCACAGTATATGAGCAATCATAATCCACCTCCTTTTACTGCGCATGCGCAATTTGGACCAGAACATAGACAGGTCAGAATTATTCTTGGTCCGGGCTTCAGACATAGCTGGAAAAAGCAACTGTGCTTGAGGGAAAACTGACACATGGAAAGTAAGAAAAATATTATTGTATTTATTTTAACTGCATATTGTTTTTAATATTCTGTGCCCAACAAATATTATTACTTGTAAATGCATTACAGTGGTCCTTTAATTATTGTTAACTAGATGGAGGAATAGTAAACCACACATTTGTGATTAGTAAAGTTGCCTGGCAGAATAATGAGGTGAGTGGAATTGAGGGGATATGTGCCTTAAAAGGACTATGTCACACCAAAGTAGTTGTTTAGGTTATTCTTAAAGAACATAACAAACTTTCTATATGTTGTGTTATCCATTTTTCTAAAGTGACTCAATTGTGGGAAATTCGGTGGTGTTGCTGCTGTATTTATACACAAATAAACGTCTCTTTCATATTAATTAGCTGCTTTTATGTGCTAATTAGGATTACAGTCTGCCTGCCTGTTTCTGGCCAACATAAAAACCTGCAATGTTATCTGGAATTCTAGACCCCTCTCCCACCCTTATCAAGCCCTCTGAGCCTCTTTTTAGCATACTGAGCCATTCAAAATCAATTCTAAATATTTCAAAAATTATTTATGATAGATAAAAAACTGCTTATACAGTGTATTGTTGTTTAGTTGTTCAGTTGTGTCTGTCTCTCAGTGACCCTATGGACACCAGTCACATCTTTCATCTGATTGTGCATCTTTTAAGGTTTTCTTGGCAAAAAAAAACTGCAGTGAGTTGACAGTGGACCACGATGTGTCTCTTTTCTGCTATGACCTGCCCATCTTAGTAAAGCTTTAACAATGCACCTTTATTAGCTCTCTGCAAAATGGCACACATTATAGACCTATCAATTAATACACAAGAAGAGATCAATGAGCACAGAACCGTAAATAAGTGATGGATTTTGGAGCAGCCTGGATGAAAAGAACGTATTTACTTACTTAAGTCTTTAGTAGAAAGATATTTCCTGTTGCAGAGCCCAATAATACAGTGCCTTTATTGTAGCTTTTTCTCCATATAAAACCCAGTTATATAGCAGAGCAGCACAATAAATCTCTATTTACAGCTTACAGTGTACAGATGAAGTTTGAGTTATTTCCTACTGAGCAGTGACATAGAAATGTATTTGCTATGGCTCAGCAAATTCAAGACAGTGGCTGGTCTATTGTCAGGCATTCTCTAAATACAATCTGCTGGGGACGTCCAAATGATGTAAACTGTGGTCAGAAGGAAAATAAGTTGACCTACATCTGTGTTTGAGACTCAATGCATTCAGAGAACGAGGAACTTTATCAAGGTCAAAGACATACAAACAGATTCAGTTCACAGCTTTGCTATGTGTCTGAGGCAATTTTAGAACATACTTCTTTTTAGTGGTACATAAACTCTGAAGTCTTAGCTCAAAGCCTGACCTTGAAATCTTGAATGGCCAGGGGAATCGTTTTTAAAAGGGCATATTTATATAAAGAATTTTAAAAAGCATTTTTAAAGTTGACAGTGAGTTGAAAACAAATTATCAATATTGTAGAGATGTTTGTGCAAAGTTTGAATAAAATGTGGCTTTTTGGAGTAAATATCTTATCCACATTCCTATCTCTTGTCTCTCCTGAATATAGGGTTGAGACAGTGTTATTGATGATTGACTGGTAGGCTGATAAGGGACATTTACCTCTCTGTAAGTGCTCTTCATGGTGTGAAAGAGAACAATATTTTATGTTAAAATTATCTATTTTGTTAATTACACTACTAATTACACTACTAATTACATACAAAGTGGAGTCGAGTCTGCCTACTGACTGATGCATGAGTAATAACAGATAGCGGAGCGTGCAGTGAAGATTGATAGCAGTTTTTCCCTGGTCTAAGGATTGCATTTACCAGTTAACCCATAATTAACCTGTTTAGATGACTTCAGCATTCCATGCCTGTAGAGATAGATTTGTCAAGGGTTATTTTTTTTTTTTTTTATCTCTACACGGACTGCTCTGCATTGTTCAATTTCCAAGGCAAGAGAGCAGAATCCTGGATTTTCTGCCATGAGAAATTACAAAAATTACAAGTTCTATTCCCTTCAAACTGGTAATGTAAGCAGTCTTACCATTGACTTGAGTGGGGGACACACTACTGCAACCTGATTGGCTGCAATAATGCAACAGCAAGTGGGTCGTCTTTTACACATATAAACACAAATCAAAAATCAAAAAAGTGTTTCAACATTCTTTTAGGAGATCTTTACTGTGATGTAGTCCAAATTGTGCTGAATTAAGTAGCCCTTTAGACTATTAAGTAGATACAAGTCAAGATTCCCTCCACATACAAGCCTGAATTGTTCCATGAAAATAATTTGTAAATCTGGTATAATGAAAACATAAATAATCTGCCATTTTTTCTTTTCAAGAGTGAAAATATTCTAGTCATACATTTCCTATCTAGAAGAAATAATACTTGTATATCCGTTGCTTGTACAAAATTGTATTCTTATTCTTATATGCTGATTAGATGCTCCTGTTGTTTAGGATTGACACTGTGATAACCAGTAACTGATTTATCTGCCTCCTTTTATGTATAGACTAAGCGGAAAGTTTGGTTGGAGTTATTTGTCAAAATTATCTAAATTTATCACTAACATTTGTAGATTATTCCTACATTGTTTCAATTAAATTTAACAATTCCTTTTTTTCTATATTGTAATCCAAAGTCATATTTATTAATCAGTAGTGAAAACATTTAACTAAAATGTTATTATGCTTTGATAATATTTAATTGTTAGTAATTATATTTTATTTATTTGTCTGTCTAGGTATTTTCAATAGAAATCTAGAGAAAATGGAGATAATTTATATAAATAAGATATAAATAATTAAATACTCTAACCAATGCTTATCATTTTTATTTATGGACCGTCTGGTTACCTTCCAATTTTAACGCTATATACATTTCTCTAAAATCTTAAAATAAATGGGAGTAATGGCAGTGGTATTTTTAAAGTTTTAGACTCTCCTCTTCCTTTTTTGCTTCTGAGATCTCAGGGACCTTCGTTGGTCCCAGAATCAGTTGTTGATGAGCCACTATTGCAGTCCATATATCTAATATTGTAGAAGTATCTTCAAAATATGCTTTCCATATAAACAGTATTTTGTATTCTGTACACCTTCCTTTTCTTTTCCTTGTCCTTAAAATAATATGCTCACTTTACAACACATATTGATTTATTTTATGGATAGTGACTTGAATGTATAATATTACCTTTTCATAGCTGAGGCCACTGTAAATAGAAAGGAATTCAAAAATATGCAAAGTGATATAGTGCAGTGTTTCTCAACTCCAGTTCTCAAGGACCAGAAACAAAATGTGAATGATATTTCTGCTAGAATGGTTACTCGCAATGGCCTAGATCAGGGGAGTGCAACCTTATTTTACTAAAATGCTAAAATAAATCAATCTTCAAATCGAGAGATAAACAAAGAGTTGGTATAAATAAAAAATGCTTTGTGTAACAAAGTGCAAAGCTTAACATTATTGATCAATAACATGTTGCTTAATAAAACCCTTAAACTTTGTTATTTCTTTATTTTTGAAGCTCCATGAGTTGTCTTCTGTACTTTGCTATTAGGGGAATGCAGTAAAAAGTCTGGAGGAGCTATTTTTCCCTAAGTTCTTCACTAATTCAAATCATTCAGGCTCCCACATTAGGGCACTTAGTTCAGATCCGTAAATACAGCTCTGTAGCCGCAACAGATATCTGTGCAGGGATCAGCCAAACCAAACTTTACTTATAAGACGGCACTAGGAGCCAATAGGAAATGTCAACTACATAAATCTTATAATGAGGGGGAAGTGGAACAGCTGCCCGTAACTGGCTACAGCAAGGCAACATATACAATGGAGACTTGTGCCTTGCTTTTCGTCTGTGTAGTGAAGTTCATTGGTAGCAGTGACCCGTAGGAGTTTGCTCGCCATGTTTTAGGGATGGGTGATTAGCACAGCTAGGTAGGGTGTAGTAGTTAGATGGAACAGCCATCTAGTGAAAGCAGTAGGGTCAAACACAGTTAAGGAATTTAAAGCTACCTTATTACCCTACCTGGGATAAGTATAAGGGTACCCTGTGACTTAATTACACCCAACTTAAAGGTTGATGGGTAGCCCAGATGCACCTTTTGGATCCTTCCTGCTAATAGTAATAGGAACTAGATGGGAACAAGCTGGTTGGTGTGTTAGTGAGATTTTATGTTAGCCGCAAAGGAGCTTGCTGGGAGTTAAAGGGACACAGCAGAGTATGGTATAATTTAAAACTATAAGTTATAATCACTATTATTACTGTTCTTATATATAAAAGCCAGTGCCAGTAATGCTCATGTCATAGCTCCACTCCCACAACATCATAGCTTCCCCCACCATGTCTTAGACCATGTCAGCTGGGGAGTGGAGTGGGAGGGAGAAGGGAAAGGAGAGAGAGAAGGAGAGCAGATACAAAGGAAAGAGACAACGGTGAGGAGAGAGAAAATGAAAGAGAAGGAGAGCAATGACAGAAGGGAGAGAAAAAGGGAGAGGAGAGAGAGAAAGAAAGAGCGAGAGCAAATATAGAAAAGAAAAGAGAATAGAGAGGGCAGAGAAAATGAGAGATAGAGAATGATAGCAAAGAGAGAAATGGGGAGAGAGAGAAAGCAGAGGTGGGAGGAAATGAGAGAAAGTGAAGAAGAGCAAAGACAGAAAGGAGAGAGAAGGGTGAGGAGAGAGACAATGAGAGTGGAGAAAAGAGTGAGGGGAATGGAGAGAAAGAGAAGTGGGAGCAAAGACAGCTAACTTCCCTAAATCATTTACTCATAAATAATTTCTGATGGGTAATTACTCTAGTTATCATAATTAATAATAATAATAATAATAATAATAATAAAAAGCTTCTGGCAGATGTATCAGCAAGTCTGATTGAGAGGTAAAAATTGCAAACCTCACAGTAAGTTTCCTGTAAGATTTTTTTTATTACATTAAGTTGAAAATTACTTGCTATATCTTTAAATGATACCATATTTGAAACCTTTGCTAAGAATCAAGATTAGTGAGATGGTATTAAAATAGTTTGAAAATAGCTTAGAAAAAACAACGCCCTGCTTGTCATCATCTTGCCATCAGTTCACACCATAGTTAATCTAGACTTGTGGCTCAGCCAACTTTACCACATCCCTCTTCAACACCAGTGGGGCCCCAATTACCAACTATTTTGATACCAGGGCTACTGAAGCCTACAGGAAACCTTTATGCCAATTGTATTATCAGTGTATAGATTCTTAGTATCATTATACAATATAACATTCTCATTATCTATAGTGGAGAAAGAGTATGGTGGTAAATTGGTATACAAAGAAAGAAGATTGCTGTGAATGGGCATGAAAGCATGGAAGTGGATATAGAAAATTATATTGTAGGTAAGAATAGGAAGAGAGTGACAGGATATGTAGAAAGCGGTTTATATAGTTCTATATTATGTGTAGTCTTTTTGAGAGACTGCAATAACATTTGAATGATAGTAGTCCATAGACATATTTTTGCGTTGTAACGTTACCATTTTCCGCCATGCCACTGAACCCCTCAGTGCTCAGGCACTTACAAGGGGACCATTGAAATTCGCAGGTCTTCTGTTCCCGGGGTCCCTGAGAATGCTAAAAAATACGTAAATAATAAAACATGTAAATACTAAGTTTACCCACCTGATGTCCCTCGAGAAGGGGGCGAGGGGTCGGGTGGAAGTCACCCGTGGTAAAGGCTGCTTTTGGGCACTCCACAAGGGCGCACAAGTCCTTTTCAGATGAAGAGGTAGGGCTAAGCGTCCCCGTGGCTCCTTAGCAGAGGCCTTCCCGGCCATCATGCAGATCTTGCGTGAAAACATAAGAAAACAAAACGTAAATGTGAAATCCGGGAATGAGAATCCTGCGGATGTCGAGGGTCCCCCGTATAGTTTTAAAATTCAGCTAATTAAAGAACCACTGAAGCGTCATAAGTACATTTCTTTTGATGAACTTGACTTGATAATTTGTATAATGTCTGTCAGAAAATATAAAAATAAGTAAATAAACCCTTTCATTTTTAATTTTGGTGTTACATTTTACATTAGTGTCAGAAGACATTTTATCTTTGCTCGTAACAGGGAACCTCAGAAATCTTAGTTTCAGATAAAATTTCTATTCCGTTATGTTGAAAGAGTAACAGTCCAAGATGGAACCACCAATGACACAAGCATATTCAGCTGAACATATATTTTCTGTATATGATCGCATAAATGCTAATGTTGTTATTTTGTTACGTACTTCAGAACCATGTAAAGTTTTAACCAAACTCTAGTTGCCTTTTAGGCTCTTAACTAGCCAGTACTAGGCAAACAATTCAACCAGTGAATTGTTCTTGAGCACTGAAGTTAAGAAATACTATTATAGACTGATTCATAGGAATATACAGTTGGTGAATAGTAAATACCTTTCTTTTTCAAAGAAACTTTTTGTGAACAGGTACATTTATCACTGAAATAACAAATTGTAATCTGTAAGACCTTAGCTCTTAAAAAGGAAAGAAATATATATATATTTCTTTTTATATTCTACTGTTTCTAGCTGCTGCCAAGGCTCTGGCAGATTGGATAGATTTATGACTATTGGAAGCTTAGTTTTATAGTAGAACTCTTCAACTGTTTTCTTGACTTTACTTTAAAATTATAGCAGTTATATCACTTCCGGCAAATGGGATGTGATTTGATCTTGAATCTGTATTCATTTTGAGCAGTGCGTATTTAGCCAACATTTCAATTATAAAGCAGAGAAGCTTTCACTACTTTTAAAATGTGTTTCTCCATTTTTAATATGTCCAAAATAAGTAATTTCATTGAAGACTTTATGCAGATGAAAATATACTCGTATCATCAGCAGAAGTCAAAATGAATTTTGTTCTCATAAAGGGCAAATACATAAATGAAAAATGAGCCTGTAGTATGGCTGAACCTTGCTTAAATTTCATGTATTCTAAGATGCATCTGGGATAGAATATCTTCTTTGCCTCACAAATCTTAGATCTGCAATTTTACTACCTCTTGGGCTATGTTTAAAAATTGCATTCAGTAGAAAAATGAAATCTTACAGAACATATAAAAATCTCATCTTGAATACTTTTTAAAAGCCACAATAAAAGGGAATTAACTTGTTTGTTGATATCCAGTTTAATTTAGAATATGGTTAATTGTGTGACAGTCTCAACAGTTAATTAGGATATTAATTATTTTTTAAGGGCTATAATATATCTTATTGTAGCAGCTTCAGATGAGTTTTCCAGGTGTCAAAATTCAATGGAGACATGAATAAATAACCTTCATAATCTCTGGCCTTTTTCTCAATGTGCATGTGTTGGCTCTGCTGTTCCCTAATTCCTATAAACCACTACATGGCATTGCTCATCAATGCTTTTAAATATATGCCACAAGACCCTAAGAGAGTTGAATTTTACTTCAAGTTTAACCCAGTGCCCAATCCTGCTCCCATTGTTTATATTTCCTTGGGCCTCATTCAAATGCGATTTGGCCAATTGAATAGGGCTCTATATAAGCACAAGAGGGAAGGGAGAAAGAGGGCACACAAACTCCTAGTGCAGATCAATAGAAAAACTGCTGTGGTTTTTACTTTCAACTGTTTGTGACTCTCACATGGAGAGACCTCAAATGTTATGAGATATAGAGATCATTCAATATAATCTCCACGTGAAATGTCATGCTTCTTCACCTCCGGCAAATAGATCCCAGTATCCTTATTGCTAGTGTACATTAATTAAAGTGTATACACTATACATAAAAATGGAGTATAACGTAATGCGGTAAAGTATATCTATAAATTATTAATGGGATGGGTATGATGAATAGCCTAGAGGATCTGACAATGTCAGTGCTGTGTATATGGTGTATTACACAGTAACTCCACTTGAGGCTTAAAATGGTCAAAACATTTTTTTGGAACTAATTTATTATTTCCTATTATCAATTAATAATGATCTCTGTAAAACAAAGGATAAATATAAATAATACAGTGGTGATATAAGAAGGATAAATGTAAGTACTAAAACGCGTTTCGCTGCTCCTGATGCAGCTTCTTCAGTTGCAAAAATTCTTGGTTGCTCAAATGACTGCTCAGTCTGTTGTCTGTAGGACTAAAACAGCATGTGTGATGTGTATATAAGCAGACGTTTTTAGTTAGTGAAGACCTTGCTTTTGGATAGACGTTCACTAACTAAAAACTTCTGTAAAAAAATATGCTCTGTGCTTATATAGACCACTTTTCAATTGGCCAAATCACATTTGAAAGAGGCCCCTTGTATGAAATTAACTCACACTTCACATAAGACAATCTCCCAACATAGGGCCCTATTCTGTTAGCTGCTTCCAAATGCCTCAAACTCACAAATTTGGCTGCGGGTGTTTTTTTTTAAATAAATATTTAGATGCAAATTCCGACCGCAAGGCTAAACTCGTAAAACCCTGCGTTTTTAACATCCTTTTTTAGGGGGCGTGGACATATGATCTGACAAGTCCTTAAATTACTTCTTAAACACTAGCAAAACTTCTTAGACACGGCCAATAGTATATGAGACCGTCATTATGACTTCAGTAAAACATGGAGTTTATACTTAAACTTCACTCAGAGAGTACAAATGATCAGACTCGCAATCCAGCAGTGTAGAAATCAATACAATTAATTAAAGCAACTGTTCTCATCCATGCGGGTCCCATTATACGTATTAACCACTTAAGTCCCAGGATCCATTTCAGACAAAAAAATGTATTGCATATTGGGGGGTTTGAGCAATTAACTGTTCGGCAATTAATTCGAATGTATTTTTAAAGTACATTATTGCGTGTTTAATAGCTGTTAAGGCTCTAATAATTGATTGAAATATGCGTTGCGAGTACTCTTGAGTACTCGTAATATTTCTGTTTGAAACTTGATACTTTTTTTCAATTAGGGGTTAGACTTTATTTGCAATCTAACACTCCGGGTATAACAGAATATTGATTTTGTGTAACTTTAATTATTTAGAGCTCGTAATATTCAAGCTGTGCTAAAACCAATGGAGTTCTGAGGCCGGTTTTGCGACTTTGGCTCGCCCATATCGATTGTATGTGGGGGACTCGTAATCGGAATGCGAGTAGCTTATAGAATATGTGACAATTTTCAGAGTGGTTTTAAGAGTGTGTAGCTTTGAGAATTGGCCAATAGAATAGGGCCCATACACACTCTTTGCACCTCCCTGAATATCCACTTACTCTTTTTTTATATTCAAATTTGCACAACTTACTTCTTCCTTACTATCACCATTGACCTAATCTAGCTTCATGCTAGTTGCACCAATTCAGCATAAAATCCAAACCTCACTTTACGCTCAGCCTATTATGTTTGTTCAACAATATGCAAATCTATATATCTTAAAATATGTACTAGTATGTAAGATGCCTTGCACAAAATCAAATGTAAATAAAATAAATTCTTGGTGCCAGGAAATTTAAATGTCAAGCTAATTTATTTAAGGAAACTTCAGTAAAGGAAATACAAATAGACTGCTATACAAACAGCTGGATATATGACTGTATAAACCATAAATATATAAATAGATATTTATATCTAACATATAAATAGATTAATTAATATCATTCAAACACCATCAGCCTTATTAAATTGCAATTCGGCAAACTCTAAAGGGCTCTACATAAGCACATAGCATATTTTTAGTTAGTGAAGACATTGCTTTTGGATAGAAGGTCACTAGATAAAAACTTCTGTAAAAAAAAATATGCTGTGTGCTTATATAGAGCCCTTTAGAATTTGCCTAATTGCAATTTAATAAGGCTCTAGGTCCTTATGGAATACATCCAAGGGTACTGAAGGAATGGGTTCTTTAATTGCCAAACCATTATATACATTTTTTCAAGATTCACACAGAGTCACTACCAGATGACTTGGAACCACTTAATAAAAACAACATTTTAGAGCTGTACAGAGAAGGGCAACAAACATAATAAGGGGAATGGACTACCAGTGGTCCATGAACTTCACTCAGGTGGTCCACAAAGTAGATAGATTAGAAAATAATTCTGAAACATTAGATTAGAAGCTTAAACACAGATAGGCTGCTCTTATAGCAGCAACGACTTGTTGTCAAGGGAAATAATTTTGAACACATCAAATATCGAGCCAATGTAGAGCATTATTTTGGTTCCACGTTGTGCCTGTAAATTTAGCAGCTGTATGATAGACCAAGCCACCACTTCCCACTGATTTTATAGTGGTCAGAGATTAGCAGCCGTTGAGTCTGATATTTGAGAACAAGATTAACACTGAAATTTGCTTTTCTAAATATTATTAATGATAAATGCCTAATTATAGAATTTCCTGTTGTTAGGACATTACAGTGGTCCTTTAAATAAGCTGGAAAACATAGGAAGTGTGGTTATTTTATAGTTCAAACCTACTATGCTTATACACATTATTCCATTTGATAAATATACCATGTTGCTTTTGAATACTAAATAATATAGTTATCATGTCTTTGCCAAGAACTTCAAATGGTTTATGTATAAGCTATGAGGTATAGCTGTGATTAAAAAAATGTCTTCTGATGAACTAAAAGGTACATAATGATGTTTTATCTCAACTCAAGATCACGAATAGCTAGCTGCTAATGATGTCCTTGCATTTCTTTTGTTTTCTTGTATATTCCTGTATCTGATTTCCATTGTCTTGTCATTTATTTACAATACCTTTGTTGTCCATTAGGCTGTATGAAGGCAAAGAGCAGACTGAATTTGAAGAGTCCATGAGGAAACTTTTTGAATCTATCAACAATCTAATGAAGAGTGAATGCAAAACTACTATACTTCTTCAGGTTTGTTTTTTTTGGGTATAATTTATATATATATATATATATATATATATATATATATATATATATATCTTTTTTTAACTACTTGACTTGATTGTATCATCCTTGTCATATAAAATTTACATACCACTTCTAAGAAGCTGTCAAATTAACAGTTTCTCAACTACTAGCACCTCTTACTTTCTTCATGATCACTCTCATGAAGTGTGCCATATTTCTCTTCTGTGATCTCAATGACTTAAAAAAATAGCTGGAGCCTGTAGTGTAGCACAATTCTATATAATAAGTGAGCTATAATCCGTTGATGACTGAGTGAGATACCTAACATTTAAAGCTGTTAAAATGTAGAACAAAGTATGGTGCTAATTTTACATATTCAGAAAATATGCACATTACTGTAGGGAATTATGTAAGTTAAGTGTTGTAATAAAGCACTGTTATACAGGCGATTGCTATGGGTAGTTTGCCTTGGGTACAATAAAAATGAATTGAATAACTCTGCATTAGCTGCATTTTATTAAAAATGTATGAAATATTAAATATAAATGTTTATGGTAAGTAACATATTAAAATATTCATATTTAAAATATCAATCCAACTGTGAATAAAACAGCACCATAGAAAAATACCCCTTAAACCCATTTTAATACCTTTCGGGACCTTATCTTTTTCAATTATTTCTTAACAAGTTTCCAAACCACTTACAATTAAAATATATGAATATATTTTATAGCAATAGTGTATTGAGAATATTACTAGAAATAGTTCCATAACTCATTCTTAGATATTTAGGAAATCGCCAGATTGTGTGTCAGAAGTTCAGCAGAAACTAAAATAGTATCCTCAGCATAAAATAAAATAATGTTTTTACTTTCCAGCACTTTTACTAGGATTCTAAATTTCCCTATAATTTCGAGTAACCGTTCAGGCCAAAGGGATATTACTGGTTATGTGCACTATGTGTTAAAAAGGTTCAGATGCCGAACACTTCTTGAAATTGTATGTCTGTGCATCAAAAGGACACTTCCAGATGACATTAGGGAGTATTTAATATGCATGTCAAGTGAATCCCTTGATTTACTGTGCAGCCCTTCTCAACTCATCTCAGGTAAGAAGATGCTTAGTAAATAGTAAATTCCCTCCATTGTAAAACCTTGTATGAATATACTGAGGTTATTCAAATCTACCATCCCCTTTCTTGCCTTGGAAACATTCATTGGCTTTAAATATAATCTGCCAAACTCCTGGCATTGGCTGCTGTCGCTATCCAGGGATTAGGGGTCCTCATGCACCCCTGAGTGGTGAGGGTTTATTTTTATCTCAGCGCCCAGCATGGCAGTTCAGGAATATCAGTCATGGAAAATCAGAATTTCAAGATTAACTGGAAAATTACACCTTTAATTAGGATAACGAATAATACAAGAAATGGACATACACCCTTGGTTAGAGCATTAGACAGAGACTAACTCTATTTTTCCCTCAGACACATTTATAAACCAGACAATACAACCCACATGGCCACCATCCCCACTTTCTTTAGACATATTTCCTCTGGTTCATCCTACAGCTTTTTTTTTTTTTTATCTATCTAGCCGTTATTATTCTCCAGACCTTATCTGTTGTACAACTCTAGACTGGCAATAATCTCTTTGGTCTGTTTTTATGATACTTTTTTTTTTGCTCTTTCTGGGGCTGTTAACTAAAAAGTTCACTCACTTACTTTCTACTTACTGGGGGAGGGAACCATCCACCATATTTTATCCAATAAACAATGATAGGAAATAAATGCACAAATTAAATAAGCAACAAGGTATTCACATTTGTCACTTTTAAAATGCTGCTTTAAAAGCAGTTTTCTATGTCCTTTTAAATGAAATGCATGCTTGCAAATGGCAGTAAAAAATTATTTAACAATTTCTGAGCTGCCAAAGTACATTTACTTTTTTTGTATGTTTGGCCTGATTATTCATGCATATTGAAAACTGTATCCCTTATCCTAGTTTGATACTGTATGTGAAGTGTCATCATAGTTGTGATTAGTAATAAAATGTCAGTGCAGCCTCTGACATTGAAAGAAGATAAAAACATAAATTTCACGCAAGAACCAAGGACCTGGAACAGAATTTTATTTTTTTGTTCATGCATTTAAAATATTGTGCTATAAATATTACCAAAATTGTGTTTTGCGTGAAAAAATATTAATTTAAACTTCATTAAAACTAAGAGGATGTGCACACAGCTTACATAGGTCTGTAGATTTAATTGACAGACAAGTATGACTCATATATCACTGCTCAGTGGCTGATTGGCAAGGCCCCCAAGTACGTAAACATTTTATTCACTTATTTTGGCTTTGGGAACATCATTTGAAAAAATAAAACACAATAGTGAACAGGTTACAAAGGCCCAACTTACAAACAACCCCTACTTAAGAACAGGCTCCCATGGCTTTTTGTGTTTTGTTTGTTTGAATTAAAGAAAGAGTACAATATGTTCTGTAACATATTATTACAGTACTGGGGTATTATTATTATTACGCTTTATTAATATTACCATATATGAGCTAGTATTATTATTATTATTATTCAAGGATCTGACGCACATAGAAATCCGACTTAAGAATGTTCTCAGGACGGGTCTCGTCCTTAACCCGGGGTCCGCCTGTATTATAAAAACTCTCAGCTCTTTTAAATTCAAAAAACAAAAAATCTTTTAATGTCTGTTTAAAAGTAGTTCATGTAAACTTGCATTTATATACAATTCAGCATAAGTTTGTCCCCTTTTTAGATGTCTCTTTTATAAAAGACCAGTTTGCCAATAGAATAAAAAAATAAAGTAGACAGAAGGGAAATTAAACTTTTAAGTCTAGTTAAAACGAATACTAATTACCGTAATTAGTTTTGTTTCTATAATGCTCCTCACTCCCAAAAGAATCTGAAATAAATGAGCAAATGAAAATGATTTTAGGATTTTACACACACTTTAAGGTTGCCCATGAAGGGAGCCATGTTTAAATGCTTCATCTCCTTCTGCAAACTCTCCTTCACAGAGAGAGTCCCATGTTGACGTGTTAGCCAATCATGTCTAGGATGTTTTTCTCCACAGTACCATGTTATTGGCGTAAAACTAACATTAGAAGTCTCAATTTAAATGAATACTGACTGGAAGGAGAAAAATCATTAGGACTCCTGGTAACTTTAGGATGAATTTACAGCATTTGTTTCTTTAAACACTGGACCTTCCATTTTTTAAAATGTGTCTGCTAATTCCAGCCCAAGGATAGGGATCCTCAGAGTCATTGACCAAATGTGGCCATTTTCCTGACCTAATACTGCAATCAGCATTTTTTAGTAAGCCACATATGCAGATTTCTTCCAAAGTGCAACTATCACTGCTCCTCTAATTTAATGAATTGCCAGTGTACACTGATATGAAAGGAGAACATGAGAATCAAGTCCATATATAGTGAGTGACGCTGTGAAAAAGAAATTTAGGATGAGCTTAACTGAAAAGTTCTCAAGTGAGTTAAAACATGGTGAAAATGAATAAGGATGGAAAATGAAACAAGGAATAGGAGCACCAGCAGTCTTACCAAGGAGAAGCCATATCATCTTACAAATGTAAATGAGAGGAACAATTTTGATTTCTCTTTTTTTTTGTGTGGGCCCCCAATGGTCTAGTTGCATAAATCAGTATCTTCATTGTATTTTTGATTGGTTAGTTACACTCTTTAGGAGGTTACCCATATCAACCATAGCAAAAAAAAAACATCTAATAATTTCCAAGGAGAAAAAAGGATTATTACAGAACCACTTTCTATAATCAAGATGTCTTACCAATATGTTTTTATTTTGTTATATAAATTATTTAAAATAAAGTATGACACATGGTATACCAAAATGTTATATTTTGTAATAAAATAATTATAGAACACTCATTTATTTCACCTATCTATGGTTAACAAAAATGATATGTTTGTGTTCACCTATTTATGGTAGATAGGTGGTTTAGATCTAAATATAGTGGGTTAAAAGGTGAAGTTATTGTCCTTACTTTCTATGTTACCCTTGGCCCTGTTTATTAAAGGATTTAAAGTATGATACTTTATGATAAATGGGTGCCATAGAAAATATAGGAGTGGGGATCACTTTATTATTTAAAAAATGTTTGACACCACTTAACATCCTTTTACTGTATTTAATTAACTTTCCCTTACTGATTCTACTTTTTATCCTGATTGATAAACATACCCCTTTGTGCGCCAAGGAAAAAAAACTAAAATCCCTACAAATATGGATATACCTAAAGGCTGATAAATATTTTTGTTTCTGAATTATTGACAACTTTTCCCAACTGAATTAACCTAATTTTGATTCAATATAATTCTAAAACTTTTGTTTTTTCAGTCTTTGTCTTCTGGCAATTAGACTGTTCATTAGGCCACATGAGTAGAAATGTAGTTCATTTTTAATAGGATGAAAATTTATACTGACTGACCTAATAATGATATCCCCATTAGCAACTGCGCTAAATAACGTCTTCTGAACATCTTTATACATAACATCAGATGGCCTCAACCATATTTGTCATTGCTAAACTTTGTCTAGACAAGAGCGTAACAGATTGCTCCAGGCTTATATTATTATTATGACATGTTCTGCATGAAGATTTGAAACACAAAGATATAGTTTCCTATATTCATTCAAAATGCCTAAAATTAAATATATTTTCACCAAATTTTAAAAAGGGCACATTTTTGTAAATGACAACTCCTTGTATAGACTGAGAAATAGCAAATTTACTTTGAAGTAACAGAAATGTGTGTATGATCTAGTTCTAAACAGTTTTACAGAAAGCTAGTCTTTTCACTTTGTTTGGATATACAGAAAAATATATAGAAATTGTATTTTATGTTTAGGCCTGGACTACAATCAATTTTTTTTAAAATCACTATTGCGCAATTTATTTAGTTTTTTAATCTAGGCCTGTTACAGGTTGACTTAGTGTTGCTTTTTGCTGCCTATTTACTGCACAGCTTTAAAGTGCCAATAGCATTTCCATATACCTTGAAGTGTTAGATCTCGCTGGTCTCAATATTTTTTTTTTTACATCAAGCAAATACTTTTTATATTATTTGCCTACGCTTTTCTGATACTAGTAGGAGCATCAGGAACATGTAAATGCATGTAAATACACTTCACTCCTAAGTGTAATCACAATAAAAATAAATAAATCTGAATACAATAAAATAAATAACTGCGCTAATTGTGCTATTTATTAAGATTAATACCCAGCGAAAATTATGTTACATAGCAAACTAAAACCAGTCAAGTTAAATGGACACTAAAGAAACCATATGTACAGAACACCAACTGACAAAGTTGGCTCTGAACTCAATGCTTGCTCGCTACTCAAAGCGCCAGAGCCTAAGGGCCATCTATGACCACAAGAGCCCAAGAGCTGTCTGTATCTACAAGAATCAAAGTGCTGCCTGTACCTATAAGAATCAAAGTGTAAACTGTGTCTATAAGAATCAAAGTGCAGCTTGTGCGAAGCGAGGCAAGCTGTTAACACGTAGCACTTGGGCGATGAGCAACGAAGGCGCTCATTGCCTTCGAGCCTCTCGTAGCGAGACGAGCCGTTAAGCCACTACAACATACTACAACTATTAGCACAAACACAAAGAGGCAATGAAACACGCGGGACTGAGCCGGAAAACACTTCCTAAACGCGGGATCGCCTTAGCGTGCAAGCGGTTGACTTAGGGAAAAAAATACGACACGCGGGACTTAGAAAAAAAAAGATACGAGACGCAAAAAATTACGAGATTAACGGCCGAACTACGAAAATGAAAAACCGAACTACAAAAATGAAAAAACAATAAAAACACAATAAATACACCCCAAAAAATTACAAAAACATTACAGATAGCACGGCTCAACAGCCAGAACGTCTGGGAGTGAGGTGGAACACAAATTTAACTCGATTATTATAGCAAGGAAAAAAATGGGTGCATAAAAAAATGAAAACGAGGCTACACGACCACGGACCGCGCAAAACACTGCTAAACGCGTAGCACTTTACAAATCACACTACCACCTACAAAATACACTATTACAAAAGCTCACACATTAATAACATTATGAATATACAATGCCGCTTTACACAATAAACCAACAGCTTTACCTCGCGCACGCAGCCTATTTAGAATGCACACTTGGAACATTCATTACACTTTATAAGCAGGGCACTAACAGTCACAGTGTATATTCTATGCAGACGCAAAATACAAAAAAGATTGTTAGCTCTTCAGCCTATTGCTCGCTGCATATATGAATTATAAATAATTAAAGTATATTAATGTATTTAATAAATAATTAATTATTACTTAACTACATATACATAGAAATATATATCTCTCTTTATCATGTCTCATAAAGGTGCTCAGAGGACCAAAAGTACACAACAGGAGATGCTCGCAATGAGCGCCGAAGGTCCTCACAGTACAGAACGGTATACATTCTGTGTCAAACAGCATTCCCATGGCTTTAAATTTTATTGCCCCATCATTTTTGACGGGCAAGTCGCTAGTTCTATATATTAATAGTATTTGTATCCAATATCTATCATTTTTAAAGTAAATTCTGCCAGATATTAAAAACCTTCTTATAATTATGCATTCTGGAAATATAGTTTATTTTAAATTCAGAGTGACAGCTTCAAATAAGCTGCTATACTTATTCTCAAAGCACCATTTATAGTATTGAAAATATTTAATATTCAGGACATTTAGTAAATGATTGATGGTGCTAAATCACATTAAGAAAATGTAGCTAGGTTAAGAGATTTATAAACTGAAGATTGGCATAAAGTAGTCAAGAAAACTTAAAACATTCTAAATGTTAAATGCTGCTCTGTGTTAACACCCTGCATACCAAAGAAGTTCGCTGCAGTTCAATAATGTATCTACTCCTTAGACTTTTATGGGCATACAAGTACTTTTATGTCAAAAATAGGACACTATGACACATGTTCAAATTATCTGTCCATAATGATAATAATGCTAATAACAATAATAAAAATAATAATATTGTTTGTGCATTTCTTTACTGTGTTTAATCTGTACAAATTTGGAAATATCTTAATTTTATATCACTGGTATAAGACTGTAATGACGAAAAACCATGCTTGCACGAAATTGAAAGCAGCTGGTGACCCAAAGCTATGTCTGCTTGACCAGACAGATATAATACGCTATTCTATTTAACTATTTTGTCTGGAAACTTTTTTATAACCAGTGAGATGAAAAGTCTAAAACTATTACAAGAAAACTGAGGTAATCTCTAAAAAAAAGTAAAACTACTCAGAAGAACACGTCACTTATAATCTGAAGAGACAGGCACCATCAGACCCCTTTTCTTAGGATGTAAGAATCTCACACCATGTACCTTTGATTAGTACAAGCAGACTCCGACACCACCTTTGTTTAGTGTGTCCAAAATCAGACTGCCACTTCTTTTATTGTTACTGAGATATATCCAAAACACAGAAAGATGACACAAAACACCAAAGACTTCCTCCCAGTTCTAGTCCATCCTCCTAGGCAAATAGCTTGCTATCCCCCCTCACCCACATAATTTCCAGATGTATAGAGGGGTCTGGCTTTCTTCTCATTACACATTTTATCTCCCATAAAACTAGCTCCCCCGCCTTCATGACTAAAGCCAGAGCCTTCACACGTGGCCGATCGCAGGGCCATATAAATTTGTTAAAATCTTTAACTCTTTGCCACATAAGTGACTGCATTGACTTTATTATTTAAGCATAGCCCACTATCCTATTTCTAACACAGATACTGTACAGTATTCCAATGTTAATCAATGACAGCACCACATGCATCCACCATATACTTGTTACAACTACATGTATGCACCACACCCATGATACAACTGCCAAGCAAGTCGCCAGCACCCTCCAACCACACATATAACAACGGATTAACCCTAAACAGTCCAGTGGGCCCTTCTGTTCTTAACAGACCCCATACACACTGCGAAAGCAACACTTGAGTTGTTTAAGGGAAACATGTAAATGTGTTGGAATGGCCTAGTCAAAGCCCAGACCTCAATCCAATAGAAAGTCTGTGGTCAGACTTAAAGATTGCTGTTCACAAGTGCAAACCATCCAACTTGAAGGAGCTGGAGCAGTTTTGCAAGGAGGAATGTCCAAAATTCCAGTGGTAAGATGTGACAAGGTCATAGAGACTTATCCAAAGCAACTTGGAGCTGTGATTGCCGCAAAAGGTGGCTCTACAAAGTATTGACTTTAGGGTGTCAATAGCTATGCACATTTACTTTTCTTTTATTTTGTCCTATTTGTTGTTTGCTTCACAATAAAAAGAAATAAACATCTTCAAAGTTGTGGGCATGTTCTGTAAATGAAATTATGCAAATCCACAAACAATTCATGTTAATTCCAGGTTGTGAGGCAACAAAACACATAAAATGCCAAGGGGGGTGAATACTTTTGCAAGGCACTTTAGGTGATTGATACCACTCATCAGACTTTCAACACTCATAAACATGTAAATAGAATACAAATTGCCATATTTATATGTCTTTAATATGCTACAATATTCTAAGGAAACAGAGAATCAGCTTTAAATTTTATTTTAAAGGGTTACATTTATTGCTGTTTAATGTAGTTTTCTTCTGCTAAATGAACATGTTAATAGAACAAAGAATTTATGCATTGTATTTTTATATGCAGTTAATGTTGTTCTGTGCCTGCTGAAATGAACAAAATATGGTTGTATATTGAAATACATCATTCTACATAATATTTTCTTTAGTTGACAGGAAAACATTTGTCTTTTCTTGTTTTTCATTTTTTTCAGTTTACATTACTTAATTGGAAAAAAAGTTAATACCAAACTAATCATTTCAAAGGAAGCGATAGGGAATTTGACATTTATAAAATATTTAAACCGTAGTCGTCAAATATATTAAATTCAAGAAGTCCAAAGTAATATCTAACATTACAAATTGTCATATAATCGTATATAAATTTTGCAAAAAATGTCTGAATAATCAAACAAAGTATCTTATCTCTAATTAACATACATTGTGAGAGGATTTTAGCAGGAAGAGCATGTCCAGTTGATTTAACCAACATAATCACAGAAACAAGGGCGTAGGAATTGAAAAATATCTGGGGAGAGATTGCGTGCTCATGTATATACAGTGGATATAAAAAGTCTACACACCCCTGTTAAAAAGTCAGGTTTCTGTGCTGTAAAAAAATGAGACAGAGATAAATCATTTCAGAACTTTTTCCACCTTTAATGTGACCTATAAACTGTATGACTCAATTGAAAAACAAACTGAAATCTTTTAGGTGGAGGGAAGAAAAAAAATAAAGAAAAATAATGTGGTTGCATAAGTCTGCACGTTCTCTTATAACTGGTGATGATGTTAAGAATTAAGCAATCACATTCCAAATCATGTTAAATAGGAGTCAGCATACACCTGGCATCATTTAAAGTGCATCTGATTAACCCCAAATAAAGTTCAGCTGCTCTAGTTGGTCTTTACTGAAATGTTCTTAGTCGCATCCCACAGCAAAAGCCATGGTCCACAGAGAGCTTCCAAAGCATCAGAGGGATCTCATTGTTAAAAGTTATCAGTCAGGAGAAGGGTACAAAAGAATTTCCACGGCATTAGATATACCATGGAACACAGTGAATACAGTTATCATCATGTGGAGAAAATATGGCACAACAGTGACATTACCAAGAACTGAAACTCTCTCCAAAATTGATGAAAAGACGAGAAGAAAACTGGTCTGGGAGGCTACCAAGAGGCCTACAGCAACATTAAAGGAGCTGCAGGAATATCTGGCAAGTACTGGCTGTGAGGTACATGTGACAACAATCTCCCGTATTCTTCATATGTCTGGGCTATGGGTAGAGTGGCAAGACGAAAGCCTTTTCTTACAAAGAAAAACATACAAGCCAGGCTACATTTTCCAAAAACACATCTGAAGTCTCCCAAAAGCATGTGGGAAAAGGTGTTATGGTCTGATGAAACCAAGGTTGAACTTTTTGGCCATAATTCCAAAAGATATGTTTGGCGCAAAAACAACACTGCACATCACCAAAAGAACACCATACCCCCAGTGAAGCATGGTGGTGGCAGCATCATGCTTTGGGGCTGTTTTTCTTCAGCTGAAACTGGGGCCTTAGTTAAGATAGAGAGAATTATGAACAGTTCCAAATATCAGCATACATCCAAATCAACAAAGGAATGGCTTCGCCAGAAGAAGATTCAAGTTTTTGAATGGCCCAGCCAGAGCCCAGACCTGAATCCGATTGAAAATCTGTGGGGTGATCTGAAGAGGGCTGTGCACAGGAGATGCCCTCGCAATCTGACAGATTTGGAGTGTTTTTGCAAAGAAGAGTGGGCAAATCTTGCCAAGGCAAAATGTGCCATGCTGATAGACTCATACCCAAAAAGACTGAGTGCTGTAATAAAATAAAAAAGTGCTTCAACAAAGTATTAGTTTAAGGGTGTGCATACTTATGCAACCCTATTATTTTATTTTTATATTTTTTCTTCCCTCTATCTAAAAGATTTCAGTTTTTTTTTCAATTGAGTTGTACAGTTTATAGGTCACATTAAAGGTGGAAAAAGTTCTGAAATTATTTATCTTTGTCTCATTTTTTTACAGCACAGAAACCTGACATTTTAACAGGGGTGCGTAGATTTTTTATATCCACTGTATGTATATATATATATATATATATATATATACACACATTGTTCTTTTGTGTATATATATATATATGTATATATGTATATATGCTTCAATACTTATCTCCCCTATATTGTACTATATTGTAGAGGTGGTAGGTACCTTATTCCTGGTGTCTAGGAGCAGAAAGAGAAAGATCGCAATGAGCATTACCGTACTGAAATATTTTCCTTTCCCACTCACCATTTGTCCCTTTGGTTATCAGGATAATTCTGATAGCCGGTTCTCATGAGCTCACACAATCATGTCTCCTGATCTCATGAGAGCTGCCGATTAGAGCAATCTGGACGTTAAGGCACAGGAGTTGAGGGGAAGAGAAAGAATCTGGAGGGGATTTGTACCCCGTCCACCCTAGTTCCTACACTCCTGCACAGAGGTTTACATTTGTTGAAGCCCCTTTCATTCTTCTGAATATAACTAACTGTTCATAATCTTCTCAAACGTTCTCCAGACTTCATACCTTAGTGCATACACCCATTAATTGAAGTTAGAATTAGGCTGGACACAAGGCATCCAACCCGTCATAGTAATGTGTGTGGCAAAATAATCCTCTGGTTACTTTTTATTTGAGGTTCCATTGATTACTACTGAATATGCAAGTACAACATAATGCTAATGATTGAGGACAGAAGAGGAAAGCAGAAATTTTACATGAATTACACTTCAGATTAGAAAATATATATATAAATACATGCATTATACAATAATTAATTTACTGCAAACAAAAGCGGTAAGCTTTTTATATATATATATGTATACTTATATATATTTATATATATAAATATATATATAAAGTTTTATTTTATTCTAATTATGTAAATGCATACACTTTCTATTTTCTACCAGTCGTCAATATATTTTTATAGCACACATCATCTTAAATTAAACTAATTAGGAAAGTTGCTGTTATGAACACCTAGGATATCAATAAGTCATAACTTCAACTCATTTTTTAATTAGAAAAATGTAAGAATGCATCATCATTTTAATGTAATGCCCTTTAAATAAAATGTTGGATTCATCTGATTAATGAACCATCAAACTTAATTTTTCATGATTAATAATTATTTTTTTTGTAGAATTTTGTGAGAAACTAATTAGTTGAGTATCATGGGCAGATAGAAATACTTCATTTTGTCATGTCCTCTTTGTAGAGTGTAGGTTATTTTTTTATTATTTTGCTGGATAGGGTCTAAATATGTGAGAAACCTATGTTTAGAGCAAAAATCTATTATATTGGCTTATCTATGTAGTTAAATATTACTGATTCAGCTGTTAATGGCAGAATTACCGGTACTTTAAAATGTGTTTTAATATTACTAAATTGTCTAATGTTCAGTAACGTAGGTATTTTTTCCCGTATAAAATTGTAAAACCATATGGAACATTGGCTCCTACTCTACTATCTTTGACAGATTCATTGTCAGAGCATCTCGAAACATCCATTATTTGTTCTCTTACTGCGATGAAAAATATTTAAAATGAAAAATGAATCGTGCACAATGTCACTATTAAGCCATGCTTTGTAATGAGTGAGTTGTGGCTTCGATGCAGGGAAATTAATGACTGTTCTGGGAAGTCATATAAAAGCCAGCACAAAGAATGAAGGGAAACCTCAGTGTCCTTTAAATTGTGTACAGGAGTTGTTGCTATTATAAAGCATATGGCTTTTGTAATTAAAGGGATACAGAAGTCTTATTATGCTATTTTAAAGAACTAGTATTAATAATGGGCAAAAGGGAAAAACAGCGTTTAAATGGAATACCTATGTATACAGTTGTATGCAAGCCATCTCCATTGTTATCTTCTAATACCTCCAGATATCTTTGAGTATATGTTTCTCTTCAAGTAAGAGGGGTCTTGGAGGGTGAGGTTAGCCATTGCCATCCAGTGAATCACCTTTTGAAACTTTTTACAGCAGATAATTACATTTGTATATTTGCCATTTAAGCATGAAGGAGACTTGGAAGATCACATATATAGTTGTGAGCGTACGAGTTGTTGCTAACGCTGCGGGCTCGCGTAGCGAGTCGCGGGCCTCGCGTAGCGAGGGCACTGTGCCAGGTTCTCAGTTGCTGGCATGGAGCGCCGCAGGCGCTCCTTGCCAGCAACTGAGGACCCTCGCGAAGCGAGGGCCTCAGTTGCTGGCATGGAGCGCCGCAGGCGCTCCTTGCCAGCAACTGAGGACCCTCGCGAAGCGAGGGCCTCAGTTGCTGGCTTGGAGCGCCGCAGGCGCTCCATGCCAGCACCTGAGGACCTCGCAAAGCGAGGTCTTCAGTTGCAGCAACTGCGACCCTTGAAAAAAAAAGCGCCGCAGGCGCTCCATGCCAGCACCTGAGGACCTCGCAAAGCGAGGTCTTCAGTTGCAGCAACTGCGACCCTTGAAAAAAAAAGTTTACGTCCAAACACATTACGACACTCGCAAACAACATACGACACACGTTGAAACACATTACGACACTCGCAAACAACATACGCCACACGTTCACACACATTACGGCCTCGCAACACTCGGACGCAACTCGCGAACATTACAAAATTACAAACACAATACATACACACAGCACATACATAAAAACCTTACCTACACAAACAGGAAGCACCCAGGACCTCAAAAATGCAACTTACAACTTAATTGCACTCAAAATAAAAGAGTTTCGACACTAAATACTTTGTTAAGCGACAAAAAAAATGGCCGACGAATAAAACGAAAACGAGGCTACACACGCAAACACCATGCTACACACGCAAACACCATACGAGACACGTTACCACACATTACGAGTTCGCAAACATCGGACGCAACACGCCGACATACAAACATTTAAAACTTAACAAAGACACACAACAAACACATAAAAAGCTTACCTACAGCAACAGGAACCAGCCAGCACCTCAAAAAAACAAGTTACACCTACATTTAAATCAAAATAAACACTTTAGACAGTAATACCATCGCTAAGCGAGAGAAAAAATGGCCGACGAACAAAACGAAAACGAGGCTTCAGACGTAACTACACTACACTTACTCGCAATAATGAAACACATACTATGCGGAACGTATCACAATCATATTAAACACCATTTTGAACAGTAATACGCCTAAAATGGCGGATGGAACGCAAATTGTAAGCTGGAACGCAAATAGCGCATGCGTATTGCGTTCTAACGGTCTCACTTTCCAGAACTTTCTACAAGTTTATAAATACTGCCTATTTCCAACTAAAAAATGCATTTCTCCTCAGGTGATCAACGGAGTGACTTCTGAGATAACTGCTGCTTTTACTTGAGAAGACAATTCTTTACTAATTTACTACTTTACATTGTGTAAATTACAACTGACAGGTAAGCTATAATATATTACATTTTATTATCAGGTCAGGTCAAACAAATAAAAAAATAAACTAGGATTTATGTAGTCATCATGTATGGCACATTTATGTGTATAGGCTCCCAAACAAAATTAAACAGAGCTTTATGTATAGTGACATCTGACACGCACATATATGTCTATAATGTATAGTTACATGTGACACGCACATATATGTCTATAATGTATAGTGACATTTGACACACACATTTCTGTGTATTGCCCCTTCATAGTGACATGTGACACGCACGTATATGTGTATAATGTATAGTGACATGTGACACGCACATATATGTCTATAATGTATAGTGACATGTGACACGCACATTTCTGTGTATTGCCCCTTCATAGTGACATCTGACACCGACATATATGTCTATAATGTATAGTGACATGTCACACGCACATTTATGTGTATTACCAATGCAACAACATTAGCTTACAACAAAATCAGTAAACAACTACATTTTAATGACATTATATGTCATGTATACTGATATGTCACATGCACATATATGTGTATCATCTATAGTTACATCTCACACACACACATTTATGTGTGTTGGAACAAATAAATATAATGTTAATTTAACCATTTAAATTTGACTCATGTATACTGATATGTCACACGTACACAAAATAATTACATTAAACTATGTAATGTGCTTCATGTATGTGACATATGTGTGTAGCCCCCAACAAAAAATAAGGTTAATTGAATTAATTTACTGCAATTCAATACATCAGATAAAGCTGAATCTTTCTATTTCGTTTCATATTCAAACAGACTCTGCATCAACAGCGTCTCTCAACAATTTGCACCGTGCACTGTGAAGCACAATCCCTTTTAAAGAACACCAACAAATTTGAAGAGGTAAGATACAAGAACACATTACATGCTCAAAAGGACATGCTTTGCTAGATGACAAATTATAAATATACAAATAACTATTTCACTTTCTTTTTCAAACAGACACTAAAAGAAGACCGGCGGATTAAGATTGGCAGGAGGGGACCGTCTGTCATTCAAAACTTCTATCAAGGTAAAGTATTAAGTATAAATAAGAAATAACCATGAGCCTTATTCAATTGCAACTTCCTCATTTGAATAGGGCTCTATATAAGCACATAACATTTTTTTGATACAGAACTTTTTAGTTACTGAAATTCTAACCACAATCAAGGTTTTCAATAACTAAAAACTTTGCTCAATAAATATGTTATGTGATTATATAGAGCCCTCTTCAATTGGCAAAATTGCAATTCAATGAGGACCTATATGTCTTTAATGGCCAAGGGCCTCACTGAAATGTGATTTGCCCATTTCAATAGGGCTCTATATAAGCACATAACATATTTTGGAAACAGAACTTTTTAGTTAATGAACTTCTAACCACAATCAAGGTTTTCAATAACTAAAAACTTTGCTCAATAAATATGTTATGTGATTATATAGAGCCCTCTTCAATTGGCAAAATTGCAATTCAATGAGGACCTATATGTCTTTAATGCCCAAGGGCCTCACTCAAATGTGATTTGCCCATTTCAATAGGGCTCTATATAAGCACAGAGCATATTTTTTAGGAAATTTTTCTTTTGTGAACACGTTCCTTTTGGATACAAGTTCACTAAATACAAAATTCCGTACAAACATATGCTCTGTGATGATATTGAGCTCTATTCCATTGGCCAAAACACAATTGAATAAGTAGCTCACAATATAACAAATGCAGTAACCAAAGGCCCTTATTCAATTGCTATTTTGGAAAATTAAATATGGCTATTTTAACAAATATATGTGATGTGCTTATTTAGAACCCTATTCAAATTTCTACATTGCAATTCAATTACGGCCTTACAGTACTATTATATTGTAAAAAATGCAATTGCATGAGGGCCAAACTATGCAACATATGGTACACACAAAGGCCCTCATTCAATTGCAATTTGCCCAATTGAATAGGGCTCTAAATAACAACATAACAATTGCTTAAAACTAAGGTTTTAGTTAATAAAAAAATATCAAAAATACAGTTTTTCAATGACTACAAAATTATTTTAACTAATATGCTAATATGGTATGTGCTCATTTACAGCACAATTCAATTAGCCAAATCGCAATTCAATGACACACAAACTGCTACACACAAAACAGAATTTCTTATTAAGGCCCTCATTCAATTGCAATTTTGCCAATTGAATAGGGGTCTAAATAAGCACATCACATATATTTTTTAAAGAAGTTTTTAGTTATTAAGCATCTATCCAAAAGCACGGTTTTCAATACCTAAAAACTTCTTTAAAAAATATATATTATGTGCTTATTTAGAGCCGTATTCAATTGGCAAAATCGCAATTGAATGAGGGACTAAATGTTTAACAACCTATAAGCCTTACAAATAACCAAAAATAAGAATAACAAAAGTGTTGTGCACCTAATAGCATTGTATAAAAAAACACACAAACTCATAGCAAACTATATTAACATTCTTCTTTAATGTTTAACAAATTATAACCTGTACAATCAAGAAGAAATTAGTTTTGCACAAGTGATGTGCACCAAACAGGATTGTCAATAACTAACACAAACACATAGCAAACTACATTAATTATATTATTTCATGTTTCACTAACTATAACCATCCAAATAAAGGTTAAATAAGTATACCACAAGTGGTGCGCACAAAACAGGATTGTACAAAAACTAACATAAACACATAGCAAAATAAATTCATATTCTTATGTAATATATCACAACCCACAAGCCTTAATAAGAACCTTAAATAAGAATAACAAAAGTCTTGGGATTGTACAGAAAGTTAAAAAAATTTTTTTAAAAAAAAATAAACATAACTGATACAATACAGCAAAATTAATACATTTTTTACTTATTTAAAAGACATTTCACTCAAACAACATTTTCTATTTTACATTACAACAGATACTGCGTGAAGACAATCGGACGAGGACTTTTTCCACAGGACCGGACCGGACCATCGCACGAGGACTCGGACCAGACCAGCAGACGAGGAATTTCAACACAGGACCAGACCAGCAGACGAGGAATTTCAACACAGGACCACACCATCGGACGAGGACTTTCACCAACGGACAACAACATCGGACGAGGAATATCGCCACAGGACCACAATATCGGACAGGGGCTATCGCGACAGGACCACACCATCGGACGAGGACTTCCGACAGAGGACCACACCATTGGACAACGATTTGGAAACGAGGAGCAACAAACATTCGGATTTCAATCACTCATCAACCAAGGTAAACTATAATAACTACTAAAGAATAACACTAAAGAAACTGGTTTCAGTTGCATCCGTCTCAACAGAAAAATAAATTAATTAATTTACTATCTCACTTATTTTATTTAAATTGCTACTATGCAATACATAGCTCAATAACCACATCACTTTTTTTTTCAGCAAAGAAGTTTTGCAGTGGTAAATATCTATCCACAAACAAAGTTTTTAATAAATACAACCATTATTTTAAATAAATATGTTACATGCTTATTTACAGCAGTATTCCATTAAAAAAATTCGGAGCCACTGAAGACAGGAATTATAAATTTAACTAAATATCAATGATACATTTATGATTTGCCTTTTATTTCAACAATTGTGCACAATCATCTTTAACAGGAATTACAAATTTAAATATACACAATTACATTTATTTGTTTCCGTTTACAGATTAATATGGCTGATAACGAGACCAAAGAAGAGAAGAAAAGACGTCAAACTAGAGAAAGACAAGAGAGATGGGCCGCCCAGCAGACACCGGAGGAGAAAGAAATTAGAAGAGAAAAAGAACGCAAAAGACTTGCAAATAAAAGAATATCCGCTGCAAAAATGAAACATACAACCAAAATAAATAAAAAAATTATAAAGCATTTACAAACTGTTCCTAAAACATCAGATGACATTTTACAACATACCAGTCAAGACAGACCAAAAAAAAAAACTACCAAAAAAAAGCATTTACAAACTCTTACTAAAAACTTACAGGAAATTTCAACCGAACAAGTCCAACATATACCAAGAAAATGTACGAAAAAAACTAAACATTTAGAACCTGTTGTTGAAACATTTCATGACTTTTCATCTGATGAATATCAAAGTCAACATCCAATATGCATTGCAAATTGTCCTTTAATGAAGTCTTTAGCAGTAGAGGTTCATAGTTGTGGGGACATGACTACTCAATGTCAATTTTGTGAGGCTTATTATTTTAAACAGGAGAGACCCCGAGATGGACAATTTATTAGTTGTTGTCAAAAAGGAAAGTTCAAACTTCCAGAAAGGAAACAATTTCCAACCTATTTACTAAATATTATGACTGAACCTACTTTTCCAAATTACAAAAATTTTAAGACAAACATAAGATCCTACAATAGTGCCATATCATTTGCATCTATGGGGGCAACATTGGCTGCTAATGTACCAGGACATGGTCCTTACTGTTTTAAAGTCCAAGGACAAATTTATCATCGCACTTCCCATTTACATCCAGAGGAAGGAAATAAAAGAAAATTCGCTCAACTATATGTCCTAGATACAATGGAAGCTGTTGACCAACGTATGCAGATGGAAGAAAATAAAAAATGCTTACCCACTGTTTTCATAGAGCTAAATAATATTATGGACAACAATCCCTACAGTAAAGCTTATAAAAAATTGGCAGAAGTAGAAAATGAACAACTACTTCATTCACAAACACATCAATTACCAATGCCGAAGGTTAATATGGTGCTTAAAAGAGACAGACATACTGATAAACGTCGTTATAACTTGCCAACAACAAATGAGGTTGCAATGGTGTTTCACAATGATGAAGGAGAACCACCATTTCAAAGAGACATACGAATATATCCTAGAAATGAGGACCAACCGTTTATTAATATGAGTATCTTAAGTCCAAATTTAGATCCAATGACATATCCCATCTTTTTCCCACACAGAGAAGCAGGTTGGCAACCAAAATTAACTCTTCCCAGTTACCCAAATGCTAAAGGCAGAATCCGAAATAATGTTTCTATGCTTGAATTTAAAGTAGCTCAAATTGCCATTCGCAATGTATTTAATCCAATTTTATGTGGTGGGAAACTAACACAACAATGGATTATTGATTCATATTTGCAAGTTGAGGCAAATAATTTAAACTTTATCAAATATCAACAAGATAAACTCCGTGTAGAACAATATTCTGGACTCATGGACTATGTTGCTGACGTGGCTACAAGCAGAGACATGACAGCTGGCAAAGCCATCATTTTACCATCTTCCTTTCAAGGATCTCCTCGGAATATGAGAGAAAGATACAATGATGCTATGGCTATTGTGACAAAATTTGGCAAACCCGATTTATTTGTGACATTTACATGTAATCCACAATGGCCAGAAATTACACTAAATCTACTTCTTGGACAAACTGCTTCAGATCGACCAGATTTAGTAGCCAGAGTTTTTAAGATTAAATTAAATGAATTAATACGTGACTTCACTATAAATCAGTTATTTGGCAAATGTCTTGCTTATGTATATACCATTGAATTTCAAAAAAGAGGCCTTCCACATGCACATCTTCTAATAATACTTCAAGAAAAAGATAAATTAGATACTTCAGACAAAGTGGATGCAGTCATTGTTGCTGAACTACCAGATCCAGAACTATATGGTAGACTATATGAAATTGTTACTCATCGCATGATTCATGGACCCTGTGGTGACCTTAATCCACAATCACCATGTATGGAAAATAATAAATGTTCCAAAGAATTTCCCAAAGATTATAGAGACAAAACCTATGCCAATTGTGATGGATATCCACTTTATAAAAGAAGAGAAGGAGATAGTGCCATTATTCGTGGGAAAAAAGTGGACAATAGATATGTAGTACCTTACAATCCACATTTACTCATGAAGTACAACGCCCACATCAACGTAGAAGCCTGCACTTCCATCAAATCAATTAAATATGTCTATAAATATATTTACAAAGGTTACGATGCAGCTACTGTAGTCGTCAAAAGTGCAGACACCCCTGAAAGTAGTGAGTTAGTACATGATGAACTTGCATCTCATGTAGATGCTCGCTATGTCAGTGCGCCAGAAGCTATGTGGCGGCTTTTAAAATTTGAAATGCATGATAGATCACATGCAGTATATAGGTTAGCAGTACATTTGCCACAACGACATTTAGTCTATTTCCATGCTGGAAATGAAATGAATGCATTGGCCCAAAGTGAAGATCGTCACACTACACTAACTGCATGGTTTGCATTAAATTCCACTGATGCTGAAGCAACACAATACTTATATATTGAAATTCCATATCACTATGTTTTTGTGAATGGATTATGGAGACCAAGAAAAACCAGAGGCAATAAAATTATTCCAAGAATTTACACAGTCAGTCCAAGAGATGTTGAACGTTTTTGCTTACGGATATTACTTTTAAATGTTCCTGGAGCACAAAGTTTTGAACACTTAAGAACTGTTAATGACATTGTATATGAATCCTTCCATTTAGCTGCAAGACATAGAAACTTACTCGCTGATGATACAGAGTGGGAAAGATGCTTAGAAGAAGCAGCACAATGTCAAATGCCGCGACAGATGAGAGAACAATTTGCTTTTATTTGTATCTTCTCAAATGCTCCAAATGCATTAGCTTTGTGGGAGACTTTTAAAAGTAATATGGCTGAAGACTTTATGCGACGATACAATGAACCCATTGCACACTTAAAAGCGTTAATGGAAATCCAAGAAGTCTTTTTAACTCATGGATTAAGTTGTGCAAGTTTTAATTTGCCTGATCCAGGTCTTATAGATGACATTAACTTTGAAGACTATGACATTCAACTACAAGCAGAAAGAACAGAAGAAAGACTTGCAACTTTAAATACACTACAATTGCAAGCATTTCATGCCATTAAAAATGCTATAGATGATGACATGGTGACAGAGCGTTATTTCTATCTTGATGGACCTGGCGGATCAGGAAAAACATATTTGTACAATTTATTAATGAGTTCAGTACGAGCACAAGGAAAAATAGCAATGGCGTTTGCCACTACTGGAATTGCTGCACTTTTATTAGAAGGTGGAAGAACTGTTCATAGTGGATTTAAACTGCCAGTGCCTATTTTAGAAAATTCTGTGTCAGATATTCGCATGACATCCTTACAAGCAAAGAAATTGAAGAAATGTAAATTAATTATAATAGATGAGGCCACAATGATGTCATGCTATGCCCTCCAATGTATTGACCGTTTGCTTCGTGAAGTCATGGATAATATTTTTCCATTTGGTGGAAAGGTAATGTTGTTGGGTGGCGATTTTAGACAAACATTACCTGTCGTTGTACATGGCAATCGAACTGACATTATCGAAACATGTATAAAGTCAAGTACAGTATGGAAACATTTTACCCATCTTCAACTGCAACAAAATATGAGATCAGAAGGCCAAACTGATTTCAATGATTGGCTTATTAAAATTGGAGAAGGCAGAACAGAAAAAATACTACATTTACCTGACGACACTGTAGAGATCCCACCTCATATGATTTGTCAACAAGATATTATATCGGCTATATTTGAAGGGAGCATAAATAACGAAGAATATTCCGAGCTTGCCAACCAAGTCATACTGACGTGTAAAAATAAAGATGCATTAATCCTCAATAATAAAATCTTAAAAAAAATTTATGCACCACAAAGAAATTATCACAGTGCTGATTCTGTACTTGCTGATGACAATGAAAGTCAGGCTAACTTTTCGACTGAATTCATAAACTCTTTAACTCCTTCTGGAATGCCACCACATATTTTGCAGCTAAAGAAAGGTGCAATTATCATGTTACTGCGAAATATGAATCCCAAAAAAGGCCTATGCAATGGCACAAGATTAATTGTTCAACAATTAAAGGACCATTTTATAGATGCTGAAATTTTAACTGGGACCCATAGAGGAGAGAGAGTTTTCATACCAAGAATAGATTTAGCACCAAGTGAAAGTAGTCTCCCTTTTATACTTCAAAGAAGACAATTTCCCATTATTATGGCATTTGCCATGACCATTAATAAATCACAAGGTCAAACTTTCAAATCTGTGGGTATTTTCTTGGAAGAACCAGTTTTTGCACATGGTCAATTGTACGTTGCATTGTCAAGGTGCAAAAATCCACAGGCTATTAAAGTTTACATTGAAAACAATGAAAGTCAAGGTGATTTATTAGAAGATGGACGTATTTTTACTAAAAACATTGTCTACTATGAAGTACTATAACTTTGAAGGATACTAATTAAAGATGCCAAGATTTTTTAAAAGCATTGCAAAATACATAACAATTGGTTGTTTAATTCAGTCATAATTAATGGAAGTCATGTTTATGAATGATTCGCCTCACAAAATACTTGCCTTGCATTGTTAGTAAAAATTATGTTAAAATGTTAAGTCACTATGTTAATGTTTCTAATGTTACAAGTTTAAAAAATATATTTTCAAGTTATTTCATTCAACATATTACAAAGTGGATGTTAAGAGGTCAAGCACCTTTTAAGTCACAATGTAAATATTGTCTGTTATCTTAAGATTACTACCTACATTAATGTTTATCGCCAATTTATGTGCTCAGTAATAAATTAGTTTAATTACGTACGTTTTAAGAAGAGTTTGACTGTATGCCTTCCTCTACATTCAATGTATATTCAAGTTAACAATTATTGTGATAGAAATTGAATTTTAATACTGATTAATTTAAATGTCAATTGTTTTTACATTCAAATGTTAATACTTTTAATAAAAAATTACTTTACAAAATGTATTCACTATGTTCATGTTTATAATGTTCAAAATTATACCAATGTTTTGTCAACTTCTAAAATTACATAAAAAATAAAGTTCAAGTTTAAAAATATATACTTTGATGGTTATTGCTTACATATATTTTAAACTTCATCTTAAAATTTGCAACGTTTAAAAAAGGATTTTTACTTTTGGCTTTCCTATTCATTCAATGTATATTCAAGTTAACAATTCTTCAGATACTAATTACATTTTAAAAAACCATTACATCAACATTTTACAAAAATACACGTTCATATTAAAATACTTACAAGTGTCAAAAATATATGTTAATAACTAAACAACTTGACAAACATATACATAACATTGCCGTCATTTTTTGACGGGCAAGTCGCTAGTGAGATATAACACTTGGGGGAAGTCTTTATAAGATAAAAATGTAAATGGTGAAGGCTACATATAACTGATTACAATATATGGTTCAATAAAGTTGTTTTAATTGTTTAATGTTCGAAAATCATTTTGCCCATTATTAATTCTAGGTCTTTAAAACAGAATATTGAAAATAGGGGACTACAGTATGCCTTTTCTGTTTTGGAAGTCTACATGTATGTAAACTAAGGACTATCGATAATTTTAAGTACAGGTCAGGGACTAATAAAATCAGTCCTGTGTAAAAAAAATATTGGCTACATCTTGGTGAAGTTAAAAGGCAACCTTTCAGAAATGGAGGGCAGGATCTTCTTTTTATTTACTCTAACTTTAAGGACCACTGTACTTTTTGATAATAATGGTTGTTAAAATGAAACTATGATTTATAATGTTTTATAGTAGTTATAGGTTTCTATCTGACATGCTATGCTTCCTAGCTCTGCCCCTTTGGCATAGATTGTGAACTTTTGGGGCCAGGAGGTGTCAGGGGGACGATATATTTATATATATATATATATATATATATATATATACCGTATTGGCCCGAATAGAAGCCACACCCCCATATAAGCCGCACCTATGAAATTCAATGAAAAAAAGAAAAATATCAGGGACAACCCTGGGCAGCAAAAGCTTTAGCTACGGCACTCAGGCCACCTAGTCATTACCCCTACTGTAGACAGTCATAACTTACATACAACTTATTGGCTTATGGGGACAAACCCCCAAATGTAGCAAATCTGAAAAAAAATATTTGTACCAGCACATTTATGGGGCCAATATGGTATGTATATAAATGGCACTGGTGGGGGGTAGTCTGGTGGTGGCAAACTCAGGGACAACCCCGGCCAGCAAAAGGTATAGCTACGCCACTCAGCCCACCTATTGATTAACCCTATTGTAGACAGTCATAACTTACATTCAACTCATTGGCTTATAGGGACAAACCCCTAAATGTAGCAAATCTGAAAAAATGTATTCGTACCAGCACATTTATGCATTTACATTCCAGATACTGGGGGGGGGGGTTTATAATCAAGAATGAAAAAGGCTTTTTTCCCCTAATTTAATTCAGCATTGAAAACAAGATACATTGCTTCAAAATAACTTTTTTGAACCAAAATCAGGAGAAGGCACAGGGGAAAAGTATGACCCATATGACCTTTATTAACAATTTTGAATCTGATCTTAAACAAGACATTTTATTCCACACTCCTGGTGTCACTATAACTGTGCATTGTTGTAACTGGCGCTGACATGATAGATTGAAAACTATAATCAATTCATGAGCAGAAACATCTGTAGGTTGCAGATGGCAGCATGCCTAGCCCTATAAAACATTGCTGCATACATAATACTTTGGATAAGGTTTTTTGAGGATCTCAGCAGATGAAAATGTTTATAAAGTTTTACACCGTGAACCTAACTAAGGACAATATTAAAAAGACATGGAACAAAACTGTTTTTTTCATGCAGAGGATGTTTTAAACATTACAAAAGTTAATATTAAGCAAAACCTGTTTAAACTGCATTGCAAATGACAGGAAATACAGTGAACCTATTTTAGTCTCTATTATTATTATCTTTATTTGTAACGCACCAACATATTCCGTAGAGCTATACAGGGGTTAAGCACAAGCAAAACAATATTAACACAATGCTAGAGACTATAGAGTGTTCCCTGGTGGTCCAGTGGTTAGTATTCCAGTTAGGGAACCAAGAGGTCACACCAGCCTGATGCCATGGCTTATTAAACCACCTAGGAATACCAGGAGCTGTATGTTGTTTCCGACTGGAACAGGAACTGGCAACCCACTTCAGTATCTCTGCTACGAATGCACAGAGGTCACAGAGATTCGGACACAACTAAGCGACGCAAACACACACACCAACAAAGACTGGAGGGGCCTGACTGAGGTTAAGATCAAACATACTTAGTGCTTGATTCGAAAGCACCTAACACAACTGAAAACCGGCAAACTTACAATCTAAAGAATCTAGTCTGTAGATCACATTGGCTGCCAGAGAGCAAAAGCGGTTTAAAATTTGAATACATTTTTCAGTTCTGACACCTTTATTTGGAAAAAGAAAACACTGTGACACATTTTCAAATGCCCTCTTTCTGATGAACCATGGAGAGTAAGAAGCTATTTTGTAGTAGAGTTTCCTACAAAATGTTAAAGGACAAGTTCTACCTAACCTCAAATGTACTGTCACCTTAAAATCTGATTGTTTAGTTTATTCTTAAAGAGCATGAAAAACGAACTATTTTTTTTTTCTAAAGTGCATCAATCCCGGGAAATTCCATGTTGTTGTTGTTGCTGAATTTATATGCAAATGAGCAGCTCATGTATATTAATTATCTGATTTTTATGTGCTAATTAGAATTGCAGTCTGCTTGTCTGTTTCTGTAATGGCCAAAATGTATACCTGCAATGCTATCTGGGAGTTAGACCCCTGTCCCACCCGTATGAAGTACCCTGAGCTGCATATTAGCATATTGAGTCTCACATTAGCATACAGAAGCAGCAAAATCAATTCTAAATATTTTAGAAATGATTCACTGTAGGGAAAAACTACCAGTACAATGCATAGCCAGTTTTCAATGATCTTTAAAAAAAAGATCATGATCACAGAGAAAGACTATCTATGTAAAAAAGTAATGGAAATTGCCTAATTTTGTCTGTTCTCTTCCCTTCTTGTGGAAAGTATTCGCCATAAGATGTTCTATTCTGTCACTAAGGATAATGTATTAAAATGAGGTCTCCACCTACTTTTTTAGTTTGCAGTGATTTTTGTCATATTAAAGTTGACATTAGTAATGCACAGGAGTAGTTTCAATTTTGCATATAATTTTAGTTCCTAAAAAAGTTCTCAGTATTTGCTTTATTGAACTATATTTCTTGTAAGCTGTATGATTTTTTTCATTGGAAGCCGTTGACATAAATGTTTAATTTGAATGGACAAATTGAATGACTTCAGGTCATGGTTTTGGATAGCTACAGTGTAGATAATGGAAATCAGAGAAATGTTTTAGTAAATAACATGATGATGATCACGGCTAATGTTTTATGTACACCATTAAAGGCACATTTAAATTTCCTGGATTATAAATGCATTTGATAGATAGGAATCAGTAGTGTATGAAAACATTTTTTTGCATGAAAAAATACAAAAATAAACATTATTATACATACCTCACAGTTTATTAAAGCTCTTGAGTTTGCAAGCAGTTGGTTGTCAGAGTTAATACCCCTGGAAATATCTGTTAAAAGTAGTATAAAATTCATAATTTGTTTTGGCCAATCACATTGCATTGTATCAATCTGTGATAGCAGTTTGTGTAGGAAGGAATCATGGAATGTGTAGTCCCCTACACAAGGAAACAGGAGTAGCTAGACACTGCTGTGTAGATCTCTGCATTGTGCTGCAGCTGTTCTGAAGGTTAGTATAGGGTCAAAATCCAGACCCAAATGCAGTGTTTCTATTGGGAGGTTTACTGTGAATATGTAAGCAACTCTGGGGGTGTGGAAAACAAGCTTTATTTTTAAATAAAATAAATCTGTATGTGTATAGAATGACTCAATGTAATGCGTGTTTCTGAGACAAGCAGTATGTGTTAGATTAGAAAAAGATAAACACATGAAAACTTAGATATATCTTTAACATGCACATAAAACACGCCAATCACAGTAAGCTGCCATAGTTTGTCACAGCCCACCCAAACTCATCATGATGCCTTAAAGGATCGCCCATTTTTTTTATGGTTGTATTTGGCTTTAAGTGAAACTCTCGTATGTGATTTTAAAGTTGGAATTCCCATGTTTTTCAAAACCTGCCCACTATGGGGAATTAAAGTAAATTTGTCACACTTTAGCCTTCTGAAATGCTTGATTTCTGGTATCTTAGTTAAAGGAACTCTTTAGGCATTATTTTTTTAATAAGAAAAGTTTAAGTAGATGAATTAATTTAAATTTATCTCCTCTGTGTAATTCTGATACAACAATGTATACTTCACTTGCTCCTTAGTAATGGGATTTTACCTTCTGGAGCCTCCCCCTTTCTTCCTGTTCTCGCACAAATAGCAAATGACACCTTGCACAACTATGACCTAAAGCTATGCACACATGGGAGCGACTTAACACTATGAGTGTCTTATGCTGCTAACAGGCAGATATGGAAATGTGTTGTGTGTTAGCAGCTTGAGACACTGGTAATGTGAAGCCCTCCAGGTAGGTATACTGTAGGTCAAACCCTCAGGAGGGTTAACAAAAGAAAGGGCAAAGCTCTCCAATGTAAGAGAGAGAACCGTAATAAGTGGAAGTTCTTAAAAATTAGAATCTGCTGCTGAACGGGGGTTTAAAGGGCTAAACGAGATTTAGAGCTCAAAAACAGCGCTATCATAAGGTTTAGCGCTAAGTGGAGAATTACATGCAAATATATAACTAGCAAATCACTGCTCAAAGGGGTAGCGTACAAGCGAGGTATTGCTGTATATATAAATACATATTTATAGATAGATAGAAAGATATAGTAGTATTTATTACTCTAAAAAATATTAGATTACAACAATAATATTACAGTTGTACTATATAAGATTGTATCATATCCGTTATATTATAAGGATTTCATGTACTGTAGTCTAGCACTATGGAATCCGCTAGCGCTCCACAAATAAAATATAATAATAATAATAGTTCATAAAACCTTCTCTATTAATAAACTGTTGCACATTTACTAAGAGAGTCTGTTTAATCTAACAAGACAGGACACAATATAAATACTTTGGTTTATTAGGGGCCATGTTAGGAACACCGAAATAAAATTGCGTATTCAACACCTTAACTGGGAAATTGCTAATGCAAAATCTGTGAACTGTGGAAATGTCAGCATCTTTGACATTTTGTTTAATTAAGCCAGCAGAGCGAGAACATAAACCATGTGATAACAGTTAGTAGGCTGTAATGGTTAATATTAACAAAGTGCAGTCTTGTTTTGCATTGGTGTCTGCATTTGAGTTATTGATTAAATATTAAAACAGAAGTATTCCATCAATAACAACACAATTAGTAAAAATTATTCCGTATGGCAGTAGCAATATAAATGCGTATTTATTAAATTAATAAATGGTCAAAATGGTAATATCAAATCTTTTTTTTGTTTTGTTTAGTAGTTATTTGTTGAGCCACAACTTTACAGAAACATCCAAACATTGTCCTCCATGCTAATCCCCTCTATCGCAATTACGGGAGGCTTAGTAACAAAGTAAATCCTACCTAGCTTTGCTATTCCCCCATCCCGTAACCTTTGCGATAAAACTACTACGAGTGACTGTGGCAAACCGGAGCTGCAAATTATGGCAAACTTTTCTATTGATTTTTGCACTGCTAAAAGATTATGAGTTACTCCTTTAGACCTGTACCCCAAAACCCTATGCTAATAAGATTTTACGGATCACTCGCAAACGAGGTCAGTGCCGTGACTACAAAATAATGAAGACAATTTTACGGGTACCATGGCTACTTGCAAATGGTTTTAAAACCATTGCTGATTGCCGCAGCAGCAGTTAAAGATACAGTATAGCATTAAAAAAAAAAAAAATTCAACATTTTTTGACACTTAACAGTCCAATATAAACTTATGAGTAATTACTGGTAAAAGGTATGATATTGTATTATTATGTCTGTTTCATTATACAATATTAAAAGTAACATACAACCCTTGGACACCTCTGTATACAATCCCTGGCATCTCCATAGTCATATTTCTTTTTAAGTAGGAAGGAATGTTGGACTTGAACTTTTCATTTTGTCCTATAGCATAGTACATACCACTGTAGACTTATAATACAGATACTTGGCGTACAATTTCTTGTAATGCAGGAGAGAACCTTGGAAGTTGAAACATTACAGATAAAGGTGGTCTTTCTGGAGGAGTCCAGGATTTCACAATACTAAATATAAAATGCATTTTAATAATTATTTTAATATTGTAAACATATTGGTCCCGTTGGTAGTTCTAGATCTTCATAAAAGTGTATTGTAAATAAGCACCTTCTGTTGGTATATTTGCTAAGCTATCAAGGGAATGGGATTGTGCTCTATTTCTTATGGAGAAAATGTCATTGCAGCCCTTTGCACCTTTCTGCAGTTCCTGTGATAGCTTATTAAATCTCCTTCAAAAGCAGTTTCACTTTTTCACAAAATGAGAATTTTTATTTTGGCACGGAACAGGTATATTTGGAGTATTTGATTTATGTAGTGATATTTTAATCCACAGTAGATTTCAAGGACTGCAGAAAGCTACAGAAAATCTAATCAAAACATATATATTGAAAAGCAGTCACAAAGGCCCTCATTCAATTGCAATTTGGCCAATTCAATAGGGCTCTAAATAAGCACATAACATATTTTTTTTAAAGAAGTTTTTAGTTAGTAAGCATTTATCCAAAAGCAAGGTTTTCACTAACTAAAAACTTCTTAAAAAAAATATGCTATGTGCGTATTTAGAGCCCTATTCAATTGACCAAATGGCAATTGAATGAGGCCCAAAGTATGCAAACAGATTTGGCTAGAAAAATAGTTATTCATTACAATTAAATATTTACAACATGATACTGTTCACATTATGAATTCTACAAACTTTCATGGGTGAAAGACTCAAAATTAATTTTACATGTCATTGGCTGGGTTACAGCATGTACTGTAATTGTATTGATTGTATTGAAGGAAGGCCACAGATATACTCTATGAGCATATACATATGACAGCAAATGAGATAAGATCATTGGAGCGGGGAAACTCATGTGCGGCTCATATTTACATTTGTCATAGGTTATTGTTATTATTAAAAACCTCTATTTAAAACTTAAAAACATGATTTGCAGAGCTTACATTCTAAACAAGGTGGTTATCACACAAAAGGGGTGGGGAAAATGTATATCCCAGCACTATAATAGTTGTGGATCTGCTGGACTGTTCGTCACTCTTACTATGTTGGTAACGCTTTGGCGAACCGTTGACCACGAGCCCGCAGGACTTAGGCTGCAATGAGCCAGGGGCGCCGGCCTCTCTCATCCCCCTCTGACGCCGTTAATGGCAGCAACCGGGAGGTCCGTGGAACTTAGGCCTGTCTCATCGCCCTTTGCCTCTCTATCATCTCCTCCTCTGCCTCCCCCAGCGCCTGGAACTTACCTGGAAACCCTTCTAGTTTATTGCGGCCCATAACTGTTTCCAAACCCTGCCAGTAGCTTGCAGCCCGTACTCACTGTCTTCTCTTCCTCTGCGGCTCCCGTCCTTTGTCCAGAACTACTTTCTGGAATAAGCCGTGCATCGAGCAGGCGGGATGCGCATGCGCAATGCGCAGCTTGATCCAGATAGTAGTTCCGGCAGAAGGACGGGAACCGAAGAGGAGGAGAAGACGGTGAGTGTGGCGCTGCTGACAGGGTTGCATCCAGGTAAGAGACACAGGGGAAGGAGAACAGGGGGAAAGGAGACACAAGGGAGGGAGAGGAGGGGGAACGGAGACAACAGAGGGAGAGGAGGAAAGGTGACACGGGAGGGAAAAGGAGGTGGGGAAAGGAGGTACAAGAGAGGGAGCGTGTTGGAAAAAAACAAAAAAGGAAGGGAGAGGGGGTGGAAAAGGAGACCCAATGGAGGGAGAGGAGGGGGAAAAGGAAACACAAGGGAGGAGGAGGAGGAAGAAAAGGAGACACAAGGTGGCAAACAGCCCAGCCTTAAAATGTTATTCCTGTCATTTTCTATAAAAGAAGAATTCCTGGAAGTAATGTGTCACCAACAAGTTTTGAAGAGATTAAAACTTTCTACAGTTGGATGCTTAAAGGGGTAAACATTTGCACTGTCTGAGTCTGTAAACAAGGAACGTATCAGAATGTGCTTGGTATTCTAAAATATGCAGAAATATGGGAGTGCTAGAGACAGTGAGAAACATTTTGCTGTCTGGAAAGGGAAAAGTTTGTTTTAATCTTTTTTTTTTTTTATATAAAACTAAGAATCATCTCTTTGTTTTGCTTTGGGAATCACCTATAAGGAATGCCAGTGCCCATCTGACCATAATGTCTTATTCCTCTAGAAATCCATCTATTCTACAGCCTTATAATTATAACTGTGTTTGACGTTCTGTTTTATCCCTGTTTATTTTAATAATTGTATGTCCATTTATTATTCTTTCATAAAGAAACTCAGTAATTACAGTCATTGTAGGTGCTCACTGCATTGAATAAGCAGCAGCACCTCATTAATGAGTCCAAGACAGATAATGAATATTGAATATAAATACACATATAAGTATATATTTGAAGAGTTGAATGGCAAGCTATGCCTATGTATGGTGCAATAAGACAAATCTTCTATCTATCTTGATACTCACCACCACTCTGATCTGAATATAGTCTAGTGTGGGTATTTGTCCTTTATTTTAAGCCGAACAATTTCAGGTCAGAGATGTTAATAAGCTAAATATATTTAAAATTATTATATTTTAGTACATGGAAATTTCACATGGGGACAGATGAGTTGTTTTTAAATGCTAATAAACATGGCTGTTGTTGTAAGTAAGTTTGTACTGATAACCGCTGTGACAAAGAAACATTTTGCCAAAGGCTGCAATGTCTTTTTCCTATAGGAAAATATTCAATATAGTTACAAATCAATGTCAGAACAAACTATTTTAAGAGTTCCTTTTAAGGAATTTTGGAAGCTGACTACTCCGTGACCCTATGGATTGCAGCACACCAGGCACATCTTGTGCCTGGTTTTCTTGGAGTGGGTTACCAGTTCCTTCTCAGTACACCGCAATTTGTCTGACCCCTCTGCTATGATCTGCCCATCTTGGGTGACCACACATAATAAAGCTCACAGTTTTATTAAAGTACACAAGCCCCTTCACCACGACAAGGTAGCGAATCAGAAGGGTTTTATATATATATATATATATATATATATATATATATATATATATATATATATATATATATATATATTAACTAATCATGTTATTTATTACAGTAAACTAATATACCTTTTTTTCTTAGTTGTACAATATTCAATTTAATAGCACAAAATGCTAATTACTGACACCTTATTCTAGGGACCTAACTGGATGATAACAAATAATTGTTTTACAACTTAAACCAATTGGCTCTTTGACACAATTCTGAAAATTGTTGAGCCAAACAATAGCATACTGAGCTAAATATAATTGTATAACTCAATAATTATTTTGGTTATAAAATTATGTCTTGTAAAATGAATAGCCAGATTTCAATGCTCTTTAAAAAGAATTAGACTATTTTTTCACTCACACTTTTCCCCCTTACCTATTTGATATGAATAGGGAATTAAATGGTAAACTCATTTAAATTAATATTTAAAGTTTCCCGTTTGGTCGTTTATTGTTTTTTTCAAAATAAAAGTAATTTTTGCATACAGCATTATAATTACAATCTACTTTTTGCCAGGATGTACGTTTTGTAGGACCTATAAACATCAAAATATAAATTGCGTGCTTTCATTAATGATTGTTTTTATTCCATACTAAGCACTGAGGAACGTAAAAGATGAAACGGCTCCTTTTTTCAAGTAGTCATCAAACATTTATGGAGAATGAGCAGCTGAATCGTATATTAAGAATTGTAGGTTTTGTTAGAGAGACTTCCTGGCATCAGTATATATGTCAATATGTTACAAGGTACACCAGCAGGAGCGCATAAAATTGCTAATATCTGTGCTGATTTATTATCATTTCAGGTTGCAGCTTTGAAATATCTACCTTCAGTCCTTCATGATGTGGAGACAGTGTTTGATGCCAGACTACTTAGGTAACTAATAAATAAATCTCATTTATTGTTAATGTCATGGGACTCACTTGTAAGATACACTTGATAAAAGAGTGCACATTTCCTCATCTTCTGTGCTTTTGATTTAAACTGTTAATAAGTTTTAACAAAGGTTAATTACTTGCACTTTATTGATGATATTTAATATGTATTTCTGGATTTTGGATTTCTAAATTAACAAAGTTAAAGCCCCTTTGAATTACTAATGAGGTATTAAAGTTGCAGTTTGACCTGCCCAAAGTTTTTATGAAATGTAGGTTGTTAATGTAACCTTCAGCTTATTGCAGCCAGCGGCGCCATCACATATGCGAGATGAGCGCCGTAATACGTAACTCAAAAAATAGCTGTGCAGCACAGGGGGAGAGCCAGGAAGCCTGGGACTGAGGTTGCAAGCGATTTTAAGCCTTATTTCGTCACTCAAAAATAGGCTAAGCGACACAAAAAATGGAGGACGAAAAACGTAAAAAATCTGAAACAATATGAAAATGAGGTTCTGAAATGCCAAGCACGCAGAACTTAGAAAATACACAACGGCGCAAACAATTACACTAACCACACCAGGAACGTAGAACTTTGAAAATACAACCGACGAGGAACAAAAGCCTCACATTGTATGACAACCAGCATTGCCAGCCTTACAATTTCATTGCAGGCACTAACACTTAACCCAAGGCAGTATGGTCCTAAACTACACAGGCCTATAAAGTACACAGGGTGAGAGGCTCGCAATGAGCACCGAAGGTGCTCAGAGGGCCCATAGCCTCGCATTGTGTGGCAAACAGCATTGCCTGGCTCACAATTTTATTGCCGTAATTTTTTGACGGGCAATTCGCTAGTTGTTTATAAAAGTGAAAAATGTAAAGGTTGTGTTTATTTTTTTTTCTTTTACTTTCTAACAGCATTTTGTTATTCAAAAGACTATATAGAAAAGAATGGACCATACCCCTGGTTTTGTGGATGATTGGTACATATCAAGTGGTGATACTGCTATTAACCCCATGTAGTATTACATTTATGCATATTGTTTATCCTTATAGCTAATAGAGGGTATGAATAACATTATGGAATGCATTTTGAATCTCCTCTTTAGTATCTATCCTGTATCCAAATTTTAATGAGATGAGCAGCCAATAGTTCAAACACGTGCACGTACCGCACTCCGATTAAATAATAACGCACAAGACTTGATACATAGGCACTAGGCTGTATGATGTAAAAATATTGTCCCATTTGGGTCGGCCTCTTTTCAACATACTTTGCAAATTATGAAGTTACATACAGTTTACCAAAAAAAGACACTGCAGACTAATAGAAATATTCAAAACACAGTTCCGTGCATGGCCGCATATTCAAAGTCAATCCAGTCCACTAAGCCTACGTTCATTAACTACCCTCCTCTATTCAATACAATACAAAGTATTACTAACCAGTATATGCAAATTATCTGAACGTCTTCCTTCTTTTTTGTCTCCTTGTCTGATCTGTATGACAGAAAGGTTTCACTGGGGGCAAACACTTAAAATATCATATCTAAATAAAATATATTAAAATTAGTTTTACATGCTTTCAGACATCCATCACATGCCTTGCCAATTTAGATTTATTTTTAAACACAGCATGTCGGGAACGCTAGGTCAAAATTGATATAAGAGTTGCCTAAATAAAATTCATAACCTACCTGTAAAATCTTGTTTAAATCAACAAAATAAAGAGTTCTGTGTAAAACTGCACTGCAAAAAAATTACTGTATTGGTCCGAATATAAGCCGCACCTTTTTTCCGATTTTTGTTTTTGCGAGTTACGGGTACTGCTTATATAAGCGTCCGTAAAAAAAAATGACTGCCGATTTGCGAGCTTGCAAGTTACATGTGCGGCTTATATTCTCGAACGTAAAATTACTGCCGATTTGCACGATTGTTAGTTATGGGTGCAGATTTGCGTACTTGAGACTGCGGTATTGTAGCAATTTAATAGCGATTTACGATTTTAGTGATTCTAACATCCTGTAAAGCCTGTAACCTTCAGAAGAAGTTACTGTACTAATTAGAAAGCCTGTTTCTTGGAATGGCTGATCACTTGGGGAGAGTCTTTTTCTCTCCAATTTTAAGGGTGCGGCTTATATTTGAGTACTATCTTTTTTCTATTTTTTCCCCTTGAATTTTACAGGTGCGGCTTATATACGGGTGCAACTTATATTCTGACCAATACAGTAGTAAAAGATCTTTTCCAGTTACCTGATACTCAAAAATACTTGTTTTTTTCTCCTCATTGGTAGCTCCAGTTAAGAATAACACATCACCAGTAGAAGCATGTAATGCAAAAGGTGTTGATGATTTTTTCTTTTGAGTTCCATCTTTTCATTTCACCTCGGCCTCTTTTTATTATGTTTTATTTTTATGTTTCAATAATGTTTCTTGAACTGTTTCAATTTCAGACACCACCAACATTTCTGTAGAGAAACATGGGGATAGTTGATCCATCCTGCCAACATGCATCAGTTCAGGGACAACTGAGAGCTCCTTTATTATCCTTTTTTTATGATGAGTTGAGTCCCATAGCTCGTAGGCTTCATATGAAGCAAAGTGATGCATCATACTCCCTTTCAATGTGTTTTCAGATTTCTTTGGTGTTACAATTAAATCTTACTCAAAGATTACATTTCTCAATACACATTTAACAAACTTTTTTTTTTACAGTAAGTACTAGCATAAGGCTAGACATATTAATCATCTTATGTATGACATTTAGTTTTAATTTTACATCAATTATTCTTGTCACATAATGATAAAGATAATTAAATTCTTTTTTTTTTCTTCCTTTTTATAGTCAACTTCTGTATGAATTCTATACTTGCATTCCTCCTGTGAAGCTGCAACAACAAAAAGTGCAATCTATGAATGAAATTGTACGAAGCAACCTGTTTAAGAAACAAGGTAAGTCTTGCATTGTATAATATTGCCAATATGTTCACTGTCAACTTGCATTGTATCATACATAATCTTCAACTGACTTTTTGTAGAGTGCATACGTAGACGCACAGTATGCTAAAGAAATAGCCAAGCTCCATCACTAACTGTGCCACTATATACATAGGGCCTCATTCTGTTACCGGCCGTAAATCGGCCATAAGGCTGCGATTCCTTGCGGGGGTTCAGTTAACTCGCGATTCTATTATACGGCCCCGCAAGGATCTCCTCTTACGGCCGGCCGCATATCTTGAAACCGGCCGTAAGCTCTGAAATCTAAAAACTCAAAAATAAATTCAAGCCTGCACTGTACAGCTCTGTAAATGCTAGGGATCATATTGGGGGACATGAGGATTAAAAGGAACCCACTCTCAAGCTTGCACTTCAGCCCAAACCCGAGTTCAAATTAACTGTTTATTTTCCGGCTGCGGCGTGGGCGGGTCTGAAGTGCTCCAAGCACTCTGGACTTTTTACATGGATATTTTACGGATATTAAAAATAAAATGTTTTACGGATTTGAGTATAGGATAATTATGTGCTATTTTTTCTAACACCTAAAATCCCTTTATAGTCTTCTCAAAGTGCAGGATGGCTTTATTTGAGCTATTTTATGTGCTTAATTGATGCTAGCGGGACCTCTTTCCTGCAAGTAAGCTGCGGCTCGCTTTTAGCCTTGCAGAGAGGGTTCCCGGAGCAATTGAATTGCAAATAGGAATTTCTTACGGCCGAAACTCTTGCGGCCGTTTTAGATCAAAGGCTTTCCTCTGGCGCGAGCGGCCGCAAAAGATAGCAAGGCACCGGCCGCAAGCCTGCCGGAGCCTCCGGCCGTAAGGGAATAGAATAGCCGAATAGCTTGCGGCCGGTCCTTGCGGCCCCGCAACGGCTGCGGCCGCTAATAGAATGAGGCCCATAATAAGCACCACCATATTTTTTAAATGCCTTAATATAAAACATAGCCAATTTTAATGCTAGTGAAAACTCATTAGTGACAGGTAACTGGGTGGTCTTTTATCAGTTTCTCAAGCAGATATTTGAGGTTTTATTTTTCTAAGAAAATAAAGTATTCATTTGTTAATCTTTCTTAACCTTTGAATTTTGATTCTACAAAAAGAAAAATCATTAAAAATGTACTAATAAGAAGTCTGGTAAGGTAATAGCTTCAAGACTTTTCCACTCTCTTCCGTCCATGCTTGTGAGGTACAAGCCAATCTGTTTATTTCACAACTGAATCCTTGTATAGTGCCCCTGTTGGCTAGCACAGAATGTTAGTAGGTGGAGAATGAAGACAACAACTTGCTAGGTTGTCAACATCTTCTAGGTAAGTTGTTTAAAGATTACCCATTTATAATTAAAGTTAAAAGAAAGTTTCAAGTAGTAATGCAATATATTAGTTACTAATAAATATAAAAACTTATCCTTTGCATGTCCTGCTTGGGTATGTGACAAGTACCATTGGATAATCCTTTATTTGTGCATCAAATTGTTGGATAAAATGCTTCAAGTTTGTTGTTCAGACAAAATATTCTCATGTTTCTCTGTTGGGTTAATATAGTTTGGCATGTTACGAAAAGCATTGCATCCTACTGTATTTTTTTCTGTCATTTCGTCTGAGATTTCTTAGCAGAAGGAGTTTTTGTTCCGTCCCACTGCACAGAATTCTTGGTATCTGCTTTTTTTTGTCACATCATATAGCACATCAATGTTGGCTTATGTGAAATTGGTGCTCCAGATGGGAGGTGGTGGGTAATGGAGATTCGAGACTCACATAAATGTGTTATACACATTTGAAACTCTTTTGAAGTTGTAGTTAACAATTTGTTTCCTGCTGGGAAGACATATTCACTAGAGCATTTAAATGTGAAATATCCATTCACAAATGAAATTCAATTAGCTAAAAAAGGTAGCCCTATTTTGCTTCCCCAACACTTTCTGCTACTTGTGGGTATTTTAATTTGAGTATCGAAATAAACTCAATTTAGTTTACAATATAAAATTCTAAATGCTTTTTAATCAATTTCAGACTCAAGTAATCTCTCTATAATCCACAGTTTTATCTTTTCATTATAAGTATAGACTTGCAGAGAAAATACTATATATGTATATTAAACTATGTAATCTGCAGTGATGTGCTCAAATATTGCCAATTTAGAAATTACTTATGTTATTTACTTTAAAAAAAAAAAAAACATGTACTAAAATGTGTGAAGCTTGGAAAACCTCTTTAGTTTCATATTATCCGGTGGAAACGATTTAAAAGTGTGTGTCTACTGACTGTTTGTGTGGGGGGCGCTGACTGCCGTTTGTTTTATTTTCAAAGTCCCGCGTGCCTGGCGTTGCTCAGCCTTGTTTTCATCCAGTTTCAGACATTTTTACTTTTTTCGTCCGCCATTTTTTCTCTTGCTTAGTCGATTTTCGAGTGACGAAACACATCAAATAAGGCTCAAAATCGCTTGCAACCTCACTGCCAGGCTTCCTTGCTCTCTCCCTGGTGCTGTGTGTGAGTGTGTTTTATTTTTTTTAAAATAATTTTTCTTGTTTTTCATATTTTTTGATTTCCACGGTTCGGCCATTTAGTTCGACTTTGCGAGGCTCGCATTTCAGCCTAAGTCCTGCGTGCTTCAATGTCTCTATTGCTCGCCTCTCTTCGTGAGGCTGCAGGAGTGCCTTCGGGTCTTATTTCAGCCTAAGTACCACATTCTTCAATGCCTTCAGCGCTCATTTTAGCCTAAGTCCAGCGTGCATCAATGCCTCAACTGCTCGCCTTGTTTCGCGAGGCGAGCATGACAGTGAGCACCTTCGGCACTCGTATAGGCAGTATGCTAAGTATCAGGAAAATAAACGGTTTATAATAAAAAAAAACAATATTTAGCTTTATTTGAATTTTTTTGCCTCCCACCCATGTCACACAAAGATGACAGCTATGCAAATATGATGAGCGGAAACTTGCTGGTACATTATGTAGTAGCAGGTAGGAAGTAGGAGCGTTCACTGGAGCAGCTTCTGGCACTCGCCCTTCCCCACGTGACCTAACAAATGCTCTTCTAGAAGCTCTGTAAATGTCCCGTAGCAAATTGAAAATCTGTTACATTTACGGGCTACATTACGGGTTAAAGTAATTGTGATTTGGGCAATGGAATAGGGCTCATGGTTTCTTAAATTTTTATCACATTTCTGGGCAAAATAATTGACAATATTGATCAATATAGAACTAAATAGGAACAAGACTTACAGAGAGAAATTATTTTGGAATATTAAAAAAGAGGCCTTGTATATGCACAAATGTTTTAAGAAAATGCATATAAAGTTACGTTGAAATGGTATCAAATACCATTTGCTTTACACAAAATTTAAGATAGTCACAAAATAAAGTGAATTACATCTGTGGTATTGAATACATGTGCTGCAGGAGAAATAAATTTCAATATTCATTTCTACTCAAAGAGAAAATTTACTTTTGTTATTAAATACTTATAATATAGCAAAATAATAAACTAGTAGTCTGATGTAAAATTATCCATTTAAATATAGCTTATTATCTCGAAAAATGTTAGAACATCCACTACAATAATTTTGAGCTTGCGAGTAACGCCTGCGAGGTGCCTTCTGCACAGCCATTTCTCACAAGCTACTACCCCATAATATCGGAAAATCATAATCGGTTATGCACAGTTGCGTCCTCTTCACGCTGCATCGACTGCGCATGCAAAACAGTCGCTCATGCGCAGTTGCGTCCAATATATAATAACGTTGTAGGCAAATATGTATTGCGTGATCAGTGCACATTTGCGTCCAATACATATTCGCACCATAGGCAAATGAGTGATCAGTGCTGCAAATGGAGTCACATGGAATAAATATAAAACAGTTTAAGTATAGGTAAGGTTTATATTTTTATTTTTTAAAGGTATATCTAAGTTTCCTTGTTTTCAACTCTTTTTTAAATCTAACAGATGCTGCTTATATCAGAAACACATTACATTGAGTCATTCTATACACATACAATTTTAACAATAACATTTGTTTTCCACACCCTCAGAGGTGCTTACATAGCCACAGTGTACCTACAAATAGAAACACTGCATTTGGGTACTGTTGTAAACCCTTTATCACAAGCCAACAGCAGCACAGGCACAGATAAAAACAGCAATGTCTGGGCTGCTCCTGCTTCCTTGTGCAGGGGACAACACATCTCATGATTCCTTGCTACACAGATTGCCATCACAAATTGAAACCTGTAATTGGCCAAAAGAAATTATGAATTTTATGCTAATTTTAGCAGGAATTTCTAGGGGTGTTAACTCTAAAAATGACCTGCTTGCAAACGCAAAAGATTTAGCAAACTTTAGGGTAAGTTTAATAATGTTTATTTTGGGGGGGTTTCATGCAAAAAAATAAACTACAGATTTTCCTCAGAAGCATTCATAATGCAAGAATAAAGATGCCTATAATATTATGCTTTGTTCTCATTCTTTAGCAGAGTGCCTTTAAAAAACAAAATAAAAAAATACACTGGTCATTTAAATAAAACTTTTTTGCAAGTTTTTTTTTGCTTTTTAGCTGTAAACATTTTACATCGTTGTAATACTTATAAAAAATATCTGTGCTGATATTTTAAAGACCAATGATAAGCATCTTGTTAAAAAAAACACTTTAACAATAATAAGTGCTGTTCATTTCACTTGATAAACATACAAATGAAAATACTATTTAATTGAAAGTCTAATTTTCCAAAATACATGTATTTTATATATTTATTATGCTGTTGTTTGTTCAAGATAATAATTTTTATGTAATTTGTTTGAACATGCCAAATGCTACAACATAATAGATAAAAATGACTAGTTACAGCTTTGTCTACCATTCCTCATGTGACATATAATGGTATCTAAATGTCAGCCGTCCATATCACACAGGTTTTGATATTGTAAAGCATTTATTTCTTTGAAAGGCTTTGTATTTGGAAGTGCCTGGAGCTCTGATGTTGTCGCATCATGTTTTGAATGCATTCTCAGTGATGTTGATGGATCTCCTATGTCTCTTTCATGCTCCGTTCTTCTACATTCCCTTTTTCTGATAAAACTGGTATTATCATAAGAAATGAATTCCTCTTGAGATTTGTCAAGTTTAATTTATTTCCCATTTGAACATGCAAAGTACAATTCAACACTTATTCTTAATAGTATTTAGAAAATCAGTGCTTGATTTTATAATACACAGAAATAGATTGTCCTCCTCTAAGGTACAGACCACTCAATTTATCACCATAGGAGGTATCTTTTTCTGATAACCCCCTTTAAATCTGAGATAAAAGTTGCCCATTGATTTTTTCATATAAAGGTTTTTTCTCTATAGAATCATTTTAACTTTTTTCTTTTTTAAATATCCACAAATCAGATGCAGTGGATATATTTAATCTCGCCAGCCCCACAGCCAAAGGTCTATCCAATTAAAGTTACTCCTAGAGATATCAGAAGGGATCTGCCTATTTAATCCTTCATATCTGTAACCTGCAGTAAAAGGACACATCTGCTATTAAATTGGCACAGCCTAGCATTTGATATATCAGTCAGTGATGGAAGTACAGCATCACTTAAAAGGTTGTATGTGTAAGTGGAAAAGGGCCTCACACAAAGTTTAACTCTTAGCAGAAGATTGGTTTCCTTCACAATATTGTTTTGTTTCTTAGGTAAATAGTCCCTGACCTTTACACCACAGTTTCTTGGTTCCATCATATTCAGATTGGAGGCATACTACTTTATTAATATGACAGACGGGCAGTTAATACTACTTAAAAATAATTTACATCAACAACATGGCTGTTTGACTTCAACATATTAAGTCATCAACATATTAGGCATGGTGTGCAGCCATAGTGGAATAAAACAAAAAAAAAAACCTTAGACAAGACAGACAGTGCATAAGCTAAATTTGTGATGTCTTTGTTTTGAACACTTTTAAAGCAGGCTAAATATTATATGTTAAGATAAGACTGATGACTCAGTTCTTCCATGGTGTGCACAAAAGCAATTGCTTAAACACTTTGGCGCCACTAGGCGATGGATCTGATTGAAATAGATACAACATTCACATCTACTATATTACCATGTTCAGTGCATGGTTTTCAATAAAAAAAAATGATTATGCAGTTTGTGGTACTTATATTCTTTATATAACAGAAACATATTTGCTGCTATTTAATCTAATTTTCTTGAAAATTACAGATGCCTTGTGTAAGATTAAATATTTTCCTTCACTATTAGCTCTATACTTTTAGTGTTTCTGAATCTTATTTGGAGTTTCTCATTAGCCTTTAGTTGTAAAATGGCAAGGTCTTTTAAATCAACATCATCTTAAGAATATTATTGTTTAGCTAAAGATTGTATTTATCATCTTTCAATATAGAACCTTATTTGGGTATCTATGCATTAGATAACTGAATTGCATTAATAATTAAATTACTTACCACATAGGCAGGACTTTCCAACTTTCCTCTTCCCCACTTCTCCTGCTCTTAGCTACTCCAGACTTTTATTTCACTGTATTTAATAGAAAATCTGTGATCCTCCCTGAAGATTGACAGACTGACCCCAGAGTAGCTGCTTTTGTGGAGCTGTGATTCTTTTGTCAGTACTTCATGTCCAAATGGGTTAAACATTATACTTTATTATTCTTAATCAAATCGTGAAAAATTCTCCTCTATTTACTTGAATGGAGAAAAGAAAAGAGGTAAATTAATAGATTAAGATATTGTAACAAAAACGAGGATAATGTTTAAAGGACCACTGCAATGCATTTACAAGTAAAGCTCATGTGTTTGTAAGGTACCCACTATTAAAAGCAGTATGCTTCTTATGATCTACCTTCCATCAGTGGTTGTGCTCAACTCTGCCTTGGGCCTAGACAAAATAAAAATAACTTACCAGTTTAGTTTCTGGTTCAGAGTGAGCATGCTCAGTACAGGGGGTGACTATGATAATGTAGTGTACATTGGTCCTGCCCAGTGATGTCAGTGAGCTTGACCAATGGGGTAGCTGCAGGGAGATTTTACCTTCAATACCTCTGTGTGATCAGCTGCGGTGGAGCTGATGACATCATGTGGTGGGAGCAATGACATCATAGTTTCCAATGACATCATAGTTTCCAAGCTCCATGATGATTCAGCCCTCAGGCAGAGCTTACCTCGTTCCATGATTAGGCACATGAAGGTGGAGAAAACAGAAATGTTAAGTTTAGTTTATTTTAAATACTCAAAAAAAATGATCTTAGTTTATTTTTTGGGGCCTAGGTGTTATTACTTAAATGCGTACCAAAATATTGTCCTGTGGATCCTATTTAGGAATCCTTGAACAACCAACCAAGGTTGTACAGAAACACCTTTTATGCAGCCTTTATTTTAATTATTATTGCCACATACTAATTTTAAAAAATTCAATCTTTATTTGTACATTTAAAATGTTGTTAAAAATGCAACGATTAAAAAAATCATGTTAAACCCAAGGTGTTTAATCCTTTGGGTTTTTTGACGTCCAGCAAATTATTAGAGGTTTATTTAAGTTTTATTTTTGTTCTTATTATATTCTTTGCTTTGATCACAGCTTTTTTATTTAATTACTTTATTATGCTCAAGTCAATAAAAGATTTGGTTTTTCAATTCAATTGTATTTGTGTATTTTTGGGTATGTTTCCTTAGTCAAATCCTTATCAGATACCCTGGATTTTAATTTACATAAGATTAAATTTTTTTACATAAGATTAAGATAAGGTTTTATAATCCTTTTGTCTGTTGTATAGTTTTGTTTATTCATACAGCACTTCACTGGAGTATATGTTTTAAGTGCCTTTGCATTTCTTTTGTGTTAATCTTTTGTCCTGTTTATTTATGTTAATTCGGAATTCTATTTCTTAAAGTGCATTATAATTCAAGTTGTGTTATTCAAAAATTCTTATCTTAAAGTGCTTGTGCTATTTGACTTAGTGCTTATTTCTTCTTATATTACCCTTTTACCTCGTGACTGTTAGTCTGTCACAGTCACTACTTTACCTTATTCATTTATAGTGCTAATACTGTGCTATTTTTAAACAATGTATACACTCCTGATTATACTGTTTCTTAAACTATATATTTCCTAAATGCTTCTGTCTATTGTTTTTTAGAAGGAGGTTGTGTCCTCCTTTTTCTTCAGTTTTTTTTGCTTTAATTATGCTTTTACTCCTTTTTCCTTTTTCTTGCTTTTCTATTTCCTTATTCTTGTATATTACTCTATTGTTACTATATTGAGACTTTATGGTGAAGGAATTGGCTTTCTATCTTTCTTTTTAGTTAGTAGTGGACCTGGAGCTTTTGAGCTGTATCTATCATGCTCCACGCTATATTGGCGTGGTCTGCGCTGTGATCGCGCTTACTGATGACGTCACAATCTCCCGACGCGCGTTTCGTGAGGCTCTATCAGTCTCTCACTCATCAGGGGCACAGTGCTGCCTTCTCTGTGGAGCTATTTATAGTTTCTATGGCAATTAGTTAACTCTTTGTGTTCCATAGTTTCTATGGCAGTTAGTTAACTCTTTGTGTTCCTTTATGTTTTTGTGCATGCTTTATTTTCATATGTTGCTTTTGACTTTCTTTTTTACTATATTATCTTTATATTATTTAAATAAGTATAATGATTTTGAATAAGGAAATTCCTTTCAAAGTAATACTTTTAACTTGCTAGCATTAGTATGCCTTTGTATTATTTTATTAAAACTTTGTTTGCTAAACATATTATTTGATTTTAAATTATAATTATTTTGCATACCATGTTAATTTATTTTTTATCTAATCCGGATACTTATTTTTATTTTTTATTTTGCTATATTCTTTATTGTTTATTTATATTTCATTATTTGTTTGTTTATGTTAATTATTTATTTATTTATTTATATGCATTTATTTTATTTATGTTTTATATTTATTATTATTATAATAATGACTTTTATAGATAAAGATGGTTTTCTAATTACTTCTTTTAATTTTTCTTATCTTTTATCAAAAGTTGTTTTTTTTAACACCTACTGTGTCAAGAGGCAAAATGGATATTTCAATTGGATACAAAAAAACCACAGGGTTTAAATGAAGAATTTACATATACAGCATTCATTTGAAAAAAACCTCTTATGAAAAATACCTAGATTTAATATATGAATAGGATACAAAAGTTTAACAGAAGAATGTATATATATATAGTATTCATTTGAAAAAATTACTAATAAAACAAAATACAAAATAAAAAAAAAAAAAAAAAATTTTTAGGTGTTAGAAAAAATAGCACATAATTATCCTATACTCAAATCCGTAAAATATTTTATTTTTAATATCCGTAAAATATCCATGTAAAAAGTCCAGAGTGCTTGGAGCACCTCAGACATGCCCACGCCGCAGCCGGAAAATAAACAGTTAATTTGAACTTGGGTTTGGGCTGATGTGCAAGCTTGAGAGTGGGTCCCCCAATATGATCCCTAGCATTTACAGAGCTGTACAGTGCAGGCTTGAATTTATTTTTGAGTTTTTATATTTCACAGCTTACGGCCGGTTCCAAGATATGCGGCCGGCCGTAAAAGGAGATCCTTGCGGGGCCGTATAATAGAATCGCGAGTTAACTGAACCCCCGCAAGGAATCGCAGCCTTACGGCCGATTTACGGCCGCTAATAGAATGAGTCCCCTTGGGTTTAACATGATTTTTTTAATCGTTGCATTTTTAACAACATTTTAAATGTACAAATAAAGATTGATTTTTTTTAAATTAGTATGTGGCAATAATAATTAAAATAAAGGCTGCATAAAAGGTGTTTCTGTACAACCTTGGTAGGTTGTTCAAGGATTCCTAAATAGGATCCACAGGACAATATTTTGGTACGCAGTTAGTTTATTTTAACTTGCATACTGTTTTTCATCTATGGGCTTTACTTTACTGTATTACAGTGGTCTTTTGATTATCAGGAAGTGCATTGATTAGCAGCATAATGAAAGAGATGTTTTGCTGTACCTAACCATAAAGCACTGAACATCATGCATGGAGCACAACATAAGCCAGACAACTTTCCAGGAATGTAATAATAAATTTAGTGCAACAGTTTTACCACACCCTACAGTCAAGTGCCTACTCTGCCTGATGGATAATTTGGCCCTGCTTGTGCCATTATTTAATCTAGTTTCCTCTTAAACTGTAGGCAACCCAACAATACCTTTAATTAAAAAAGTTAAAGGCTTTAGATCTCTGATTCTAGAATCCCATGCACATTTTATAAAATTTATGTTTGAATCCCTTCACCACTTCTCCCAGAAGCAAAAAAAAAACATTTGAGAAAATTACTGTAAACCTCTTAACAGACAAAGCATTTTTGAAATTGTTGAATCAATGCAAATGGATTTTGTTAATGCTCAGGCAAAAAGTCAAACCTACAATATAATTCCCTTAAATCTCAAAAATAAGTGCTCAAGCACAAAAAAGACAAAGTTACAATTTAAACCTGCATAATAGTCCCTTAGAATTCACAGTCCAATGAAAATAGCACAATTAATATGGTTAATACAATATTTCAAGCATTGCATTAATCTGAGCTTTGTTCTATGCAAAGCTTTTATGATAACAGTAAAAAGCAAAGTCACTTTTGCACGGTTGTCTTATTATTTCCATCTCTGCTAATTACCTATTACTTTCACATGTAGGTGTTTATAATGTATAATATCAGTTCTGAATTGAATAGTTGATCTTAAACATGTTATTTCAATTCCAATGTGAGTGACATATTTGCAATACAATGCTTGTATAACATTAATTAACAAAATATAGAGAAATACCTATATGTAACTGGTATCTAATAGCAGGCATATCACATATTTATTGTTAAAATAAATATATATTTAGTCTGTGTATTATTTTGCTAGGAGAAAAATAATGCTATTTGTTTTTCAAAATTACATTTTATTTAAAGAATATATTTAATGACATGAAAATGAAGAAACAAACTTCAATGTAACTTTTAAAACTTAAATTTGAACTTTAGAGATTAAAAGGCTATTGAAGACATTTTTCTTTAAAAAGAGTGCATTTATAATATTGAACTATGTATTTCTTTTTATGAAAATAAAGCTCCTGGAGCAGAATATACTGCTTTGAATGTATAACTGTCTTTGGGGGTTTGTGTCTGCCAATGAGATCTAGAGTTGTGCATATTCTGCTCACACAAAGGGATGTCCTAGGGCACTTCCTGTAAATTTCCAATAGGTTTAAATAAGTTTTACTAAATATTTTTTCACAAAAAAAAATAAACATTTATAGTATTTACAAGATGTTCTTTTAAATGCATGAGAAAAAAAAATGCATTCCATTTCCCTTTAAGACTACAAACAATATGCTTCACTTTACTCCCTATCAGATGTCAATGAGATAGGAGAGGATCTAAAGCTGTCCTGATAGGGTTCTTTGTCTAGAACGCTGCAGGTAAAGACTTCTACTGGGAGACCTTCTGGAGACATAAACTGCCACTGCAGGAAAGCCTAGACTGGCCAGAAAAAAATATATTAAAGGCATATCAAAGTTTCATGGATTAGGAAGGCATCTCATATAGGAGAATCAGTAGTGTATGAAAACAGTTTTGCATGAAAAAATCCCAAAATAAACATTAATAAACTTACCCTAGAGTTTTCATATTTTTTTTAGTTTTTTGGCAGTTGAGGAGGAATGCCCCCTGAAAGTCCAAGCTAAATTAGCATAACATTCATAATTTGTTGTAGCCAATCAGTGGCATCTCCAGGATTGTAGCAGTATGGGAATTTGGTTTCTGCAGCAAAGCATCATGGGGTTTGTAGTCTTTTTTTTCATCACACACCTCTCTCTTCCTTCCTTGAATGATGTAACTTATATGGGTCTGTTCACTGTGCTGCTACTTGCTGAAAGGTTAGTATAGGGTTACAAATGTACCTAAATGCAGTGTTTCTATTGGTAGGTAACAAGTGTCTATGTAAGCAGCTCTTAGGAAGTGGACACTAATAATTTTTTTGTATATAGAGTGTCTCAATGAAATGTATATTTCTGTTATAGGCAGTAGCTGTTATATTAGGAAATGTTAAACATAGGGAATCTTCCATATAGCTTTAAGAAAGCTCCAGAGAAGATTCTACCCTACCTGGACACCTAATAGTAAGTGCACAGAGAATACTTTTGCTTGTAGATCTCAGATCATAGTAACAGCTATGTTACTGCTCATTGGCTGACAGAGGGTAAGCCCCCCAAGAACAGTTAAACATTTGAGGCAGTTTATAGAGTTCAGAGAGTAGCATTTGAAAAAGAAAACACACTGTGAAACATTAACAAATACCCAACTTCAGATGCAACAAAGAGAAAAAATATTTCCATGTCCCTTTAAAGCTGTGCAGATTTGGGACCTGATTCTACATCTCCCTTTTCTCATGAGCTTTGTTGCAAAATTTGGCTTCAGAATAAAGTCAAGTACCATAATATTATAGATATATCTAAGTTTCCATGTTTTTGATTAATTTTATATACATAAAAAAATATTTTATTTAAAAGTAAAATTTGTTTTCCACACCCCCAGAAGTACCTACATAGGCACAGTGTACCTACCAATAGAAACACTGCATTTGGCTATGATTTTAACCCTATACTGACCATCAAGCCAACAGTGGCACAATGCAGCGATCCACGTAGCAATGTCCATTCTGCTCCTTGCTTCCTTGTGCAGGGTTAAAACAAGACTTTATATTCCATGATGCTTTGCTGCACAACTTGCCATCACAGATTGAAACACTGTTATAGCTACCTGTGATTGGCCAAATAAATTATGAATGTTATGCTAAGTTAAGCATGGATTTCTCTCAAAATCAACTTCTAGCCAACTCACGGGATTTAGCAAACTTTAGGGTAAGTTTAATAATGCTTATTTTGGTATTTTATCATGTAAAAATATTTGATTCTGTGAAAATATTTGTTTTACAATCCATGAAACTTAAATATGCCTTTAAGGTTTGAATGCCCCTTTACATGAAGTTGACACCCAAACCATACTATTTACTGCCATTTGTTAACATAGCTTGTAGTGATATCAAACAGGTTATAAAACAGACAGGACATGCTGCCATGGTAATACCTAAAATGTACTGAACAGTTTGTTAAATGTTTACGCAATTATAATATCTTAGGGGGGGAAACGTCAGGCCTTATTATTTATTTTCCCTACATATACTTCAGTACTCATTTAAATATTTGTGTAGGATGCAGCACAACCTTGATTGTGTGCTAATATTTGTCGACTTTATGCACAGACAATGAATTAATAAGTTTAAAAGCATATGGCCAGACACTTGCAAATGGAGCCATCATCGCTGACACTAATGCTTGGCGTCTTTTTCTACACATATAAAGAGAATGTAAATTGTGTTATCTTGGCATTATTTAAATCAGGCAGTATCCCCAACATTTTAATTTGTTTTAATTTGTTGAACTCAGCAGTGTTCCCCAACTGCTGTTATCGTCCTGGCTCCTGAGATATTCGCAGATAATATAAAAATGGTAACCATGGCAATCAATTCTCTTATTCACTGGCAGTTTCACTGTCGGCTTCTAATTTAACTTTGTAAAGCCTTACTAATTTCTCCCAGGGACAAAAACACACTCTGGGTGGTTGTAACAAAAACAAAATAAACAAAAAATATATAAAGCCCCTGCGTATGGGGGGGATTGCATGTTTAATGAATTAATCACCGTTTTTTACCTCAGCATTGCTGCGGCCTATACTAGGCCTCAACTGTGGCTCAAATAAATGACTATTTACAAGAGTCATTACCAAATATTGTAATATCTTAGCTTTTACAAATCTATATTTTTTATTCTTTTGAGTGTATTTTTGGCTTAGAAGTCATTACATAAGAAAGAAAAATAGATTAGCGCTCTCAGTGCCTGTCAGACGAAGAAATAATGACTTTAATCTTAATTGAAACAATTGAAGAAATATAATTCTCCTTTGGATTAAATCTGATAACCCCTTTGCACTCATTTCAGAGAGGAAGTGACTGAATTCTTCTTTTTTTTTTGTATTTTCCATTACTTAGTAGATCAATCACATCTACCGCAATTCTTGTTGAGAAATGCTGGATGCTACTTCCAAGGAACAAAATGATTATTTGTGGTGATTAATACAAATCGATGTTCAGACAGTCTTTTGTTTGGAAAACAAAATACTTAGCAGATAAGTACATAAGATATTAGCAACTTGTAGTGTTTTTATCGCAGTGATAAAAGGGAATATTTCAGTGACATGAAAATGTAAATATTCATTATTTTCTTGTTTTCTCTGCAGTGCTGAACGTTGTCAGCTCATTGTGTCACTTCAATTGAAATACAATTTACCACAGAAATAAAATGGATGGTTGTTTTAGATCTTTTAAACCATCTGAAGCAGCAAAACTTCAAACAGTTTGAATTCTCTGTCTGTTTATTTTCATTTTCTGTATGGAATAAAAATTGAGTTCACAGTATATATCCTCGTCAATATAGTTTTCATATAAAATGTACACTTCACCTATTTCTAAGAAGCATTCAAACTAATGGATCCTCACCTTCTGGAATCCTGTCCTTTCTTTCAGTCCTAAATCATGAGAGCTGCCATGTTTCACAGCTGTAAGCAAAGGAGAGGAAAAGACATGCATTAGTGAGCACTTGATTTTATATCTATCCACTGGGCAAGAAATACAACTTAACTTCTAACAATCAACTAAAATATTGATTTAAAATGTTAAATCCATATGATCTTTGCTGAGTAGTAACTCAGTAATAGAGAAAATATCCCAAATTACTGAGGGCCTCATTCTATTAGCGGCCGTAAATCGTCCGCAAAGCTGCGATTCCTTGCAGGGCTCCCGTTACCTTGCAATTCAATTATACGGCGCCGCAAGGATATCCCCTTACAGCCGGCCGTATATCTTGCAACCGGCCGTAAGCTCAGAAATCTTAAAATGCAAAAATAAATTCAAGACGGCACTGTAAAGCTCTGTAAATGCTAGGGATCATAATGGGGGACATGAGGATTAATAGCAACCCCCTCTCAAGCTTGCACATCAGCCCAAATCCGAGATTACATTAACTGTTTATTTTCCGGCCGCAGCGTGGCCAGGTCTGAGGTGCTCCAAGCCCTCTGGACTTTTTACATGGATATGTGACATAAATTAAAAAAAAAAAAAATTACGGATTTGAGTATAGGGGAATGTTGTGCTATTAATGCTAACACCTACAATCACTTTATATTCTCCTCAGAGTGCAGGATGGCTTTATTATGTCTTTAAAATGTGCTTAATTGTGTGTCTGCAGGACCTTTTTGCTGCAAGTAAGCTGCGGCTCGGTTTTAGCCTTGCAGAGAGGGTTCCAGGAGCAATTGAATAGCAACCGGGGCTTTCTTGCGGCCGAAACTCTTGCGGCCGTTTAAGATCAAAGGCTTTCCTCCGGCGCATGCGGCCGCAAGGGATAGCAAGGCGCCGGCCGCAAGCCTGCCGGAATCCCCGGCCGGAGGGGAATAGAATAGCAGAATAGCTTGCGGCCGGTCCTTGCAGCCCCGCGTCTTCTACGGCCGTTAATAGAATGAGGCCCTGAGAATGTATTGCAATTGCAAACTGAATAGAAAGTTTGAGTAATACATCCCATACAAGTTTGCATTATGAGTTAGGAAATAGACCTTCTAAGTAGAGCAGTCATTGTAATATAGCCAGGCCAAACTTGATAGTCCTTCTATAATTATACTACTATTGCGATGAGTGGTTCCCTGGTGGTCCAGTCATTAGGATTCGGCGCTTTCACCACTGTGACCTGGGTTTGATTCCAGTCAGAGAACCAAGAGGTCACACCACCCTGAAGCCGTGGCATGAATACCAAGTGGATCAGCATGGTGTGTTACGTCCATGAGGTCACAGAAAGTCGGACACGACTGAATGACCCAACACAGTGAGATCAGTTTTGAACTTGTGTATTAGAGCACTGAAGTTGAGTGCGGGAAGGTACAGTAGTTCTTCCAATGCCAGGTAGAACTATCATATTATTGTCTAGAGTTTTTTTTTTTTTTAGCCATGAGCTCATTCACTTTCTGGGATATAAAGGGCAAACCAATACACAAATGCAGTGCTCTAATACACAAGTTTAGTGCTCCTTTCATCAGAAGCATATAATTCTAGTATATAATTATAGAAGGGCTATCAAGTTTGGACTGGCTATATTACAATACCTTCTCCACTTAGAAGATGTATTTACTAATCTGGTGCTGTATATAACATAATATACTTACTATTCTGATTTTGTTCATTATTTAAAATTGTATGGGATGAATAACTTAAACTTCCTATTCAAGGTGAAATAGCACTAGAGTAGAGATCATATGGATTTATTATTTTAAATCAAGATTTTAGTTGATTATTAGAAGTTCAGTTTTATTTCTTGCCCAGTGAAAAGGATTTGCTCACTACTGTATGTCTTTTCATTTTTGTTGCTCAAAACTATTAAAACCATGCAAGGAGTAATCCTTCCCAGGTAGTATTTGACCAACTTTTTTTTTTTTTTATGGAACGTATAATCTTCCTATCATGCTTCAAAACTGTGACTCAGGGCCTCATTTAATTGCGGTTTGGCTATTTGAATAGGGCTCTATATAAGCACATAGCATTTTTTTTTTTTACAGAAGTTTTTAGTTAGTGAAGACCTAGCTTTTGGATAGAAGTTCACTAACTAAAAACGTATGTAAAAAGATATGCTATGTGCTTATATAGAGCCCTATTCAACTGGCCAAATCGCAATTGAATGAGGCCCTCAGATAGGGGAGGATTTTCACTACCAGTACAGTGCTTCTGCAAGCAGATACAAAGCATGTCATGGGCTGCTTGCAACAACATGAGACACTAATAGCATTATTTGAGAAAGAGGGCACACTACATGAGAGAGCACAGGAAGAAAGGGTGCTTTGGGGGCTTCTTAAAATTAAATGCACTGTACTAGATACAAATGTGATGTTTGATAACAATATCTAAGGAGCCCCTTTAACTGATAGTTAACAACAGGACAAACCAAGGAAAAAATTGAGACTGCATTGAGGCTGAAAGTGAGGCGTCTGTCATTAAAGGACCACTGTACATAGGAAGCGTTCAACAAACTAACAACATTAGCAACTGATTGCCGTGATCAATATAACACGAAAATTTAACATGAAATAAAGTATTGGAGGATGTTGTGCTATTACTTCTAAGACCTAACTTCACTTTCACTCTTAATAAAAGTACAGTATTGCTTTTTTTATTTGCTTTTAAAATGCTCCATTTTGTCATTAAGCCCTTTGGGAGACCTCCTTGGTACCAATAATTTGTGGTTAGATATTTGACATTTGTGTGCTTGTCTGTGTGGTTAGCGAGGTGACATGAACTCGCAATAAATCGCAGCTCAGAACCCGTAACACGCAAATGGAAGCCAATTGAATAGCAAAATAACTTGCGACCCACACTTGCGAGCCCGGATCTCCCGAACGGCTCAATTGAATCAGGGTCATAAATTGCCATCCTGTGATGTAATCTATCATTTACAATTACTGCTTTGCTTTGCGATAGTTTAAAATTCTGTAAAATGTTTGTTTCTTTCAAGACTTGATACTCTAAATTATTTTTTTGATGTGTCTCTTTAATACGTCACCCTAATAAATTTAGTGCAATTATAGTATTATTTAAAATATGCCAATTGCCTGCTATATCTCAATTAGGGAAATCTGTAAGTGCTATGTATCCTTAAGTGAATACTTATTAGCCATTAACCTATTCCCTGCGAAGGGATAATGCCAGCAGTTTGACCTAGCATACTTTTTAGATATGCATTTAATTATACAATTAAGATTAGTGGGTCTCCAAAAATATGATTTATTTCCTCTTTTCTATTAGATGAGTCACTACCTTTGTTTTTTCCTGGCATGACAAAGCAATCAATTTGTAGCACAATATAAGTATACAATGCTTTAGAATGGAATCAAAGCACTCCAAAAATTAATATTTGACATAAACAAACAATCTAAAAAAATATAATTTATATCACATATAATAGTTGTCAAACTACGAATCGTCATCACGCTTTGCGAAGCGAGCTCACGAGAACTGGAAATCGAGGGGCCGCAAGGTGGAGACTCCAACGTCGGCTCATTGCAGGCCGCAAATGCGGCCCCTCGCAAAGCAAGGGCCCGCACTTGCGGAGGTGGAGGCTCCCACGTCGGCTGCAATGAGGTGGAGTCTCTACGGCGCCTCACAAGCGGTTACAAACACACACACAAGCGCCACTTTAAAAAAATAGATCTAACAATCAATACATACGAACATACACAAAAAAATACAAGACGCGGGACTTACAAAAAAAACATTACAAACTCGCTAAATTACGACCTTAACGGCCGAACCGTGCGCACCTGAAAACATTAAAAACACAATAAATACACACAAAAAAGACATAAAAAGCTTACCCACAGCAAGGGGGTACCCAGGACCTCTGCAAGTGAAGTTACACCTCAATTTAAGTCAAAATTCCCGAGTTTAGAAACACAAAAATGCCCTAAGCAAGAGAAAAAATGGCTGCCAAAAAAACGAAAATGAGGCTACACGACCCTAAACCTGCAAAACAACAGCAATCACAGACGGATTTTCAAAACAGCCATACGAGGTAAAGATACAATTTTAGCAAGGACGCTAAATCATCCACACACGCGTACCACATACACATTTGCCGCCATTTTACAACACTATATTACACAATGCGGAAGTACACAGTTACACTAACGGCTTTCCCTCGTGCACGCAGCCTATTTACACTACACACTGCACACATTGCTGACACTTAAACCTCAGCTCCACAACACTGCAAACCTACATTGTATGCTGCAGGAACATCAAAACAGATTGTCAGCTCTTCAGCACAATGCTTCCTGCATATATTACTTCAAAATAGGTAAAATGTATTAATTTATTAATCATTTAATTAGCATACAAAAACACATATACACAAAAAACTAAACAAAAAAACACTATCGCAATGAACACAAAAGCCATTAATCGCGCGCCTCACAACGAGCGCCAAGGCTGCTCATAGCACACAAAGCCTTGCGATAAGCGCACAAAGCAGATCAGCGCCGACCAAACAATAACAGCAAAAGATCCTCTCAGAAAACAAAATACAACAACCAACAGCCTTGCAATGAGCGCTGAAGGATCTCAGACCACCCAAAAAATTATGTCTGTGGCAAACAGCATTACCTGCCTTACAATTTTATTGCCCCGTCATTTTTGACGGGCAAGTTGCTAGTAAATAAATACATTATATATTTTTTTTTAAAACACTAATCTGAAATGTATATGTTAAAAATAAAGGCCCAAGGATAATCGGTCTTGTGTTACAAATTATTAAACTAGTAAAATGACTGCAGTGTTTCTTTGAAGAAGAGATTTTTTTAGAGATTAGTTTTGAATAAGGTGCTAGTAGTTTTTTGTGGATATTGAGAGATTGTATGTTCCAAAGAACAGATGTTTATTTACTTCTTGCCAGCAGACGTATGTGAGCTAGGGTGATATATGTAGTTATTAAAGCAAAGATAAGGAGGAACAGAGTAAATAGACTCCAGCGAGAGAAGGAGAATATCCTAAGTTATATTTACATCACTGGAAAGCCACTAAAGGAATTTCAGCTGGACAGAGGAAGGACATTTGCAAGAGAGAATAGATTTTAGAGGATAAAGGTGTGAAGCAGGGAGAAAATGTGAATTTTTAGTAGCTGATGTAGAGAATGAGATGGGATGAATATTTGATCAAACTTGGATAAATGCTTACAAATTAACACAGATAGTCTTGACAGCAAATTGAGGAGCTAAGTATGAAACTAAAGATGTGTGCCCTTTGGGTACTGAATACATCTGTCTCAAATATACAAGTAGTCAGTTGTGATAAAGCAAGTATGAGGTCTTTTTTCTAAGATAGTGGAATTCTTCTTTCCTCCAAATCTATCATTTATTGTCATTAGCAACTGACCGTTAGGTAGACAACAATATCAACATTATACATTATACTAAACTTCTCCTGCACACACTTGTACACATCCTTTCTCTCAGTACACTGGGCTTTTATTTTAATCCCCCATGTCTCCCCATTCTACTACCAACACAATACTACAATATTACCACCTGGAGGGTATATTCTGTGTCCATTAGATAAAAATAATCTGAATATTAATGTCACTCCTCACCTTATTTCCCTTAACAGATATTTATCATTATGGTTATTTTACACACCTAAACCCTACACATACTCATGGCAACATAATTATGTCTTTCCTCATCTCTTCTCTTCCATCCCTTCTCACTTTCTTAACTTCATATCCTTAGTAGATCCATCCAATACCTTAAGTCCTTCTCTGATTTATCTCCTCCCTTACCTTCTGAGTTTTCCACACCCCTAACAATGTAAGTTTGTGAGTCGTTGTATTTTGTAAGGTACAATGGATAAAAGCACTTTGTACATTACATTGGAAAAGTTACAACTAGCAATAGTAAGCAGTATGTCATATTGAAAAAATAAGGAAACCTAAGACATAAATTTACATTGCAAAGTTGTGAGTGATTATAATTTCTGTATTATATTGCAGATTTTTTTATTTTTTTATTCTATTATTGTTGGATCTTATGTTGGATAAGTCATTGTAATTGCCATGACAAACACTAATCTCTATGGGCCTCATTCTATTATCGGCCGTAAATCGGCCGTAAGGCTGCGATTCCTTGCGGGGGTTCAGTTAACTCGCGATTCTATTATACGGCCCCGCAGGGATCTCCTCTTACGGCCGGCCGCATATCTTGGAACCGGCCGTAAGCTCTGAAATATAAAAACTGAAAAATAAATTCAAGCCTGCACTGTACAGCTCTGTAAATGCTAGGGATCATATTGGGGGACATGAGGATTAAAAGAAACCCACTCTCAAGCTTGCACATCTGCCCAAACCCGAGTTCAAATTAACTGTTTATTTTCCGGCTGCGGCGTGGGTGTGTCTGAGGTGCTCCAAGCACTCTGGACTTTTTACATGGATATTTTACGGATATTAAAAATAAAATATTTTACGGATTTGAGTACAGGATAATTATGTGCTATTTTTTCTAACACCTAAAATCCCTTTATAGTCTTCTAAAAGTGCAGGATGGCTTTATTTAAGCTATTTTATGTGCTTAATTGGTGCTAGCGAGACCTCTTTCCTGCAAGTAAGCAGCGGCTCGCTTTTAGCCTTGCAGAGAGGTTTCCCGGAGGAATTGAATTGCAAAACTCTTGCGGCCGTTTAAGATCAAAGGATTTCCTCCGGCGCGAGCGGCCGCAAGAGATAGCAAGGCACCGGCCGCAAGCCTGCCGGAGCCTCCGACCGTAAGGGAATAGAATAGCCGAATAGCTTGCGGCCGGTCCTTGCGGCCCCGCAACGGCTGCGGCCGCTAATAGAATGAGGCCCTATGTCAATAAAAATATAAAGAAAATAATCTGATCTTGAAATGGCGGCAGCATGAAGCTAGGATAATATTCCCTAGATGCAAGAAGATCTTTACCTAATTGTATTAAAGCGTTTTCAATAGAATGAAATGAGAAATATTCACAATATGTGATTTTTATTAATTGTAGGCATATACATGCAATATTTCAAGACAGATGGATGAACAGGTAGGAAATAAATTATATACAATTGGCTAATATTCCTGTATTACTGTCAAACATGCCTTTTGGAGGAGGTTAGTAGTCAATATCTTAAGCGTTGAGTACACCTGCACTCTGTGATGAAAAGGAAAACATACTAAGTTTTTAGCTTTGTAGTATAGCAAAAGATGCACAGAATTAAAGCATCACTGAGTTTGAAAACAAATTGTTAGTTTAATTAATACCACTTTATAACATTATTGCCTTATAACATATTTTCTTATACAGTGGATACTTGGTACTCATTGTTAATTGGTTCCAGAAGGCACGACGAGTGGTGAAATGAAGAGTATAAACTCCCATAAGAAGTCATATAAATTGTTTTAGCAAACGCAATGAGTAAGAAAGTAGTGCAACGAGTACCAAGGTTTTTTGTTCATCCAGACGCTTCGAATACCAAAATCGTCGGGTTTCGAGTAAGTCGAATATCAAGGGTCCACTGTATTAAGATAATATAAACATAAAGGAATAACTCTACTTATTCACCATGTAGGCTTTCTATTTTCCACTATGGGTGCAGCATTTTATTGCCAACAGTAATACTTTGATAGCAAAGCTTCCATCTTGCTAATGATGCAGTTTCAAATTGATATTATTATTATCATTTATTTGTAACGTGCCAACGTATTCCGTAGCGCTGTACAAGGGGAGAGAAAAGGAAAAATACAATATTAACAACTGAAAAATGGAGGGCCCTGTTTTGAACAGTGTAGAAAGTGCTTTTTCCCAAAGCACCCTACAAGACTGGAAACTCGCTACCTACAATCTAAATACATGCACACTTCTATGTATTTCACTTGGTCCTGCAATGCAGCCAGTGACAATGAGGGCATAATAATATGCACACTTAGTAAAATTGAGGGCTTGCTATCAAGGGAGTGCTGTTATTAACAAAATGACTGCACCCACAGTGTAAAAGTGAAAAACTAACTCAAAAGTCGCGTTATCCCTTTATTTTAATAATGCAATAATATAATAATACATGTTCATAAAGTGGAAATTAATTAAACTGACATTTTTTATAACTTATGATAGAGGGAACATGGGCATCTCACTGTAAAAGAGAAATGTTATATGAAGGTGTGATATGTAGATGTGGGTAATGAAGGAGATTTTACATGGGAGAAATGGACATAGATTTGGGAGAGATATTCACGAAAAGTGGTAAAAAAACATGCACTTAAGAAGAATAGGCGATGACCCTGCATAATAATATCTAAATAGTCTATACAAAATCCCAAAATAAAGAGGAATTTAGTATGATACATCTGCACAATGTGCAGGATTTGGAAATTATTTTTAAAAAGTTTTGACAGAAGTTAGAGGTAACAGCTCCCGTAGGCAAGTGAATTATTAATGGAATAATATAAAGACTATTCTTTATAAGACCATTAATATTTCAGCGTACGAGTCCAAGACACAAAATGAGAAGTTCAAGAACGTCACTAGGGCCAAAAATTAATGAATTATATTACTTTAAATCAGCCCTGGTGAAATCCATGAGCAGTGGCAAATTGAGAAAAGAAATTGTTGTTATAGGTGGACAATGTTTGTTTTTAATGATTTTTTTATGTTTTTAGATCTCCTTTTACTGTCTAATTGTTTCAGTTTCAGCAACATTCATTGTAACTCCATGGTCAATAATTTTATCTTTTAATATTTTAGTTATTCTATCAAATACATCTATTTTACATATTACAAGAATCTGTAAACTGTTTAGTAATGTGAAAAAAACTATAATTGACACATGTTCAGCGATTGCCATTGTTAAATAAGGCAAGTTTGCTTTATTACTATTCTTTAAGTGCACAGTCTGAGCGAAAAACAAGACTTTTATGACTTCAAAGAATACACTTTGAACATAGAGCCTTTATTCATTTGATCCGGGAGCCCGTAAGAGAGGTCGCAAGCTACTTTACTATTCAATTGTCGTCTTTTTGCGGGCTCCGCTCGGGTTACGAGTTACGGGCTTGTAAACATTACGTCCGTCAAACTCTTAACTTACAGCTTTCAGAAGCCTTTGATCTTTCACTTTCGCAAGGCTAAAATCACAAATCGCTATTCAATTGTACCAATAAGTAATATTTGCCGAAAATTTAGCAATATTAAGAGTGATTTAAAGTGTGTATAAATTTACGAATTGGGCAATAGAATAGGGCCCATACTATTTGGTACTTCCGAATTTTATTAACAGCAGTTTCAAAGATGGTTTCAAACATTCTTTTATACTGAAAGAGCCATACTACATCAAGATTCGGGATGAAAGATTAGCGAAGAGAAAGTCTATAAAAGGGAACAGACCAAATAACTAAGCTATCAATTGATGCAAGAATAGCTCTCCAGAAATGTAAATGCCCTTCTCAGACAGACACACAGATCCTCCATCAAAATATGATGGATCCCTCCAAGGTCCAATAGAGGTACTCAATTTTTCAAACATTTATATTTTGTTTTTGTTTAGTCGAGTCGCACTTTAAGGTTTTGTGCACAATGTTCCATTACTAACTAGCCGTGTCTGCATTTGCTTATGATTAAAGAGCCACATCTTATTTTAACTGAGCAACAACTTGACCTGGAGCCATAGGTTACTGACCCCTGCTCGATTTTTTAATGCAGAGCACCAATGTTGACTTCAGTGATAAAAAATATCCATTGCACTAATGATTTTACTGATAATGCTCATTTTTATGTACTGAAATGTGGTACCTTTTTTCAAATGGAGCATTTTGAGAGCTCACACAGTGAACAGAAATCATTAGGTGGTGAGAAAGTAAGTACGTTTTTACTATTTCAATTAAAATAAATGTAAATGAAAGAAAAAGAATATTAAAAATAAATTACTGTTTTATATTTGTCGTTTAGTTTTTTTACAGTAGACTCTCGGTTAACCAGAGCTCAAGCAACCAGAAAAAAAATTGAATACTGTACTTTAAATATAAATTAAGATTTACAGGGCTCAACATATGCCAGTAGCTAGGTTGTCATGCCACATAATGCTTACAGGCACCTAGATGTCATTCACTGTTTAAAATGTGAACTGCACGCCCGTAAATCATTTGATCTGTCAAGCCCGTAACTGTTATGTTCCAATCACTCTATTAAATTGCAACAAATTCACTGGCGTTCAAGCCCGTAACCCGCAAAGGCAGCCAAAAAGCCAACGGGTACTAGAGAGGACCCGCTAGTGGGTTATATTCCTTTACATAGCACTGTAAATGTAAATATAGACACACTACTGTACTTATAGGTAAAGGGAAAGTGATGTTAGGTATTAAAATTAATAGCACAACATTCTCAAGCTTGCAAATCTGCAATATAAAATACCGTACTTTATTTTCAGTTTAATTTCCATGTCTTATCGATCTCTGCAATCATTGTGTTAATACATATACTTTATCTATGCGAGCCCGCAGCGAATGTAAACCGTTTTGGACTGTGAGGACCTTCGGCGCTCATTGCGAGGCTTGCACTGGGCGCCTTCGGTGCTCATCCCATGCCTTGCCTCTCCTGTTGTGTACTTTTGGTGAGAGAGATATATTTCTATGTATATAGTTAAGTAATAATGAATGATTTCTTGAATAAATTAATATACCTTAGTTATTTATAATTCATATATGCAGCGAGCAATAGGCTGAAGAGCTAACAATCTGTTTGTATTTTCTGTCTGCATAGAATATACATTTTGAGTGCCCTGCTTATAAAGTGTAATGAATGTTTCAAGTGTGCACTCTAAATAGGCTGCGTGCGCTAGGTAAAGCCGTTGGTTTATTGTGTAAAGCGGCATTGTATAGTCGTAATGTTATTAATGTGTTGCGTGTCTCGTGAGCATTTTCCGGCTTTTTGTAATAGTGTATTTTGTAGGTCGTAGTGTGATGTGTAAAGTGCTACGCGTTTGGCAGTGTTTTGCGTGGTCCGTGGTCGTGTAGCCTCGTTTTCATTTTGTTCTTCGGCTATTTTTTTCCTCGCTTAGGAGATTTTCGAGTGGCGAAAATCATCTAAATCAAATTAAATTCACATTCCACCTCACTCCCAGACGTCCTGGCTGTTGCCCCGTGCTGTCTGTTTTTTTTTTAAATGTTTGTGTGTATTTAGTGTGTTTTTATTGTTTTTTGATTTTTGTCGTTTGGCTCCTAATCTCGTAATTTTTTGCGTCTCGTATCTTTTTTTTCCTAAGTTTCGCGTCTTGTATCTTTTTTTTCTAAGTCCCGCGGTTGTGAACTGCTAGCACGCCAAGGTGATCCCGCCTTTAGGAAGTGTTTTTCGGCTAAGTCCCTCGCTTTGTAGTGGCTTAACGGCTGTTCTCGCTACGCGAGGCTTACAGGCGATGAGCGCCTTTGGCGCTCATCTCCAAAGTGCTACGTGTTAACGGCTCGCCCCGCTGTCAAATCCTCTCTCGCTCCCACCATTTTTTTTTTTTGCTTTTTCCTTAAAATTGATCTGTTGTCAGTGTTTTCCTTGTTCCTGTTTGTGAGTTAATTTCTCAGTTGTTTTCCTTTTCTTCTTTTTCCTTTGTTGTATTTTATTTTGTCCTTTTAGTGAAAACATTTCAATAAATACAGAGTTTAAAATAATCTTTGTTGTTATTGCACTCATTTTAAACTTCAAAAATTCAAAAGTATATTAAGCTAATGGTCCTGAGGCATGCAATTGAACACAAAAAACTTTACCATTTAGGGGTGTCCTGTAAGCTCAAAGCAGGAGGTATTGGGGTGTACCAGATCCCCTCATGTCTGGGCCGTGACAATAATAATATATTATTCTGGAAATAAATAAAAAAACGCTGTTATTTAAAATGACACAACAAAGGTTCCAGTTATTGGAGAAATGCACTGGTCACATGAAAATAAATAAAATAGGTTGCTATTAAAAAAAAAAGAGTGGAATTGTTAGATAATTGAGTTTGAAATTTGGATATTTTAACCATAAATTATTGATAATGAACCTCCGTCTTTCTAAGTCTAGGGTCACTAATTATCTGGAATAAAGTTCTGACGTTAACGATGAAAAGTCTTTGCGACTATTTTTTTTTTTCAGTTGGGCTTGCTCTTCTTCTTAATCACTCCCACTATGATAGTTGTTTAATGGTCTTAGAGAGAGGGAGGTCTTTTATACAATATTAGTGAGAGGGAGGACTTTTATAGACTATTTGTGCTTAAATCGCCAACTTTCAAGCTTATTCATCTAACATTTCCACTCAAATTTGTAAAAATAATCATTTGTAATCATTTTTATTGTTTTGTCACTTTAGCTTCTTTGCCATGCTCAAACTTGTAAAGATTGAATTAATCAAATGTCAAACAGTTTCCATTGAATGAAAAAAAATCATGGTGGACATGAGAAATCAGAGGGTCATTCCTCTGCCCAAGTACACTAGTACTGGGAGAGTACTCTCTAAGTTAAATCAAATACAATTCTTTATCATCATATTGGGCTTGTAAAAGTACATATGCATGAAGCTCTTAATGAGCTGCATCAAAGCTCACGTTAATGTCTATGGACATCCTTGTACCGTTAAGTTGCCTTTTAGTACCAGAGTTCAGAGACTATGGGCACGATTCAATTACCCAATTCGTAAATTTACACACACTTATAATCAATTTTAATATTGCTACATATTTGACAAATAATACTTATTGGCACTAATGCATTCTTAAGTCAATAGAATGCATATAAACATTTATTTAAAAAAAAAATGAAAGCCAAATTTATGAGTTCAAGACATTTGCAAGTAGCTAATTGAATAAGGCTATATAACCCCAGAGGCCTGGTACATGTTCAACATGCATTTCTTTAGGCATGATTCCTGCTAAATTTGAATAATTATACACGGAAACTGTATACTATTTATTACCATAATAAGTTCAGGTTTCCCTTGGTATAATTGTTTTAGTATTACCGGTATATGTTATGTGAAAATATGTACTAAATACTGACAAGAAAATAGAAAAAAACATCCTGTTATCTAATCTTTATTTTACTATAAAAAATTATCTGCTTGCTCTCCTGAAAATTCAAGGATACCCCACCATTTGCTTCCCCACAGGAACCACTTACATACCCATCCTGTACTCCTCATTACTTCTGAATTATTGAACATTCAAGAGGGATTGTAGCTAAGGTCAAGTGATGCTGTAAGGTCCCAGGACATCACATAACGTGTCCAAACTCCCTAATTGCTTTCAAATAATGCAGGCAGTTTTACTTCCTTCCCTGAGCAACAATGCAACCCCCCCCCCCCCCACACACACACACACACACCACACCCCCTACACACACACACCTCCCCACCACATCCAAAGTGGAGAGGGTCCAAAGGATCATATATAAATTATCTATGTGCCCAACGGAGGATTACCAAATTTAAATTAATACCTCAGCTATCTCATATCAAATATGTGCTTGGCACAACAAGGCTACTTGTAATTGATATGAGCTGGGCAGCCAGATGATTAAAGCATGCATTACTGCAGCCAAAAAAACTATTCTGACCCACATAATTAACATACTGTTTTATCTCACATAACAAATGTAATAACCTTACTTCTTGTCTTTAGTTGCAAAACATGCTAAAGAGTCTGTTTGTTAATGGTTTCATTTTAATATGAAGCTGTGCTTAAGAGATACACTAAACCTTGCTTAATTCTTACGGGGGTTAATGTGAGACCAATAAATATATTTTTTCCTATATCTATTGCATAATAACTAATAATTCTGAGTGAGATGTGCAAGTACAAAGTAATTAAAAACTGAGAATAACCTTACTACATGCTGAATATCCTTCATTTTGTCCTTTTAATTGTTATTGATTGTTCAAGTTTGATATGCGAAAATAAAAATAATGCTTATAAATATTTATACATTAAATAGAAAATTTGGTAATTCATAAAATTTTAAAAGAAAATACTTGAGATTCTTCTTGATATTTAAAACTCCAAAAGCGGAAATCACTTGAATCCACAAACACAAGAACATAAGTAGCACCTTCCAAAAAAAGCTATTTTATCTACAGTATATATTCATTGAAACTCAAAATGACTCTAGTAGCTTTTCCAAGACTTTGACTGCTTGAGTGCTTGTTTTAGACTTTAATTAATTACCCGTTTTAAGTCAGCATGAAGAGTTAGATCAAAAATCATTAATGGAAAGTAGTCATTTAATGAATATGTTAATGGGAAATACCTTTCTGCTTTAAAAAAATAATATTATATGTCTGTAATATTGTTATATTATTTAAATATGGCAAGCACGATTATAGGAGTGGAATAGTTACAGTTGGGTGCCCTCATCTTTGCCTGTGAGCACTAAAATATTCAAATTAAAATCTCCCACTAAATTAAATAGAACATTTTAAATTCAAAAAGGACTAGAAGAGTGAATGTTGTGTTTCACACTATAATGGGAAGAGCATTAATTGGGATATTGCGCTAAAGTTAGATTTTGTTATTATACCTGTTTTGTATATGTCAATGCATATATTATGTCTGTTATTCTTGCGAAGGTGGCAGAATAATACACGAGGTTGTAGAAGTTTGGAAGTATGGTGTACTGCCCCCCGGTGGATGGTGCAAGTCACACAGCAGAGAAGATCTGCTCCAGGTAACTTGGAGTTAATCCCCTGGAGCTGGGCTAATTGGAGCTGCAGGTGTAAAATGCCTTTTTAAAAGACACACACACAGAGATGAAGGGATATGCTAATGACGTGACGTCACATGCGCGCCACGTCATTAGCATATACCGGGTGCCGGCACCCGGTATATGCTAATGACGTGACGTCATATGCCCGCCACGTCATTAGCATATACCGGGTGCCGGCACCCGGTATATGCTAATGACGTGACGTCACATGCCCGCCACGTCATTAGCATATACCGGGTGCCGGCACCCGGTATATGCTAATGACGTGACGTCACATGTGCGCCGGGTCAAGAAGGAGCGGAGGCCGGAGCAGAAGCAGGTATGTGAGGGGAAAGGGAGAGGGGGAGGTATTTAGAGGGTTTAGAATTATGAGGGGGGTTTAGAATGAGGAAGGGGGGTTGAGGATGAGGAGAGGGGAGGGAAAGAGACACGGGGGGGGTTAGAGAGACACGGGGGGTTAGAGAGACACGGGGGGGGGTTAGAGAGACACAGGCTGGCCCTGTCACAGAAGATATCAGGCCAACAGACCCCCTTTAATCTTAACAACTGGTTCAGGATATGTTGGCTGGTTCTTGAATCTCCATTATTTGCAGAAAAGGCGTATTAAGACACCAAACATATGAATCTATCTATGACATTGGATAATAATTTAAGGGGGGTGCTCATTAAGCTGTCCCAAGATTTGCAATGGTGGTACAAGGAGTGCAATGGTAAGTTTCCACAGAGGAAACAGAACACATTGAAGCACAGAGACTCACATTATGAATGTTGTCACTGTCCATTAACATTTCCATTTATATGCCTCTTATTCTCACTGGAACCATTGCATGCCTTGACAAATGTATTTAGGCATGTTTTGAACATATATTTGTTTACTACAAGTTAATTGGGGATATCAAAACTAATCAGTGCTCTATGGTACTCCTGACAGTTTTTAACAAGAAGTTCTTTGTTAAGAACTAATGATCACTGGTAGAAAATCACATTTTGGATAATCACAAAGAGCAAAGCAGCCCTTATAGAAAGCAAAAAAGAAGCCTTTTCACTATAATGTACACAAAACTACAAGGAATATATCCCATATTATCATAAGTTAAGGAGCTTTGCCACTTTGAGATGGCAAAGTGGCTATGCTATGTTCACTGTTACTTTGTATTGAAGTATAAAACATTAAAAGTGCTTAGAAAGTTGGTTAGAAGAACAGAAAAATTGGGGGTTAATTATGAGGGTCAAAGGAAGAATGGGGGGCACAGCAGTGCAGCACGAGTATGGCGTGAGATGCAACTCCTGGAAAAATTGAGCAAAATATGTTTCCGGTTTGAACCAATACCAATATGAAAACATTTTTTGGATGAAAAAATACCAAAATAAACATTATTAATCCCTAAATCCCTAAAGTTTGCTAAATCTCTTTGCAAGCAGGTGATTAACAGAGTTATAACACCCCTGTATACCCTGCTAAAATTAGCATAAAATACATATTTTTGCGGGCCAATCACAGGCAGCTAAACATTGTTTTAATTTGTGATGGCAGTTTGTGTAGCAAAGGAATCATGGGATGTGTAGTTCTCTGTACAAGGACAAAAGGAGGAATCAGACATTTCTTGTGGATCTCTGCATTGTGCTGCTGTTTGCTTGAAGGATAGTATGGAGTTAAGATCCGTACCCAAATGCAGTGTTTCTATTGGTAGGTACATTGTGCCTATGTAAGCAGCTCTAGGAGTGTGGCAAGAAAATGTTTTTCTTAAATCAAATCAATTTGTATGCGTAAAGAATTACTCAATGTAATGTGAGTTTCTGATATAAGGATCATGTGTTAATTAGAACAAGTTGAAAACAGGGAAATGTAGATATACCTTTAATGATCACATTGTGATCTTCATTATATTATATACATGTTTCAAAACTGTAGTTTTAGTTTAGTAGCAGTTGCACATCACTGTTTTACAACAAACCATAACCTTTACTCTACTCCCAGTGGATGATACATAGCTAATTAGCTGAAGATTGCAATTCAAAGTAATTATATTGATTGTGTATTAATTCCATTCTGGTTCCTCATTCATCCCATGCTTCATACAAATTGTAAAAATCAAAATGAAGCTTCCAAATTCTTACAGGTGCAAGTGTGAAAAGAAGTTGTGGATAGCATCGATTTTCAGTGCAGTGATTCAGAAAAAGGGAGTAAGAAAAGGTCAGAAATCTTCTTGTTTCTTAAGAGAGTGCTACATTGTAAGAAAATGTAGCACAGAAACACTTCTTAATCATCTGCTGGCTTGCACTGAGACACCATGCTTATCATTAAGAAAGCATAAAACATGTCGGGGAGAATAAAAAATGCAAAGGAATGTCCAGTGAAATTGGAAAGATCCATCAGCGAGTCCTGGATAAACTTGTTAAAATGGAAACAAAGGTCAAGCACATTAGGTGCATGTTGGAGAATGCTTGATGACAGGTCAAGAGTGGCATTTATAATATACTAGCTACTTACCCGTCCAAAAATTACGGCAATAAAATTTGAAGCCATGGCAATGTTGTTTGCCACAGAATATAAGGCTTTTGCTCTTCTGAGTACCTTGGGTGCTCATTGCTAGCCTTGCTCTGAGCGTCTTACTTCAAGTTTCGTGCTTTGCAACCATCATCTTCAACAGATATATAAGTAGAGGGTTAAATATTCCGTTTTTTTAATGCAGTGTACATTAGAAAAAAAAATTCAGGTCTCAGAGCATAATAAAGTGATTTAAATATGTAACTGCTTTGAGAGTCCTTTCGCTGTCAGGCAATGAGCAGTAATCCAGATATATAAGTGCAGTGTAAAATGTAAATTTTTGGTTTTTTGTTGTGCAGTGGAAATTATACATTTGTATTTTCCATTACTAATTAATAACTATTAAATTAATGGACATTAATAATTAATTAGTAATGAACAAATGTATTCGGAAGTGCGAAGCATTAATGTATTCATAAAGTAACGGCACTGTAAAATATGCTATTTCGCATATTTTTATTTTTTATATATATACATTTTTTAATAATAATAATTACTGTATATAGTCGAGTATAAGCCGACTTTTTCAGCATATTTTTTTATGCTGGAAAAAGCACCCCTCGGCTTATACTTGAGTAAAAAAAAAAGGTCCTCCTCCTTCCCCACCTTATCATCCTCCTCCTTCCCCCCTATCACTCTTCTCCTCTCCCCCTATTATCATCCTCCTCCTCCCCCTCTTAACATCATCTTGTTTCCCCCATAGCCTCCTCCTTACTACACCCTCTACAATCCCTATCTCCCTTCCCCCTTGCTTACTACTATGCTCCGATGAGCTGATGCTGACGCCGCAGCACGTCTTCTGTACCGGCATATGCTAATGACGTGACGTCACATGCCATACAATGATAAGGGGGGAAGGAGGAGGATAATAAGGGGGGAAGGAGGAGGATGATCAGGGGTAAAGGACCCTCTTTTCCACCCTCGGCTTATACTCAAGTCAGTACGTTTTCACAGTTTTTTGTGGTAAAATGAGGTGCCTCGACTTATACCCGGGTCGGCTTATGCTCGAGTATACACAGTAATTCATTAATAAATGTACCTATTTCTAATTAATATATCCAGCAATCAATATGCTGAAGAGCTAACAATCTCTTTTGATTTTCCTGCAGCATACAATGTACAGTTGGACTGTTGCTGACCTGAAGAGAAAGTGTCTGCAATGTGCCAAGTGTGCAGTATAAATAGGCTGTGTGCGAGGCCAAAACGTTTGTTTAGTGGGGTAAAGCACCATTTAAGAATCGTAATGTTATTAGTTGCAAGTTAGTGTTGTAAAATGGCGGCGATTGTCTATGTTTTACGCGGCTTGTGAGCATTTTCCGTCCTTCCTAATAGTGTATTTTGTACCTTGTACATTCCTGGGTAAAAATCGTACGGGACTAGCGGTGTTTTGCGCGGTTAGGGGCCGTGTAGCCTTGTATTCTTTTTCTTTTCGGCCGCCATTTTTTTTGCGTGCAACCTCACTCCCAGACATCCTGGCTGTAACCCCGTGCTGTGTGTGAGTTTTTTTTTCTTTACTTGTGTTTTTCGATTTGCACGGTTCGGGACGTTAAATTTGTATTTTTCCGGGGTCCGGATTTTTGCAATCCGGACCGCAATTTTTTTCAAACTGCTACGGGGCTCGCACTGTGAATTGGATAATTGAGATTTCTGTTGATCTGTAGTCCCACGGGTCATAGGGATTAGGGCCTATGGCGCTCATCTCCACCAGCGCAATGAGCACCTTCGGCGCACATTGCCTGCAACTGTGGCGGGCAAGCGTTAGCAACAACCCGGAATGCTCACAACTATTTATGTGATATGACTTAGGCAGGTTGCGTATTGTAATCCTTACAGAGCCACTGTAATAGTGTAGTTTTCATACATTTTAAGTGTATATATTTAATTTATTGTGATATTTTGTGAGAGAGCTTACACTGAAAATAACAGTTTTCTCTACCATCGTTAAGCTAGAGATCTTCCAATAAGAATTAGTTTTGATAACGGCCAAAATATTTTTTAATTACTTATTAAAGGGACAAAGAGGGTGACCAACTTGTGGAAAATATGTTTTTATATTTGAAATTGCTGCTGAAGTGGTGGAGCTGGAGACCTTCAAGGTCGGAGTTGTGATGTGTTGGAATCACTCCCTGAATCAATGTATAAATAATGAGGTTGGTCCATCCTGCCTTTGGTAGAGATAAACTTACTTGTTCAAATAAAGTAGACATCATTGTTGCTTCAAGACATATTCTGTAGCGCTATGCAAGGATTATGTTCAAGGCACAAACAATAGCAATATTAGCACATTGCAAAAAATGGAGGGCTCTGTCTTTGAGATTAGAATCCAGTGTCCATAGTGCTTTTCCCCCATCACCTTGCAAGATTGAAAATTTGCAAACTTACAATCTAACTTCTGAATCTGGTGTATTGTGTGTGAACCACATGCATGTTTTTGTAGAGGTTGAATATACTATCCCATTCCATGTACTGTGTTTGTATTTATTTACAAAGAGTCATAGTTTTTGTTCAGATTGAAAGAGTTGTTATTGTTTAGTCGTGTCCGACTCTCTGTGATCCTATGGACCCCAGCATGCTAGGCAAATCTTGTGTCTGGTTGTGCTTGTCCACAATGGTTTTCTTGGCGAAGATACTGGAGTGGGTTTCCAGTTCCTTCTCCAGTGGACCAAGATTTGTATGACCCTGCTGCTATGGCCTGCCCATTTTGGGTGACTCTACATGGTATAGTGCACAGCTTATTTAAGGTACATAAGTCCCTTTGCCACGACATGGTAGCGATCCACAAGTGGATCAAAAGAGTAACACAATGTAAAGACCTTGATCACTAGCAATAAACCAATTTCAGACAAATAATATTAGCATGAATTTTACATGAGGAATTTTAAGTTTTAAAGTTTTTCAAAAACATTTTTTTATAAGAAAATGTATTTGTAATGTGTCCTTTCTAAAACTTCTTTAATTTTGGTAATAAAATGGGAGCATAGTGACTTTTAATTTAAATACTGCAGCAATATATTAAAATACAATTCCCAGTTCTTGCTTGTTTTATTTATTAACTTCAATCTAGTTTAGTATTTTTTAATTAACAATCATGCTGTATTTTACAAAACTTTGATCTGTTATGCAAATACTTCGCGCCAGTAAGCATTGATTATAAAATATAATAATTTAATTTAATTTATCTATTAAATGTAATATATCCATTTCATTAAGCATATATTGCCATTTACTAATTGCATGAAAAGTGATTAAAGGTTTGATTGGTTCCATGATTCAGAAACCCTGCTGTTATTCACGCATTAATGGTAATGTTGTTTGTTAATTACAATTTTAAATCTGTAGTGGGGAAATATTTGATAAGTAAATATTCTGGTAAATAATAAATGAAGGTTATTCATCAATATGTTGTTTTGTTTTGCTTATAAAATGTTCAAGGTAATGTAAGAAATAATCATAAAATTACATGTTCAGCTCCTTGTCAGTTTAACTCATTGGAACATCCTTTTCTAATCTCAATGTTGAGCCTGTTTTCACACTTTTCAGTTATTTATATGACATTATTCTTTTGTGATGTGCCCACACAAATTCAATGTTGTGTTTTTTTTTTAGCAGACCTTTCACTTTTACAGCTTACAATTATTTTGCCTCCCCACTATCCCTTTAGGAGGGACTGTACAACTTTTAAGAGGAACTCACACTGCACAGTGGTCCTCCAAGCCCCCAATGACACTTGTTTGAATGGGTAATTCCACATTTAAAGTACCAAATTACTATGTATATATATATATATATATATATATATATATATATATATATATATATATATATATAGTAAATAAGTAGTACATCTGTGTTCACATTTGAATGTCTAAAACAATTTTAAAAACCTGCTTCCAGCTCAGAATTCAGAGAAAAACAGTTATTACACTGCATTCTGGGAAGCTGAGCCAGGACATGCAAATGTGCCCACAAATGTGTCGCTCTTCAATCCATTGCCATTATGAAACATGGCTTCCTTTAAACTTATGCATGCTGTATTACACAGCTTTAATGCAAAGCCAAGGTTGGATATATAACTCTGAGTGTAGCTAAAAGTGTAATTAAGGAAAGTCATAATGTTAGTTTTTAAAAGGATAAAATACATTTAAGGAGGGGACATTTGTGGAGTTAATGGGTTTAATAATCCAAGATACCTGTTTGTAGGCATGTGTGGAGCAAGGGGTAGGGGTCAACTAACAAAATTTGTAACATTTATTTAATACTTTTACCTTCTTTCGCTCTTTACTCTATCTCAACTACACTCTCCACTAATAAAGGGAAGGGTTGCAACTCCAACTTCAATCTGTGAAGAAGTATTGAAACAAAACAAAATGGAAATCTCTACACATAAACAACGTTTCAAAAATTATGATTTTCTTTCTGAAAATTATTTTATGTTGCTAGCTTTTATTAGCTTTTATATACTTTACAAATGTGAATAAACTTCTCCAGCTGCTGTCTGTCAGTTTCCACCAAGATTCCAGATTAGAGACTCCAAGACCATCTTTATAACTAGTGTATATGTGTTTATGAGTAGCATACATTATATGCTTAAGCTGCTGCCATTTTTAATGAATTGTGAGAACTAAATACTGTTTTTAAAAATCTGTTCCCCTCTTTTTCCATTTTCCATGCTTGAAGGGGTTCATTGCTAGTTGAGGGACAAAAACCTTTCTCCTTTTCAGGGCCACAGACTCAACAACTGTTTGGTGAGTCTTCGATTTATCATATTTCCCTTCTCTCCCACTAATAACTGCATTTACAACTGAGCTCATTCTAAAAAAATGGATAATATAATTTTTTTCTTGTGCCAGTCACTGTATATGACTCCTTATGCAAAAGCAGTTGGTCATTAAGTCTGATGGTGTCCCACCCTGTTTATCAGCCAATCTTTTTCTAGTTATACGATAGGCACTTATGGCTGTATCTAGGTAGTCATTTACATGTACTTGGGCAAAACATGCAAAGGGTTGCAAGGAAACAGACAAATAATCATATGTGTTTCCATTGTCTTTACGTTCCCCATCTAAGGTGTACAGTAAATTATAATGCATGTAAATACAGTGCCTTGCAAAAGTATTCACCCCCCCCCCATGACTTTTTACCTATTTTGTTACATTACAGCCTTAAGTTCAATGTTTTGTTAATCTGAATTTTATCAGATGGATCAGAACACAATAGTCTAAATTGGTGAAGAGAAATGAGAAAAATATATACATAAAACTATTTTTTAGAAATAGAAAACAGAAAATTGGCATGTGCATATGTAGTCACCCCCATTTGTTTTGAAGCCCAAAAAATTACATTCAGAAGTCACATAATTAGTGAAATGATGTCCACCTGTGTGCAATCTAAGTGTCACATGATCTGTCATTACATATACACACCTTTTTTGAAAGGCCTCAGAGGCTGCAACACCTAAGCAAGGGCACCGCTAACCAAACACTGCCATGGAGATCAAGGAACTCTCCAAACAAGTAAGGGACAATGTTGTTGAGAAGTACAAGTCAGGGTTAGGTTAGAAAAAAATATCCAAATATTTGATGATCTTAAGGAGCACCATCAAGTCTATAATAACCAAATAGAAAGAACATGGCACAACAGCAAACCTGCCAAGAGAAGGCCGCCCACCAAAACTCACGGACTGGGCAAGGAGGGCATTAATCAGAGAGGCAGCACAGAGACCTACGGTAACCCTGGAGGAACTGGAGAGTTCCACAGCAGAGACTGGAGTATCTGTACATAGGACGACAATAAGCTGTACGCTCCATAGAGTTGGGCTTTATGGCAGAGCGACCAGAAGAAAGGATTACTTTCAGCAAAAAACAAAATGGCACATTTTGAGTTTGTGAAAAGGAATGTGGGAAAATCCCAAAACGTATGGAAGAAGGTGCTCTGGTCTGATGAGAATAAAATTTAACTTTTCGGCCATCAAAGAAAACACTATGTCTGGCGGAAATGCAACACATCACATCACCCAAAGAACACCATCCCCACAGTGAAACATGGTGGTGGCTGCATCATGCTGTGGGGATGTTTTTCAGCAGCCAGGACTGGGAAACTGGTCAGAGTTGAGGGAAAGATTGTTGGGGCTAAATACAGGGATATTCTTGAGCAAAACCTGTACCACTCTGTGCGTGATTTGAGGCTAGGACGGAGGTTTAGCTTCTAGCAGGACAATGACCCCAAACACACTGCTAAAGCAGCACTTGAGTGGTTTAAGGGGAAACATGTAAATGTGTTGGAATGGCCTAGTCAAAGCCCAGACCTCATTTCAATAGAAACTCTGTTGTCAAACTTAAAGATTGCTGTTCACAAGCGCAAACCATCCAACTTGAAGGAGCTGGAGCAGTTTTGCAAAGAGGAATGGGCAAAAATCCCAGTGGTAAGATGTGGCAAGCTGATAGAGACTTATCCAGAGCGACTTGGAGCTGTGATTGCCGCAAAAGGTGGCTCTACAAAGTATTGACTTTATACTGTGAACAGTTATGCACATTGACTTTTTCTGTTATGTTGCCCTATTTGTTGTTTGCTTCACAATAAAAATAACAAAAAACAAAACATCTTCAAAGTTGTGGGCATGTTCTGTAAATTAAATGATGCAAATCCTCAAACAATCCATGTTAATTCCAGGTTGTGAGGCAACAGAACACAAAAAATGCCAAGGGGGGTGAATACTTTTGCAAGGCACTGTATAAACATTCCCACTTATTGGTGGGGCAGAGTATGTTGTCTACAGCTTTAGACAATGCAGATGGGTTTGTAGCACCTTAAAAGGTGAAAGAATAGTTTGGATGAGAAAAAATATAGGAGATACCTCTTTGTGGACCAACTGATAAATTATTTGTGGTTTAGTATTGAGCTCCAAAATTTTCTCCAAGTGCCTGTTGTCATAAACATATGTAATTAAGGTAGTACAGAGCTTTAAACAAGCATATACAGGTAGGACACTGATTATCTGTCATCGGATAACCCGGCACCTTCTTTAATCTAGCATTCTTCTCCATGCTGCGGGAACCTTTGCACGGTCAGCGGATTACCGCGTCCACTGTCAGTCAGTGCCCTGATCGCAGCCTTACACAGCCTCACAGCTCTCCTCATGTGGCTAGAAGAGCACAAAAGGTAAGGTAGGCAGTGAAGGGGTCGGTGGCTTTGCCTGATTAACTCAAGTTGCCGGACCACCACTGGTCTGGCAAATCAGTTAGTCTGGCAAGGTCCTGGAACAGATGATGATGGATTATTGGTGTCCTACACAAATCCTACTTGTGTTGGAGATGGTTCTTGGGTAAATATGACTATAGTTTACAAAACTGTAATGAATCCTGTACCTCGATTCAGTCCATTGTTTTTGGAAGGAGTGGAGAAAGATAGTTGCAACCAAATTAAATCTGTGTTATTTATCAGGAGTCAAGTGATTTATATACAGAGGGACATAAGAATATTTTTTGAAAGAGAGGCCATTAAACAGACAAGATGTGTTATGTTCATAGTAACCCAATGTGCAATAATAAAAACATCTTTGTTTGAACATTTCCATCTAGGAGCATGATTAAACATATAAAACATTGTAAGGTTGGTTTTTAAATAAAAAAATTAAAAAAATGTGTTTACCTCTGCTAGACACCTGAGGCACCCATTGTGAAGGTTGCATGTGAGAGAAAGGCTTGCAGTTGTGGTAGGTGTCAAATACCAAGATCTCCACTGATTTAACAGATTCACTACCCTGCTCCCTCCTCCCCAACCCATCCCTTCAGGTTCTAAGCAATCTGGTAGTGTTCAATAGAGATAAGAGAAAACCTTTCTATACACAAAAAGAGTTATAAAAAAAATAAGATTTTCTCTTTAAAATGCTTTTTTTTGGTGGGCTAGGCAGCTGCTAATGTTGTTAACAAAGATTGTGAGGGTTTTCCTAAAATACAGTTCCTTTAATGTTTGGTTGTTTTTTTATAACTGTTTTGGTCATCTTGTGATTTTTCTCAACATTATTTTTCTTTTTGCTCCCACACTGTGTGTTTTATTTCATCAGCGTGATCTGATAAATTACCTTTACTCCTAAAAACAGTTTAGCTCTTAGGAATCTTTTCCTCCATTTCAAAGAGTATAATCATTTCTTATCTGCTTGTGGATTTAAAGTTATATATCGTGTTCAGCTTTGCTGCTCTGATAAAATGTTGTGTTGAAGTCAAGAAAGAGTTTCATGACTCGTTTATTGGAACATAAAGAGCCAAATATCTGGCCAAAACCACATCTTGTTCGAAAAATATTGCCTTTTAAAAATTATCTGGAGAATAAAAAGCTAATATATTATAAAATGATTTTACTGTGTAGCCAAATATATTTTAAAGAGTAGGTACAATAACATATTTAATTCAGTCAATTTATATGTTATGAAAAAAATCGTCAATAGCGCAAGCATATTTTTTACAAATGCATATATTTCAGAATTGTTAGAATTAAAGGATTAGTGACTTGGAATTGGTGGGTAAAACATTAGGAGGTAATTATGAATTGTCATTAATATTTGGGAAAGAGTGTTGAATAAGATATAGTCAACTGAAGTGTGGTGCAGTGCCTTTTGTTTGGTAAGCAATTCATCCTTAAATTCTTGTCATAATTAACTATTTTTTAAAACTATGCAAAGAGGGTATTTGGTCCCCGCAGACATTAACAGGTTTGACTTCTCTACACAGCATATGTGTTGGAGGGGATGCGGAAAATCCGGCATCCTTCCCCACATGTGGTGGTGTGAACGAGTCCAGCCTCTCTTGGCGCAGTGTGGGAACCAGATATCCAAATTATCTGGTAAGGTTTTTTTGATTAATTTGGACTTTGCTAAACTCCATTTTGAGTTGGATGTTTTGTTCCCTCACCGTAAGTATTTGATATGCCATATTTTATTGGTGATAAAATGGATTCTAGTGAAATCTTGGAAAAGTGTCCATGTCCCTTGCTGGCGGGAAGTAATTAATATTATTTCAAGAAAATAATTGGTTTCCTTATGGTGGCTATGGAAAAAGATCTAAGATTAATTGGTCATTATTGGACTGATTATTGTGACAATAAGCTGTAAACAAATCATGGTATGGATGTTTTTTATGTTGAAAAACCATAAAAAACAATAAAAAAATTGGGATTGGGGACCAAGAGAGAACTATAACATGTTATTTTGTGGAAATTAATCCAGAGACTGGCTTAAGGAGACCTGATGCCACCTTGGTTGGGGATCTTTTAAGCATAATGGATAGGGCATTTTGTTCAGTCACCCAGTTGAATACCAGTCACAGATGTGTGGCTCTCGATGGAGGGAAGTGTATATGTAGTTCCAGGCCTGCAGTAGGGGCTTATTAAGGAATGTGTAAGCATACTTCTGGTGAAAGGAGCACTAAATTTGTAGAGCACAGGTGAGTCAATCATTTCCTCAATCATCATGATTGACTCTGTTGTGCACAAAAAGAAAATCATTAAAACCAGGCCTGTGTGGGGCTCTCCAGGATCGAACTTGCCCACCCAAATGGGTTGCAGATATATGGAATATGAGCAGTGTTTATGATGCCCTACTATAAAAAAAATGTATCTGCTTGTAAATGACTTGTACCTACATCCCCTCCGTAGTTCTTTACCTTTCCTTTTTCACTGAATAAACAGATTTTCCTGTATAGAGCCTTGCGACCCCTAGGTCGTTTCCCTAAGCCTGAGCGGTTTGAGCCCTAGTACAGCCCATCCTGTCCCAATCACTACCTTACACAAATGGGTTGCCGATATATGGAATATAGTATTTCAAAAATAATTTTGACATCTTTGCTAAAAATGAAACCTCTTTTGCTTTAAATGCAGATAACAAATTATATTGTCATGCAACTTTTAATTTTGTATGCATTTAATGTATTACTTTTTGTGTTAGGTTTAATTTAGAATTATAAAATATGATTTTCAGTGAAAATTGGCAGTTTCCCTCTTCTTCTGCGTGCTGTCTCTCCCATCTTTTTTATATCCATATTGTTAGTGACAGCATGTGATAAAGCCTCTGGTCTATGGTGCATGGACATTTTACCAACAATTATTTAATTATCTTGTCTCTTTTAAAAAAAAAAAACAAATCTTAGCAATACGCTCTTTTTAATGCTAAATGACAAATACTATCTTGATTTCATTAATTTGTCACAAGCAAGAAGCACACAGAAAATATGGGGGCATATTTAAAAATTCGGACAAATTGTCTATGCTACTTTTTCAAGAGAAAAATTATTTTTGATATCTCTGCTAGACAATATTAATAAATATATTACATTACAGTGAATGTTAATTGCTTACAAGACTCCTGTGGTCATATTTGTAAAACATCGTTTTTGAGGAACTGCACTTGAAACTAGGAGCACATTTTTTAAAAATGTTAAAATAATACAACCATTTTTTTTTTTTTTTATTGTTTATTACCATTTATACATAATTATACTACAATGGAATCTACCATTTTGGCTTCTGCTGATCAATTTCTTGAGATGTGAGTAGACTGAATTCAGATGAAGCCTATATCTGCACAATGAGAATGTGTCAACTAAAACTGCCACTCCTTTCTCGTGGAAATCTCACTAGTACACAGGGACAAGTAGCAAAGAATAATAGCATATAAAATAGAAATAAAATATTATTTTTTGTGCTTTCTAAAAACATTTTGTACATACATAAGAAAATTCAGTTCAACATATATATATATATATATTTATTTATTTATTTATTTATTCTTTTTTATTTTATTTTTTTTCACATAAAGAGCATATATGATAAAATGTTACTCAATGTATCGGTGTACTATATATATATATATATATATATATATATATATATATATATATATATATATATATATATATATATATATATATATATATATATATATATATACCGGTGTGTATATATATGTATATACTGTATATATATATATATATATATATATATATATATATATATATATATATATATATATATATATATATATATATATATATATATATATATAAATAAATAAATAAATATATAAATATATATTTATAATGTGTATATATATATATATAAATCTTTTTATTTTTTTATTTTTTTGCAGCCTTTCACATAAGGAGCTAAAATATTACTCAATGTATTGATGTACTGACCTTTCTTGCTGGAACATATCCTAGAAAGATGATTTACTGTAGGAAAGTGAGTTATTTGAGTAGTTCTCCAATGTAGAATTAAAAGGAGGGTGAAAAAGTGTTTGTTTTTTAATGGTGAAAGTGAACAGCTGCCTGGAGAGAGACTTCACTTGATAGCAGCTGCTACCAGAGTCTTGCTGCTAAAGTGGGAAAGTACATAAGATATAGATATAGAAAGGTCATCAAAACTCCTCCTGAGGCTCTTTCTGGCAGCGCACAACATGCTGTTTGTATATAAAACATTTTTGGTAAGTTGTACTGTTACAGAAAGAACCTTTGGGCACAATTAAGTAAATAAAAGTAATGTACAATAGGCAGTGGGTGATACAGGTGTATGGTTTAAAAGAAAAGCTGTTTTTACTTACAATTCATAAGGGGCATACAGCGCAAACTAGAATTCTTTTTTATATACAGATATCTTTGTTTTTCTTCGTAGAATGTCGTGACATTTTGCTTCCCATGATCACCAAAGAATTGAAAGGATGGTTGGAGCAAGGGAGACAAGATTTACCTCAGTTAAGAGAAAAGAAATACTGTGTGGACTTACTGAACAGCATCCTTGAAGTACTTAGCTGTCAAGATGTGGTAAGTACAAGTGATGGTTGTCACTAAGATTGAAAAGTTCAAATGATATAGACATGTGCTAAACCTCATTCTCCATCATGATGCTGGGTTAAATGACCACTATATTCTAGCAAAAACTTAATAGCTTTGGCTTGATGGAAGTATCTACTGAACCGTGAAGATAAGGTGGGGTGTCAAGTTTCTAATGTTAAATCATTGGATCATTTGAAATGTTATATCTACCACTCACCCTCACATTCTTAGAAGCAACAGCTTGCAACAATAACTACAAACCCTGTTCTGCAAATATGTAACTTCCTCACTAATACATACTACCATTACCTATATATCCTAGTTTACGGAGGCATCACAAATTGATGTTTTTTATATCCACTTATTATTTACCCTATGGATAATGTCAGAATTCTCCAGCTAATGCTACCTACTGACCCAGTTGGATCTGGAGCCTAACTTGAGCTGCATGTTTTCTGACCACATGTAGCAAGAAAGTACACTTGTGTGTACATTTGCATGCCTAAAAATAAGTTTAGAGGACTAATTTTTCAGTCCAAAATACTAAGAAATACAATGCTTCCGCTGCACTTTGGGAAACTGTACAAAGACATACAAATAAGCTCAAATGTATGTACTTGGATTTTGGGCTGGAAATTAATTCTTTGATTTGATTTAATACATACAAATATACACTGTTTGCTGCTGTATTCTGTACTCAACAACAAAATTAGAGGTGCTCAATATGAGAACGGACAATACCTGAAGTAGGTTTGTCCTATAGGACTGGTTACCTACTCAGAGCTCAATGTCTTTTAGCTCACTTGTGCCCTTCACAAGGAGAAATATCCTGTAGTAAATCAGTCTGGTCTCACTCAAGAGTGACCCAGCCCCGAAATACCAGGCAATTCTACTTTAAACACAAGAAACAGCAAACCCTAGATGCTTTCCGGCCTCTTTGGGCCTTGTCAGTGAGATGCAGCTTTACGCCCTAAGACACAGTGAGCAAGGAGTCCACGTCTGGTTCCCCCTACCACTCTTAGGGTGAGAAAAACCCCTAAGGGTCATTTGCATACACAACAACAAAATAAGAGGTACTCAATCTGAGAACGGACAATACCTGAAGTAAGGTTTTCCTATAGATCTGGTTACCTACTCAGAGCGCAACTTCTTTTAGCTTACTTGTGCCCTTCACAGGGAGAAATATCCTGTAGTATATCAGTCTGGTCTCACTCAAAAGAGTGCCCCAGCCCCGAAATACCGGGCAATTCCACCCTAAACACAAGAAACAGCAAACCCCAGATGCGTTTCGACCGCTGTGGGCCTCGTCAGTGAGGGGCAGCTTTTTTTGTTGTTGTGTATTCTGTACCCTATTGTCCACCATATGTAAAATTAAATTTAGGTTTAAAGCCTTATCACAAAATGCGTGGCATGAGTTAATATCAGCACCACACTGATGAAATCCAAAAGATTAAAACAATAATATCTGCTGGTAGGTTACTTGTTGTTTAGCCTTTCAGTTGTGTTCCGACTCTCTGTGACCCTATGGACAGCAGCATGCCAGACAAATCTATATTTATGTCTCTGGTTGTTCTTAACCATAAGGTTATCTTGATACTGTTTAGGGTTGCCAATTCCTTTTCAAGTGGAACACGATTTGTCTGACCCCTCTGCTATTATCTGCTCATCTTGGGTGACCTTACATGATATAGCTCACAGCTTTATTGAAGTACGCAAACCCCTTCGACACATCATGGTAGTGAAAGTAGGTTAACTAGCTGACGTATATCAACCTTGTGCTATGTATAAAAGCTGTTATAACGGCAAACATATTCTGTGAAAGGACCATGTTTAAATGGTTATTGGATGTAAAGAGTGGTGGGCATCTCTGTCCAACGAGGGCCTCCATCAGTCAAGGATTTCAATATTTCTCTGTATTGCGTTTCTCTTCTTCAGCACATATGAGTCAATCAGTTTCATTCTGATTGTTTCATCTGGACTCATGCAAAGAGAGATTGCAATCCAGGACTGCTGGAGTTGCCCACCACTGATGTAATGCAGTGTGAGCTCATTTGCATGTCACCGCCCAGTGTCCCAGAATACAGTGCAAACACTTTATTTCTTAGTTTTTTTAGGTTGACAGTCCATTTTTTTTTACTTTTTTTAGACATAAAAACTTACACACAAATGTATTATTTGACTTGTGTATGGTGGATGGCTTCTCTCCCTATTTTGCCCATCATATGCTAAAATAATTTTAGATTGACTACATAGAGACACATTTTGCCTTCAAAATTTACATTATCAAGAAAATGTCCCTATTTTTCTGTTTTCTGGCATTATTTGTAACATTAACATCATTTTTGTATACTCTTTGAGTTTTTTTTTTCTGTAATGATTCTGAAACAGGCCTACAAAATACAGGCAATGTTCCCTTTTTTCGGTACTATTTATCATTGATATTGTTGATTTCATTGTTCCGGTACATGACACAACATATCCTGCATGGAATGGCATTTTCTGTGAAGAATATCACAGTTTATTGTGCCATATCTCTATGCTGTCTGCTTGCAGTGAAGTATTTACCATCACTATCAGGGAAATATGATTCAAAATAATAGAATACACTCAGAGATAGCTTCTAGGCTACAAGTAATAAAGATTTTGCACAAGAAAAAATGAGAATCCAGGTAAAAAGCCTTGATATGAGATAATAGTCGCTTCCAGGAGTCATGGGAGTACTATGGGCTTTGCAAATGTAAGATTACTGTATACACCTAAATTATAAGTTTCTTTTCTTATTGTACAAAATAGTTGCATGATAAGCTCCAATCATTTCCATACTGAGCTGAATACAAAGAAGGCTTTATGGTTTGGATATGCTTGAAGTATATTGATATAAATTCTGTGAGGAACCTTCTCTTTTCACACTTTATTTCAGCAATATGGTTTTGGTTTATTAGGCTACAAAAATTCTTTACCTTTTTGCTTTGAGTTTTATTAAGCACATCTAACAAAATGTATTATTGAACAGCAATATAAAGACCTGTGCATTGAAGCATCATGTTTTTTGGTTTTGTTTTATCAATAGCCACAAAACTAGTTTCATCACTTTACAATCTATTCTACAAGACTATTGTACAGAGTAAAACAGAGTTGCTGCACAGTACCTGAATATTTTGTTGGGTACTGGTAGATATAATTATATATATATATATATATATATATATATATATATATATATATATATATTTGTGTATATATATATATATATATATATATATATATATATATATAGTAAATATAAAAAGTCTACACACCCCTGTTAAAATGTCAGGTTTCTGTGCTGTAAAAAAATGAGACAAAGATAAATCATTTCAGAACTTTTTCCACCTTTAATGTGACCTATAGACTTTACAACTCGATTAAAAAACAAACTGAAATCTAGAGGGAAGAAAAAATATAAAAATAAAATAATATGGTTGCATAAGTATGCACACCCTTAAACTAATACTTTGTTGAAGCACCTTTTGATTTTATTACAGCCCTCAGTCTTTTTGGGTACGAGTCTATCAGCATGGCACATTTTGACTTGGCAAGATTTGCCCACTCTTCTTCAAAAACACTCCAAATCTGTCAGATTGCAAGGGCATCTCCTGTGCACAGCCCTCTTCAGATCACCCCACAGATTTTCAATCGGATTCAGGTCTGGGCTCTGGCTGGGCCATTCCAAAACTTTAATCTTCTTCTGGTGAAGTCATTTCTTTGTTGATTTGGATGTATGCTTAGGGTCGTTGTCATACTGAAAGATGAAGTTCCTTCATGTTCAGCTTTCTAGCAGAAGCCTGAAGGTTTTGTGCCAATATTGACTGGTATTTGGAACTGTTCATAATTCCCTCTATCTTAACTAAGGCCCCAGTTCCAGCTGAAGAAAAACAGCCCCAAAGCATGATGCTGCCACCACCATGCTTCACTGTGGGTATGGTGTTCTTTTGGTGATGTGCAGTGTTGTTTTTGCACCAAACATATTTTTTGGAATTATGGCCAAAAAGATGTGTTTTTGCAAAATGTAGCCTGGCTTGGATGTTTTTCTTTGTCTTGCCACTCTACCCCATAGCCCAGACACGGGAGATTGTTGAAGAATACGGGATATTGTTGTCACATGTTCCACTCAGCCAGTACTTTCCAGATATTCCTGCAGCTCCATTAATGTTGCTGTAGGCCTCTTGGTAGCCTCCCAGACCAGTTTTCTTCTCGTCTTTTCATCAATTTTGGAAGGAGCTCCAGTACTTGGTAATGTCACTGTTGTGCCATATTTTCTCCACTTGATGATGACTGTCTTCACTGTGTTCCATGGTATATCTAATGCCTTGGAAATTATTTTGTACCATTCTCCTGACTGATACCTTTTACCAATGAGATCCCTCTGATGCTTTGGAAGCTCTCTGTGGACCATGGCTTTTGCTGTGGGATGCGTCTAAGAAAATTTCAGGAAAGACCAACTAGAGCAGCTGAACTTTATTTGGGGTTAATCAGAGGCACTTTAAATGATGGCAGGTGTATGCTGACTCCTATTTAACACGATTTGGAATGTGATTGCCTTATTCTGAACACAGCTACATCCCCAGTTATAAGAGGGTGTGCAGACTTATGCAACCACATAATTTTTCTTTTTTTTTTCTTCCCTCCACCTAAAAGATTTCAGTTTGTTTTCCAATTGAGTTGTACTGTTTATAGGTCACATTAAAGGTGGAACAGTTTTGAAATGATTTATCTTTGTCTCATTTTGTTACAGCACAGAAACCTGACATTTTAACAGGGATGTGTAGACTTTTTATATCCACTATATATATATATATATATATATATATATATATATATATATATATATATATATATATATATATATATATATATATATATATATATATATATATATATATATATATATATATATACTAAATTAGTTTATAAGCATTCAGAAATGAATATCCTATTGACTGCCATTTTCTCTGTCTGTTGGACGAACATTATAAAAAAGAAATGTCACAAACCAACAGTCTTTTATTTGGTGTGCTCCAATATAATTATGTTTTAAATTAAAATGTAACATTGTAATGTATAAAATAAGGGAATTCTGCTTATTATGCATAATCCTTGCAGCAGCTGAACCCCTCTTCATGCTCATTAAAATGTGATACAGCTTCAATAAAAAAAGACATCTACACAGTATATTTTTGGATTGACTATAGAGTTTAGAACTAGTCTAAAGTACATGTTTTTCTTATTTTTGGGGTATCATTCACCCAGAATAATGAAATTCAACAGTGCTATCTTAAGGTGAAACAAACCCCCCAAAAGTGGAAATTGTTGAAATTGTCTGCTTGAGCATTGACAATTCTGTTTTAAATTGGATTTTTTGCTCATTAAGAAGTGCCAGAATGACAGCTCAAGAAACAAAGCTCTTGTATTTTTTATTTTTTTTCATACAAAAAAAATTAAATTCCTGGGCATTGGCAGTACAATCTGCTTCCCGTAGAGTTGGAATAAAATTAAGGTAGAGCTGCAAGGCTGACTTTTAAGTCAACTAGGTGTATAAAGAAACACTTTTTTAAGATATATAGCTGGCCAGTGGCACTTGTGAATCATGTACAAAAAATGGAATTAATAAAAACACTTTAGATTTACTCTATTAAAATGAGATTTTGAGCATATGGGATGTTTTGTAGCATGCGTTTAAAAGATAAATAAAAAAAGTGACGTTTTAAAATTAATAAAAAATGTTGTTAGGGCATTGCAATGGGCCTTTAACCCACAGTGCTAGATTCTTTACTCTGTAATGGACAGATTTTTTTAAAAAATAAATACATGGTTTTACCAGTAAGCAATGTTCATACATGTACATCTCAATAAATAATTATTATCCAGATCAGTGAGATCCGACTATTTCTTTGTCTTCATTATTTTTTCTTCATGAGAAATAATAATCTGTAACACAAAACTGACACATTCCTATAAAACTAATGCTGTACATAAATTAAATACAATCAAAGAGTAAATGTAAGAGATTATTAAAATTAAAATGTAATGAGGCTACTAGGTTTCAGATCTCTTTGAATTATAACGTAATTAGTTTCATTATGGTAGACAAGACTGATAACAATTATCAGTACTCTTTGCAAAGCCTTATACATAAAATAAAATAAACACATAAAGCCTATTGTGTAGATGTTCTGCCTACACATGTCTTTATATTCATATCTCTCTGTATCTCCAAAATAAAATATATAAAATATATAAATTGCATTATTTCAGTACCTAAGCGCTAATGTCACTGTGATAAATGGTCTTGCCCATATTATCCTCGGTGTCCTTGGATAGACATTTTAGCAGAGGTAATGTAACAATGCAGATTACAGTACAACACTTATATAGATCTAATGCAGCAGAAGGTTGTGACAGGGATAATGGAGACTGCAAATTTGTCCAGATAACTGGGATATATGCCAAGATACCAGATGCTGTCACTGGAATTATATATTTTTTAGCAGAGTTTTTCTCTTTGAAAAGCAGAAAAGTGACACAGTGTTTCACATTTGGGAGCAAAAAAACAAAACAAACTGAATTTGAAGTTCAGAAAAAATCTTTGAAGTATGTGTCAATTTTTTTTTTTCTAATTAAAATGTAGCTTTTTGACCCGTTTCCTTTGTAATTATGCTCTTAGTCAGACTTAAAGTTTTCAAGAATCACACATTATATTGAGACATTACATACACAGATTTATTTTATTTAAAACATTTGTAGCCCTATTAAATTCCAGCCTCGTAAATTAGAGGCTTCTACTTAAACCCTACGTGCTGCAAATTTATAAAAGTTACACCGCTATTAAATTATCCCTGCTGCGAGCAACGTGTGAGCTACGCAGCAGGGCCGTCCGTGTCAACAGGGAGAAAATGTACATGAGGAGTGACAGCCTGCGAGATGATCTTGCAGGCTCCCACACCTCATCAACTGCTGCGGGGGTCCTAAATGGGACCTCCGCGGCAGTCCCACACATAAGCCCTGCCATGGGGGGTACTCCAACTCCCCCCCGGCATCTAAAATTAACCCCCCTCTCTGCTGGGGTCCCCATTGGGACCACCGAAGTGTCTCCACATTAGCCCTTTGCTGCAGGGGTCCCACCCCCACTAGGTAAAATAGAAAAACCTAAGGTACATATAGTTTAAAAAAAATCACAACACCCCCCTCCCCCCCACACTACATAAAATAAAAAAAGAATTACACACCTGCAAAGGAAAAGGCATACACAAATACACATAACAGTCATGAATACATTATAAATGTACACATAACTACAATACATTTTCCCCTATCTACACCTAACCCCCAATCTAAACACACACCCTATCTATACCTAACCCCCAATCTACACCTTCCCCGTCTATACCTAACCCCCAATCAAAACACCCCCACTGTCTATACCTAACCCCCAATCTAAACACCCCCTTGTCTATACCTAATCCCCAATCTACACCCCCCATACCTATACCTAACCCCTAATCTAAACACCCCTCCTGTCTATACCTAACCCCCAATCTAAACACCCCCCTCTTTCTATCCCTAACCCCCAATCTAAACACCCCCCCCACCCCCCCTCTATACCTAACACCCAATCTAAACACCCCCCCTGTCTAATTTTAGGTGCCACGGCCGGGATTGGCTAATAGTGTACCGCAAGTTTTAAATGCAGCGGGGGTCTGATCTATGCCGATCGGGCACCCCCGCTGCAAGGGGTTAATGTGAGGGGGCTGTATCTGGACCCCTGCAGCATGGGGATGTGTTTAGAGAGCAGGGGGAAGCATCACACGGCTGTCTCTGGCTCCTCCGAGACAGCACGTATGTAGTTTAGGACTTTTTTGTGCCCATAGGGATTCTTCCGAGGTGCGAGATTCACCTCATAGATTTAAGGCTGCGTGTTACTAAGTAGCTCTCTCTGAGCTTATTCTCGGCCATTTTCCGGAGTCATCTCGCAAAGCAGGCTGCGAAGGACGTATTGGGGAATCGGTCCTCGCAAACAGCAAAAAACTGTCTTTTGCAAGGACAGAGGGAACTACGAGGGCTAATTTAATGAGGGCCTTGGTTTCCACACCCTCAAGGGTGCTTTCATAAGCACAGTGTACCTACCAAAAGAACCACTGCATTCATGTACGGTTTTTAACGCTATACTAAACTTCAAGCCAACAGCAGCACAATTCAGAAATCCAGATAACAATGTCTGAGCTCCTTCTTGCTTCCTTGTGGAAGGGGTAAAAAGACTACACAGCCCATGTTGTTTTGCCACACAGACTGACTTTCTAGACATCAAAACAATGTTATAGCTGCCTGTGATTGGCAAAAATGAATTATGATTTTTTTTGCTAATTTACATAAGGTTTTCAAGGGTAAGTTTGCAAGATTTCAATCTTGTGAGTTGCTTTAGGGAACGCACTGTGTATATCCGATTATAAGTTCAATAAAAGGGTCTTCCATTATTTTCATTGTGGCAAAATTATTTATACTTGTACCTAACCCTTGTATAGCGCTACGGAATATGTTGGCGTGTTACAAATAAAGGATAATAATAAAAGGGACATTCCTTCTCAAAATCAAGTCACAGAAAACTGAAGAACTTTGCAGACTCTAGGGTAAAATGATTAATGTTATTTTTTTCATGCAAATGTTTTCATACACGATTATTATTATTATCGTTTATTTATCACGCGCCAACATATTCCGTAGCGCTGTACATAAGATACGTTCAAGACAAAGATACATACAAATTAACAAATAGCAAGGCAAGGAGGGCCCTGTCTTTGAGCCTCAAATCCATAGTGCTTTCCCTAAAGCACCTTGTGGGATTGAAACTCGCAGACTTACAACCTAAAGGTAGTGTGTAAGGAAAAGGAGGGAGAGAGAGGTCAGAGTGTGTTAGGGTGTAGGGTGATACGCTTCTTTAAAGAGATGTGTTTTTAGAGAGGTTTTTAATGTTTTGAGGCTGGAGGATAATCTGGTGGAGCGAGGCAAGGAGTTCCAGAGAATAGGGGCAGCATGAGAAAAGTCCTGAAGGCGAGAGTGAGAGGAGGTGGCAAGAGTTGTGGAAAGAAGAATTTCATTAGCAGAGCGAAGAGGGCAGGTGGGGGAGTATTTGGAGATGAGACCAGAAATGTATGGGGGAGTGCTCTTGTTGAGGGCTTTGAAAGTTAGGGTCAGGATTTTAAATTTTATTCTGGAGGCTATGGGAAGCCAGTGGAGAGATTGACAGAGAGGTGATGACGACACTGAACATTGTGTACGGAAGATGAGTCTAGCAGAGGCATTCATAATGGATTGAAGTGGAGATAGTCTGGTGGTGGGTAGGCCAGCAAGAAGCGAGTTGCAGTAGTCCAGTCGAGAGATGATGAGAGAGTGTATAAGGATTTCAGTTGTGTCTTGTGTAAGAAGGGGCAAATTCTGGAGATGTTTTTTAGATGGAGAAGACAAGATTTAGTTAGTGATTGTATGTGAGGGATGAATGACAGGGCGGAGTCCAGTAGAACCCGAAGACAACGGACTTGGGAGGAGTGGATGATGATGCCATTATTGACAGTGAGAGAGATGTGAGGAATTGACACAGTGGGAGAGGGAGGGAAGATTAGAAGTTCAGTTTAGACATGTTGAGTTTGAGATGGTGGGTGGACATCCAAGAGGATATACTAGAGAGGCAGTTGGAGACATGTGTTAGAAGAGAGGGTTATAGATCTGGTGCTGAGAGGTAGATTTGGGTGTCATCTGCGTAGAGATGATATTGCAGCCCAAAAGAGTTTATAAGGGTACCAAGTGAGGAAGTGTAGATGGAGAAAAGGAGCGGGCCTAGGACAGACAGGAGAGGATATGGAGTAGAAGTGGATGGTCAACTGTGTCAAAGGCAGCAGAGAGATCTAGAAGAAGGAGAATAGAAAAGTGACCTTTTGACTTGGCAGCAGGCAGGTCGTTGGTTACTTTAGTGAGAGCAGTCTCAGTGGAGTGTTGGGGCCGAAAGCCGGATTGGAAGGTGTCAAGAAAGGAGTTGGAAATAGAGCTGGTGGGAATACACGAGCCGCTCCAGCAGTTTGGAAGCCAGGGGAAGTAGAGAGATAGGGCGGTATTTAGAAGCAATGTCAGAGTCAGATGAGTACTTTTGGAGGATGGGTGTAATTGTGGCGTGTTTTAGACAAGATTGAAACTTGCCGGTAGTTAGGGATAGGTTGAAAATGTGTGTGAGAGCTGGGATTAGTGTGGTAGAGAGGGGAGGGATGAGCTGAGATGGAATAGGGTCCTAGGGACATGTAGTGAGGCGAGTGGATGATAGCAGGCTAGCGACTTCATCCTCTGTAGCTGGGGCAAAGCAGTTTCCCAGTGGCTGTTGGATTGGGGGAGGGAGAAGAGTCGGTGTGGTTGGATAGTTGAGATGGTAGAGTTAGTGAGCCACTGTGAGATGAGAGTTCATTGCGTATATGTTCGATTTTATGAATAAAATGGTTGGCAAAGTCTTCAGCGGTGAGAAAGGAAGGGATGGGAGGAGGTGGTGGGTGGAGGAGAGTTTTGAAAGTGGCGAACAGACGCTTTGGGTAAGAGGATAGGGATGATATTAGTGACGTGAAGTAGTGTTGTTTGTCGAGGTTGAGGACAGAGGAGTAGGAGCGTAACATAAATTTGTAGTGGAGGAAATCTGCAGAGGTGCGTGATTTCCTCCAGAGCCGTTCAGCGGTGCGGGAGCACTTCTGGATGTATCGTGTTTGAGTGGTGTGCCAAGGTTGTGGAAGAGTGCGAGGGCGTCTTCGTGTAGTTATGGGGGCGAGGGTATCAAGGATGGAAGAGAGAGTAGAGTTGTAGAGTGAGATGGCAGTATCAGAACAGTGGAGGTAGGTGATGGGGCTGAGAAGGGGTTGGATATTAATTGAGAGCTGAGTAGGGTCAAGTGCTAGCAGGTTTCTGTTCGTGATGGTGGCAGGGGTTGGAGGGGTGGTGGGAGGAAGAAGAGGTGAGGTTAAAGGTAAGTAAGTGATGGTCAGATAGAGGGAGTGGGTGGGTGACTGGGTTGGAGGCTGTGCTGAGATTGGTGAAGATAAGGTCAAGAGAATGTCCAGCATGATGAGTAGAAGAATCTGTTAGTTGTGAGAGGCCAAGGGAAGAGGTGAGTGCAAGCAGTTTGGCTGCTGCTGGAGAGGTGGGAGTGTCAATGGGAATGTTAAAATCTCCAAGTACCAGTGAGGGAACAGTGGAGGAGAGAAAGTGATGGAGCCAGGCGAGAAAAGTGATCAAGAAATTGAGAGGGAGTGCCTGGGGGGCGATAGATCACAGCTACACCTAGAGAGATAGGTGAGAAGAGGTGGATTGTATGCACTTCAAAGGATGAGAATTAGAGGGATGGGACAGGGGGTAAGAGGTGAAAAGTACAGCGACTGGAAAGCAATACGCCCACACCACCACCTTGTTTGTTCCCAGGTCTAGGTGTGTGGCTGAGGTGAAAGCCACCATGAGAGAGTGCTGCAGGGGAGGCAGTGTCTGAGGATGAGAGCCAGGTTTCCATGAGAGCCAATAGATTGAGGGACTGTCCTCTATCAGATGCCTTTAACCCTCTAGTTGCCGCTAATAAATGTGTGGTCCTACTATACCAAGCAAGGCTTGATGCAGATCTTTTTTTTAATTTAAAATGTTTGGTTTTGCCCCCTTGCTTCCTACACCAGCATCTATGATTGGGGATACATCAACTCATTGGTTGCCAGTAGTTGTTGATTTAATATGCATTGGTTGCAGTTAATATTTTTTTAAATAGAAAATGATCTGGTCAGCAGGGGGAGGGAAGCAAACACAATAAATATAGTATTGTACTGCATTACAAACCATGCATGTCACAGTATATCCATGCAGAAACCAGCCATCAATTTGCCCCAAGTACAGAACTAGTATGAGCTATATATTCAGCTTCCTTATTTTTGGATCCACTTTAATGCTAGAAACCAGTGTGATGCATTTCTCAGAGCTGCGCTGCCATTCCCAGCCAGCTCTGAAGGGATTAGAAACTAATACAGTCCTTCTTTCTATACCAAGTGACTCATTTTAAGTAGCATTGCAGCATTAATAGCCTGAAGCAATATTACTGTAATGTCAACAGCATTCAGGATTGTGGGTAATTATTTTACAAATATTGGCAATCAGCAACAATAAAGCTTTCCGTTATTTTAATTTAATTGCAAAAAAATTCATATTAACTGTGATGAAGCAAATCAAAAAACATTGCATTTCAATAATAAGGGAATTTACTCCTGGTATTATAATTAGGTCCGCTATGAGCCACTCTAATGCTGTATGAAGTACTGTTTATACATTGCCTAAATACCCCTTTGCATATCACGACTGGAGTAGTGTTATAAGCATCAGGCATGTTTAGTGCTGTCCTTAAAGGACATTTACTGCATTGTAAGTGCTCTTCATGGTGTGAATTGTGTGTTAAAATTATGTGTTTTTTTTAATTAAACTAATAACAGCTGCAAAAATGTAAAGTTTTAAGTCTGTTTACATAAAGTATATCCCACCTACCGGCTGTTGCATGTGTAATAACACATAGCCAAGCCTTGCGGTGAAGACAGTGATTGATAGCAGTTTTCCCTTGCACTAAAGACTGCACTAACCAGTTAGCCTATAACTGACCTGTTTAGGTGATTCCAACATCACATGCTATGCACTAATGGATTTGATAAGGGTTAACCTTTTTTTCTTCTTTTGCTCACAACATGGAGCTTTAGCTGCGGGTCTGGCATGTGGGACGTCTGTTACACATGTAAAAAGAGATTTTAATTTATTTGATTTCTCTGTGAAAAATGCACATATTTAAAAAACTTGCTTTTAGGAGATCTTTACTGTGACGTGGTCAAAATTGTGCTGAATTAAGTTGCTCTTTAAGTGTAGGCTCCCTATTGGTTGGCAATCTTGAAATGGTTGGCACTATGTAAACAAGCCTGAATGAAATAATACCATATCCATGCATTGTACACATATCTGACAATTTGCTTTATAATTGTTTAACAACATATATTTTATTTTTAGCATAAGCTACATTCCTGTTAGTAATTTATTTTTATTTTTTTATTTCAAGTAGTTTTTCTTTACCTGAGCATTTACTGCCAATAAGCATTTGCTGAACTTGTTCAGTAGAATCAATTGCTGGCAGTTAATTACTAGGTTTGAGTGAATTATTTGCAAGGTTTGCTTTGTACAGGAAAATGTGCCAAGCCAAGTGGAAAAAGTCCTGTGCACTTGTAGTTCTTAAAGATTCTCTTACAACTGAAACCATCACTGTTGTGAAATATTCTAGTTCGCCTTGGCAGTAAAATCCATCTGTGAATGGGTATGCATGGAAAGGATCAAGAACCAATAAAGATTGACCTTGTATAATAAATTACATTAAATGCTCTGTTGATGTGGTTACGGTGCAGGGGTGGTGGCAGCTGGTCCAACGTATGGGAACTCTATAGGGTGCAGCCCCATTGGCCATTGCTGGTCCCTTCCCTTGCTGAGTTTAGTTGCGTTTGAAGAACTTGTTTACACTATCAATTCGTTCCAAAGACATCAGTGTAAGTTTGAATACAGTGTATCTTGAATAATGCTTAAATGCAATACAGGTGGTGCTCGGGTTAAGGATGTAATCCGTTCCTGAGAACGTCCTTAAGTCGCATTTGTATGTAAATCGAATTCCTGAGGAATTATATTAACAATAATAACAATACTGTAATGGCTCATATGTGGTAGTAATAATAATACCGTATAATACTTTAATATTAATACTAATACCCCTGTACTAATAATAAGATACAGAAACTATTGTGTTCTTTATTTTAATTAAAAAAAATCAGAACATAAAAAAACTTATTCAAAAAGTATTTGGAGCCTATTCTTAAGTAGGGGTCGTCTGTAACCCAGGGACCTCCGGTATATTTATTGACCTGTATATGCACACGTCATGTACAATAACATAACTGTAAGCATGTTTACTTACTATTCAATTATTTATGGCTCAGATTTTACATATTTTGCTGGCACAGGATGTTATTTGATTTAAAGAAATACTCACCAAGTGTTGTGTACCTATAATAAATCAATGTATTAAGCTATGTACATTGAATTTGTGTAAGTTGGGGACTTACGGTACCATATACTGTATGTTAATTAAGAGTAGCCGCTGAAGATTTAACTTCAAGGCAACCAAACCTTGAATGTCCTGTAATTTTACCTTCGCTCTACCTTTATGAATGCAAATACCACTATATTGCAAAACAATTTACAACTTCAAAATACATGTTTAACATCATCTTCATAAAACATGAACTATTATTATTTGTATCATTTATTTGTAACAGGCCAACATATTCCATAGCGCTATACATGAGGATAGTCTAGTGGTACGAGGCAAGGAGTTCCACAGAGTAGGGGCAGCACATGAAAAGTCCAGAAGTTAAAGAAGGTTATAGGAGATGAGGACAGAAGAAGGTCGTTAGCAGAGAGAAGATGGTGGTTGTGGGAGTATGTTGAGACGAGAGCAGAAATATAAGAGGGTACATTATTTTTGAGGGCTTTATACATTAGATTAAATATTTTACATTGTATTCTGAAAACTATGGGAAGCCAGTGGAGTGACTGACAAAGAGGTGCTGCAGACACTGAGCATTAAGCATGAGAGATGAGTCTAGCATATACATTCAATATGGATTGGAGTGGAGACAGACGGGTGATGGGGAGACCAGCAAGGAGAGAGTATATTATGAATATTATGCAATTTCTTTTTAATTTAGCTAAATACTAAATATTTTGTTTCCCTAGGGATCAACATATTATCACATTCAAGAAATAATTGTGCAATTGCTCAGAACAGTGAACAGTACCGTCATCATGATGGAACGAGATCAGGATCTAATCGTAAGTAAATCATTATTTTGGGTACTGGAAATGTTAAAAAGAATTGTTTCATTTTTCATTTTTTGAAATTGATATCATAATATCTCTTTCGACCAACATAGAGTTGTATAAATAAATATACTTGAAATAGCATTGGGTTCTAAATCATATTTGTGGATAAATTGTTGGAATTGTAACAAGATGGCACCTACTCGTATTATGGTCTCAATTCTTTATAGATTTGCAAAGTGTATGCAAGTTGGTTAATGGTCGTACCATGTCAAATAATAATCTACAACATTATAGTATTAAGATAAAATATGATATATTGACATTGCACCGGAAATAAAGGAAATTGTTGGGTTTCGGAGCGTATATTCAAAATAAATGTGGCTACTGTGTGCAATTATACAATTTTCTGGTTAAAATTGCAAAATAGGTAATTCTGATCTTGAAAAATGGTGCACTGTTAGGTAGTGTTACTTCTGCGCTATATGAGTAAGGTTTATGGTTTGCTATACTCACGTAATATGTGCACAGTGCTCCATATTGACATATATTCTGACACTCTAGCGTTCCATCTTTTTCTCAAATTGTTAGAGAAAAAAACAGGAGAAAGCAAAGTAAACAGGGTTTGATCAAGGCTTCGCAAAAGGGAGACATTGGGGAGTCTAGGCCATACAGGGATATAGTCCTTGAAAGGAGGACTGATGGGAGGTATGGCATGCCAAGGATGTACCGGCGGCACCCAGTTGTTGCTTCTGGGTTTGACAAAGGTAAATTTCCAGCAATACTGTAGATCTTCAGAATAGTGGAGTTAATGAAAGTAAGACCAGAGAAGACAGCTTTCCTTTTAATAAATGTATAAATATATGGTTAAAAAGTTAAAGTGCCTTGCAATGTAAGGAAGTATATCAGGGTTGCCATTTTTGCATTGCTTTTTATGATGAAAGTTTTATAGTTCACGTGTATTGCTCGTTATGGCAGCATCTGGCTTATCTGTACATTATATGCCTATTCAGGCAGATGCAGCCTTCATTATAGTTCATCAGACACTGACAAATTGGAAGAGGTGTTAACAAATGTTACACTCCACAGAGGTTGCGGTACCATATGTTATCTCTGTAACTAATAATAGTAGTATAACTGATTGGTCTTTGACATGCAGTTAAAAGAGTAGCGAATGTACATAAACATCAGCATAACATCCAGCCCATAAAATATATGCCATATTTTATTTATTACTTGCGCTAAGTTGTAGAAATTGAGAGGAGTTTGTGGAGAGCATGATAAGAGGTTTGGGTTGAATAGTATGCAGCCCTATGGATACTTGTGATAAATGAGAAACATTTAGTCTATTTATTGTGTTAAAATATTGAATTATTCTTGGGTTCGCTAAGCAGATCATGCAAGATGGGGAGGGGGCTGCATTTATTGTTACGTCACTGCCAGTTGTTTAATTCACACAAACTGCTTGATTTGGGAACAAGGTGGTTATGTTCTACTGCTGATGTACCATCTTTATCATCCAGAACCTGTTGAACAGGTTGATAATACGTACATGTAATTTTCTTTTTTTACCAATTTTAATATTGTACATTTTAACTGTAGATAATTTCCTCAGTAACCTATCTACAACTGTGAATTGGTCGTTGTAGATTTAAAGTGTTAGGTTCTCTTATCCCTCGTTGTTCCTAAATACCAGGGACCGGCACCAGTGTCTCAGGGAGCGGCACCAGTCCTGCGATGAGCAGTTGAGAACGACTGATGGAATGGGCCACTATATTATTATTATATTTGCAAAAAAAATGTAATTGAAAAACTGCGTTTGCTAATGGGCAAATTTGTTTTTAGAAAAGTAAATATATTTAAAGAATTACCATATATACTCAAGTATAAGCCGAGTTTTTCAGCCCTTTTTTTTTAAGGCTAAAAAGGGCCCCCTTGGCTTATACTCGTGTCACTCCCCCCTAGTGTCTCTCTAACCCATCCCCCCGTGTCTCTCTAACCCCCCCATGTCTCTCTAACCCCCCTGTGTCTCTCTAACCCCCCGTGTCTCTCTACCCCCCTGTGTCTATTTCCCTCCCCCCTCCTCCTCATCAACCCCCCTCCTCCTCATCAACCCCCCTCCTCCTCATCAATCCCCCTCCTCCTCATCTACCCCCTCCTCACTGTCTCCCCTCTAAATACCTCCCCCTCACTTACCTGCTTCTTCTCCGGCCTCTGCTTCGTCTTGACCCCGGCGCGCATGTGACGTCACATGCGCTGCCGCATAATTAGCATATACCGGATGGGGGTTGAGGATGGGGGGTTGAGGAAGAGGAGGGAGGTTGAGGTTGAGGAGGGGGGTTGAGGTTGGGGGGGTGAGGTGGGGGTTGATGAGGAGGAAAGAGGTTGATGTTGAGGAGGGGGGTTGAGGGGGTGAGTAGGGGGGGAGGGGGATGAGGATGGGGGGAGTTGAGGAGGGGGTTGATGAGGAGGGGGATGAGGATGAGGGGGTTGCGGCTGAGGATGGGGATTTGAGGATGGTGAGTTGAGGAGGGGGTTGATGTTGAGGAGGGGGTTGAGGTTGAGGGGGGGTGAGGACGGGGGTGAGGATGGGGGGGTTGAGGATGGGGGGTTGAGGGGGGAGGATGAGGATGGGGGGGTTAAGGAGTGAGGTTGAGGGGGGGTTGAGGAGGGGGTTGAGGATGAGGAGAGAGGTTGAGGAGGGGGTTGAGGTTGAGGAGGGAGGTTGAGGATGAGGAGGGAGGTTGAGGATGAAGAGGGAGGTTGAGGTTATTGAGGGGGGTTGAGGATGAGGATGGGGGGTTGAGGATGAGGGGGTTAAGGATGAGGGGGGAGGTTGAGTATGAGGAGGGAGGTTGAGGATGAGGAGTGGGGTTGAGGAGGGAGGTTGAGAATTAGGAGGGGGGTTGAGGAGGGTGATAAGGGAGGGGGGAAGAGACACAGGGAAGGGAGAGGGGAGAAGAGATACGGGAGAGAGAGGGGGGACACAGGGGGAGCACATTTCCCACCCTCGGCTTATACTCGAGTCACTCATTTTACCCAGTATTTTGTGGTAAAATAGGTGCCTCGGCTTATACTCGGGTCGGCTTATACTCGAGTATATTCGGTAATTGATTAACTTTAATATATAGTTACTCTTTATAGTGTATTACTTTGTTTGAGGTACTTGTTTTTGTGTATTTATCAATAGGTTGGAGCTGTGTAAACTGATTATATTGTTATTTTTATATATCCAAGCACTGGCAGTTGGAAGTGTCATTTTTCCATTTAACAGCTGACAACGTCTGTTCATTCAGTGTAGCAGCACACAAAAAAAAAAGTGCTCACTGCATCATAATTCTTAGTATTTCTATGAGAAATCTGGCCATCATAGTCATCAGTGAAGCTCTCTAGCCGCTGTGAAGCTTAGTTTATTTAGGGGAATGGCTTGTTTCATTACCTCTATAGGTTTTTAATAAGCAAATGATGACGTATGTAACATTTTCAAATGACAGCTGTGTTATTACATTCCTAATAAAAAACAGGATGCAAATACTTTTAGTTAAGCAACGCTGCACACAGTCATTCATATTACAACCAGGGAAAGTGATTTTTTCCTTTGACTTGTTTAATTATTTATATGTTTACAGAAAAATTGTATTTCTTTCCCATCCTCAACATATTCATGAATTTAGATATATTGAGAAAATTAAGCAAACCTATTTTTCTGTTTGATTTTGTGCTTTGAATACAAATTATGTTTCCATCAGCACGGTACATATAATGACATTTTATTTTTCCCATTGTAATACATTTATTTCATTGCAATTTCTTAGTGGCAAGCAAGAAAGTAATATATATATATATATATATATATATATATATATATATATATATATATATATACATCATTATAACCATCATAAATGAGCAGCTACTAGATGAGAGATCACAGCTATTGTAAAATGTGAATCAAAATGCAGTTCCTAATTTGTTAAAGAGACACTGTCACCTCAAACATATATTGGTTTCATCTTAAAGGCTCATCTTAAAGGCTCATGTTATTCATCAGGTAAATTTTATTTCATAAATTGTCACAGTGTTCTTTCTTTTTTTCAAATAAATGCCTCAAAGCACAAGCACTTATTTAGAATTATAACTGCTCTTGGGGGCTTGCCCCCTGCCAGCCAATGAGATCTACGGACTAAAGTATGTTCTTTGCATTTCCTTTCAGTGAAGTATAAACAGGTTGTACGTAATATGTTTTAAGAAAAATAGATTACTTTTGTAATGTTTAACATATATTCTTTTAAATACTTGTGTTTTGTGTCCCTTTTACGGACATTGGAAACTGTATCTGTATTGTACTAGCTGTTTTTCTTTATGGTAAATCTTCCCTGAGATACTCATGATTGTGCGTGTGGCTCTTCTATGCTAATGTGCGACTCCATACGCTAAGTTATAGCTCATAATGTTTGATACATGATAACACTGGGGCACATGTTACCACCATAGAAATAGACTTGTTAATTAGTATTAATGGTCATATTCTCCTACAGAGCATTCAAATGTACTAACCTGGTTTAAATGGACTGTTTTTCCCCTATGGAACCAGCAAAAATATATGAAAATAGTGAAGCTGGTTCACTAAATTATATTCAATTCTTCCTATATTTGTCCTAAAAGAAATTATTGTCCAAATTCTTTGTCCACCCACTGGCAGGTCATGTTTTTAGTTACGATCCCACATTTCTAATTCTTAGACAATAGCATGAGTTCATGGAGAAAAAACATCCCAGAAACGATGATCTGTCATTGGCTGAGAAACTAACTGGCAAGGGGTGGAGCAAAAGTTTGGATTTGGTTGTTTGTAGGGCAACATTTGTTAGTTTACTTGCCTTTTTGGTTTTAGTATAGAAGTGTCTCAATGTTGTATGTTTTTCTGTGTATAATAATATTAATTAATAATTGCCGAGACCCTTTTACATGGGGGGATATCCGTGTATCTGTTATTGTGTTTCTGGATTTGTACAGTAAATGCTGTGAAATAAATTGTCCACTAGATACTTGCTATTAGTGAGTGTCCTGGGGATTTGCAAAGTCAATCAGTGAATGTCATCTCTATTAGTATGAACTGGGTAGGCCTGGGAGTATTGAATAGCTTTCTTGATAAAAACTGATTAGTCTCTGCAGTCATTATTCATCTATTACCACCGACAGTGTCACAGTAATGCATCGGCCAGCACAAAATCCTCTTTTCAGCTAAAATTTTTTAATCATGGTGCTATTTTAGCAAAGCATTACAAAATATATGGGTTAGTGTACTAAAGCAAGGAACTTGCTTTTAAGATGTTGTTAACTAACACTAAAGCTGCATCAATTACCTTTTCAATAAGCTGACTAGATATTACACAAACACACGCAATCAGCTCAAAATTATGTTTTCTCATAAGCTCTGAATATATTGTCAACAGTTAGTATCTAGTGACACTCATGTTGCTGTTGTTGTTTAGTCGTTCAGTTATATCCGACTCTCCGTGACCATATACTGCAGCACACCAGGCACATCTGGTAGTCGCTGCCCCTCTGAGCTCCATCAAGATCATCTCTATTGCTTGAGTGGTCTTATCTATCCATCTCCGCCTCTGCCGTCCACTTTTTCGAGTACCTTCAATCCTTCCCAGCATCAGAGTCTTCTCTAGGGAATCTTGTCTTCTCATAATATGGCCAAAATATTAGAGTTTCAGTATCATGGTCATACCTTCCAGTAAACTGTTTGTCTTGATTTCCTGAAGTACTTATGTATTGGATCTTCTTGCAGACAAGGGGCTTTAAGCAGTTTTCTCCAACTCCACAATTCAAAGGCGTCAATTCTATAGTGCTTAGACTTCTTTATGGTCCAGCTCTCATATCCGTATAGTGACATTCCTAAATGCCTGTTTTGACATCCAAAGACATTTCCAGGCACAAATATTATCAGAGGACAAAGGTCTGAATCAGCGTACACCAGGTCATCCTAGCTTTGGATAACCATTTAGTATATCTGGCCCAAGGTGAACAGCAAGGACTATGCTTGTCCAGTATGCTCACTAATTATGCAATAAGTTTTTCACCATGCATATAAACACTTTCAGTTTAAACCACTATTTGATTTTTATAACATCCATGCAATATGAATTAGCGACATTAACAAACTTGCTAATTAATGTGAGCTCCTGGATGCGAGAAGCATCTGTGCGGAATAACAAAATTCTCAGAAAACATTTGTTTGCCAGTATGAAGACAAGTACGAGTTCTTGATACTAATGCAATGTAGCACTAGGAAAACAAGGTTGCTAATTCATGTTGGCCTCTTAGGTGTTTAAAATGTGAGCAGTATGAAATAAAACAAAGTCTGGGGAACATCCAGCTCACACTTTCACTCAAAACAAAGGCAAGAATTGGAATGCTATTACTGCCTTAGCAGTTGGGATTTTTGGGGGACTTGAAGAATATTTATGGAGATGCATCTGCTTGACTGCTAGAACAGGTCATGGAGAGAAACACATACTTAGGGTAAATGATTTTTTTTCAATATTATTACTATAGCTAAAATCTACTTCTGTGTACATGGAAAGCAAATAAAGATATCAAAGGAAAATCGAGGTCAATGTAAAGTAATGTTGTTGTTCAGTCCTTTAGTCATGTCCGACTCTTGGTGACAATATGGACAGCACGCCAGGCACATCTGGTAGCCACTGCCCCTCTGAGCTCAATCAAGATTAAGTTCATTGCTTGAATAATCTCATCTATCCATCTCCTCCTCCTCTTCGTGTGCCTTCAATCTTTCCCAGCATCAGAGTCTTCTCTAGGGAATCCTGTCTTCTCATGATATTGCTAGTTGTGCTTATCCATATGGTTTTCTTGGCAAATATACTGAAGTGGGTTGCCAGTTTCTTCTCCAGTGGACTGGGATTTGTTGGGAAATCTCTCTTTTTACCTGCACATCTTGGGTAACCCTACATGGCAGAGCTCACAGCTTCATTGAGGTACACAAGCCCATTCACCACAACAAGGTAGTGATCCAAAAAGGAAAAAGTAGTGAGGGGTAGCTCAATTTGTTTACATATTGGTTTATATATACTTCCTTATATAGGTTGCTACAAATGAACACAATAAAAAATATATGCACTCTTAGGTGATGTTAACACCATTACATCATACTTTACATGCATTTTAGTAATACATGGGCAAGATCCGTCTAAACGTAATGTTTTTCTTTATGTTAATGGCCACACCTTAAAAGATTATCTTTCTATGTAAAAGTTATGGAACTTGCCTATTTTGCCACCTGTTGCTCTATTTGTGTGGAGAAAGGAAGCCACTATTAGAAGAAAAATTAGGTTTAATTTCTGTCACTTAGAAATAGATTTGATATCAGATAAGAATCAAAATGTCCATCTAATCTTCCCATTTTAGGAAGAGTATAAAGAAAACTGGGCATGGCTGCCTGTGAAAGGATTTGTCATTAATCATCAACCTTTACATTGAAAGGGACTTTTTAGAGGCAGAATAGAGTTTTTAGGTTGGTACCTATATATATAATTTAACGAGAAGAATTTGCTTTAATATTTGAGAATATTCTAATAAAGATAATACCAGATATCCGGGACCAATCAGACTTCCAGCATTTTCTGACCTAACCCAGTAATACCATTTGTAGTCTGGACAAACTCACCATATGCGGAAAAAGTGGCCAAAAGAATCACAACCCGTTTAATTATTTTCCAATTTCTGTAGCATTTTCTTACAATTAGCTTCAATAGTATTATTATTTTACAATTACTATAATATATCATTTGTAGTGTTGTTTCCGACTTTCAGTAACATATTGTATATTTATGAATAAATACAAATAAACATAAAAAATAACAATGTGTATTATCCCTGTGGAGAGGAAATATAAATGTGACCATTCCATGTGTAGGATACTCATGAACAACACATGAAAAATTTATAGTAAAAAATGAAGGTGATGCTAATCAGAAGAGATCGATTTTTAATTATCTTTCTTTCCGGAGTTATAATGAGCATTAGATTAATTCTGAATTGTAACATAGAACACATTTATTTTACAGCCTTGCATTATATATGCAAACTGGAAGTGTGGCTTACGTTGACAGCTAATTTAAAGAATCAATTTAAACATAAATAAATATGAAATAATTGTATGTTTTCATTTATTTACAATTATTGCGGGTGATAAATTATTCATGTATAGCTTTACAGGATGAGTCTGCATTTTCTTAGAAATGTATAGTCCCACTATTTGTTATATCACTACTAAAGTATACTTTTTAAGGTCCGGTGTATTTATTTATTTAGTGAGTTTATTTATTTATGAGTTATTAGACATCATTCCCAGAAATTACTGTGTACATTTATTCTTTGTTGCACCTGAAATATGTTCTTTCTTTTTAATAATATGTGATCCCTGGGTTAAATAAATTGCTGTGAGAGTATTATTACCCTTGGCACATAACCCTGACAGCCTATATGCAACAACAGAGTATCATGCATTTAAACCAATGCAATAACATACAACTCGGGGAATTGCTGCATTTTGTGTTCGTTTTAAGAGAATTTATGATTTACCTTTTTTGTAATGTTTGAAAATGATTGTTAAAGGGATATGTAAGTGAGCTGGGTTTCAAATGTTTCCTAATAAACAACTACTGATTAGTAGAAAAATATATTTATTATATTGAAAAGTTGAATGTACTTACATATTTATATGCTAGATATTGATATGTGGATGTGCACACATTAAGCTTACATAAAGTGTACCCTGCCGGGTACAGTGTGTGACCTCAAAAGGAAATGATGGTTGCTGGGGTCACAGCTGAAATTGCCCATAAGTAGAAAAAAAACAATCAGCAACCTCCAGATTGTGATACAGATGTTTCAGTCTATACTTCCTCCTGATTGGCCAAAACAATTTTTTCAAATTGTATACAAGTTTAGCCTGGGTTTGGAGGGTGTTAACCCTATGTTTCATCTGAAAGAAATACAAAGATATTTTGTTAACTTCATGATAAGTGTTTAAATGCTTATTTTGGTATTTTTTCATGCAACAACATGTTTTCATACACTACTAATTCTCCTCTATCAGCTGCACTCATAATCCAGCTAACTTACATATACTCCCTTCCTGTTATTACATGTGTCATGCAGGCTCCTACACTCCTACACATAAATATATGGATTCATATGATGCTACTGGTCATGGTCTATTGGCATTACAATATGCAATCCCCCCCCCCCCCTTCTGGATCACTTCCTTATTGTGATGAAGTGGCTAGTGTACTTCAATGTAGCTGCAAGCTGTACCATGTAGCGTCACTCAAAATGAGCAGACAAATGGGAGTTCACTGGAGAAGGAACTGGCAACCAACTCCAATATGTTTGCCAAGTAAACCTTATGGATAGGCACAACCAGACACAAGATGATGCCTAGAGTGCTGAAGTCTATAGGGTCACGGAGAGTCAAGGAGTCTCAAACACGACTGAACGACTAAACAACATATACCCACTTACCTTACACAATAACTTGTCTTACAGAGCTTTAAGCATGGTAGATGCAGTTTATACTTTCAAAGCCACAACTGTCTCTGTAAGGTATAAGGATCCAGAAGAATATTTGCTTGAAAGATTCTTGGACAATTATCAGGACACTCTGGTTGAAATATGTGTGTTCCCTGTGAGAATTCTAATTTATCATTATGTATTAGCTTTTTTTTTTTTTCAGTTTGTATTACAATCTGTTAATTCAAAAATGCACATTATAATTTTTTTATAAATTCTGAAGATTTAAGTAATTGCTAGTATCTAATCTAAAAGATGAAAAATATGAGTATTAGTATATACCGTAATACCTTTTTTGATGAACAAACATTTTATTTAGAGTGACAAACTTTTGAGAGATGCAACTCAGGTCAAACGCAATACTGATTAGTTAAAGATAAAAAAGGCAAAATAAACAATACTGCAGAGACTTGTGGGTCAGAAGATACCGGGCAAGAAGTGTTAGACATTATATATTAGTTCAGACGAAATTTGAGGTGAACGCACAAGGTCAGAGAGATACAAAACATGGGATACATTTTATATGAACATATATGTTGCTAGATTAACTATTATCCCAAGGCAATTACATATAATAGTAGAGTGTTATTTTCCAAAATTGATTATTGTCCCTAAAGCATAAAGTATAATTGAAGGGACACCCCACTTAAATATTTTTGAAACTCTGACCTAAAGATCTGTACAAAAAGAAAAGTGAGCCACCCTTCTAAGCCGCAGACAGGTTTAATTTGTTATAATCACATATAGATTAATAAAATCTAATAAATAAAATAATTTAATTGATTTCAAAATGTAATTTAAATAATTTTGATCTCGGTGTGTATTAATGTCTTTGTATTTATCAGTTTGTAAAACTCTACAGTTTATTATATTTGAAGAATGGTTGTAATATACACAATTAGGACCTCATTCAAAAAACGGCCCGCAAAGCTGCGATTCCTTGCGGGGCTCCTGTTACCTTGCAATTCAAATAGACGGTGCCGCAAGGATATCCCCCTTACGGCCGGCCGCATATCTTGCAACCGGCCGTAAGCTCAGAAATCTTTTAAAGCAAATATAAATTCAAGACGGCACTGTAAAGCTCTGTAAATGCTAGGGATCATAATGGAGGACATGAGGATTAGTAGCAACCCCCTCTCAAGCTTGTACATCAGCCCAAATCCGATATTTCATTAACAGTTTATTTTCCGTCCGCAGCGTGGGCGGGTCTGAGGTGCTCCAAGCCCTCTGGACTTTGTCCACAGATATTTGACAGGAATTAAAATAAAAATTATTTACGGAATTGAGTGTAGGGGAATGTTGTGCTATGATTTCTAACATCTACAATCACTTTATCGTCTCCTCAGAGTGCAGGATGGCTTTATTATGTGCTTAATTGTGTGCCTGCGGGACCTTTTTGCTGCAAGTAAGCTGCGGCTCGGTTTTAGCCTTGGAGAGAGGGTTCCCGGAGCAATTGAATAGCAACCGGGATTTTCTTGCGGCCGAAACTCTTGCGGCCGTTTAAGATCAAAGGCTTTCCTCCTGCGCGTGCGGCTACAAGGGATAACAAGGCGCCGGCCACAAGCCTGCCGGAATCCCCGGCCGGAGGGGAATAGAATAGCCGAATAGCTTGCGGCCGGTCCTTGCGGCCCGCATCTCCTACAGCCGATAATAGAATGAGGCCCTTAGTGTCTATTATTTTTTTTTTCATGTACTTTCTGGAATAAATAGATAACCTAAAGTAGCTTTTTATATTAATGGTGTAATTGCATGGGCTGCTTAGGGAGGATGGAAATAAATAGATTATACCTTAGGTAAACTAGCAGAAAATGCTGCCAACTGAAGACTTAGTGGGATGGAGTTAGAGGTTGAATACTTTTATCACATTATGTACTAATATATAGTTATTATGGAATTTCATTTTCGAGAAATATAAACATTTTTTTCCACATCGGAATAATTGGAAATAGTTTAACCTTCAAGACATAAAATACAACTGGTACTGTATGTTCCTGAATTTGAAGAACAAAACAACATTGGGTAATTAAATGTTCTGATATGTAAGGCTAATATAATTCATAGAGAACAAATACCATTATGTTTTGCAGTGCTATTCATTAATTGTACTCATTAATAGTTCAAATACTGGACCAGTTTATGAATGTATTTTTATCAAAGATAAAGAATGAAAGTGTTAACAGGGTGCTTCTAATAGTTTCATACTGTATTGCAGAGTAACACGTTCTTTATTGGATTAACCATCAATTTGTGGAATTCCCTTGTAATTATGGTAGGTTTATTACCCTATCATGGAAGGTTCATTACATCCTCTCAGTAGAAATATAAATAAACTCGAAAATAATAAAATAGTAACTACCATACAATGATATCATTGCATTTACTTGGGTGTCTAATCAATACAATTGAGCTCTTATTACTTATGTACCATAAATACAAAGATTCACAGTAGAAAAAAAATCGTAATTATTTCTCTGGCAGCTAATAAATTAGATGCAATTTTTTTCATGTAGCCCAACAACCTCAGATTTGCATGAACTGATCTAATACATTACTTTGACCACATTTTCACATTTTTCTTTGCTATACTGTATTACCTAATGGTTATATTTACCATAATCTGTTTATTCATAACTGTTTATTAAGAATGCCAATTTAATCAAACATGGCATTTGTAAAGACTAACACGTGACAGCATCATGAATAATGTGTCCAAATAATGTATATGCTTCCCATAGCCTCCAGAATAGAATTTCAAATCATGACCCTAACCTATAATGCCCTCAACAATAAAGCACCCTCTTATATCTCCGCTCTTATCTCTAAGTACAGCCCCAACCACCCTCTCCACTCTGCTAACTTCTTACGTCCTCTCACTCCCGCCTTCAGGACTTTTCTCATGCTGGCCCTATTCTTTGGAACTCTTTGCCTTGCTCCACTAGACTATCCTCTTGCCTCAAATTCTTTAAACACTCACCTTAAAACTCGTCTATTTAGAGAAGCTTATTGCCACCAGCCCTAATATACACATCACATCTATAGTGCTTCTATACCTCTCCCATACCCTTTAGATTGTAATTTTGCAAGTTTTCAATCTTATGTGCTCTAGTGAGCTTTGTGTACACTTAATTTTAAGCTCAAAGACAGGGCCCTCCATTTTGTTTTCCTTTTTTTTTTTTATTCTTCTTCATTGTGTTATTGTTTTGAATTGAACATACCACTCTATATCGCTACGGAATATGTTGGTGTGTTACACATAAAGGAAATAATAATAATGAAAACTTTCAAAATAAGGTGGCTTGTGCATAGTAACCATAGAGTTATGTGAAAACTCCCAAACCTATAGCACATGTCCACAAAAAAAGAGGCGGATGTTCTTTTCTTCAGAGAAAACACTCTTTACATCAAGGAAGTTTAATAATACAGTTAGCAGTCCAAATACTTCAATCTTCAAAATGGTAGGTATAAAAAATAAAGGAGGGGGAGAAGACAACATACTATTATAGTAAAACTAAAAGAAATATGCACTAAAATAAAGCTACTGACAGTGATAAGAACTCAATGATCATAAAAATGACAGCTTGTACTTGCAACACAGCATATATCAGAGAGATCCATGTCTGCTATATACCATTAAAAAAACTCTACATGAAAATGGTACAAGAAAAATAAAAAATTCACACAAAAGGTGGGCTGCTATGTGTTTCAACTGACTTTGACTTCCTCAGGGATCACACACCTTTTTTTTTATATGCCTGATATGTGCATGCTGATAAAAACATACACATGTATTGCAGAATAGACACAATTCGGGTATCCCTTAGAGAAAACCACAGGAGAGAAACCATAGAAATAAAGAGTGGACATGTCGAGATGAAATGAAGGCTTTGGGATTGTGGTGAAATAGAGCAATTTTCTCTTAAGAAGCATTGACCCTCCAAAACAGTCAGTTGTCTTTTTTTATTATTGTGCAATAGTTTCCAAAATGTTATTTTTTTGGGATATATTTTATTGAGTAATACAAATAGAAATTATTAGTGATTTTGTGCAATATATTTATAATTTATTCCTCTGACAAGTAGTTCTAGTCTGTAGGATCTAAAGTTGACGTGATAACCTGTGTCTCTCATAATAATACTAGGTCTGAATATTATAATAAGGAAAAATATCATAATATTTCCGTTACTGACCAAATTTTAACAAAATCTCTTAGTATATAAATGCATGCTACTGCTCATTGGTAAAAATACAGTTATTCATTTTGAAAACCTAAAAGTTAGCGATGTGTATCAGAAATGGCAATGTACCTTAGCAAAGTGTCTCTTTTCAGCTGCTACAAGACTTGAAAAGTCTGAAGGCTAAAAAAAAATCTATATTTCTTATTTTGCAGGTTGTATTTGCTCCACAACATATTCAGAGCTTGTTCGTGATCACACCTATTTATTTTTTCCTTCAGTACTAACCTTTTAAAGGTGAATATTACTTAGTTTATATTCATGGTAACCTTTGTTAATTATATGGCATTCATGTACAATAGTAAATATGGCGAGGAACGATGTGTCATCTTTACGTAGATTTGTAACTGCATTTCTGTATGTAGAGATAAAGATTTAAGATGGATGGTCGTCTTAATAAGGAGATAGTAAAAAGAAATCTAGCTAATTTAAAAATGATAAAACAACTCAGATTCTGTAACAATTTTATTGTATGAAAAACAAGCACTGAAATGTTAAAAAATAACATTAATAACCCTGCAGACTGCATATGCAATATGTATAGCACCTTTTTTTTATTATAGGACAGTACCAGCCAAGTTATGTAACGATAGACTAATTAGCTGCAGAAAAACTAGAAGTGGTCAGTGGGAGACCCTGACCGCTAAAAAACTGAATTTCAGCTGTTACACAACTGTGTTTTGTAACCTTTGTATTTATAAGTGTTATATAAGTGTTACACAATATATTTTTAATAATAGATTTAGACTAGGAAATTGCCCGTCAAAAATGACGGTAATAAAATTTGAAGCCTGGTAATGCTGTTTGCCACACAATGCGAGGTTCGGCGGGGTGTTCATTGCGAGCCTCTCCTCCCGTCTACTTTACGGGCCTCACGATGAGCGCCTTCGTTGCTCATCACGAGTCCATCAATCAGCGGCTTTCCCTCGGTAACCTGCAACTTTTGTGCTTGGTAATGCCATGTGTCTTTTTCCACCATCTCCCCCCTGTCCCTTCTCTGTGTGTCTGCTGAATCTTTGCGTGGTGCGCTCTGACTGCCGTTCGTGTTTCTGGCTTCGCCGTTGTGTATTTTCTAAATCCCGCGTGCCTGGCGATGTGCGGCCTCGTTTTGATCCTGTTTTATAATGTTTACGTTTTTTGGGACGCCAATTTTTTCCTTGCTTAGCCGATTTACGATTGAAGAAAAACACCAAATATGGCTCAACCTCAATCACAGGCTTCCTGGCTGTCCCCCTCTGCGTGGAATGAGTAGTTTGACCCACAGAGGCTTACGCACACGGGGAGGTGAGGGAGAAAGAAGATACGAGGGGGAAAAAAGACACAAGAGACGGAAAGGAGGAGGGAAAGGAGACATAAGGGAGGGAGAGGAGGGATAAAGGGAAATGAGACACAAGGGAGGGAGAGGAGGGCGAAAGGGAAAGAAGACACAAGGGAGAGAGAGGTGGGGGGAAAGGAGACACAAGGGAGGGAGAGGAAAGGCGAAGGAGACAAAAGGGAGGGAGAGGAGAGGGAATGGAGATACAGGGGAGGGAGAGGGGGATAGAAGCAATAGGAGAGGTAGAGAGGGGGAAAAGAGGCACCAGGGAGGGAGATGGTGGGAAAAGAGACACAGGGAAGGGGGGAGGAGTTACTGGAGAGGGGGAAAGGAGACACAGGGTAGGGGGGATGAGACACAGGGGAGGGCAAAAGGAGGCACAGTTGAAAGAGAGGGGGAAGGAGACATGGGAGGGAGAGAGGGAAAGACACAGGGGAGGGAGAGGAGGGGGGAATGAGACACAGGGGAGGGAGAGGAGGGGGAATGAGACACAAGAGAGGGAGAGGATGGGGCAAAGAAGACTCAAGGGACGGAGAGGAGGGGCAAAATGAGAGACTCAGGGGAGGGGGAAAGGAGACACGGAAGGGAGAGGGGGGAAAGAGACGGGGAGGGAGGGGAAGAGAGGGGGAGAAACACAGGGGAGGGAGAGGAGGGGAACAGATACAGTGGAGGAAGAAGGGGAGGAAGAGACACGGGAGAGAGGGGGGAAGAGACACAGGAGAGGGGGCGGAGAGACCAAATTTATCAAGCTATTTCATGTCAGTGTTTCAATTGTTTTTTGTTTGTCTTCCTCTGGATCAAATAACAATTATAATCCACACTAGCGACTAGCAAGTCGCTAGTGTGGATTATAATTGTTAATTGATCCAGAGGAAGACAAACAAACGCTAGTGTGGATTATAATTGTTAATTGATCCAGAGGAAGACAAACAAAAATCAATTGAAACACTGCCATTTGCCTCATAAGGGACGGAAAAAAAATCCTTTCTGATCCCCAAATACTGGCAATTGGATTAATCCCTGGATCAATACTCCTCTAATTATCCCCTGAATGCCATCTTTATTCAAAAATACAACTAACCTCTTTTTATACTTTTCTATCAAATCTGCTGTCACAACCTCCTTTGGTAGAGAATTACACAGACTAACTGTCATTACTATGAAGAACCCTTTCCTTTATTTTAGGTGGAATCTTTTTTCTTCTAACCTCAAGGGATGTCTCTTGTCCACTGAAAACCTCTTGGCACAAAAAGTTCCACTGACAAAGCCTTTTATATCCCCTCTTAGTCTCCTTTTTTCTACAGAAAACAAAATTAATTTGGTTAGTCTTTCTTCATAACTTCGCCCCTCCATTCCCTTTATTCGTTTTGTTGCCCTTCTCTGTACCTTTCCCAGCTCTATACTCTCCTTTTTATGAAGTGGTGCCCAAAACTCTACTCCATATTCCAAATGAGTGCGTACTAGGGATTTGTATAGTGGAAAATTATATTTGCTTTTCTGGCTTCTATACCATTCGTAATACATGCTAATATTGTTGTTGCCTTTGCAGATGCTGTTTGGCATTGAGCACCTAGGTGGTTTCCCACAAGAACTCCTAAATCCCTTTTTATATCTATTACCCCTAGATTTGTTTCAATACATTTTAAATTACAAGCTTACATTTCCTTCCCAAGAACAAAATCTTACATTTATTTGTTTTAAATCTCATGTGCATTTTATCTGCCTATTCATTAATAAATATGATAAGAAGCAGAGAACCTAATACTGAACCCTTAGGGACTCCACTTACCATATTAGACTAATCTGTGTATGTTCCATTTACAATAACCATTTGTTTGCATCTTTTAGCCAGCTCTCAATCCATGAGCAGATATTTACTGCAATTTCTGTATGCCTTAGTTTGTACAATAGTCTCCCATGTGGCACTGTATCAAAAACCTTTGCAAAATCTAAAAAACTACATCTACTGAGTTGCCTTGGTCCAAGTTGCTACTATCTCCTGATTGAATCTAATTAGATTTGTTTGACGGGACCTAACCCTAATAAAACTGTGTTAAACTTATCTTGTTCACATGGATATATACAGGTCTCTATTTGCTTTTGCTCCCTCTTTAAATAAAGGTATCTCATCTGCTTTTCTCCAGTGATAATGTAAGGTATCATGATAATGGTAAAATGGTTATGCCCATAATTATAACTAACAGTAAACCTGTATATTAGGCATGCATAAAAAGACACATTATCCACAAATGAATGTTACTTAGCTTTATTCCCTATTTTTTTATTAATTTATATTATAATAAAAGCTAAGCTTCTGTTATAGTATCAATTGATTGGTTGATTGATTTGTGTTGAATACAATGAATAAGTAATTTGCATTTCCAAATGGCTTATATATATGTAGCATATAAAATGTATTTTGGCAAATATATAGGTCTGTTGAAATCAATGCAAAGTATTGCTACACATTTACAATTACACCTGATCGTCGTTCGTCAAAAGGCATTATTATTATTATTTTTATTATTAACTTTTATTTGTAATGTGCCAACATATTTTGTAGCGTTGTACAGAGGAGAAGAACAGGGGGAAAAAACAATATTAACAACTGTAGACAATGGAGGGCCCTGTTTTGAGCTTAGAATCTTTGTAGAAAGCGATATTTCCCAAAGCGCCTTACAAGATCAGAAACTCGCTACTTACAATGTAAAGGGAGTGGAAGAGGCGGAAACCTGGGAAGAATAGATAAGGGAAAGCAAGGGTCACGAAGAAAGTGAAAATTATTTGAGGGGACTGGCTCTAGTATGTAATGCGATATCACCCCCCTAGTGGTCAGTTAATATAACCTGCAAGTGTGAAAGTCAAGGGTTAGTTTTACAGAGTGGTGGAGGGTACATTTAGGCATAGCAGAAGGGAAAAATTCAAACAAATGGATTATTGGGCGTTTAGACAAATGTATTTATCAGGAAAAGTGATAACACATGTAAGTGAGAGTAGTTGCTCCCAAAAGGGAGTAAGTATGATATTTTTTATATGTAGATGGGTATAGGAAAAGTAAATGAACCTTGCAGAAGGAACGTAATGGACACATTGTAAAATATATTCATTGCAATGTTTGCTGCTCTGCACAGTCGATGAAGGGCATCAAACCATGTACTTTGCTAAAATAAACCCTATACCCCAACGATAAGTGATAATATATTGCAATCTTCAAAGAGTTATAATGTAAATTACAGAAAAACTCATAATCACTATTTAGGTGCTTAACAGCTGAAAAATGGATTTTAAAAGTTTAGTTTGTGATGACATATAAAAATGCAATGGTATGTACTGTTATATATGGTGAACATGGCCATGCATTATTGTTATCCGTGGAAATATTAGAGCTTTGCCATGTATATGATATTGCTCTATCCTTTCCTTCACAGCCAAGCAAGATGGATCAGCCAGTGCACATGGCTTAGATGTACATTACATTCTAAAAAGCCAAAATAGTAAAGGCTTCAATAGAAAACATCATTCATAATATGCCATTGCATCTAATTTTGCAAATAGTTAATTTTTTATTTTAACATATTTATATATTTTAGTCATAGTTTATGTATATTACCCCATATGTTTCTCTCTGCTCTTCATCTTTGGTTTAGTGGAAGTTAATACATTCTCAGTTTTTCAGAGTGGAGTTACATTTTGGAACAGAAACTCATTAACATTTATAATATTTCATTCCCATTTTCAATTTCTAACAATGCAATTATAGTTTGGAATAGAACTTCAGCATGATGTATAATATTATTCATTTGTACAAACATCACCATTGTGCACAGGAAATGTTATTAATATTAATTTTATGATTATTATTAGCTTTTATATATATATATATATATATATATATATATATATATATATATATATATATATATATATATATATAAAGATCAAACATTTTATGCAAAACTTACAAGGGGCATAATATAGAATACATTGCAAGACATTCAAGCAACATTAACAAATAGACCTGGTTCGTAATTGGTGCTTGTTAATTCAAGAGCCATTAGTTTTAATATTAAATTAGATATGATAAAACCCCTTTTTACAGATGATGTAAAATTTAAACTGATGACATATATATTTTTTTCAATTTTTTAAATTATATTACATGAATAAAACAATTTTTTTTTGTAACTTATGTAATAATAAATATAATACCTTAATATATCAAGTTGTCTCTGTTGTAATTTATACTGCATACATCTCTCTCATTGTTTCCTAAAAAAAGAGACATTTTTGGCTGGAAATGTTGTATTTTAATATTTCAAAAGTAGCCATTCTAAAAATATATTGTTTTTGCATCTTTATCGCTCTTTCCATCCTTTATCTGTTTAACATGCTGTGTAAATGCACAATGCATTTGGCTAAAAACAAACTGGTTTGTTAAATAATTAAGTACATACCAAGTATCACTGATCTCTTATGACAAGTATGCTACTTGATATATCATATTTATGATATTTTATTGTGCATATTTTTTGCAGTAAAAAAAATTCTAAGACCACAATAATGCATGCATACAAGAATAAACTCTTTTTTGTACAGTCAAAAAGAGCCCCTCTCTCCCTTAATATTCTCTGTTTTAATATTTTCAATATATACACATAAATAAGGATAAAATTACACATACAGCAGTGTCATTATTACGATTAAGATAACTTAAAAATTTAATGTAGACAACAATTTTAGCCCTAATCTCTTTATGAAGAGGATAAATTTAAATTTCACAAATTATAATGAAACAAAATTCAGATATAGCTTTAAAATCCTTCATGACAGTCCAAAAGCATTTGAATCACAAACAATACTTTTATACCAGAATGGTACCATCATAGCTTTCATGGGCTTTGCCATTACATTTGACAATGATTATTTGGGATAATCCCATTCCCAAAAATATATTTTTTTTAGTAATTACATCAATTTAAAGGCATAGCCATGTAAGATCTGTACTTCTATTTTTTAATTGATTTATGAATTACGTATAATTGTATTATTTTTTTTTATGCTGGCCGAAGACATACTTTTAGCTGAAGAAGAAGAAATTATATAAAAATTGTAAATATTTTAATCACAAGCCTGACTTTATATAAAACTATATACATCATATATATAAAAAAGGTAATTTATGTTCTTATACCAGACTTTATACCCAACCAGAAAATTTTGTGTACAGGTGAATGTAATGGACAAATTATGTTTTATTATGTTTTGTCACTATTAAAGAGTCAATTCCAGCAGCTTTACTAACAGAGCAAAAATATTAGTCCAGTGATAGTCAAACCTGGAAGCGGATTCATTTGCACATTCATATCCACCAAAAACATTTCTTTTTCACTTTTTTGCTTTTTTTCCGTACTTGCTCTTGTTTTTCAGGAATTAGATTTTCGGGTTCAGGTTTTGGTAAAGGAGGCAGAATAGGGCATTGTTCCACTTTATCAAGCATTTTTATAACTTGATGAAATCGGCCTTCTTGTTGCCTGAAGTCATATTCTACACTAGGAAATAAAGGAACATAAACATATATTAGTAAATATTCATGTTGTTACTTCATTGGTTACATTTTCTAAGGTTAACAAAGACTGTGAAGATTTTATTTAAGGCTTCAATGACACAATATTTGTTATTGTGTCTCCATCTTTAATGCAACTGATTAATATGACCACAAAACAAGTACAGCTCAACAGTGTCATATATTAAATATCTCTTGTCAATGTTTAATCAGTATTGCTTTTGTCTTGAAATAAAAATGGTGTCCAATAAAAAGGTATCCCTGTATACTGCAACACTTGTATTATTCATTAAGGCAAATTATATATATTTAGACGCTTACTAGCGACCTGCCCGTCAAACATGATGGGGCAATCAAATTTGAAGCCATGGCAATGCTGTTTGCGACACAATGTAAAGCTTTTGCTGCTCTGAGTACCTTCGACGCTCATTGAGTGCCTCTCCTCTCGTGTACTTTTGCGCCATTTTAGATTCCTAATGGTATTAGTTGCAAGTTAGTGTTGTGAAATGACGGCGATTGTTTATGTGTTCCGCGGCTCGCGAGCCTTTTCCGTCCTTTCTAATAGTGTATTTTGTACCTCGTATGTTCTTCGGTAAGTGTTCCGCGACTGGCGGTGTTTTGCGAGGTTCGGGGTTGTGTAGCCTTGTTTTCGATTTTTTCGGCCGCCTTTTTTTTCTCTCGCTTAGCGGATTTTCGAGTGCCGAAACTCGCCAAATTTGACTTAAATTCGCGAGCAGCCTCACTGCCAAATGTCCTGACTGTCCCCCCGTACTGTGTGTGAGTTCTTTTTTTGGGGGTATTTTTTTTGGTATTTTTGTGTTTTTTGATTTGCGTGGTCCGGCCGTTAACTTTGTATTTTTCCTATCCCGTATTTTTTTTTTTCGCGCATTGCATTTTTTTTTGTCTCAGTCCTGCGTTCCTCAACTGCTTGCAGCTCAAGGCAATTCCGCGTTTCCTAAATGCTTGGAGGCTACGTTCTGCGTTTTTTAATGCCTCAACGGCTAGCCTCGCTTTGCGAGGCTCACAGGAGCACCGTCGGCACTCATTTCGTCTAAGTCTCGCGTCTTTCAATGCCTCAACTGCTCGGATGCAATGAGAGCCTTTGGCGCTCATCGCCTAAGTGCTGCGAATTTTAATGCCTCAACTGCTCTCCTCGCGAGGCTCGCAGGTGATGAGCACTGTGAGTTTTAAGCCTCAACTGCTAGCCTCTCTACGCGAGGCTCGTAGGCGATGAGCCACTTCGGCGCTAATTGCCTAAGTTGTGTGCAACAGCGCAAATCGTGACGACGTCTCGCAGTTTGACAATTATAATATGTGATTCCTTACAACACAGTTTTAATGGTCTGAGCAATGTTATGATTGAAGAATGTATAAGTTTAATATTCAGGCAATTTTTATACATTACGTGATAGGAGATTAGAACCAATTAACACTAATGTATTTGTTCTGTCTATGATCTTGTACCCTCTATGAGAATGAGCTATCTGAGGAATTCACAGAGTAGTATCAGCTGTTTGGAGTTATGTAATGGATTTATAAACTAGCGCATAACTTTATTACATTTATGTAATAAAAGCAAAGTATGCTTCTCTTAATTACATTTTTAAAGGAAAAAAACTAACAGTTGTGAAGTACGGTATGTTACAAGCAAACAACATTAGCATCTATGTAAGCCATTAATATAAAACCATTTTAGAGAAAATCTTAAATTTTTGAAGTTTGTTTTGTGTGTAGAAAGTTTCTATCTTGTCTGACTCATAAAGTTCACATTAAGTTGGAGCCCGAGGTTATGTTCCTATATCATGAACAGTGGAAAGAGGGATTGGAGAGGGAGGGGGATTTGTTTGAACATTGTGTTTTAGCAGGCATGCCAACTTTTGCGCACTGCTGAACAGCACGCCGTCATCAGGGCGCCGAAAACTGCGCCGTGATGACGCTCTGTGCTCCAGCCTTCATCCCATCTGCCACAGAGGCCCCCATCTCATATTTACTGGACCTGCTTGGCAAGGTAAGGGTCTGACAGTGTGCCATATTGACCAGGCATTGTGTGCATGTGTCACTAGGAGCATGCTGCATTGCATGTTTATCATGTATGTAGTGATAAACATGCAATGCAACATGCTCCTAGTGACACATGCACACAGTGACATTACATACAATATGTTCCTAGTGACACATGCCAGTCCCACATGGCACACTGTCAGCCCCTTACCTTAGCTTTGGCAGCCTCCAGCAAGCAGGTCCAGTAATTATGAGATGGGGCAGATGGGATGCAGGCTGGAGCGCAGAACGCTGTTCTCGGCGCCCTGATGACCGCGCACAGGTCTCCAGCGCGCAAAAGACGTGCCACCGTTTTAGCACCTACCAACTTTCACGCATACATGCTGAGAAGCAGGGAGGGAGGACTTTTTTGTATAATTTATGTTTAAAACACTACTGTGAACTGTATGGATAAAGGAAATGGAGATTTCTATAGGATGGTTTGTACCCAAGTATTGTAATATCTTTCTATGTAAGTATACTTTCAGGTATAATATGGTATTAGATTTATGTAAAAATAGATTTATATGCCATAGTTTAAAAAGTAGCAGAGCTTCGTCCTTGCACGTCTTTCAGTATCCCTTAGCACTGCCACAGCGCAGTTATTGCCTTTTTATCTTACAATACACAATTTATTTTAAGACCACAGTGGTGAACAAAGAAGATTATAGCATCAGCAGAGGATTATAAAACAGTGCCTTTTAAGCTTCTTTGTTGTACTGCTTCACCCGTCTTACGTTTTACCAAAATTATTTTGCCTTAATGTCATGTGCTTTTAAGCCTAAAAGTACAGAAGTGGCTCTCAAGTTCTATGCTATTAATACATAAAGTATGGTTTTCTCCATAGAAAAATATGTTTTATTTGAAAGAATCTACTGCACGATAACCTACATTTTATACACATGAAACATCAATCCAGAATTATAGTGCAGCTTCGGAAAGCTTGAAAAGAAAATAAGTTAAAATATTGGCTATGTACTTTTTCATATATAGACTATGAATATCAGCCTTAATAATCACAGCAAAAGAAAGTTGACCAGTCGGAAAATTCTTGTTTTTCCTTTTTCAACATAATTTGTATAGTAGAATAAGTATATTCTACTATAGGTTTTATTCCTGTAAAAACTGTGAAGGAACACTGTAATGTCCTAACAAGATGAACTAGTTGTTTGTCCTTCAATCATGTCCAATTCTCAGTGACCTGTTTAGGTGACTCCAGCATTCCATGCTCTGCACAGATAGATGTGGGGAGGGTTAGCCTCTGTTGTTCTTTGTCCTCACTGTGCGTATCGGCTGTCTATTATTAATCATAAAACTGTTAGTAGTCAGGCTACAGTTTGTTATGTACGCAGACTTAAGACTTTAGATTTTATTAGCTGTTATTAGTGTAATTAAAAAAATAGATATTTTTTCACATACAATGTTGTGTTCTTTCACACCATGAAGAGCACTTACAGTGCGGTAAATTGCCCTTTAAGTAAGGTTTTTCAGATGCAACATAGAATTGTTTTTCCATGATGTTTTAAATACTAATAAGCACTTTTTTTTATGCTGAAAAAGCCCACCTCAGCTTATACTCGAGTCAAAACAAAATCCTCCTCCTCCCCCCCCCCTTATCCTCCTCCTTCCCCCCATTATCCTCCTCCTTCCCCCCATTATCCTCCTCCTCCCCCGGTTATCATAATCCTCCTCCTTCCCCCCTTATCATCATCCTCCTCCTTCCCCCATTATCATCATCTTGTTTCCCATCATAACCTCCTCACATGCGCGTCACGTCATTAGCATATGCCTGTACGGAAGACGTGCTGCGGCGTCAGGATCAGCATCAGCTCATCGGAGCATAGTAGCTAGTAAGGAGGAAGAGGGATAGGGATTGGAGAAGGTGTAGTAAGGAGGAGGTTATGGGGTAAACAAGATGATGATAAGGGGGGAAGGAGGAGGATGATGATAAGGGGGGGAAGGAGGAGGATGATAAGGGGGGAAGGAGAAGCATTTCCACCCTCGGCTTATACTTGAGTCAATATGTTTTCACAGTTTTTTGTGGTAAAATTAGGTGCCTCGGCTTATACTTGGGTCGGCTTATACTCGAGTATATATAGTAATGATTTATTTCTATAAATTTGGCAAATTGTAAAATTTTAACCTTAATATGCATGATACTAACTAAAAGTTCATATGCGCTATATATGAAGTACCCTGTATATGGCTTTGCATGTCTGCTAACCCACTTGTCCTCTTTATCTCAACCTTTTAGGCTGAGATTACCTAAGATTAGGTTTCCTTGTCACACAATGAATTGCTATTTGCATTTTTATAATACAGACTGACTTTAAAACTGACTTTATCTGCTCTTCAAGAAGGAATTTGAGACATGGTCTACAATGGTCACCAATGGAGACCGCCAAGACTGCATGTAATTTTGTATAATAAGTAGTAAATTAAAGGGTTACTTAACATTTTAAAAATATTTTGTTATTGATTGCATTTATTTAAAATAGAGAATTGTATATAAGGAACAACAGTGACCCATTAAATCTGGAATACTTACTTTTAATACCCAATTAAAACTCTACCCTTAATTTCCAAAATTTCAATCATGATATAATTAATTACCAGAAACTTGAAAACTGCCCTTTCCATCCCTTTCCATTTATGTTTCATTAGAGCAGTGATATGCTTAAAGATATTGCAAATATTGTATGAATAAATACATAGAGACAGTGAGTAATGACTATTATTAACACGCCCATGTATCTGCAAATGAGTTATATTAAAACTAATTGAATTCTTTTGTAATCAACTCATTTCTTGACAACTTTAAATGGATTCTCTTGCACATCTTATTTAAAAAAACAAATTGCCAGATAAAAATGACTTGCTTGACGGTGCAGCCTGACCATATAGAAGAGGGTAGGCAAAGTCGGTACTGGAGTGCCAAATATGGTCCTGGATTTCAGTATTTTCCCTGCTGAACACAGGTGAATCAATCAAAAAATCAGGAAAATACAGAAATTCAAAACCAAGACTGGCACTCTAGGACCAATGTAATATAGACCAAGGATAGGCAAGTCCAGTCCTGGAGAGCTACATACAGGCCAGTATTCCAGTATTTTCCTGCTCTGCAGTAATTTCTCCAGTGGGCTACAGCATGTAGCTCCTGTTATTCCTAGGTGATCTCCCATCCAAGTCCTGACCAGACCCAATCCTGCTCTGCTTCAGTGTTGTGTGGCCTCTTGGTTTCCAGACTCGAGTCAAACCCAGGTCGTGATGAAAGCACCAGATCCTAACCCCTGGACCAACAGGGAACCCATTCTAACTAAGCAATGTCATGGTACAAAATAAAGTGATTTTGAGTATTAAAAATGTAAGAAAAATAAATCAACATCCTGTATTAAACTATGGAAAATATTATACAATTTTTTATAAAGTTTCACAAATAATCACCATGCAATTACATAAGACGTTACCCCCCTTGTTTGCATTTTTACATTAATTCATTTTACAAAATCAGTATACACAACTTTCCAGCAGTCTTAACTATATTTAGGGTCTCATTGATCAATGTTATTTCTGCAGACTCAAATGCCAAATAAATAATAATTACTGTAATTTGCAGCATTTGCACAGTTTAATAGTTCAAATATAAACATGCACCAAATATTTGCATGTTCCATTTTTATTTGTTTTGTACAAATTACAGCAATAACTTCAGCAGATTGCACTTATTTTATGAATAGAATAAATTTAAAATGTATAGAATGTGGGGTGTCTGGATGTTTTATGGGACATTTTAATTGTAATATACATTATGTTGTATCTACTGAGCCTCCTGGTTGAGCAACCAATATGGCAGGAGGCATCTATCTCTTTTTCTGATCACCAGAGTACTATCCTGCCACAAATAAACGTTATCAGGGTCAAGTTTACCACATTTAAATTATATGAGAGCTCTCAGCTGAGACTTCCCAAAAGGATACATTTAGACTTTAGCCTAGTAAAGTCCTCCTGCCACACCGCCCATACAAAAGAGAGGATAAATGGCCTATTTTACCCCACCCCAGTACCGAAGGGCTAGATTGTAATTATCTGACTATAACCCATACAATTAGATCTCTGGCTGTAAACATGAAATCTGAGATGATCAAATGATACATGGTTCCTGAAATTGTTCTTATTACCCACATGATCACACTCAGAAGCGATATTAAATTCATGATCAGTATTTTCTCCCAATCTTTAAATACCAGTAATTATGCATGGGAAAAAAAGCAAATTGGATTATAACATTTACCAACAGACACAACATAATATGAATCAATAGACCCCTGGTGAGATAGTGACAGCCCAACAGACAGAGTAGATTCATCGACTTTCTTCTGTGGGTATGACCCCAACTGAAGGAACTTAACCAGGCAAAGAAAACCAGTTGCCGTAAAGGACCACGGCTACCAGAAATAAATTCTGGATGGATACGCGTTAAACGTGTCACTTTCTGGGACCTCTGCTGCCTTAAAACACAAATAATGATTAGCTGGAACAAAGTTTAACACTCACATGAATCTCCATTATACTCCATAAATAACGTGTCTCACCTAACGCTCATTATCAGTACTGTTGATATATCTTATAACAAACATTGGATAAGATGAACATAGGACATAAACTATCTTAAACACGATTTAAAAGCATTCCTGCTTATCAGCCTCGTTATATTAGGTCTACGTTGTAAAACGCAGCCCTTAACTCCAGATTTACGTTTTACGGCTATTAAATTAGCCCTGTAACGTTGCTCACAGTGAACTTGCGTGTTAACATGCAGGACGGCCAAGAATAAGCTACGTGCTGAGCAAAGTTGAACTTCGCGCATGTAAATCCTTTGATTCGACGAGCCCTTAACCACTACTTGTTCAATTCAACTATTAAATTGCAACGTGGCCTCTTGCGAGCAAGCATGTAACACATAAATGGAGCCCAAAGGCCAACGTGTGCTCGAGAGCATCCACAAGGGGGGTAAAGTACAACTATAATGCATATAACATCACTCTACTGTACATTTTTCATAAGGGAAAGTGATGTTGAAAGTGATGTTGAAGTGGTCTTAGAATTAATAGCACAACATTCTCAAGCCCGCAAATCGGCCACAAAAAATACTTTATTTAATGATTATATTTTGTGTTATATCAATCCCTGCAATCAATGTGTTACGACATATACTGTAACTCGCATGCAATAAAATATCATATTTACGGCTTTATTAATATTGCATCATATCTGGCCTGTGAGTCCGATCACAAACTGTAAATGAAGCACGTAGGACTTTGGAATCTACCCTCCCCTTTTTCGGTGATGTAACGCTAGCAATCTCTTTTTCCATTGGCTCCATCTGAACCCGTAACTACGCGATTGCTTAATTGTTTGCATTCGAGCACGCAACCCTGACGGCCGAGAACTGGTTAAAGAAATAGCCTCTCTCACTCGTAGCTCGCAGCCCTTTCCAATTTAATAGCAACGTAAGTAGGCCAAATTTCAACCACGCAGCCGTTGCATGCTTCACGTTGGAGTTACTGGCTTCGAATTTAATGAGGCTGTAAATGGCTGATAATGAACTGGGACCCTGTTCTGTTTATACAATCTCAAATAAAACTCTTCTTATTAATGTTTACACTATATTTAAAAGTTGGACAATATACGTACTGCCCTCTCAAAGAAAACAGTTCCTTCTATAAAACTACTATATTTAGCACATTCTTATTCTCTTTAAGACGCATTATAACTGAAAGCTCCTACCACAGTGATTCTGACTAGTAATTATTACTTTATTAATATACTACTAATGCAATCACTGTCTTTGACTATACTACACAATGGGTGGCTTTTATGGGTTTCAACCTCTATAAACTATTGCATGTGGCATACTAATGCTAATATAAGGAGGTATTTTTAAATATCTAATACAAATACTGACAGAGTTTTGTCACAAATGTTTGAACTCTAGTTAACAATTAATCATACTATGTTATTCCTGGTGACCTTACAATAGTTTTCTAATGTTTGAATTTAATGTGCCTAATACTTCACGCTTCTTATTGAATACTTTGATACTGGTATACTTGGTATAAGTGAAACGCTTTTCAACACCTAAAACTACTTACCCCCATTCCCACTATCCCACCCTCCCTACCTACATCTTTCTTTCCCCTTTCAAAAAAGAAAAACTTAATAAGATTTTACAAATGAACAAATGAGTAAAAATGCAATGAGAAACATTAATAACATAAGAACCATAAACTTATATGAAGTGATTAGATTGTTGTATTTTATCTGGATGCTACTTAAACCCGATAAATCCTGTCTCTATAAGACAACTAACTGTAAAAGTTACTGCTTTCTAAATACAAAATATATAAAAACAAGTCACTGTATGAGGTTGGTGGGCAACAAATGGAGAAATTTGTATAGAGCTGTAGTAGTGGCTCTAGTGATTGCATTATGAGATGCAATATGCAGCTTGCTGTCCAGTCAGCTCACACAGAGATGCGCTCTGAGGCATGGAAGAAGCGAGAGGGGTAAACATGGCAGCTCCATTGAGACAAGAAAGGAAAATGTAAGCTGTATGTAAAGTTCAAAACTTTTTATGTAGTTTTTCCAGTGATCCCAAGGTTATGTGGCCAAGGCTCGACTTTTAAAAGACAAACTAAGGTCCCAAGTCTGGTATAAATCAATACAGCATTTAAAACAAAAGCCTTATGGGACTTAATTACAATTAAAATTTAGTTTATTAGGCTAAAGCTTTGCCTGACCAATTGTTTTGTGGCATGAATCTGCCTCTTTGATCCCCTCCACCCACTTCTTCACTTGCATGTTACCGATTACTGATAAGTTATGTTACCTTAGGTAGTGATACTCATAGCACATGCTCATCGTGATTTAAGAAATAGTAGACTATGGCCTCTTAGACCACATATATTACTATGAACATGTGCTAACCCTGCACTGAAGGGAGTGATACAACTTATATGCAATGATGCAGAAGTTTAGTTCAAAGCAACTCTCCATTATGCAATCAGGAGGTATAGTTATCAGTCATATAAATTGTCAGTCAGGTCCACTTTCCACTCCATTTGAAAATAAGGTCTTATATTTTTAGCCCTGGTAAGGTACAGTCACGGCTGCTGTATTTGCAATGGCACCGTAGGAATACCTCATTATAGATACAGAGTGTAGCGTCCATGGAAGGAGCTGTATAAATATGACATGTCTGACAAGTCGGGGTCAGTGATAAGGCAGTAGGGAAGAGGACCTTCCTAAGGTAATAAGGATATAAAATACGCCGGACATACAAAAATGCAGATGACAAGCTCCTGTTAAAGCATATGATGTGACCTTGTGGATACTGTGGAAATCATAGAGGCATCAGTGAGCACAGTAATTAAAACATTACAATATAGGCATATACATTAATTGGAAAGGGAGATAATTGTAGTAGTTATGCCATTAAAATATGCTTACCCATCAAAAAGAGCAAAGCATGCCATTGTTTCCATTTCCAACGTATGGTGTCATTTCCTCTTTTAAACAAGCACTTAAAAATTTAACTTTTCTACATAATTGAAGATAATTGCATGAGAGAAAAAGCCTGGTTTTATGTATGAGATAACGACTCGGCATAGAGAAGCTATTTTATCTGAATTGAAAAGCTCATAAGCAGGGATTTCTTCACAAATTATATCTGTATCATAAATTATACATTAGAGAAAAATTTGTTGATTAAATATGTTGAACTACTGCAAATCATACAGAGCCACATAAAATATAAAAGTATTGGTACATTTGTGTGGGTTCAATACTGTCTCATTATCATTGAATGAATACAGGGACCATTATGAGGTCAGTGATGAGGATAGCCTTGCCATATCATTGTATGCAACAAAGAATATTTCTTAATCCTAGCCAGTGAGTTGTCTTTGACTGCCAGAATTGAGAAGCACTCATCTATAATATCCACAGCAAATGTGCTATAGTCCAGTGGTTATCAGTCTTTGTTGGTCTGGGAACTGGATGGTTACCTTCCAATACTCAAGGGAGCCAGTTGTTACCTTCCAATACTCAAGGGACCAGTTGGTTACCTTCCAGTACTGATGAGGACAGGTTGATTACCTTCCAATACTCAAGGGGACAAGTTGGTTACCTTCCAGTACTGATGAGGACAGTTTGATTACCTTCCAATACTCAAGGGGACCAGTTGGTTACCTTCCAGTACTGATGAGGACAGGTTGATTACCTTCCAATACTCAAGGGGACCAGTTGGTTACCTTCCACTACTGATGAGGACAGGTTGATTACCTTCCAATACTTATGGGAACTAGTTGTTAATCTTCCAAATCTCATGTGAACTGGTATTGCGACCCAGAACATTTCTAAGGTAATACTTCATGTGCCATAGTACATTTTCATCTAGCTCTGCACTGATTACACTTTAACTGCAGATAAGTTCCATTATAATATTTATATAACTTTAAATAAGCATAATTAGGCAAGGAAAATATTTTTGATGCCTCTACCATATATTGGAGGGATTGATGATAGCAGCAGCTGTGTATGTGAGAGGTACATTTACATTTTTTGCATAGGCTTGTCTTGCAGTTATACTTGCAAGCTGCCTGCTTCTGAGCATATATGTGAAAGGGGAGTGTAAAACAGCAAGAGCTACAATGATTCCACAATCTTCTCTACTCTCCCCCTACTGCCAATTCTCAAATTAAGCTATCAGAAAGTGCTTGTCAGGCAAGGTGAAGACATTCTATACTTAGAGACTGCAGAAAATAAAATTTTCTCTTAAATGGTTTTATAGTCATGACTTACATAGCAACTAATGTATTAAGAGTCTCATTCAATTGAAGGACTCCCAGATCACAAAAGTACCAATAAAGACATGTATTCAATTCCCTATACCCGTAATATTACTTACTGATCCCCACTCGTAAATCCAGACCTTGTCAGTAAAGTTACAAGGCTTAGGATTGCGAGAAATGTGCTAAGTAATATTACTTTCCTCAAACCCCATTGATACCATTCAATTGCAGGCTCGCAATTGCCTCCAAACTAAAATTTTGGCTGCAGGTTAAATTTTTTCTAATCATTTAGATGTATTCAATTGTATCTAACGCGCAACTGCCCTCTCATAGCCTCCACATGCAAACCATGCACTAGTAAGTAGGATTTCAGAGGGCATCATATGATCTGACAATATTTAAGCAATCCACTAATTTACTTCTTAAACACTTGTAATACGTCTTAGACACAGTCAATAGTAAATGAGAACATCATCATGACAACAGTAAAATATGGAGTTTATACTACAATTAATTATTCTTTAGAATTTAATTTATGATCGGACTCACAATCCAGCAATGTAGAAATCAATAAAAATCATTAAAACAACTTGTTTAGTCCATGTGGGTTCCATGATATGTATTAACTCCTTGATTCCAACATAACACAGAAATAAAAGTTAAAAATAATTATTTTTCATTGCAGGTTTGCAGACTTGAGACTTCAATTAATTCTAATGCCTTTCCATTCTTTCCCAGTATTTTAAAGTACAGTAGTGTGTGTTTATTTGCTGCTGCCATTATACGAACAGGTGTTCAACCCACTTGCGAGTAATATCTAGTACTCGTATAATGTTACATTTGCAATTTATGAGTTTTAAGGCATTTGCAGGGTTATTAAATGTTTGTAACTGGATATCGATTTTGCGTCTTTAGCACTGGTAACAATTATGGCTTGAAAAATCAAAGGAGGAGATAGGACGGAGTTACAGTTTTGACAACCGCAGTGCTTTTGAGCCTTTAACGCGCAATTGAATTGCAAGTTGCTAAATGTATCCATTTGAATATCCGTGACATGTACGGGCTACATTGCGGGTTCAAGTAATTGCGAATTGAATGAGGCTCATGGAAAGGAGAGTCAATTGAATAGTTAGGTACAGTTACTGACCACTTTGCAATGGTATAACTTTACGAACAAGGCAATTGAATGAGGCAGTTAGTTTGTTATATATTTCACATTTTTTATTGTTTTCCAAAATTTTAGTGGTCGGTTAAAAATTGTATGTTTGTAAACATCCTCTCTCTGGCCCGCTCTGTACCACAAAAAACAACCAGTGAGCTGCCAGTTGGACAGCTTTGATCTATCACTTCCCTAAATGTCCTGTATTTTATTATATATTTACACATTTTAAATCACTTTGAATGAAGTCTGAACCTAGAGATGCAGTAAAGGTGACATACACACATTTCTTGGGTTACCAAAGGGAGTTATAAAGAATGCCATAAAAATGAAAAAGGAATTCTGCTGATCTTTAGAAATCAAACATTCTTGCAAGCACCTAGAGAGTAGTTGCTGAGTAAGTTATATGTGTTTTTAAACAATATACATTTTTTTTGCCAAATAGAAATGGTTGTGGGCATTTGTTGCTGTGTTCTCTTAATAGAGATGGTTGATCTATCACCCAGTTTTCTTTTTGAAAAAACGCCTTGACAATATGGCATACTCAGCTGGGCTCGTTTCCATCAAACATAGTCCATATTTAATGATCCAGGCACTCTGCTATGGTCTAGAATAAGACAATGTTCCCTAAAAACACATAGCCCTATTGAATTAGAAGCTTGCAAATGCCTCTAACCCAAATTTTTGCTGCAGGTATTTTTTTCGCTGAATGTTTACATGTATTATATTGACTCAAGCCTTCAATGTACCTCCTTAAGCCTAAACTCTTAAACCCTGCCTTTTTAAGTAGGATTTCAGGGAATTTAAGTAGGATTTCCACCCCCATTCTCAACCCCTCCATCCTTAACCCCCCATCCTCATCCTCAACCCCCCTCCTCAATCCCCCATCCTCAACCACCCATCCTCAACCCCCCATCCTCGACCCCCCATCGTCAACCCCCCTATCTTTAACCCCCCTCCTCATCATCAACCTCCCTCCTCTACCTCAACCCCATCCTCATCCTCAACCCCCCCATCCTCAACCCCCTCATCCTCAACCCACCCCATCCTCAACCCACCCCATCCTCAACCCCTCCAGCCTCATCCTCAACACCCTTCCTCATCCTCAACGCCCCTCCTCATCCTCAACCCCCCATCCTCATCCTCAACCCCCCTCCTCAACCTCAACCCTCCATCCTCATCCTCAACCCCCTCCTCAACCTCAACCCTCCATCCTCATCCTCAACCCCCCATCCTCATCATAAACCCCCCTCCTCACTGTACCTCCTCCTTTCCCTTTCCCCTCACTTACCTTAGATCTGCAGCAGCTGCTCCTCCGCGCTCCTTCCGGCTGCGTCTTGACCCAGCCAATGACGTGATGCGCACTTGACGTCACGTCCCAGCACTTGCAAATGACGTGACGTCACATGCGCGTCACGTCATTGGCCGGGTCAAGGCGCAGCCGGAAGGAGCGCAGAGGAGCTGCTGCAGATTTAAGGTAAGTGAGGGGAGAGGGGGAGGTAATTAGAGGGCTAAAGTGAGGAGGGGGGTTTAGGATGAGGAGGGGGGTTTAGGATGAGGATGGGGGGGTTTAGGATGAGGATGGGGGGTTGAGGATGATAAGGGAGGGGGAGGGAAAGAGAGACATGGGGGGGAAAGAGAGAACAAATGCTGCTTATATCAGAAACACGTTACATTGATTCATTCTAAACACAGACAGATTTATTTTATTTAAAAAAATACATTTTTCCACACCCCCAGAGCTGCTTACATAGGCACAGTGTACCTACCAATAGACACGCAACATTTTTAACCCTATGCTAACTTTCAGACCAACAGCATAAACAATGCAGAAAGCTACTGCAGCACTGGTGAGTTGCATCATTCAAGGGAGGAGAGAGAGGTGTGGTTTTGGGAACTAAGCTCCTTTGCTGCAGAGGCTGCTGATTGGCCAAAACGAGTGTGAGCTCAAATAAATTTAGTTTAATAATTTTCATACACTAGTGATTCTCCTCTATCAGATGCATTCATAATTCATGAAACTTTAAATATGCCTTTAATTACAAGAGTGTATTTGTCTATCGCCTATACATTATACCTCCTATTCAGCATTGTTTATATGATATGTACTGTTGCTTCACTGAATACTGTGTTGACCTATTTGAACTAATTGCACAATTTAATTATATTGATAGTAATTGCCAAAAGCTAGGCTAATAAGCTCACACAGTTTTATCGCTACAAATAAATGTGACTGATGATGATATTTATAGTTGTTTTCTATACAGCATTAGGTCCGCAAAACATTTAGAGGCATGCCGGCAATTTTACTAGCTTTGTATAACATCGGATGCATAATATGTGTTCATATATTCTAATTTAACCTTGATGTAATATTCCAATAAAGCCGTAGAGCTGTAAACATCTTAGACTCATCCCCTCTCATTGGCCCGAGACGTTTCTGTTCCTTAATTAGTATTTCCCAGATGTAGATAAAACTGTAAGACATAAAAAGCTAAACACTTCACTCAGCCGATGGATGTTTATACTCCTTGAACAAGAATTAGCACTAAAGTACTTGTAATGCAGTCTCACATTTTTATAATAAAAGTCTTTTATATATAAAATTGTGTTCTCTTATATGTAAAGTTGTCAGATAATGGATAATGTTGAGATAGCAAAAGCAGGAATAAATCCTTGGAGTGGAAAATAATTGAGACTTTTATTTCCACAGCACAGTGTGTATTATTTTTACCTGTGGATGCTATTTCTACTTTGCAACATTATATACTAAGAACTGAGCAAGCCGCAACGTGTACCTGTCTGTCCCATGTAGTGGTTATAGCATTGTCCTGCCAATAGTATCCCTTCGTATGTATATTGTAAACAGTTACTATTCACCCCCCTGAAGTAAATACTTTGTAGAGTGTTGCTTTAGCAGTGTGTTTGGGGTCTTTGTCCTGCTGGAAGGTGAACCTCTGTCCTAGCCTCAAATCACGCACAGAGTGGTACAGGTTTTGCTCAAGAATATTGCTGTATTTAGCTCCATCCATCTTTCCCTCAACTCTGACCAGTTTCCCAGTCCCGGCTTCTGAAAAACATCCCCAGCTGCCACCACCATGTTTAACTGTGGGGATGGTGTTCTTTGGCTAATGGGATGTGTTGCATTTGCACCAGACATAGCATTTTCTTTGATGGATGAAAAGTTAAATTTTAGTCTCATTAGACCAAAACACCTTCCTCCATACATTTTGGGAGTCTCCCACATGCCTTTTCGCAAACTCAAAACATGCCATTTTGTTTTTTGCTGAAAGTAATGGCTTTCTTCTGGCCGCTCTGCCATAAAGCCCAACTCTTTTGTCGTCCTATGTACAGATACTCCAGTCTCTGCTGTGGAACTCTGCAGCTCCTCCAGGGTTACCTTAGGTCTCTGTGCTGCCTCTCTGATTAATGCCCTCCTTGCTCGATCCATGAGTTTTGGTGGGCGTCCGTCTCTTGGCAGGTTTACTGTTGTGCCATGTTCTTTCCATTGGTTATGATAGACTTGATGGTGCTCCTAGGGATCATCAAAGATTTGAATATTTTTTTAGAACCTAATCCTGACTTTTACTTCTCAACAACATTGTCCCTTACTTGTTTGGAGAGTTCCTTGGTCTTCATGGCAGTGTTTGGTTGGTGGTGCCTCTTGCTAAGGTGTTGCAGCCTCAGGGGCCTTTCAAAAAAGGTGTGTATATGTAATGACAGATCATGTGACACTTAGAATGCACACAGATGGACATAATTTCACTAATTATGTGACTTCTCAAGATAATTGGTTACACCAGAGCTTTTTATGGGCTTCATAACAAAGGACGTGAATACATACGCACATGCCAATTTTCTGTTTTCTATTTCTAAAAAATAGTTTTATGTATATACTTTTCTCATTTCACTTCACCAACTTAAACTATTGTGTTCTGATCCATCACATAAAATTCATAAAGGCATGTGTCACTAGGAACATATTGTATGTAATGTCACTGTGGGCATGTGTCACTAGGAGCATATTGTATGTGATGTCACTGTCATTGTGTGCATGCGTCACTAGGAGCATATTGCATTGCATGTTGATCACTACATGTCACTGTCATTATTTGCATGTGTGACCAACATGCAATGCAACATGCTCCTATTGACACATGAAACAATGCCTTGCCCATATGGCTCACTGGCCAAGCAGGTCCATAAAATATGAGATGGGGGCGCTCACGCATGAGAAACCTCTGTGGCAGATGGGATGCAGGCTGGAGCGGGAAATGTCATCAGGGCGCAGTTCTCTGCGCCATGATGACTGCGCATTGTTCTGCAGCGCGCGAAGGTCGGGGGCCAGATAGACTAGAAGCTTGGCTCCAAGATAAACAACTACTCTCAATAGACCAATTTAAAACCAAATTTAAATTGCTCCCGAAAGAATTATTCAACTTTAACAAAATCTGACATCATATCACCTCTATGATCCGGACTTGGGGAATACCTCAATCCTCCTGGCTATCTCATATTTGCAATAAAGCCCCGCTAACCAAAGAAATCTTGGGGATCCTTTATTCAATTCTAAATCATCCTTTGAAAAAACAAAATGTATTAGACAATGGGAATTAGATCTAGGGGTCACATTGGACTACCAAAAATGGGAAAAGATATGTTCAAACTTAACTAAAGGATCAATTTATTTTAGCAATTTAGAAACAGCAACTAAAGTCCTACATAGAGCATTTTTTACCACCGACAAACTGCATAAACTCAACCCACAAATCTCCCCTGAATGTTTCAGAAACTGCAAAGAAAAAGGTACCTTCCGCCATATTTGGTGGGATTGCCTATTAGCTCAAAACATGTGGTCTAATATCACCAGAGTAGCATCCGAAACCCTAAACACCACAATCAAGCCCTCCATAGACCTTTGCCTTTTAGGTATACCTAACCCCTACATCACTAAAAATCTAAATAAATGGCTACAATTGTTAATGCTGGCGGCCAAAAATCACCTGGCCAAAAAATGGAAATCATCTGAATTAATCAAACAAGACATAATTAACAGACTAAATTATATAATGATTTACGATAGATTGACCCACACCCTTAACAACACGTACCCAACCTTTCTAGAAATCTAAATTAAATATAAATTCAACCTATATAATCTCTATAACTTCAAAATTAACTAATATCTCACCTCGGCTCTCAGATAAACATCTTCCAAAACCTAGCACACCTCGGGCTCCGTTGTAGATCTCAAACCTTATAACAACCTTTCGACTACAATTCCAACAACAGGTAAAAAGCATTGAATAACTCAGAGGAAAAATGTCTTTACTATTAAGTTTTTGGGGGGAATTTTGTTGAAAAAGGAAAATGGATTTGGAAAAGTTACGATGTTGTCTGTATTATACAAATAATTTAGAAACCAATACTGTATATAATACATAAATATACTCTTTGACCTGAGTGTCAAAATTCCTATATCTAAATGATACAGACTCTTGTGACAATAAAAATCTATTAAAATAAAAAAATATAAACTTTTATTTATTAACTGTTTATAATAATCTGTGCCCACAAATATAAGATGATTACACTTACAGATCACTGCAACACATTTACAAGTAGATACAAGTGCCAAAACCCACTATGTAGCGGATATATATGTTAAATATGTGCTGAATAATAGAAATATTGTCACACACAGACCCAACAAAATTGGTGACATGACAGATCTATAAATGCTGGAACATGAACAGTCAAATGAGGAACAAAGCCCAGCTGTGACCCTACCATGCTCACTTGGCCTAATAATATATTCCTACAGTTAGGTGGAATATGATAATATATGAATATTATAGAAATTATTTTGTTGTCTAAGCTTTTTACAATCATTTGCCTGCAAAATATCAAATAGTTTTGTGACAAAGCAAAAGCATTGCCAGATATCACACTAAATCTAGTGAACAGTTGTAATACAATAATTATCTCGTTTTAATTATGTTTATTAATGTATATTTTTATTCTGGTCAATATTTTTTCTGAAATGTGGTCATCTTTTGTGTGGCCCCCTCGTGAAAATGCTTATATGTTTACCGATTCACTGCTTTATTAAATTGCGATTCGGCCAATTGAATAGGGCTCTATATAAGCACAGAGCATATTTTTTTTTACAGAAGTTTTTAGTTAGTGAAGACCTTGCTTTTGGATAGATGTTCACTAACTACTATGCTATGTGCTTATATAGAGCCCTATTCAATTGGCCGAATTGCAATTTAATAAGGCTGTCTATGTTTAAACGTGTTTTACTAACAATAATATCATTTCTTAAAGTTAAAAACAGTTACAACTGCTAGTGTATTCAATAGGAGCAATTTATACACAAACTGACAGAACCAATTGAGAAAAGAAATTGAACCCACCAGGAAATATAGTTACACTAGTGACTTGCTCGTCAAAAAATGACGGCAATAAAATTGTAAGGCAGGTAATGCTGTTTGGTGGAGACGCCCAGTGAATGGGTTTTGTGTTTCTTGTGATTTTTTTTTTGTGTATATTTGTTTTTGTATGGTAATGAACTAATTAATACATTAATAAATGAATATTCTTTACCTATTTGGAAGTAATATATACAGGAAGCATTGTGCTGAAGAGCTGACAATTTGTTTTGAAGTTACTGCAGCATAGAATGTCGGTTTGCACTGTTGTGGAGCTGAGGTGTAAGTGTCAGCAATGTGTGCAGTGTGTAGTGTAAATAGGCTGCGTGTGCGAGGGGAAGCCGTTAGTGTAGCTGGGTACTTCCGCATTGTGTAAGTTAGTGTTGTAAAATGGCAGCTAATGTGTATGTGGTACGCGGGTGTGTATGATGTAGCATGCTTGCTAATGGTGTATCTTGTACCTCGTACAGTTTTTTGGAAAATCCGTATGTGTTTGGTGGTGTTTTGCGTGTTTAGGGTCCTGTAGCCTCATTTTCGTTTTTTTCGGCGGCTCGCCTAGGGGATTTTTGTGTGTGTAAACTCTGGAATTTGGACTTAAATTGAGGTGTAACTTCACTTGCAGAGGTCCTGGGTGTAAGTCCCTCCTGCGGCTCATTGCAATTAATAAATGAATATACTTTACCTATTTTGAAGCATTGTGATGAAGAGCTGGCAATCTGTTTTGATGTTGCTGCAGCATTAGTGGTGTGGAGCTGCTGTGTAAGCGTGATGAATGTGTGCAGTGTAATACTGTGCGTGCGCGAGACCAAACTGTTAGCGTAGTCGTGTACTTCCGCATTGTCGTAAAATGGCGGGTAATGTGTGGTATGCGTCTTAGCGGAATATCCGTAGGTCGTTTGTGGTATTTTGCTAGTTTCTTGTGGTGTTTTGCGTGCTGTAGCCTCGTTTTCGTTTTGTTCGGCGGCCATTTTTTCTTTCGCTTAGCGAATTTTTTAGTGTTGAAACACTTTTATTTTTAGTTAAATGAAGGTGTAAGTTGCTTTTTTGAGGTCCTGGATGCTTCCTCTTGCTGTAGGTAAGCTTTTTATGTATGTGATGTGTGTATTTATTGTGTTTTGAATTTTGTAATGTTCGCCAGTTGCATCCGATTGTTGCGAGGTCGTAATGTGTGGTAACGTGTCTTGTATGTTCTTTGCGTTGCGAGGTAAAGTTTGTGAGGGTCGTAGTTGGTGTGTCGTGTTGTTTGCGTCGCAAACTTTACGTCGCAAATTGTGAATTTTATGCTAACTTTACCAGGGTTTTTCAGGAGTGTTAACAAACAAAAGCTGCTGCTTGCAAATTCAAGAGATTTAGCAAACATCAGGGTGAGTTTGTTAATGTTTATTTTGGTATTTTTTCATTCAAAAAATGTTTTCATACTCTACTGATTCTTCTTTATCTGATGTATTCATAATCCATGGAAATTTAGATATGTCTTTAATTGTTTAAAAACATCACATTTTACTACATGATAGAAAATGTGTCTTTTTAGCCTGGATAATATAACAGTCAATGAAGTAAACTCATACAAACAAAACATGTAAATAAATAAGTAATTGCAAAGTAAATAAGTAATACCACAACCTCTTCTAAACTGGCAATGAACATAAATAATATATGGCTCGCCGATTTAGCAATGGGCTGACAAATGGCTACAATGTAAGGCTATAAAATATTCAGATTGAAAACATAAACTCTGTATTTACTCATGTTAATCAGAGACTGGAAATGACTGCCAAATAAAATATTAAATAAAAGATTAGTAAATGTCACACGGCTAATCCAGGATTGTTGTAGTGTGACTATTTATGTTACATTTCCATGATTTGGCCTCATTGTTTAGTCATTTTTTTATATGTGCAATGATATTTCAGATCCAATGATTTTTGCAGAGTTATTACATTCGGTTTTGTTTGTTTTAGGTTAAAGGACCACTGTGGAAATATTTTTAAAATATACTATTTTGAGAAACTACTCAATGTTTTTAGAATTAAAAAAAAAAAAAGTTATACAGCCTCTATTTTTATTATATTTGGAATTTACTATTTTGATTTCAGGCAATCAACTTTCTGAGGTGGGGTACATAGGAAGTGTCTGTCTGCACAGTGGGTATGTGGCAGTTACAACTGCTAGTACTCTCAGCAGGATTAAACATAAGTCCATTAGTTTAAAAGGATACACCCACTTAAGAAAAACAGGGTAAAAGCAAAATTTACATATGCAGTTAACAATAATTGCATATAAAAGTAGCAAAATGGAAATATTGTGTTTTTTGCTTTCTAAAATCATTTTCCCCGTAACATAATAGTGGTAACAATATTTGTTGTTGTTCAATCCAACTCTCCGTGACTCCATGGACCACAGAATGCCAGGCACATCTTGTGTCTGTGTGTGCTAATCCATAAGGTTTTCATGGCAAATATACTGGTGTTGGTTGCCAGTTCCTTCTCCGGGGGACTGCAATTTGTCTGACCTTTCTCTATAACCTGCCCATCTTGGGTGACCCTACATGCTATAGCTCATAACTTCACTGAGGTACACAGGTCCCATCACCACGACAAGGTAGCAATCCATAAGAGTGGTAACAATATAGTGGTCCTTTTATATGGAGGGTTAATGGTGTTGCTTATGTTTAGGCTTGGGATTATGATTCTAGTTATGTTTAGACTATTGTTTGGGTTCGGCTTTGTGTTTAGGTGAGGGGCTTTTTTAGGCATGGGGTTGCAGGTACAGAACTTGGGGGGAGGCACAGAGTGCATAAACGGGCACTGCACATAAATGATTGTAGAATACTGATATGATCCCACTTATGGTTAGCTGAGAAACTAACATTATATAGTTTGCTGTAGAAGAGCACTTTTTCTTTTGTATCGTTCAGTCGTTTCTGACTCTCTCTGACCTCATAGTCCGTAACATACCAGGACATCTTTATGCCCATGGTCATGCTAATCCACTTGATAATTATGGCAGAGATACTGGAGTTGGTTGCCATTTATTCTCAAGTGGGCCACAGCATACAGCTCCTGGTATTCCTAGGTGGTCTCCCATCCAAGTACTGACCAGGCCCAACCCTACTCGGCTTCAGGGTGGTGTGTCCTATTTATTCTCTAACTTGGAATCGCACTAGCAGGAGGAATAAGAAAGTGTGAAATGTTGTCATATATAATGCTATTGTTCTACATTACACCTATGATTTTTATGGTCACTATAACATGTTCTCTCTTCATTAAAGGGATATGTAAATTTTCTTGATTAGGAATGCATCTGATAGAGGAGAATTAATAGTATCTGAAAAAAAAATGTTTTCATGAAAAAATACCAAAGTAAACATTTAAACACTTACCTTGAAGTTAGCTAAATGTATTGTAATTTCTGACCGTTTAAAATTAAGGTTTAAACCCCCTCCATATTTTTTTTTTGGCCAATCCGGTTAGATGAAAGATTTGAGACATAGAACTATGTTAGTTGCTATGGCAACACCACATAGCATATACAGGAAGCAGGGATGAGTCATATCCTAGCAGTGACTGGGAGGCTGAAAACACTGCTCTACTATTGGCTGAGCAAGCAAGAGCAGGTAAATAGTGGGTTAATATTGCTCCCCGGATGCTGCATGCTCAGTTCAGAAATGTATTAATCCAGCAAATTTAGATATCCCTTTAAATAACTAACAACCTCCTAAATTGAGAAAGTAGTATTCTGAAACAAAACCATTTTAAAATGTCTTAAACTCATTAAGGTATTAAACACGTCAGGTTCAAATGTTTCTTCCATCCCTCACAGTTCTTTTTTTACATTTAAAGAGACTTCCCATCCAATCACAATGAATCTCTTGTAGAGCATCCCACGATATGACCTGTGAATGGCTAAGTATGCACCATAGGATTCTCACTGTAACTGGTAGGTGGTGAAGGAAAGATTTTAATGTGCTTTCTTTGTTGGTCTCTGTTTAAGTTAATTTACAACATTGTAAAAACATTTTTGTAATTTTAATTATACTAGTTCCTCGCTATTTTAGGATGCATTTGCTTATTGCATTTAGAGAGACAAAAGCGTAGCATAATGTATGCTTGAAGAAAATGTGTTTAATTGTCTAGCGGACTTTTTACATTTTACGTTAAATACAGTATTACAAAATGGTTAACGATCTCAAAGCAAATATGTGACGGCTTTATGTTCAGGCTTTTAGGTTGAAAAACACTTGTGTGGGTGTGTGAAGGTGCAGTCTTGTAGGGGTCTTGCAATCAATACATGTTCCAGAATATTAGATGACTACATGTTGATACATAATGCATAGTGGCTGATATTTATATTTCACATATAGTAAATAATCTATCAGTTAAATTGACCTATTTGAATGATTTTGATTTCGAACGAGTAGATGAATATTTTTTTTTGGTAATTTGAAGGATCTGTTATTATTTTATAGATTTATAACATTAGACTTACAGTTGCCAAGTATGTGCCTTACTCTATTGGCCAATTCATAAATGTATACACACTTAAAATCACTCTTAATATTAACACATATTCTATTAGCTACCTGCCCACAATCACTATGGGCCAGCCGAAGCCGCAAATCTGGCTTGAGAACTCCATTGGTTTTAGTACAGCTTGAATATTACAGGAGCTGTTTAAAGATACACAAATCGATATTCTATTAGAACTGTAGCTCTAACTTGCAAATAAAGTGTAACAGTCAATTAAAAAAAGTATCACGTCTCTGTAAAAAATATTGAAGGGCTTTTTCAAACACTTATAGCTGTAGCAGCAATTAAACACACAATACTGTACTTTAAAAGCATAGGAAGGCATGAAAAACTATTAGAATGTATTGCACAACAGTCACAAACCCACAAATATGCAATTACAAAATATTATTTCTGAGTAATATTGATCTTGGGTCTCAAGGGGTTAATACATATTATGAAACCCACATAATGATCTAATGCATTTTATAGAGCGCTAGATTGCTTGATTGTGAGCCCGATCTGCAAATATTACTTATTGGCACTAATTAATTCTTAGCCTCCAATTGCAGATTACGTGTAACTTCCATGTTTTACTGACGTCATGATGACGGTCTCATTTACAATTGGCTGTGTCTAAGAAGTAAATTACGGGCTTGCTTAAATATTGTTAGATCATATGATCACGCTCCTTGAAATTTTACTTAAAAGCCAAGGTTTACGAGTCAGCCTTGCGGTCGGAATTTCCAAGCTGGAGTCAGTAGAATACATCTAAACATTTAGAGAAAAAACACCCGCAGCCAAATTTATGAGTTTGAGGCATTTGTGAGCGGCTAATAGAATATGGCCCTGTGTTATCACTGTCTATAGCGATAGCCTGCATTAATCTGTGATCCAGCATTGCAGGACGTCTTGTGAATACTAAAGGCTTTTTCTGTGAACGGGGTGTTTAATGTGTTTAATTAGCATGTTAAGGTGTGTTATTGACACCATACAGTGAGAACCCAAGTTCTTCAAATATACTAAAGACAAATCCTGTTTTTAACTACCCACGATACTGATATTTAGCATTGCGTGTTCAGTCCCATGATAGCAGTATATTTTATAGTTACATAAAATTTTATTACCAATATTCAGCCATTAACATAAAAAATACAGTGCTAAATATAACTGGCATTTCCTGTCAACATAACTCACGCCTAAAGTAGAGTAAATCAATTATTATTAGTCTTCCAGTTTATGGAAATGGTAAACCTTCATACAAATTATGAATTCTATCTATGTCTGTATCTATCTATCTATCTATCTCTATCTATCTATGCATCTATCTATCTATCTATCTCTGTCTATCTATCTATGTTTATATATGTATATATATATATATATATATATATATATATATATATATATATATATATATATATATATATATATACATAGAATCTCCATGATTAGTCAGTGAAAGGGTCGTGTCAGTGGCATCTGCAGATATAATAAAAGGGTTTAAAATTTGATAAAAACATGTTAATTTTCTCTACATAATGAGCTGACCACAATTGGCCGTTAAAGTACCTAGGAGAATATTTCTAACGTATAGATTAACTGGTTTGGTTTTTCTACGTTTCTCATTTAAAAAATAACTAGACTCTATAACAATGCTTTGTAATATTAGGATTTACAGCCAAAAGGTAGTGATAAATACAAGTGACAAAAAGTAAAAGCATGCTGTCTTATTTTCATAGCAAAATAGAGTAACCGAAGTTCTGTGAGTTCAATAAGATAATTCAGTAAGTAGTGTCAAAGCACATAAGAAAATTAAGGTCTGAGTGCCCTATAAATAAAATTGTCTAAAGAGATCAATTAAAAAACCCACCATATGCAGCCCCATTAAATTTGAAGCCCGTAGCAGTATTGGCTCGCTCGCAAAGGCTGCGGGCTTGAAATTCGGCTCTGTTACAGAGCTATTAAATTAGACCATGCTGTAAGTTACAGGCTTGAGAAGCAAACCCGTAAACTATTTTTCGCACGTTGCATGTGCGGCCGTAAACATGATCAATTAGTCAAATCCATAGTTACAGGTTTAGAGGGAGCCAATGGCAAATGAGATTGTCATAATTACATCACTGAAACATGAAGCTTCATTATATGTATTAACACATTGATTGCCGGGATCGATATAAAACGGAAATTAAGCTGAAAATAAAGTATTTTATATTGCAGATACGCAAGCTTGGGAATGTTGTGCTATTAATATTAATAGCTAACATCACTTTCCCTTTTATTATATGTACAGTAGTGTGTGTATGTTTGCATTTACAGTGCTACGGATAGGTCTTTATCCCCCTTCCGGGTCCTCTCTAGTACCCGTTGGCTTTTTGGCTCCATTTGCGGGTTACGGTAATATCGTGATTCGAACTTAAGAGTTACGAGCTTGACAGATCAAAGTATTTGCCGGTGCGCAGTTCAAATTTACACGTCCCGTATCCTTTTCTCATCCTTACCCCACAAGTCATGGACGGGTTGCTATAAAGGGGCCAATTTAATAGCCCAAGTCTTGCGGGCTACGTTATGGGCTACGGTTTTACACGTGGAGGGAATTTAATAGGGCTATTGGTCCTCTAATGGAAAGAAAGTCCACTTATCTGCCACCATTTTCTGTAAACTTGGGTTTCTTTACAATCTTAATGATTACGGGGAGACATGTTTCCTCCACCCTTGTTCTGAGCTATAACTATGCTAAATCGAATGATAAAATGTGCCCTTCTATATACTCATGTACTATTGTTCAAGTTATGTGCAGAAACAATACAAGGAAGCTCACTTTATTTCTGTACACCTGTGTTCTTCTATACGTCTCACTCCATTATGTACAGTATATATGTAATGTGTTTTAGAGTGCGCCTTTACAAGACATTTAAAAGTTACCTTTAATTTGGCCTCAACCTAAAAATTATTTAATTAGAACCACGTTATAAATCTAGCACTGAGTCTTCATTGAATGCCACAATAATTTTGATTGAGGAGTGTGGGTATATAGTTGTTGTTCAGTCGTTTCGTCATGGTTGATTCTCTGTGACCCTATGGACAGCAGCATGCCAGGCGCACACTTGTGTCTGGTTGTGCTTATACATAAGTTTTTCATGGCAAAGATACTGTAATGGGTTGCCAGTTCCTTCTCCAGTGGACCAAGACTTGACTGACCTCTCTGCTATGACTTGCCCATCTTCGGTTACCCTACATGGTATAGCTCACAGCTTCATTGAGGTACACAAGCCCCTTCACCACAAGATCGTGATCCAGAAGAGGTGGTTATATTAGTGTAATATAAAATGTGTTTTGGGCATGAATATTACACCCTCATACAATCACATGTAGTTGCTGACCTTAATCCTTGGTAATTATTTCTTCATGCACTACATGGTGTAATCATTTTGTTTTTTTCATGTTTTATTTCTCTTATTTTAAGTACACTATGCAATAATTTAACTCTTTGCAGAAGGGAAATGTTCCATCTAATAAGTACATATTTAAAATTTTTGAATAAAAAAGGATTTAAATAGACTAAAACAGTTACCGTTGCCAATGCATCAGGATACATTTTCATACTTCATTGGACAAAAATATAAAAACATAATTTAAAAAAAACTCCTCTTTTGAAAGTGTAGAACAAGCTCCCTCCAATCTTGACATTTTAAACCCATTCATTAATTATACATTTTAGTTGCTATTCCCACAAGCTGGTAACACCTAGCTGACTTTTGCTACTTTATTTGCATCTCAATTAGATTTGGGAGCATTATATCCTGGCTTGCAACATAAATAAGCAAATCAGCTCTGACTAGTTAGATTTCTGTTCTCCTTGATGTTTCTTGGTGTTCTACAAATCTTTTAATGTAGTAATAAACTATACATTGATTATGTACATTTGGACAAATATTCCATCGAGGTTCTCTTACAAAAGGCATTTTTTTACATTTCAGATTAGTAGTACATTGAGGATATAGCCCACGTGGTTTAGAACAGCAAATGTTAAATATAATTAGATATGGGTCATTATAAAAAAAAAACTGTTCATGATTTTAAAACAAAATCCTATATCAAATTTACTAACAAATTTCTAAGCCCTAAGGTTAGCTGCTTGTTTCCGTCCCTATATGGTAACCAAAGGGGTGGGGACAGTTCTGGTGCATGATAGTGGTAAATGGTCAAACATAAACTTTTGTTTAAACAATTTAATTTACTGGCCACCTCCCAGCTTGAGCTGCTTGTTGTCAAGGGAAACCACTTTAATGCTGCAAGCTTCAGGCCATCAAAGAGCACTGTCTAGACACAAGCTTATTTCTAACCAGTTAGCACTGCCTCCAAGCCAGAACTTGCCCCTTCCTTGTTTTATCTCATGAAGTTACAGTGCAGGCATAGAAGCCAATGTTTGAAAGTAAGTTTAATATTGAATTTTGCTTTTATAAACCATTAAGCAGGGCTTTTATCAATAATCAATGCCTAAATCTAACCTCCTTAATGACCTTTTAGGATGTGGAGAGAAGCAGTTCAAGCTGATCTTAGTTATTAAATAGGAATTTTGTTGAAGATCAATGCCAAATGAAATCCTCTAGTTGCTGTTATTAGGGTGTTACAGTGGTCATGTCCAATATGTACAATATGATTTTCTGAATAATTAGAAAGTTAAAAATGTATCAACCATTAATTCATTTTTAGGGTTTTGACAAATCATCTACAACCTATTACAACAAGCTCACTTTTTTGGATAATATCAGCATTTAGTATTATGGGAAAGGTACTTTTACAATTTTTTGGGAAAATTACCAAAACCATTACTTTAATGACAGAAAAACTCCAAAATATTGCCAATCATACCAGAATATATGCATGCTATAAACCTAGTTACATATTCATTCACTTTATCAACATGATTAAATATAGAAGATCACAGCTATCAGAATACCACTAATTATGTAAATGTGACATTAAGCCGCCACATCACAATATCACAAGCAAAGGAAAGTGCAAATTAAAAAATAAAACCCTTATAGTATGACATTTAGGTGCAAGAATATTATAAGGAATAAGGCGTATAATGCATAGAAATCTTAACCCAACTAGTCCAGTTATCTCCCATTCAATGATAGTTCACATATTTGAAATCAGGGGTCTGTTTCTTTAATAAGAGATACTTCTGATACATTGAAAATATTATAAACTACTTGTTATAAATATATGAGTAATTAACCAATTCCGGAGCTGTACTGAAGAGGTTAATATGCTTGAATTTCTTGCTTGTGGATGTCCAGTTATCTGTGATGCTATCTGTCATAAGGAACAAAGGAAAGCTAACTTTCCCGAATGACACCCTGCTGGTGATCAAACAACAAAAGGTCAGTACTAAAAGCCTCAGGGATGAATTTGCATCATGGACACAAAGAATGGAAATCAACTCAAGAGACAAGAGCTGGAGCAAAGGTGCAATGAAGAATCACATCCAGGGGTCATTCACTGATGAAAGATTTGAATGGCTGGGACAATCCCAGGGTGTGGCTATGATGTGTATAACTTGGACAAATGGACTTGCTGGGCAGTAGAATTATCTTAGGAAAGGAACAGAGGGATCAGGAGGAATACTCTACACTCTTGCATACACACATTAGTATTTACACACATTAGAAATTATATAGGTAGAGCCTTTTATTTCAGATGCCAATCTCACCACTACTGTTGTATGTTAATAAACACTTTAACTTATAAGTTTCCAGTGTATTTGGAGTTCTTATAGCAGTCAGATGTAAGTTAACTGGTCAGGATATACGGTTAGAATTCCAGTATAAAAGGACTATATTTAACACTACTAAAATATACACTTGTGTTTTTTTTTAAAATATATTCACACTTGTGATTTAGACATTATTGTGTTGATTTACATTTACTCTTAACAAATCAATGATCTGGTGCAGTGGTGCACATCCACAGTTACAAAGTAGTAGTAGGAAAGAAAATTCCATTGGGAACTTGAGCAGCAAAGACCCCTTAATACCATGGAGAGCCTTGTAACTGGCTGATTCTGTGAGAGGTAATGGGATATCATGGGGTTTTAAACCAACCCAGAAATTAATCAAGCTTTGTCATCAATTACTGCAAATTACTTTAGTTTTTAATTGTTGTGACTCTATGAAAGATAGACCATGGTTATAAATTGTGTTTACAATACAAAGGCAAAAAAAAAGCAAACATAATACATTTCAATGGTAATGACAACCACAACAGCAACAATATATTGTAATAAATTACCTGTAAATAATGCACGCTGTACTCTGGCAAGTGCTGCAGTTATTCAGATCTTGTCCAGTTCGATAGAAATTCCGCCTGAGTAATACAATAATTATTAGAATAATTAGCAATGGGAACACATTCATTTTTTTGTATAAAACTGAATTTGAATTGTAAGCAAGTGGATTGATTTTAATCAATGATCAACATAAAACATTAAAGAGACATAGAAAGCACACTTTAAACCTCCAATATGTAAAACAATAGAGGAATCATTTTATTATGTATATATATATATATCTATATAATAAAAAAAATAGTACATTTGTCTTCACATTTGAATGTCTAAAACAAGTTAAAAACCTGTTTCCAGCTCAGAGAATCTCCCAACAGCTTCAGAGGTACAGGCTTAAAAAAAAGAAATGGTGGTGGTTAAGCCTGCAAGGCCAGCAAGCCGTCAATATTTTTTTGAAGCCCGTAACTCGGAAGCCGTTCAGAGCCTCTATCCCCCTTTACCTTGCAAGCCTCGCAATGAGCGCCATTGGCGCTCATCCCACACCTCGCAATGAGCTTTGGCACACATTGCAAGCCTTTCCCCCTTTCTAACTTGCAGGCCTCGCAATAAGCGCCTTTGGTGCTCATTGCAAGCCTCTCCCCCTCTACCTTACGGGTCAAGCAATGAGCGCCTTTGGGCTCTCTGCGCATGTGCAAGCCTGTAACTCTGAGAGCGTTACCAACAAACTCACAATTACGACAACAACTATATATATACTAGCGAATTGCCCGTCAAAAAATGACGGCAATGAAATTGTAAGGTAGCTAAATTAGTAAATGAATATAGTGTACCTATTTTGAAGCATTGTGATGAAGAGCTGGCAATCTGTGTTGATGTTGCTGCAGCATTAGTGGTGTGGAGCTGCTGTGTAAGCATGCTGAATGTGTGCACTGTGTGGTATGAATATCCGTAGGTGGTTTGTGTCGTTTTGCGAGTTTCTTGTGGTGTTTTGCGAGTTTGTTGTGGTGTTTTGCGAGTTTAGAGTGGTGTAGCCTCGTTTTCGTTTTGTTCGGCAGCCATTTTTTCTGTCGCTTAGATTTTTTTTAGTCTCAAAAGTCTTTTATTTCGAGTAAAATCGAGGTGTAAGTTGCATTTTTGAGGTCCTGGGTGCTCCCTCTTGGTGTAGGTAAGGTTTTTATGTATGTGCTGTGTGTATGTATTGTGTTTTAAATGTTTGTATGTCGGCGTGTTGCGTCCGATGTTTGCGAGGTCGTAATGTGTGGTAACGTGTTTCGTAGGTTGTTTGCGTTCCTCGTAAAATTTAGCGAGTGTCGTAATTTGTGTGTCGTGTTTTTTGAGTAGCGACGTGAAGTTTGCGAGGGTTTGAGGCCCTTGCCCAGTGACCTCGCCAGCAACTGAGTCCCTCGCTTCGCGAGGGGCCTCAGTTGCTGGCATGGAGCGCCTTCGGCGCTCCATGCCAGCAACTGAGGCCCTTGCCCAGTGACCTCGACAGCAACTGAGGCCCTCGCTTCGCGAGGGGCCTCAGTTGCTGACATGGAGCGCCTTCGGCGCTCCATGCCAGCAACTGAGGCCCGTGCCCAGTGACCTTGCCAGCAACTGAGGCCCTCGCTTCGCGAGGGGCCTCAGTTGCTGGCATGGAGCGCCTTCGGCGCTCCATGCCAGCAACCGAGGCCCTTGCCCAGTGACCTCGCTACGCGAGGGCCGCGGCTCGCTTCGCGAGCCCGCAAGCGTGAGCAACGACTCGTACGCTCACAACTATATATGTGATATATATATATATATATATATATATATATATATATATATATATATATATATATATATACACATATATGTGAAGTTGCCACACTTTATCAGTTCTATGCTTATCAAGGGGAATCATTAAATTTGTACCGTATTAATAACCAGATACACATATACATTAATTAAAAAACTGAGGGTATTTAAGAAAGTTATATGAATAACAATAGTGAATAATAAAAGAACAATATTAAAATATAATAGTCTTAAATTATCTGAAAGATATTGAGACTTAATGTGGTTATTTCTCAGCTGTTAGGTTTCAAATTGATCCATTGTGACATGAAGCTGAGGATAATGGGCAAATTTAAACCGCTAACCAAAATCTTTAGTTCCACTGTTAATAAGACTAGGGAGTTCTGTCATCTTTTATTTTTCAACTCAATTTTCTTTATGCATACAGGAAAAAATAAAGCACCAATTAAATGTTGTTCTAAACCACAAGCAATTATAATGCAAGTCAACAGTTATCATAGGAAATAAAAGCAATACTATTTACACAGTATGTATAATAGTCTAATGTTGCTGTCAATTAGATTGTTGTAGAATAACAAAAATATCACAAAAGCTCAATTATGTTCAATAAATAAATCATAAATAAAGTAACTGGCTTTGCTGTCTCTCTACCTGTATGTCTGCTTGGCTGAATTTCCAGAAAGGATCATAGTGTATGGTAGAAATTAAGGGAAGAGAGAAAATAACTCCACCCTTTCACTTCTACATTTTCTTTCAACCTTTTCACTCTGTATTCCTTTTATGCTTTCATATTGCCCTATTTCTCTCTCTTCCACTTTCTTTGTTCCCTGTTTGCACTCGCTTATTTACTCCGTTGCCATTGTTAGGTGGGTACCAATGGTATATGTGTAAGAAGTCCTTATAATAAAAGAGGGCACTGATTGCTGCAGAATGAATGTGGAAGAGTTTAACAAATCCCAACATGCATGTGTTGAGTATGTGCATGTGGATGGAAAAATTGATATGTGTTTAAAAGTCAAGGGGGGGGGCTTTATGTGGGATGTCCACTGATCTTCAAGATTTCTAATGACTTCTCTGCTCTTTTCTCCTCTCACCACCAGGCTTTTTCCCTTTCTTATCTCTTACACTTTGGCTCGCCAATATCTCTTTATAGTTTATACTCTATTTTATCATCATTTGTTTCTTTATGTTCTTCGTCTATCTTGCCCACATTTTTACCTCCCTACACTCCTCTCCATTGTAATATGTCTTGGAAAATTTCTCGCTGATCTCACTAGTCTTCAAGAAACTTCAACATGGCAGGATTTAAAGATATAGCTACCTTAACACAAACTTTGCTAATCAGTAGACATCTTAGCTCAGGTAGAAATTTCCTGAAAACCTCTCATGGTGAAGTAAGAAACCACAATGCATGCTAACACCAGTGTGTGCTCCAAAGATCTTATTGTGATTTTCATTTCAGAAATGTAAAACAATTATTTTCGCAGTCTACTTTATTGAGAGCCTGTGTTGGTGATTTATATTATGCTGTATGTGTGTGTGTAATGGTTGGATTAAGGGCAGCATATCAAAATTGATAACTAGAAAATGGAAAAGAGAGAAGAGGGCAGGTAGAGATAGATCTGTAATGGTGTACAAAGAGGAAACAATGAGTGTAGGAGAAGATGATGAGCAAAATGGTAGGTGTTCGACAAATGAGAGTAGGGCAGCAAAAGTCTTAAATATATCTATGAAACCATAGTGTTACCGTGTGTGTTGTTGATTACAGTGTGGTGCTAGTAAAACATGTATATATGTTCTATTTCTGTACCCTGTAATGTCATACATTATTGTATATATTCTTTAGATTGCAAACTTTAACGTACCCTTCACTGAGTGCTCTGGCCTTTTCCAAGTCTTGGATTACATTTAAAAGGATCTTAATCTTCTCTTGGTTCGACTGTAAGGATTCCTCTATCGTGTGTAGTTTCCCTTGTAGGGAACAAACACCACCATGTGGCTTGTGTTCTGGGTTTCTTTCTTTTTTTGTTTCATACCGAGCTATTCCAGGGTGGCACGGTGTGCCTTCAGTGCCACCACTGCACTGTGAGGACTGTGGCTGTGCCATATTCCCTTCAGTCCCTGTTTCAGAAGTTATCACAGTTTGTAATTTCTCCTCATTTGTCAGAGAGTCTACTGTCCGGTCAACATTATGTAGGAATACACAGCCTACGTCTTTTTGGGATTTTTCTGCCTGCTGGTGCTCTGAGTGAAAGCAGTATGATAAATTGCTGTTTAAAGACGGTTTTAAAGTTATAATCCTTTTACAGTCAACACTTGGTCTTAATGTTAACAACTCTTCATTGCGTGTGTGTTTGGATTGATACAAACTTTCTTGCAGTTTTTCCTCTCCTTGACATACATGTAAATCTGATAGCTGTGAAAAGTTTATATCAGATCTATTGGATGATTCAGATGAAATATCTATTGTTTGATCTGTTGCTAACATAAAATTAGGCTCTTCCGTTTCCTCCAAGGTGCTTTTAATTGGATTGTCAGGTATTTGGGTTGAGACGGTGGCTTTTCCAAGCATGTCTACACACTCCAAACCTGAACATTCACTTATAGGTCCATTGCATTGTGCTTTGGGTATTGTATGTCTTAATGGACAATGTCTTATGACTCGTTTAAACCCGTCTTCAAAATGATCACTGGCTCTAAGATGGGACAGTTGAGTGACCATATCTTCTTCTGAGATATCTCCATTGACCTGGCATCTACTAGACTCCAAAGACAATTCTTTAAAAGGCTTACTTGCTATTAGTTTTTTTGTCTTAAAAATTGGGAAGTGTTTCCTGAGACTAGGAGAAGTCTGAATAGCAATGTTTTGAAGTCCTCTTTGTGATTTCGGGTAGGAGAGCAAACACATGGATCTCGTATGACGTTGTTCTGCCTTTCCATTTACTAGCGGCGAGTTCTCACCAGGTTTAGTTTCCAATTCTGTAATCTCTGTTGAATTTGTGTTTGTGCTGTCTTCCTTAAAGCGGACTTGTTGAGATTTATTTTTCCGGTGGTGAGAGTGTTTTAAGATATCTGTAGAGTCTAGACTTTTTCGTTTGAGGAGCACAGGCCGCACTTTCATTGTTTGTTGTTCCATTGAGTCGCAGGATATGTTCAATAGACAACTAGTTTCTTTGCGACCCATTTCACTAGATCACTTAAAGAGCATTTGGAAACTAAGCCATAAGCTAAGAAAGTCCTTAATTTTTTTAACTGCAGGATCCATTTTGTTTTATTTATTTTCTTCTATATTTCCAGACAAACCCTTGCAACTTTTTTGTTTTTCTCATATAATCTACACTGCTGTGATTTGATTCATCAATTTATAACACTATTACGCATCAATGCAGATTATATTGTATTTAAGAAATCGGACAACACTTTGGTATTTCTGTATCACTAATTAAAAATATATATTTACACAGGGTTATTATAATATAATTTTAACATAGTTACACATTGTAACCTCTAATATATTATTGAGGTTATATTGTTAGTTTTGCATATGCTACAGTATAGAGACTTTTTATAGGAATTATTATTATTAAGTCTTGCCATTTGAACTATTTAAATATTTCTTCCTTGCATTCAGTATAACTAATAAATGCAGTGCTATGGACAATAATTTGGTCAGCGTAGACTGGAACTGTAAAAACATGTCTCATAGTGCAGTGCCCAGATACATGTGATGACATCATTCTTTTTCTTCAATGATGATGTAAAAGTGGAAAATTCAGTATATTCAGATGATGATTTGTTTTAAGTTTTCTAAGTGTAGAGGAAAAACATCTTCTTCTCAACATTCAGCTCTTCAAAATCCACAGGGGTCTGAAACAGAAAAGAAAGATTTTAGTACAGCAGCTCAAAGAATTGCCATGAGCATATTAGAGGGAATTCCTTAGGGGGGTACTCACAACAGGGGCTAACAGCATGTCACTTATGCTGTCACTCCCCCTGCAGAGCACCCTCTCTTATGTACAGGCTCTGCAGGCGGTGCACATTCCCATTAGATTTCACTGCCAAGCCACCCTGAAGGATATGCGTAGTCATGAAACAGTAGATTTATACTAATACAGGAAACTGCAATGAATTTGGACACCTATTATATTCATATTGTTCAATGATTACTGACCTTAACTGCTAAAACAATTTTAGTTAAGAATCTGCTTTGATGAAGGGGTTACAATAACCTTGCCAGCTTGCAATCAAATGCTACCCAGTTGGCCGTTAAAAGGTATCATCTCCACTACAACTGTTTTTTGTTGTTCTAGGGGTAACATGGTACTACACATTATCTACTTTAACTTGAACTATAGTTCCCAATAATATTAGGTTCACATAGTTCCAGAGTACAGGTGATTCGATATAGCGAGGTTTCCATTTCAAATTCCCCACTTAGTGCTAAATCTCGCGATAGCGCAGTTTTAGCGCCAAATCACATTTAATTTTTTTTAAATCCCCACTTATCGCTTTTTTCAGTGCTATGGCATTAAAATGCCCCTTTTAACGCTGATTCACATAGCACCCCCTGATTCACATAGCACTCTCATGGTCCCATAAAATCCCAAAACGATTTTTGTTAAATTCCTCTATAATAAATCCATGGTGGCCTTATCTTTTATAGCAGGGCAGAAAAAGTTAAAAATATTGGGCAGGAAGTTGCAGAATTTCTAGACTATATTGTAACTCTTCATCATACAACAAAATATGTAATGCTTACGAATTTCTGATCATTTAACACAAAAAATTAAATGATCTGCTAAACCTTCCAAATTATTTAAGTAGTCCACTAAGACCCTAGGCAATTTTCTACTTTCTTGTGACCACTGCATTAAATTTAACTTACAGTATTCTAGCAGTGGCAAACATATACAACCAAACATGTTTCTTATCTCCACCTACCTGTGCCTTATCAGGGGGTGTGGCCAGCTCTGCCAAGGTCCTGGAGTAAAAAACATCTGACCAATCTAGGTTCTTGTTCAGACCTAGCATGCTCAGTAAAAGGGCCGGGCTATGATAAAGCAAGCAGTTTTTGGGCACACCTCATGATGTTATTGTTCAGGACCAATAAAGCAACATCAAGGAAGTAGGGGCAGTGTGGCCGATGAAATTAGCTTTACTCTTAAATGCAGTACAGTGGTCCTTTAGAGAGCACTCTTAGAGAAGATTATCTATGTCAAAGTTATAGAACTTGTTTAGTTTGACAGTAGTTGTTGTTCAGTCGTTCAGTCCTGTTTGACTCTCCGTGACACTAGGGACCCCAGCACGCCAGGCGCATCTTGTGTCTGGTTGTGCCTATCCATAAGGCTTTCATGGCAAAGATACTGGAGTGGGTTGCCAGTTGCTACTTCAGTGGACCACGATATGTCTGACCTCTCTGCCATGATTTTCCCATCTTGGGTGACCCTACCTTAAATAGATCGCAGCTTCATTGAAATACACTGGATTCTAAGATCGAATGCAGGACCCTCCTTCATTTGCAATGTGTTAATATTGCTATTGTTTTTTGCCCTGATTTTAACCCATGTTAAGCGCTACGGAATATGTTGGCGCGTTACAAATAAATGATAATAATAATACTAATATTAATAATATTATTTGAACTTCAATAAGTGACATCTTCCATAGGCAATACTGAAGTGTGCATCTCAGAAGGCAGTCTAGCTATTTTATGCTATGTTATTTTTATTTTACACATTGTAACTGATTGACATAAAAAAGCAGTATTACAAGCTGAAACACAAGTATACAATTCTGTTTAATGACATGCATTGTTTTCCTACTTGTGCAGCTTCAAACATGTCAGCGAAAAAATCTAAGCTCTTAATTAAATTGTTAGCAGTGACATGTAACTGGGAAATACACGCGGGTGTCAGCATCTTTGTTAGTGGTATTATAATGCCCTGTTATTACAGACTGTACAGTGGTATGGCTTTTTAATTGTGGTAATTCAGTGGACCTTCGGTACTCTGCTACCACCAAACCTTAATACTCGTTACCCTACCTTGCTACATTACTTCTTATGGGAGTTTGGTACTCATCGTTTTTGGGACTCATCATGCTGTCTGGACCGGATTAACAGATTACCAAGGGGCCACTATATATGAAGACCTAATTCTGAGAGATTTTAGTAGGTCACCTCCCATGTATTCAAAATATGGTTGAATCAGTATATACTGTATATATACACATATACACACACAGGGCTTCCCATTAGTAAGGACTGGCAGTTTTAGTTGACATATTTCCATTATGCAGGTAGAAACTTTTTCTGTATTCATCGTCTTGTCCCACTAGATCAGTAGAAACTTAAATGGGAGTCTCCACTGCACCATCATTGAAAATAAAGGGTAATACATTAAAGGGACATGGATGGAGCTGATGTTTTAAACATTACAAACATTTCTTTTTTTTTTCATGAAAACATATTAAGTACAAATTTCATTGAAACTAACAGAAATTTTTTGCTTTCCTCTGGAACAATCAACCCACATATTGCAGATCAGAGGACATCTAAAAAGGTTGAACTTGATGGATTAAAAGTCTTTTTTCAAACCTCAATAAATATGTAACTATGAAATGTACTTTAGTCTGTAGATCTCATTGGCCTTCAGAGGTCAAGCCCCCAATAAGTGTTTGTGCTCTGAGACCTTTATTTGAAAAATTAAAACACACTGTGGCACATTATCACATGCCTGCCTACTAGATAGTTACATAGGGCCTCATTCTATTAGCGGCCGTAGGCGCTGCGGGGCCGCAAGGACCGGCCGCAAGCTATTCTGCTATTCTATTCCCCTCCGGCCGGGGATTCCGGCAGGCTTGCGGCCGGTGCCTTGCTATCTCTTGCGGCCGCACACGCCGAAGGAAAGCCTTTGATCTAAATTGGCTGCAAGGAAATCGGCCGTAAGAAATTCCTATTTGCAATTCAATTGCTCCAGGAACACTCTCTGCAAGGCTAAAAGCGAGCCGCAGCTTACTTGCAGGAAAAAGGTCCCGCTAGCACCAATTAAGCACATAATATAGCCCAAATAAAGCCATCCTGCACTTTGAGGAGACTATAAAGTCATTGTAGGTGTTAGCAAAAATAGCACAACATTCCCCTATACTCAAATCCGTAAAAAAATGTTTTTATTATATATGTCAAATATCCATGTAAAAAGTCCAGAGTGCTTGGAGCACCTCAGACCTGGCCACGCTGCGGCCGGAAAATAAACAGTTAATGTAAACTCGGATTTGGGCTGATGTGCAAGCTTGAGAGTGGGTTACTATTAATCCTCATGTCCCCCAATAATAGAATTGCGAGGTAACAGAACCACCGCAAGGAATCGCAGCCTTACGGACGATTTACGGCCGATAATAGAATGAGGCCCATAGTAATTAAGGTTGAAAAATACTTTAGTCCATCAAATTCAACTTTTTTAGATCTCCTCTGATCTGCAATATGCGGAAAGCAAACAGAAAAAAAAAACAGTGAAACTTTGCCAAATGTCTCAAAAGGAAAAAAAAAAAATTCCTTCCTGACCCCAGATACTGGCGATCAGATTTCTCCCCGGATCACTACTCTCTCTCTAATTATCCTGGATAACCCTGATGTAGCAAACAACATTTTTTTCATGTAATTGTTTTTACATTCTAAAATCAATTTGGCCACTTTTTTAAGTGTATTTCATTCAAATTGTATTGTAACTATATGCTTGGCTCTTTATACGGTAGTGTTATAATTCATGTATATATGGTATACAGTATATTCACCCCTTGTATATAGCTCTGCATAGAGGGTTGATCCTGTGTAAATGAAGGTTAATCATTTTAAGGGATAATTAATTTTGTTCTGTGATGGGGGATTTCTTTAAGATGCATCATAAGCTAAACCATTTTCTTGCCATACCATTTAAGAGAATATACTTCTCAATGAACTAAAAAATATAGTTAACAGAGTATTGCTTCTTTGATTCTTTAAACCACTTTTAATATCCTACATTAAAGGTACTTTTTTGAAGATTGCTTTATATTACCCAAATGCCTGAAGTCAAGTGGTAAACCAATAACCTGTTTTCCGAATACATATTATAAAATGCATTAAAGGAACTTCATGGAAATAGTGACTCTTAAACATCACAGCATACTGTTTCGGAGCCCCTCAGATAAACCAACCCCCTTGAGCTTTCTCATTAATTTATAAATCACAAATCCTATTACATACACGGTTCTGAAATCCTCTCCTGGAGGATTTATACAGTTGTTGGTCTCAGTAAAGTGTGAATCGGAATATTGGAAAGATTAACCACAAGTCAGATCACATCCCAGATATTGATAATCTCTTTTGTCTATTTACTTTGTTTTTCATGATATCCAATTATTATACTGCCAATCACATAAGCATAAAATAGATTGTCCAATAATTTTTGATTAAAAACAACTATTGTTCCAGCAACAGCAAAGTCAGTCTTTGTACAAGTTTGTATGTGGTTTCTCCTTTTGTTTTGATTTTTTTGTAATTAAAGGTATATCTAAGTTTCCCTGTTTTTACCTTTTCTAATCTAACACATGCTGCTTAGATCAGACACATACATTACATAGAGTAATTCTATACACACACCGATTTATTTTATTTAAAACAAATTTTGGTTTAAGCACCCCCAGAAGTTCCTACATAGGCATCTGGTACCTATGAATAGAATCTCTGCATTCACATATGTATACTAATCTTTAAGCCAACAACAAAAACAGTGCAGAAATCCTGAGAAGCAATGTCTGAGCTCCCCCTTGCTTCCTTGCGGTTGGGGAAATAAGGCTACACATCCCATGATGCTTTGTTGCAGAGACTTACTTCCCAGACATTGGATGGGGAGTTGTACTGGCCCACGCCCTGGTACCAACTTTCGCAAGACCCCTTTCCATAACATTTCTCCTCCAATAACAACACCCCTCCCTAAGACCTTTTTCCCATAGCTGCCTCAAGGAGCTTGAGTAGAAATACAAAAAAAAAAACATTACACACAATTTATCAGGGTTTAATATATCAGATTTCTTATTAGTAGATGGGGGATACAAACATAGTTTATGTTTTATAACTAAAAAATTTAGATTTATGTCAATCAATGGTAACTATGTCCTATGAGGGCCTCCAACAGGACAGCATTTGCAGCTTAAACTACCAAAGTTGTGTATCTATTCCTTTGTCTATCTGGGGGCGTGGGCAGCTCGGCTTGAGGCATGGACTTAAAAAAAAAGTCTGACCGGTCTAGGTTCTTGTTCAGACTGAGCATGTGACAATAATAATCCATTCAGTCATTGGCTGTTATGCTACTGGGTGAGCCCAGTGGGACAGCTACAATGAGATTCTATCTTCCAATGATGGTCCAGCAGCCAGGCATAGCTGGTCATACCACCTGATAATGCATAGGGAGGTGGAGAAAAGTAGTTCTGCTTAGAGAGAAAAAGGACAATAAAAAATAAATAAATTAATATATATATATATATATATATATATATATATATATATATATATATATATATTTAATAGCTTTACTTTTAAATGCATTATAGTAGACCTTTTAAGTAAACCACGTTCTATCCCCTTTTCATTCAGATCAGTTTTAGATACCATACTGGTGAAAATGATGAATGAGCTTTAGTGTATCTGTAGTTGTTATTAATAGAATTTAAGCCATCATCAGAAAACCAATACACAGACAGAGACCTCCAAAACAGGCTTAAAGCTCCTTTACTCTCCTCCCATGCTTCCAGCTACAAAATAGCAGCAAAACAAAACCAGAGTATTACAATAAACTGTCCAATCAGCAGAAATAATCCATGTAAAAGGACCACTGTGAGTGATAAAGGGAAAATGAACAAAACCTTTATATTTTGCAACTTTTAGGTGCAATTTTTCTACGTTTCTACATACTTTCATGATCTTGTAAACTGAGGAGCTTCCCTATAGTTCCTATAGTCCATATAGTCCTGCTGAGACCACTAGCAGTTTTCCATTGGGCAGACAGGCACTTCCTGTTTTTTTAAAGTCGTCCTCCTCCATAGGAAGTTGATCAACTGAAGACAAAATGGTAGATTCCACAATAGCATAATTGTACATAAAAGTTAAATTAGAGAATATATTATTTTGTATGTTTACATTCTAAAAGCATGTTGCTTATTTTCAAGTGTAGTGGACATTTACACATACGTACAAAATGATCAAGTGGGTAAAGATCCACTTTGTGACCAATCTCAATCCAATACTCACATATTGATATTGCTTACGAGTCAAGGGTCTTCTTGCTTATGAGGCCCTGTACCTCTGGTATCTCCAATGATGCCCCTGAATACATGTTAATTATAAATAACCATATACAACACACTATAAATTACCACATTTGTTTCCTAAAAGCATATATTTTATGATTTAAAGTTCGTACATTAAAAAACCCCACTGCATCTAGAATTACATATTTGAGGTAAAACAATGTTTACACCTTCATAACATTTTAGTTAGGGCTGTGGATATTTACTAGATTCTCCAACTGTTAATTCTCAGCTGACATTTATAAAAAATATTCTGACATTTAAGAAAATAACCTCTAGCTTTTCACACTTTTTTTTTTTTACTTTATTGGATGCTCACGATTTGCAAGAACAAACAATGCAAGGCTTTAAAATTACTTTAAATATAAGTTGACAGTAAGAAAATGCTTATTTTTTTCTGTGATCATTCTATTTAGAAGCCGCTTTTTACATGTCTGCAAGTGAAAACCTAACTTTGTCTAAATTCAGACTATATTTTTTAATTGAAACTGGCAGTGTTGCTTTACTACCCTGCATTGGAACAGGACTACACTTTCCACAATAGGTTATGTTTATAAAAAGGTTATTTGCAAAAAAATGCTTTTAGATAAACTTGTATAAATGTAGTCAGATAAAAAAAAAAAATCAGGCAACAACAGGGTTAAGGTTTAGCCGAACCTTTTGATTTACCTGTTAAGGGTCCTCAACCTTTTAATACTTACCGCTTACTTTTGATGGTAAAGTTTCCTTACTGCCCACCGGTGCTGCAGTAACTAAATTTATCTAATTTCTGGTTACATAAATCATATGACCCTAGCTATGTATCGCCCTGTACTTACTAGATAGTGACCCGGTCCTGACTGCTGTCCCTAGGCTCTCTCACCAGCTCTCCAACATGCCAAGCGATGCCACCTAGTGATTACCCTGCTGCCCATCTGGAAAGCTTGAATCACCCACTAGTGGGCGTTATGGACCGGGTTGACTTCCAATGTTTTAATGGGACATGGGATTCACCAATACTGCTCTACATCATCAAACATGGCATATTATTGTAGGATATGCTGAATGGAGGTCCTGCAAGGATCTTTTTATACTGTATGGTCCTTTTCGGACCACTGTGGCATCAGAGTTAACTATTTTTGTCAATGGGGTTAACATTTAGTTGCCACGGGGGTCTTTTAAAGACCCTCGTAACACTGGATTAATATTTTAGGTGCCATAGGGGTCTCAATGGACCCCCATGGTTAAGTAGATTGGGGGTCATTAGGGAACAAGGGTATCTAGTGTGATCGGGGATGGGGATCCCCCAGGGATTCCCTTCGTTGTGTGGTTGAAAGGAATCTCTGATGATTCTCATTGGTGGCAGTGGAGTTAATCTCTGCATTTTGCATAATCCTATGCTCTGCTCTTTACTAACTGAAAAAAAATCCCACAGTTGTAAATTGGTATTTCTGTGGGTTATGAGTCTGGAGTTTAATAGGGCTTGTAGTTAATGCCTCGGCTGCCTGCCTCTGGGCAGACACTGTGCATGCATGTTCTGCAAGTGCCAAAAATTACAAGAACCCATCAAATGACACAAAAAATCTTATTGTGCAACCAAAAATACTCCTTGAAGCGTTCAATGTGAAATATTGAAAATGCAGTTCATAGTTTTCACGCTTTCTGGAAGCAATAATTTCATTTTTAGCGTAACCCAATGTAAAGTTCTGAAGACCCATTAAATAAGATTTTATTTTCACATTGTATCATGGAAGCAAATCAATATTTACTTTGCTCTAGATATGATTTCTTATTGAGTTACTGCAGAAATAAATATGTGTGATCCTGCATTGCAATATTGTCCTATGACATGTTGCTGCAAAGTCAGTATCATTTCAAATTACACAACCGAGTAACTGAGTTGGGATTTATTGCATTTATGGATTTTTATGATGACATATCTGTTCTCAAGTTACACTCCACTATCATTGTAACAAAGCAGGCTAATATAGTACAGTGTCATATGAATGTGGGACCGACTGGAAAAGCTGCAACTTTCTCTTAAGAATACTTCAGTGTAATGATATATTGAATTATTTACATTTATTTAGGTTTTATGCTGCCATAGGCCATTCAAATGTGTTTGCTTCCCACTTGCAGCTCCTCTTTCTCCTTTTATATCTTAAATCATAAGTATATATATATACACACAGTGCCTTGCAAAAATATTCATCCCCATTGACTTTTTACCTATTTTGTTACATTACAGCCTTAAGTTCAATGTTTTGTTAACACAATAGTCTAAGTTGGTGAAATGAAATGAGAAAAATATATACATAAAACTATTTTTTAGAAACAGAAAACAGAAAATTGGCATGTGCGTATGTATTCGCCCCCTTTGTTATGAAGCCCATAAAAAGCTCTGGTGCAAAAAATTACCTTCAGAAGTCACATACGGTAATTAGTGAAATGAGTGTGCAATCTAAGTGTCACATGATCTGTTATTACATAAACACGCCTTTTTCCTTAAGGTACTAGAGGCTGCAACACCTAAGCAAGAGGCACCACTAACCAAACACTGCCATGAGACCAAGGCACTCTCCAAACAAGTAAGGGACAATGTTGTTGAGAAGTACAAGTCAGGGTTAGGTTATAAAAAAATATCCAAATCTATGATGATCCTAGAAGAAAGACATTACTTTCAGCAAAAAACTAAAATTGTTGTTTGCTTCACAATAAAAAAGTTACAAAAAAAACATCTTCAAAGTTGTGGACATGTTCTGTAAATTAAATGATGCAAATCCTCAAACAATCCATGTTAATTCCAGGTTGTGAGGCAACAAGACACAAAAAATGCCAAGGGGGGGGGGGGGGGGGTGAATACTTTTGGAAGGTACTTTTATATATATATATATATATATATATATATATATATATATATATATATATATATATAAAAAAAATATATATATATATATATATATTATATTCCTAGTGAAACCCTTCCATGTCCCTTTAATTTTAGAATACAGAATAAAAAAGCCAAACTATATGTTGATGGTTAGATGACCCTAGGATGATGCTGACCTGTCCTCTTTCCATAGGTTAAGAGATTCCCTTTACTCCAGGCCACTGAAAGTCGCAGTGGACCCCTATCCTTTTGTGGGCCCAAGTGCTTGGCACCTGATGCACCAGTAGTATCCTCGCCAATGCACTAGCTGCTGGAAACATCTGCATTAAGTATAGTAAGAACGTGTCCATACCTTGATTGCCCTATATAGCTTTACGATTGATATGGCATAGTATGCTTCCAAATCCCTGCCCAATGATAGGAAATTACATTCTACCACCAAACAGAAATGATTTTGGTTATGTATGTTCTTTTGGATAACTAAATTATTGAATTATTAAAAAATAAGCCAAAAAAAGCTTTTAAATAGAATACTTATGGTCACTGCAACAGAATTGCATATAAAAGGTAATATATTAAAACATTGAGAAAAGATAGGGTATTTACCATCTGCCTATAACAAAGAAAACTTATATATAGGAAATAATGTCCTTAGTATATGTGAGTTTTTCCCTGTATGGTATGGTCAGTTGGGTATTTGATGTCCAACAGGCAGAAAGTTATAAAATATAGTTTTTATTTATACTTTTAAAATTCCATGACAAGTTAAAAAAAATTAAGCTTAAAAAATATACTAAGAATTATTAATTTACATGGAATGTCTAGAGAGTTCTCATGAAGATCTTGATTATTTAGCGCATATGCCATATACAGTAAAACCCCTGTTATCCGGCACCTATGGGGATACCCTATTGCCGGACAACTGCAGTTGCCTCTTAATCGCGAGTCCCCAGGGTCTAAGGGTCTAATCGACCCTTAAACCCTCCAAATCCCCTCAAAATGACTTTAAGAAGGCATTAGCACATAAACTGGGCCCCAAAAAACAATTAGGAAAATGTTTGCATTTTTTTTTTGCGGTCTCAGACTGCTGGATAGTGTCGGTTATGCCGGTTTAGCTTTGAGTTTTTTTGAATTTTGCGCATTGATGCCGGTGCCGGTTGCTTGAGAGTCCTGGTTAACTGGGATTCTACTGTATTAGTTTTGTCTTGGGTTGGGAAAAGCATATTCTTCCACATTTATCTGCCAAACCTCACTGATGTGTATTTACTATCATTTCATCAATAATTGTGAGTCTTATTTCCACCAAACAAGAGGAAAGTTGATTAACAGATGTCTGGAACCGTGGCAATACATGCTCATTACATTATCATATTAAAATAAATCAGTTTAGATAAAGAGCACAAACATATGTCATAACCTAGAGGTTCTTGACGATAGGTCTAAATATCTCATATTATAAGGTTTGAAGTACAATTAGATTACCATAATTGTCATATTACTGTACATAGCCAGATGCTAATGCTCTCCATTAAATTAAGGTATAAGAATCTCTCAGACCTTATAATATTTGTAAAGCTGTTAATATAAAATTTTCCAGCACCCCCATACTCTCCACCCTATTGCTATATTACAGAGCTGCAGCAAGGGCTGCTTATAGGAATCTCTCATGCCTTTTACTAATTTCCGATGGCAGGTAACATTTGAGATTGTTAATTTTCCATTTCCCGGGACACTCAGACTTTTTGTCATGAGGACAGTATGTCTATATTGCAGAGCTATAGCGAGCGCTGCTTCTTCAGTGTAACTAAATTGTGTCTGACGTCACTGAACAGCAACGCCAACGCATCCCAACGGCCTAACGTGCGTTTCGCTACGGCTTCAATAGCCTCGCTGCAGTTCTGCAATATATCTTTAAGGTAGAGAGAGTCAGGAGGTGCAGGGAAATGGTATATTAACAGCCTCAAACATTAACTTTTTTGTCACTTGACATACGTGTAGACCTTATATAATCTGATCTAGCTAGTTTAAAGGTGTTCTATTTTTTCTTTGTTTCTTTCTAATATTTTAAAACCATCTCATTTGTATTTCACTTTATAAAACCAGTTTGCTTATGTAGTTCTTCAGCCACCCTTTAAAGGGAGATTTACTGTTCCTGGATTATGTATGCATCTGATATAGGAGAATCGGTAGTGTATGAAAACATTTCTGCATGGAAAAATACCCAAATAAACATTAACAAACTCACCCTAATGTTTGCTAAATGTTTGAGTTTGCAAGTTGTTGCTTCTGTTGTTGACACCCCTTGATATCTCTTCTAAAATTAGCAAAATTCTTTATTTTTATTTGGCCAATCACAGGCAGCTAATACATTTTAATACATTGTAATGGCAGCTTGTGCAGGAAGGAATCATGGGATGTGTAGTATCCCTGTAGAAGATAGCAGCAGGAGACAGACACAGCTCTGTAGATCTCTGCATTGAGCTGCTGCTGGCTTGAAGGTTATTAAAGTGTTAAAATCTGTATTTGGATGCAGTGTTTCTATTGGTAGGTATCAGTTGCCTATGTAAGCAGCTCTGGGGGTGTGGAAGACAAGTTTTATGTTTAAATTAAATAAATCTGTATGTGTATCGAATTACTCAATGTAATGTGTGTTTCTGATATAAGCAGCATGTGTTAGATTAGAGAAAGGGAAAAAGAGGGAAAATTAGATATATCTTTAAGCAGTTATGCAGTTAAAATTATGATATTTGAACCATTAAAGTTATCATTTAATCAATGCCTGTCTTGACTATATGGAATATAGTTATAAAATTGTGATAAGAAGACTTACAACATAAAATATCACAACTTCATATGTTTTCTATGGCAGCTATTAATCAAGAAGTGATACATTTTATCTCCAATAAATAACTTCTATAGAAAACATAAGAAAAGGGGATATTTAAATATCACCAATCGATAAATATACCCCTCTGATCTCTGAAACAGTGATTCAAAAATTCAGATTTATGAACAGATTTGAAATAACGACTCAAAATGCTATATGTAAAGCCTACTAAAAGTCTAATTAAAATATTTCAGAGCTATATTTAGTTTGTGCAAACTGTTTTTCTATTGAACAATTTTAATCTACAGGCAAGTTGTCAAATAGTGGGGATATTTTTTTTAATTTCCTCTATATATTTTATTATTTTAATCTCACTGCTGGAGTTTGACTATAATCAGATAAGAAACATCCGGCTTTAATATGGTGATTATCCGATTAGAATTTAGCTACTGCTGTGTGCTAAAATTAAAAAATAAAATCAAATAATGGGGATTTTAGAGTGACAATAATAATATGCAGCACTGCTTTCAGTGATCATAGAGAGTATGTATATTGTGTGTCAGCGGGTGAGAGAATAATTCAATTACTTAAAGGGACACTGTAATGCAGACACATTTTGAAATGTAGCATAATCACAGTAAAGTATCATGTTAATAAAAGTCTCTCTTGAAGAACTAAAATATAGCCTTTCCTCAGTTAACTAAAACACAGAATTATTATTTCCCGGAGGCAGGGCTTTTGGTGTTTGAGCAGCTTGATTAAGCTGATTAAGCTTGTGAACTGGCACTAAGCATTGTAACATGTCTACTGATACAGCTGGATGCATCTCTACATTCAACGTCCTCTCCCACTTGTAGAGGCACATACACCGAAACAAAATTGGTGGCTGACTCTCCAGAATGTTTGCTTATAATAGTTAATACAATTAAATGACACATTATTAAAGCATTTTGCACATTATCCAGTGCAGTTCTTTAGAATAAATACTGTGGATCTATCCTGTGAGGTTGTCGGGACAGGTCCGCTTCTGTGTGGCATCCAACCGCTACATGGCGATGCCTATATTTTGCAGTGTTGCCGATATGTGAGAGAAGATCTAAGCTTATAATGTTAGCTTAACCCTTGAATTAACCCTAACCCTAACTCTAACAATTTACCTAAGCCTTGACTCTATGATATGGCACCAAAATACCGGCAGCGCCATCTAGAGGATGGTCACTGCCACTACTGCTGCCTTGTGCTGCTCCAGCATGCTCCAGCATAACAGGATAGGACCCATACTGTAAATATAGTGTATTAAATATTTATTAATTGAGATATTTAACCTATAATGAATGGCTGGATTAAAGGTCAGACATGAGTTATAATAAACGTAATTAAAACTTACTATATACCTGTATTCACTGGTATTTCCTAGTCTATTACTTCCTCTTTACATAGTAGTTTTCTGTATATATTCACTGGTATTTCCTAGTCTATTACTTCCTCCATACGTAGTAGTTTCCAAATGGTTTGTATTCCCCAGACAAATTATACCAGAAATGCATACATTTAAATGCAAACATTAGCCTTAATCTAATTATATTGGAAGCCTTAAAAATGTATCACAATGATTCAGACATGCAGAAAAATGGGTAATAAAAATGATCAAAGGACCACTTAATTCAGCAGAATTTGGAGCACATCACTGTAAAGATTTCCTAAAAGCATATTGAAATACTTTTTAGAATTTTTGAAATATGTGCATCTTTTACTGAGAAATTAATAAATTAAATATTTGCTTACATGTGTCACTAGCATGCCCCCAGACAGACCCACAGCAGCAGATCTGTGCAGTGAGCATAAGCAAAAAGTGATAACCCATGACAAATTCATCTGTGCAGAGAATGGAATGGTGGAAACACCTAAACCGGAGAGTTGTGGGCTAACATCTCCTGTTATATTCAGGAAAAAATACTATTCACAGCACGGTGTTGGCATATGTTATTAATCATGGAATAGTCAGGAGGCATGCTACAGTGTGTTTGTAAACAGACCTAGTACTTTTAATTTTCTAGGTGTTTTAACTTACAATCTTGTGCTCTTTCAACCATGAAGAGCACTTACAGTGAGATAAATGGCCCTTTATTTCTTAGATATCGAGTTGTGGGTTCAAATCCTTGTTTTTTTAGTTATGGAAAACATTGATATTTATTTGGTTCAAATAATTATTTTAAAATCAATAAAGCACCCATATATATTTCAGTGGTACCTCAGTTTTTGTCGTAGTCGGAACTCGCCTTTTTTGGAACTCAACGTGTCTGGACGAGCAAAAACACACTTGCTACTTGTTACGATACCTTGGAGCTCCTCATGATTAAATGATCGTTATGGTAAACTACCTCCTCGAAAAAAATCCACTACACAAGCTGGGATCCTGCCACACGCTAATGAGAGGCAGTAACATTTAAACGGCTGTACGTAGGTGGGATTCCTGGCTTGTGTATAATCTGCTCTGCTCGAAACCATGTTTAAAATAATTATGGATTGCAAAAGTGAAGCATTGGGGGGCACATTTGCATGTCCATGCCAATGTTCCCAGAATGCAGTGTCATAACTGTATTTCTCGGAATTCTGGGCATGAAACAAGTTTTTTAACTTGTTTTAGACATTCCAACTATTTATATTTATATTCAATATAGAAAGTGTAACACGTTTTTCCTCTGCCTGCACAGCATCAGCGTCCCTTCATAGATTAATAGGTTTTCATAGCTTTGAAAATATTAAAGATATGTTTAAATAGTTCTGTATTCTAATTTAACAGCACTTTTTATGTCAAATTATACTTTTTTCTGTGACTGTATCCCTTTAAATATTGCAAATGCTACCGTCTGTTTCCCGCTGAGAAATAAAAGTTTTTTTTTGTGTTAAAAGTCATCATTTGCATGAATAATCTGTAACTGATCTTCTTGTGTATGAATAATTCCACAGGTGATTAACAGAATTCCAACAGTAATAATAGCCTGTTCTGTTGCAGTGATTACAGCTTCAGTGTGCAATGTGCAGTCAGGAGGATCAATGTGCAGAACCCTTTTTTATCTAAAATCTTCATTTTTTTCCATTTGCAGTATAATTATTGAAATGCTTACCTGTACATTACTGTAAAATATTATATATATCTGCCTAATTAACACTGCTGTATTTATAGCATAGTAACAGGAAAACAAAATGACATAGGGATGTATATATATATATATACATATATACAGTATATATATATATAAATAAATATATAGGTGGTCCCAAGGTTACAGATGACAGACAGACTTATGGAAGAACAAGACTTTTTGTACTGTAACTTATTACAGTACAGGGGTTTTATTATAATGTTTACAGTCTTGCATTGTATTTTTATTACCACATATGAGGCATTATAGTGTTGTTATTATTATTATTATTATTATTATTAATAATCAGGGATCCGAGATACATACAAATCTAGTTTAAAGACTTTCTTAGGAATGGATCTTGTCCTTAAGCCAGGGAGTGCCTGTATATGTGTGTATATACTGTAAACTCCCCGTTATCCGGCACCCACGGGGACTCCCTATTGCCGGATAAGTGTAGTTGCCGGTTAATCAGGAGTCTCGTAAAAAAAGAGTCTAAACGATCCTTAAACCCCCCAAAAACCCTAAAAGTGCATTTAAATAGGCATTAGCAGATAAACTGGGCCATTTAGGGCCAGAAAGAATAATTAGAAAAAAAGTTAGTATTTTTTTTTGCATTTTCGAACTGCCGAATAGCGCGGGATGCCAGTTTAGCGGGGGTTTTAAAAAAAATGGGGAATTGATGCCGGTGCCTGTTGGTTAGGTGCTGGATAACCGTGATTTTACTGTATGTATATATATATAAAATATATAAAAATAGAATGTATTAAAAGATTAAGGTGTATAGGTTCAGGAAATATGCATTACACCTATTGGCTGTATCACATATTATAATTGTCTAACTACGAGACGTCGTCACGCTCCGTTGCGCAGTGCGTACGACTTTGCGATGTGCGCCGCAGGCGCTCGAGGCTCGCCGTTAAACTGCTCTGTTGCGTAGTGCGTACGACTTAGCGATGAGCGTAGCGAGACGAGCCGTTACTTCGTAGCACTTTGGCAATGAGCGCCGAGGCGAGCCGTTACCTCGTAGCACTTACAAAAAAAATACGAGCTGAAAAAAATTACGTCATAAGCGGCGGAAACAAAACACAAAAAAAAACACTAAATACACACTAAAAAATAAAATAAAGGTCACTTACAGCATGGGGAAGCAGGCAGGACGTCTGGAAGTGAGTTGGAACTGCAATTTAGATCGATTTTGGCGAGTTACAAAGATCGAAAATCGGCTAAGCGAGAAAAAAATGGCCGCCGAAAAGAATGAAAACGAGGCTATACTACTACGAACTGCGTAAAACACAGCCATAGACGTAGGTGTTAGAAAAAATACGAGATAAAGGATGCGGATTAACCGCGCAATGAGTAAAAAGACAGTAGCGACTACATTTTACGATCAGAAATTACAGATTTACGCATTAACACAGATTTAACGACTTTGTCTCGCGCAACATCGGATTTCCCGCCTAAACCAACGCATTTGATGAAATATAAGTTGCAAATTACAAAAATAT